>CM075595.1:13839532-15119376 GCA_037962945.1 Sarcoramphus papa | reverse complement strand
AGTGCTGGCACTTTTCATCTCTGAGCAATTGCTCGACGTTTGCAATTTCTCAGCTCGTTTCTACGAGACGGAAAGAGAAGGACCGTGATGTTTGGTGGGTAGAGAAGCGCAAAGCCCCAGTGTTACTGCGCCTGTGAAAGCGCTTCCAAGGAAGGGTGCTGGCTAGCAACAGCTTTCAGTGCTGGCACTTTTCATCTCTGAGCAATTGCTGGACGTTTGCAATTTCTCACCTGAGCTCTCTTTAGAGTGCGCGAGAGGATGAGCAGAAGATTAGGTGGCTAGAGAAGCCCAGAGCCCCAGCGTTCTTAGGCCTACAAAGCGCTTCCAAGGAAGGGTGCTGGCTAGCAACAGCTTTCAGTGCTGGCACTTTTCTTCTCTGAGCAATTGCTTGACGTTTGCAATTTCTCAGCTCGTGTCTACGAGACGGAAAGAGAATGTCCGTGATGTTTGGTGGCTAGAGAAGCGCAAAGCCCCAGTGTTGCTGCGCCTGTGAAAGCGCTTCCAAGGAAGGGTGCTGGCTAGCAAGAGCTTTCAGTGCTGGCACTTTTCATCTCTGAGCAATTGCTCGACGTTTGCAATTTCTCACCTGAGCTCTCTTTAGAGTGCGCGAGAGGATGAGCAGAAGATTAGGTGGCTAGAGAAGCCCAGAGCCCCACTGTTCTTAGGCCTACAAAAGCGCTTCCAAGGAAGGGGGCTGGCTAGCAACAGCTTTCAGTGCTGGCACTTTTCATCTCTGAGCAATTGCTTGAAGTTTGCAATTTCTCAGCTCGTGTCTAGGAGACGGAAAGAGAAGGACCGTGACGTTTGGTGGGTAGAGAAGCGCAAAGCCCCAGTGTTGCTGCGCCTGTGAAAGCGCTTCCAAGGAAGGGGGCTGGCTAGCAACAGCTTTCAGTGCTGGCACTTTTCATCTCTGAGCAATTGCTCAACGTTTGTAATTTCTCACCTGAGGTCTTTTTAGAGTGCGCGAGAGGATGAGCAGAAGATTAAGTGGCTAGAGAAGCCCAGAGCCCCAGTGTTCTTAGGCCTACAAAAGCGCTTCCAAGGAAGGGTGCTGGCTAGCAACAGCTTTCAGTGCTGGCACTTTTCATCTCTGAGCAATTGCTCGACGTTTGTAATTTCTCACCTGAGGTCTTTTTAGAGTGCGCGAGAGGATGAGCAGAAGATTAAGTGGCTAGAGAAGCCCAGAGCCCCAGTGTTCTTAGGCCTACAAAAGCGCTTCCAAGGAAGGGTGCTGGCTAGCAACAGCTTTCAGTGCTGGCAATTTTCATCTCTGAGCAATTGCTTGAAGTTTGCAATTTCTCAGCTCGTGTCTAGGAGACGGAAAGAGAAGGACCGTGACGTTTGGTGGCTAGAGAAGCGCAAAGCCCCAGTGTTGCTGCGCCTGTGAAAGCGCTTCCAAGGAAGGGTGCTGGCTAGCAACAGCTTTCAGTGCTGGCACTTTTCATCTCTGAGCAATTGCTCGACGTTTGCAATTTCTCACCTGAGGTCTTTTTAGAGTGCGCGAGAGGATGAGCAGAAGATTAAGTGGCTAGAGAAGCCCAGAGCCCCAGTGTTCTTAGGCCTACAAAAGCGCTTCCAAGGAAGGGTGCTGGCTAGCAACAGCTTTCAGTGCTGGCACTTTTCATCTCTGAGCAATTGCTCGATGTTTGCAATTTCTCAGCTCGTGTCTACGAGACGGAAAGAGAAGGACCGTGATGTTTGGTGGGTAGAGAAGCGCAAAGCCCCACTGTTACTGCGCCTGTGAAAGCGCTTCCAAGGAAGGGTGCTGGCTAGCAACAGCTTTCAGTGCTGGCACTTTTCATCTCTGAGCAATTGCTCGACGTTTGCAATTTCTCAGCTCGTGTCTACGAGACGGAAAGAGAAGGACCGTGACGTTTGGTGGGTAGAGAAGCGCAAAGCCCCAGTGTTACTGCGCCTGTGAAAGCGCTTCCAAGGAAGGGTGCTGGCTAGCAAGAGCTTTCAGTGCTGGCACTTTTCATCTCTGAGCAATTGCTCGACGTTTGCAATTTCTCACCTGAGCTCTCTTTAGAGTGCGCGAGAGGATGAGCAGAAGATTAGGTGGCTAGAGAAGCCCAGAGCCCCAGTGTTCTTAGGCCTACAAAAGCGCTTCCAAGGAAGGGTGCTGGCTAGCAAGAGCTTTCAGTGCTGGCACTTTTCATCTCTGAGCAATTGCTCGACGTTTGCAATTTCTCACCTGAGCTCTCTTTAGAGTGCGCGAGAGGATGAGCAGAAGATTAGGTGGCTAGGGAAGCCCAGAGCCCCAGTGTGCTTAGGCCTACAAAAGCGCTTCCAAGGAAGGGTGCTGGCTAGCAAGAGCTTTCAGTGCTGGCACTTTTCATCTCTGAGCAATTGCTCGACGTTTGCAATTTCTCACCTGAGCTCTCTTTAGACTGCGCGAGAGGATGAGCAGAAGATTAGGTGGCTAGAGAAGCCCAGAGCCCCAGTGTTGCTGCGCCTGAGAAAGCGCTTCCAAGGAAGGGTGCTGGCTAGCAACAGCTTTCAGTGCTGGCACTTTTCATCTCTGAGCAATTGCTCGACGTTTGCAATTTCTCAGCTCGTTTCTACGAGACGGAAAGAAAAGGACCGTGATGTTTGGTGGGTAGAGAAGCACAAAGCCCCAGTGTTACTGCGCCTGTGAAAGCGCTTCCAAGGAAGGGTGCTGGCTAGCAACAGCTTTCAGTGCTGGCACTTTTCATCTCTGAGCAATTGCTGGACGTTTGCAATTTCTCACCTGAGCTCTCTTTAGAGTGCGCGAGAGGATGAGCAGAAGATTAGGTGGCTAGAGAAGCCCAGAGCCCCAGTGTTCTTAGGCCTACAAAGCGCTTCCAAGGAAGGGTGCTGGCTAGCAACAGCTTTCAGTGCTGGCACTTTTCTTCTCTGAGCAATTGCTTGACGTTTGCAATTTCTCAGCTCGTGTCTACGAGACGGAAAGAGAATGTCCGTGATGTTTGGTGGCTAGAGAAGCGCAAAGCCCCAGTGTTGCTGCGCCTGTGAAAGCGCTTCCAAGGAAGGGTGCTGGCTAGCAAGAGCTTTCAGTGCTGGCACTTTTCATCTCTGAGCAATTGCTCGACGTTTGCAATTTCTCCCCTGAGCTCTCTTTAGAGTGCGCGAGAGGATGAGCAGAAGATTAGGTGGCTAGAGAAGCCCAGAGCCCCAGTGTTCTTAGGCCTACAAAAGCGCTTCCAAGGAAGGGTGCTGGCTAGCAACAGCTTTCAGTGCTGGCACTTTTCATCTCTGAGCAATTGCTTGAAGTTTGCAATTTCTCAGCTCGTGTCTAGGAGACGGAAAGAGAAGGACCGTGACGTTTGGTGGGTAGAGAAGCGCAAAGCCCCAGTGTTGCTGCGCCTGTGAAAGCGCTTCCAAGGAAGGGTGCTGGCTAGCAACAGCTTTCAGTGCTGGCACTTTTCATCTCTGAGCAATTGCTCAACGTTTGTAATTTCTCACCTGAGGTCTTTTTAGAGTGCGCGAGAGGATGAGCAGAAGATTAAGTGGCTAGAGAAGCCCAGAGCCCCAGTGTTCTTAGGCCTACAAAAGCGCTTCCAAGGAAGGGGGCTGGCTAGCAACAGCTTTCAGTGCTGGCACTTTTCATCTCTGAGCAATTGCTCGACGTTTGTAATTTCTCACCTGAGCTCTCTTTAGAGTGCGCGAGAGGATGAGCAGAAGATTAGGTGGCTAGAGAAGCCCAGAGCCCCAGTGTTCTTAGGCCTACAAAAGCGCTTCCAAGGAAGGGTGCTGGCTAGCAACAGCTTTCAGTGCTGGCACTTTTCATCTCTGAGCAATTGCTTGAAGTTTGCAATTTCTCAGCTCGTGTCTAGGAGACGGAAAGAGAAGGACCGTGACGTTTGGTGGGTAGAGAAGCGCAAAGCCCCAGTGTTGCTGCGCCTGTGAAAGCGCTTCCAAGGAAGGGTGCTGGCTAGCAACAGCTTTCAGTGCTGGCACTTTTCATCTCTGAGCAATTGCTCAACGTTTGTAATTTCTCACCTGAGGTCTTTTTAGAGTGCGCGAGAGGATGAGCAGAAGATTAAGTGGCTAGAGAAGCCCAGAGCCCCAGTGTTCTTAGGCCTACAAAAGCGCTTCCAAGGAAGGGTGCTGGCTAGCAACAGCTTTCAGTGCTGGCACTTTTCCTCTCTGAGCAATTGCTCGATGTTTGCAATTTCTCAGCTCGTGTCTACGAGACGGAAAGAGAAGGACCGTGATGTTTGGTGGGTAGAGAAGCGCAAAGCCCCACTGTTACTGCGCCTGTGAAAGCGCTTCCAAGGAAGGGTGCTGGCTAGCAACAGCTTTCAGTGCTGGCACTTTTCATCTCTGAGCAATTGCTCGACGTTTGCAATTTCTCAGCTCGTGTCTACGAGACGGAAAGAGAAGGACCGTGACGTTTGGTGGGTAGAGAAGCGCAAAGCCCCAGTGTTACTGCGCCTGTGAAAGCGCTTCCAAGGAAGGGTGCTGGCTAGCAAGAGCTTTCAGTGCTGGCACTTTTCATCTCTGAGCAATTGCTCGACGTTTGCAATTTCTCAGCTCGTGTCTAGGAGACGGAAAGAGAAGGACCGTGACGTTTGGTGGCTCGAGAAGCGCAAAGCCCCAGTGTTGCTGCGCCTGTGAAAGCGCTTCCAAGGAAGGGTGCTGGCTAGCAAGAGCTTTCAGTGCTGGCACTTTTCATCTCTGAGCAATTGCTCGACGTTTGCAATTTCTCACCTGAGCTCTCTTTAGAGTGCGCGAGAGGATGAGCAGAAGATTAGGTGTCTAAAGAGCCCAGAGCCCCAGTGTTCTTAGGCCTACAAAAGCGCTTCCAAGGAAAGGGGCTGGCTAGCAAGAGCTTTCAGTGCTGGCACTTTTCATCTCTGAGCAATTGCTCGACGTTTGTAATTTCTCACCTGAGGTCTTTTTAGAGTGCGCGAGAGGATGAGCAGAAGATTAGGTGGCTAGAGAAGCCCAGAGCCCCAGTGTTCTTAGGCCTACAAAAGCGCTTCCAAGGAAGGGTGCTGGCTAGCAACAGCTTTCAGTGCTGGCACTTTTCATCTCTGAGCAATTGCTCGACGTTTGCAATTTCTCAGCTCGTGTCTACGAGACGGAAAGAGAAGGACCGTGATGTTTGGTGGCTAGAGAAGCGCAAAGCCCCAGTGTTACTGCGCCTGTGAAAGCGCTTCCAAGGAAGGGTGCTGGCTAGCAACAGCTTTCAGTGCTGGCACTTTTCCTCTCTGAGCAATTGCTCGACGTTTGCAATTTCTCAGCTCGTGTCTACGAGACGGAAAGAGAAGGACAGTGACGTTTGGTGGCTAGAGAAGCGCAAAGCCCCACTGTTACTGCCCCTGTGAAAGCGCTTCCAAGGAAGGGTGCTGGCTAGCAACAGCTTTCAGTGCTGGCACTTTTCATCTCTGAGCAATTGCTCGACGTTTGCAATTTCTCACCTGAGCTCTCTTTAGAGTGCGCGAGAGGATGAGCAGAAGATTAGGTGGCTAGAGAATCCCAGAGCCCCAGTGTTCTTAGGCCTACAAAAGCGCTTCCAAGGAAGGGTGCTGGCTAGCAACAGCTTTCAGTGCTGGCACTTTTCATCTCTGAGCAATTGCTGGACGTTTGCAATTTCTCCCCTGAGCTCTCTTTAGAGTGCGCGAGAGGATGAGCAGAAGATTAGGTGGCTAGAGAAGCCCAGAGCCCCAGTGTTCTTAGGCCTACAAAAGCGCTTCCAAGGAAGGGGGCTGGCTAGCAACAGCTTTCAGTGCTGGCACTTTTCATCTCTGAGCAATTGCTCGATGTTTGCAATTTCTCAGCTCGTGTCTACGAGACGGAAAGAGAAGGACCGTGATGTTTGGTGGGTAGAGAAGCACAAAGCCCCAGTGTTACTGCGCCTGTGAAAGCGCTTCCAAGGAAGGGTGCTGGCTAGCAACAGCTTTCAGTGCTGGCACTTTTCCTCTCTGAGCAATTGCTCGACGTTTGCAATTTCTCAGCTCGTGTCTACGAGACGGAAAGAGAAGGACAGTGACGTTTGGTGGCTAGAGAAGCGCAAAGCCCCACTGTTACTGCCCCTGTGAAAGCGCTTCCAAGGAAGGGTGCTGGCTAGCAACAGCTTTCAGTGCTGGCACTTTTCCTCTCTGAGCAATTGCTGGACGTTTGCAATTTCTCAGCTCGTGTCTACGAGACGGAAAGAGAAGGACCGTGACGTTTGGTGGCTAGAGAAGCGCAAAGCCCCAGTGTTGCTGCGCCTGTGAAAGCGCTTCCAAGGAAAGGTGCTGGCTAGCAACAGCTTTCAGTGCTGGCACTTTTCATCTCTGAGCAATTGCTCGACGTTTGCAATTTCTCACCTGAGCTCTCTTTAGAGTGCGCGAGAGGATGAGCAGAAGATTAGGTGGCTAGAGAAGCCCAGAGCCCCAGTGTTCTTAGGCCTACAAAAGCGCTTCCAAGGAAGGGTGCTGGCTAGCAACAGCTTTCAGTGCTGGCACTTTTCATCTCTGAGCAATTGCTGGACGTTTGCAATTTCTCACCTGAGCTCTCTTTAGAGTGCGCGAGAGGATGAGCAGAAGATTAGGTGGCTAGAGAAGCCCAGAGCCCCAGTGTTCTTAGGCCTACAAAAGCGCTTCCAAGGAAGGGGGCTGGCTAGCAACAGCTTTCAGTGCTGGCACTTTTCATCTCTGAGCAATTGCTCGATGTTTGCAATTTCTCAGCTCGTGTCTACGAGACGGAAAGAGAAGGACCGTGATGTTTGGTGGGTAGAGAAGCGCAAAGCCCCACTGTTACTGCGCCTGTGAAAGCGCTTCCAAGGAAGGGTGCTGGCTAGCAACAGCTTTCAGTGCTGGCACTTTTCATCTCTGAGCAATTGCTCGACGTTTGCAATTTCTCACCTGAGCTCTCTTTAGAGTGCGCGAGAGGATGAGCAGAAGATTAGGTGGCTAGAGAAGCCCAGAGCCCCAGTGTTCTTAGGCCTACAAAAGCGCTTCCAAGGAAGGGTGCTGGCTAGCAACAGCTTTCAGTGCTGGCACTTTTCATCTCTGAGCAATTGCTGGACGTTTGCAATTTCTCACCTGAGCTCTCTTTAGAGTGCGCGAGAGGATGAGCAGAAGATTAGGTGGCTAGAGAAGCCCAGAGCCCCAGTGTTCTTAGGCCTACAAAAGCGCTTCCAAGGAAGGGTGCTGGCTAGCAACAGCTTTCAGTGCTGGCACTTTTCATCTCTGAGCAATTGCTCGATGTTTGCAATTTCTCAGCTCGTGTCTACGAGACGGAAAGAGAAGGACCGTGACGTTTGGTGGCTAGAGAAGCGCAAAGCCCCACTGTTACTGCGCCTGTGAAAGCACTTCCAAGGAAGGGTGCTGGCTAGCAAGAGCTTTCAGTGCTGGCACTTTTCATCTCTGAGCAATTGCTCGACGTTTGCAATTTCTCAGGTCGTGTCTAGGAGACGGAAAGAGAAGGACCGTGACGTTTGGTGGGTAGAGAAGCGCAAAGCCCCAGTGTTACTGCGCCTGTGAAAGTGCTTCCAAGGAAGGGTGCTGGCTAGCAACAGCTTTCAGTGCTGGCACTTTTCATCTCTGAGCAATTGCTCGACGTTTGCAATTTCTCAGCTCGTGTCTAGGAGACGGAAAGAGAAGGACCGTGACGTTTGGTGGCTCGAGAAGCGCAAAGCCCCAGTGTTGCTGCGCCTGTGAAAGCGCTTCCAAGGAAGGGTGCTGGCTAGCAACAGCTTTCAGTGCTGGCACTTTTCTTCTCTGAGCAATTGCTCGACGTTTGCAATTTCTCACCTGAGCTCTCTTTAGAGTGCGCGAGAGGATGAGCAGAAGATTAGGTGTCTAAAGAGCCCAGAGCCCCAGTGTTCTTAGGCCTACAAAAGCGCTTCCAAGGAAAGGGGCTGGCTAGCAAGAGCTTTCAGTGCTGGCACTTTTCATCTCTGAGCAATTGCTCGACGTTTGTAATTTCTCACCTGAGGTCTTTTTAGAGTGCGCGAGAGGATGAGCAGAAGATTAGGTGGCTAGAGAAGCCCAGAGCCCCAGTGTTCTTAGGCCTACAAAAGCGCTTCCAAGGAAGGGTGCTGGCTAGCAACAGCTTTCAGTGCTGGCACATTTCCTCTCTGAGCAATTGCTCGACGTTTGCAATTTCTCAGCTCGTGTCTACGAGACGGAAAGAGAAGGACCGTGATGTTTGGTGGCTAGAGAAGCCCAGAGCCCCAGTCTTCTTAGGCCTACAAAAGCGCTTCCAAGGAAGGGTGCTGGCTAGCAACAGCTTTCAGTGCTGGCACTTTTCCTCTCTGAGCAATTGCTCGACGTTTGCAATTTCTCAGCTCATGTCTACGAGACGGAAAGAGAATGACAGTGACGTTTGGTGGCTAGAGAAGCGCAAAGCCCCACTGTTACTGCCCCTGTGAAAGCGCTTCCAAGGAAGGGTGCTGGCTAGCAACAGCTTTCAGTGCTGGCACTTTTCCTCTCTGAGCAATTGCTGGACGTTTGCAATTTCTCAGCTCGTGTCTAGGAGACGGAAACAGAAGGACCGTGACGTTTGGTGGCTCGAGAAGCGCAAAGCCCCAGTGTTACTGCACCTGTGAAAGCGCTTCCAAGGAAGGGTGCTGGCTAGCAACAGCTTTCAGTGCTGGCACTTTTCATCTCTGAGCAATTGCTCGACGTTTGCAATTTCTCAGCTCGTGTCTAGGAGACGGAAAGAGAAGGACCGTGACGTTTGGTGGGTAGAGAAGCGCAAAGCCCCAGTGTTGCTGCGCCTGTGAAAGCGCTTCCAAGGAAGGGTGCTGGCTAGCAACAGCTTTCAGTGCTGGCACTTTTCATCTCTGAGCAATTGCTCAACGTTTGTAATTTCTCACCTGAGGTCTTTTTAGAGTGCGCGAGAGGATGAGCAGAAGATTAAGTGGCTAGAGAAGCCCAGAGCCCCAGTGTTCTTAGGCCTACAAAAGCGCTTCCAAGGAAGGGTGCTGGCTAGCAACAGCTTTCAGTGCTGGCACTTTTCCTCTCTGAGCAATTGCTCGATGTTTGCAATTTCTCAGCTCGTGTCTACGAGACGGAAAGAGAAGGACCGTGATGTTTGGTGGGTAGAGAAGCGCAAAGCCCCACTGTTACTGCGCCTGTGAAAGCGCTTCCAAGGAAGGGTGCTGGCTAGCAACAGCTTTCAGTGCTGGCACTTTTCATCTCTGAGCAATTGCTCGACGTTTGCAATTTCTCAGCTCGTGTCTACGAGACGGAAAGAGAAGGACCGTGACGTTTGGTGGGTAGAGAAGCGCAAAGCCCCAGTGTTACTGCGCCTGTGAAAGCGCTTCCAAGGAAGGGTGCTGGCTAGCAACAGCTTTCAGTGCTGGCACTTTTCATCTCTGAGCAATTGCTCGACGTTTGCAATTTCTCACCTGAGCTCTCTTTAGAGTGCGCGAGAGGATGAGCAGAAGATTAGGTGGCTAGAGAAGCCCAGAGCCCCAGTGTGCTTAGGCCTACAAAAGCGCTTCCAAGGAAGGGTGCTGGCTAGCAAGAGCTTTCAGTGCTGGCACTTTTCATCTCTGAGCAATTGCTCGACGTTTGCAATTTCTCACCTGAGCTCTCTTTAGAGTGCGCGAGAGGATGAGCAGAAGATTAGGTGGCTAGAGAAGCCCAGAGCCCCAGTGTGCTTAGGCCTACAAAAGCGCTTCCAAGGAAGGGTGCTGGCTAGCAAGAGCTTTCAGTGCTGGCACTTTTCATCTCTGAGCAATTGCTCGACGTTTGCAATTTCTCACCTGAGCTCTCTTTAGACTGCGCGAGAGGATGAGCAGAAGATTAGGTGGCTAGAGAAGCCCAGAGCCCCAGTGTTGCTGCGCCTGAGAAAGCGCTTCCAAGGAAGGGTGCTGGCTAGCAAGAGCTTTCAGTGCTGGCACTTTTCATCTCTGAGCAATTGCTCGACGTTTGCAATTTCTCAGCTCGTTTCTACGAGACGGAAAGAGAAGGACCGTGATGTTTGGTGGGTAGAGAAGCGCAAAGCCCCAGTGTTACTGCGCCTGTGAAAGCGCTTCCAAGGAAGGGTGCTGGCTAGCAAGAGCTTTCAGTGCTGGCACTTTTCATCTCTGAGCAATTGCTCGACGTTTGCAATTTCTCACCTGAGCTCTCTTTAGAGTGCGCGAGAGGATGAGCAGAAGATTAGGTGGCTAGAGAAGCCCAGAGCCCCAGTGTTCTTAGGCCTACAAAGCGCTTCCAAGGAAGGGGGCTGGCTAGCAACAGCTTTCAGTGCTGGCACTTTTCTTCTCTGAGCAATTGCTTGACGTTTGCAATTTCTCAGCTCGTGTCTACAAGACGGAAAGAGAATGTCCGTGATGTTTGGTGGGTAGAGAAGCGCAAAGCCCCAGTGTTGCTGCGCCTGTGAAAGCGCTTCCAAGGATGGGTGCTGGCTAGCAAGAGCTTTCAGTGCTGGCACTTTTCATCTCTGAGCAATTGCTCGACGTTTGCAATTTCTCACCTGAGCTCTCTTTAGAGTGCGCGAGAGGATGAGCAGAAGATTAGGTGGCTAGAGAAGCCCAGAGCCCCAGTGTTCTTAGGCCTACAAAAGCGCTTCCAAGGAAGGGTGCTGGCTAGCAACAGCTTTCAGTGCTGGCACTTTTCATCTCTGAGCAATTGCTCGACGTTTGCAATTTCTCAGCTCGTGTCTAGGAGACGGAA
The DNA here is from genome assembly GCA_037962945.1 of Sarcoramphus papa. Classification (NCBI taxonomy): domain Eukaryota; kingdom Metazoa; phylum Chordata; class Aves; order Accipitriformes; family Cathartidae; genus Sarcoramphus; species Sarcoramphus papa. The sequence goes on along the minus strand of CM075595.1, from coordinate 15,108,778 downwards.
AGAGAAGGACCGTGACGTTTGGTGGCTAGAGAAGCGCAAAGCCCCAGTGTTGCTGCGCCTGTGAAAGCGCTTCCAAGGAAGGGTGCTGGCTAGCAAGAGCTTTCAGTGCTGGCACTTTTCATCTCTGAGCAATTGCTCAACGTTTGTAATTTCTCACCTGAGGTCTTTTTAGAGTGCGCGAGAGGATGAGCAGAAGATTAAGTGGCTAGAGAAGCCCAGAGCCCCAGTGTTCTTAGGCCTACAAAAGCGCTTCCAAGGAAGGGTGCTGGCTAGCAACAGCTTTCAGTGCTGGCACTTTTCATCTCTGAGCAATTGCTCGACGTTTGCAATTTCTCAGCTCGTGTCTACGAGACGGAAAGAGAAGGACCGTGATGTTTGGTGCGTATAGAAGCGCAAAGCCCCAGTGTTGCTGCGCCTGTGAAAGCGCTTCCAAGGAAGGGTGCTGGCTAGCAACAGCTTTCAGTGCTGGCACTTTTCATCTCTGAGCAATTGCTCGACGTTTGCAATTTCTCAGCTCGTGTCTACGAGACGGAAAGAGAAGGACCGTGACGTTTGGTGGCTAGAGAAGCGCAAAGCCCCAGTGTTACTGCGCCTGTGAAAGCGCTTCCAAGGAAGGGTGCTGGCTAGCAACAGCTTTCAGTGCTGGCACTTTTCATCTCTGAGCAATTGCTCGACGTTTGCAATTTCTCAGCTCGTGTCTAGGAGACGGAAAGAGAAGGACCGTGACGTTTGGTGGCTCGAGAAGCGCAAAGCCCCAGTGTTGCTGCGCCTGTGAAAGCGCTTCCAAGGAAGGGTGCTGGCTAGCAAGAGCTTTCAGTGCTGGCACTTTTCATCTCTGAGCAATTGCTCGACGTTTGCAATTTCTCACCTGAGCTCTCTTTAGAGTGCGCGAGAGGATGAGCAGAAGATTAGGTGTCTAAAGAGCCCAGAGCCCCAGTGTTCTTAGGCCTACAAAAGCGCTTCCAAGGAAAGGGGCTGGCTAGCAAGAGCTTTCAGTGCTGGCACTTTTCATCTCTGAGCAATTGCTCGACGTTTGCAATTTCTCACCTGAGGTCTTTTTAGAGTGCGCGAGAGGATGAGCAGAAGATTAGGTGGCTAGAGAAGCCCAGAGCCCCAGTGTTCTTAGGCCTACAAAAGCGCTTCCAAGGAAGGGTGCTGGCTAGCAACAGCTTTCAGTGCTGGCACTTTTCATCTCTGAGCAATTGCTCGACGTTTGCAATTTCTCAGCTCGTGTCTAGGAGACGGAAAGAGAAGGACCGTGATGTTTGGTGGCTAGAGAAGCGCAAAGCCCCAGTGTTACTGCGCCTGTGAAAGCGCTTCCAAGGAAGGGTGCTGGCTAGCAACAGCTTTCAGTGCTGGCACTTTTCCTCTCTGAGCAATTGCTCGACATTTGCAATTTCTCAGCTCGTGTCTACGAGACGGAAAGAGAATGACCGTGACGTTTGGTGGGTAGAGAAGCGCAAAGCCCCACTGTTACTGCCCCTGTGAAAGCGCTTCCAAGGAAGGGTGCTGGCTAGCAACAGCTTTCAGTGCTGGCACTTTTCCTCTCTGAGCAATTGCTGGACGTTTGCAATTTCTCAGCTCGTGTCTACGAGACGGAAAGAGAAGGACCGTGACGTTTGGTGGCTAGAGAAGCGCAAAGCCCCAGTGTTACTGCACCTGTGAAAGCGCTTCCAAGGAAGGGTGCTGGCTAGCAACAGCTTTCAGTGCTGGCACTTTTCATCTCTGAGCAATTGCTCGACGTTTGCAATTTCTCACCTGAGCTCTCTTTAGAGTGCGCGAGAGGATGAGCAGAAGATTAGGTGGCTAGAGAAGCCCAGACCCCAGTGTTCTTAGGCCTACAAAAGCGCTTCCAAGGAAGGGTGCTGGCTAGCAACAGCTTTCAGTGCTGGCACTTTTCATCTCTGAGCAATTGCTCGACGTTTGCAATTTCTCACCTGAGCTCTCTTTAGAGTGCGCGAGAGGATGAGCAGAAGATTAGGTGGCTAGAGAAGCCCAGAGCCCCAGTGTTCTTAGGCCTACAAAAGCGCTTCCAAGGAAGGGGGCTGGCTAGCAACAGCTTTCAGTGCTGGCACTTTTCCTCTCTGAGCAATTGCTCGACGTTTGCAATTTCTCAGCTCGTGTCTACGAGACGGAAAGAGAAGGACCGTGATGTTTGGTGGCTAGAGAAGCGCAAAGCCCCACTGTTACTGCGCCTGTGAAAGCGCTTCCAAGGAAGGGTGCTGGCTAGCAACAGCTTTCAGTGCTGGCACTTTTCATCTCTGAGCAATTGCTCGACGTTTGCAATTTCTCAGCTCGTGTCTACGAGACGGAAAGAGAAGGACCGTGATGTTTGGTGGGTAGAGAAGCGCAAAGCCCCAGTGTTACTGCGCCTGTGAAAGCGCTTCCAAGGAAGGGTGCTGGCTAGCAACAGCTTTCAGTGCTGGCACTTTTCCTCTCTGAGCAATTGCTGGACGTTTGCAATTTCTCAGCTCGTGTCTACGAGACGGAAAGAGAAGGACAGTGACGTTTGGTGGCTAGAGAAGCGCAAAGCCCCACTGTTACTGCCCCTGTGAAAGCGCTTCCAAGGAAGGGTGCTGGCTAGCAACAGCTTTCAGTGCTGGCACTTTTCCTCTCTGAGCAATTGCTGGACGTTTGCAATTTCTCAGCTCGTGTCTAGGAGACGGAAAGAGAAGGACCGTGACGTTTGGTGGCTAGAGAAGCGCAAAGCCCCAGTGTTACTGCACCTGTGAAAGCGCTTCCAAGGAAAGGTGCTGGCTAGCAACAGCTTTCAGTGCTGGCACTTTTCATCTCTGAGCAATTGCTCGACGTTTGCAATTTCTCACCTGAGCTCTCTTTAGAGTGCGCGAGAGGATGAGCAGAAGATTAGGTGGCTAGAGAAGCCCAGAGCCCCAGTGTTCTTAGGCCTACAAAAGCGCTTCCAAGGAAGGGTGCTGGCTAGCAACAGCTTTCAGTGCTGGCACTTTTCATCTCTGAGCAATTGCTCGACGTTTGCAATTTCTCACCTGAGCTCTCTTTAGAGTGCGCGAGAGGATGAGCAGAAGATTAGGTGGCTAGAGAAGCCCAGAGCCCCAGTGTTCTTAGGCCTACAAAAGCGCTTCCAAGGAAGGGGGCTGGCTAGCAACAGCTTTCAGTGCTGGCACTTTTCATCTCTGAGCAATTGCTCGATGTTTGCAATTTCTCAGCTCGTGTCTAGGAGACGGAAACAGAAGGACCGTGATGTTTGGTGGGTAGAGAAGCGCAAAGCCCCACTGTTACTGCGCCTGTGAAAGCGCTTCCAAGGAAGGGTGCTGGCTAGCAACAGCTTTCAGTGCTGGCACTTTTCATCTCTGAGCAATTGCTCGACGTTTGCAATTTCTCACCTGAGCTCTCTTTAGAGTGCGCGAGAGGATGAGCAGAAGATTAGGTGGCTAGAGAAGCCCAGAGCCCCAGTGTTCTTAGGCCTACAAAAGCGCTTCCAAGGAAGGGGGCTGGCTAGCAACAGCTTTCAGTGCTGGCACTTTTCATCTCTGAGCAATTGCTGGACGTTTGCAATTTCTCACCTGAGCTCTCTTTAGAGTGCGCGAGAGGATGAGCAGAAGATTAGGTGGCTAGAGAAGCCCAGAGCCCCAGTGTTCTTAGGCCTACAAAAGCGCTTCCAAGGAAGGGGGCTGGCTAGCAACAGCTTTCAGTGCTGGCACTTTTCATCTCTGAGCAATTGCTCGATGTTTGCAATTTCTCAGCTCGTGTCTACGAGACGGAAAGAGAAGGACCGTGACGTTTGGTGGGTAGAGAAGCGCAAAGCCCCACTGTTACTGCGCCTGTGAAAGCACTTCCAAGGAAGGGTGCTGGCTAGCAAGAGCTTTCAGTGCTGGCACTTTTCATCTCTGAGCAATTGCTCGACGTTTGCAATTTCTCAGCTCGTGTCTAGGAGACGGAAAGAGAAGGACCGTGACGTTTGGTGGCTAGAGAAGCGCAAAGCCCCAGTGTTACTGCGCCTGTGAAAGCGCTTCCAAGGAAGGGTGCTGGCTAGCAACAGCTTTCAGTGCTGGCACTTTTCATCTCTGAGCAATTGCTCGACGTTTGCAATTTCTCAGCTCGTGTCTACGAGACGGAAAGAGAAGGACCGTGACGTTTGGTGGCTCGAGAAGCGCAAAGCCCCAGTGTTGCTGCGCCTGTGAAAGCGCTTCCAAGGAAGGGTGCTGGCTAGCAACAGCTTTCAGTGCTGGCACTTTTCATCTCTGAGCAATTGCTCGACGTTTGCAATTTCTCACCTGAGCTCTCTTTAGAGTGCGCGAGAGGATGAGCAGAAGATTAGGTGTCTAAAGAGCCCAGAGCCCCAGTGTTCTTAGGCCTACAAAAGCGCTTCCAAGGAAAGGGGCTGGCTAGCAACAGCTTTCAGTGCTGGCACTTTTCATCTCTGAGCAATTGCTCGACGTTTGTAATTTCTCACCTGAGGTCTTTTTAGAGTGCGCGAGAGGATGAGCAGAAGATTAGGTGGCTAGAGAAGCCCAGAGCCCCAGTGTTCTTAGGCCTACAAAAGCGCTTCCAAAGAAGGGTGCTGGCTAGCAACAGCTTTCAGTGCTGGCACTTTTCCTCTCTGAGCAATTGCTCGACGTTTGCAATTTCTCAGCTCATGTCTACGAGACGGAAAGAGAAGGACCGTGACGTTTGGTGGCTAGAGAAGCGCAAAGCCCCACTGTTACTGCCCCTGTGAAAGCGCTTCCAAGGAAGGGTGCTGGCTAGCAAGAGCTTTCAGTGCTGGCACTTTTCCTCTCTGAGCAATTGCTGGACGTTTGCAATTTCTCAGCTCGTGTCTAGGAGACGGAAACAGAAGGACCGTGACGTTTGGTGGCTCGAGAAGCGCAAAGCCCCAGTGTTACTGCACCTGTGAAAGCGCTTCCAAGGAAGGGTGCTGGCTAGCAACAGCTTTCAGTGCTGGCACTTTTCATCTCTGAGCAATTGCTCGACGTTTGCAATTTCTCACCTGAGCTCTCTTTAGAGTGCGCGAGAGGATGAGCAGAAGATTAGGTGGCTAGAGAAGCCCAGAGCCCCAGTGTGCTTAGGCCTACAAAAGCGCTTCCAAGGAAGGGTGCTGGCTAGCAACAGCTTTCAGTGCTGGCACTTTTCCTCTCTGAGCAATTGCTCGACGTTTGCAATTTCTCACCTGAGCTCTCTTTAGAGTGCGCGAGAGGATGAGCAGAAGATTAGGTGGCTAGAGAAGCCCAGAGCCCCAGTGTGCTTAGGCCTACAAAAGCGCTTGCAAGGAAGGGTGCTGGCTAGCAACAGCTTTCAGTGCTGGCACTTTTCATCTCTGAGCAATTGCTCGACGTTTGCAATTTCTCACCTGAGCTCTCTTTAGAGTGCGCGAGAGGATGAGCAGAAGATTAGGTGGCTAGAGAAGCCCAGAGCCCCAGTGTTCTTAGGCCTACAAAAGCGCTTCCAAGGAAGGGTGCTGGCTAGCAACAGCTTTCAGTGCTGGCACTTTTCATCTCTGAGCAATTGCTCGACGTTTGCAATTTCTCAGCTCGTGTCTACGAGACGGAGAGATAGTGACCGTGACGTTTGGTGGCTAGAGAAGCGCAAAGCCCCAGTGTTGCTGCACCTGTGAAAGCGCTTCCAAGGAAGGGTGCTGGCTAGCAACAGCTTTCAGTGCTGGCACTTTTCATCTCTGAGCAATTGCTCGACGTTTGCAATTTCTCACCTGAGCTCTCTTTAGAGTGCGCGAGAGGATGAGCAGAAGATTAGGTGGCTAGAGAAGACCAGAGCCCCAGTGTGCTTAGGCCTACAAAAGCGCTTCCAAGGAAGGGGGCTGGCTAGCAACAGCTTTCAGTGCTGGCACTTTTCATCTCTGAGCAATTGCTCGACGTTTGCAATTTCTCAGCTCGTGTCTACGAGACGGAAAGAGAAGGACCATGACTTTTGGTGGGTAGAGAAGCGTAAAGCCCCAGTGTTACTGCGCCTGTGAAAGCGCTTCCAAGGAAGGGTGCTGGCTAGCAACAGCTTTCAGTGCTGGCACTTTTCATCTCTGAGCAATTGCTGGACGTTTGCAATTTCTCACCTGAGCTCTCTTTAGAGTGCGCGAGAGGATGAGCAGAAGATTAGGTGGCTAGAGAAGCCCAGAGCCCCAGTGTTCTTAGGCCTACAAAGCGCTTCCAAGGAAGGGTGCTGGCTAGCAACAGCTTTCAGTGCTGGCACTTTTCATCTCTGAGCAATTGCTCGATGTTTGCAATTTCTCAGCTCGTGTCTAGGAGACGGAAAGAGAAGGACCGTGACGTTTGGTGGGTAGAGAAGCGCAAAGCCCCAGTGTTGCTGCGCCTGTGAAAGCGCTTCCAAGGAAGGGTGCTGGCTAGCAAGAGCTTTCAGTGCTGGCACTTTTCATCTCTGAGCAATTGCTCGACGTTTGCAATTTCTCACCTGAGCTCTCTTTAGAGTGCGCGAGAGGATGAGCAGAAGATTAGGTGGCTAGAGAAGCCCAGAGCCCCAGTGTTCTTAGGCCTACAAAAGCGCTTCCAAGGAAGGGTGCTGGCTAGCAACAGCTTTCAGTGCTGGCACTTTTCATCTCTGAGCAATTGCTCGACGTTTGCAATTTCTCAGCTCGTGTCTACGAGACGGAAAGAGAAGGACCGTGACGTTTGGTGGCTAGAGAAGCGCAAAGCCCCACTGTTACTGCGCCTGTGAAAGCGCTTCCAAGGAAGGGTGCTGGCTAGCAAGAGCTTTCAGTGCTGGCACTTTTCTTCTCTGAGCAATTGCTCGACGTTTGCAATTTCTCAGCTCGTGTCTACGAGACGGAAAGAGAATGACCGTGACGTTTGGTGGGTAGAGAAGCGCAAAGCCCCAGTGTTGCTGCGCCTGTGAAAGCGCTTCCAAGGAAGGGTGCTGGCTAGCAAGAGCTTTCAGTGCTGGCACTTTTCTTCTCTGAGCAATTGCTCGACGTTTGCAATTTCTCAGCTCGTGTCTAGGAGACGGAAAGAGAAGGACCGTGACGTTTGGTGGGTAGAGAAGCGCAAAGCCCCAGTGTTGCTGCGCCTGTGAAAGCGCTTCCAAGGAAGGGTGCTGGCTAGCAACAGCTTTCAGTGCTGGCACTTTTCATCTCTGAGCAATTGCTCGACGTTTGCAATTTCTCACCTGAGCTCTCTTTAGAGTGCGCGAGAGGATGAGCAGAAGATTAGGCGGCTAGAGAAGCCCAGAGCCCCAGTGTTCTAAGGGCTACAAAAGCGCTTCCAAGGAAGGGTGCTGGCTAGCAACAGCTTTCAGTGCTGGCACTTTTCATCTCTGAGCAATTGCTCGACGTTTGCAATTTCTCAGCTCGTGTCTAGGAGACGGAAAGAGAATGACCGTGACGTTTCGTGGCTAGAGAAGCGCAAAGCCCCAGTGTTGCTGCACCTGTGAAATCGCTTCCAAGGAAGGGTGCTGGCTAGCAAGAGCTTTCAGTGCTGGCACTTTTCATCTCTGAGCAATTGCTCGACGTTTGCAATTTCTCACCTGAGCTCTCTTTAGAGTGCGCGAGAGGATGAGCAGAAGATTAGGTGGCTAGAGAAGCCCAGAGCCCCAGTGTGCTTAGGCCTACAAAAGCGCTTCCAAGGAAGGGTGCTGGCTAGCAACAGCTTTCAGTGCTGGCACTTTTCATCTCTGAGCAATTGCTCGACGTTTGCAATTTCTCAGCTCGTGTCTACGAGACGGAAAGAGAAGGACAGTGACGTTTGGTGGGTAGAGAAGTGCAAAGCCCCAGTGTTGCTGCGCCTGTGAAAGCGCTTCCAAGGAAGGGTGCTGGCTAGCAACAGCTTTCAGTGCTGGCACTTTTCATCTCTGAGCAATTGCTCGACGTTTGCAATTTCTCACCTGAGCTCTCTTTAGAGTGCGCGAGAGGATGAGCAGAAGATTAGGTGGCTAGAGAAGCCCAGAGCCCCAGTGTTCTTAGGCCTACAAAAGCGCTTCCAAGGAAGGGTGCTGGCTAGCAAGAGCTTTCAGTGCTGGCACTTTTCCTCTCTGAGCAATTGCTTGAAGTTTGCAATTTCTCAGCTCGTGTCTACGAGACGGAAAGAGAAGGACCGTGACGTTTGGTGGCTAGAGAAGCGCAAAGCCCCAGTGTTACTGCACCTGTGAAAGCGCTTCCAAGGAAGGGTGCTGGCTAGCAAGAGCTTTCAGTGCTGGCACTTTTCATCTCTGAGCAATTGCTCGACGTTTGCAATTTCTCAGCTCGTGTCTACGAGACGGAAAGAGAAGGACCGTGACGTTTGGTGGCTAGAGAAGCGCAAAGCCCCAGTGTTGCTGCGCCTGTGAAAGTGCTTCCAAGGAAGGGTGCTGGCTAGCAACAGCTTTCAGTGCTGGCACTTTTCATCTCTGAGCAATTGCTCGACGTTTGCAATTTCTCAGCTCGTGTCTACGAGACGGAAAGAGAAGGACAGTGACGTTTGGTGGCTAGAGAAGCGCAAAGCCCCAGTGTTACTGCGCCTGTGAAAGCGCTTTCAAGGAAGGGTGCTGGCTAGCAACAGCTTTCAGTGCTGGCACTTTTCCTCTCTGATCAATTGCTGGACGTTTGCAATTTCTCACCTGAGCTCTCTTTAGAGTGCGCGAGAGGATGAGCAGAAGATGAGGTGGCTAGAGAAGCCCAGAGCCCCAGTGTTCTTAGGCCTACAAAAGCGCTTCCAAGGAAGGGTGCTGGCTAGCAACAGCTTTCAGTGCTGGCACTTTTCATCTCTGAGCAATTGCTCGACGTTTGCAATTTCTCACCTGAGCTCTCTTTAGAGTGCGCGAGAGGATGAGCAGAAGATTAGGTGGCTAGAGAAGCCCAGAGCCCCAGTGTTCTTAGGCCTACAAAAGCGCTTCCAAGGAAGGGTGCTGGCTAGCAACAGCTTTCAGTGCTGGCACTTTTCATCTCTGAGCAATTGCTCGACGTTTGCAATTTCTCAGCTCGTGTCTACGAGACGGAGAGATAGTGACCGTGACGTTTGGTGGCTAGAGAAGCGCAAAGCCCCAGTGTTGCTGCACCTGTGAAAGCGCTTCCAAGGAAGGGTGCTGCTAGCAACAGCTTTCAGTGCTGGCACTTTTCATCTCTGAGCAATTGCTCGACGTTTGCAATTTCTCACCTGAGCTCTCTTTAGAGTGCGCGAGAGGATGAGCAGAAGATTAGGTGGCTAGAGAAGCCCAGAGCCCCAGTGTGCTTAGGCCTACAAAAGCGCTTCCAAGGAAGGGTGCTGGCTAGCAACAGCTTTCAGTGCTGGCACTTTTCATCTCTGAGCAATTGCTCGACGTTTGCAATTTCTCAGCTCGTGTCTACGAGACGGAAAGAGAAGGACCGTGATGTTTGGTGGGTAGAGAAGCGTAAAGCCCCAGTGTTACTGCGCCTGTGAAAGCGCTTCCAAGGAAGGGTGCTGGCTAGCAACAGCTTTCAGTGCTGGCACTTTTCATCTCTGAGCAATTGCTGGACGTTTGCAATTTCTCACCTGAGCTCTCTTTAGAGTGCGCGAGAGGATGAGCAGAAGATTAGGTGGCTAGAGAAGCCCAGAGCCCCAGTGTTCTTAGGCCTACAAAGCGCTTCCAAGGAAGGGTGCTGGCTAGCAACAGCTTTCAGTGCTGGCACTTTTCATCTCTGAGCAATTGCTCGACGTTTGCAATTTCTCAGCTCGTGTCTAGGAGACGGAAAGAGAATGACCGTGACGTTTGGTGGCTAGAGAAGCGCAAAGCCCCAGTGTTGCTGCGCCTGTGAAAGCGCTTCCAAGGAAGGGTGCTGGCTAGCAAGAGCTTTCAGTGCTGGCACTTTTCATCTCTGAGCAATTGCTCGACGTTTGCAATTTCTCACCTGAGCTCTCTTTAGAGTGCGCGAGAGGATGAGCAGAAGATTCGGTGGCTAGAGAAGCCCAGAGCCCCAGTGTTCTTAGGCCTACAAAAGCGCTTCCAAGGAAGGGTGCTGGCTAGCAACAGCTTTCAGTGCTGGCACTTTTCATCTCTGAGCAATTGCTCGACGTTTGCAATTTCTCAGCTCGTGTCTACGAGACGGAAAGAGAAGGACCGTGACGTTTGGTGGCTAGAGAAGCGCAAAGGCCCAGTGTTGCTGCGCCTGTGAAAGCGCTTCCAAGGAAGGGTGCTGGCTAGCAACAGCTTTCAGTGCTGGCACTTTTCATCTCTGAGCAATTGCTCAACGTTTGTAATTTCTCACCTGAGGTCTTTTTAGAGTGCGCGAGAGGATGAGCAGAAGATTAAGTGGCTAGAGAAGCCCAGAGCCCCAGTGTTCTTAGGCCTACAAAAGCGCTTCCAAGGAAGGGTGCTGGCTAGCAACAGCTTTCAGTGCTGGCACTTTTCATCTCTGAGCAATTGCTCGATGTTTACAATTTCTCAGCTCGTGTCTACGAGACGGAAAGAGAAGGACCGTGATGTTTGGTGGGTAGAGAAGCGCAAAGCCCCACTGTTACTGCGCCTGTGAAAGCACTTCCAAGGAAGGGTGCTGGCTAGCAAGAGCTTTCAGTGCTGGCACTTTTCTTCTCTGAGCAATTGCTCGACGTTTGCAATTTCTCAGCTCGTGTCTAGGAGACGGAAAGAGAAGGACCGTGACGTTTGGTGGGTAGAGAAGCGCAAAGCCCCAGTGTTACTGCGCCTGTGAAAGCGCTTCCAAGGAAGGGTGCTGGCTAGCAACAGCTTTCAGTGCTGGCACTTTTCATCTCTGAGCAATTGCTCGACGTTTGCAATTTCTCAGCTCGTGTCTAGGAGACGGAAAGAGAAGGACCGTGACGTTTGGTGGCTAGAGAAGCGCAAAGCCCCAGTGTTGCTGCGCCTGTGAAAGCGCTTCCAAGGAAGGGTGCTGGCTAGCAACAGCTTTCAGTGCTGGCACTTTTCATCTCTGAGCAATTGCTGGACATTTGCAATTTCTCCCCTGAGCTCTCTTTAGAGTGCGCGAGAGGATGAGCAGAAGATTAGGTGGCTAGAGAAGCCCAGAGCCCCAGTGTTCTTAGGCCTACAAAAGCGCTTCCAAGGAAGGGTGCTGGCTAGCAACAGCTTTCAGTGCTGGCACTTTTCCTCTCTGAGCAATTGCTCGACGTTTGCAATTTCTCAGCTCGTGTCTACGAGACGGAAAGAGAAGGACCGTGACGTTTGGTGGGTAGAGAAGCGCAAAGCCCCAGTGTTGCTGCGCCTGTGAAAGCGCTTCCAAGGAAGGGTGCTGGCTAGCAAGAGCTTTCAGTGCTGGCACTTTTCATCTCTGAGCAATTGCTCGACGTTTGCAATTTCTCAGCTCGTGTCTAGGAGACGGAAAGAGAATGACCGTGACGTTTGGTGGGTAGAGAAGCGCAAAGCCCCAGTGTTGCTGCGCCTGTGAAAGCGCTTCCAAGGAAGGGTGCTGGCTAGCAACAGCTTTCAGTGCTGGCACTTTTCATCTCTGAGCAATTGCTCGACGTTTGTAATTTCTCACCTGAGCTCTCTTTAGAGTGCGCGAGAGGATGAGCAGAAGATTAGGTGGCTAGAGAAGCCCAGAGCCCCAGTGTTCTTAGGCCTACAAAAGCGCTTCCAAGGAAAGGTGCTGGCTAGCAACAGCTTTCAGTGCTGGCACTTTTCATCTCTGAGCAATTGCTCGACGTTTGCAATTTCTCAGCTCGTGTCTACGAGACGGAGAGATAGTGACCGTGACGTTTGGTGACTAGAGAAGCGCAAAGCCCCAGTGTTACTGCGCCTGTGAAAGCGCTTCCAAGGAAGGGTGCTGGCTAGCAACAGCTTTCAGTGCTGGCACTTTTCATCTCTGAGCAATTGCTCGACGTTTGCAATTTCTCAGCTCGTGTCTACGAGACGGAAAGAGAAGGACCGTGATGTTTGGTGGGTAGAGAAGCGTAAAGCCCCAGTGTTCTTAGGCCTACAAAAGCGCTTCCAAGGAAGGGTGCTGGCTAGCAACAGCTTTCAGTGCTGGCACTTTTCATCTCTGAGCATTTGCTGGACGTTTGCAATTTCTCACCTGAGCTCTCTTTAGAGTGCGCGAGAGGATGAGCAGAAGATTAGGTGGCTAGAGAAGCCCAGAGCCCCAGTGTTCTTAGGGCTACAAAAGCGCTTCCAAGGAAGGGTGCTGGCTAGCAACAGCTTTCAGTGCTGGCACTTTTCATCTCTGAGCAATTGCTCGACGTTTGCAATTTCTCAGCTCGTGTCTAGGAGACGGAAAGAGAATGACCGTGACGTTTTGTGGCTAGAGAAGCGCAAAGCCCCAGTGTTGCTGCGCCTGTGAAAGCGCTTCCAAGGAAGGGTGCTGGCTAGCAAGAGCTTTCAGTGCTGGCACTTTTCATCTCTGAGCAATTGCTCGACGTTTGCAATTTCTCACCTGAGCTCTCTTTAGAGTGCGCGAGAGGATGAGCAGAAGATTAGGTGGCTAGAGAAGCCCAGAGCCCCAGTGTTCTTAGGCCTACAAAAGCGCTTCCAAGGAAGGGTGCTGGCTAGCAACAGCTTTCAGTGCTGGCACTTTTCATCTCTGAGCAATTGCTTGACGTTTGCAATTTCTCAGCTCGTGTCTAGGAGACGGAAAGAGAAGGACCGTGACGTTTGGTGGCTAGAGAAGCGCAAAGCCCCAGTGTTGCTGCGCCTGTGAAAGCGCTTCCAAGGAAGGGTGCTGGCTAGCAAGAGCTTTCAGTGCTGGCACTTTTCATCTCTGAGCAATTGCTCGACGTTTGCAATTTCTCACCTGAGCTCTCTTTAGAGTGCGCGAGAGGATGAGCAGAAGATTAGGTGGCTAGAGAAGCCCAGAGCCCCAGTGTTCTTAGGCCTACAAAAGCGCTTCCAAGGAAGGCTGCTGGCTAGCAACAGCTTTCAGTGCTGGCACTTTTCATCTCTGAGCAATTGCTCGACGTTTGCAATTTCTCAGCTCGTGTCTACGAGACGGAAAGAGAAGGACCGTGACGTTTGGTGGGTAGAGAAGCGCAAAGCCCCAGTGTTGCTGCGCCTGTGAAAGCGCTTCCAAGGAAGGGTGCTGGCTAGCAAGAGCTTTCAGTGCTGGCACTTTTCATCTCTGAGCAATTGCTCAACGTTTGTAATTTCTCACCTGAGGTCTTTTTAGAGTGCGCGAGAGGATGAGCAGAAGATTAAGTGGCTAGAGAAGGCCAGAGCCCCAGTGTTCTTAGGCCTACAAAAGCGCTTCCAAGGAAGGGTGCTGGCTAGCAACAGCTTTCAGTGCTGGCACTTTTCATCTCTGAGCAATTGCTCGATGTTTACAATTTCTCAGCTCGTGTCTACGAGACGGAAAGAGAAGGACCGTGATGTTTGGTGGGTAGAGAAGCGCAAAGCCCCACTGTTACTGCGCCTGTGAAAGCGCTTCCAAGGAAGGGTGCTGGCTAGCAAGAGCTTTCAGTGCTGGCACTTTTCTTCTCTGAGCAATTGCTCGACGTTTGCAATTTCTCAGCTCGTGTCTACGAGACGGAAAGAGAAGGACCGTGACGTTTGGTGGGTAGAGAAGTGCAAAGCCCCAGTGTTACTGCGCCTGTGAAAGCGCTTCCAAGGAAGGGTGCTGGCTAGCAAGAGCTTTCAGTGCTGGCACTTTTCTTCTCTGAGCAATTGCTCGACGTTTGCAATTTCTCAGCTCGTGTCTAGGAGACGGAAAGAGAAGGACCGTGACGTTTGGTGGCTAGAGAAGCGCAAAGCCCCAGTGTTGCTGCGCCTGTGAAAGCGCTTCCAAGGAAGGGTGCTGGCTAGCAACAGCTTTCAGTGCTGGCACTTTTCATCTCTGAGCAATTGCTGGACATTTGCAATTTCTCCCCTGAGCTCTCTTTAGAGTGCGCGAGAGGATGAGCAGAAGATTAGGTGGCTAGAGAAGCCCAGAGCCCCAGTGTTCTTAGGCCTACAAAAGCGCTTCCAAGGAAGGGTGCTGGCTAGCAACAGCTTTCAGTGCTGGCACTTTTCCTCTCTGAGCAATTGCTCGACGTTTGCAATTTCTCAGCTCGTGTCTACGAGACGGAAAGAGAAGGACCATGACGTTTGGTGGCTAGAGAAGCGCAAAGCCCCAGTGTTGCTGCGCCTGTGAAAGCGCTTCCAAGGAAGGGTGCTGGCTAGCAAGAGCTTTCAGTGCTGGCACTTTTCATCTCTGAGCAATTGCTCAACGTTTGCAATTTCTCAGCTCGTGTCTAGGAGACGGAAAGAGAATGACCGTGACGTTTGGTGGGTAGAGAAGCGCAAAGCCCCAGTGTTGCTGCGCCTGTGAAAGCGCTTCCAAGGAAGGGTGCTGGCTAGCAACAGCTTTCAGTGCTGGCACTTTTCATCTCTGAGCAATTGCTCGACGTTTGTAATTTCTCACCTGAGCTCTCTTTAGAGTGCGCGAGAGGATGAGCAGAAGATTAGGTGGCTAGAGAAGCCCAGAGCCCCAGTGTTCTTAGGCCTACAAAAGCACTTCCAAGGAAGGGTGCTGGCTAGCAACAGCTTTCAGTGCTGGCACTTTTCATCTCTGAGCAATTGCTCGACGTTTGCAATTTCTCAGCTCGTTTCTACGAGACGGAAAGAGAAGGACCATGATGTTTGGTGGCTAGAGAAGCGCAAAGCCCCAGTGTTACTGCGCCTGTGAAAGCGCTTCCAAGGAAGGGTGCTGGCTAGCAACAGCTTTCAGTGCTGGCACTTTTCATCTCTGAGCAATTGCTCGACGTTTGCAATTTCTCAGCTCGTGTCTACGAGACGGAAAGAGAATGACCCTGACGTTTGGTGGCTAGAGAAGCGCAAAGCCCCAGTGTTGCTGCGCCTGTGAAAGCGCTTCCAAGGAAGGGTGCTGGCTAGCAAGAGCTTTCAGCGCTGGCACTTTTCATCTCTGAGCAATTGCTCGACGTTTGCAATTTCTCACCTGAGCTCTCTTTAGAGTGCGCGAGAGGATGAGCAGAAGATTAGGTGGCTAGAGAAGCCCAGAGCCCCAGTGTTCTTAGGCCTACAAAAGCACTTCCAAGGAAGGGTGCTGGCTAGCAACAGCTTTCAGTGCTGGCACTTTTCATCTCTGAGCAATTGCTCGACGTTTGCAATTTCTCAGCTCGTTTCTACGAGACGGAAAGAGAAGGACCATGATGTTTGGTGGCTAGAGAAGCGCAAAGCCCCAGTGTTACTGCGCCTGTGAAAGCGCTTCCAAGGAAGGGTGCTGGCTAGCAAGAGCTTTCAGTGCTGGCACTTTTCATCTCTGAGCAATTGCTCGACGTTTGCAATTTCTCAGCTCGTGTCTACGAGACGGAAAGAGAATGACCCTGACGTTTGGTGGCTAGAGAAGCGCAAAGCCCCAGTGTTGCTGCGCCTGTGAAAGCGCTTCCAAGGAAGGGTGCTGGCTAGCAAGAGCTTTCAGTGCTGGCACTTTTCATCTCTGAGCAATTGCTCGACGTTTGCAATTTCTCACCTGAGCTCTCTTTAGAGTGCGCGAGAGGATGAGCAGAAGATGAGGTGGCTAGAGAAGCCCAGAGCCCCAGTGTTCTTAGGCCTACAAAAGCGCTTCCAAGGAAGGGGGCTGGCTAGCAACAGCTTTCAGTGCTGGCACTTTTAATCTCTGAGCAATTGCTCGACGTTTGCAATTTCTCACCTGAGCTCTCTTTAGAGTGCGCGAGAGGATGAGCAGAAGATTAGGTGGCTAGAGAAGCCCAGAGCCCCAGTGTTCTTAGGCCTACAAAAGCGCTTCCAAGGAAGGGTGCTGGCTAGCAACAGCTTTCAGTGCTGGCACTTTTCATCTCTGAGCAATTGCTCGACGTTTGCAATTTCTCACCTGAGCCTTCTTTAGACTGCGCGAGAGGATGAGCAGAAGATTAAGTGGCTAGAGAAGCCCAGAGCCCCAGTGTTCTTAGGCCTACAAAAGCACTTCCAAGGAAGGGTGCTGGCTAGCAAGAGCTTTCAGTGCTGGCACTTTTCATCTCTGAGCAATTGCTCGACGTTTGCAATTTCTCAGCTCGTGTCTACGAGACGGAAAGAGAATGACCGTGACGTTTGGTGGCTAGAGAAGCGCAAAGCCCCAGTGTTGCTGTGCCTGTGAAAGCGCTTCCAAGGAAGGGTGCTGGCTAGCAACAGCTTTCAGTGCTGGCACTTTTCATCTCTGAGCAATTGCTCGACGTTTGCAATTTCTCACCTGAGCTCTCTTTAGAGTGCGCGAGAGGATGAGCAGAAGATGAGGTGGCTAGAGAAGCCCAGAGCCCCAGTGTTCTTAGGCCTACAAAAGCGCTTCCAAGGAAGGGTGCTGGCTAGCAAGAGCTTTCAGTGCTGGCACTTTTCATCTCTGAGCAATTGCTCGACGTTTGCAATTTCTCACCTGAGCCTTCTTTAGACTGCGCGAGAGGATGAGCAGAAGATTAAGTGGCTAGAAAAGCCCAGAGCCCCAGTGTTCTTAGGCCTACAAAAGCACTTCCAAGGAAGGGTGCTGGCTAGCAACAGCTTTCAGTGCTGGCACTTTTCATCTCTGAGCAATTGCTCGACGTTTGCAATTTCTCAGCTCGTTTCTACGAGACGGAAAGAGAAGGACCGTGATGTTTGGTGGCTAGAGAAGCGCAAAGCCCCAGTGTTACTGCGCCTGTGAAAGCGCTTCCAAGGAAGGGTGCTGGCTAGCAACAGCTTTCAGTGCTGGCACTTTTCATCTCTGAGCAATTGCTCGACGTTTGCAATTTCTCAGCTCGTGTCTACGAGACGGAGAGATAGTGACCGTGACGTTTGGTGGGTAGAGAAGCGCAAAGCCCCAGTGTTGCTGCACCTGTGAAAGCGCTTCCAAGGAAGGGTGCTGGCTAGCAAGAGCTTTCAGTGCTGGCACTTTTCATCTCTGAGCAATTGCTGGACGTTTGCAATTTCTCACCTGAGCTCTCTTTAGAGTGCGCGAGAGGATGAGCAGAAGATTAGGTGGCTAGAGAAGCCCAGAGCCCCAGTGTTCTTAGGCCTACAAAGCGCTTCCAAGGAAGGGTGCTGGCTAGCAACAGCTTTCAGTGCTGGCACTTTTCTTCTCTGAGCAATTGCTCGACGTTTGCAATTTCTCAGCTCGTGTCTACGAGACGGAAAGAGAAGGACCGTGACGTTTCGTGGCTAGAGAAGCGCAAAGCCCCAGTGTTGCTGCGCCTGTGAAAGCGCTTCCAAGGAAGGGTGCTGGCTAGCAACAGCTTTCAGTGCTGGCACTTTTCCTCTCTGAGCAATTGCTCGACGTTTGCAATTTCTCAGCTCGTGTCTAGGAGACGGAAAGAGAAGGACCGTGACGTTTGGTGGCTAGAGAAGCGCAAAGCCCCAGTGTTGCTGCGCCTGTGAAAGCGCTTCCAAGGAAGGGTGCTGGCTAGCAAGAGCTTTCAGTGCTGGCACTTTTCATCTCTGAGCAATTGCTCGACGTTTGCAATTTCTCACCTGAGCTCTCTTTAGACTGCGCGAGAGGATGAGCAGAAGATTAGGTGGCTAGAGAAGCCCAGAGCCCCAGTGTTCTTAGGCCTACAAAAGCGCTTCCAAGGAAGGGGGCTGGCTAGCAACAGCTTTCAGTGCTGGCACTTTTCCTCTCTGAGCAATTGCTCGACGTTTGCAATTTCTCACCTGAGCTCTCTTTAGAGTGCGCGAGAGGATGAGCAGAAGATTAGGTGGCTAGAGAAGCCCAGAGCCCCAGTGTTCTTAGGCCTACAAAAGCGCTTCCAAGGAAGGGGGCTGGCTAGCAAGAGCTTTCAGTGCTGGCACTTTTCATCTCTGAGCAATTGCTCGACGTTTGCAATTTCTCAGCTCGTGTCTAGGAGACGGAAAGAGAAGGACCGTGACGTTTGGTGGGTAGAGAAGCGCAAAGCCCCAGTGTTGCTGCGCCTGTGAAAGCGCTTCCAAGGACGGGTGCTGGCTAGCAACAGCTTTCAGTGCTGGCACTTTTCATCTCTGAGCAATTGCTGGACGTTTGCAATTTCTCACCTGAGCTCTCTTTAGAGTGCGCGAGAGGATGAGCAGAAGATTAGGTGGCTAGAGAAGCCCAGTGCCCCAGTGTTCTTAGGCCTACAAAAGCGCTTCCAAGGAAGGGTGCTGGCTAGCAACAGCTTTCAGTGCTGGCACTTTTCATCTCTGAGCAATTGCTCGACGTTTGCAATTTCTCACCTGAGCTCTCTTTAGACTGCGCGAGAGGATGAGCAGAAGATTAGGTGGCTAGAGAAGCCCAGAGCCCCAGTGTTCTTAGGCCTACAAAAGCGCTTCCAAGGAAGGGTGCTGGCTAGCAACAGCTTTCAGTGCTGGCACTTTTCATCTCTGAGCAATTGCTGGACGTTTGCAATTTCTCCCCTGAGCTCTCTTTAGAGTGCGCGAGAGGATGAGCAGAAGATTAGGTGGCTAGAGAAGCCCAGAGCCCCAGTGTTCTTAGGCCTACAAAAGCGCTTCCAAGGAAGGGTGCTGGCTAGCAACAGCTTTCAGTGCTGGCACTTTTCATCTCTGAGCAATTGCTCGACGTTTGCAATTTCTCAGCTCGTGTCTAGGAGACGGAAAGAGAAGGACCGTGACGTTTGGTGGCTAGAGAAGCGCAAAGCCCCAGTGTTGCTGCGCCTGTGAAAGCGCTTCCAAGGAAGGGTGCTGGCTAGCAACAGCTTTCAGTGCTGGCACTTTTCATCTCTGAGCAATTGCTGGACGTTTGCAATTTCTCACCTGAGCTCTCTTTAGAGTGCGCGAGAGGATGAGCAGAAGATTAGGTGGCTAGAGAAGCCCAGAGCCCCAGTGTTCTTAGGCCTACAAAAGCGCTTCCAAGGAAGGGGGCTGGCTAGCAACAGCTTTCAGTGCTGGCACTTTTCATCTCTGAGCAATTGCTCGACGTTTGCAATTTCTCAGCTCGTGTCTACGAGACGGAAAGAGAAGGACCGTGACGTTTGGTGGGTAGAGAAGCGCAAAGCCCCAGTGTTGCTGCGCCTGTGAAAGCGCTTCCAAGGAAGGGTGCTGGCTAGCAAGAGCTTTCAGTGCTGGCACTTTTCATCTCTGAGCAATTGCTCGACGTTTGCAATTTCTCAGCTCGTGTCTAGGAGACGGAAAGAGAATGACCGTGACGTTTGGTGGGTAGAGAAGCGCAAAGCCCCAGTGTTGCTGCGCCTGTGAAAGCGCTTCCAAGGAAGGCTGCTGGCTAGCAACAGCTTTCAGTGCTGGCACTTTTCATCTCTGAGCAATTGCTCGACGTTTGCAATTTCTCAGCTCGTGTCTACGAGACGGAAAGAGAAGGACAGTGACGTTTGGTGGCTAGAGAAGCGCAAAGCCCCAGTGTTGCTGCGCCTGTGAAAGCGCTTCCAAGGAAGGGTGCTGGCTAGCAACAGCTTTCAGTGCTGGCACTTTTCATCTCTGAGCAATTGCTGGACATTTGCAATTTCTCCCCTGAGCTCTCTTTAGAGTGCGCGAGAGGATGAGCAGAAGATTAGGTGGCTAGAGAAGCCCAGAGCCCCAGTGTTCTTAGGCCTACAAAAGCGCTTCCAAGGAAGGGTGCTGGCTAGCAACAGCTTTCAGTGCTGGCACTTTTCCTCTCTGAGCAATTGCTCGACGTTTGCAATTTCTCAGCTCGTGTCTACGAGACGGAAAGAGAAGGACCGTGACGTTTGGTGGGTAGAGAAGCGCAAAGCCCCAGTGTTGCTGCGCCTGTGAAAGCGCTTCCAAGGAAGGGTGCTGGCTAGCAAGAGCTTTCAGTGCTGGCACTTTTCATCTCTGAGCAATTGCTCAACGTTTGCAATTTCTCAGCTCGTGTCTAGGAGACGGAAAGAGAATGACCGTGACGTTTGGTGGCTAGAGAAGCGCAAAGCCCCAGTGTTGCTGCGCCTGTGAAAGCGCTTCCAAGGAAGGGTGCTGGCTAGCAACAGCTTTCAGTGCTGGCACTTTTCATCTCTGAGCAATTGCTCGACGTTTGTAATTTCTCACCTGAGCTCTCTTTAGAGTGCGCGAGAGGATGAGCAGAAGATTAGGTGGCTAGAGAAGCCCAGAGCCCCAGTGTTCTTAGGCCTACAAAAGCACTTCCAAGGAAGGGTGCTGGCTAGCAACAGCTTTCAGTGCTGGCACTTTTCATCTCTGAGCAATTGCTCGACGTTTGCAATTTCTCAGCTCGTTTCTACGAGACGGAAAGAGAAGGACCATGATGTTTGGTGGCTAGAGAAGCGCAAAGCCCCAGTGTTACTGCGCCTGTGAAAGCGCTTCCAAGGAAGGGTGCTGGCTAGCAACAGCTTTCAGTGCTGGCACTTTTCATCTCTGAGCAATTGCTCGACGTTTGCAATTTCTCAGCTCGTGTCTACGAGACGGAAAGAGAATGACCCTGACGTTTGGTGGCTAGAGAAGCGCAAAGCCCCAGTGTTGCTGCGCCTGTGAAAGCGCTTCCAAGGAAGGGTGCTGGCTAGCAAGAGCTTTCAGTGCTGGCACTTTTCATCTCTGAGCAATTGCTCGACGTTTGCAATTTCTCACCTGAGCTCTCTTTAGAGTGCGCGAGAGGATGAGCAGAAGATTAGGTGGCTAGAGAAGCCCAGAGCCCCAGTGTTCTTAGGCCTACAAAAGCACTTCCAAGGAAGGGTGCTGGCTAGCAACAGCTTTCAGTGCTGGCACTTTTCATCTCTGAGCAATTGCTCGACGTTTGCAATTTCTCAGCTCGTTTCTACGAGACGGAAAGAGAAGGACCATGATGTTTGGTGGCTAGAGAAGCGCAAAGCCCCAGTGTTACTGCGCCTGTGAAAGCGCTTCCAAGGAAGGGTGCTGGCTAGCAAGAGCTTTCAGTGCTGGCACTTTTCATCTCTGAGCAATTGCTCGACGTTTGCAATTTCTCAGCTCGTGTCTACGAGACGGAAAGAGAATGACCCTGACGTTTGGTGGCTAGAGAAGCGCAAAGCCCCAGTGTTGCTGCGCCTGTGAAAGCGCTTCCAAGGAAGGGTGCTGGCTAGCAAGAGCTTTCAGTGCTGGCACTTTTCATCTCTGAGCAATTGCTCGACGTTTGCAATTTCTCACCTGAGCTCTCTTTAGAGTGCGCGAGAGGATGAGCAGAAGATGAGGTGGCTAGAGAAGCCCAGAGCCCCAGTGTTCTTAGGCCTACAAAAGCGCTTCCAAGGAAGGGGGCTGGCTAGCAACAGCTTTCAGTGCTGGCACTTTTAATCTCTGAGCAATTGCTCGACGTTTGCAATTTCTCACCTGAGCTCTCTTTAGAGTGCGCGAGAGGATGAGCAGAAGATTAGGTGGCTAGAGAAGCCCAGAGCCCCAGTGTTCTTAGGCCTACAAAAGCGCTTCCAAGGAAGGGTGCTGGCTAGCAACAGCTTTCAGTGCTGGCACTTTTCATCTCTGAGCAATTGCTCGACGTTTGCAATTTCTCACCTGAGCCTTCTTTAGACTGCGCGAGAGGATGAGCAGAAGATTAAGTGGCTAGAGAAGCCCAGAGCCCCAGTGTTCTTAGGCCTACAAAAGCACTTCCAAGGAAGGGTGCTGGCTAGCAAGAGCTTTCAGTGCTGGCACTTTTCATCTCTGAGCAATTGCTCGACGTTTGCAATTTCTCAGCTCGTGTCTACGAGACGGAAAGAGAATGACCGTGACGTTTGGTGGCTAGAGAAGCGCAAAGCCCCAGTGTTGCTGTGCCTGTGAAAGCGCTTCCAAGGAAGGGTGCTGGCTAGCAACAGCTTTCAGTGCTGGCACTTTTCATCTCTGAGCAATTGCTCGACGTTTGCAATTTCTCACCTGAGCTCTCTTTAGAGTGCGCGAGAGGATGAGCAGAAGATGAGGTGGCTAGAGAAGCCCAGAGCCCCAGTGTTCTTAGGGCTACAAAAGCGCTTCCAAGGAAGGGTGCTGGCTAGCAACAGCTTTCAGTGCTGGCACTTTTCATCTCTGAGCAATTGCTCGACGTTTGCAATTTCTCACCTGAGCTCTCTTTAGAGTGCGCGAGAGGATGAGCAGAAGATTAGGTGGCTAGAGAAGCCCAGAGCCCCAGTGTTCTTAGGCCTACAAAAGCGCTTCCAAGGAAGGGTGCTGGCTAGCAACAGCTTTCAGTGCTGGCACTTTTCATCTCTGAGCAATTGCTCGACGTTTGCAATTTCTCACCTGAGCCTTCTTTAGACTGCGCGAGAAGATGAGCAGAAGATTAAGTGGCTAGAAAAGCCCAGAGCCCCAGTGTTCTTAGGCCTACAAAAGCACTTCCAAGGAAGGGTGCTGGCTAGCAACAGCTTTCAGTGCTGGCACTTTTCATCTCTGAGCAATTGCTCGACGTTTGCAATTTCTCAGCTCGTTTCTACGAGACGGAAAGAGAAGGACCGTGATGTTTGGTGGCTAGAGAAGCGCAAAGCCCCAGTGTTACTGCGCCTGTGAAAGCGCTTCCAAGGAAGGGTGCTGGCTAGCAACAGCTTTCAGTGCTGGCACTTTTCATCTCTGAGCAATTGCTCGACGTTTGCAATTTCTCAGCTCGTGTCTACGAGACGGAGAGATAGTGACCGTGACGTTTGGTGGGTAGAGAAGCGCAAAGCCCCAGTGTTGCTGCACCTGTGAAAGCGCTTCCAAGGAAGGGTGCTGGCTAGCAAGAGCTTTCAGTGCTGGCACTTTTCATCTCTGAGCAATTGCTGGACGTTTGCAATTTCTCACCTGAGCTCTCTTTAGAGTGCGCGAGAGGATGAGCAGAAGATTAGGTGGCTAGAGAAGCCCAGAGCCCCAGTGTTCTTAGGCCTACAAAGCGCTTCCAAGGAAGGGTGCTGGCTAGCAACAGCTTTCAGTGCTGGCACTTTTCTTCTCTGAGCAATTGCTCGACGTTTGCAATTTCTCAGCTCGTGTCTACGAGACGGAAAGAGAAGGACCGTGACGTTTCGTGGCTAGAGAAGCGCAAAGCCCCAGTGTTGCTGCGCCTGTGAAAGCGCTTCCAAGGAAGGGTGCTGGCTAGCAACAGCTTTCAGTGCTGGCACTTTTCCTCTCTGAGCAATTGCTCGACGTTTGCAATTTCTCAGCTCGTGTCTAGGAGACGGAAAGAGAAGGACCGTGACGTTTGGTGGCTAGAGAAGCGCAAAGCCCCAGTGTTGCTGCGCCTGTGAAAGCGCTTCCAAGGAAGGGTGCTGGCTAGCAACAGCTTTCAGTGCTGGCACTTTTCATCTCTGAGCAATTGCTCGACGTTTGCAATTTCTCACCTGAGCTCTCTTTAGACTGCGCGAGAGGATGAGCAGAAGATTAGGTGGCTAGAGAAGCCCAGAGCCCCAGTGTTCTTAGGCCTACAAAAGCGCTTCCAAGGAAGGGGGCTGGCTAGCAACAGCTTTCAGTGCTGGCACTTTTCCTCTCTGAGCAATTGCTCGACGTTTGCAATTTCTCACCTGAGCTCTCTTTAGAGTGCGCGAGAGGATGAGCAGAAGATTAGGTGGCTAGAGAAGCCCAGAGCCCCAGTGTTCTTAGGCCTACAAAAGCGCTTCCAAGGAAGGGGGCTGGCTAGCAAGAGCTTTCAGTGCTGGCACTTTTCATCTCTGAGCAATTGCTCGACGTTTGCAATTTCTCAGCTCGTGTCTAGGAGACGGAAAGAGAAGGACCGTGACGTTTGGTGGGTAGAGAAGCGCAAAGCCCCAGTGTTGCTGCGCCTGTGAAAGCGCTTCCAAGGACGGGTGCTGGCTAGCAACAGCTTTCAGTGCTGGCACTTTTCATCTCTGAGCAATTGCTGGACGTTTGCAATTTCTCACCTGAGCTCTCTTTAGAGTGCGCGAGAGGATGAGCAGAAGATTAGGTGGCTAGAGAAGCCCAGTGCCCCAGTGTTCTTAGGCCTACAAAAGCGCTTCCAAGGAAGGGTGCTGGCTAGCAACAGCTTTCAGTGCTGGCACTTTTCATCTCTGAGCAATTGCTCGACGTTTGCAATTTCTCACCTGAGCTCTCTTTAGAGTGCGCGAGAGGATGAGCAGAAGATTAGGTGGCTAGAGAAGCCCAGAGCCCCAGTGTTCTTAGGCCTACAAAAGCGCTTCCAAGGAAGGGTGCTGGCTAGCAACAGCTTTCAGTGCTGGCACTTTTCATCTCTGAGCAATTGCTCGACGTTTGCAATTTCTCCCCTGAGCTCTCTTTAGAGTGCGCGAGAGGATGAGCAGAAGATTAGGTGGCTAGAGAAGCCCAGAGCCCCAGTGTTCTTAGGCCTACAAAAGCGCTTCCAAGGAAGGGTGCTGGCTAGCAACAGCTTTCAGTGCTGGCACTTTTCATCTCTGAGCAATTGCTCGACGTTTGCAATTTCTCAGCTCGTGTCTAGGAGACGGAAAGAGAAGGACCGTGACGTTTGGTGGCTAGAGAAGCGCAAAGCCCCAGTGTTGCTGCGCCTGTGAAAGCGCTTCCAAGGAAGGGTGCTGGCTAGCAAGAGCTTTCAGTGCTGGCACTTTTCATCTCTGAGCAATTGCTGGACGTTTGCAATTTCTCACCTGAGCTCTCTTTAGAGTGCGCGAGAGGATGAGCAGAAGATTAGGTGGCTAGAGAAGCCCAGAGCCCCAGTGTTCTTAGGCCTACAAAAGCGCTTCCAAGGAAGGGGGCTGGCTAGCAACAGCTTTCAGTGCTGGCACTTTTCATCTCTGAGCAATTGCTCGACGTTTGCAATTTCTCAGCTCGTGTCTACGAGACGGAAAGAGAAGGACCGTGACGTTTGGTGGGTAGAGAAGCGCAAAGCCCCAGTGTTGCTGCGCCTGTGAAAGCGCTTCCAAGGAAGGGTGCTGGCTAGCAAGAGCTTTCAGTGCTGGCACTTTTCATCTCTGAGCAATTGCTCGACGTTTGCAATTTCTCAGCTCGTGTCTAGGAGACGGAAAGAGAATGACCGTGACGTTTGGTGGGTAGAGAAGCGCAAAGCCCCAGTGTTGCTGCGCCTGTGAAAGCACTTCCAAGGAAGGGTGCTGGCTAGCAACAGCTTTCAGTGCTGGCACTTTTCATCTCTGAGCAATTGCTCGACGTTTGCAATTTCTCAGCTCGTGTCTACGAGACGGAAAGAGAAGGACAGTGACCTTTGGTGGGTAGAGAAGCGCAAAGCCCCAGTGTTACTGCGCCTGTGAAAGCGCTTCCAAGGAAGGGTGCTGGCTAGCAACAGCTTTCAGTGCTGGCACTTTTCATCTCTGAGCAATTGCTGGACGGTTGCAATTTCTCCCCTGAGCTCTCTTTAGAGTGCGCGAGAGGATGAGCAGAAGATGAGGTGGCTAGAGAAGCCCAGAGCCCCAGTGTTCTTAGGCCTACAAAAGCGCTTCCAAGGAAGGGTGCTGGCTAGCAACAGCTTTCAGTGCTGGCACTTTTCATCTCTGAGCAATTGCTGGACGTTTGCAATTTCTCACCTGAGCTCTCTTTAGAGTGCGCGAGAGGATGAGCAGAAGATTAGGTGGCTAGAGAAGCCCAGAGCCCCAGTGTGCTTAGGCCTACAAAAGCGCTTCCAAGGAAGGGTGCTGGCTAGCAACAGCTTTCAGTGCTGGCACTTTTCCTCTCTGAGCAATTGCTCGACGTTTGCAATTTCTCACCTGAGCTCTCTTTAGAGTGCGCGAGAGGATGAGCAGAAGATTAGGTGGCTAGAGAAGCCCAGAGCCCCAGTGTGCTTAGGCCTACAAAAGCGCTTCCAAGGAAGGGTGCTGGCTAGCAACAGCTTTCAGTGCTGGCACTTTTCATCTCTGAGCAATTGCTCGACGTTTGCAATTTCTCAGCTCGTTTCTACAAGACGGAAAGAGAAGGACCGTGATGTTTGGTGGGTAGAGAAGCGCAAAGCCCCAGTGTTACTGCGCCTGTGAAAGCGCTTCCAAGGAAGGGTGCTGGCTAGCAACAGCTTTCAGTGCTGGCACTTTTCATCTCTGAGCAATTGCTCGACGTTTGCAATTTCTCAGCTCGTTTCTACGAGACGGAAAGAGAAGGACCGTGATGTTTGGTGGCTAGAGAAGCGCAAAGCCCCAGTGTTGCTGCGCCTGTGAAAGCGCTTCCAAGGAAGGGTGCTGGCTAGCAACAGCTTTCAGTGCTGGCACTTTTCATCTCTGAGCAATTGCTCGACGTTTGCAATTTCTCAGCTCGTGTCTATGAGACGGAAAGAGAAGGACCTTGACGTTTGGTGGGTAGAGAAGCGCAAAGCCCCAGTGTTGCTGCACCTGCGAAAGCGCTTCCAAGGAAGGGGGCTGGCTAGCAACAGCTTTCAGTGCTGGCACTTTTCATCTCTGAGCAATTGCTCGACGTTTGCAATTTCTCAGCTCGTGTCTAGGAGACGGAAAGAGAATGACCGTGACGTTTGGTGGCTAGAGAAGCGCAAAGCCCCAGTGTTGCTGCACCTGTGAAAGCGCTTCCAAGGAAGGGTGCTGGCTAGCAACAGCTTTCAGTGCTGGCACTTTTCATCTCTGAGCAATTGCTCGACGTTTGCAATTTCTCAGCTCGTGTCTAGGAGACGGAAAGAGAAGGACCGTGACGTTTGGTGAGTAGAGAAGCGCAAAGCCCCAGTGTTGCTGCGCCTGTGAAAGCGCTTCCAAGGAAGGCTGCTGGCTAGCAACAGCTTTCAGTGCTGGCACTTTTCTTCTCTGAGCAATTGCTCGACGTTTGCAATTTCTCAGCTCGTGTCTACGAGACGGAAAGAGAAGGACCGTGACGTTTCGTGGCTAGAGAAGCGCAAAGCCCCAGTGTTGCTGCGCCTGTGAAAGCGCTTCCAAGGAAGGGTGCTGGCTAGCAACAGCTTTCAGTGCTGGCACTTTTCCTCTCTGAGCAATTGCTCGACGTTTGCAATTTCTCAGCTCGTGTCTAGGAGACGGAAAGAGAAGGACCGTGACGTTTGGTGGCTAGAGAAGCGCAAAGCCCCAGTGTTGCTGCGCCTGTGAAAGCGCTTCCAAGGAAGGGTGCTGGCTAGCAAGAGCTTTCAGTGCTGGCACTTTTCATCTCTGAGCAATTGCTCGACGTTTGCAATTTCTCACCTGAGCTCTCTTTAGACTGCGCGAGAGGATGAGCAGAAGATTAGGTGGCTAGAGAAGCCCAGAGCCCCAGTGTTCTTAGGCCTACAAAAGCGCTTCCAAGGAAGGGGGCTGGCTAGCAACAGCTTTCAGTGCTGGCACTTTTCCTCTCTGAGCAATTGCTCGACGTTTGCAATTTCTCACCTGAGCTCTCTTTAGAGTGCGCGAGAGGATGAGCAGAAGATTAGGTGGCTAGAGAAGCCCAGAGCCCCAGTGTTCTTAGGCCTACAAAAGCGCTTCCAAGGAAGGGGGCTGGCTAGCAAGAGCTTTCAGTGCTGGCACTTTTCATCTCTGAGCAATTGCTCGACGTTTGCAATTTCTCAGCTCGTGTCTAGGAGACGGAAAGAGAAGGACCGTGACGTTTGGTGGGTAGAGAAGCGCAAAGCCCCAGTGTTACTGCGCCTGTGAAAGCGCTTCCAAGGAAGGGTGCTGGCTAGCAACAGCTTTCAGTGCTGGCACTTTTCATCTCTGAGCAATTGCTGGACGTTTGCAATTTCTCACCTGAGCTCTCTTTAGAGTGCGCGAGAGGATGAGCAGAAGATTAGGTGGCTAGAGAAGCCCAGTGCCCCAGTGTTCTTAGGCCTACAAAAGCGCTTCCAAGGAAGGGTGCTGGCTAGCAACAGCTTTCAGTGCTGGCACTTTTCATCTCTGAGCAATTGCTCGACGTTTGCAATTTCACACCTGAGCTCTCTTTAGACTGCGCGAGAGGATGAGCAGAAGATTAGGTGGCTAGAGAAGCCCAGAGCCCCAGTGTTCTTAGGCCTACAAAAGCGCTTCCAAGGAAGGGTGCTGGCTAGCAACAGCTTTCAGTGCTGGCACTTTTCATCTCTGAGCAATTGCTGGACGTTTGCAATTTCTCCCCTGAGCTCTCTTTAGAGTGCGCGAGAGGATGAGCAGAAGATTAGGTGGCTAGAGAAGCCCAGAGCCCCAGTGTTCTTAGGCCTACAAAAGCGCTTCCAAGG
The DNA here is from genome assembly GCA_037962945.1 of Sarcoramphus papa. Taxonomy (NCBI): domain Eukaryota; kingdom Metazoa; phylum Chordata; class Aves; order Accipitriformes; family Cathartidae; genus Sarcoramphus; species Sarcoramphus papa. The sequence goes on along the minus strand of CM075595.1, from coordinate 15,081,060 downwards.
AAGGGTGCTGGTTAGCAACAGCTTTCAGTGCTGGCACTTTTCATCTCTGAGCAATTGCTCGACGTTTGCAATTTCTCAGCTCGTGTCTAGGAGACGGAAAGAGAAGGACCGTGACGTTTGGTGGCTAGAGAAGCGCAAAGCCCCAGTGTTGCTGCGCCTGTGAAAGCGCTTCCAAGGAAGGGTGCTGGCTAGCAACAGCTTTCAGTGCTGGCACTTTTCATCTCTGAGCAATTGCTGGACGTTTGCAATTTCTCACCTGAGCTCTCTTTAGAGTGCGCGAGAGGATGAGCAGAAGATTAGGTGGCTAGAGAAGCCCAGAGCCCCAGTGTTCTTAGGCCTACAAAAGCGCTTCCAAGGAAGGGGGCTGGCTAGCAACAGCTTTCAGTGCTGGCACTTTTCATCTCTGAGCAATTGCTCGACGTTTGCAATTTCTCAGCTCGTGTCTACGAGACGGAAAGAGAAGGACCGTGATGTTTGGTGGGTAGAGAAGCGCAAAGCCCCAGTGTTGCTGCGCCTGTGAAAGCGCTTCCAAGGAAGGGTGCTGGCTAGCAACAGCTTTCAGTGCTGGCACTTTTCATCTCTGAGCAATTGCTCGACGTTTGCAATTTCTCAGCTCGTGTCTAGGAGACGGAAAGAGAATGACCGTGACGTTTGGTGGGTAGAGAAGCGCAAAGCCCCAGTGTTGCTGCGCCTGTGAAAGCGCTTCCAAGGAAGGGTGCTGGCTAGCAACAGCTTTCAGTGCTGGCACTTTTCATCTCTGAGCAATTGCTCGACGTTTGCAATTTCTCAGCTCGTGTCTACGAGACGGAAAGAGAAGGACAGTGACCTTTGGTGGGTAGAGAAGCGCAAAGCCCCAGTGTTACTGCGCCTGTGAAAGCGCTTCCAAGGAAGGGTGCTGGCTAGCAACAGCTTTCAGTGCTGGCACTTTTCATCTCTGAGCAATTGCTGGACGGTTGCAATTTCTCCCCTGAGCTCTCTTTAGAGTGCGCGAGAGGATGAGCAGAAGATTAGGTGGCTAGAGAAGCCCAGAGCCCCAGTGTTCTTAGGCCTACAAAAGCGCTTCCAAGGAAGGGTGCTGGCTAGCAACAGCTTTCAGTGCTGGCACTTTTCATCTCTGAGCAATTGCTGGACGTTTGCAATTTCTCACCTGAGCTCTCTTTAGAGTGCGCGAGAGGATGAGCAGAAGATTAGGTGGCTAGAGAAGCCCAGAGCCCCAGTGTGCTTAGGCCTACAAAAGCGCTTCCAAGGAAGGGTGCTGGCTAGCAACAGCTTTCAGTGCTGGCACTTTTCCTCTCTGAGCAATTGCTCGACGTTTGCAATTTCTCACCTGAGCTCTCTTTAGAGTACGCGAGAGGATGAGCAGAAGATTAGGTGGCTAGAGAAGCCCAGAGCCCCAGTGTGCTTAGGCCTACAAAAGCGCTTCCAAGGAAGGGTGCTGGCTAGCAACAGCTTTCAGTGCTGGCACTTTTCATCTCTGAGCAATTGCTCGACGTTTGCAATTTCTCAGCTCGTTTCTACAAGACGGAAAGAGAAGGACCGTGATGTTTGGTGGGTAGAGAAGCGCAAAGCCCCAGTGTTACTGCGCCTGTGAAAGCGCTTCCAAGGAAGGGTGCTGGCTAGCAACAGCTTTCAGTGCTGGCACTTTTCATCTCTGAGCAATTGCTCGACGTTTGCAATTTCTCAGCTCGTTTCTACGAGACGGAAAGAGAAGGACCGTGATGTTTGGTGGCTAGAGAAGCGCAAAGCCCCAGTGTTGCTGCGCCTGTGAAAGCGCTTCCAAGGAAGGGTGCTGGCTAGCAACAGCTTTCAGTGCTGGCACTTTTCATCTCTGAGCAATTGCTGGACGTTTGCAATTTCTCACCTGAGCTCTCTTTAGAGTGCGCGAGAGGATGAGCAGAAGATTAGGTGGCTAGGGAAGCCCAGAGCCCCAGTGTTCTTAGGCCTACAAAAGCGCTTCCAAGGAAGGGGGCTGGCTAGCAACACCTTTCAGTGCTGGCACTTTTCATCTCTGAGCAATTGCTCGACGTTTGCAATTTCTCAGCTCGTGTCTATGAGACGGAAAGAGAAGGACCTTGACGTTTGGTGGGTAGAGAAGCGCAAAGCCCCAGTGTTGCTGCACCTGCGAAAGCGCTTCCAAGGAAGGGTGCTGGCTAGCAACAGCTTTCAGTGCTGGCACTTTTCATCTCTGAGCAATTGCTCGACGTTTGCAATTTCTCAGCTCGTGTCTAGGAGACGGAAAGAGAATGACCGTGACGTATGGTGGGTAGAGAAGCGCAAAGCCCCAGTGTTGCTGCACCTGTGAAAGCGCTTCCAAGGAAGGCTGCTGGCTAGCAACAGCTTTCAGTGCTGGCACTTTTCATCTCTGAGCAATTGCTCGACGTTTGCAATTTCTCAGCTCGTGTCTACGAGACGGAAAGAGAAGGACAGTTACCTTTGGTGGGTAGAGAAGCGCAAAGCCCCAGTGTTACTGCGCCTGTGAAAGCGCTTCCAAGGAAGGGTGCTGGCTAGCAACAGCTTTCAGTGCTGGCACTTTTCATCTCTGAGCAATTGCTGGACGTTTGCAATTTCTCACCTGAGCTCTCTTTAGAGTGCGCGAGAGGATGAGCAGAAGATTAGGTGGCTAGAGAAGCCCAGAGCCCCAGTGTGCTTAGGCCTACAAAAGCGCTTCCAAGGAAGGGGGCTGGCTAGCAACAGCTTTCAGTGCTGGCACTTTTCCTCTCTGAGCAATTGCTGGACGTTTGCAATTTCTCACCTGAGCTCTCTTTAGAGTGCGCGAGAGGATGAGCAGAAGATTAGGTGGCTAGAGAAGCCCAGAGCCCCAGTGTGCTTAGGCCTACAAAAGCGCTTGCAAGGAAGGGTGCTGGCTAGCAACAGCTTTCAGTGCTGGCACTTTTCATCTCTGAGCAATTGCTCGACGTTTGCAATTTCTCAGCTCGTTTCTACAAGACGGAAAGAGAAGGACCGTGATGTTTGGTGGGTAGAGAAGCGCAAAGCCCCAGTGTTACTGCGCCTGTGAAAGCGCTTCCAAGGAAGGGTGCTGGCTAGCAACAGCTTTCAGTGCTGGCACTTTTCATCTCTGAGCAATTGCTCGACGTTTGCAATTTCTCAGCTCGTTTCTACGAGACGGAAAGAGAAGGACCGTGATGTTTGGTGGCTAGAGAAGCGCAAAGCCCCAGTGTTGCTGCGCCTGTGAAAGCGCTTCCAAGGAAGGGTGCTGGCTAGCAACAGCTTTCAGTGCTGGCACTTTTCATCTCTGAGCAATTGCTCGACGTTTGCAATTTCTCAGCTCGTGTCTACGAGACGGAAAGAGAATGACCGTGACGTTTGGTGGGTAGAGAAGCGCAAAGCCCCAGTGTTGCTGCGCCTGTGAAAGCGCTTCCAAGGAAGGGTGCTGGCTAGCAACAGCTTTCAGTGCTGGCACTTTTCCTCTCTGAGCAATTGCTCGACGTTTGCAATTTCTCAGCTCGTGTCTACGAGACGGAAAGAGAAGGACAGTGACGTTTGGTGGGTAGAGAAGCGCAAAGCCCCAGTGTTGCTGCGCCTGTGAAAGCGCTTCCAAGGAAGGGTGCTGGCTAGCAACAGCTTTCAGTGCTGGCACTTTCCCTCTCTGAGCAATTGCTCGACGTTTGCAATTTCTCACCTGAGCTCTCTTTAGAGTGCGCGAGAGGATGAGCAGAAGATTAGGTGGCTAGAGAAGCCCAGAGCCCCAGTGTTCTTAGGCCTACAAAAGCGCTTCCAAGGAAGGGTGCTGGCTAGCAAGAGCTTTCAGTGCTGGCACTTTTCATCTCTGAGCAATTGCTCGACGTTTGCAATTTCTCACCTGAGCTCTCTTTAGACTGCGCGAGAGGATGAGCAGAAGATTAGGTGGCTAGAGAAGCCCAGAGCCCCAGTGTTCTTAGGCCTACAAAAGCGCTTCCAAGGAAGGGTGCTGGCTAGCAAGAGCTTTCAGTGCTGGCACTTTTCATCTCTGAGCAATTGCTCGACGTTTGCAATTTCTCAGCTCGTGTCTACGAGACGGAGAGATAGTGACCGTGACGTTTGGTGGCTAGAGAAGCGCAAAGCCCCAGTGTTGCTGCACCTGTGAAAGCGCTTCCAAGGAAGGGGGCTGGCTAGCAACAGCTTTCAGTGCTGGCACTTTTCATCTCTGAGCAAGTGCTGGACGTTTGCAATTTCTCACCTGAGCTCTCTTTAGAGTGCGCGAGAGGATGAGCAGAAGATTAGGTGGCTAGAGAAGCCCAGAGCCCCAGTGTTCTTAGGCCTACAAAAGCGCTTCCAAGGAAGGGTGCTGGCTAGCAACAGCTTTCAGTGCTGGCACTTTTAATCTCTGAGCAATTACTCGACGTTTGCAATTTCTCAGCTCGTGTCTACGAGACGGAAAGAGAAGGACCGTGATGTTTGGTGGCTAGAGAAGCGCAAAGCCCCAGTGTTACTGCGCCTGTGAAAGCGCTTCCAAGGAAGGGTGCTGGCTAGCAAGAGCTTTCAGTGCTGGCACTTTTCATCTCTGAGCAATTGCTCGACGTTTGCAATTTCTCAGCTCGTGTCTACGAGACGGAAAGAGAATGACCCTGACGTTTGGTGGCTAGAGAAGCGCAAAGCCCCAGTGTTGCTGCGCCTGTGAAAGCGCTTCCAAGGAAGGGTGCTGGCTAGCAACAGCTTTCAGTGCTGGCACTTTTCATCTCTGAGCAATTGCTCGACGTTTGCAATTTCTCAGCTCGTGTCTACGAGACGGAAAGAGAAGGACCGTGACGTTTGGTGGGTAGAGAAGCGCAAAGCCCCAGTGTTGCTGCGCCTGTGAAAGCGCTTCCAAGGAAGGGTGCTGGCTAGCAAGAGCTTTCAGTGCTGGCACTTTTCATCTCTGAGCAATTGCTCGACGTTTGCAATTTCTCACCTGAGCTCTCTTTAGAGTGCGCGAGAGGATGAGCAGAAGATTAGGTGGCTAGAGAAGCCCAGAGCCCCAGTGTTCTTAGGCCTACAAAAGCGCTTCCAAGGAAGGGTGCTGGCTAGCAACAGCTTTCAGTGCTGGCACTTTTCATCTCTGAGCAATTGCTCGACGTTTGCAATTTCTCACCTGAGCTCTCTTTAGAGTGCGCGAGAGGATGAGCAGAAGATTAGGTGGCTAGAGAAGCCCAGAGCCCCAGCGTTCTTAGGCCTACAAAAGCGCTTCCAAGGAAGGGGGCTGGCTAGCAAGAGCTTTCAGTGCTGGCACTTTTCATCTCTGAGCAATTGCTCGACGTTTGCAATTTCTCAGCTCGTGTCTACGAGACGGAGAGATAGTGACCGTGATGTTTGGTGGCTAGAGAAGCGCAAAGCCCCAGTGTTGCTGCACCTGTGAAAGCGCTTCCAAGGAAGGGTGCTGGCTAGCAACAGCTTTCAGTGCTGGCACTTTTCATCTCTGAGCAATTGCTCGACGATTGCAATTTCTCAGCTCGTGTCTACGAGACGGAAAGAGAAGGACCGTGACGTTTGGTGGCTAGAGAAGCGCAAAGCCCCAGTGTTACTGCGCCTGTGAAAGCGCTTCCAAGGAAGGGTGCTGGCTAGCAACAGCTTTCAGTGCTGGCACTTTTCATCTCTGAGCAATTGCTCGACGTTTGCAATTTGTCAGCTCGTGTCTACGAGACGGAAAGAGAAGGACCGTGACGTTTGGTGGGTAGAGAAGCGCAAAGCCCCAGTGTTGCTGCGCCTGTGAAAGCGCTTCCAAGGAAGGGTGCTGGCTAGCAAGAGCTTTCAGTGCTGGCACTTTTCATCTCTGAGCAATTGCTCGACGTTTGCAATTTCTCACCTGAGCTCTCTTTAGAGTGCGCGAGAGGATGAGCAGAAGATTAGGTGGCTAGAGAAGCCCAGAGCCCCAGTGTTCTTAGGCCTACAAAAGCGCTTCCAAGGAAGGGTGCTGGCTAGCAACAGCTTTCAGTGCTGGCACTTTTCATCTCTGAGCAATTGCTCGACGTTTGCAATTTCTCACCTGAGCTCTCTTTAGAGTGCGCGAGAGGATGAGCAGAAGATTAGGTGGCTAGAGAAGCCCAGAGCCCCAGCGTTCTTAGGCCTACAAAAGCGCTTCCAAGGAAGGGGGCTGGCTAGCAAGAGCTTTCAGTGCTGGCACTTTTCATCTCTGAGCAATTGCTCGACGTTTGCAATTTCTCAGCTCGTGTCTACGAGACGGAGAGATAGTGACCGTGACGTTTGGTGGGTAGAGAAGCGCAAAGCCCCAGTGTTGCTGCACCTGTGAAAGCGCTTCCAAGGAAGGGTGCTGGCTAGCAACAGCTTTCAGTGCTGGCACTTTTCATCTCTGAGCAATTGCTCGACGTTTGCAATTTCTCAGCTCGTGTCTACGAGACGGAAAGAGAAGGACCGTGACGTTTGGTGGCTAGAGAAGCGCAAAGCCCCAGTGTTACTGCACCTGTGAAAGCGCTTCCAAGGAAGGGTGCTGGCTAGCAACAGCTTTCAGTGCTGGCACTTTTCATCTCTGAGCAATTGCTGGACGTTTGCAATTTCTCACCTGAGCTCTCTTTAGAGTGCGCGAGAGGATGAGCAGAAGATTAGGTGGCTAGAGAAGCCCAGAGCCCCAGTGTGCTTAGGCCTACAAAAGCGCTTCCAAGGAAGGGTGCTGGCTAGCAACAGCTTTCAGTGCTGGCACTTTTCCTCTCTGAGCAATTGCTGGACGTTTGCAATTTCTCCCCTGAGCTCTCTTTAGAGTGCGCGAGAGGATGAGCAGAAGATTAGGTGGCTAGAGAAGCCCAGAGCCCCAGTGTGCTTAGGCCTACAAAAGCGCTTCCAAGGAAGGGTGCTGGCTAGCAACAGCTTTCAGTGCTGGCACTTTTCCTCTCTGAGCAATTGCTCGACGTTTGCAATTTCTCAGCTCGTTTCTACAAGACGGAAAGAGAAGGACCGTGATGTTTGGTGGGTAGAGAAGCGCAAAGCCCCAGTGTTACTGCGCCTGTGAAAGCGCTTCCAAGGAAGGGTGCTGGCTAGCAAGAGCTTTCAGTGCTGGCACTTTTCATCTCTGAGCAATTGCTCGACGTTTGCAATTTCTCAGCTCGTTTCTACGAGACGGAAAGAGAAGGACCGTGACTTTTGGTGGCTAGAGAAGCACAAAGCCCCAGTGTTGCTGCGCCTGTGAAAGCGCTTCCAAGGAAGGGTGCTGGCTAGCAAGAGCTTTCAGTGCTGGCACTTTTCATCTCTGAGCAATTGCTCGACGTTTGCAATTTCTCAGCTCGTGTCTACGAGACGGAAAGAGAATGACCCTGACGTTTGGTGGCTAGAGAAGCGCAAAGCCCCAGTGTTGCTGCGCCTGTGAAAGCGCTTCCAAGGAAGGGTGCTGGCTAGCAAGAGCTTTCAGTGCTGGCACTTTTCCTCTCTGAGCAATTGCTCGACGTTTGCAATTTCTCAGCTCGTGTCTACGAGACGGAAAGAGAATGACCGTGACGTTTGGTGGGTAGAGAAGCGCAAAGCCCCAGTGTTGCTGCGCCTGTGAAAGCGCTTCCAAGGAAGGGTGCTGGCTAGCAAGAGCTTTCAGTGCTGGCACTTTTCATCTCTGAGCAATTGCTCGACGTTTGCAATTTCTCACCTGAGCTCTCTTTAGACTGCGCGAGAGGATGAGCAGAAGATGAGGTGGCTAGAGAAGCCCAGAGCCCCAGTGTTCTTAGGCCTACAAAAGCGCTTCCAAGGAAGGGTGCTGGCTAGCAAGAGCTTTCAGTGCTGGCACTTTTCATCTCTGAGCAATTGCTCGACGTTTGCAATTTCTCAGCTCGTGTCTACGAGACGGAGAGATAGTGACAGTGACGTTTGGTGGCTAGAGAAGCGCAAAGCCCCAGTGTTGCTGCACCTGTGAAAGCGCTTCCAAGGAAGGGTGCTGGCTAGCAAGAGCTTTCAGTGCTGGCACTTTTCATCTCTGAGCAAGTGCTGGACGTTTGCAATTTCTCACCTGGGCTCTCTTTAGAGTGCGCGAGGGGATGAGCAGAAGATTAGGTGGCTAGAGAAGCCCAGAGCCCCAGTGTTCTTAGGCCTACAAAGCGCTTCCAAGGAAGGGTGCTGGCTAGCAACAGCTTTCAGTGCTGGCACTTTTCATCTCTGAGCAATTGCTCGACGTTTGCAATTTCTCAGCTCGTTTCTACGAGACGGAAAGAGAAGGACCGTGACGTTTGGTGGCTAGAGAAGCGCAAAGCCCCAGTGTTGCTGCGCCTGTGAAAGCGCTTCCAAGGAAGGGTGCTGGCTAGCAACAGCTTTCAGTGCTGGCACTTTTCATCTCTGAGCAATTGCTCGACGTTTGCAATTTCTCCCCTGAGCTCTCTTTAGAGTGCGCGAGAGGATGAGCAGAAGATTAGGTGGCTAGAGAAGCCCAGAGCCCCAGTGTTCTTAGGCCTACAAAAGCGCTTCCAAGGAAGGGTGCTGGCTAGCAACAGCTTTCAGTGCTGGCACTTTTCCTCTCTGAGCAATTGCTCGACGTTTGCAATTTCTCACCTGAGCTCTCTTTAGAGTGCGCGAGAGGATGAGCAGAAGATTAGGTGGCTAGAGAAGCCCAGAGCCCCAGTGTGCTTAGGCCTACAAAAGCGCTTCCAAGGAAGGGGGCTGGCTAGCAAGAGCTTTCAGTGCTGGCACTTTTCATCTCTGAGCAATTGCTCGACGTTTGCAATTTCTCAGCTCGTGTCTACGAGACGGAGAGATAGTGACCGTGACGTTTGGTGGCTAGAGAAGCGCAAAGCCCCAGTGTTGCTGCACCTGTGAAAGCGCTTCCAAGGAAGGGTGCTGGCTAGCAACAGCTTTCAGTGCTGGCACTTTTCATCTCTGAGCAATTTCTGGACGTTTGCAATTTCTCACCTGAGCTCTCTTTAGAGTGCGCGAGAGGATGAGCAGAAGATTAGGTGGCTAGAGAAGCCCAGAGCCCCAGTGTTCTTAGGCCTACAAAAGCGCTTCCAAGGAAGGGGGCTGGCTAGCAACAGCTTTCAGTGCTGGCACTTTTCATCTCTGAGCAATTGCTCGACGTTTGCAATTTCTCAGCTCGTGTCTACGAGACGGAAAGAGAAGGACCGTGACGTTTGGTGGGTAGAGAAGCGCAAAGCCCCAGTGTTACTGCGCCTGTGAAAGCGCTTCCAAGGAAGGGTGCTGGCTAGCAAGAGCTTTCAGTGCTGGCACTTTTCCTCTCTGAGCAATTGCTGGACGTTTGCAATTTCTCACCTGAGCTCTCTTTAGAGTGTGCGAGAGGATGAGCAGAAGATTAGGTGGCTAGAGAAGCCCAGAGCCCCAGTGTTCTTAGGCCTACAAAAGCGCTTCCAAGGAAGGGTGCTGGCTAGCAACAGCTTTCAGTGCTGGCACTTTTCATCTCTGAGCAATTGCTCGACGTTTGCAATTTCTCACCTGAGCTCTCTTTAGAGTGCGCGAGAGGATGAGCAGAAGATTAGGTGGCTAGAGAAGCCCAGAGCCCCAGTGTTCTTAGGCCTACAAAAGCGCTTCCAAGGCAGGGTGCTGGCTAGCAACAGCTTTCAGTGCTGGCACTTTTCCTCTCTGAGCAATTGCTCGACGTTTGCAATTTCTCACCTGAGCTCTCTTTAGAGTGCGCGAGAGGATGAGCAGAAGATTAGGTGGCTAGAGAAGCCCAGAGCCCCAGCGTTCTTAGGCCTACAAAAGCGCTTCCAAGGAAGGGGGCTGGCTAGCAAGAGCTTTCAGTGCTGGCACTTTTCATCTCTGAGCAATTGCTCGACGTTTGCAATTTCTCAGCTCGTGTCTAGGAGACGGAAAGAGAAGGACCGTGACGTTTGGTGGCTAGAGAAGCGCAAAGCCCCAGTGTTACTGCGCCTGTGAAAGCGCTTCCAAGGAAGGGTGCTGGCTAGCAAGAGCTTTCAGTGCTGGCACTTTTCCTCTCTGAGCAATTGCTGGACGTTTGCAATTTCTCACCTGAGCTCTCTTTAGAGTGTGCGAGAGGATGAGCAGAAGATTAGGTGGCTAGAGAAGCCCAGAGCCCCAGTGTTCTTAGGCCTACAAAAGCGCTTCCAAGGAAGGGTGCTGGCTAGCAACAGCTTTCAGTGCTGGCACTTTTCCTCTCTGAGCAATTGCTCGACGTTTGCAATTTCTCACCTGAGCTCTCTTTAGAGTGCGCGAGAGGATGAGCAGAAGATTAGGTGGCTAGAGAAGCCCAGAGCCCCAGTGTTCTTAGGCCTACAAAAGCGCTTGCAAGGAAGGGTGCTGGCTAGCAACAGCTTTCAGTGCTGGCACTTTTCATCTCTGAGCAATTGCTCAACGTTTGCAATTTCTCACCTGAGCTCTCTTTAGAGTGCGCGAGAGGATGAGCAGAAGATTAGGTGGCTAGAGAAGCCCAGAGCCCCAGCGTTCTTAGGCCTACAAAAGCGCTTCCAAGGAAGGGGGCTGGCTAGCAAGAGCTTTCAGTGCTGGCACTTTTCATCTCTGAGCAATTGCTCGACGTTTGCAATTTCTCAGCTCGTGTCTACGAGACGGAGAGATAGTGACCGTGACGTTTGGTGGCTAGAGAAGCGCAAAGCCCCAGTGTTGCTGCACCTGTGAAAGCGCTTCCAAGGAAGGGTGCTGGCTAGCAACAGCTTTCAGTGCTGGCACTTTTCATCTCTGAGCAATTGCTCGACGTTTGCAATTTCTCACCTGAGCTCTCTTTAGAGTGCGCGAGAGGATGAGCAGAAGATTAGGTGGCTAGAGAAGCCCAGAGCCCCAGCGTTCTTAGGCCTACAAAAGCGCTTCCAAGGAAGGGGGCTGGCTAGCAAGAGCTTTCAGTGCTGGCACTTTTCATCTCTGAGCAATTGCTCGACGTTTGCAATTTCTCAGCTCGTGTCTACGAGACGGAGAGATAGTGACCGTGACGTTTGGTGGGTAGAGAAGCGCAAAGCCCCAGTGTTGCTGCACCTGTGAAAGCGCTTCCAAGGAAGGGTGCTGGCTAGCAACAGCTTTCAGTGCTGGCACTTTTCATCTCTGAGCAATTGCTCGACGTTTGCAATTTCTCACCTGAGCTCTCTTTAGAGTGCGCGAGAGGATGAGCAGAAGATTAGGTGGCTAGAGAAGCCCAGAGCCCCAGTGTTCTTAGGCCTACAAAAGCGCTTCCAAGGAAGGGTGCTGGCTAGCAAGAGCTTTCAGTGCTGGCACTTTTCATCTCTGAGCAATTGCTCGACGTTTGCAATTTCTCAGCTCGTGTCTACGAGACGGAAAGAGAAGGACCGTGACGTTTGGTGGGTAGAGAAGCGCAAAGCCCCAGTGTTGCTGCGCCTGTGAAAGCGCTTCCAAGGAAGGGTGCTGGCTAGCAAGAGCTTTCAGTGCTGGCACTTTTCATCTCTGAGCAATTGCTGGACGTTTGCAATTTCTCACCTGAGCTCTCTTTAGAGTGTGCGAGAGGATGAGCAGAAGATTAGGTGGCTAGAGAAGCCCAGAGCCCCAGTGTTCTTAGGCCTACAAAAGCGCTTCCAAGGAAGGGTGCTGGCTAGCAACAGCTTTCAGTGCTGGCACTTTTCCTCTCTGAGCAATTGCTCGACGTTTGCAATTTCTCACCTGAGCTCTCTTTAGAGTGCGCGAGAGGATGAGCAGAAGATTAGGTGGCTAGAGAAGCCCAGAGCCCCACTGTTCTTAGGCCTACAAAAGCGCTTCCAAGGAAGGGTGCTGGCTAGCAACAGCTTTCAGTGCTGGCACTTTTCATCTCTGAGCAATTGCTGGACGTTTGCAATTTCTCACCTGAGCTCTCTTTAGAGTGCGCGAGAGGATGAGCAGAAGATTAGGTGGCTAGAGAAGCCCAGAGCCCCAGCGTTCTTAGGCCTACAAAAGCGCTTCCAAGGAAGGGGGCTGGCTAGCAAGAGCTTTCAGTGCTGGCACTTTTCATCTCTGAGCAATTGCTCGACGTTTGCAATTTCTCAGCTCGTGTCTACGAGACGGAGAGATAGTGACCGTGACGTTTGGTGGGTAGAGAAGCGCAAAGCCCCAGTGTTGCTGCACCTGTGAAAGCGCTTCCAAGGAAGGGTGCTGGCTAGCAACAGCTTTCAGTGCTGGCACTTTTCATCTCTGAGCAATTTCTGGACGTTTGCAATTTCTCACCTGAGCTCTCTTTAGAGTGCGCGAGAGGATGAGCAGAAGATGAGGTGGCTAGAGAAGCCCAGAGCCCCAGTGTTCTTAGGCCTACAAAAGCGCTTGCAAGGAAGGGTGCTGGCTAGCAACAGCTTTCAGTGCTGGCACTTTTCATCTCTGAGCAATTGCTCGACGTTTGCAATTTCTCAGCTCGTGTCTACGAGACGGAGAGATAGTGACCGTGACGTTTGGTGGCTAGAGAAGCGCAAAGCCCCAGTGTTGCTGCGCCTGTGAAAGCGCTTCCAAGGAAGGGTGCTGGCTAGCAACAGCTTTCAGTGCTGGCACTTTTCATCTCTGAGCAATTGCTCGACGTTTGCAATTTCTCACCTGAGCTCTCTTTAGAGTGTACGAGAGGATGAGCAGAAGATTAGGTGGCTAGAGAAGCCCAGAGCCCCAGTGTTCTTAGGCCTACAAAAGCGCTTCCAAGGAAGGGTGCTGGCTAGCAACAGCTTTCAGTGCTGGCACTTTTCATCTCTGAGCAATTGCTCGACGTTTGCAATTTCTCACCTGAGCTCTCTTTAGAGTGCGCGAGAGGATGAGCAGAAGATTAGGTGGCTAGAGAAGCCCAGAGCCCCAGTGTACTTAGGCCTACAAAGCGCTTCCAAGGAAGGGTGCTGGCTAGCAACAGCTTTCAGTGCTGGCACTTTTCATCTCTGAGCAATTGCTCGACGTTTGCAATTTCTCAGCTCGTGTCTACGAGACGGAAAGAGAAGAACCGTCACGTTTGGTGGCTAGAGAAGCGCAAAGCCCCAGTGTTGCTGCGCCTGTGAAAGCGCTTCCAAGGAAAGGTGCTGGCTAGCAACAGCTTTCAGTGCTGGCACTTTTCATCTCTGAGCAATTGCTCGACGTTTGCAATTTCTCAGCTCGTGTCTACGAGACGGAAAGAGAATGACCCTGACGTTTGGTGGCTAGAGAAGCGCAAAGCCCCAGTGTTGCTGCGCCTGTGAAAGCGCTTCCAAGGAAGGGTGCTGGCTAGCAAGAGCTTTCAGTGCTGGCACTTTTCATCTCTGAGCAATTGCTCGACGTTTGCAATTTCTCACCTGAGCTCTCTTTAGAGTGCGCGAGAGGATGAGCAGAAGATTAGGTGGCTAGAGAAGCCCAGAGCCCCAGTGTTCTTAGGCCTACAAAAGCGCTTCCAAGGAAGGGTGCTGGCTAGCAACAGCTTTCAGTGCTGGCACTTTTCCTCTCTGAGCAATTGCTCGACGTTTGCAATTTCTCACCTGAGCTCTCTTTAGAGTGCGCGAGAGGATGAGCAGAAGATTAGGTGGCTAGAGAAGCCCAGAGCCCCAGCGTTCTTAGGCCTACAAAAGCGCTTCCAAGGAAGGGGGCTGGCTAGCAACAGCTTTCAGTGCTGGCACTTTTCATCTCTGAGCAATTGCTCGACGTTTGCAATTTCTCAGCTCGTGTCTACGAGACGGAGAGATTGTGACCGTGACGTTTGGTGGCTAGAGAAGCGCAAAGCCCCAGTGTTGCTGCACCTGTGAAAGCGCTTCCAAGGAAGGGTGCTGGCTAGCAACAGCTTTCAGTGCTGGCACTTTTCATCTCTGAGCAATTGCTCGACGTTTGCAATTTCTCACCTGAGCTCTCTTTAGAGTGCGCGAGAGGATGAGCAGAAGATTAGGTGGCTAGAGAAGTCCAGAGCCCCAGCGTTCTTAGGCCTACAAAAGCGCTTCCAAGGAAGGGGGCTGGCTAGCAAGAGCTTTCAGTGCTGGCACTTTTCATCTCTGAGCAATTGCTCGACGTTTGCAATTTCTCAGCTCGTGTCTACGAGACGGAGAGATAGTGACCGTGACGTTTGGTGGGTAGAGAAGCGCAAAGCCCCAGTGTTGCTGCACCTGTGAAAGCGCTTCCAAGGAAGGGTGCTGGCTAGCAACAGCTTTCAGTGCTGGCACTTTTCATCTCTGAGCAATTGCTCGACGTTTGCAATTTCTCACCTGAGCTCTCTTTAGAGTGCGCGAGAGGATGAGCAGAAGATTAGGTGGCTAGAGAAGCCCAGAGCCCCAGTGTTCTTAGGCCTACAAAAGCGCTTCCAAGGAAGGGTGCTGGCTAGCAAGAGCTTTCAGTGCTGGCACTTTTCATCTCTGAGCAATTGCTCGACGTTTGCAATTTCTCAGCTCGTGTCTACGAGACGGAAAGAGAAGGACCGTGACGTTTGGTGGGTAGAGAAGCGCAAAGCCCCAGTGTTGCTGCGCCTGTGAAAGCGCTTCCAAGGAAGGGTGCTGGCTAGCAAGAGCTTTCAGTGCTGGCACTTTTCATCTCTGAGCAATTGCTGGACGTTTGCAATTTCTCACCTGAGCTCTCTTTAGAGTGTGCGAGAGGATGAGCAGAAGATGAGGTGGCTAGAGAAGCCCAGAGCCCCAGTGTTCTTAGGCCTACAAAAGCGCTTCCAAGGAAGGGTGCTGGCTAGCAACAGCTTTCAGTGCTGGCACTTTTCCTCTCTGAGCAATTGCTCGACGTTTGCAATTTCTCACCTGAGCTCTCTTTAGAGTGCGCGAGAGGATGAGCAGAAGATTAGGTGGCTAGAGAAGCCCAGAGCCCCACTGTTCTTAGGCCTACAAAAGCGCTTCCAAGGAAGGGTGCTGGCTAGCAACAGCTTTCAGTGCTGGCACTTTTCATCTCTGAGCAATTGCTGGACGTTTGCAATTTCTCACCTGAGCTCTCTTTAGAGTGCGCGAGAGGATGAGCAGAAGATTAGGTGGCTAGAGAAGCCCAGAGCCCCAGCGTTCTTAGGCCTACAAAAGCGCTTCCAAGGAAGGGGGCTGGCTAGCAAGAGCTTTCAGTGCTGGCACTTTTCATCTCTGAGCAATTGCTCGACGTTTGCAATTTCTCAGCTCGTGTCTACGAGACGGAGAGATAGTGACCGTGACGTTTGGTGGGTAGAGAAGCGCAAAGCCCCAGTGTTGCTGCACCTGTGAAAGCGCTTCCAAGGAAGGGTGCTGGCTAGCAACAGCTTTCAGTGCTGGCACTTTTCATCTCTGAGCAATTTCTGGACGTTTGCAATTTCTCACCTGAGCTCTCTTTAGAGTGCGCGAGAGGATGAGCAGAAGATGAGGTGGCTAGAGAAGCCCAGAGCCCCAGTGTTCTTAGGCCTACAAAAGCGCTTGCAAGGAAGGGTGCTGGCTAGCAACAGCTTTCAGTGCTGGCACTTTTCATCTCTGAGCAATTGCTCGACGTTTGCAATTTCTCAGCTCGTGTCTACGAGACGGAGAGATAGTGACCGTGACGTTTGGTGGCTAGAGAAGCGCAAAGCCCCAGTGTTGCTGCGCCTGTGAAAGCGCTTCCAAGGAAGGGTGCTGGCTAGCAACAGCTTTCAGTGCTGGCACTTTTCATCTCTGAGCAATTGCTCGACGTTTGCAATTTCTCACCTGAGCTCTCTTTAGAGTGTACGAGAGGATGAGCAGAAGATTAGGTGGCTAGAGAAGCCCAGAGCCCCAGTGTTCTTAGGCCTACAAAAGCGCTTCCAAGGAAGGGTGCTGGCTAGCAACAGCTTTCAGTGCTGGCACTTTTCATCTCTGAGCAATTGCTCGACGTTTGCAATTTCTCACCTGAGCTCTCTTTAGAGTGCGCGAGAGGATGAGCAGAAGATTAGGTGGCTAGAGAAGCCCAGAGCCCCAGTGTACTTAGGCCTACAAAGCGCTTCCAAGGAAGGGTGCTGGCTAGCAACAGCTTTCAGTGCTGGCACTTTTCATCTCTGAGCAATTGCTCGACGTTTGCAATTTCTCAGCTCGTGTCTACGAGACGGAAAGAGAAGAACCGTCACGTTTGGTGGCTAGAGAAGCGCAAAGCCCCAGTGTTGCTGCGCCTGTGAAAGCGCTTCCAAGGAAAGGTGCTGGCTAGCAACAGCTTTCAGTGCTGGCACTTTTCATCTCTGAGCAATTGCTCGACGTTTGCAATTTCTCAGCTCGTGTCTACGAGACGGAAAGAGAATGACCCTGACGTTTGGTGGCTAGAGAAGCGCAAAGCCCCAGTGTTGCTGCGCCTGTGAAAGCGCTTCCAAGGAAGGGTGCTGGCTAGCAAGAGCTTTCAGTGCTGGCACTTTTCATCTCTGAGCAATTGCTCGACGTTTGCAATTTCTCACCTGAGCTCTCTTTAGAGTGCGCGAGAGGATGAGCAGAAGATTAGGTGGCTAGAGAAGCCCAGAGCCCCACTGTTCTTAGGCCTACAAAAGCGCTTCCAAGGAAGGGTGCTGGCTAGCAACAGCTTTCAGTGCTGGCACTTTTCCTCTCTGAGCAATTGCTCGACGTTTGCAATTTCTCACCTGAGCTCTCTTTAGAGTGCGCGAGAGGATGAGCAGAAGATTAGGTGGCTAGAGAAGCCCAGAGCCCCAGCGTTCTTAGGCCTACAAAAGCGCTTCCAAGGAAGGGGGCTGGCTAGCAAGAGCTTTCAGTGCTGGCACTTTTCATCTCTGAGCAATTGCTCGACGTTTGCAATTTCTCAGCTCGTGTCTACGAGACGGAGAGATAGTGACCGTGACGTTTGGTGGGTAGAGAAGCGCAAAGCCCCAGTGTTGCTGCACCTGTGAAAGCGCTTCCAAGGAAGGGTGCTGGCTAGCAACAGCTTTCAGTGCTGGCACTTTTCATCTCTGAGCAATTGCTCGACGTTTGCAATTTCTCACCTGAGCTCTCTTTAGAGTGCGCGAGAGGATGAGCAGAAGATTAGGTGGCTAGAGAAGTCCAGAGCCCCAGCGTTCTTAGGCCTACAAAAGCGCTTCCAAGGAAGGGGGCTGGCTAGCAAGAGCTTTCAGTGCTGGCACTTTTCATCTCTGAGCAATTGCTCGACGTTTGCAATTTCTCAGCTCGTGTCTACGAGACGGAGAGATAGTGACCGTGACGTTTGGTGGGTAGAGAAGCGCAAAGCCCCAGTGTTGCTGCACCTGTGAAAGCGCTTCCAAGGAAGGGTGCTGGCTAGCAACAGCTTTCAGTGCTGGCACTTTTCATCTCTGAGCAATTGCTCGACGTTTGCAATTTCTCACCTGAGCTCTCTTTAGAGTGCGCGAGAGGATGAGCAGAAGATTAGGTGGCTAGAGAAGCCCAGAGCCCCAGTGTTCTTAGGCCTACAAAAGCGCTTCCAAGGAAGGGGGCTGGCTAGCAAGAGCTTTCAGTGCTGGCACTTTTCATCTCTGAGCAATTGCTCGACGTTTGCAATTTCTCAGCTCGTGTCTACGAGACGGAAAGAGAAGGACCGTGACGTTTGGTGGGTAGAGAAGCGCAAAGCCCCAGTGTTGCTGCGCCTGTGAAAGCGCTTCCAAGGAAGGGTGCTGGCTAGCAAGAGCTTTCAGTGCTGGCACTTTTCATCTCTGAGCAATTGCTGGACGTTTGCAATTTCTCACCTGAGCTCTCTTTAGAGTGTGCGAGAGGATGAGCAGAAGATTAGGTGGCTAGAGAAGCCCAGAGCCCCAGTGTTCTTAGGCCTACAAAAGCGCTTCCAAGGAAGGGTGCTGGCTAGCAACAGCTTTCAGTGCTGGCACTTTTCCTCTCTGAGCAATTGCTCGACGTTTGCAATTTCTCACCTGAGCTCTCTTTAGAGTGCGCGAGAGGATGAGCAGAAGATTAGGTGGCTAGAGAAGCCCAGAGCCCCACTGTTCTTAGGCCTACAAAAGCGCTTCCAAGGAAGGGTGCTGGCTAGCAACAGCTTTCAGTGCTGGCACTTTTCATCTCTGAGCAATTGCTGGACTTTTGCAATTTCTCACCTGAGCTCTCTTTAGAGTGCGCGAGAGGATGAGCAGAAGATTAGGTGGCTAGAGAAGCCCAGAGCCCCAGCGTTCTTAGGCCTACAAAAGCGCTTCCAAGGAAGGGGGCTGGCTAGCAAGAGCTTTCAGTGCTGGCACTTTTCATCTCTGAGCAATTGCTCGACGTTTGCAATTTCTCAGCTCGTGTCTACGAGACGGAGAGATAGTGACCGTGACGTTTGGTGGGTAGAGAAACGCAAAGCCCCAGTGTTGCTGCACCTGTGAAAGCGCTTCCAAGGAAGGGTGCTGGCTAGCAACAGCTTTCAGTGCTGGCACTTTTCATCTCTGAGCAATTTCTGGACGTTTGCAATTTCTCACCTGAGCTCTCTTTAGAGTGCGCGAGAGGATGAGCAGAAGATTAGGTGGCTAGAGAAGCCCAGAGCCCCAGTGTTCTTAGGCCTACAAAAGCGCTTGCAAGGAAGGGTGCTGGCTAGCAACAGCTTTCAGTGCTGGCACTTTTCATCTCTGAGCAATTGCTCGACGTTTGCAATTTCTCAGCTCGTGTCTACGAGACGGAGAGATAGTGACCGTGACGTTTGGTGGGTAGAGAAGCGCAAAGCCCCAGTTTTGCTGCGCCTGTGAAAGCGCTTCCAAGGAAGGGTGCTGGCTAGCAACAGCTTTCAGTGCTGGCACTTTTCCTCTCTGAGCAATTGCTCGACGTTTGCAATTTCTCACCTGAGCTCTCTTTAGAGTGTACGAGAGGATGAGCAGAAGATTAGGTGGCTAGAGAAGCCCAGAGCCCCAGTGTTCTTAGGCCTACAAAAGCGCTTCCAAGGAAGGGTGCTGGCTAGCAACAGCTTTCAGTGCTGGCACTTTTCATCTCTGAGCAATTGCTCGACGTTTGCAATTTCTCACCTGAGCTCTCTTTAGAGTGCGCGAGAGGATGAGCAGAAGATTAGGTGGCTAGAGAAGCCCAGAGCCCCAGTGTACTTAGGCCTACAAAGCGCTTCCAAGGAAGGGTGCTGGCTAGCAACAGCTTTCAGTGCTGGCACTTTTCATCTCTGAGCAATTGCTCGACGTTTGCAATTTCTCAGCTCGTGTCTACGAGACGGAAAGAGAAGAACCGTCACGTTTGGTGGCTAGAGAAGCGCAAAGCCCCAGTGTTACTGCACCTGTGAAAGCGCTTCCAAGGAAAGGTGCTGGCTAGCAACAGCTTTCAGTGCTGGCACTTTTCATCTCTGAGCAATTGCTCGACGTTTGCAATTTCTCAGCTCGTGTCTACGAGACGGAAAGAGAATGACCCTGACGTTTGGTGGCTAGAGAAGCGCAAAGCCCCAGTGTTGCTGCGCCTGTGAAAGCGCTTCCAAGGAAGGGTGCTGGCTAGCAAGAGCTTTCAGTGCTGGCACTTTTCATCTCTGAGCAATTGCTCGACGTTTGCAATTTCTCACCTGAGCTCTCTTTAGAGTGCGCGAGAGGATGAGCAGAAGATTAGGTGGCTAGAGAAGCCCAGAGCCCCAGTGTTCTTAGGCCTACAAAAGCGCTTCCAAGGAAGGGTGCTGGCTAGCAACAGCTTTCAGTGCTGGCACTTTTCCTCTCTGAGCAATTGCTCGACGTTTGCAATTTCTCACCTGAGCTCTCTTTAGAGTGCGCGAGAGGATGAGCAGAAGATTAGGTGGCTAGAGAAGCCCAGAGCCCCAGTGTGCTTAGGCCTACAAAAGCGCTTCCAAGGAAGGGGGCTGGCTAGCAAGAGCTTTCAGTGCTGGCACTTTTCATCTCTGAGCAATTGCTCGACGTTTGCAATTTCTCAGCTCGTGTCTACGAGACGGAGAGATAGTGACCGTGACGTTTGGTGGGTAGAGAAGCGCAAAGCCCCAGTGTTGCTGCACCTGTGAAAGCGCTTCCAAGAAAGGGTGCTGGCTAGCAACAGCTTTCAGTGCTGGCACTTTTCATCTCTGAGCAATTTCTGGACGTTTGCAATTTCTCACCTGAGCTCTCTTTAGAGTGCGCGAGAGGATGAGCAGAAGATTAGGTGGCTAGAGAAGCCCAGAGCCCCAGTGTTCTTAGGCCTACAAAAGCGCTTCCAAGGAAGGGTGCTGGCTAGCAACAGCTTTCAGTGCTGGCACTTTTCATCTCTGAGCAATTGCTCGACGTTTGCAATTTCTCAGCTCGTGTCTACGAGACGGAAAGAGAAGGACCGTGACGTTTGGTGGGTAGAGAAGCGCAAAGCCCCAGTGTTACTGCGCCTGTGAAAGCGCTTCCAAGGAAGGGTGCTGGCTAGCAAGAGCTTTCAGTGCTGGCACTTTTCCTCTCTGAGCAATTGCTGGACGTTTGCAATTTCTCACCTGAGCTCTCTTTAGAGTGTGCGAGAGGATGAGCAGAAGATTAGGTGGCTAGAGAAGCCCAGAGCCCCAGTGTTCTTAGGCCTACAAAAGCGCTTCCAAGGAAGGGTGCTGGCTAGCAACAGCTTTCAGTGCTGGCACTTTTCATCTCTGAGCAATTGCTCGACGTTTGCAATTTCTCACCTGAGCTCTCTTTAGAGTGCGCGAGAGGATGAGCAGAAGATTAGGTGGCTAGAGAAGCCCAGAGCCCCAGTGTTCTTAGGCCTACAAAAGCGCTTCCAAGGAAGGGTGCTGGCTAGCAACAGCTTTCAGTGCTGGCACTTTTCCTCTCTGAGCAATTGCTCGACGTTTGCAATTTCTCACCTGAGCTCTCTTTAGAGTGCGCGAGAGGATGAGCAGAAGATTAGGTGGCTAGAGAAGCCCAGAGCCCCAGCGTTCTTAGGCCTACAAAAGCGCTTCCAAGGAAGGGTGCTGGCTAGCAAGAGCTTTCAGTGCTGGCACTTTTCATCTCTGAGCAATTGCTCGACGTTTGCAATTTCTCAGCTCGTGTCTACGAGACGGAAAGAGAAGGACCGTGACGTTTGGTGGGTAGAGAAGCGCAAAGCCCCAGTGTTACTGCGCCTGTGAAAGCGCTTCCAAGGAAGGGTGCTGGCTAGCAAGAGCTTTCAGTGCTGGCACTTTTCCTCTCTGAGCAATTGCTGGACGTTTGCAATTTCTCACCTGAGCTCTCTTTAGAGTGTGCGAGAGGATGAGCAGAAGATTAGGTGGCTAGAGAAGCCCAGAGCCCCAGTGTTCTTAGGCCTACAAAAGCGCTTCCAAGGAAGGGTGCTGGCTAGCAACAGCTTTCAGTGCTGGCACTTTTCATCTCTGAGCAATTGCTCGACGTTTGCAATTTCTCCCCTGAGCTCTCTTTAGAGTGCGCGAGAGGATGAGCAGAAGATTAGGTGGCTAGAGAAGCCCAGAGCCCCAGCGTTCTTAGGCCTACAAAAGCGCTTCCAAGGAAGGGGGCTGGCTAGCAAGAGCTTTCAGTGCTGGCACTTTTCATCTCTGAGCAATTGCTCGACGTTTGCAATTTCTCAGCTCGTGTCTACGAGACGGAGAGATAGTGACCGTGACGTTTGGTGGGTAGAGAAGCGCAAAGCCCCAGTGTTGCTGCGCCTGTGAAAGCGCTTCCAAGGAAGGGTGCTGGCTAGCAACAGCTTTCAGTGCTGGCACTTTTCATCTCTGAGCAATTGCTCGACGTTTGCAATTTCTCACCTGAGCTCTCTTTAGAGTGCGCGAGAGGATGAGCAGAAGATTAGGTGGCTAGAGAAGCCCAGAGCCCCAGTGTACTTAGGCCTACAAAGCGCTTCCAAGGAAGGGTGCTGGCTAGCAACAGCTTTCAGTGCTGGCACTTTTCATCTCTGAGCAATTGCTCGACGTTTGCAATTTCTCAGCTCGTGTCTACGAGACGGAAAGAGAAGAACCGTCACGTTTGGTGGCTAGAGAAGCGCAAAGCCCCAGTGTTGCTGCGCCTGTGAAAGCGCTTCCAAGGAAAGGTGCTGGCTAGCAACAGCTTTCAGTGCTGGCACTTTTCATCTCTGAGCAATTGCTGGACGTTTGCAATTTCTCAGCTCGTGTCTACGAGACGGAAAGAGAATGACCCTGACGTTTGGTGGCTAGAGAAGCGCAAAGCCCCAGTGTTGCTGCGCCTGTGAAAGCGCTTCCAAGGAAGGGTGCTGGCTAGCAAGAGCTTTCAGTGCTGGCACTTTTCATCTCTGAGCAATTGCTCGACGTTTGCAATTTCTCACCTGAGCTCTCTTTAGAGTGCGCGAGAGGATGAGCAGAAGATTAGGTGGCTAGAGAAGCCCAGAGCCCCAGTGTTCTTAGGCCTACAAAAGCGCTTCCAAGGAAGGGTGCTGGCTAGCAACAGCTTTCAGTGCTGGCACTTTTCCTCTCTGAGCAATTGCTCGACGTTTGCAATTTCTCACCTGAGCTCTCTTTAGAGTGCGCGAGAGGATGAGCAGAAGATTAGGTGGCTAGAGAAGCCCAGAGCCCCAGCGTTCTTAGGCCTACAAAAGCGCTTCCAAGGAAGGGGGCTGGCTAGCAAGAGCTTTCAGTGCTGGCACTTTTCATCTCTGAGCAATTGCTCGACGTTTGCAATTTCTCAGCTCGTGTCTACGAGACGGAGAGATAGTGACCGTGACGTTTGGTGGCTAGAGAAGCGCAAAGCCCCAGTGTTGCTGCACCTGTGAAAGCGCTTCCAAGGAAGGGTGCTGGCTAGCAACAGCTTTCAGTGCTGGCACTTTTCATCTCTGAGCAATTGCTCGACGTTTGCAATTTCTCACCTGAGCTCTCTTTAGAGTGCGCGAGAGGATGAGCAGAAGATTAGGTGGCTAGAGAAGTCCAGAGCCCCAGCGTTCTTAGGCCTACAAAAGCGCTTCCAAGGAAGGGGGCTGGCTAGCAAGAGCTTTCAGTGCTGGCACTTTTCATCTCTGAGCAATTGCTCGACGTTTGCAATTTCTCAGCTCGTGTCTACGAGACGGAGAGATAGTGACCGTGACGTTTGGTGGGTAGAGAAGCGCAAAGCCCCAGTGTTGCTGCACCTGTGAAAGCGCTTCCAAGGAAGGGTGCTGGCTAGCAACAGCTTTCAGTGCTGGCACTTTTCATCTCTGAGCAATTGCTCGACGTTTGCAATTTCTCACCTGAGCTCTCTTTAGAGTGCGCGAGAGGATGAGCAGAAGATTAGGTGGCTAGAGAAGCCCAGAGCCCCAGTGTTCTTAGGCCTACAAAAGCGCTTCCAAGGAAGGGGGCTGGCTAGCAAGAGCTTTCAGTGCTGGCACTTTTCATCTCTGAGCAATTGCTCGACGTTTGCAATTTCTCAGCTCGTGTCTACGAGACGGAAAGAGAAGGACCGTGACGTTTGGTGGGTAGAGAAGCGCAAAGCCCCAGTGTTACTGCGCCTGTGAAAGCGCTTCCAAGGAAGGGTGCTGGCTAGCAAGAGCTTTCAGTGCTGGCACTTTTCCTCTCTGAGCAATTGCTGGACGTTTGCAATTTCTCACCTGAGCTCTCTTTAGAGTGCGCGAGAGGATGAGCAGAAGATTAGGTGGCTAGAGAAGCCCAGAGCCCCAGTGTTCTTAGGCCTACAAAAGCGCTTCCAAGGAAGGGTGCTGGCTAGCAACAGCTTTCAGTGCTGGCACTTTTCCTCTCTGAGCAATTGCTCGACGTTTGCAATTTCTCACCTGAGCTCTCTTTAGAGTGCGCGAGAGGATGAGCAGAAGATTAGGTGGCTAGAGAAGCCCAGAGCCCCACTGTTCTTAGGCCTACAAAAGCGCTTCCAAGGAAGGGTGCTGGCTAGCAACAGCTTTCAGTGCTGGCACTTTTCATCTCTGAGCAATTGCTGGACGTTTGCAATTTCTCACCTGAGCTCTCTTTAGAGTGCGCGAGAGGATGAGCAGAAGATTAGGTGGCTAGAGAAGCCCAGAGCCCCAGCGTTCTTAGGCCTACAAAAGCGCTTCCAAGGAAGGGGGCTGGCTAGCAAGAGCTTTCAGTGCTGGCACTTTTCATCTCTGAGCAATTGCTCGACGTTTGCAATTTCTCAGCTCGTGTCTACGAGACGGAGAGATAGTGACCGTGACGTTTGGTGGGTAGAGAAGCGCAAAGCCCCAGTGTTGCTGCACCTGTGAAAGCGCTTCCAAGGAAGGGTGCTGGCTAGCAACAGCTTTCAGTGCTGGCACTTTTCATCTCTGAGCAATTTCTGGACGTTTGCAATTTCTCACCTGAGCTCTCTTTAGAGTGCGCGAGAGGATGAGCAGAAGATTAGGTGGCTAGAGAAGCCCAGAGCCCCAGTGTTCTTAGGCCTACAAAAGCGCTTGCAAGGAAGGGTGCTGGCTAGCAACAGCTTTCAGTGCTGGCACTTTTCATCTCTGAGCAATTGCTCGACGTTTGCAATTTCTCAGCTCGTGTCTACGAGACGGAGAGATAGTGACCGTGACGTTTGGTGGGTAGAGAAGCGCAAAGCCCCAGTGTTGCTGCGCCTGTGAAAGCGCTTCCAAGGAAGGGTGCTGGCTAGCAACAGCTTTCAGTGCTGGCACTTTTCCTCTCTGAGCAATTGCTCGACGTTTGCAATTTCTCACCTGAGCTCTCTTTAGAGTGTACGAGAGGATGAGCAGAAGATTAGGTGGCTAGAGAAGCCCAGAGCCCCAGTGTTCTTAGGCCTACAAAAGCGCTTCCAAGGAAGGGTGCTGGCTAGCAACAGCTTTCAGTGCTGGCACTTTTCATCTCTGAGCAATTGCTCGACGTTTGCAATTTCTCACCTGAGCTCTCTTTAGAGTGCGCGAGAGGATGAGCAGAAGATTAGGTGGCTAGAGAAGCCCAGAGCCCCAGTGTACTTAGGCCTACAAAGCGCTTCCAAGGAAGGGTGCTGGCTAGCAACAGCTTTCAGTGCTGGCACTTTTCATCTCTGAGCAATTGCTCGACGTTTGCAATTTCTCAGCTCGTGTCTACGAGACGGAAAGAGAAGAACCGTCACGTTTGGTGGCTAGAGAAGCGCAAAGCCCCAGTGTTGCTGCGCCTGTGAAAGCGCTTCCAAGGAAAGGTGCTGGCTAGCAACAGCTTTCAGTGCTGGCACTTTTCATCTCTGAGCAATTGCTCGACGTTTGCAATTTCTCAGCTCGTGTCTACGAGACGGAAAGAGAATGACCCTGACGTTTGGTGGCTAGAGAAGCGCAAAGCCCCAGTGTTGCTGCGCCTGTGAAAGCGCTTCCAAGGAAGGGTGCTGGCTAGCAAGAGCTTTCAGTGCTGGCACTTTTCATCTCTGAGCAATTGCTCGACGTTTGCAATTTCTCACCTGAGCTCTCTTTAGAGTGCGCGAGAGGATGAGCAGAAGATTAGGTGGCTAGAGAAGCCCAGAGCCCCAGTGTTCTTAGGCCTACAAAAGCGCTTCCAAGGAAGGGTGCTGGCTAGCAACAGCTTTCAGTGCTGGCACTTTTCCTCTCTGAGCAATTGCTCGACGTTTGCAATTTCTCACCTGAGCTCTCTTTAGAGTGCGCGAGAGGATGAGCAGAAGATTAGGTGGCTAGAGAAGCCCAGAGCCCCAGTGTGCTTAGGCCTACAAAAGCGCTTCCAAGGAAGGGGGCTGGCTAGCAAGAGCTTTCAGTGCTGGCACTTTTCATCTCTGAGCAATTGCTCGACGTTTGCAATTTCTCAGCTCGTGTCTACGAGACGGAGAGATAGTGACCGTGACGTTTGGTGGGTAGAGAAGCGCAAAGCCCCAGTGTTGCTGCACCTGTGAAAGCGCTTCCAAGAAAGGGTGCTGGCTAGCAACAGCTTTCAGTGCTGGCACTTTTCATCTCTGAGCAATTTCTGGACGTTTGCAATTTCTCACCTGAGCTCTCTTTAGAGTGCGCGAGAGGATGAGCAGAAGATTCGGTGGCTAGAGAAGCCCAGAGCCCCACTGTTCTTAGGCCTACAAAAGCGCTTCCAAGGAAGGGTGCTGGCTAGCAACAGCTTTCAGTGCTGGCACTTTTCATCTCTGAGCAATTGCTCGACGTTTGCAATTTCTCAGCTCGTGTCTACGAGACGGAAAGAGAAGGACCGTGACGTTTGGTGGCTAGAGAAGCGCAAAGCCCCAGTGTTACTGCGCCTGTGAAAGCGCTTCCAAGGAAGGGTGCTGGCTAGCAAGAGCTTTCAGTGCTGGCACTTTTCCTCTCTGAGCAATTGCTGGACGTTTGCAATTTCTCACCTGAGCTCTCTTTAGAGTGTGCGAGAGGATGAGCAGAAGATTAGGTGGCTAGAGAAGCCCAGAGCCCCAGTGTTCTTAGGCCTACAAAAGCGCTTCCAAGGAAGGGTGCTGGCTAGCAACAGCTTTCAGTGCTGGCACTTTTCCTCTCTGAGCAATTGCTCGACGTTTGCAATTTCTCACCTGAGCTCTCTTTAGAGTGCGCGAGAGGATGAGCAGAAGATTAGGTGGCTAGAGAAGCCCAGAGCCCCACTGTTCTTAGGCCTACAAAAGCGCTTCCAAGGAAGGGTGCTGGCTAGCAAGAGCTTTCAGTGCTGGCACTTTTCCTCTCTGAGCAATTGCTCGACGTTTGCAATTTCTCAGCTCGTGTCTACGAGACGGAAAGAGAAGGACCGTGACGTTTGGTGGCTAGAGAAGCGCAAAGCCCCAGTGTTGCTGCACCTGTGAAAGCGCTTCCAAGGAAGGGTGCTGGCTAGCAACAGCTTTCAGTGCTGGCACTTTTCATCTCTGAGCAATTGCTCGACGTTTGCAATTTCTCACCTGAGCTCTCTTTAGAGTGCGCGAGAGGATGAGCAGAAGATTAGGTGGCTAGAGAAGCCCAGAGCCCCAGCGTTCTTAGGCCTACAAAAGCGCTTCCAAGGAAGGGGGCTGGCTAGCAAGAGCTTTCAGTGCTGGCACTTTTCATCTCTGAGCAATTGCTCGACGTTTGCAATTTCTCAGCTCGTGTCTACGAGACGGAGAGATAGTGACCGTGACGTTTGGTGGCTAGAGAAGCGCAAAGCCCCAGTGTTACTGCGCCTGTGAAAGCGCTTCCAAGGAAGGGTGCTGGCTAGCAACAGCTTTCAGTGCTGGCACTTTTCATCTCTGAGCAATTTCTGGACGTTTGCAATTTCTCACCTGAGCTCTCTTTAGAGTGCGCGAGAGGATGAGCAGAAGATGAGGTGGCTAGAGAAGCCCAGAGCCCCAGTGTTCTTAGGCCTACAAAAGCGCTTCCAAGGAAGGGTGCTGGCTAGCAAGAGCTTTCAGTGCTGGCACTTTTCATCTCTGAGCAATTGCTCGACGTTTGCAATTTCTCAGCTCGTGTCTACGAGACGGAAAGAGAAGGACCGTGACGTTTGGTGGGTAGAGAAGCGCAAAGCCCCAGTGTTACTGCGCCTGTGAAAGCGCTTCCAAGGAAGGGTGCTGGCTAGCAAGAGCTTTCAGTGCTGGCACTTTTCCTCTCTGAGCAATTGCTGGACGTTTGCAATTTCTCACCTGAGCTCTCTTTAGAGTGTGCGAGAGGATGAGCAGAAGATGAGGTGGCTAGAGAAGCCCAGAGCCCCAGTGTTCTTAGGCCTACAAAAGCGCTTCCAAGGAAGGGTGCTGGCTAGCAACAGCTTTCAGTGCTGGCACTTTTCCTCTCTGAGCAATTGCTCGACGTTTGCAATTTCTCACCTGAGCTCTCTTTAGAGTGCGCGAGAGGATGAGCAGAAGATTAGGTGGCTAGAGAAGCCCAGAGCCCCACTGTTCTTAGGCCTACAAAAGCGCTTCCAAGGAAGGGTGCTGGCTAGCAACAGCTTTCAGTGCTGGCACTTTTCCTCTCTGAGCAATTGCTCGACGTTTGCAATTTCTCACCTGAGCTCTCTTTAGAGTGCGCGAGAGGATGAGCAGAAGATTAGGTGGCTAGAGAAGCCCAGAGCCCCAGCGTTCTTAGGCCTACAAAAGCGCTTCCAAGGAAGGGGGCTGGCTAGCAAGAGCTTTCAGTGCTGGCACTTTTCATCTCTGAGCAATTGCTCGACGTTTGCAATTTCTCAGCTCGTGTCTACGAGACGGAGAGATAGTGACCGTGACGTTTGGTGGCTAGAGAAGCGCAAAGCCCCAGTGTTGCTGCACCTGTGAAAGCGCTTCCAAGGAAGGGTGCTGGCTAGCAACAGCTTTCAGTGCTGGCACTTTTCATCTCTGAGCAATTTCTGGACGTTTGCAATTTCTCACCTGAGCTCTCTTTAGAGTGCGCGAGAGGATGAGCAGAAGATTAGGTGGCTAGAGAAGCCCAGAGCCCCAGTGTTCTTAGGCCTACAAAAGCGCTTGCAAGGAAGGGTGCTGGCTAGCAACAGCTTTCAGTGCTGGCACTTTTCATCTCTGAGCAATTGCTCGACGTTTGCAATTTCTCAGCTCGTGTCTACGAGACGGAGAGATAGTGACCGTGACGTTTGGTGGGTAGAGAAGCGCAAAGCCCCAGTGTTGCTGCGCCTGTGAAAGCGCTTCCAAGGAAGGGTGCTGGCTAGCAACAGCTTTCAGTGCTGGCACTTTTCATCTCTGAGCAATTGCTCGACGTTTGCAATTTCTCACCTGAGCTCTCTTTAGAGTGTACGAGAGGATGAGCAGAAGATTAGGTGGCTAGAGAAGCCCAGAGCCCCAGTGTTCTTAGGCCTACAAAAGCGCTTCCAAGGAAGGGTGCTGGCTAGCAACAGCTTTCAGTGCTGGCACTTTTCATCTCTGAGCAATTGCTCGACGTTTGCAATTTCTCACCTGAGCTCTCTTTAGAGTGCGCGAGAGGATGAGCAGAAGATTAGGTGGCTAGAGAAGCCCAGAGCCCCAGTGTTCTTAGGCCTACAAAGCGCTTCCAAGGAAGGGTGCTGGCTAGCAACAGCTTTCAGTGCTGGCACTTTTCATCTCTGAGCAATTGCTCGACGTTTGCAATTTCTCAGCTCGTGTCTACGAGACGGAAAGAGAAGGACCGTGATGTTTGGTGGCTAGAGAAGCGCAAAGCCCCAGTGTTGCTGCGCCTGTGAAAGCGCTTCCAAGGAAGGGTGCTGGCTAGCAACAGCTTTCAGTGCTGGCACTTTTCATCTCTGAGCAATTGCTCGACGTTTGCAATTTCTCACCTGAGCTCTCTTTAGAGTGCGCGAGAGGATGAGCAGAAGATGAGGTGGCTAGAGAAGCCCAGAGCCCCAGTGTTCTTAGGCCTACAAAAGCACTTCCAAGGAAGGGTGCTGGCTAGCAACAGCTTTCAGTGCTGGCACTTTTCATCTCTGAGCAATTGCTCGATGTTTGCAATTTTTCAGCTCGTGTCTACGAGACGGAAAGAGAAGGACCGTGACGTTGGGTGGGTAGAGAAGCGCAAAGCCCCAGTGTTGCTGCACCTGTGAAAACGCTTCCAAGGAAGGGTGCTGGCTAGCAACAGCTTTCAGTGCTGGCACTTTTCATCTCTGAGCAATTGCTCGACGTTTGCAATTTCTCAGCTCGTGTCTACGAGACGGAAAGAGAATGACCCTGACGTTTGGTGGCTAGAGAAGCGCAAAGCCCCAGTGTTGCTGCGCCTGTGAAAGCGCTTCCAAGGAAGGGTGCTGGCTAGCAACAGCTTTCAGTGCTGGCACTTTTCATCTCTGAGCAATTGCTCGACGTTTGCAATTTCTCAGCTCGTGTCTACGAGACGGAAAGAGAAGGACCGTGATGTTTGGTGGGTAGAGAAGCGCAAAGCCCCACTGTGGCTGCGCCTGTGAAAGCGCTTCCAAGGAAGGGTGCTGGCTAGCAACAGCTTTCAGTGCTGGCACTTTTCCTCTCTGAGCAATTGCTGGACGTTTGCAATTTCTCACCTGAGCTCTCTTTAGAGTGCGTGAGAGGATGAGCAGAAGATTAGGTGGCTAGAGAAGCCCAGAGCCCCAGTGTGCTTAGGCCTACAAAAGCGCTTCCAAGGAAGGGTGCTGGCTAGCAACAGCTTTCAGTGCTGGCACTTTTCATCTCTGAGCAATTGCTCGACGTTTGCAATTTCTCAGCTCGTTTCTACGAGACGGAAAGAGAAGGACCGTGACGTTTGGTGGGTAGAGAAGCGCAAAGCCCCCGTATTACTGCGCCTGTGAAAGCGCTTCCAAGGAAGGGTGCTGGCTAGCAACAGCTTTCAGTGCTGGCACTTTTCATCTCTGAGCAATTGCTCGACGTTTGCAATTTCTCAGCTCGTGTCTACGAGACGGAGAGATAGTGAGCGTGATGTTTGGTGGGTAGAGAAGCGCAAAGCCCCAGTGTTACTGCGCCTGTGAAAGCGCTTCCAAGGAAGGGTGCTGGCTAGCAACAGCTTTCAGTGCTGGCACTTTTCCTCTCTGAGCAATTGCTCGACGTTTGCAATTTCTCAGCTCGTGTCTAGGAGACGGAAAGAGAATGACCGTGACGTTTGGTGGCTAGAGAAGCACAAAGCCCCAGTGTTGCTGTGCCTGTGAAAGCGCTTCCAAGGAAGGGTGCTGGCTAGCAACAGCTTTCAGTGCTGGCACTTTTCATCTCTGAGCAATTGCTCGACGTTTGCAATTTCTCACCTGAGCTCTCTTTAGAGTGCGCGAGAGGATGAGCAGAAGATTAGGTGGCTAGAGAAGCCCAGAGCCCCAGTGTTCTTAGGCCTACAAAAGCGCTTCCAAGGAAGGGGGCTGGCTAGCAACAGCTTTCAGTGCTGGCACTTTTCATCTCTGAGCAATTGCTCGACGTTTGCAATTTCTCAGCTCGTGTCTACGAGACGGAGAGATAGTGACCGTGACGTTTGGTGGGTAGAGAAGCGCAAAGCCCCAGTGTTGCTGCGCCTGTGAAAGCGCTTCCAAGGAAGGGTGCTGGCTAGCAACAGCTTTCAGTGCTGGCACTTTTCATCTCTGAGCAATTGCTCGACGTTTGCAATTTCTCAGCTCGTGTCTAGGAGACGGAAAGAGAATGACCGTGACGTTTGGTGGCTAGAGAAGCGCAAAGCCCCAGTGTTGCTGCACCTGTGAAAGCGCTTCCAAGGAAGGGTGCTGGCTAGCAAGAGCTTTCAGTGCTGGCACTTTTCATCTCTGAGCAATTGCTCGACGTTTGCAATTTCTCACCTGAGCTCTCTTTAGAGTGTACGAGAGGATGAGCAGAAGATTAGGTGGCTAGAGAAGCCCAGAGCCCCACTGTTCTTAGGCCTACAAAAGCGCTTCCAAGGAAGGGTGCTGGCTAGCAACAGCTTTCAGTGCTGGCACTTTTCATCTCTGAGCAATTGCTCGACGTTTGCAATTTCTCACCTGAGCTCTCTTTAGAGTGCGCGAGAGGATGAGCAGAAGATTAGGTGGCTAGAGAAGCCCAGAGCCCCAGTGTTCTTAGGCCTACAAAGCGCTTCCAAGGAAGGGTGCTGGCTAGCAACAGCTTTCAGTGCTGGCACTTTTCATCTCTGAGCAATTGCTCGACGTTTGCAATTTCTCAGCTCGTGTCTACGAGACGGAAAGAGAAGGACCGTGACGTTTGGTGGCTAGAGAAGCGCAAAGCCCCAGTGTTGCTGCGCCTGTGAAAGCGCTTCCAAGGAAGGGTGCTGGCTAGCAACAGCTTTCAGTGCTGGCACTTTTCATCTCTGAGCAATTGCTGGACGTTTGCAATTTCTCACCTGAGCTCTCTTTAGAGTGCGCGAGAGGATGAGCAGAAGATTAGGTGGCTAGAGAAGCCCAGAGCCCCAGTGTTCTTAGGCCTACAAAAGCACTTCCAAGGAAGGGGGCTGGCTAGCAACAGCTTTCAGTGCTGGCACTTTTCATCTCTGAGCAATTGCTCGATGTTTGCAATTTTTCAGCTCGTGTCTACGAGACGGAAAGAGAAGGACCGTGACGTTTGGTGGCTAGAGAAGCGCAAAGCCCCAGTGTTGCTGCGCCTGTGAAAGCGCTTCCAAGGAAGGGTGCTGGCTAGCAACAGCTTTCAGTGCTGGCACTTTTCATCTCTGAGCAATTGCTCGACGTTTGCAATTTCTCACCTGAGCTCTCTTTAGAGTGCGCGAGAGGATGAGCAGAAGATGAGGTGGCTAGAGAAGCCCAGAGCCCCAGTGTTCTTAGGCCTACAAAAGCGCTTCCAAGGAAGGGTGCTGGCTAGCAAGAGCTTTCAGTGCTGGCACTTTTCATCTCTGAGCAATTGCTCGACGTTTGCAATTTCTCAGCTCGTGTCTACGAGACGGAAAGAGAATGACCGTGACGTTTGGTGGCTAGAGAAGCGCAAAGCCCCAGTGTTGCTGCGCCTGTGAAAGCGCTTCCAAGGAAGGGTGCTGGCTAGCAACAGCTTTCAGTGCTGGCACTTTTCATCTCTGAGCAATTGCTCGACGTTTGCAATTTCTCCCCTGAGCTCTCTTTAGAGTGCGCGAGAGGATGAGCAGAAGATGAGGTGGCTAGAGAAGCCCAGAGCCCCAGTGTTCTTAGGCCTACAAAAGCGCTTCCAAGGAAGGGTGCTGGCTAGCAAGAGCTTTCAGTGCTGGCACTTTTCATCTCTGAGCAATTGCTCGACGTTTGCAATTTCTCAGCTCGTGTCTACGAGACGGAAAGAGAAGGACCGTGACGTTTGGTGGCTAGAGAAGCGCAAAGCCCCAGTGTTGCTGCGCCTGTGAAAGCGCTTCCAAGGAAGGGTGCTGGCTAGCAACAGCTTTCAGTGCTGGCACTTTTCATCTCTGAGCAATTGCTGGACGTTTGCAATTTCTCCCCTGAGCTCTCTTTAGAGTGCGCGAGAGGATGAGCACAAGATTAGGTGGCTAGAGAAGCCCAGAGCCCCAGTGTTCTTAGGGCTACAAAAGCGCTTCCAAGGAAGGGTGCTGGCTAGCAACAGCTTTCAGTGCTGGCACTTTTCATCTCTGAGCAATTGCTCGACATTTGCAATTTCTCACCTGAGCTCTCTTTAGAGTGCGCGAGAGGATGAGCAGAAGATGAGGTGGCTAGAGAAGCCCAGAGCCCCAGTGTTCTTAGGCCTACAAAAGCGCTTCCAAGGAAGGGGGCTGGCTAGCAAGAGCTTTCAGTGCTGGCACTTTTCATCTCTGAGCAATTGCTCGACGTTTGCAATTTCTCAGCTCGTGTCTACGAGACGGAGAGATAGTGACCGTGACGTTTGGTGGCTAGAGAAGCGCAAAGCCCCAGTGTTGCTGCACCTGTGAAAGCGCTTCCAAGGAAGGGTGCTGGCTAGCAAGAGCTTTCAGTGCTGGCACTTTTCATCTCTGAGCAATTGCTCGACGTTTGCAATTTCTCACCTGAGCTCTCTTTAGAGTGCGCGAGAGGATGAGCAGAAGATTAGGTGGCTAGAGAAGCCCAGAGCCCCAGTGTTCTTAGGCCTACAGAAGCGCTTCCAAGGAAGGGTGCTGGCTAGCAACAGCTTTCAGTGCTGGCACTTTTCCTCTCTGAGCAATTGCTCGACGTTTGCAATTTCTCAGCTCGTGTCTACGAGACGGAGAGATAGTGACCGTGACGTTTGGTGGCTAGAGAAGCGCAAAGCCCCAGTGTTGCTGCGCCTGTGAAAGCGCTTCCAAGGAAGGGTGCTGGCTAGCAAGAGCTTTCAGTGCTGGCACTTTTCATCTCTGAGCAATTGCTGGACGTTTGCAATTTCTCACCTGAGCTCTCTTTAGAGTGCGCGAGAGGATGAGCAGAAGATTAGGTGGCTAGAGAAGCCCAGAGCCCCAGTGTTCTTAGGCCTACAAAAGCGCTTCCAAGGAAGGGGGCTGGCTAGCAACAGCTTTCAGTGCTGGCACTTTTCATCTCTGAGCAATTGCTCGACGTTTGCAATTTCTCAGCTCGTTTCTACGAGACGGAAAGAGAAGGACCGTGATGTTTGGTGGGTAGAGAAGCGCAAAGCCCCAGTGTTACTGCGCCTGTGAAAGCGCTTCCAAGGAAGGGTGCTGGCTAGCAACAGCTTTCAGTGCTGGCACTTTTCATCTCTGAGCAATTGCTCGACGTTTGCAATTTCTCCCCTGAGCTCTCTTTAGAGTGCGCGAGAGGATGAGCAGAAGATGAGGTGGCTAGAGAAGCCCAGAGCCCCAGTGTTCTTAAGCCTACAAAAGCGCTTCCAAGGAAGGGGGCTGGCTAGCAAACAGCTTTCAGTGCTGGCACTTTTCATCTCTGAGCAATTGCTCGACGTTTGCAATTTCTCACCTGAGCTCTCTTTAGAGTGCGCGAGAGGATGAGCAGAAGATTAGGTGGCTAGAGAAGCCCAGAGCCCCAGTGTTCTTAGGCCTACAAAAGCGCTTCCAAGGAAGGGTGCTGGCTAGCAACAGCTTTCAGTGCTGGCACTTTTCATCTCTGAGCAATTGCTCGACGTTTGCAATTTCTCACCTGAGCTCTCTTTAGAGTGCGCGAGAGGATGAGCAGAAGATTAGGTGGCTAGAGAAGCCCAGAGCCCCAGTGTTCTTAGGCCTACAAAAGCGCTTGCAAGGAAGGGTGCTGGCTAGCAACAGCTTTCAGTGCTGGCACTTTTCATCTCTGAGCAATTGCTCGACGTTTGCAATTTCTCAGCTCGTGTCTACGAGACGGAGAGATAGTGACCGTGACGTTCGGTGGGTAGAGAAGCGCAAAGCCCCAGTGTTGCTGCGCCTGTGAAAGCGCTTCCAAGGAAGGGTGCTGGCTAGCAACAGCTTTCAGTGCTGGCACTTTTCATCTCTGAGCAATTGCTCGACGTTTGCAATTTCTCACCTGAGCTCTCTTTAGAGTGTGCGAGAGGATGAGCAGAAGATTAGGTGGCTAGAGAAGCCCAGAGCCCCAGTGTGCTTAGGCCTACAAAAGCGCTTCCAAGGAAGGGTGCTGGCTAGCAACAGCTTTCAGTGCTGGCACTTTTCATCTCTGAGCAATTGCTCGACGTTTGCAATTTCTCAGCTCGTGTCTACGAGACGGAAAGAGAAGGACCGTGACGTTTGGTGGCTAGAGAAGCGCAAAGCCCCAGTGTTGCTGCACCTGTGAAAGCGCTTCCAAGGAAGGGTGCTGGCTAGCAAGAGCTTTCAGTGCTGGCACTTTTCATCTCTGAGCAATTGCTCGACGTTTGCAATTTCTCCCCTGAGCTCTCTTTAGAGTGCGCGAGAGGATGAGCAGAAGATGAGGTGGCTAGAGAAGCCCAGAGCCCCAGTGTTCTTAGGCCTACAAAAGCGCTTCCAAGGAAGGGTGCTGGCTAGCAAGAGCTTTCAGTGCTGGCACTTTTCATCTCTGAGCAATTGCTCGACGTTTGCAATTTCTCAGCTCGTGTCTACGAGACGGAAAGAGAAGGACCGTGACGTTTGGTGGCTAGAGAAGCGCAAAGCCCCAGTGTTGCTGCGCCTGTGAAAGCGCTTCCAAGGAAGGGTGCTGGCTAGCAACAGCTTTCAGTGCTGGCACTTTTCATCTCTGAGCAATTGCTCCACGTTTGCAATTTCTCACCTGAGCTCTCTTTAGAGTGCGCGAGAGGATGAGCAGAAGATTAGGTGGCTAGAGAAGCCCAGAGCCCCAGTGTTCTTAGGCCTACAAAAGCGCTTCCAAGGAAGGGTGCTGGCTAGCAACAGCTTTCAGTGCTGGCACTTTTCATCTCTGAGCAATTGCTCGACGTTTGCAATTTCTCACCTGAGCTCTCTTTAGAGTGCGCGAGAGGATGAGCAGAAGATTAGGTGGCTAGAGAAGCCCAGAGCCCCAGTGTTCTTAGGCCTACAAAAGCGCTTCCAAGGAAGGGGGCTGGCTAGCAACAGCTTTCAGTGCTGGCACTTTTCATCTCTGAGCAATTGCTCGACGTTTGCAATTTCTCAGCTCTTGTCTACGAGACGGAGAGATAGTGACCGTGACGTTTGGTGGGTAGAGAAGCGCAAAGCCCCAGTGTTGCTGCACCTGTGAAAGCGCTTCCAAGGAAGGGTGCTGGCTAGCAAGAGCTTTCAGTGCTGGCACTTTTCATCTCTGAGCAATTGCTCGACGTTTGCAATTTCTCAGCTCGTGTCTACGAGACGGAAAGAGAAGGACTGTGACGTTTGGTGGGTAGAGAAGCGCAAAGCCCCAGTGTTGCTGCACCTGTGAAAGCGCTTCCAAGGAAGGGTGCTGGCTAGCAAGAGCTTTCAGTGCTGGCACTTTTCATCTCTGAGCAATTGCTCGACGTTTGCAATTTCTCACCTGAGCTCTCTTTAGAGTGCGCGAGAGGATGAGCAGAAGATTAGGTGGCTAGAGAAGCCCAGAGCCCCAGTGTTCTTAGGCCTACAAAGCGCTTGCAAGGAAGGGTGCTGGCTAGCAACAGCTTTCAGTGCTGGCACTTTTCATCTCTGAGCAATTGCTCGACGTTTGCAATTTCTCAGCTCGTGTCTACGAGACGGAAAGAGAATGACCGTGACGTTTGGTGGGTAGAGAAGCGCAAAGCCCCAGTGTTGCTGCGCCTGTGAAAGCGCTTCCAAGGAAGGGTGCTGGCTAGCAACAGCTTTCAGTGCTGGCACTTTTCATCTCTGAGCAATTGCTCGACGTTTGCAATTTCTCCCCTGAGCTCTCTTTAGAGTGCGCGAGAGGATGAGCAGAAGATGAGGTGGCTAGAGAAGCCCAGAGCCCCAGTGTTCTTAAGCCTACAAAAGCGCTTCCAAGGAAGGGGGCTGGCTAGCAACAGCTTTCAGTGCTGGCACTTTTCATCTCTGAGCAATTGCTGGACGTTTGCAATTTCTCACCTGAGATCTCTTTAGAGTGCGCGAGAGGATGAGCAGAAGATTAGGTGGCTAGAGAAGCCCAGAGCCCCACTGTTCTTAGGCCTACAAAAGCGCTTCCAAGGAAGGGTGCTGGCTAGCAACAGCTTTCAGTGCTGGCACTTTTCATCTCTGAGCAATTGCTCCACGTTTGCAATTTCTCAGCTCGTGTCTACGAGACGGAGAGATAGTGACCGTGACGTTTGGTGGCTAGAGAAGCGCAAAGCCCCAGTGTTGCTGCACCTGTGAAAGCGCTTCCAAGGAAGGGTGCTGGCTAGCAAGAGCTTTCAGTGCTGGCACTTTTCATCTCCGAGCAATTGCTCGACGTTTGCAATTTCTCACCTGAGGTCTTTTTAGAGTGCGCGAGAGGATGAGCAGAAGATTAGGTGGCTAGAGAAGCCCAGAGCCCCAGTGTTCTTAGGCCTACAAAAGCGCTTCCAAGGAAGGGTGCTGGCTAGCAACAGCTTTCAGTGCTGGCACTTTTCATCTCTGAGCAATTGCTCCACGTTTGCAATTTCTCAGCTTGTGTCTACGAGACGGAAAGAGAAGGACCGTGACGTTTGGTGGCTAGAGAAGCGCAAAGCCCCAGTGTTGCTGCGCCTGTGAAAGCGCTTCCAAGGAAGGGTGCTGGCTAGCAACAGCTTTCAGTGCTGGCACTTTTCATCTCTGAGCAATTGCTCGACGTTTGCAATTTCTCCCCTGAGCTCTCTTTAGAGTGCGCGAGAGGATGAGCAGAAGATTCGGTGGCTAGAGAAGCCCAGAGCCCCAGTGTTCTTAGGCCTACAAAAGCGCTTCCAAGGAAGGGTGCTGGCTAGCAACAGCTTTCAGTGCTGGCACTTTTCATCTCTGAGCAATTGCTCGACGTTTGCAATTTCTCACCTGAGCTCTCTTTAGAGTGCGCGAGAGGATGAGCAGAAGATTAGGTGGCTAGAGAAGCCCAGAGCCCCAGTGTTCTTAGGCCTACAAAAGCGCTTCCAAGGAAGGGGGCTGGCTAGCAACAGCTTTCAGTGCTGGCACTTTTCATCTCTGAGCAATTGCTCGACGTTTGCAATTTCTCAGCTCGTGTCTACGAGACGGAGAGATAGTGACCGTGACGTTTGGTGGGTAGAGAAGCGCAAAGCCCCAGTGTTGCTGCACCTGTGAAAGCGCTTCCAAGGAAGGGTGCTGGCTAGCAAGAGCTTTCAGTGCTGGCACTTTTCATCTCTGAGCAATTGCTCGACGTTTGCAATTTCTCAGCTCGTGTCTACGAGACGGAAAGAGAAGGACCGTGACGTTTGGTGGCTAGAGAAGCGCAAAGCCCCAGTGTTACTGCGCCTGTGAAAGCGCTTCCAAGGAAGGGTGCTGGCTAGCAAGAGCTTTCAGTGCTGGCACTTTTCATCTCTGAGCAATTGCTCGACGTTTGCAATTTCTCCCCTGAGCTCTCTTTAGAGTGCGCGAGAGGATGAGCAGAAGATGAGGTGGCTAGAGAAGCCCAGAGCCCCAGTGTTCTTAAGCCTACAAAAGCGCTTCCAAGGAAGGGGGCTGGCTAGCAAACAGCTTTCAGTGCTGGCACTTTTCATCTCTGAGCAATTGCTCGACGTTTGCAATTTCTCACCTGAGCTCTCTTTAGAGTGCGCGAGAGGA
The DNA here is from genome assembly GCA_037962945.1 of Sarcoramphus papa. Lineage (NCBI taxonomy): Eukaryota > Metazoa > Chordata > Aves > Accipitriformes > Cathartidae > Sarcoramphus > Sarcoramphus papa. The sequence continues at coordinate 15,043,273 of CM075595.1, read as the reverse complement.
TGAGCAGAAGATTAGGTGGCTAGAGAAGCCCAGAGCCCCAGTGTTCTTAGGCCTACAAAAGCGCTTCCAAGGAAGGGTGCTGGCTAGCAACAGCTTTCAGTGCTGGCACTTTTCATCTCTGAGCAATTGCTCGACGTTTGCAATTTCTCACCTGAGCTCTCTTTAGAGTGCGCGAGAGGATGAGCAGAAGATTAGGTGGCTAGAGAAGCCCAGAGCCCCAGTGTTCTTAGGCCTACAAAAGCGCTTCCAAGGAAGGGTGCTGGCTAGCAACAGCTTTCAGTGCTGGCACTTTTCATCTCTGAGCAATTGCTCGACGTTTGCAATTTCTCAGCTCGTGTCTACGAGACGGAGAGATAGTGACCGTGACGTTCGGTGGGTAGAGAAGCGCAAAGCCCCAGTGTTGCTGCGCCTGTGAAAGCGCTTCCAAGGAAGGGTGCTGGCTAGCAACAGCTTTCAGTGCTGGCACTTTTCATCTCTGAGCAATTGCTCGACGTTTGCAATTTCTCACCTGAGCTCTCTTTAGAGTGTGCGAGAGGATGAGCAGAAGATTAGGTGGCTAGAGAAGCCCAGAGCCCCAGTGTGCTTAGGCCTACAAAAGCGCTTCCAAGGAAGGGTGCTGGCTAGCAACAGCTTTCAGTGCTGGCACTTTTCATCTCTGAGCAATTGCTCGACGTTTGCAATTTCTCAGCTCGTGTCTACGAGACGGAAAGAGAAGGACCGTGATGTTTGGTGGGTAGAGAAGCGCAAAGCCCCAGTGTTGCTGCACCTGTGAAAGCGCTTCCAAGGAAGGGTGCTGGCTAGCAACAGCTTTCAGTGCTGGCACTTTTCATCTCTGAGCAATTGCTCGACGTTTGCAATTTCTCCCCTGAGCTCTCTTTAGAGTGCGCGAGAGGATGAGCAGAAGATGAGGTGGCTAGAGAAGCCCAGAGCCCCAGTGTTCTTAGGCCTACAAAAGCGCTTCCAAGGAAGGGTGCTGGCTAGCAAGAGCTTTCAGTGCTGGCACTTTTCATCTCTGAGCAATTGCTCGACGTTTGCAATTTCTCAGCTCGTGTCTACGAGACGGAAAGAGAAGGACCGTGACGTTTGGTGGCTAGAGAAGCGCAAAGCCCCAGTGTTGCTGCGCCTGTGAAAGCGCTTCCAAGGAAGGGTGCTGGCTAGCAACAGCTTTCAGTGCTGGCACTTTTCATCTCTGAGCAATTGCTCCACGTTTGCAATTTCTCACCTGAGCTCTCTTTAGAGTGCGCGAGAGGATGAGCAGAAGATTCGGTGGCTAGAGAAGCCCAGAGCCCCAGTGTTCTTAGGCCTACAAAAGCGCTTCCAAGGAAGGGTGCTGGCTAGCAACAGCTTTCAGTGCTGGCACTTTTCATCTCTGAGCAATTGCTCGACGTTTGCAATTTCTCACCTGAGCTCTCTTTAGAGTGCGCGAGAGGATGAGCAGAAGATTAGGTGGCTAGAGAAGCCCAGAGCCCCAGTGTTCTTAGGCCTACAAAAGCGCTTCCAAGGAAGGGGGCTGGCTAGCAACAGCTTTCAGTGCTGGCACTTTTCATCTCTGAGCAATTGCTCGACGTTTGCAATTTTTCAGCTCTTGTCTACGAGACGGAGAGATAGTGACCGTGACGTTTGGTGGGTAGAGAAGCGCAAAGCCCCAGTGTTGCTGCACCTGTGAAAGCGCTTCCAAGGAAGGGTGCTGGCTAGCAAGAGCTTTCAGTGCTGGCACTTTTCATCTCTGAGCAATTGCTCGACGTTTGCAATTTCTCAGCTCGTGTCTACGAGACGGAAAGAGAAGGACTGTGACGTTTGGTGGGTAGAGAAGCGCAAAGCCCCAGTGTTGCTGCACCTGTGAAAGCGCTTCCAAGGAAGGGTGCTGGCTAGCAAGAGCTTTCAGTGCTGGCACTTTTCATCTCTGAGCAATTGCTCGACGTTTGCAATTTCTCACCTGAGCTCTCTTTAGAGTGCGCGAGAGGATGAGCAGAAGATTAGGTGGCTAGAGAAGCCCAGAGCCCCAGTGTTCTTAGGCCTACAAAAGCGCTTGCAAGGAAGGGTGCTGGCTAGCAACAGCTTTCAGTGCTGGCACTTTTCATCTCTGAGCAATTGCTCGACGTTTGCAATTTCTCAGCTCGTGTCTACGAGACGGAAAGAGAATGACCGTGACGTTTGGTGGGTAGAGAAGCGCAAAGCCCCAGTGTTGCTGCGCCTGTGAAAGCGCTTCCAAGGAAGGGTGCTGGCTAGCAAGAGCTTTCAGTGCTGGCACTTTTCATCTCTGAGCAATTGCTCGACGTTTGCAATTTCTCCCCTGAGCTCTCTTTAGAGTGCGCGAGAGGATGAGCAGAAGATGAGGTGGCTAGAGAAGCCCAGAGCCCCAGTGTTCTTAAGCCTACAAAAGCGCTTCCAAGGAAGGGGGCTGGCTAGCAACAGCTTTCAGTGCTGGCACTTTTCATCTCTGAGCAATTGCTGGACGTTTGCAATTTCTCACCTGAGATCTCTTTAGAGTGCGCGAGAGGATGAGCAGAAGATTAGGTGGCTAGAGAAGCCCAGAGCCCCAGTGTTCTTAGGCCTACAAAAGCGCTTCCAAGGAAGGGTGCTGGCTAGCAACAGCTTTCAGTGCTGGCACTTTTCATCTCTGAGCAATTGCTCCACGTTTGCAATTTCTCAGCTCGTGTCTACGAGACGGAGAGATAGTGACCGTGACGTTTGGTGGCTAGAGAAGCGCAAAGCCCCAGTGTTGCTGCACCTGTGAAAGCGCTTCCAAGGAAGGGTGCTGGCTAGCAAGAGCTTTCAGTGCTGGCACTTTTCATCTCCGAGCAATTTCTCGACGTTTGCAATTTCTCACCTGAGCTCTCTTTAGAGTGCGCGAGAGGATGAGCAGAAGATTAGGTGGCTAGAGAAGCCCAGAGCCCCAGTGTTCTTAGGCCTACAAAAGCGCTTCCAAGGAAGGGTGCTGGCTAGCAACAGCTTTCAGTGCTGGCACTTTTCATCTCTGAGCAATTGCTCCACGTTTGCAATTTCTCAGCTTGTGTCTACGAGACGGAAAGAGAAGGACCGTGACGTTTGGTGGCTAGAGAAGCGCAAAGCCCCAGTGTTGCTGCGCCTGTGAAAGCGCTTCCAAGGAAGGGTGCTGGCTAGCAACAGCTTTCAGTGCTGGCACTTTTCATCTCTGAGCAATTGCTCGACGTTTGCAATTTCTCACCTGAGCTCTCTTTAGAGTGCGCGAGAGGATGAGCAGAAGATTCGGTGGCTAGAGAAGCCCAGAGCCCCAGTGTTCTTAGGCCTACAAAAGCGCTTCCAAGGAAGGGTGCTGGCTAGCAACAGCTTTCAGTGCTGGCACTTTTCATCTCTGAGCAATTGCTCGACGTTTGCAATTTCTCACCTGAGCTCTCTTTAGAGTGCGCGAGAGGATGAGCAGAAGATTAGGTGGCTAGAGAAGCCCAGAGCCCCAGTGTTCTTAGGCCTACAAAAGCGCTTCCAAGGAAGGGGGCTGGCTAGCAACAGCTTTCAGTGCTGGCACTTTTCATCTCTGAGCAATTGCTCGACGTTTGCAATTTCTCAGCTCGTGTCTACGAGACGGAGAGATAGTGACCGTGACGTTTGGTGGGTAGAGAAGCGCAAAGCCCCAGTGTTGCTGCACCTGTGAAAGCGCTTCCAAGGAAGGGTGCTGGCTAGCAAGAGCTTTCAGTGCTGGCACTTTTCATCTCTGAGCAATTGCTGGACGTTTGCAATTTCTCACCTGAGCTCTCTTTAGAGTGCGCGAGAGGATGAGCAGAAGATGAGGTGGCTAGAGAAGCCCAGAGCCCCAGTGTTCTTAGGCCTACAAAAGCGCTTCCAAGGAAGGGTGCTGGCTAGCAACAGCTTTCAGTGCTGGCACTTTTCATCTCTGAGCAATTGCTCGACGTTTGCAATTTCTCAGCTCGTGTCTACGAGACGGAAAGAGAAGGACTGTGACGTTTGGTGGGTAGAGAAGCGCAAAGCCCCAGTGTTGCTGCGCCTGTGAAAGCGCTTCCAAGGAAGGGTGCTGGCTAGCAAGAGCTTTCAGTGCTGGCACTTTTCATCTCTGAGCAATTGCTCGACGTTTGCAATTTCTCACCTGAGCTCTCTTTAGAGTGCGCGAGAGGATGAGCAGAAGATTAGGTGGCTAGAGAAGCCCAGACCCCCAGTGTTCTTAGGCCTACAAAAGCGCTTGCAAGGAAGGGTGCTGGCTAGCAACAGCTTTCAGTGCTGGCACTTTTCATCTCTGAGCAATTGCTCGACGTTTGCAATTTCTCAGCTCGTGTCTACGAGACGGAAAGAGAATGACCGTGACGTTTGGTGGGTAGAGAAGCGCAAAGCCCCAGTGTTGCTGTGCCTGTGAAAGCGCTTCCAAGGAAGGGTGCTGGCTAGCAAGAGCTTTCAGTGCTGGCACTTTTCATCTCTGAGCAATTGCTCGACGTTTGCAATTTCTCCCCTGAGCTCTCTTTAGAGTGCGCGAGAGGATGAGCAGAAGATGAGGTGGCTAGAGAAGCCCAGAGCCCCAGTGTTCTTAAGCCTACAAAAGCGCTTCCAAGGAAGGGTGCTGGCTAGCAACAGCTTTCAGTGCTGGCACTTTTCATCTCTGAGCAATTGCTGGACGTTTGCAATTTCTCACCTGAGATCTCTTTAGAGTGCGCGAGAGGATGAGCAGAAGATTAGGTGGCTAGAGAAGCCCAGAGCCCCACTGTTCTTAGGCCTACAAAAGCGCTTCCAAGGAAGGGGGCTGGCTAGCAACAGCTTTCAGTGCTGGCACTTTTCATCTCTGAGCAATTGCTCCACGTTTGCAATTTCTCAGCTCGTGTCTACGAGACGGAGAGATAGTGACCGTGACGTTTGGTGGCTAGAGAAGCGCAAAGCCCCAGTGTTGCTGCACCTGTGAAAGCGCTTCCAAGGAAGGGTGCTGGCTAGCAAGAGCTTTCAGTGCTGGCACTTTTCATCTCTGAGCAATTGCTCGACGTTTGCAATTTCTCACCTGAGCTCTCTTTAGAGTGCGCGAGAGGATGAGCAGAAGATTAGGTGGCTAGAGAAGCCCAGAGCCCCAGTGTTCTTAGGCCTACAAAAGCGCTTCCAAGGAAGGGGGCTAGCTAGCAACAGATTTCAGTGCTGGCACTTTTCCTCTCTGAGCAATTGCTCGACGTTTGCAATTTCTCAGCTCGTGTCTACGAGACGGAAAGAGAATGACCGTGACTTTTGGTGGCTAGAGAAGCGCAAAGCCCCAGTGTTGCTGCGCCTGTGAAAGCGCTTCCAAGGAAGGGTGCTGGCTAGCAAGAGCTTTCAGTGCTGGCACTTTTCATCTCTGAGCAATTGCTCGACGTTTGCAATTTCTCAGCTCGTGTCTACGAGACGGAAAGAGAAGGACCGTGACGTTTGGTGGCTAGAGAAGCGCAAAGCCCCAGTGTTGCTGCGCCTGTGAAAGCGCTTCCAAGGAAGGGTGCTGGCTAGCAACAGCTTTCAGTGCTGGCACTTTTCATCTCTGAGCAATTGCTCGACGTTTGCAATTTCTCCCCTGAGCTCTCTTTAGAGTGCGCGAGAGGATGAGCACAAGATGAGGTGGCTAGAGAAGCCCAGAGCCCCAGTGTTCTTAGGCCTACAAAAGCGCTTCCAAGGAAGGGTGCTGGCTAGCAACAGCTTTCAGTGCTGGCACTTTTCCTCTCTGAGCAATTGCTCGACGTTTGCAATTTCTCAGCTCGTGTCTACGAGACGGAAAGAGAATGACTGTGACGTTTGGTGGGTAGAGAAGCGCAAAGCCCCAGTGTTGCTGCGCCTGTGAAAGCGCTTCCAAGGAAGGGTGCTGGCTAGCAACAGCTTTCAGTGCTGGCACTTTTCATCTCTGAGCAATTGCTCGACGTTTGCAATTTCTCAGCTCATGTCTACGAGACGGAAAGAGAATGACCGTGACGATTGGTGGCTAGAGAAGCGCAAAGCCCCAGTGTTGCTGCGCCTGTGAAAGCGCTTCCAAGGAAGGGTGCTGGCTAGCAACAGCTTTCAGTGCTGGCACTTTTCATCTCTGAGCAATTGCTCGACATTTTCATTTTCTCACCTGAGGTCTTTTTAGAGTGCGCGAGAGGATGAGCAGAAGATTAAGTGGCTAGAGAAGCCCAGAGCCCCAGTGTTCTTAGGCCTACAAAAGCGCTTCCAAGGAAGGGTGCTGGCTAGCAACAGCTTTCAGTGCTGGCACTTTTCATCTCTGAGCAATTGCTTGACGTTTGCAATTTCTCAGCTCGTGTCTAGGAGACGGAAAGAGAAGGACCGTGACGTTTGGTGGCTAGAGAAGCGCAAAGCCCCAGTGTTGCTGCGCCTGTGAAAGCGCTTCCAAGGAAGGGTGCTGGCTAGCAACAGCTTTCAGTGCTGGCACTTTTCATCTCTGAGCAATTGCTCGACGTTTGCAATTTCTCACCTGAGCTCTCTTTAGAGTGCGCGAGAGGATGAGCAGAAGATTAGGTGGCTAGAGAAGCCCAGAGCCCCAGTGTTCTTAGGCCTACAAAAGCGCTTCCAAGGAAGGGTGCTGGCTAGCAACAGCTTTCAGTGCTGGCACTTTTCATCTCTGAGCAATTGCTCGACGTTTGCAATTTCTCAGCTCGTGTCTACGAGACGGAAAGAGAAGGACCGTGACGTTTGGTGGCTAGAGAAGCGCAAAGCCCCAGTGTTGCTGCGCCTGTGAAAGCGCTTCCAAGGAAGGGTGCTGGCTAGCAAGAGCTTTCAGTGCTGGCACTTTTCATCTCTGAGCAATTGCTCGACGTTTGCAATTTCTCCCCTGAGCTCTCTTTAGAGTGCGCGAGAGGATGAGCAGAAGATTAGGTGGCTAGAGAAGCCCAGAGCCCCAGTGTTCTTAGGCCTACAAAAGCGCTTCCAAGGAAGGGTGCTGGCTAGCAAGAGCTTTCAGTGCTGGCACTTTTCATCTCTGAGCAATTGCTCGACGTTTGCAATTTCTCAGCTCGTGTCTACGAGACGGAAAGAGAAGGACCGTGACGTTTGGTGGCTAGAGAAGCGCAAAGCCCCAGTGTTGCTGCGCCTGTGAAAGCGCTTCCAAGGAAGGGTGCTGGCTAGCAACAGCTTTCAGTGCTGGCACTTTTCATCTCTGAGCAATTGCTCGACGTTTGCAATTTCTCCCCTGAGCTCTCTTTAGAGTGCGCGAGAGGATGAGCAGAAGATGAGGTGGCTAGAGAAGCCCAGAGCCCCAGTGTTCTTAGGGCTACAAAAGCGCTTCCAAGGAAGGGTGCTGGCTAGCAACAGCTTTCAGTGCTGGCACTTTTCATCTCTGAGCAATTGCTCGACATTTGCAATTTCTCACCTGAGCTCTCTTTAGAGTGCGCGAGAGGATGAGCAGAAGATTAGGTGGCTAGAGAAGCCCAGAGCCCCAGTGTGCTTAGGCCTACAAAAGCGCTTCCAAGGAAGGGGGCTGGCTAGCAAGAGCTTTCAGTGCTGGCACTTTTCATCTCTGAGCAATTGCTCGACGTTTGCAATTTCTCAGCTCGTGTCTACGAGACGGAGAGATAGTGACCGTGACGTTTGGTGGGTAGAGAAGCGCAAAGCCCCAGTGTTGCTGCACCTGTGAAAGCGCTTCCAAGGAAGGGGGCTGGCTAGCAAGAGCTTTCAGTGCTGGCACTTTTCATCTCTGAGCAATTGCTCGACGTTTGCAATTTCTCACCTGAGCTCTCTTTAGAGTGCGCGAGAGGATGAGCAGAAGATTAGGTGGCTAGAGAAGCCCAGAGCCCCAGTGTTCTTAGGCCTACAGAAGCGCTTCCAAGGAAGGGGGCTGGCTAGCAACAGCTTTCAGTGCTGGCACTTTTCCTCTCTGAGCAATTGCTCGACGTTTGCAATTTCTCAGCTCGTGTCTACGAGACGGAGAGATAGTGAACGTGACGTTTGGTGGGTAGAGAAGCGCAAAGCCCCAGTGTTGCTGCGCCTGTGAAAGCGCTTCCAAGGAAGGGTGCTGGCTAGCAACAGCTTTCAGTGCTGGCACTTTTCATCTCTGAGCAATTGCTCGACGTTTGCAATTTCTCACCTGAGCTCTCTTTAGAGTGCGTGAGAGGATGAGCAGAAGATTAGGTGGCTAGAGAAGCCCAGAGCCCCACTGTTCTTAGGCCTACAAAAGCGCTTCCAAGGAAGGGTGCTGGCTAGCAACAGCTTTCAGTGCTGGCACTTTTCCTCTCTGAGCAATTGCTCGACGTTTGCAATTTCTCAGCTCGTGTCTACGACACGGAAAGAGAATGACTGTGACGTTTGGTGGGTAGAGAAGCGCAAAGCCCCAGTGTTGCTGCGCCTGTGAAAGCGCTTCCAAGGAAGGGTGCTGGCTAGCAACAGCTTTCAGTGCTGGCACTTTTCATCTCTGAGCAATTGCTCGACGTTTGCAATTTCTCAGCTCATGTCTACGAGACGGAAAGAGAATGACCGTGACGATTGGTGGCTAGAGAAGCGCAAAGCCCCAGTGTTGCTGCGCCTGTGAAAGCGCTTCCAAGGAAGGGTGCTGGCTAGCAACAGCTTTCAGTGCTGGCACTTTTCATCTCTGAGCAATTGCTCGACATTTTCATTTTCTCAGCTGAGGTCTTTTTAGAGTGCGCGAGAGGATGAGCAGAAGATTAAGTGGCTAGAGAAGCCCAGAGCCCCAGTGTTCTTAGGCCTACAAAAGCGCTTCCAAGGAAGGGGGCTGGCTAGCAACAGCTTTCAGTGCTGGCACTTTTCATCTCTGAGCAATTGCTTGACGTTTGCAATTTCTCAGCTCGTGTCTAGGAGACGGAAAGAGAAGGACCGTGACGTTTGGTGGCTAGAGAAGCGCAAAGCCCCAGTGTTGCTGCGCCTGTGAAAGCGCTTCCAAGGAAGGGTGCTGGCTAGCAACAGCTTTCAGTGCTGGCACTTTTCATCTCTGAGCAATTGCTCGACGTTTGCAATTTCTCCCCTGAGCTCTCTTTAGAGTGCGCGAGAGGATGAGCAGAAGATTAGGTGGCTAGAGAAGCCCAGAGCCCCAGTGTTCTTAGGCCTACAAAAGCGCTTCCAAGGAAGGGTGCTGGCTAGCAACAGCTTTCAGTGCTGGCACTTTTCATCTCTGAGCAATTGCTCGACGTTTGCAATTTCTCAGCTCGTGTCTACGAGACGGAAAGAGAATGACCGTGACGTTTGGTGGGTAGAGAAGCGCAAAGCCCCAGTGTTGCTGCGCCTGTGAAAGCGCTTCCAAGGAAGGGTGCTGGCTAGCAAGAGCTTTCAGTGCTGGCACTTTTCATCTCTGAGCAATTGCTCGACGTTTGCAATTTCTCCCCTGAGCTCTCTTTAGAGTGCGCGAGAGGATGAGCAGAAGATTAGGTGGCTAGAGAAGCCCAGAGCCCCAGTGTTCTTAGGCCTACAAAAGCGCTTCCAAGGAAGGGTGCTGGCTAGCAAGAGCTTTCAGTGCTGGCACTTTTCATCTCTGAGCAATTGCTCGACGTTTGCAATTTCTCAGCTCGTGTCTACGAGACGGAAAGAGAAGGACCGTGACGTTTGGTGGCTAGAGAAGCGCAAAGCCCCAGTGTTGCTGCGCCTGTGAAAGCGCTTCCAAGGAAGGGTGCTGGCTAGCAACAGCTTTCAGTGCTGGCACTTTTCATCTCTGAGCAATTGCTCGACGTTTGCAATTTCTCCCCTGAGCTCTCTTTAGAGTGCGCGAGAGGATGAGCAGAAGATTAGGTGGCTAGAGAAGCCCAGAGCCCCAGTGTTCTTAGGGCTACAAAAGCGCTTCCAAGGAAGGGTGCTGGCTAGCAACAGCTTTCAGTGCTGGCACTTTTCATCTCTGAGCAATTGCTCGACATTTGCAATTTCTCACCTGAGCTCTCTTTAGAGTGCGCGAGAGGATGAGCAGAAGATTAGGTGGCTAGAGAAGCCCAGAGCCCCAGTGTGCTTAGGCCTACAAAAGCGCTTCCAAGGAAGGGTGCTGGCTAGCAAGAGCTTTCAGTGCTGGCACTTTTCATCTCTGAGCAATTGCTCGACGTTTGCAATTTCTCAGCTCGTGTCTACGAGACGGAGAGATAGTGACCGTGACATTTGGTGGGTAGAGAAGCGCAAAGCCCCAGTGTTGCTGCACCTGTGAAAGCGCTTCCAAGGAAGGGTGCTGGCTAGCAAGAGCTTTCAGTGCTGGCACTTTTCATCTCTGAGCAATTGCTCGACGTTTGCAATTTCTCACCTGAGCTCTCTTTAGAGTGCGCGAGAGGATGAGCAGAAGATTAGGTGGCTAGAGAAGCCCAGAGCCCCAGTGTTCTTAGGCCTACAGAAGCGCTTCCAAGGAAGGGGGCTGGCTAGCAACAGCTTTCAGTGCTGGCACTTTTCCTCTCTGAGCAATTGCTCGACGTTTGCAATTTCTCAGCTCGTGTCTAGGAGACGGAGAGATAGTGACCGTGACGTTTGGTGGGTAGAGAAGCGCAAAGCCCCAGTGTTGCTGCACCTGTGAAAGCGCTTCCAAGGAAGGGTGCTGGCTAGCAACAGCTTTCAGTGCTGGCACTTTTCATCTCTGAGCAATTGCTCGACATTTTCATTTTCTCACCTGAGGTCTTTTTAGAGTGCGCGGGAGTATGAGCAGAAGATTAAGTGGCTAGAGAAGCCCAGAGCCCCAGTGTTCTTAGGCCTACAAAAGCGCTTCCAAGGAAGGGTGCTGGCTAGCAACAGCTTTCAGTGCTGGCACTTTTCATCTCTGAGCAATTGCTCGACGTTTGCAATTTCTCACCTGAGCTCTCTTTAGAGTGCGCGAGAGGATGAGCAGAAGATTAGGTGGCTAGAGAAGCCCAGAGCCCCAGTATTCTTAGGCCTACAAAGGCGCTTCCAAGGAAGGGGGCTGGCTAGCAACAGCTTTCAGTGCTGGCACTTTTCATCTCTGAGCAATTGCTCGACATTTGCAATTTCTCAGCTCGTGTCTACGAGACGGAAAGAGAATGACCGTGACGTTTGGTGGCTAGAGAAGCGCAAAGCCCCAGTGTTGCTGCGCCTGTGAAAGCGCTTCCAAGGAAGGGGGCTGGCTAGCAAGAGCTTTCAGTGCTGGCACTTTTCATCTCTGAGCAATTGCTCGACGTTTGCAATTTCTCAGCTCGTTTCTACGAGACGGAAAGAGAAGGACCGTGATGTTTGGTGGGTAGAGAAGCGCAAAGCCCCAGTGTTGCTGCGCCTGTGAAAGCGCTTCCAAGGAAGGGTGCTGGCTAGCAACAGCTTTCAGTGCTGGCACTTTTCCTCTCTGAGCAATTGCTCGACGTTTGCAATTTCTCAGCTCGTGTCTAGGAGACGGAAAGAGAAGGACCGTGATGTTTGGTGGGTAGAGAAGCGCAAAGCCCCAGTGTTGCTGCGCCTGTGAAAGCGCTTCCAAGGAAGGGTGCTGGCTAGCAACAGCTTTCAGTGCTGGCACTTTTCATCTCTGAGCAATTGCTGGACGTTTGCAATTTCTCACCTGAGCTCTCTTTAGAGTGCGCGAGAGGATGAGCAGAAGATGAGGTGGCTAGAGAAGCCCAGAGCCCCAGTGTTCTTAGGCCTACAAAAGCGATCCAAGGAAGGGTGCTGGCTAGCAACAGCTTTCAGTGCTGGCACTTTTCATCTCTGAGCAATTGCTCGACGTTTGCAATTTCTCAGCTCGTGTCTACGAGACGGAAAGAGAAGGACCGTGACGTTTGGTGGGTAGAGAAGCGCAAAGCCCCAGTGTTGCTGCGCCTGTGAAAGCGCTTCCAAGGAAGGGTGCTGGCTAGCAACAGCTTTCAGTGCTGGCACTTTTCATCTCTGAGCAATTGCTCGACGTTTGCAATTTCTCACCTGAGCTCTCTTTAGAGTGCGCGAGAGGATGAGCAGAAGATTAGGTGGCTAGAGAAGCCCAAAGCCCCAGTGTGTTTAGGCCTACAAAAGCGCTTCCAAGGAAGGGTGCTGGCTAGCAACAGCTTTCAGTGCTGGCACTTTTCATCTCTGAGCAATTGCTCGACGTTTGCAATTTCTCAGCTCGTGTCTACGAGACGGAAAGAGAAGGACCGTGACGTTTGGTGGCTAGAGAAGCGCAAAGCCCCAGTGTTGCTGCGCCTGTGAAAGCGCTTCCAAGGAAGGGTGCTGGCTAGCAACAGCTTTCAGTGCTGGCACTTTTCATCTCTGAGCAATTGCTGGACGTTTGCAATTTCTCCCCTGAGCTCTCTTTAGAGTGCGCGAGAGGATGAGCACAAGATGAGGTGGCTAGAGAAGCCCAGAGCCCCAGTGTTCTTAGGCCTACAAAAGCGCTTCCAAGGAAGGGGGCTAGCTAGCAACAGCTTTCAGTGCTGGCACTTTTCCTCTCTGAGCAATTGCTCGACGTTTGCAATTTCTCAGCTCGTGTCTAGGAGACGGAAAGAGAAGGACCGTGACGTTTGGTGGCTAGAGAAGCGCAAAGCCCCAGTGTTGCTGCGCCTGTGAAAGCGCTTCCAAGGAAGGGTGCTGGCTAGCAAGAGCTTTCAGTGCTGGCACTTTTCATCTCTGAGCAATTGCTCGACGTTTGGAATTTCTCACCTGAGCTCTCTTTAGAGTGCGCGAGAGGATGAGCAGAAGATTAGGTGGCTAGAGAAGCCCAGAGCCCCAGTGTTCTTAGGCCTACAAAAGCGCTTCCAAGGAAGGGGGCTGGCTAGCAACAGCTTTCAGTGCTGGCACTTTTCATCTCTGAGCAATTGCTCGACGTTTGCAATTTCTCAGCTCGTGTCTACGAGTCGGAAAGAGAATGACCGTGACGTTTGGTGGGTAGAGAAGCGCAAAGCCCCAGTGTTGCTGCGCCTGTGAAAGCGCTTCCAAGGAAGGGTGCTGGCTAGCAACAGCTTTCAGTGCTGGCACTTTTCATCTCTGAGCAATTGCTCGACGTTTGCAATTTCTCACCTGAGCTCTCTTTAGAGTGCGCGAGAGGATGAGCAGAAGATTAGGTGGCTAGAGAAGCCCAGAGCCCCAGTGTGCTTAGGCCTACAAAAGCGCTTCCAAGGAAGGGTGCTGGCTAGCAACAGCTTTCAGTGCTGGCACTTTTCATCTCTGAGCAATTGCTCGACGTTTGCAATTTCTCAGCTCGTGTCTACGAGACGGAAAGAGAATGACCGTGACGTTTGGTGGCTAGAGAAGCGCAAAGCCCCAGTGTTGCTGCGCCTGTGAAAGCGCTTCCAAGGAAGGGTGCTGGCTAGCAACAGCTTTCAGTGCTGGCACTTTTCATCTCTGAGCAATTGCTCGACATTTGCAATTTCTCCCCTGAGCTCTCTTTAGAGTGCGCGAGAGGATGAGCAGAAGATTAGGTGGCTAGAGAAGCCCAGAGCCCCAGTGTTCTTAGGCCTACAAAAGCGCTTCCAAGGAAGGGTGCTGGCTAGCAAGAGCTTTCAGTGCTGGCACTTTTCATCTCTGAGCAATTGCTCGACGTTTGCAATTTCTCAGCTCGTGTCTACGAGACGGAAAGAGAAGGACCGTGACGTTTGGTGGCTAGAGAAGCGCAAAGCCCCAGTGTTGCTGCGCCTGTGAAAGCGCTTCCAAGGAAGGGTGCTGGCTAGCAACAGCTTTCAGTGCTGGCACTTTTCATCTCTGAGCAATTGCTCGACGTTTGCAATTTCTCACCTGAGCTCTCTTTAGAGTGCGCGAGAGGATGAGCAGAAGATTAGGTGGCTAGAGAAGCCCAGAGCCCCAGTGTTCTTAGGCCTACAAAAGCGCTTCCAAGGAAGGGTGCTGGCTAGCAACAGCTTTCAGTGCTGGCACTTTTCATCTCTGAGCAATTGCTCGACATTTGCAATTTCTCACCTGAGCTCTCTTTAGAGTGCGCGAGAGGATGAGCAGAAGATTAGGTGGCTAGAGAAGCCCAGAGCCCCAGTGTGCTTAGGCCTACAAAAGCGCTTCCAAGGAAGGGTGCTGGCTAGCAACAGCTTTCAGTGCTGGCACTTTTCCTCTCTGAGCAATTGCTCGACGTTTGCAATTTCTCAGCTCGTGTCTACGAGACGGAAAGAGATGGACCGTGACGTTTGGTGGCTAGAGAAGCGCAAAGCCCCAGTGTTGCTGCGCCTGTGAAAGCGCTTCCAAGGAAGGGTGCTGGCTAGCAACAGCTTTCAGTGCTGGCACTTTTCATCTCTGAGCAATTGCTGGACGTTTGCAATTTCTCCCCTGAGCTCTCTTTAGAGTGCGCGAGAGGATGAGCACAAGATGAGGTGGCTAGAGAAGCCCAGAGCCCCAGTGTTCTTAGGCCTACAAAAGCGCTTCCAAGGAAGGGGGCTAGCTAGCAACAGCTTTCAGTGCTGGCACTTTTCCTCTCTGAGCAATTGCTCGACGTTTGCAATTTCTCAGCTCGTGTCTAGGAGACGGAAAGAGAAGGACCGTGACGTTTGGTGGCTAGAGAAGCGCAAAGCCCCAGTGTTGCTGCACCTGTGAAAGCGCTTCCAAGGAAGGGTGCTGGCTAGCAACAGCTTTCAGTGCTGGCACTTTTCATCTCTGAGCAATTGCTCGACGTTTGCAATTTCTCACCTGAGCTCTCTTTAGAGTGCGCGAGAGGATGAGCAGAAGATTAGGTGGCTAGAGAAGCCCAGAGCCCCAGTGTTCTTAGGCCTACAAAAGCGCTTCCAAGGAAGGGTGCTGGCTAGCAACAGCTTTCAGTGCTGGCACTTTTCATCTCTGAGCAATTGCTCGACGTTTGCAATTTCTCAGCTCGTGTCTACGAGACGGAAAGAGAATGACCGTGACGTTTGGTGGGTAGAGAAGCGCAAAGCCCCAGTGTTGCTGCGCCTGTGAAAGCGCTTCCAAGGAAGGGTGCTGGCTAGCAAGAGCTTTCAGTGCTGGCACTTTTCATCTCTGAGCAATTGCTCGACGTTTGCAATTTCTCCCCTGAGCTCTCTTTAGAGTGCGCGAGAGGATGAGCAGAAGATGAGGTGGCTAGAGAAGCCCAGAGCCCCAGTGTTCTTAAGCCTACAAAAGCGCTTCCAAGGAAGGGTGCTGGCTAGCAAGAGCTTTCAGTGCTGGCACTTTTCATCTCTGAGCAATTGCTCGACGTTTGCAATTTCTCAGCTCGTGTCTACGAGACGGAAAGAGAAGGACCGTGACGTTTGGTGGCTAGAGAAGCGCAAAGCCCCAGTGTTGCTGCGCCTGTGAAAGCGCTTCCAAGGAAGGGTGCTGGCTAGCAACAGCTTTCAGTGCTGGCACTTTTCATCTCTGAGCAATTGCTCGACGTTTGCAATTTCTCCCCTGAGCTCTCTTTAGAGTGCGCGAGAGGATGAGCAGAAGATTAGGTGGCTAGAGAAGCCCAGAGCCCCAGTGTTCTTAGGGCTACAAAAGCGCTTCCAAGGAAGGGTGCTGGCTAGCAACAGCTTTCAGTGCTGGCACTTTTCATCTCTGAGCAATTGCTCGACATTTGCAATTTCTCACCTGAGCTCTCTTTAGAGTGCGCGAGAGGATGAGCAGAAGATTAGGTGGCTAGAGAAGCCCAGAGCCCCAGTGTGCTTAGGCCTACAAAAGCGCTTCCAAGGAAGGGGGCTGGCTAGCAAGAGCTTTCAGTGCTGGCACTTTTCATCTCTGAGCAATTGCTCGACGATTGCAATTTCTCAGCTCGTGTCTACGAGACGGAGAGATAGTGACCGTGACGTTTGGTGGGTAGAGAAGCGCAAAGCCCCAGTGTTGCTGCGCCTGTGAAAGCGCTTCCAAGGAAGGGTGCTGGCTAGCAACAGCTTTCAGTGCTGGCACTTTTCATCTCTGAGCAATTGCTCGACATTTTCATTTTCTCACCTGAGGTCTTTTTAGAGTGCGCGGGAGTATGAGCAGAAGATTAAGTGGCTAGAGAAGCCCAGAGCCCCAGTGTTCTTAGGCCTACAAAAGCGCTTCCAAGGAAGGGTGCTGGCTAGCAACAGCTTTCAGTGCTGGCACTTTTCATCTCTGAGCAATTGCTCGACGTTTGCAATTTCTCACCTGAGCTCTCTTTAGAGTGCGCGAGAGGATGAGCAGAAGATTAGGTGGCTAGAGAAGCCCAGAGCCCCAGTATTCTTAGGCCTACAAAGGCGCTTCCAAGGAAGGGTGCTGGCTAGCAACAGCTTTCAGTGCTGGCACTTTTCATCTCTGAGCAATTGCTCGACATTTGCAATTTCTCAGCTCGTGTCTACGAGACGGAAAGAGAATGACCGTGACGTTTGGTGGCTAGAGAAGCGCAAAGCCCCAGTGTTGCTGCACCTGTGAAAGCGCTTCCAAGGAAGGGGGCTGGCTAGCAAGAGCTTTCAGTGCTGGCACTTTTCATCTCTGAGCAATTGCTCGACGTTTGCAATTTCTCAGCTCGTTTCTACGAGACGGAAAGAGAAGGACCGTGATGTTTGGTGGGTAGAGAAGCGCAAAGCCCCAGTGTTGCTGCGCCTGTGAAAGCGCTTCCAAGGAAGGGTGCTGGCTAGCAACAGCTTTCAGTGCTGGCACTTTTCATCTCTGAGCAATTGCTCGACGTTTGCAATTTCTCAGCTCGTGTCTACGAGACGGAAAGAGAAGGACCGTGATGTTTGGTGGGTAGAGAAGCGCAAAGCCCCAGTGTTGCTGCGCCTGTGAAAGCGCTTCCAAGGAAGGGTGCTGGCTAGCAACAGCTTTCAGTGCTGGCACTTTTCATCTCTGAGCAATTGCTCGACGTTTGCAATTTCTCACCTGAGCTCTCTTTAGAGTGCGCGAGAGGATGAGCAGAAGATGAGGTGGCTAGAGAAGCCCAGAGCCCCAGTGTTCTTAGGCCTACAAAAGCGATCCAAGGAAGGGTGCTGGCTAGCAACAGCTTTCAGTGCTGGCACTTTTCATCTCTGAGCAATTGCTCGACGTTTGCAATTTCTCAGCTCGTGTCTACGAGACGGAAAGAGAAGGACCGTGACGTTTGGTGGCTAGAGAAGCGCAAAGCCCCAGTGTTGCTGCGCCTGTGAAAGCGCTTCCAAGGAAGGGTGCTGGCTAGCAACAGCTTTCAGTGCTGGCACTTTTCATCTCTGAGCAATTGCTCGACGTTTGCAATTTCTCACCTGAGCTCTCTTTAGAGTGCGCGAGAGGATGAGCAGAAGATTAGGTGGCTAGAGAAGCCCAAAGCCCCAGTGTGTTTAGGCCTACAAAAGCGCTTCCAAGGAAGGGTGCTGGCTAGCAACAGCTTTCAGTGCTGGCACTTTTCATCTCTGAGCAATTGCTCGACGTTTGCAATTTCTCAGCTCGTGTCTACGAGACGGAAAGAGAAGGACCGTGACGTTTGGTGGCTAGAGAAGCGCAAAGCCCCAGTGTTGCTGCGCCTGTGAAAGCGCTTCCAAGGAAGGGTGCTGTCTAGCAACAGCTTTCAGTGCTGGCACTTTTCATCTCTGAGCAATTGCTCGACGTTTGCAATTTCTCCCCTGAGCTCTCTTTAGAGTGCGCGAGAGGATGAGCACAAGATGAGGTGGCTAGAGAAGCCCAGAGCCCCAGTGTTCTTAGGCCTACAAAAGCGCTTCCAAGGAAGGGGGCTAGCTAGCAACAGCTTTCAGTGCTGGCACTTTTCCTCTCTGAGCAATTGCTCGACGTTTGCAATTTCTCAGCTCGTGTCTAGGAGACGGAAAGAGAAGGACCGTGACGTTTGGTGGCTAGAGAAGCGCAAAGCCCCAGTGTTGCTGCGCCTGTGAAAGCGCTTCCAAGGAAGGGTGCTGGCTAGCAACAGCTTTCAGTGCTGGCACTTTTCATCTCTGAGCAATTGCTCGACGTTTGGAATTTCTCACCTGAGCTCTCTTTAGAGTGCGCGAGAGGATGAGCAGAAGATTAGGTGGCTAGAGAAGCCCAGAGCCCCAGTGTTCTTAGGCCTACAAAAGCGCTTCCAAGGAAGGGGGCTGGCTAGCAACAGCTTTCAGTGCTGGCACTTTTCATCTCTGAGCAATTGCTCGACGTTTGCAATTTCTCAGCTCGTGTCTACGAGTCGGAAAGAGAATGACAGTGACGTTTGGTGGCTAGAGAAGCGCAAAGCCCCAGTGTTGCTGCGCCTGTGAAAGCGCTTCCAAGGAAGGGTGCTGGCTAGCAACAGCTTTCAGTGCTGGCACTTTTCATCTCTGAGCAATTGCTCGACGTTTGCAATTTCTCACCTGAGCTCTCTTTAGAGTGCGCGAGAGGATGAGCAGAAGATTAGGTGGCTAGAGAAGCCCAGAGCCCCAGTGTGCTTAGGCCTACAAAAGCGCTTCCAAGGAAGGGTGCTGGCTAGCAACAGCTTTCAGTGCTGGCACTTTTCATCTCTGAGCAATTGCTCGACGTTTGCAATTTCTCAGCTCGTGTCTACGAGACGGAAAGAGAATGACCGTGACGTTTGGTGGCTAGAGAAGCGCAAAGCCCCAGTGTTGCTGCGCCTGTGAAAGCGCTTCCAAGGAAGGGTGCTGGCTAGCAAGAGCTTTCAGTGCTGGCACTTTTCATCTCTGAGCAATTGCTCGACATTTGCAATTTCTCCCCTGAGCTCTCTTTAGAGTGCGCGAGAGGATGAGCAGAAGATTAGGTGGCTAGAGAAGCCCAGAGCCCCAGTGTTCTTAGGCCTACAAAAGCGCTTCCAAGGAAGGGTGCTGGCTAGCAACAGCTTTCAGTGCTGGCACTTTTCATCTCTGAGCAATTGCTCGACGTTTGCAATTTCTCAGCTCGTGTCTACGAGACGGAAAGAGAAGGACCGTGACGTTTGGTGGCTAGAGAAGCGCAAAGCCCCAGTGTTGCTGCGCCTGTGAAAGCGCTTCCAAGGAAGGGTGCTGGCTAGCAACAGCTTTCAGTGCTGGCACTTTTCTTCTCTGAGCAATTGCTCGACGTTTGCAATTTCTCCCCTGAGCTCTCTTTAGAGTGCGCGAGAGGATGAGCAGAAGATGAGGTGGCTAGAGAAGCCCAGAGCCCCAGTGTTCTTAGGCCTACAAAAGCGCTTCCAAGGAAGGGGGCTAGCTAGCAACAGCTTTCAGTGCTGGCACTTTTCCTCTCTGAGCAATTGCTCGACGTTTGCAATTTCTCAGCTCGTGTCTAGGAGACGGAAAGAGAAGGACCGTGACGTTTGGTGGCTAGAGAAGCGCAAAGCCCCAGTGTTGCTGCGCCTGTGAAAGCGCTTCCAAGGAAGGGTGCTGGCTAGCAACAGCTTTCAGTGCTGGCACTTTTCATCTCTGAGCAATTGCTGGACGTTTGCAATTTCTCACCTGAGCTCTCTTTAGAGTGCGCGAGAGGATGAGCAGAAGATTAGGTGGCTAGAGAAGCCCAGAGCCCCAGTGTGCTTAGGCCTACAAAAGCGCTTCCAAGGAAGGGGGCTGGCTAGCAACAGCTTTCAGTGCTGGCACTTTTCATCTCTGAGCAATTGCTCGACGTTTGCAATTTCTCAGCTCGTGTCTACGAGTCGGAAAGAGAATGACAGTGACGTTTGGTGGGTAGAGAAGCGCAAAGCCCCAGTGTTGCTGCGCCTGTGAAAGCGCTTCCAAGGAAGGGTGCTGGCTAGCAAGAGCTTTCAGTGCTGGCACTTTTCATCTCTGAGCAATTGCTCGACGTTTGCAATTTCTCCCCTGAGCTCTCTTTAGAGTGCGCGAGAGGATGAGCAGAAGATTAGGTGGCTAGAGAAGCCCAGAGCCCCAGTGTTCTTAGGCCTACAAAAGCGCTTCCAAGGAAGGGTGCTGGCTAGCAAGAGCTTTCAGTGCTGGCACTTTTCATCTCTGAGCAATTGCTCGACGTTTGCAATTTCTCAGCTCGTGTCTACGAGACGGAAAGAGAAGGACCGTGACGTTTGGTGGCTAGAGAAGCGCAAAGCCCCAGTGTTGCTGCGCCTGTGAAAGCGCTTCCAAGGAAGGGTGCTGGCTAGCAACAGCTTTCAGTGCTGGCACTTTTCATCTCTGAGCAATTGCTCGACGTTTGCAATTTCTCCCCTGAGCTCTCTTTAGAGTGCGCGAGAGGATGAGCAGAAGATTAGGTGGCTAGAGAAGCCCAGAGCCCCAGTGTTCTTAGGGCTACAAAAGCGCTTCCAAGGAAGGGTGCTGGCTAGCAACAGCTTTCAGTGCTGGCACTTTTCATCTCTGAGCAATTGCTCGACGTTTGCAATTTCTCACCTGAGCTCTCTTTAGAGTGCGCGAGAGGATGAGCAGAAGATTAGGTGGCTAGAGAAGCCCAGAGCCCCAGTGTGCTTAGGGTTACAAAAGCGCTTCCAAGGAAGGGTGCTGGCTAGCAAGAGCTTTCAGTGCTGGCACTTTTCATCTCTGAGCAATTGCTCGACGTTTGCAATTTCTCAGCTCGTGTCTACGAGACGGAGAGATAGTGACCGTGACGTTTGGTGGCTAGAGAAGCGCAAAGCCCCAGTGTTGCTGCACCTGTGAAAGCGCTTCCAAGGAAGGGTGCTGGCTAGCAAGAGCTTTCAGTGCTGGCACTTTTCATCTCTGAGCAATTGCTCGACGTTTGCAATTTCTCACCTGAGCTCTCTTTAGAGTGCGCGAGAGGATGAGCAGAAGATTAGGTGGCTAGAGAAGCCCAAAGCCCCACTGTTCTTAGGCCTACAAAAGCGCTTCCAAGGAAGGGTGCTGGCTAGCAACAGCTTTCAGTGCTGGCACTTTTCCTCTCTGAGCAATTGCTCGACGTTTGCAATTTCTCAGCTCGTGTCTAGGAGACGGAGAGATAGTGACCGTGACGTTTGGTGGGTAGAGAAGCGCAAAGCCCCAGTGTTGCTGCGCCTGTGAAAGCGCTTCCAAGGAAGGGTGCTGGCTAGCAACAGCTTTCAGTGCTGGCACTTTTCATCTCTGAGCAATTGCTCGACATTTTCATTTTCTCACCTGAGGTCTTTTTAGAGTGCGCGAGAGTATGAGCAGAAGATTAAGTGGCTAGAGAAGCCCAGAGCCCCAGTGTTCTTAGGCCTACAAAAGCGCTTCCAAGGAAGGGGGCTGGCTAGCAACAGCTTTCAGTGCTGGCACTTTTCATCTCTGAGCAATTGCTGGACGTTTGCAATTTCTCACCTGAGCTCTCTTTAGAGTGCGCGAGAGGATGAGCAGAAGATTAGGTGGCTAGAGAAGCCCAGAGCCCCAGTATTCTTAGGCCTACAAAGGCGCTTCCAAGGAAGGGTGCTGGCTAGCAACAGCTTTCAGTGCTGGCACTTTTCATCTCTGAGCAAATGCTCGACATTTGCAATTTCTCAGCTCATGTCTACGAGACGGAAAGAGAAGGACCGTGACGTTTGGTGGCTAGAGAAGCGCAAAGCCCCAGTGTTGCTGCGCCTGTGAAAGCGCTTCCAAGGAAGGGGGCTGGCTAGCAACAGCTTTCAGTGCTGGCACTTTTCATCTCTGAGCAATTGCTCGACGTTTGCAATTTCTCAGCTCGTTTCTACGAGACGGAAAGAGAAGGACCGTGATGTTTGGTGGGTAGAGAAGCGCAAAGCCCCAGTGTTGCTGCGCCTGTGAAAGCGCTTCCAAGGAAGGGTGCTGGCTAGCAACAGCTTTCAGTGCTGGCACTTTTCATCTCTGAGCAATTGCTCGACGTTTGCAATTTCTCAGCTCATGTCTAGGAGACGGAAAGAGAAGGACCGTGACGTTTGGTGGCTAGAGAAGCGCAAAGGCCCAGTGTTGCTGCGCCTGTGAAAGCGCTTCCAAGGAAGGGTGCTGGCTAGCAACAGCTTTCAGTGCTGGCACTTTTCATCTCTGAGCAATTGCTCGACGTTTGCAATTTCTCACCTGAGCTCTCTTTA
This sequence comes from Sarcoramphus papa, assembly GCA_037962945.1. Taxonomy (NCBI): domain Eukaryota; kingdom Metazoa; phylum Chordata; class Aves; order Accipitriformes; family Cathartidae; genus Sarcoramphus; species Sarcoramphus papa. Next base: position 15,021,687 of record CM075595.1, on the reverse strand, counting down.
GAGTGCGCGAGAGGATGAGCAGAAGATTAGGTGGCTAGAGAAGCCCAGAGCCCCAGTGTTCTTAGGCCTACAAAAGCGCTTCCAAGGAAGGGTGCTGGCTAGCAACAGCTTTCAGTGCTGGCACTTTTCATCTCTGAGCAATTGCTCGACGTTTGCAATTTCTCAGCTCGTGTCTACGAGACGGAAAGAGAAGGACCGTGATGTTTGGTGGCTAGAGAAGCGCAAAGCCCCAGTGTTGCTGCGCCTGTGAAAGCGCTTCCAAGGAAGGGTGCTGGCTAGCAACAGCTTTCAGTGCTGGCACTTTTCATCTCTGAGCAATTGCTGGACGTTTGCAATTTCTCCCCTGAGCTCTCTTTAGAGTGCGCGAGAGGATGAGCAGAAGATTAGGTGGCTAGAGAAGCCCAGAGCCCCAGTGTTCTTAGGCCTACAAAAGCGATCCAAGGAAGGGTGCTGGCTAGCAACAGCTTTCAGTGCTGGCACTTTTCATCTCTGAGCAATTGCTCGACGTTTGCAATTTTTCAGCTCGTGTCTACGAGACGGAAAGAGAAGGACCGTGACGTTTGGTGCGTATAGAAGCGCAAAGCCCCAGTGTTGCTGCGCCTGTGAAAGCGCTTCCAAGGAAGGGTGCTGGCTAGCAACAGCTTTCAGTGCTGGCACTTTTCATCTCTGAGCAATTGCTCGACGTTTGCAATTTCTCAGCTCGTTTCTACGAGACGGAAAGAGAAGGACCGTGATGTTTGGTGGCTAGAGAAGCGCAAAGCCCCAGTGTTGCTGCGCCTGTGAAAGCGCTTCCAAGGAAGGGTGCTGGCTAGCAACAGCTTTCAGTGCTGGCACTTTTCTTCTCTGAGCAATTGCTCGACGTTTGCAATTTCTCAGCTCGTGTCTACGAGACGGAAAGAGAAGGACCGTGATGTTTGGTGGGTAGAGAAGCGCAAAGCCCCAGTGTTGCTGCGCCTGTGAAAGCGCTTCCAAGGAAGGGTGCTGGCTAGCAAGAGCTTTCAGTGCTGGCACTTTTCATCTCTGAGCAATTGCTGGACGTTTGCAATTTCTCACCTGAGCTCTCTTTAGAGTGTGCGAGAGGATGAGCAGAAGATTAGGTGGCTAGAGAAGCCCAGAGCCCCAGTGTTCTTAGGCCTACAAAAGCGATCCAAGGAAGGGTGCTGGCTAGCAACAGCTTTCAGTGCTGGCACTTTTCATCTCTGAGCAATTGCTCGACGTTTGCAATTTTTCAGCTCGTGTCTACGAGACGGAAAGAGAAGGACCGTGACGTTTGGTGCGTATAGAAGCGCAAAGCCCCAGTGTTGCTGCGCCTGTGAAAGCGCTTCCAAGGAAGGGTGCTGGCTAGCAACAGCTTTCAGTGCTGGCACTTTTCATCTCTGAGCAATTGCTCGACGTTTGCAATTTCTCAGCTCGTGTCTACGAGACGGAAAGACAAGGACCGTGACGTTTGGTGGCTAGAGAAGCGCAAAGCCCCAGTGTTGCTGCGCCTGTGAAAGCGCTTCCAAGGAAGGGTGCTGGCTAGCAACAGCTTTCAGTGCTGGCACTTTTCATCTCTGAGCAATTGCTCGACATTTGCAATTTCTCACCTGAGCTCTCTTTAGAGTGCGCGAGAGGATGAGCAGAAGATTAGGTGGCTAGAGAAGCCCAAAGCCCCAGTGTGCTTAGGCCTACAAAAGCGCTTCCAAGGAAGGGTGCTGGCTAGCAACAGCTTTCAGTGCTGGCACTTTTCATCTCTGAGCAATTGCTCGACGTTTGCAATTTCTCAGCTCGTGTCTACGAGACGGAAAGAGAAGGACCGTGACGTTTGGTGGCTAGAGAAGCGCAAAGCCCCAGTGTTGCTGCGCCTGTGAAAGCGCTTCCAAGGAAGGGTGCTGGCTAGCAAGAGCTTTCAGTGCTGGCACTTTTCATCTCTGAGCAATTGCTGGACGTTTGCAATTTCTCCCCTGAGCTCTCTTTAGAGTGCGCGAGAGGATGAGCAGAAGATGAGGTGGCTAGAGAAGCCCAGAGCCCCAGTGTTCTTAGGCCTACAAAAGCGCTTCCAAGGAAGGGTGCTGGCTAGCAAGAGCTTTCAGTGCTGGCACTTTTCATCTCTGAGCAATTGCTCGACGTTTGCAATTTCTCACCTGAGCTCTCTTTAGAGTGCGCGAGAGGATGAGCAGAAGATTAGGTGGCTAGAGAAGCCCAGAGCCCCAGTGTTCTTAGGCCTACAAAAGCGCTTCCAAGGAAGGGTGCTGGCTAGCAACAGCTTTCAGTGCTGGCACTTTTCATCTCTGAGCAATTGCTCGACGTTTGCAATTTCTCACCTGAGCTCTCTTTAGAGTGCGCGAGAGGATGAGCAGAAGATTAGGTGGCTAGAGAAGCCCAGAGCCCCAGTGTTGCTGCGCCTGTGAAAGCGCTTCCAAGGAAGGGTGCTGGCTAGCAACAGCTTTCAGTGCTGGCACTTTTCATCTCTGAGCAATTGCTCGACGTTTGCAATTTCTCAGCTCGTGTCTACGAGACGGAAAGAGAAGGACCGTGACGTTTGGTGCGTATAGAAGCGCAAAGCCCCAGTGTTGCTGCGCCTGTGAAAGCGCTTCCAAGGAAGGGTGCTGGCTAGCAACAGCTTTCAGTGCTGGCACTTTTCATCTCTGAGCAATTGCTCGACATTTGCAATTTCTCACCTGAGCTCTCTTTAGAGTGCGCGAGAGGATGAGCAGAAGATTAGGTGGCTAGAGAAGCCCAGAGCCCCAGTGTGCTTAGGCCTACAAAAGCGCTTCCAAGGAAGGGTGCTGGCTAGCAAGAGCTTTCAGTGCTGGCACTTTTCATCTCTGAGCAATTGCTCGACGTTTGCAATTTCTCAGCTCGTGTCTACGAGACGGAGAGATAGTGACCGTGACGTTTGGTGGGTAGAGAAGCGCAAAGCCCCAGTGTTGCTGCACCTGTGAAAGCGCTTCCAAGGAAGGGTGCTGGCTAGCAAGAGCTTTCAGTGCTGGCACTTTTCATCTCTGAGCAATTGCTCGACGTTTGCAATTTCTCACCTGAGCTCTCTTTAGAGTGCGCGAGAGGATGAGCAGAAGATTAGGTGGCTAGAGAAGCCCAGAGCCCCACTGTTCTTAGGCCTACAAAAGCGCTTCCAAGGAAGGGTGCTGGCTAGCAACAGCTTTCAGTGCTGGCACTTTTCATCTCTGAGCAATTGCTCGACGTTTGCAATTTCTCAGCTCGTGTCTAGGAGACGGAAAGACAAGGACCGTGACGTTTGGTGGGTAGAGAAGCGCAAAGCCCCAGTGTTGCTGCGCCTGTGAAAGCGCTTCCAAGGAAGGGTGCTGGCTAGCAACAGCTTTCAGTGCTGGCACTTTTCATCTCTGAGCAATTGCTCGACATTTTCATTTTCTCACCTGAGGTCTTTTTAGAGTGCGCGAGAGTATGAGCAGAAGATTAAGTGGCTAGAGAAGCCCAGAGCCCCAGTGTTCTTAGGCCTACAAAAGCGCTTCCAAGGAAGGGGGCTGGCTAGCAACAGCTTTCAGTGCTGGCACTTTTCATCTCTGAGCAATTGCTGGACGTTTGCAATTTCTCACCTGAGCTCTCTTTAGAGTGCGCGAGAGGATGAGCAGAAGATTAGGTGGCTAGAGAAGCCCAGAGCCCCAGTATTCTTAGGCCTACAAAGGCGCTTCCAAGGAAGGGTGCTGGCTAGCAACAGCTTTCAGTGCTGGCACTTTTCATCTCTGAGCAATTGCTCAATGTTTGCAATTTCTCAGCTCATGTCTACGAGACGGAAAGAGAATGACCGTGACGTTTGGTGGCTAGAGAAGCGCAAAGCCCCAGTGTTGCTGCGCCTGTGAAAGCGCTTCCAAGGAAGGGGGCTGGCTAGCAAGAGCTTTCAGTGCTGGCACTTTTCATCTCTGAGCAATTGCTCGACGTTTGCAATTTCTCAGCTCGTTTCTACGAGACGGAAAGAGAAGGACCGTGATGTTTGGTGGGTAGAGAAGCGCAAAGCCCCAGTGTTGCTGCGCCTGTGAAAGCGCTTCCAAGGAAGGGTGCTGGCTAGCAACAGCTTTCAGTGCTGGCACTTTTCATCTCTGAGCAATTGCTCGACGTTTGCAATTTCTCAGCTCGTGTCTAGGAGACGGAAAGAGAAGGACCGTGACGTTTGGTGGCTAGAGAAGCGCAAAGCCCCAGTGTTGCTGCGCCTGTGAAAGCGCTTCCAAGGAAGGGTGCTGGCTAGCAACAGCTTTCAGTGCTGGCAGTTTTCATCTCTGAGCAATTGCTGGACGTTTGCAATTTCTCACCTGAGCTCTCTTTAGACTCCGCGAGAGGATGAGCAGAAGATTAGGTGGCTAGAGAAGCCCAGAGCCCCAGTGTTCTTAGGCCTACAAAAGCGCTTCCAAGGAAGGGGGCTGGCTAGCAACAGCTTTCAGTGCTGGCACTTTTCATCTCTGAGCAATTGTTCGACGTTTGCAATTTCTCAGCTCGTGTCTACGAGTCGGAAAGAGAAGGACCGTGACGTTTGGTGGCTAGAGAAGCGCAAAGCCCCAGTGTTGCTGCGCCTGTGAAAGCGCTTCCAAGGAAGGGTGCTGGCTAGCAACAGCTTTCAGTGCTGGCACTTTTCATCTCTGAGCAATTGCTCGACGTTTGCAATTTCTCACCTGAGCTCTCTTTAGAGTGCGCGAGAGGATGAGCAGAAGATTAGGTGGCTAGAGAAGCCCAGAGCCCCAGTGTTCTTAGGCCTACAAAAGCGCTTCCAAGGAAGGGTGCTGGCTAGCAACAGCTTTCAGTGCTGGCACTTTTCATCTCTGAGCAATTGCTCGACGTTTGCAATTTCTCAGCTCGTGTCTACGAGACGGAAAGAGAAGGACCGTGATGTTTGGTGGGTAGAGAAGCGCAAAGCCCCAGTGTTGCTGCGCCTGTGAAAGCGCTTCCAAGGAAGGGTGCTGGCTAGCAACAGCTTTCAGTGCTGGCACTTTTCATCTCTGAGCAATTGCTGGACGTTTGCAATTTCTCACCTGAGCTCTCTTTAGAGTGCGCGAGAGGATGAGCAGAAGATTAGGTGGCTAGAGAAGCCCAGAGCCCCAGTGTTCTTAGGCCTACAAAAGCGATCCAAGGAAGGGTGCTGGCTAGCAACAGCTTTCAGTGCTGGCACTTTTCCTCTCTGAGCAATTGCTCGACGTTTGCAATTTTTCAGCTCGTGTCTACGAGACGGAAAGAGAAGGACCGTGACGTTTGGTGCGTATAGAAGCGCAAAGCCCCAGTGTTGCTGCGCCTGTGAAAGCGCTTCCAAGGAAGGGTGCTGGCTAGCAACAGCTTTCAGTGCTGGCACTTTTCATCTCTGAGCAATTGCTCGACGTTTGCAATTTCTCAGCTCGTGTCTACGAGACGGAAAGACAAGGACCGTGACGTTTGGTGGCTAGAGAAGCGCAAAGCCCCAGTGTTGCTGCGCCTGTGAAAGCGCTTCCAAGGAAGGGTGCTGGCTAGCAACAGCTTTCAGTGCTGGCACTTTTCATCTCTGAGCAATTGCTCGACATTTGCAATTTCTCAGCTCGTGTCTACGAGACGGAAAGAGAATGACCGTGACGTTTGGTGGCTAGAGAAGCGCAAAGCCCCAGTGTTGCTGCGCCTGTGAAAGCGCTTCCAAGGAAGGGGGCTGGCTAGCAAGAGCTTTCAGTGCTGGCACTTTTCATCTCTGAGCAATTGCTCGACGTTTGCAATTTCTCAGCTCGTTTCTACGAGACGGAAAGAGAAGGACCGTGATGTTTGGTGGGTAGAGAAGCGCAAAGCCCCAGTGTTGCTGCGCCTGTGAAAGCGCTTCCAAGGAAGGGTGCTGGCTAGCAACAGCTTTCAGTGCTGGCACTTTTCATCTCTGAGCAATTGCTCGACGTTTGCAATTTCTCAGCTCGTGTCTACGAGACGGAAAGAGAAGGACCGTGATGTTTGGTGGGTAGAGAAGCGCAAAGCCCCAGTGTTGCTGCGCCTGTGAAAGCGCTTCCAAGGAAGGGTGCTGGCTAGCAACAGCTTTCAGTGCTGGCACTTTTCATCTCTGAGCAATTGCTGGACGTTTGCAATTTCTCACCTGAGCTCTCTTTAGAGTGCGCGAGAGGATGAGCAGAAGATTAGGTGGCTAGAGAAGCCCAGAGCCCCAGTGTTCTTAGGCCTACAAAAGCGATCCAAGGAAGGGTGCTGGCTAGCAACAGCTTTCAGTGCTGGCACTTTTCATCTCTGAGCAATTGCTCGACGTTTGCAATTTTTCAGCTCGTGTCTACGAGACGGAAAGAGAAGGACCGTGACGTTTGGTGCGTATAGAAGCGCAAAGCCCCAGTGTTGCTGCGCCTGTGAAAGCGCTTCCAAGGAAGGGGGCTGGCTAGCAACAGCTTTCAGTGCTGGCACTTTTCATCTCTGAGCAATTGCTCGACGTTTGCAATTTCTCAGCTCGTGTCTACGAGACGGAAAGACAAGGACCGTGACGTTTGGTGGCTAGAGAAGCGCAAAGCCCCAGTGTTGCTGCGCCTGTGAAAGCGCTTCCAAGGAAGGGTGCTGGCTAGCAACAGCTTTCAGTGCTGGCACTTTTCATCTCTGAGCAATTGCTCGACGTTTGCAATTTCTCACCTGAGCTCTCTTTAGAGTGCGCGAGAGGATGAGCAGAAGATTAGGTGGCTAGAGAAGCCCAAAGCCCCAGTGTGCTTAGGCCTACAAAAGCGCTTCCAAGGAAGGGTGCTGGCTAGCAACAGCTTTCAGTGCTGGCACTTTTCATCTCTGAGCAATTGCTCGACGTTTGCAATTTCTCAGCTCGTGTCTACGAGACGGAAAGAGAAGGACCGTGACGTTTGGTGGCTAGAGAAGCGCAAAGCCCCAGTGTTGCTGCGCCTGTGAAAGCGCTTCCAAGGAAGGGTGCTGGCTAGCAAGAGCTTTCAGTGCTGGCACTTTTCATCTCTGAGCAATTGCTGGACGTTTGCAATTTCTCCCCTGAGCTCTCTTTAGAGTGCGCGAGAGGATGAGCAGAAGATGAGGTGGCTAGAGAAGCCCAGAGCCCCAGTGTTCTTAGGCCTACAAAAGCGCTTCCAAGGAAGGGTGCTGGCTAGCAAGAGCTTTCAGTGCTGGCACTTTTCATCTCTGAGCAATTGCTCGACGTTTGCAATTTCTCACCTGAGCTCTCTTTAGAGTGCGCGAGAGGATGAGCAGAAGATTAGGTGGCTAGAGAAGCCCAGAGCCCCAGTGTTCTTAGGCCTACAAAAGCGCTTCCAAGGAAGGGTGCTGGCTAGCAACAGCTTTCAGTGCTGGCACTTTTCATCTCTGAGCAATTGCTCGACGTTTGCAATTTCTCCCCTGAGCTCTCTTTAGAGTGCGCGAGAGGATGAGCAGAAGATTAGGTGGCTAGAGAAGCCCAGAGCCCCAGTGTTCTTAGGCCTACAAAAGCGCTTCCAAGGAAGGGGGCTGGCTAGCAACAGCTTTCAGTGCTGGCACTTTTCCTCTCTGAGCAATTGCTCGACGTTTGCAATTTCTCAGCTCGTGTCTACGAGACGGAAAGAGAAGGACCGTGACGTTTGGTGGCTAGAGAAGCGCAAAGCCCCAGTGTTGCTGCGCCTGTGAAAGCGCTTCCAAGGAAGGGTGCTGGCTAGCAACAGCTTTCAGTGCTGGCACTTTTCATCTCTGAGCAATTGCTGGACGTTTGCAATTTCTCCCCTGAGCTCTCTTTAGAGTGCGCGAGAGGATGAGCAGAAGATTAGGTGGCTAGAGAAGCCCAGAGCCCCAGTGTTCTTAGGCCTACAAAAGCGCTTCCAAGGAAGGGTGCTGGCTAGCAACAGCTTTCAGTGCTGGCACTTTTCATCTCTGAGCAATTGCTCGACATTTGCAATTTCTCACCTGAGCTCTCTTTAGAGTGCGCGAGAGGATGAGCAGAAGATTAGGTGGCTAGAGAAGCCCAGAGCCCCAGTGTGCTTAGGCCTACAAAAGCGCTTCCAAGGAAGGGGGCTGGCTAGCAAGAGCTTTCAGTGCTGGCACTTTTCATCTCTGAGCAATTGCTCGACGTTTGCAATTTCTCAGCTCGTGTCTACGAGACGGAGAGATAGTGACCGTGACGTTTGGTGGGTAGAGAAGCGCAAAGCCCCAGTGTTGCTGCACCTGTGAAAGCGCTTCCAAGGAAGGGTGCTGGCTAGCAAGAGCTTTCAGTGCTGGCACTTTTCATCTCTGAGCAATTGCTCGACGTTTGCAATTTCTCACCTGAGATCTCTTTAGAGTGCGCGAGAGGATGAGCAGAAGATTAGGTGGCTAGAGAAGCCCAGAGCCCCAGTGTTCTTAGGCCTACAAAAGCGCTTCCAAGGAAGGGTGCTGGCTAGCAAGAGCTTTCAGTGCTGGCACTTTTCCTCTCTGAGCAATTGCTCGACGTTTGCAATTTCTCAGCTCGTGTCTACGAGACGGAGAGATAGTGACCGTGACGTTTGGTGGGTAGAGAAGCGCAAAGCCCCAGTGTTGCTGCGCCTGTGAAAGCGCTTCCAAGGAAGGGTGCTGGCTAGCAACAGCTTTCAGTGCTGGCACTTTTCATCTCTGAGCAATTGCTCGACATTTTCATTTTCTCACCTGAGGTCTTTTTAGAGTGCGCGAGAGTATGAGCAGAAGATTAAGTGGCTAGAGAAGCCCAGAGCCCCAGTGTTCTTAGGCCTACAAAAGCGCTTCCAAGGAAGGGGGCTGGCTAGCAACAGCTTTCAGTGCTGGCACTTTTCCTCTCTGAGCAATTGCTCGACGTTTGCAATTTCTCACCTGAGCTCTCTTTAGAGTGCGCGAGAGGATGAGCAGAAGATTAGGTGGCTAGAGAAGCCCAGAGCCCCAGTATTCTTAGGCCTACAAAGGCGCTTCCAAGGAAGGGTGCTGGCTAGCAACAGCTTTCAGTGCTGGCACTTTTCATCTCTGAGCAAATGCTCGACATTTGCAATTTCTCAGCTCATGTCTACGAGACGGAAAGAGAAGGACCGTGACGTTTGGTGGGTAGAGAAGCGCAAAGCCCCAGTGTTGCTGCGCCTGTGAAAGCGCTTCCAAGGAAGGGGGCTGGCTAGCAAGAGCTTTCAGTGCTGGCACTTTTCATCTCTGAGCAATTGCTCGACGTTTGCAATTTCTCAGCTCGTTTCTACGAGACGGAAAGAGAAGGACCGTGATGTTTGGTGGGTAGAGAAGCGCAAAGCCCCAGTGTTGCTGCGCCTGTGAAAGCGCTTCCAAGGAAGGGTGCTGGCTAGCAAGAGCTTTCAGTGCTGGCACTTTTCATCTCTGAGCAATTGCTCGACGTTTGCAATTTCTCAGCTCGTGTCTACGAGACGGAAAGAGAAGGACCGTGATGTTTGGTGGGTAGAGAAGCGCAAAGCCCCAGTGTTGCTGCGCCTGTGAAAGCGCTTCCAAGGAAGGGTGCTGGCTAGCAACAGCTTTCAGTGCTGGCACTTTTCATCTCTGAGCAATTGCTGGACGTTTGCAATTTCTCACCTGAGCTCTCTTTAGAGTGCGCGAGAGGATGAGCAGAAGATTAGGTGGCTAGAGAAGCCCAGAGCCCCAGTGTTCTTAGGCCTACAAAAGCGATCCAAGGAAGGGTGCTGGCTAGCAACAGCTTTCAGTGCTGGCACTTTTCATCTCTGAGCAATTGCTCGACGTTTGCAATTTCTCAGCTCGTGTCTACGAGACGGAAAGAGAAGGACCGTGACGTTTGGTGCGTATAGAAGCGCAAAGCCCCAGTGTTGCTGCGCCTGTGAAAGCGCTTCCAAGGAAGGGTGCTGGCTAGCAACAGCTTTCAGTGCTGGCACTTTTCATCTCTGAGCAATTGCTCGACGTTTGCAATTTCTCAGCTCGTGTCTACGAGACGGAAAGACAAGGACCGTGACGTTTGGTGGCTAGAGAAGCGCAAAGCCCCAGTGTTGCTGCGCCTGTGAAAGCGCTTCCAAGGAAGGGTGCTGGCTAGCAACAGCTTTCAGTGCTGGCACTTTTCATCTCTGAGCAATTGCTCGACATTTGCAATTTCTCAGCTCATGTCTACGAGACGGAAAGAGAATGACCGTGACGTTTGGTGGCTAGAGAAGCGCAAAGCCCCAGTGTTGCTGCGCCTGTGAAAGCGCTTCCAAGGAAGGGGGCTGGCTAGCAAGAGCTTTCAGTGCTGGCACTTTTCATCTCTGAGCAATTGCTCGACGTTTGCAATTTCTCAGCTCGTTTCTACGAGACGGAAAGAGAAGGACCGTGATGTTTGGTGGGTAGAGAAGCGCAAAGCCCCAGTGTTGCTGCGCCTGTGAAAGCGCTTCCAAGGAAGGGTGCTGGCTAGCAACAGCTTTCAGTGCTGGCACTTTTCATCTCTGAGCAATTGCTCGACGTTTGCAATTTCTCAGCTCGTGTCTACGAGACGGAAAGAGAAGGACCGTGATGTTTGGTGGGTAGAGAAGCGCAAAGCCCCAGTGTTGCTGCGCCTGTGAAAGCGCTTCCAAGGAAGGGTGCTGGCTAGCAACAGCTTTCAGTGCTGGCACTTTTCATCTCTGAGCAATTGCTGGACGTTTGCAATTTCTCACCTGAGCTCTCTTTAGAGTGCGCGAGAGGATGAGCAGAAGATGAGGTGGCTAGAGAAGCCCAGAGCCCCAGTGTTCTTAGGCCTACAAAAGCGATCCAAGGAAGGGTGCTGGCTATCAACAGCTTTCAGTGCTGGCACTTTTCATCTCTGAGCAATTGCTCCACGTTTGCAATTTTTCAGCTCGTGTCTACGAGACGGAAAGAGAAGGACCGTGACGTTTGGTGCGTATAGAAGCGCAAAGCCCCAGTGTTGCTGCGCCTGTGAAAGCGCTTCCAAGGAAGGGTGCTGGCTAGCAACAGCTTTCAGTGCTGGCACTTTTCATCTCTGAGCAATTGCTCGACGTTTGCAATTTCTCAGCTCGTGTCTACGAGACGGAAAGACAAGGACCGTGACGTTTGGTGGCTAGAGAAGCGCAAAGCCCCAGTGTTGCTGCGCCTGTGAAAGCGCTTCCAAGGAAGGGTGCTGGCTAGCAACAGCTTTCAGTGCTGGCACTTTTCATCTCTGAGCAATTGCTCGACGTTTGCAATTTCTCACCTGAGCTCTCTTTAGAGTGCGCGAGAGGATGAGCAGAAGATTAGGTGGCTAGAGAAGCTCAAAGCCCCAGTGTGCTTAGGCCTACAAAAGCGCTTCCAAGGAAGGGTGCTGGCTAGCAACAGCTTTCAGTGCTGGCACTTTTCATCTCTGAGCAATTGCTCGACGTTTGCAATTTCTCAGCTCGTGTCTACGAGACGGAAAGAGAAGGACCGTGACGTTTGGTGGGTAGAGAAGCGCAAAGCCCCAGTGTTGCTGCGCCTGTGAAAGCGCTTCCAAGGAAGGGTGCTGGCTAGCAACAGCTTTCAGTGCTGGCACTTTTCATCTCTGAGCAATTGCTGGACGTTTGCAATTTCTCCCCTGAGCTCTCTTTAGAGTGCGCGAGAGGATGAGCACAAGATGAGGTGGCTAGAGAAGCCCAGAGCCCCAGTGTTCTTAGGCCTACAAAAGCGCTTCCAAGGAAGGGAGCTGGCTAGCAAGAGCTTTCAGTGCTGGCACTTTTCATCTCTGAGCAATTGCTCGACGTTTGCAATTTCTCACCTGAGCTCTCTTTAGAGTGCGCGAGAGGATGAGCAGAAGATTAGGTGGCTAGAGAAGCCCAGAGCCCCAGTGTTCTTAGGCCTACAAAAGCGCTTCCAAGGAAGGGTGCTGGCTAGCAACAGCTTTCAGTGCTGGCACTTTTCATCTCTGAGCAATTGCTCGACGTTTGCAATTTCTCACCTGAGCTCTCTTTAGAGTGCGCGAGAGGATGAGCAGAAGATTAGGTGGCTAGAGAAGCCCAGAGCCCCAGTGTTCTTAGGCCTACAAAAGCGCTTCCAAGGAAGGGGGCTAGCTAGCAACAGCTTTCAGTGCTGGCACTTTTCCTCTCTGAGCAATTGCTCGACGTTTGCAATTTCTCAGCTCGTGTCTAGGAGACGGAAAGAGAAGGACCGTGACGTTTGGTGGCTAGAGAAGCGCAAAGCCCCAGTGTTGCTGCGCCTGTGAAAGCGCTTCCAAGGAAGGGTGCTGGCTAGCAACAGCTTTCAGTGCTGGCACTTTTCATCTCTGAGCAATTGCTCGACGTTTGCAATTTCTCCCCTGAGCTCTCTTTAGAGTGCGCGAGAGGATGAGCAGAAGATTAGGTGGCTAGAGAAGCCCAGAGCCCCAGTGTTCTTAGGCCTACAAAAGCGCTTCCAAGGAAGGGGGCTGGCTAGCAACAGCTTTCAGTGCTGGCACTTTTCATCTCTGAGCAATTGCTCGACGTTTGCAATTTCTCAGCTCGTGTCTACGAGTCGGAAAGAGAATGACAGTGACGTTTGGTGGCTAGAGAAGCGCAAAGCCCCAGTGTTGCTGCGCCTGTGAAAGCGCTTCCAAGGAAGGGGGCTGGCTAGCAAGAGCTTTCAGTGCTGGCACTTTTCATCTCTGAGCAATTGCTCGACGTTTGCAATTTCTCAGCTCGTTTCTACGAGACGGAAAGAGAAGGACCGTGATGTTTGGTGGGTAGAGAAGCGCAAAGCCCCAGTGTTGCTGCGCCTGTGAAAGCGCTTCCAAGGAAGGGTGCTGGCTAGCAACAGCTTTCAGTGCTGGCACTTTTCATCTCTGAGCAATTGCTCGACGTTTGCAATTTCTCAGCTCGTGTCTACGAGACGGAAAGAGAAGGACCGTGATGTTTGGTGGGTAGAGAAGCGCAAAGCCCCAGTGTTGCTGCGCCTGTGAAAGCGCTTCCAAGGAAGGGTGCTGGCTAGCAACAGCTTTCAGTGCTGGCACTTTTCATCTCTGAGCAATTGCTGGACGTTTGCAATTTCTCCCCTGAGCTCTCTTTAGAGTGCGCGAGAGGATGAGCAGAAGATTAGGTGGCTAGAGAAGCCCAGAGCCCCAGTGTTCTTAGGCCTACAAAAGCGATCCAAGGAAGGGTGCTGGCTAGCAACAGCTTTCAGTGCTGGCACTTTTCATCTCTGAGCAATTGCTCGACGTTTGCAATTTCTCAGCTCGTGTCTACGAGACGGAAAGACAAGGACCGTGACGTTTGGTGGCTAGAGAAGCGCAAAGCCCCAGTGTTGCTGCGCCTGTGAAAGCGCTTCCAAGGAAGGGTGCTGGCTAGCAACAGCTTTCAGTGCTGGCACTTTTCATCTCTGAGCAATTGCCCGACATTTGCAATTTCTCAGCTCATGTCTACGAGACGGAAAGAGAATGACCGTGACGTTTGGTGGCTAGAGAAGCGCAAAGCCCCAGTGTTGCTGCGCCTGTGAAAGCGCTTCCAAGGAAGGGGGCTGGCTAGCAACAGCTTTCAGTGCTGGCACTTTTCATCTCTGAGCAATTGCTCGACGTTTGCAATTTCTCAGCTCGTGTCTACGAGACGGAAAGACAAGGACCGTGACGTTTGGTGGCTAGAGAAGCGCAAAGCCCCAGTGTTGCTGCGCCTGTGAAAGCGCTTCCAAGGAAGGGTGCTGGCTAGCAACAGCTTTCAGTGCTGGCACTTTTCATCTCTGAGCAATTGCTCGACATTTGCAATTTCTCAGCTCATGTCTACGAGACGGAAAGAGAATGACCGTGACGTTTGGTGGCTAGAGAAGCGCAAAGCCCCAGTGTTGCTGCGCCTGTGAAAGCGCTTCCAAGGAAGGGGGCTGGCTAGCAAGAGCTTTCAGTGCTGGCACTTTTCATCTCTGAGCAATTGCTCGACGTTTGCAATTTCTCAGCTCGTTTCTACGAGACGGAAAGAGAAGGACCGTGATGTTTGGTGGGTAGAGAAGCGCAAAGCCCCAGTGTTGCTGCGCCTGTGAAAGCGCTTCCAAGGAAGGGTGCTGGCTAGCAACAGCTTTCAGTGCTGGCACTTTTCATCTCTGAGCAATTGCTCGACGTTTGCAATTTCTCAGCTCGTGTCTACGAGACGGAAAGAGAAGGACCGTGATGTTTGGTGGGTAGAGAAGCGCAAAGCCCCAGTGTTGCTGCGCCTGTGAAAGCGCTTCCAAGGAAGGGTGCTGGCTAGCAACAGCTTTCAGTGCTGGCACTTTTCATCTCTGAGCAATTGCTGGACGTTTGCAATTTCTCACCTGAGCTCTCTTTAGAGTGCGCGAGAGGATGAGCAGAAGATGAGGTGGCTAGAGAAGCCCAGAGCCCCAGTGTTCTTAGGCCTACAAAAGCGATCCAAGGAAGGGTGCTGGCTATCAACAGCTTTCAGTGCTGGCACTTTTCATCTCTGAGCAATTGCTCCACGTTTGCAATTTTTCAGCTCGTGTCTACGAGACGGAAAGAGAAGGACCGTGACGTTTGGTGCGTATAGAAGCGCAAAGCCCCAGTGTTGCTGCGCCTGTGAAAGCGCTTCCAAGGAAGGGTGCTGGCTAGCAACAGCTTTCAGTGCTGGCACTTTTCATCTCTGAGCAATTGCTCGACGTTTGCAATTTCTCAGCTCGTGTCTACGAGACGGAAAGACAAGGACCGTGACGTTTGGTGGCTAGAGAAGCGCAAAGCCCCAGTGTTGCTGCGCCTGTGAAAGCGCTTCCAAGGAAGGGTGCTGGCTAGCAACAGCTTTCAGTGCTGGCACTTTTCATCTCTGAGCAATTGCTCGACGTTTGCAATTTCTCACCTGAGCTCTCTTTAGAGTGCGCGAGAGGATGAGCAGAAGATTAGGTGGCTAGAGAAGCTCAAAGCCCCAGTGTGCTTAGGCCTACAAAAGCGCTTCCAAGGAAGGGTGCTGGCTAGCAACAGCTTTCAGTGCTGGCACTTTTCATCTCTGAGCAATTGCTCGACGTTTGCAATTTCTCAGCTCGTGTCTACGAGACGGAAAGAGAAGGACCGTGACGTTTGGTGGGTAGAGAAGCGCAAAGCCCCAGTGTTGCTGCGCCTGTGAAAGCGCTTCCAAGGAAGGGTGCTGGCTAGCAACAGCTTTCAGTGCTGGCACTTTTCATCTCTGAGCAATTGCTGGACGTTTGCAATTTCTCCCCTGAGCTCTCTTTAGAGTGCGCGAGAGGATGAGCACAAGATGAGGTGGCTAGAGAAGCCCAGAGCCCCAGTGTTCTTAGGCCTACAAAAGCGCTTCCAAGGAAGGGAGCTGGCTAGCAAGAGCTTTCAGTGCTGGCACTTTTCATCTCTGAGCAATTGCTCGACGTTTGCAATTTCTCACCTGAGCTCTCTTTAGAGTGCGCGAGAGGATGAGCAGAAGATTAGGTGGCTAGAGAAGCCCAGAGCCCCAGTGTTCTTAGGCCTACAAAAGCGCTTCCAAGGAAGGGTGCTGGCTAGCAACAGCTTTCAGTGCTGGCACTTTTCATCTCTGAGCAATTGCTCGACGTTTGCAATTTCTCACCTGAGCTCTCTTTAGAGTGCGCGAGAGGATGAGCAGAAGATTAGGTGGCTAGAGAAGCCCAGAGCCCCAGTGTTCTTAGGCCTACAAAAGCGCTTCCAAGGAAGGGGGCTAGCTAGCAACAGCTTTCAGTGCTGGCACTTTTCCTCTCTGAGCAATTGCTCGACGTTTGCAATTTCTCAGCTCGTGTCTAGGAGACGGAAAGAGAAGGACCGTGACGTTTGGTGGCTAGAGAAGCGCAAAGCCCCAGTGTTGCTGCGCCTGTGAAAGCGCTTCCAAGGAAGGGTGCTGGCTAGCAACAGCTTTCAGTGCTGGCACTTTTCATCTCTGAGCAATTGCTCGACGTTTGCAATTTCTCCCCTGAGCTCTCTTTAGAGTGCGCGAGAGGATGAGCAGAAGATTAGGTGGCTAGAGAAGCCCAGAGCCCCAGTGTTCTTAGGCCTACAAAAGCGCTTCCAAGGAAGGGGGCTGGCTAGCAACAGCTTTCAGTGCTGGCACTTTTCATCTCTGAGCAATTGCTCGACGTTTGCAATTTCTCAGCTCGTGTCTACGAGTCGGAAAGAGAATGACAGTGACGTTTGGTGGCTAGAGAAGCGCAAAGCCCCAGTGTTGCTGCGCCTGTGAAAGCGCTTCCAAGGAAGGGGGCTGGCTAGCAACAGCTTTCAGTGCTGGCACTTTTCATCTCTGAGCAATTGCTCGACGTTTGCAATTTCTCAGCTCGTTTCTACGAGACGGAAAGAGAAGGACCGTGATGTTTGGTGGGTAGAGAAGCGCAAAGCCCCAGTGTTGCTGCGCCTGTGAAAGCGCTTCCAAGGAAGGGTGCTGGCTAGCAACAGCTTTCAGTGCTGGCACTTTTCATCTCTGAGCAATTGCTCGACGTTTGCAATTTCTCAGCTCGTGTCTACGAGACGGAAAGAGAAGGACCGTGATGTTTGGTGGGTAGAGAAGCGCAAAGCCCCAGTGTTGCTGCGCCTGTGAAAGCGCTTCCAAGGAAGGGTGCTGGCTAGCAACAGCTTTCAGTGCTGGCACTTTTCATCTCTGAGCAATTGCTGGACGTTTGCAATTTCTCCCCTGAGCTCTCTTTAGAGTGCGCGAGAGGATGAGCAGAAGATTAGGTGGCTAGAGAAGCCCAGAGCCCCAGTGTTCTTAGGCCTACAAAAGCGATCCAAGGAAGGGTGCTGGCTAGCAACAGCTTTCAGTGCTGGCACTTTTCATCTCTGAGCAATTGCTCGACGTTTGCAATTTCTCAGCTCGTGTCTACGAGACGGAAAGACAAGGACCGTGACGTTTGGTGGCTAGAGAAGCGCAAAGCCCCAGTGTTGCTGCGCCTGTGAAAGCGCTTCCAAGGAAGGGTGCTGGCTAGCAACAGCTTTCAGTGCTGGCACTTTTCATCTCTGAGCAATTGCCCGACATTTGCAATTTCTCAGCTCATGTCTACGAGACGGAAAGAGAATGACCGTGACGTTTGGTGGCTAGAGAAGCGCAAAGCCCCAGTGTTGCTGCGCCTGTGAAAGCGCTTCCAAGGAAGGGGGCTGGCTAGCAAGAGCTTTCAGTGCTGGCACTTTTCATCTCTGAGCAATTGCTCGACGTTTGCAATTTCTCAGCTCGTTTCTACGAGACGGAAAGAGAAGGACCGTGATGTTTGGTGGGTAGAGAAGCGCAAAGCCCCAGTGTTGCTGCGCCTGTGAAAGCGCTTCCAAGGAAGGGTGCTGGCTAGCAACAGCTTTCAGTGCTGGCACTTTTCATCTCTGAGCAATTGCTCGACGTTTGCAATTTCTCAGCTCGTGTCTACGAGACGGAAAGAGAAGGACCGTGATGTTTGGTGGGTAGAGAAGCGCAAAGCCCCAGTGTTGCTGCGCCTGTGAAAGCGCTTCCAAGGAAGGGTGCTGGCTAGCAACAGCTTTCAGTGCTGGCACTTTTCATCTCTGAGCAATTGCTGGACGTTTGCAATTTCTCACCTGAGCTCTCTTTAGAGTGCGCGAGAGGATGAGCAGAAGATTAGGTGGCTAGAGAAGCCCAGAGCCCCAGTGTTCTTAGGCCTACAAAAGCGATCCAAGGAAGGGTGCTGGCTAGCAACAGCTTTCAGTGCTGGCACTTTTCCTCTCTGAGCAATTGCTCGACGTTTGCAATTTCTCAGCTCGTGTCTACGAGACGGAAAGAGAAGGACCGTGACGTTTGGTGCGTATAGAAGCGCAAAGCCCCAGTGTTGCTGCGCCTGTGAAAGCGCTTCCAAGGAAGGGTGCTGGCTAGCAACAGCTTTCAGTGCTGGCACTTTTCATCTCTGAGCAATTGCTCGACGTTTGCAATTTCTCACCTGAGCTCTCTTTAGAGTGCGCGAGAGGATGAGCAGAAGATTAGGTGGCTAGAGAAGCCCAAAGCCCCAGTGTGCTTAGGCCTACAAAAGCGCTTCCAAGGAAGGGTGCTGGCTAGCAACAGCTTTCAGTGCTGGCACTTTTCATCTCTGAGCAATTGCTCGACGTTTGCAATTTCTCAGCTCGTGTCTACGAGACGGAAAGAGAAGGACCGTGACGTTTGGTGGCTAGAGAAGCGCAAAGCCCCAGTGTTGCTGCGCCTGTGAAAGCGCTTCCAAGGAAGGGTGCTGGCTAGCAACAGCTTTCAGTGCTGGCACTTTTCATCTCTGAGCAATTGCTGGACGTTTGCAATTTCTCCCCTGAGCTCTCTTTAGAGTGCGCGAGAGGATGAGCACAAGATGAGGTGGCTAGAGAAGCCCAGAGCCCCAGTGTTCTTAGGCCTACAAAAGCGCTTCCAAGGAAGGGGGCTGGCTAGCAAGAGCTTTCAGTGCTGGCACTTTTCATCTCTGAGCAATTGCTCGACGTTTGCAATTTCTCACCTGAGCTCTCTTTAGAGTGCGCGAGAGGATGAGCAGAAGATTAGGTGGCTAGAGAAGCCCAGAGCCCCAGTGTTCTTAGGCCTACAAAAGCGCTTCCAAGGAAGGGTGCTGGCTAGCAACAGCTTTCAGTGCTGGCACTTTTCATCTCTGAGCAATTGCTCGACGTTTGCAATTTCTCACCTGAGCTCTCTTTAGAGTGCGCGAGAGGATGAGCAGAAGATTAGGTGGCTAGAGAAGCCCAGAGCCCCACTGTTCTTAGGCCTACAAAAGCGCTTCCAAGGAAGGGGTCTAGCTAGCAACAGCTTTCAGTGCTGGCACTTTTCCTCTCTGAGCAATTGCTCGACGTTTGCAATTTCTCAGCTCGTGTCTAGGAGACGGAAAGAGAAGGACCGTGACGTTTGGTGGCTAGAGAAGCGCAAAGCCCCAGTGTTGCTGCGCCTGTGAAAGCGCTTCCAAGGAAGGGTGCTGGCTAGCAACAGCTTTCAGTGCTGGCACTTTTCATCTCTGAGCAATTGCTCGACGTTTGCAATTTCTCCCCTGAGCTCTCTTTAGAGTGCGCGAGAGGATGAGCAGAAGATTAGGTGGCTAGAGAAGCCCAGAGCCCCAGTGTTCTTAGGCCTACAAAAGCGCTTCCAAGGAAGGGGGCTGGCTAGCAACAGCTTTCAGTGCTGGCACTTTTCATCTCTGAGCAATTGCTCCACGTTTGCAATTTCTCAGCTCGTGTCTACGAGTCGGAAAGAGAATGACAGTGACGTTTGGTGGCTAGAGAAGCGCAAAGCCCCAGTGTTGCTGCGCCTGTGAAAGCGCTTCCAAGGAAGGGTGCTGGCTAGCAACAGCTTTCAGTGCTGGCACTTTTCATCTCTGAGCAATTGCTCGACGTTTGCAATTTCTCAGCTCGTGTCTAGGAGACGGAAAGAGAAGGACCGTGACGTTTGGTGGCTAGAGAAGCGCAAAGCCCCAGTGTTGCTGCGCCTGTGAAAGCGCTTCCAAGGAAGGGTGCTGGCTAGCAAGAGCTTTCAGTGCTGGCACTTTTCATCTCTGAGCAATTGCTGGACGTTTGCAATTTCTCACCTGAGCTCTCTTTAGAGTGCGTGAGAGGATGAGCAGAAGATTAGGTGGCTAGAGAAGCCCAGAGCCCCACTGTTCTTAGGCCTACAAAAGCGCTTCCAAGGAAGGGGGCTGGCTAGCAACAGCTTTCAGTGCTGGCACTTTTCACCTCTGAGCAATTGCTCGACGTTTGCAATTTCTCAGCTCGTGTCTACGAGACGGAGAGATAGTGACCGTGACGTTTGGTGGGTAGAGAAGCGCAAAGCCCCAGTGTTGCTGCGCCTGTGAAAGCGCTTCCAAGGAAGGGTGCTGGCTAGCAACAGCTTTCAGTGCTGGCACTTTTCATCTCTGAGCAATTGCTCGACGTTTGCAATTTCTCAGCTCATGTCTACGAGACGGAAAGAGAATGACCGTGACGTTTGGTGGCTAGAGAAGCGCAAAGCCCCAGTGTTGCTGCGCCTGTGAAAGCGCTTCCAAGGAAGGGTGCTGGCTAGCAACAGCTTTCAGTGCTGGCACTTTTCATCTCTGAGCAATTGCTCGACATTTTCATTTTCTCACCTGAGGTCTTTTTAGAGTGCGCGAGAGGATGAGCAGAAGATTAAGTGGCTAGAGAAGCCCAGAGCCCCAGTGTTCTTAGGCCTACAAAAGCGCTTCCAAGGAAGGGGGCTGGCTAGCAACAGCTTTCAGTGCTGGCACTTTTCATCTCTGAGCAATTGCTCGACATTTTCATTTTCTCACCTCAGGTCTTTTTAGAGTGCGCGAGAGTATGAGCAGAAGATTAAGTGGCTAGAGAAGCCCAGAGCCCCAGTGTTCTTAGGCCTACAAAAGCGCTTCCAAGGAAGGGGGCTGGCTAGCAACAGCTTTCAGTGCTGGCACTTTTCATCTCTGAGCAATTGCTCGACATTTGCAATTTCTCACCTGAGCTCTCTTTAGAGTGCGCGAGAGGATGAGCAGAAGATTAGGTGGCTAGAGAAGCCCAGAGCCCCAGTATTCTTAGGCCTACAAAGGCGCTTCCAAGGAAGGGGGCTGGCTAGCAAGAGCTTTCAGTGCTGGCACTTTTCATCTCTGAGCAATTGCTCGACATTTGCAATTTCTCAGCTCATGTCTACGAGACGGAAAGAGAATGACCGTGACGTTTGGTGGGTAGAGAAGCGCAAAGCCCCAGTGTTGCTGCGCCTGTGAAAGCGCTTCCAAGGAAGGGGGCTGGCTAGCAAGAGCTTTCAGTGCTGGCACTTTTCATCTCTGAGCAATTGCTCGACGTTTGCAATTTCTCAGCTCGTGTCTAGGAGACGGAAAGAGAATGACCGTGACGTTTGGTGGGTAGAGAAGCGCAAAGCCCCAGTGTTGCTGCGCCTGTGAAAGCGCTTCCAAGGAAGGGTGCTGGCTAGCAACAGCTTTCAGTGCTGGCACTTTTCATCTCTGAGCAATTGCTCGACGTTTGCAATTTCTCAGCTCGTGTCTACGAGACGGAAAGAGAAGGACCGTGATGTTTGGTGGGTAGAGAAGCGCAAAGCCCCAGTGTTGCTGCGCCTGTGAAAGCGCTTCCAAGGAAGGGTGCTGGCTAGCAACAGCTTTCAGTGCTGGCACTTTTCATCTCTGAGCAATTGCTGGACGTTTGCAATTTCTCCCCTGAGCTCTCTTTAGAGTGCGCGAGAGGATGAGCAGAAGATTAGGTGGCTAGAGAAGCCCAGAGCCCCAGTGTTCTTAGGCCTACAAAAGCGCTTCCAAGGAAGGGTGCTGGCTAGCAAGAGCTTTCAGTGCTGGCACTTTTCATCTCTGAGCAATTGCTCGACGTTTGCAATTTTTCAGCTCGTGTCTACGAGACGGAAAGAGAAGGACCGTGACGTTTGGTGCGTATAGAAGCGCAAAGCCCCAGTGTTACTGCGCCTGTGAAAGCGCTTCCAAGGAAGGGTGCTGGCTAGCAACAGCTTTCAGTGCTGGCACTTTTCATCTCTGAGCAATTGCTCGACGTTTGCAATTTCTCAGCTCGTGTCTACGAGACGGAAAGACAAGGACCGTGACGTTTGGTGGCTAGAGAAGCGCAAAGCCCCAGTGTTGCTGCGCCTGTGAAAGCGCTTCCAAGGAAGGGTGCTGGCTAGCAACAGCTTTCAGTGCTGGCACTTTTCATCTCTGAGCAATTGCTGGACGTTTGCAATTTCTCACCTGAGCTCTCTTTAGAGTGCGCGAGAGGATGAGCAGAAGATTAGGTGGCTAGAGAAGCCCAAAGCCCCAGTGTGCTTAGGCCTACAAAAGCGCTTCCAAGGAAGGGTGCTGGCTAGCAACAGCTTTCAGTGCTGGCACTTTTCATCTCTGAGCAATTGCTCGACGTTTGCAATTTCTCAGCTCGTGTCTACGAGACAGAAAGAGAAGGACCGTGACGGTTGGTGGGTAGAGAAGCGCAAAGCCCCAGTGTTGCTGCGCCTGTGAAAGCGCTTCCAAGGAAGGGTGCTGGCTAGCAAGAGCTTTCAGTGCTGGCACTTTTCATCTCTGAGCAATTGCTCGACGTTTGCAATTTCTCCCCTGAGCTCTCTTTAGAGTGCGCGAGAGGATGAGCACAAGATGAGGTGGCTAGAGAAGCCCAGAGCCCCAGTGTTCTTAGGCCTACAAAAGCGCTTCCAAGGAAGGGTGCTGGCTAGCAAGAGCTTTCAGTGCTGGCACTTTTCATCTCTGAGCAATTGCTCGACGTTTGCAATTTCTCACCTGAGCTCTCTTTAGAGTGCGCGAGAGGATGAGCAGAAGATTAGGTGGCTAGAGAAGCCCAGAGCCCCACTGTTCTTAGGCCTACAAAAGCGCTTCCAAGGAAGGGTGCTGGCTAGCAACAGCTTTCAGTGCTGGCACTTTTCATCTCTGAGCAATTGCTCGACGTTTGCAATTTCTCCCCTGAGCTCTCTTTAGAGTGCGCGAGAGGATGAGCAGAAGATTAGGTGGCTAGAGAAGCCCAGAGCCCCAGTGTTCTTAGGCCTACAAAAGCGCTTCCAAGGAAGGGGGCTGGCTAGCAAGAGCTTTCAGTGCTGGCACTTTTCATCTCTGAGCAATTGCTCGACGTTTGCAATTTCTCAGCTCGTGTATACGAGTCGGAAAGAGAATGACAGTGACGTTTGGTGGCTAGAGAAGCGCAAAGCCCCAGTGTTGCTGCGCCTGTGAAAGCGCTTCCAAGGAAGGGTGCTGCCTAGCAACAGCTTTCAGTGCTGGCACTTTTCATCTCTGAGCAATTGCTCGACGTTTGCAATTTCTCAGCTCGTGTCTAGGAGACGGAAAGAGAAGGACCGTGACGTTTGGTGGCTAGAGAAGCGCAAAGCCCCAGTGTTGCTGCGCCTGTGAAAGCGCTTCCAAGGAAGGGTGCTGGCTAGCAAGAGCTTTCAGTGCTGGCACTTTTCATCTCTGAGCAATTGCTGGACGTTTGCAATTTCTCACCTGAGCTCTCTTTAGAGTGCGTGAGAGGATGAGCAGAAGATTAGGTGGCTAGAGAAGCCCAGAGCCCCAGTGTTCTTAGGCCTACAAAAGCGCTTCCAAGGAAGGGTGCTGGCTAGCAACAGCTTTCAGTGCTGGCACTTTTCACCTCTGAGCAATTGCTCGACGTTTGCAATTTCTCAGCTCGTGTCTACGAGACGGAGAGATAGTGACCGTGACGTTTGGTGGGTAGAGAAGCGCAAAGCCCCAGTGTTGCTGCGCCTGTGAAAGCGCTTCCAAGGAAGGGTGCTGGCTAGCAACAGCTTTCAGTGCTGGCACTTTTCATCTCTGAGCAATTGCTCGACGTTTGCAATTTCTCAGCTCATGTCTACGAGACGGAAAGAGAATGACCGTGACGTTTGGTGGCTAGAGAAGCGCAAAGCCCCAGTGTTGCTGCGCCTGTGAAAGCGCTTCCAAGGAAGGGTGCTGGCTAGCAACAGCTTTCAGTGCTGGCACTTTTCATCTCTGAGCAATTGCTCAACATTTTCATTTTCTCACCTGAGGTCTTTTTAGAGTGCGCGAGAGGATGAGCAGAAGATTAAGTGGCTAGAGAAGCCCAGAGCCCCACTGTTCTTAGGCCTACAAAAGCGCTTCCAAGGAATGGGGCTATCTAGCAAGAGCTTTCAGTGCTGGCACTTTTCATCTCTGAGCAATTGCTCGACGTTTGCAATTTCTCAGCTTGTGTCTAGGAGACGGAAAGAGAATGACCGTGACGTTTGGTGGGTAGAGAAGCGCAAAGCCCCAGTGTTGCTGCGCCTGTGAAAGCGCTTCCAAGGAAGGGTGCTGGCTAGCAACAGCTTTCAGTGCTGGCACTTTTCATCTCTGAGCAATTGCTGGACGTTTGCAATTTCTCAGCTCGTTTCTACGAGACGGAAAGAGAAGGACCGTGATGTTTGGTGGGTAGAGAAGCGCAAAGCCCCAGTGTTGCTGCGCCTGTGAAAGCGCTTCCAAGGAAGGGTGCTGCCTAGCAACAGCTTTCAGTGCTGGCACTTTTCATCTCTGAGCAATTGCTCGACGTTTGCAATTTCTCAGCTCGTGTCTACGAGACGGAAAGAGAAGGACCGTGATGTTTGGTGGCTAGAGAAGCGCAAAGCCCCAGTGTTGCTGCGCCTGTGAAAGCGCTTCCAAGGAAGGGTGCTGGCTAGCAACAGCTTTCAGTGCTGGCACTTTTCATCTCTGAGCAATTGCTGGACGTTTGCAATTTCTCACCTGAGCTCTCTTTAGAGTGCGCGAGAGGATGAGCAGAAGATTAGGTGGCTAGAGAAGCCCAGAGCCCCAGTGTTCTTAGGCCTACAAAAGCGATCCAAGGAAGGGTGCTGGCTAGCAACAGCTTTCAGTGCTGGCACTTTTCCTCTCTGAGCAATTGCTCGACGTTTGCAATTTTTCAGCTCGTGTCTACGAGACGGAAAGAGAAGGACCGTGACGTTTGGTGCGTATAGAAGCGCAAAGCCCCAGTGTTGCTGCGCCTGTGAAAGCGCTTCCAAGGAAGGGTGCTGGCTAGCAACAGCTTTCAGTGCTGGCACTTTTCATCTCTGAGCAATTGCTCGACGTTTGCAATTTCTCAGCTCGTGTCTACGAGACGGAAAGACAAGGACCGTGACGTTTGGTGGCTAGAGAAGCGCAAAGCCCCAGTGTTGCTGCGCCTGTGAAAGCGCTTCCAAGGAAGGGTGCTGGCTAGCAACAGCTTTCAGTGCTGGCACTTTTCATCTCTGAGCAATTGCTCGACGTTTGCAATTTCTCACCTGAGCTCTCTTTAGAGTGCGCGAGAGGATGAGCAGAAGATTAGGTGGCTAGAGAAGCCCAAAGCCCCAGTGTGCTTAGGCCTACAAAAGCGCTTCCAAGGAAGGGTGCTGGCTAGCAACAGCTTTCAGTGCTGGCACTTTTCATCTCTGAGCAATTGCTCGACGTTTGCAATTTCTCAGCTCGTGTCTACGAGACGGAAAGAGAAGGACCGTGACGTTTGGTGGCTAGAGAAGCGCAAAGCCCCAGTGTTGCTGCGCCTGTGAAAGCGCTTCCAAGGAAGGGTGCTGGCTAGCAACAGCTTTCAGTGCTGGCACTTTTCATCTCTGAGCAATTGCTGGACGTTTGCAATTTCTCCCCTGAGCTCTCTTTAGAGTGCGCGAGAGGATGAGCACAAGATGAGGTGGCTAGAGAAGCCCAGAGCCCCAGTGTTCTTAGGCCTACAAAAGCGCTTCCAAGGAAGGGAGCTGGCTAGCAAGAGCTTTCAGTGCTGGCACTTTTCATCTCTGAGCAATTGCTCGACATTTGCAATTTCTCCCCTGAGCTCTCTTTAGAGTGCGCGAGAGGATGAGCAGAAGATTAGGTGGCTAGAGAAGCCCAGAGCCCCAGTGTTCTTAGGCCTACAAAAGCGCTTCCAAGGAAGGGTGCTGGCTAGCAACAGCTTTCAGTGCTGGCACTTTTCATCTCTGAGCAATTGCTCGACGTTTGCAATTTCTCACCTGAGCTCTCTTTAGAGTGCGCGAGAGGATGAGCAGAAGATTAGGTGGCTAGAGAAGCCCAGAGCCCCAGTGTTCTTAGGCCTACAAAAGCGCTTCCAAGGAAGGGGGCTAGCTAGCAACAGCTTTCAGTGCTGGCACTTTTCCTCTCTGAGCAATTGCTCGACGTTTGCAATTTCTCAGCTCGTGTCTAGGAGACGGAAAGAGAAGGACCGTGACGTTTGGTGGCTAGAGAAGCGCAAAGCCCCAGTGTTGCTGCGCCTGTGAAAGCGCTTCCAAGGAAGGGTGCTGGCTAGCAAGAGCTTTCAGTGCTGGCACTTTTCATCTCTGAGCAATTGCTCGACGTTTGCAATTTCTCCCCTGAGCTCTCTTTAGAGTGCGCGAGAGGATGAGCAGAAGATTAGGTGGCTAGAGAAGCCCAGAGCCCCAGTGTTCTTAGGCCTACAAAAGCGCTTCCAAGGAAGGGTGCTGGCTAGCAACAGCTTTCAGTGCTGGCACTTTTCATCTCTGAGCAATTGCTGGACGTTTGCAATTTCTCAGCTCGTGTCTAGGAGACGGAAAGAGAAGGACCGTGACGTTTGGTGGCTAGAGAAGCGCAAAGCCCCAGTGTTGCTGCGCCTGTGAAAGCGCTTCCAAGGACGGGTGCTGGCTAGCAAGAGCTTTCAGTGCTGGCACTTTTCATCTCTGAGCAATTGCTCGACGTTTGCAATTTCTCACCTGAGCTCTCTTTAGAGTGCGTGAGAGGATGAGCAGAAGATTAGGTGGCTAGAGAAGCCCAGAGCCCCACTGTTCTTAGGCCTACAAAAGCGCTTCCAAGGAAGGGGGCTGGCTAGCAACAGCTTTCAGTGCTGGCACTTTTCATCTCTGAGCAATTGCTCGACGTTTGCAATTTCTCACCTGAGCTCTCTTTAGAGTGCGCGAGAGGATGAGCAGAAGATTAGGTGGCTAGAGAAGCCCAGAGCCCCAGTATTCTTAGGCCTACAAAGGCGCTTCCAAGGAAGGGTGCTGGCTAGCAACAGCTTTCAGTGCTGGCACTTTTCATCTCTGAGCAATTGCTCGACATTTGCAATTTCTCAGCTCATGTCTACGAGACGGAAAGAGAATGACCGTGACGTTTGGTGGGTAGAGAAGCGCAAAGCCCCAGTGTTGCTGCGCCTGTGAAAGCGCTTCCAAGGAAGGGTGCTGGCTAGCAACAGCTTTCAGTGCTGGCACTTTTCATCTCTGAGCAATTGCTCGACGTTTGCAATTTCTCAGCTCGTGTCTACGAGACGGAAAGAGAAGGACCGTGATGTTTGGTGGGTAGAGAAGCGCAAAGCCCCAGTGTTGCTGCGCCTGTGAAAGCGCTTCCAAGGAAGGGTGCTGGCTAGCAACAGCTTTCAGTGCTGGCACTTTTCATCTCTGAGCAATTGCTCGACGTTTGCAATTTCTCCCCTGAGCTCTCTTTAGAGTGCGCGAGAGGATGAGCAGAAGATTAGGTGGCTAGAGAAGCCCAGAGCCCCAGTGTTCTTAGGCCTACAAAAGCGCTTCCAAGGAAGGGTGCTGGCTAGCAAGAGCTTTCAGTGCTGGCACTTTTCATCTCTGAGCAATTGCTCGACGTTTGCAATTTTTCAGCTCGTGTCTACGAGACGGAAAGAGAAGGACCGTGACGTTTGGTGCGTATAGAAGCGCAAAGCCCCAGTGTTACTGCGCCTGTGAAAGCGCTTCCAAGGAAGGGTGCTGGCTAGCAACAGCTTTCAGTGCTGGCACTTTTCATCTCTGAGCAATTGCTCGACGTTTGCAATTTCTCAGCTCGTGTCTACGAGACGGAAAGACAAGGACCGTGACGTTTGGTGGCTAGAGAAGCGCAAAGCCCCAGTGTTGCTGCGCCTGTGAAAGCGCTTCCAAGGAAGGGTGCTGGCTAGCAAGAGCTTTCAGTGCTGGCACTTTTCATCTCTGAGCAATTGCTGGACGTTTGCAATTTCTCACCTGAGCTCTCTTTAGAGTGCGCGAGAGGATGAGCAGAAGATTAGGTGGCTAGAGAAGCCCAAAGCCCCAGTGTGCTTAGGCCTACAAAAGCGCTTCCAAGGAAGGGTGCTGGCTAGCAACAGCTTTCAGTGCTGGCACTTTTCATCTCTGAGCAATTGCTCGACGTTTGCAATTTCTCAGCTCGTGTCTACGAGACAGAAAGAGAAGGACCGTGACGGTTGGTGGGTAGAGAAGCGCAAAGCCCCAGTGTTGCTGCGCCTGTGAAAGCGCTTCCAAGGAAGGGTGCTGGCTAGCAACAGCTTTCAGTGCTGGCACTTTTCATCTCTGAGCAATTGCTCGACGTTTGCAATTTCTCCCCTGAGCTCTCTTTAGAGTGCGCGAGAGGATGAGCACAAGATGAGGTGGCTAGAGAAGCCCAGAGCCCCAGTGTTCTTAGGCCTACAAAAGCGCTTCCAAGGAAGGGTGCTGGCTAGCAAGAGCTTTCAGTGCTGGCACTTTTCATCTCTGAGCAATTGCTCGACGTTTGCAATTTCTCACCTGAGCTCTCTTTAGAGTGCGCGAGAGGATGAGCAGAAGATTAGGTGGCTAGAGAAGCCCAGAGCCCCAGTGTTCTTAGGCCTACAAAAGCGCTTCCAAGGAAGGGTGCTGGCTAGCAACAGCTTTCAGTGCTGGCACTTTTCATCTCTGAGCAATTGCTCGACGTTTGCAATTTCTCCCCTGAGCTCTCTTTAGAGTGCGCGAGAGGATGAGCAGAAGATTAGGTGGCTAGAGAAGCCCAGAGCCCCAGTGTTCTTAGGCCTACAAAAGCGCTTCCAAGGAAGGGGGCTGGCTAGCAAGAGCTTTCAGTGCTGGCACTTTTCATCTCTGAGCAATTGCTCCACGTTTGCAATTTCTCAGCTCGTGTCTACGAGTCGGAAAGAGAATGACAGTGACGTTTGGTGGCTAGAGAAGCGCAAAGCCCCAGTGTTGCTGCGCCTGTGAAAGCGCTTCCAAGGAAGGGTGCTGGCTAGCAACAGCTTTCAGTGCTGGCACTTTTCATCTCTGAGCAATTGCTCGACGTTTGCAATTTCTCAGCTCGTGTCTAGGAGACGGAAAGAGAAGGACCGTGACGTTTGGTGGCTAGAGAAGCGCAAAGCCCCAGTGTTGCTGCGCCTGTGAAAGCGCTTCCAAGGAAGGGTGCTGGCTAGCAAGAGCTTTCAGTGCTGGCACTTTTCATCTCTGAGCAATTGCTGGACGTTTGCAATTTCTCACCTGAGCTCTCTTTAGAGTGCGTGAGAGGATGAGCAGAAGATTAGGTGGCTAGAGAAGCCCAGAGCCCCAGTGTTCTTAGGCCTACAAAAGCGCTTCCAAGGAAGGGTGCTGGCTAGCAACAGCTTTCAGTGCTGGCACTTTTCACCTCTGAGCAATTGCTCGACGTTTGCAATTTCTCAGCTCGTGTCTACGAGACGGAGAGATAGTGACCGTGATATTTGGTGGGTAGAGAAGCGCAAAGCCCCAGTGTTGCTGCGCCTGTGAAAGCGCTTCCAAGGAAGGGTGCTGGCTAGCAACAGCTTTCAGTGCTGGCACTTTTCATCTCTGAGCAATTGCTCGACGTTTGCAATTTCTCAGCTCATGTCTACGAGACGGAAAGAGAATGACCGTGACGTTTGGTGGGTAGAGAAGCGCAAAGCCCCAGTGTTGCTGCGCCTGTGAAAGCGCTTCCAAGGAAGGGTGCTGGCTAGCAACAGCTTTCAGTGCTGGCACTTTTCATCTCTGAGCAATTGCTCAACATTTTCATTTTCTCACCTGAGGTCTTTTTAGAGTGCGCGAGAGGATGAGCAGAAGATTAAGTGGCTAGAGAAGCCCAGAGCCCCACTGTTCTTAGGCCTACAAAAGCGCTTCCAAGGAACGGGGCTATCTAGCAAGAGCTTTCAGTGCTGGCACTTTTCATCTCTGAGCAATTGCTCGACGTTTGCAATTTCTCAGCTTGTGTCTAGGAGACTGAAAGAGAATGACCGTGACGTTTGGTGGGTAGAGAAGCGCAAAGCCCCAGTGTTGCTGCGCCTGTGAAAGCGCTTCCAAGGAAGGGTGCTGGCTAGCAACAGCTTTCAGTGCTGGCACTTTTCATCTCTGAGCAATTGCTCGACGTTTGCAATTTCTCAGCTCGTTTCTACGAGACGGAAAGAGAAGGACCGTGATGTTTGGTGGGTAGAGAAGCGCAAAGCCCCAGTGTTGCTGCGCCTGTGAAAGCGCTTCCAAGGAAGGGTGCTGGCTAGCAACAGCTTTCAGTGCTGGCACTTTTCATCTCTGAGCAATTGCTCGACGTTTGCAATTTCTCAGCTCGTGTCTACGAGACGGAAAGAGAAGGACCGTGATGTTTGGTGGGTAGAGAAGCGCAAAGCCCCAGTGTTGCTGCGCCTGTGAAAGCGCTTCCAAGGAAGGGTGCTGGCTAGCAACAGCTTTCAGTGCTGGCACTTTTCATCTCTGAGCAATTGCTGGACGTTTGCAATTTCTCACCTGAGCTCTCTTTAGAGTGCGCGAGAGGATGAGCAGAAGATTAGGTGGCTAGAGAAGCCCAGAGCCCCAGTGTTCTTAGGCCTACAAAAGCGATCCAAGGAAGGGTGCTGGCTAGCAACAGCTTTCAGTGCTGGCACTTTTCATCTCTGAGCAATTGCTCGACGTTTGCAATTTTTCAGCTCGTGTCTACGAGACGGAAAGAGAAGGACCGTGACGTTTGGTGCGTATAGAAGCGCAAAGCCCCAGTGTTGCTGCGCCTGTGAAAGCGCTTCCAAGGAAGGGTGCTGGCTAGCAACAGCTTTCAGTGCTGGCACTTTTCATCTCTGAGCAATTGCTCCACGTTTGCAATTTCTCAGCTCGTGTCTACGAGACGGAAAGACAAGGACCGTGACGTTTGGTGGCTAGAGAAGCGCAAAGCCCCAGTGTTGCTGCGCCTGTGAAAGCGCTTCCAAGGAAGGGTGCTGGCTAGCAACAGCTTTCAGTGCTGGCACTTTTCATCTCTGAGCAATTGCTCGACGTTTGCAATTTCTCACCTGAGCTCTCTTTAGAGTGCGCGAGAGGATGAGCAGAAGATTAGGTGGCTAGAGAAGCCCAAAGCCCCAGTGTGCTTAGGCCTACAAAAGCGCTTCCAAGGAAGGGTGCTGGCTAGCAACAGCTTTCAGTGCTGGCACTTTTCATCTCTGAGCAATTGCTCGACGTTTGCAATTTCTCAGCTCGTGTCTACGAGACGGAAAGAGAAGGACCGTGACGTTTGGTGGCTAGAGAAGCGCAAAGCCCCAGTGTTGCTGCGCCTGTGAAAGCGCTTCCAAGGAAGGGGGCTGGCTAGCAACAGCTTTCAGTGCTGGCACTTTTCATCTCTGAGCAATTGCTGGACGTTTGCAATTTCTCCCCTGAGCTCTCTTTAGAGTGCGCGAGAGGATGAGCACAAGATGAGGTGGCTAGAGAAGCCCAGAGCCCCAGTGTTCTTAGGCCTACAAAAGCGCTTCCAAGGAAGGGAGCTGGCTAGCAAGAGCTTTCAGTGCTGGCACTTTTCATCTCTGAGCAATTGCTCGACGTTTGCAATTTCTCACCTGAGCTCTCTTTAGAGTGCGCGAGAGGATGAGCAGAAGATTCGGTGGCTAGAGAAGCCCAGAGCCCCAGTGTTCTTAGGCCTACAAAAGCGCTTCCAAGGAAGGGTGCTGGCTAGCAACAGCTTTCAGTGCTGGCACTTTTCATCTCTGAGCAATTGCTCGACGTTTGCAATTTCTCCCCTGAGCTCTCTTTAGAGTGCGCGAGAGGATGAGCAGAAGATTAGGTGGCTAGAGAAGCCCAGAGCCCCAGTGTTCTTAGGCCTACAAAAGCGCTTCCAAGGAAGGGTGCTGCCTAGCAACAGCTTTCAGTGCTGGCACTTTTCATCTCTGAGCAATTGCTCGACGTTTGCAATTTCTCAGCTCGTGTCTACGAGTCGGAAAGAGAATGACAGTGACGTTTGGTGGCTAGAGAAGCGCAAAGCCCCAGTGTTGCTGCGCCTGTGAAAGCGCTTCCAAGGAAGGGTGCTGGCTAGCAACAGCTTTCAGTGCTGGCACTTTTCATCTCTGAGCAATTGCTCGACGTTTGCAATTTCTCAGCTCGTGTCTAGGAGACGGAAAGAGAAGGACCGTGACGTTTGGTGGCTAGAGAAGCGCAAAGCCCCAGTGTTGCTGCGCCTGTGAAAGCGCTTCCAAGGAAGGGTGCTGGCTAGCAAGAGCTTTCAGTGCTGGCACTTTTCATCTCTGAGCAATTGCTGGACGTTTGCAATTTCTCACCTGAGCTCTCTTTAGAGTGCGTGAGAGGATGAGCAGAAGATTAGGTGGCTAGAGAAGCCCAGAGCCCCAGTGTTCTTAGGCCTACAAAAGCGCTTCCAAGGAAGGGGGCTGGCTAGCAACAGCTTTCAGTGCTGGCACTTTTCATCTCTGAGCAATTGCTCGACGTTTGCAATTTCTCACCTGAGCTCTCTTTAGAGTGCGCGAGAGGATGAGCAGAAGATTAGGTGGCTAGAGAAGCCCAGAGCCCCAGTATTCTTAGGCCTACAAAGGCGCTTCCAAGGAAGGGTGCTGGCTAGCAACAGCTTTCAGTGCTGGCACTTTTCATCTCTGAGCAATTGCTCGACATTTGCAATTTCTCAGCTCATGTCTACGAGACGGAAAGAGAATGACCGTGACGTTTGGTGGGTAGAGAAGCGCAAAGCCCCAGTGTTGCTGCGCCTGTGAAAGCGCTTCCAAGGAAGGGTGCTGGCTAGCAACAGCTTTCAGTGCTGGCACTTTTCATCTCTGAGCAATTGCTCGACGTTTGCAATTTCTCAGCTCGTTTCTACGAGACGGAAAGAGAAGGACCGTGATGTTTGGTGGGTAGAGAAGCGCAAAGCCCCAGTGTTGCTGCGCCTGTGAAAGCGCTTCCAAGGAAGGGTGCTGGCTAGCAACAGCTTTCAGTGCTGGCACTTTTCATCTCTGAGCAATTGCTGGACGTTTGCAATTTCTCAG
Organism: Sarcoramphus papa; assembly: GCA_037962945.1. Lineage (NCBI taxonomy): Eukaryota > Metazoa > Chordata > Aves > Accipitriformes > Cathartidae > Sarcoramphus > Sarcoramphus papa. The sequence continues at coordinate 14,989,619 of CM075595.1, read as the reverse complement.
CTCGTGTCTACGAGACGGAAAGAGAAGGACCGTGATGTTTGGTGGGTAGAGAAGCGCAAAGCCCCAGTGTTGCTGCGCCTGTGAAAGCGCTTCCAAGGAAGGGTGCTGGCTAGCAACAGCTTTCAGTGCTGGCACTTTTCATCTCTGAGCAATTGCTCGACGTTTGCAATTTCTCACCTGAGCTCTCTTTAGAGTGCGCGAGAGGATGAGCAGAAGATTAGGTGGCTAGAGAAGCCCAGAGCCCCAGTGTTCTTAGGCCTACAAAAGCGATCCAAGGAAGGGTGCTGGCTAGCAACAGCTTTCAGTGCTGGCACTTTTCATCTCTGAGCAATTGCTCGACGTTTGCAATTTCTCAGCTCGTGTCTACGAGACGGAAAGAGAAGGACCGTGACGTTTGGTGCGTATAGAAGCGCAAAGCCCCAGTGTTGCTGCGCCTGTGAAAGCGCTTCCAAGGAAGGGGGCTGGCTAGCAACAGCTTTCAGTGCTGGCACTTTTCATCTCTGAGCAATTGCTCGACGTTTGCAATTTCTCAGCTCGTGTCTACGAGACGGAAAGACAAGGACCGTGACGTTTGGTGGCTAGAGAAGCGCAAAGCCCCAGTGTTGCTGCGCCTGTGAAAGCGCTTCCAAGGAAGGGTGCTGGCTAGCAACAGCTTTCAGTGCTGGCACTTTTCATCTCTGAGCAATTGCTCGACATTTGCAATTTCTCAGCTCATGTCTACGAGACGGAAAGAGAATGACCGTGACGTTTGGTGGCTAGAGAAGCGCAAAGCCCCAGTGTTGCTGCGCCTGTGAAAGCGCTTCCAAGGAAGGGGGCTGGCTAGCAAGAGCTTTCAGTGCTGGCACTTTTCATCTCTGAGCAATTGCTCGACGTTTGCAATTTCTCAGCTCGTTTCTACGAGACGGAAAGAGAAGGACCGTGATGTTTGGTGGGTAGAGAAGCGCAAAGCCCCAGTGTTGCTGCGCCTGTGAAAGCGCTTCCAAGGAAGGGTGCTGGCTAGCAACAGCTTTCAGTGCTGGCACTTTTCATCTCTGAGCAATTGCTCGACGTTTGCAATTTCTCAGCTCGTGTCTACGAGACGGAAAGAGAAGGACCGTGATGTTTGGTGGGTAGAGAAGCGCAAAGCCCCAGTGTTGCTGCGCCTGTGAAAGCGCTTCCAAGGAAGGGTGCTGGCTAGCAACAGCTTTCAGTGCTGGCACTTTTCATCTCTGAGCAATTGCTGGACGTTTGCAATTTCTCACCTGAGCTCTCTTTAGAGTGCGCGAGAGGATGAGCAGAAGATTAGGTGGCTAGAGAAGCCCAGAGCCCCAGTGTTCTTAGGCCTACAAAAGCGATCCAAGGAAGGGTGCTGGCTAGCAACAGCTTTCAGTGCTGGCACTTTTCATCTCTGAGCAATTGCTCGACGTTTGCAATTTTTCAGCTCGTGTCTACGAGACGGAAAGAGAAGGACCGTGACGTTTGGTGCGTATAGAAGCGCAAAGCCCCAGTGTTGCTGCGCCTGTGAAAGCGCTTCCAAGGAAGGGTGCTGGCTAGCAACAGCTTTCAGTGCTGGCACTTTTCATCTCTGAGCAATTGCTCGACGTTTGCAATTTCTCACCTGAGCTCTCTTTAGAGTGCGCGAGAGGATGAGCAGAAGATTAGGTGGCTAGAGAAGCCCAAAGCCCCAGTGTGCTTAGGCCTACAAAAGCGCTTCCAAGGAAGGGTGCTGGCTAGCAACAGCTTTCAGTGCTGGCACTTTTCATCTCTGAGCAATTGCTCGACGTTTGCAATTTCTCAGCTCGTGTCTGCGAGACGGAAAGAGAAGGACCGTGACGTTTGGTGGGTAGAGAAGCGCAAAGCCCCAGTGTTGCTGCGCCTGTGAAAGCGCTTCCAAGGAAGGGTGCTGGCTAGCAACAGCTTTCAGTGCTGGCACTTTTCATCTCTGAGCAATTGCTGGACGTTTGCAATTTCTCCCCTGAGCTCTCTTTAGAGTGCGCGAGAGGATGAGCACAAGATGAGGTGGCTAGAGAAGCCCAGAGCCCCAGTGTTCTTAGGCCTACAAAAGCGCTTCCAAGGAAGGGGGCTGGCTAGCAAGAGCTTTCAGTGCTGGCACTTTTCATCTCTGAGCAATTGCTCGACGTTTGCAATTTCTCACCTGAGCTCTCTTTAGAGTGCGCGAGAGGATGAGCAGAAGATTAGGTGGCTAGAGAAGCCCAGAGCCCCAGTGTTCTTAGGCCTACAAAAGCGCTTCCAAGGAAGGGTGCTGGCTAGCAACAGCTTTCAGTGCTGGCACTTTTCATCTCTGAGCAATTGCTCGACGTTTGCAATTTCTCACCTGAGCTCTCTTTAGAGTGCGCGAGAGGATGAGCAGAAGATTAGGTGGCTAGAGAAGCCCAGAGCCCCACTGTTCTTAGGCCTACAAAAGCGCTTCCAAGGAAGGGGTCTAGCTAGCAACAGCTTTCAGTGCTGGCACTTTTCCTCTCTGAGCAATTGCTCGACGTTTGCAATTTCTCAGCTCGTGTCTACGAGACGGAAAGAGAAGGACCGTGACGTTTGGTGGCTAGAGAAGCGCAAAGCCCCAGTGTTGCTGCGCCTGTGAAAGCGCTTCCAAGGAAGGGGGCTGGCTAGCAAGAGCTTTCAGTGCTGGCACTTTTCATCTCTGAGCAATTGCTGGACGTTTGCAATTTCTCCCCTGAGCTCTCTTTAGAGTGCGCGAGAGGATGAGCAGAAGATTAGGTGGCTAGAGAAGCCCAGAGCCCCAGTGTTCTTAGGCCTACAAAAGCGCTTCCAAGGAAGGGGGCTGGCTAGCAACAGCTTTCAGTGCTGGCACTTTTCATCTCTGAGCAATTGCTCGACGTTTGCAATTTCTCAGCTCGTGTCTACGAGTCGGAAAGAGAATGACAGTGACGTTTGGTGGCTAGAGAAGCGCAAAGCCCCAGTGTTGCTGCGCCTGTGAAAGCGCTTCCAAGGAAGGGTGCTGGCTAGCAACAGCTTTCAGTGCTGGCACTTTTCATCTCTGAGCAATTGCTCGACGTTTGCAATTTCTCAGCTCGTGTCTAGGAGACGGAAAGAGAAGGACCGTGACGTTTGGTGGCTAGAGAAGCGCAAAGCCCCAGTGTTGCTGCGCCTGTGAAAGCGCTTCCAAGGAAGGGTGCTGGCTAGCAAGAGCTTTCAGTGCTGGCACTTTTCATCTCTGAGCAATTGCTCGACGTTTGCAATTTCTCACCTGAGCTCTCTTTAGAGTGCGTGAGAGGATGAGCAGAAGATTAGGTGGCTAGAGAAGCCCAGAGCCCCACTGTTCTTAGGCCTACAAAAGCGCTTCCAAGGAAGGGTGCTGGCTAGCAACAGCTTTCAGTGCTGGCACTTTTCACCTCTGAGCAATTGCTCGACGTTTGCAATTTCTCAGCTCGTGTCTACGAGACGGAGAGATAGTGACCGTGACGTTTGGTGGCTAGAGAAGCGCAAAGCCCCAGTGTTGCTGCGCCTGTGAAAGCGCTTCCAAGGAAGGGTGCTGGCTAGCAACAGCTTTCAGTGCTGGCACTTTTCATCTCTGAGCAATTGCTCGACGTTTGCAATTTCTCAGCTCATGTCTACGAGACGGAAAGAGAATGACCGTGACGTTTGGTGGGTAGAGAAGCGCAAAGCCCCAGTGTTGCTGCGCCTGTGAAAGCGCTTCCAAGGAAGGGGGCTGGCTAGCAACAGCTTTCAGTGCTGGCACTTTTCATCTCTGAGCAATTGCTCGACATTTTCATTTTCTCACCTGAGGTCTTTTTAGAGTGCGCGAGAGGATGAGCAGAAGATTAAGTGGCTAGAGAAGCCCAGAGCCCCAGTGTTCTTAGGCCTACAAAAGCGCTTCCAAGGAAGGGGGCTGGCTAGCAACAGCTTTCAGTGCTGGCACTTTTCATCTCTGAGCAATTGCTCGACATTTTCATTTTCTCACCTCAGGTCTTTTTAGAGTGCGCGAGAGTATGAGCAGAAGATTAAGTGGCTAGAGAAGCCCAGAGCCCCAGTGTTCTTAGGCCTACAAAAGCGCTTCCAAGGAAGGGGGCTGGCTAGCAACAGCTTTCAGTGCTGGCACTTTTCATCTCTGAGCAATTGCTCGACATTTGCAATTTCTCACCTGAGCTCTCTTTAGAGTGCGCGAGAGGATGAGCAGAAGATTAGGTGGCTAGAGAAGGCCAGAGCCCCAGTGTTCTTAGGCCTACAAAGGCGCTTCCAAGGAAGGGGGCTGGCTAGCAACAGCTTTCAGTGCTGGCACTTTTCATCTCTGAGCAATTGCTCGACATTTGCAATTTCTCAGCTCATGTCTACGAGACGGAAAGAGAATGACCGTGACGTTTGGTGGGTAGAGAAGCGCAAAGCCCCAGTGTTGCTGCGCCTGTGAAAGCGCTTCCAAGGAAGGGTGCTGGCTAGCAAGAGCTTTCAGTGCTGGCACTTTTCATCTCTGAGCAATTGCTCGACGTTTGCAATTTCTCAGCTCGTGTCTAGGAGACGGAAAGAGAATGACCGTGACGTTTGGTGGGTAGAGAAGCGCAAAGCCCCAGTGTTGCTGCGCCTGTGAAAGCGCTTCCAAGGAAGGGGGCTGGCTAGCAACAGCTTTCAGTGCTGGCACTTTTCATCTCTGAGCAATTGCTCGACGTTTGCAATTTCTCAGCTCGTGTCTACGAGACGGAAAGAGAAGGACCGTGATGTTTGGTGGGTAGAGAAGCGCAAAGCCCCAGTGTTGCTGCGCCTGTGAAAGCGCTTCCAAGGAAGGGTGCTGGCTAGCAACAGCTTTCAGTGCTGGCACTTTTCATCTCTGAGCAATTGCTGGACGTTTGCAATTTCTCCCCTGAGCTCTCTTTAGAGTGCGCGAGAGGATGAGCAGAAGATTAGGTGGCTAGAGAAGCCCAGAGCCCCAGTGTTCTTAGGCCTACAAAAGCGCTTCCAAGGAAGGGTGCTGGCTAGCAAGAGCTTTCAGTGCTGGCACTTTTCATCTCTGAGCAATTGCTCGACGTTTGCAATTTCTCAGCTCGTGTCTACGAGACGGAAAGAGAAGGACCGTGACGTTTGGTGCGTATAGAAGCGCAAAGCCCCAGTGTTACTGCGCCTGTGAAAGCGCTTCCAAGGAAGGGTGCTGGCTAGCAACAGCTTTCAGTGCTGGCACTTTTCATCTCTGAGCAATTGCTCGACGTTTGCAATTTCTCAGCTCGTGTCTACGAGACGGAAAGACAAGGACCGTGACGTTTGGTGGCTAGAGAAGCGCAAATCCCCAGTGTTGCTGCGCCTGTGAAAGCGCTTCCAAGGAAGGGTGCTGGCTAGCAACAGCTTTCAGTGCTGGCACTTTTCATCTCTGAGCAATTGCTCGACGTTTGCAATTTCTCACCTGAGCTCTCTTTAGAGTGCGCGAGAGGATGAGCAGAAGATTAGGTGGCTAGAGAAGCCCAAAGCCCCAGTGTGCTTAGGCCTACAAAAGCGCTTCCAAGGAAGGGTGCTGGCTAGCAACAGCTTTCAGTGCTGGCACTTTTCATCTCTGAGCAATTGCTCGACGTTTGCAATTTCTCAGCTCGTGTCTACGAGACGGAAAGAGAAGGACCGTGACGGTTGGTGGGTAGAGAAGCGCAAAGCCCCAGTGTTGCTGCGCCTGTGAAAGCGCTTCCAAGGAAGGGTGCTGGCTAGCAACAGCTTTCAGTGCTGGCACTTTTCATCTCTGAGCAATTGCTGGACGTTTGCAATTTCTCCCCTGAGCTCTCTTTAGAGTGCGCGAGAGGATGAGCACAAGATGAGGTGGCTAGAGAAGCCCAGAGCCCCAGTGTTCTTAGGCCTACAAAAGCGCTTCCAAGGAAGGGTGCTGGCTAGCAAGAGCTTTCAGTGCTGGCACTTTTCATCTCTGAGCAATTGCTCGACGTTTGCAATTTCTCCCCTGAGCTCTCTTTAGAGTGCGCGAGAGGATGAGCAGAAGATTAGGTGGCTAGAGAAGCCCAGAGCCCCAGTGTTCTTAAAACTACAAAAGCGCTTCCAAGGAAGGGTGCTGGCTAGCAACAGCTTTCAGTGCTGGCACTTTTCATCTCTGAGCAATTGCTCGACGTTTGCAATTTCTCCCCTGAGCTCTCTTTAGAGTGCGCGAGAGGATGAGCAGAAGATTAGGTGGCTAGAGAAGCCCAGAGCCCCAGTGTTCTTAGGCCTACAAAAGCGCTTCCAAGGAAGGGGGCTGGCTAGCAACAGCTTTCAGTGCTGGCACTTTTCATCTCTGAGCAATTGCTCGACGTTTGCAATTTCTCAGCTCGTGTCTACGAGTCGGAAAGAGAATGACAGTGACGTTTGGTGGCTAGAGAAGCGCAAAGCCCCAGTGTTGCTGCGCCTGTGAAAGCGCTTCCAAGGAAGGGTGCTGGCTAGCAAGAGCTTTCAGTGCTGGCACTTTTCATCTCTGAGCAATTGCTGGACGTTTGCAATTTCTCACCTGAGCTCTCTTTAGAGTGCGTGAGAGGATGAGCAGAAGATTAGGTGGCTAGAGAAGCCCAGAGCCCCACTGTTCTTAGGCCTACAAAAGCGCTTCCAAGGAAGGGTGCTGGCTAGCAACAGCTTTCAGTGCTGGCACTTTTCACCTCTGAGCAATTGCTCGACGTTTGCAATTTCTCAGCTCGTGTCTACGAGACGGAGAGATAGTGACCGTGACGTTTGGTGGGTAGAGAAGCGCAAAGCCCCAGTGTTGCTGCGCCTGTGAAAGCGCTTCCAAGGAAGGGTGCTGGCTAGCAACAGCTTTCAGTGCTGGCACTTTTCATCTCTGAGCAATTGCTCGACGTTTGCAATTTCTCAGCTCATGTCTACGAGACGGAAAGAGAATGACCGTGACGTTTGGTGGCTAGAGAAGCGCAAAGCCCCAGTGTTGCTGCGCCTGTGAAAGCGCTTCCAAGGAAGGGTGCTGGCTAGCAACAGCTTTCAGTGCTGGCACTTTTCATCTCTGAGCAATTGCTCAACATTTTCATTTTCTCACCTGAGGTCTTTTTAGAGTGCGCGAGAGGATGAGCAGAAGATTAAGTGGCTAGAGAAGCCCAGAGCCCCACTGTTCTTAGGCCTACAAAAGCACTTCCAAGGAACGGGGCTATCTAGCAAGAGCTTTCAGTGCTGGCACTTTTCCTCTCTGAGCAATTGCTTGACGTTTGCAATTTCTCAGCTTGTGTCTAGGAGACGGAAAGAGAATGACCGTGACGTTTGGTGGGTAGAGAAGCGCAAAGCCCCAGTGTTGCTGCGCCTGTGAAAGCGCTTCCAAGGAAGGGTGCTGGCTAGCAACAGCTTTCAGTGCTGGCACTTTTCATCTCTGAGCAATTGCTGGACGTTTGCAATTTCTCAGCTCGTTTCTACGAGACGGAAAGAGAAGGACCGTGACGTTTGGTGGGTAGAGAAGCGCAAAGCCCCAGTGTTGCTGCGCCTGTGAAAGCGCTTCCAAGGAAGGGTGCTGGCTAGCAACAGCTTTCAGTGCTGGCACTTTTCCTCTCTGAGCAATTGCTCGACGTTTGCAATTTCTCAGCTCGTGTCTACGAGACGGAAAGAGAAGGACCGTGATGTTTGGTGGGTAGAGAAGCGCAAAGCCCCAGTGTTGCTGCGCCTGTGAAAGCGCTTCCAAGGAAGGGTGCTGGCTAGCAACAGCTTTCAGTGCTGGCACTTTTCATCTCTGAGCAATTGCTCGACGTTTGCAATTTCTCACCTGAGCTCTCTTTAGAGTGCGCGAGAGGATGAGCAGAAGATTAGGTGGCTAGAGAAGCCCAGAGCCCCAGTGTTCTTAGGCCTACAAAAGCGCTTCCAAAGAAGGGTGCTGGCTAGCAACAGCTTTCAGTGCTGGCACTTTTCATCTCTGAGCAATTGCTCGACGTTTGCAATTTCTCAGCTCGTGTCTACGAGACGGAAAGAGAAGGACCGTGACGTTTGGTGGCTAGAGAAGCGCAAAGCCCCAGTGTTGCTGCGCCTGTGAAAGCGCTTCCAAGGAAGGGTGCTGGCTAGCAACAGCTTTCAGTGCTGGCACTTTTCATCTCTGAGCAATTGCTGGACGTTTGCAATTTCTCACCTGAGCTCTCTTTAGAGTGCGCGAGAGGATGAGCAGAAGATTAGGTGGCTAGAGAAGCCCAGAGCCCCAGTGTTCTTAGGCCTACAAAAGCGCTTCCAAGGAAGGGTGCTGGCTAGCAACAGCTTTCAGTGCTGGCACTTTTCATCTCTGAGCAATTGCTCGACGTTTGCAATTTCTCACCTGAGCTCTCTTTAGAGTGCGCGAGAGGATGAGCAGAAGATTAGGTGGCTAGAGAAGCCCAGAGCCCCAGTGTGCTTAGGCCTACAAAAGCGCTTCCAAGGAAGGGTGCTGGCTAGCAACAGCTTTCAGTGCTGGCACTTTTCCTCTCTGAGCAATTGCTCGACGTTTGCAATTTCTCAGCTCGTGTCTATGAGACGGAAAGAGAAGGACCGTGACGTTTGGTGGGTAGAGAAGCGCAAAGCCCCAGTGTTGCTGCGCCTGTGAAAGCGCTTCCAAGGAAGGGTGCTGGCTAGCAACAGCTTTCAGTGCTGGCACTTTTCATCTCTGAGCAATTGCTGGACGTTTGCAATTTCTCCCCTGAGCTCTCTTTAGAGTGCGCGAGAGGATGAGCACAAGATTAGGTGGCTAGAGAAGCCCAGAGCCCCAGTGTTCTTAGGCCTACAAAAGCGCTTCCAAGGAAGGGGGCTGGCTAGCAAGAGCTTTCAGTGCTGGCACTTTTCATCTCTGAGCAATTGCTCGACGTTTGCAATTTCTCCCCTGAGCTCTCTTTAGAGTGCGCGAGAGGATGAGCAGAAGATTAGGTGGCTAGAGAAGCCCAGAGCCCCAGTGTTCTTAGGCCTACAAAAGCGCTTCCAAGGAAGGGTGCTAGCTAGCAACAGCTTTCAGTGCTGGCACTTTTCCTCTCTGAGCAATTGCTCGACGTTTGCAATTTCTCAGCTCGTGTCTAGGAGACGGAAAGAGAATGACCGTGACGTTTGGTGGGTAGAGAAGCGCAAAGCCCCAGTGTTGCTGCGCCTGTGAAAGCGCTTCCAAGGAAGGGTGCTGGCTAGCAACAGCTTTCAGTGCTGGCACTTTTCATCTCTGAGCAATTGCTCGACGTTTGCAATTTCTCCCCTGAGCTCTCTTTAGAGTGCGCGAGAGGATGAGCAGAAAATTAGGTGGCTAGAGAAGCCCAGAGCCCCAGTGTTCTTAGGCCTACAAAAGCGCTTCCAAGGAAGGGTGCTGGCTAGCAACAGCTTTCAGTGCTGGCACTTTTCATCTCTGAGCAATTGCTCGACGTTTGCAATTTCTCAGCTCGTGTCTACGAGACGGAAAGACAAGGACCGTGACGTTTGGTGCGTATAGAAGCGCAAAGCCCCAGTGTTGCTGCGCCTGTGAAAGCGCTTCCAAGGAAGGGTGCTGGCTAGCAACAGCTTTCAGTGCTGGCACTTTTCATCTCTGAGCAATTGCTCGACGTTTGCAATTTCTCAGCTCGTGTCTACGAGACGGAAAGAGAAGGACCGTGACGTTTGGTGGCTAGAGAAGCGCAAAGCCCCAGTGTTGCTGCGCCTGTGAAAGCGCTTCCAAGGAAGGGTGCTGGCTAGCAACAGCTTTCAGTGCTGGCACTTTTCATCTCTGAGCAATTGCTGGACGTTTGCAATTTCTCACCTGAGCTCTCTTTAGAGTGCGCGAGAGGATGAGCAGAAGATTAGGTGGCTAGAGAAGCCCAAAGCCCCAGTGTGCTTAGGCCTACAAAAGCGCTTCCAAGGAAGGGTGCTGGCTAGCAAGAGCTTTCAGTGCTGGCACTTTTCATCTCTGAGCAATTGCTCGATGTTTGCAATTTCTCAGCTCGTGTCTACGAGACGGAAAGAGAAGGACCGTGACGTTTGGTGGCTAGAGAAGCGCAAAGCCCCAGTGTTGCTGCGCCTGTGAAAGCGCTTCCAAGGAAGGGTGCTGGCTAGCAACAGCTTTCAGTGCTGGCACTTTTCATCTCTGAGCAATTGCTCGACGTTTGCAATTTCTCCCCTGAGCTCTCTTTAGAGTGCACGAGAGGATGAGCACAAGATGAGGTGGCTAGAGAAGCCCAGAGCCCCAGTGTTCTTAGGCCTACAAAAGCGCTTCCAAGGAAGGGTGCTGGCTAGCAACAGCTTTCAGTGCTGGCACTTTTCATCTCTGAGCAATTGCTCGACGTTTGCAATTTCTCACCTGAGCTCTCTTTAGAGTGCGCGAGAGGATGAGCAGAAGATTAGGTGGCTAGAGAAGCCCAAAGCCCCAGTGTGCTTAGGCCTACAAAAGCGCTTCCAAGGAAGGGGGCTGGCTAGCAAGAGCTTTCAGTGCTGGCACTTTTCATCTCTGAGCAATTGCTCGACGTTTGCAATTTCTCAGCTCGTGTCTACGAGACGGAAAGAGAAGGACCGTGACGTTTGGTGGCTAGAGAAGCGCAAAGCCCCAGTGTTGCTGCGCCTGTGAAAGCGCTTCCAAGGAAGGGTGCTGGCTAGCAACAGCTTTCAGTGCTGGCACTTTTCATCTCTGAGCAATTGCTGGACGTTTGCAATTTCTCCCCTGAGCTCTCTTTAGAGTGCGCGAGAGGATGAGCACAAGATTAGGTGGCTAGAGAAGCCCAGAGCCCCAGTGTTCTTAGGCCTACAAAAGCGCTTCCAAGGAAGGGGGCTGGCTAGCAAGAGCTTTCAGTGCTGGCACTTTTCATCTCTGAGCAATTGCTCGACGTTTGCAATTTCTCCCCTGAGCTCTCTTTAGAGTGCGTGAGAGGATGAGCAGAAGATTAGGTGGCTAGAGAAGCCCAGAGCCCCACTGTTCTTAGGCCTACAAAAGCGCTTCCAAGGAAGGGGGCTAGCTAGCAACAGCTTTCAGTGCTGGCACTTTTCCTCTCTGAGCAATTGCTCGACGTTTGCAATTTCTCAGCTCGTGTCTAGGAGACGGAAAGAGAATGACCGTGACGTTTGGTGGCTAGAGAAGCGCAAAGCCCCAGTGTTGCTGCGCCTGTGAAAGCGCTTCCAAGGAAGGGTGCTGGCTAGCAACAGCTTTCAGTGCTGGCACTTTTCATCTCTGAGCAATTGCTCGACGTTTGCAATTTCTCCCCTGAGCTCTCTTTAGAGTGCGCGAGAGGATGAGCAGAAGATTAGGTGGCTAGAGAAGCCCAGAGCCCCAGTGTTCTTAGGCCTACAAAAGCGCTTCCAAGAAAGGGGGCTGGCTAGCAAGAGCTTTCAGTGCTGGCACTTTTCATCTCTGAGCAATTGCTCGACGTTTGCAATTTCTCAGCTCGTGTCTACGAGTCGGAAAGAGAATGACAGTGACGTTTGGTGGCTAGAGAAGCGCAAAGCCCCAGTGTTGCTGCGCCTGTGAAAGCGCTTCCAAGGAAGGGTGCTGCCTAGCAACAGCTTTCAGTGCTGGCACTTTTCATCTCTGAGCAATTGCTCGACGTTTGCAATTTCTCAGCTCGTGTCTAGGAGACGGAAAGAGAAGGACCGTGACGTTTGGTGGCTAGAGAAGCGCAAAGCCCCAGTGTTGCTGCGCCTGTGAAAGCGCTTCCAAGGAAGGGTGCTGGCTAGCAAGAGCTTTCAGTGCTGGCACTTTTCATCTCTGAGCAATTGCTGGACGTTTGCAATTTCTCACCTGAGCTCTCTTTAGAGTGCGTGAGAGGATGAGCAGAAGATTAGGTGGCTAGAGAAGCCCAGAGCCCCACTGTTCTTAGGCCTACAAAAGCGCTTCCAAGGAAGGGTGCTGGCTAGCAACAGCTTTCAGTGCTGGCACTTTTCACCTCTGAGCAATTGCTCGACGTTTGCAATTTCTCAGCTCGTGTCTACGAGACGGAGAGATAGTGACCGTGACGTTTGGTGGGTAGAGAAGCGCAAAGCCCCAGTGTTGCTGCGCCTGTGAAAGCGCTTCCAAGGAAGGGTGCTGGCTAGCAACAGCTTTCAGTGCTGGCACTTTTCATCTCTGAGCAATTGCTCGACGTTTGCAATTTCTCAGCTCATGTCTACGAGACGGAAAGAGAATGACCGTGACGTTTGGTGGCTAGAGAAGCGCAAAGCCCCAGTGTTGCTGCGCCTGTGAAAGCGCTTCCAAGGAAGGGTGCTGGCTAGCAACAGCTTTCAGTGCTGGCACTTTTCATCTCTGAGCAATTGCTCAACATTTTCATTTTCTCACCTGAGGTCTTTTTAGAGTGCGCGAGAGGATGAGCAGAAGATTAAGTGGCTAGAGAAGCCCAGAGCCCCACTGTTCTTAGGCCTACAAAAGCGCTTCCAAGGAACGGGGCTATCTAGCAAGAGCTTTCAGTGCTGGCACTTTTCATCTCTGAGCAATTGCTCGACGTTTGCAATTTCTCAGCTTGTGTCTAGGAGACGGAAAGAGAATGACCGTGACGTTTGGTGGGTAGAGAAGCGCAAAGCCCCAGTGTTGCTGCGCCTGTGAAAGCGCTTCCAAGGAAGGGTGCTGGCTAGCAACAGCTTTCAGTGCTGGCACTTTTCATCTCTGAGCAATTGCTCGACGTTTGCAATTTCTCAGCTCGTTTCTACGAGACGGAAAGAGAAGGACCGTGACGTTTGGTGGGTAGAGAAGCGCAAAGCCCCAGTGTTGCTGCGCCTGTGAAAGCGCTTCCAAGGAAGGGTGCTGGCTAGCAACAGCTTTCAGTGCTGGCACTTTTCCTCTCTGAGCAATTGCTCGACGTTTGCAATTTCTCAGCTCGTGTCTACGAGACGGAAAGAGAAGGACCGTGATGTTTGGTGGGTAGAGAAGCGCAAAGCCCCAGTGTTGCTGCGCCTGTGAAAGCGCTTCCAAGGAAGGGTGCTGGCTAGCAACAGCTTTCAGTGCTGGCACTTTTCATCTCTGAGCAATTGCTGGACGTTTGCAATTTCTCACCTGAGCTCTCTTTAGAGTGCGCGAGAGGATGAGCAGAAGATTAGGTGGCTAGAGAAGCCCAGAGCCCCAGTGTTCTTAGGCCTACAAAAGCGCTTCCAAAGAAGGGTGCTGGCTAGCAACAGCTTTCAGTGCTGGCACTTTTCATCTCTGAGCAATTGCTCGACGTTTGCAATTTCTCAGCTCGTGTCTACGAGACGGAAAGAGAAGGACCGTGACGTTTGGTGGGTAGAGAAGCGCAAAGCCCCAGTGTTGCTGCGCCTGTGAAAGCGCTTCCAAGGAAGGGTGCTGGCTAGCAACAGCTTTCAGTGCTGGCACTTTTCATCTCTGAGCAATTGCTGGACGTTTGCAATTTCTCACCTGAGCTCTCTTTAGAGTGCGCGAGAGGATGAGCACAAGATTAGGTGGCTAGAGAAGCCCAGAGCCCCAGTGTTCTTAGGCCTACAAAAGCGCTTCCAAGGAAGGGGGCTGGCTAGCAACAGCTTTCAGTGCTGGCACTTTTCATCTCTGAGCAATTGCTCGACGTTTGCAATTTCTCACCTGAGCTCTCTTTAGAGTGCGCGAGAGGATGAGCAGAAGATTAGGTGGCTAGAGAAGCCCAGAGCCCCAGTGTGCTTAGGCCTACAAAAGCGCTTCCAAGGAAGGGTGCTGGCTAGCAACAGCTTTCAGTGCTGGCACTTTTCCTCTCTGAGCAATTGCTCGACGTTTGCAATTTCTCAGCTCATGTCTATGAGACGGAAAGAGAAGGACCGTGACGTTTGGTGGCTAGAGAAGCGCAAAGCCCCAGTGTTGCTGCGCCTGTGAAAGCGCTTCCAAGGAAGGGTGCTGGCTAGCAACAGCTTTCAGTGCTGGCACTTTTCATCTCTGAGCAATTGCTGGACGTTTGCAATTTCTCCCCTGAGCTCTCTTTAGAGTGCGCGAGAGGATGAGCACAAGATTAGGTGGCTAGAGAAGCCCAGAGCCCCAGTGTTCTTAGGCCTACAAAAGCGCTTCCAAGGAAGGGGGCTGGCTAGCAAGAGCTTTCAGTGCTGGCACTTTTCATCTCTGAGCAATTGCTCGACGTTTGCAATTTCTCCCCTGAGCTCTCTTTAGAGTGCGCGAGAGGATGAGCAGAAGATTAGGTGGCTAGAGAAGCCCAGAGCCCCAGTGTTCTTAGGCCTACAAAAGCGCTTCCAAGGAAGGGTGCTAGCTAGCAACAGCTTTCAGTGCTGGCACTTTTCCTCTCTGAGCAATTGCTCGACGTTTGCAATTTCTCAGCTCGTGTCTAGGAGACGGAAAGAGAATGACCGTGACGTTTGGTGGGTAGAGAAGCGCAAAGCCCCAGTGTTGCTGCGCCTGTGAAAGCGCTTCCAAGGAAGGGTGCTGGCTAGCAACAGCTTTCAGTGCTGGCACTTTTCATCTCTGAGCAATTGCTCGACGTTTGCAATTTCTCCCCTGAGCTCTCTTTAGAGTGCGCGAGAGGATGAGCAGAAGATTAGGTGGCTAGAGAAGCCCAGAGCCCCAGTGTTCTTAGGCCTACAAAAGCGCTTCCAAGGAAGGGTGCTGGCTAGCAACAGCTTTCAGTGCTGGCACTTTTCATCTCTGAGCAATTGCTCGACGTTTGCAATTTCTCAGCTCGTGTCTACGAGACGGAAAGAGAAGGACCGTGACGTTTGGTGGCTAGAGAAGCGCAAAGCCCCAGTGTTGCTGCGCCTGTGAAAGCGCTTCCAAGGAAGGGTGCTGGCTAGCAACAGCTTTCAGTGCTGGCACTTTTCATCTCTGAGCAATTGCTCGACGTTTGCAATTTCTCCCCTGAGCTCTCTTTAGAGTGCACGAGAGGATGAGCACAAGATTAGGTGGCTAGAGAAGCCCAGAGCCCCAGTGTTCTTAGGCCTACAAAAGCGCTTCCAAGGAAGGGTGCTGGCTAGCAACAGCTTTCAGTGCTGGCACTTTTCATCTCTGAGCAATTGCTCGACGTTTGCAATTTCTCACCTGAGCTCTCTTTAGAGTGCGCGAGAGGATGAGCAGAAGATTAGGTGGCTAGAGAAGCCCAAAGCCCCAGTGTGCTTAGGCCTACAAAAGCGCTTCCAAGGAAGGGGGCTGGCTAGCAAGAGCTTTCAGTGCTGGCACTTTTCATCTCTGAGCAATTGCTCGACGTTTGCAATTTCTCAGCTCGTGTCTAGGAGACGGAAAGAGAAGGACCGTGACGTTTGGTGGCTAGAGAAGCGCAAAGCCCCAGTGTTGCTGCGCCTGTGAAAGCGCTTCCAAGGAAGGGTGCTGGCTAGCAACAGCTTTCAGTGCTGGCACTTTTCATCTCTGAGCAATTGCTGGACGTTTGCAATTTCTCACCTGAGCTCTCTTTAGAGTGCGCGAGAGGATGAGCACAAGATTAGGTGGCTAGAGAAGCCCAGAGCCCCAGTGTTCTTAGGCCTACAAAAGCGCTTCCAAGGAAGGGGGCTGGCTAGCAAGAGCTTTCAGTGCTGGCACTTTTCATCTCTGAGCAATTGCTCGACGTTTGCAATTTCTCCCCTGAGCTCTCTTTAGAGTGCGTGAGAGGATGAGCAGAAGATTAGGTGGCTAGAGAAGCCCAGAGCCCCACTGTTCTTAGGCCTACAAAAGCGCTTCCAAGGAAGGGGGCTAGCTAGCAACAGCTTTCAGTGCTGGCACTTTTCCTCTCTGAGCAATTGCTCGACGTTTGCAATTTCTCAGCTCGTGTCTAGGAGACGGAAAGAGAATGACCGTGACGTTTGGTGGCTAGAGAAGCGCAAAGCCCCAGTGTTGCTGCGCCTGTGAAAGCGCTTCCAAGGAAGGGTGCTGGCTAGCAACAGCTTTCAGTGCTGGCACTTTTCATCTCTGAGCAATTGCTCGACGTTTGCAATTTCTCCCCTGAGCTCTCTTTAGAGTGCGCGAGAGGATGAGCAGAAGATTAGGTGGCTAGAGAAGCCCAGAGCCCCAGTGTTCTTAGGCCTACAAAAGCGCTTCCAAGGAAGGGGGCTGGCTAGCAACAGCTTTCAGTGCTGGCACTTTTCATCTCTGAGCAATTGCTCGACGTTTGCAATTTCTCAGCTCGTGTCTACGAGTCGGAAAGAGAATGACAGTGACGTTTGGTGGCTAGAGAAGCGCAAAGCCCCAGTGTTGCTGCGCCTGTGAAAGCGCTTCCAAGGAAGGGTGCTGCCTAGCAACAGCTTTCAGTGCTGGCACTTTTCATCTCTGAGCAATTGCTCGACGTTTGCAATTTCTCAGCTCGTGTCTAGGAGACGGAAAGAGAAGGACCGTGACGTTTGGTGGCTAGAGAAGCGCAAAGCCCCAGTGTTGCTGCGCCTGTGAAAGCGCTTCCAAGGAAGGGTGCTGGCTAGCAAGAGCTTTCAGTGCTGGCACTTTTCATCTCTGAGCAATTGCTGGACGTTTGCAATTTCTCACCTGAGCTCTCTTTAGAGTGCGTGAGAGGATGAGCAGAAGATTAGGTGGCTAAAGAAGCCCAGAGCCCCACTGTTCTTAGGCCTACAAAAGCGCTTCCAAGGAAGGGTGCTGGCTAGCAACAGCTTTCAGTGCTGGCACTTTTCACCTCTGAGCAATTGCTCGACGTTTGCAATTTCTCAGCTCGTGTCTACGAGACGGAGAGATAGTGACCGTGACGTTTGGTGGGTAGAGAAGCGCAAAGCCCCAGTGTTGCTGCGCCTGTGAAAGCGCTTCCAAGGAAGGGTGCTGGCTAGCAACAGCTTTCAGTGCTGGCACTTTTCCTCTCTGAGCAATTGCTCGACGTTTGCAATTTCTCAGCTCATGTCTACGAGACGGAAAGAGAATGACCGTGACGTTTGGTGGGTAGAGAAGCGCAAAGCCCCAGTGTTGCTGCGCCTGTGAAAGCGCTTCCAAGGAAGGGTGCTGGCTAGCAACAGCTTTCAGTGCTGGCACTTTTCATCTCTGAGCAATTGCTGGACGTTTGCAATTTCTCAGCTCGTTTCTACGAGACGGAAAGAGAAGGACCGTGATGTTTGGTGGGTAGAGAAGCGCAAAGCCCCAGTGTTGCTGCGCCTGTGAAAGCGCTTCCAAGGAAGGGTGCTGGCTAGCAACAGCTTTCAGTGCTGGCACTTTTCCTCTCTGAGCAATTGCTCGACGTTTGCAATTTCTCAGCTCGTGTCTACGAGACGGAAAGAGAAGGACCGTGATGTTTGGTGGGTAGAGAAGCGCAAAGCCCCAGTGTTGCTGCGCCTGTGAAAGCGCTTCCAAGGAAGGGTGCTGGCTAGCAACAGCTTTCAGTGCTGGCACTTTTCATCTCTGAGCAATTGCTGGACGTTTGCAATTTCTCACCTGAGCTCTCTTTAGAGTGCGCGAGAGGATGAGCAGAAGATTAGGTGGCTAGAGAAGCCCAGAGCCCCAGTGTTCTTAGGCCTACAAAAGCGCTTCCAAAGAAGGGTGCTGGCTAGCAACAGCTTTCAGTGCTGGCACTTTTCATCTCTGAGCAATTGCTCGACGTTTGCAATTTCTCAGCTCGTGTCTACGAGACGGAAAGAGAAGGACCGTGACGTTTGGTGCGTATAGAAGCGCAAAGCCCCAGTGTTGCTGCGCCTGTGAAAGCGCTTCCAAGGAAGGGTGCTGGCTAGCAACAGCTTTCAGTGCTGGCACTTTTCATCTCTGAGCAATTGCTGGACGTTTGCAATTTCTCACCTGAGCTCTCTTTAGAGTGCGCGAGAGGATGAGCAGAAGATTAGGTGGCTAGAGAAGCCCAGAGCCCCAGTGTTCTTAGGCCTACAAAAGCGCTTCCAAGGAAGGGTGCTGGCTAGCAACAGCTTTCAGTGCTGGCACTTTTCATCTCTGAGCAATTGCTCGACGTTTGCAATTTCTCACCTGAGCTCTCTTTAGAGTGCGCGAGAGGATGAGCAGAAGATTAGGTGGCTAGAGAAGCCCAGAGCCCCAGTGTGCTTAGGCCTACAAAAGCGCTTCCAAGGAAGGGTGCTGGCTAGCAACAGCTTTCAGTGCTGGCACTTTTCATCTCTGAGCAATTGCTCGACGTTTGCAATTTCTCAGCTCGTGTCTATGAGACGGAAAGAGAAGGACCGTGACGTTTGGTGGGTAGAGAAGCGCAAAGCCCCAGTGTTGCTGCGCCTGTGAAAGCGCTTCCAAGGAAGGGTGCTGGCTAGCAACAGCTTTCAGTGCTGGCACTTTTCATCTCTGAGCAATTGCTCGACGTTTGCAATTTCTCCCCTGAGCTCTCTTTAGAGTGCGCGAGAGGATGAGCACAAGATTAGGTGGCTAGAGAAGCCCAGAGCCCCAGTGTTCTTAGGCCTACAAAAGCGCTTCCAAGGAAGGGGGCTGGCTAGCAAGAGCTTTCAGTGCTGGCACTTTTCATCTCTGAGCAATTGCTCGACGTTTGCAATTTCTCCCCTGAGCTCTCTTTAGAGTGCGCGAGAGGATGAGCAGAAGATTAGGTGGCTAGAGAAGCCCAGAGCCCCAGTGTTCTTAGGCCTACAAAAGCGCTTCCAAGGAAGGGTGCTAGCTAGCAACAGCTTTCAGTGCTGGCACTTTTCCTCTCTGAGCAATTGCTCGACGTTTGCAATTTCTCAGCTCGTGTCTAGGAGACGGAAAGAGAATGACCGTGACGTTTGGTGGCTAGAGAAGCGCAAAGCCCCAGTGTTGCTGCGCCTGTGAAAGCGCTTCCAAGGAAGGGTGCTGGCTAGCAACAGCTTTCAGTGCTGGCACTTTTCATCTCTGAGCAATTGCTCGACGTTTGCAATTTCTCCCCTGAGCTCTCTTTAGAGTGCGCGAGAGGATGAGCAGAAGATTAGGTGGCTAGAGAAGCCCAGAGCCCCAGTGTTCTTAGGCCTACAAAAGCGCTTCCAAGGAAGGGTGCTGGCTAGCAACAGCTTTCAGTGCTGGCACTTTTCATCTCTGAGCAATTGCTCGACGTTTGCAATTTCTCAGCTCGTGTCTACGAGACGGAAAGAGAAGGACCGTGACGTTTGGTGCGTATAGAAGCGCAAAGCCCCAGTGTTGCTGCGCCTGTGAAAGCGCTTCCAAGGAAGGGTGCTGGCTAGCAACAGCTTTCAGTGCTGGCACTTTTCATCTCTGAGCAATTGCTCGACGTTTGCAATTTCTCAGCTCGTGTCTACGAGACGGAAAGAGAAGGACCGTGACGTTTGGTGGCTAGAGAAGCGCAAAGCCCCAGTGTTGCTGCGCCTGTGAAAGCGCTTCCAAGGAAGGGTGCTGGCTAGCAACAGCTTTCAGTGCTGGCACTTTTCATCTCTGAGCAATTGCTCGACGTTTGCAATTTCTCACCTGAGCTCTCTTTAGAGTGCGCGAGAGGATGAGCAGAAGATTAGGTGGCTAGAGAAGCCCAAAGCCCCAGTGTGCTTAGGCCTACAAAAGCGCTTCCAAGGAAGGGTGCTGGCTAGCAACAGCTTTCAGTGCTGGCACTTTTCATCTCTGAGCAATTGCTCGACGTTTGCAATTTCTCAGCTCGTGTCTACGAGACGGAAAGAGAAGGACCGTGACGTTTGGTGGCTAGAGAAGCGCAAAGCCCCAGTGTTGCTGCGCCTGTGAAAGCGCTTCCAAGGAAGGGTGCTGGCTAGCAACAGCTTTCAGTGCTGGCACTTTTCATCTCTGAGCAATTGCTCGACGTTTGCAATTTCTCCCCTGAGCTCTCTTTAGAGTGCACGAGAGGATGAGCACAAGATTAGGTGGCTAGAGAAGCCCAGAGCCCCAGTGTTCTTAGGCCTACAAAAGCGCTTCCAAGGAAGGGTGCTGGCTAGCAACAGCTTTCAGTGCTGGCACTTTTCATCTCTGAGCAATTGCTCGACGTTTGCAATTTCTCACCTGAGCTCTCTTTAGAGTGCGCGAGAGGATGAGCAGAAGATTAGGTGGCTAGAGAAGCCCAAAGCCCCAGTGTGCTTAGGCCTACAAAAGCGCTTCCAAGGAAGGGGGCTGGCTAGCAACAGCTTTCAGTGCTGGCACTTTTCATCTCTGAGCAATTGCTCGACGTTTGCAATTTCTCAGCTCGTGTCTACGAGACGGAAAGAGAAGGACCGTGACGTTTGGTGGGTAGAGAAGCGCAAAGCCCCAGTGTTGCTGCGCCTGTGAAAGCGCTTCCAAGGAAGGGTGCTGGCTAGCAACAGCTTTCAGTGCTGGCACTTTTCATCTCTGAGCAATTGCTGGACGTTTGCAATTTCTCCCCTGAGCTCTCTTTAGAGTGCGCGAGAGGATGAGCACAAGATTAGGTGGCTAGAGAAGCCCAGAGCCCCAGTGTTCTTAGGCCTACAAAAGCGCTTCCAAGGAAGGGGGCTGGCTAGCAAGAGCTTTCAGTGCTGGCACTTTTCATCTCTGAGCAATTGCTCGACGTTTGCAATTTCTCCCCTGAGCTCTCTTTAGAGTGCGTGAGAGGATGAGCAGAAGATTAGGTGGCTAGAGAAGCCCAGAGCCCCACTGTTCTTAGGCCTACAAAAGCGCTTCCAAGGAAGGGGGCTAGCTAGCAACAGCTTTCAGTGCTGGCACTTTTCCTCTCTGAGCAATTGCTCGACGTTTGCAATTTCTCAGCTCGTGTCTAGGAGACGGAAAGAGAATGACCGTGACGTTTGGTGGCTAGAGAAGCGCAAAGCCCCAGTGTTGCTGCGCCTGTGAAAGCGCTTCCAAGGAAGGGTGCTGGCTAGCAACAGCTTTCAGTGCTGGCACTTTTCATCTCTGAGCAATTGCTCGACGTTTGCAATTTCTCACCTGAGCTCTCTTTAGAGTGCGCGAGAGGATGAGCAGAAGATTAGGTGGCTAGAGAAGCCCAGAGCCCCAGTGTTCTTAGGCCTACAAAAGCGCTTCCAAGGAAGGGGGCTGGCTAGCAACAGCTTTCAGTGCTGGCACTTTTCATCTCTGAGCAATTGCTCGACGTTTGCAATTTCTCAGCTCGTGTCTACGAGTCGGAAAGAGAATGACAGTGACGTTTGGTGGCTAGAGAAGCGCAAAGCCCCAGTGTTGCTGCGCCTGTGAAAGCGCTTCCAAGGAAGGGTGCTGGCTAGCAAGAGCTTTCAGTGCTGGCACTTTTCATCTCTGAGCAATTGCTCGACGTTTGCAATTTCTCACCTGAGCTCTCTTTAGAGTGCGCGAGAGGATGAGCAGAAGATGAGGTGGCTAGAGAAGCCCAGAGCCCCAGTGTTCTTAGGCCTACAAAAGCGCTTCCAAGGAAGGGTGCTGGCTAGCAAGAGCTTTCAGTGCTGGCACTTTTCATCTCTGAGCAATTGCTCGACGTTTGCAATTTCTCAGCTCGTGTCTAGGAGACGGAAAGAGAAGGACCGTGATGTTTGGTGGGTAGAGAAGCGCAAAGCCCCAGTGTTGCTGCGCCTGTGAAAGCGCTTCCAAGGAAGGGTGCTGGCTAGCAAGAGCTTTCAGTGCTGGCACTTTTCATCTCTGAGCAATTGCTCGACGTTTGCAATTTCTCCCCTGAGCTCTCTTTAGAGTGCGCGAGAGGATGAGCAGAAGATTAGGTGGCTAGAGAAGCCCAGAGCCCCAGTGTTCTTAGGCCTACAAAAGCGCTTCCAAGGAAGGGGGCTGGCTAGCAACAGCTTTCAGTGCTGGCACTTTTCATCTCTGAGCAATTGCTCGACGTTTGCAATTTCTCAGCTCGTGTCTAGGAGACGGAAAGAGAATGACCGTGACGTTTGGTGGCTAGAGAAGCGCAAAGCCCCAGTGTTGCTGCGCCTGTGAAAGCGCTTCCAAGGAAGGGTGCTGGCTAGCAAGAGCTTTCAGTGCTGGCACTTTTCATCTCTGAGCAATTGCTCGACGTTTGCAATTTCTCCCCTGAGCTCTCTTTAGAGTGCGCGAGAGGATGAGCAGAAGATTAGGTGGCTAGAGAAGCCCAGAGCCCCAGTGTGCTTAGGCCTACAAAAGCGCTTCCAAGGAAGGGTGCTGGCTAGCAACAGCTTTCAGTGCTGGCACTTTTCATCTCTGAGCAATTGCTGGACGTTTGCAATTTCTCACCTCAGCTCTCTTTAGAGTGCGCGAGAGGATGAGCAGAAGATTAGGTGGCTAGAGAAGCCCAGAGCCCCAGTGTGCTTAGGCCTACAAAAGCGCTTCCAAGGAAGGGGGCTGGCTAGCAAGAGCTTTCAGTGCTGGCACTTTTCATCTCTGAGCAATTGCTCGACGTTTGCAATTTCTCAGCTCGTGTCTATGAGACGGAGAGATAGTGACCGTGACGTTTGGTGGCTAGAGAAGCGCAAAGCCCCAGTGTTGATGCACCTGTGAAAGCGCTTCCAAGGAAGGGTGCTGGCTAGCAAGAGCTTTCAGTGCTGGCACTTTTCATCTCTGAGCAATTGCTGGACGTTTGCAATTTCTCCCCTGAGCTCTCTTTAGAGTGCGCGAGAGGATGAGCAGAAGATTAGGTGGCTAGAGAAGCCCAGAGCCCCAGTGTGCTTAGGCCTACAGAAGCGCTTCCAAGGAAGGGGGCTGGCTAGCAACAGCTTTCAGTGCTGGCACTTTTCCTCTCTGAGCAATTGCTCGACGTTTGCAATTTCTCAGCTCGTGTCTAGGAGACGGAGAGATAGTGACCGTGACGTTTGGTGGGTAGAGAAGCGCAAAGCCCCAGTGTTGCTGCGCCTGTGAAAGCGCTTCCAAGGAAGGGTGCTGGCTAGCAACAGCTTTCAGTGCTGGCACTTTTCATCTCTGAGCAATTGCTCGACATTTTCATTTTCTCACCTGAGGTCTTTTTAGAGTGCGCGAGAGTATGAGCAGAAGATTAAGTGGCTAGAGAAGCCCAGAGCCCCAGTGTTCTTAGGGCTACAAAAGCGCTTCCAAGGAAGGGTGCTGGCTAGCAACAGCTTTCAGTGCTGGCCCTTTTTCATCTCTGAGCAATTGCTCGAAGTTTGCAATTTCTCACCTGAGCTCTCTTTAGAGTGCGCGAGAGGATGAGCAGAAGATTAGGTGGCTAGAGAAGCCCAGAGCCCCAGTGTTCTTAGGCCTACAAAAGCGCTTCCAAGGAAGGGGGCTGGCTAGCAACAGCTTTCAGTGCTGGCACTTTTCATCTCTGAGCAATTGCTCGACATTTGCAATTTCTCAGCTCATGTCTACGAGACGGAAAGAGAATGACCGTGACGTTTGGTGGGTAGAGAAGCGCAAAGCCCCAGTGTTGCTGCGCCTGTGAAAGCGCTTCCAAGGAAGGGGGCTGGCTAGCAAGAGCTTTCAGTGCTGGCACTTTTCATCTCTGAGCAATTGCTCGACGTTTGCAATTTCTCAGCTCGTTTCTACGAGACGGAAAGAGAAGGACCGTGATGTTTGGTGGGTAGAGAAGCGCAAAGCCCCAGTGTTGCTGCGCCTGTGAAAGCGCTTCCAAGGAAGGGTGCTGCCTAGCAACAGCTTTCAGTGCTGGCACTTTTCATCTCTGAGCAATTGCTCGACGTTTGCAATTTCTCAGCTCGTGTCTACGAGACGGAAAGAGAATGACCGTGATGTTTGGTGGCTAGGGAAGCGCAAAGCCCCAGTGTTGCTGCGCCTGTGAAAGCGCTTCCAAGGAAGGGTGCTGGCTAGCAACAGCTTTCAGTGCTGGCACTTTTCATCTCTGAGCAATTGCTGGACGTTTGCAATTTCTCACCTGAGCTCTCTTTAGAGTGCGCGAGAGGATGAGCAGAAGATTAGGTGGCTAGAGAAGCCCAGAGCCCCAGTGTTCTTAGGCCTACAAAAGCGCTTCCAAGGAAGGGGGCTGGCTAGCAACAGCTTTCAGTGCCGGCACTTTTCATCTCTGAGCAATTGCTCGACGTTTGCAATTTCTCAGCTCGTGTCTACGAGACGGAGAGATAGTGACCGTGACGTTTGGTGGCTAGAGAAGCGCAAAGCCCCAGTGTTGCTGCACCTGTGAAAGCGCTTCCAAGGAAGGGTGCTGGCTAGCAAGAGCTTTCAGTGCTGGCACTTTTCATCTCTGAGCAATTGCTCGACGTTTGCAATTTCTCACCTGAGCTCTCTTTAGAGTGCGCGAGAGGATGAGCAGAAGATTAGGTGGCTAGAGAAGCCCAGAGCCCCAGTGTTCTTAGGCCTAGAGAAGCGCTTCCAAGGAAGGGTGCTGGCTAGCAACAGCTTTCAGTGCTGGCACTTTTCCTCTCTGAGCAATTGCTCGACGTTTGCAATTTCTCAGCTCGTGTCTACGAGACGGAGAGATAGTGACCGTGACGTTTGGTGGGTAGAGAAGCGCAAAGCCCCAGTGTTGCTGCGCCTGTGAAAGCGCTTCCAAGGAAGGGTGCTGGCTAGCAACAGCTTTCAGTGCTGGCACTTTTCATCTCTGAGCAATTGCTCGACATTTTCATTTTCTCACCTGAGGTCTTTTTAGAGTGCGCGAGAGGATGAGCAGAAGATTAAGTGGCTAGAGAAGCGCAGAGCCCCAGTGTTCTTAGGCCTACAAAAGCGCTTCCAAGGAAGGGTGCTGGCTAGCAAGAGCTTTCAGTGCTGGCACTTTTCATCTCTGAGCAATTGCTCGACGTTTGCAATTTCTCAGCTCGTTTCTACGAGACGGAAAGAGAAGGACCGTGACGTTTGGTGGCTAGAGAAGCGCAAAGCCCCAGTGTTGCTGCGCCTGTGAAAGCGCTTCCAAGGAAGGGTGCTGGCTAGCAAGAGCTTTCAGTGCTGGCACTTTTCATCTCTGAGCAATTGCTCGACGTTTGCAATTTCTCACCTGAGCTCTCTTTAGAGTGCGCGAGAGGATGAGCAGAAGATGAGGTGGCTAGAGAAGCCCAGAGCCCCAGTGTTCTTAGGCCTACAAAAGCGCTTCCAAGGAAGGGTGCTGGCTAGCAACAGCTTTCAGTGCTGGCACTTTTCATCTCTGAGCAATTGCTCGACGTTTGCAATTTCTCAGCTCGTGTCTACGAGACGGAAAGAGAAGGACCGTGACGTTTGGTGGGTAGAGAAGCGCAAAGCCCCAGTGTTGCTGCGCCTGTGAAAGCGCTTCCAAGGAAGGGTGCTGGCTAGCAACAGCTTTCAGTGCTGGCACTTTTCATCTCTGAGCAATTGCTCGACGTTTGCAATTTCTCACCTGAGCTCTCTTTAGAGTGCGCGAGAGGATGAGCAGAAGATTAGGTGGCTAGAGAAGCCCAGAGCCCCAGTGTTCTTAGGCCTACAAAAGCGCTTCCAAGGAAGGGGGCTGGCTAGCAACAGCTTTCAGTGCTGGCAGTTTTCATCTCTGAGCAATTGCTCGACGTTTGCAATTTCTCAGCTCGTGTCTACGAGTCGGAAAGAGAATGACAGTGACGTTTGGTGGCTAGAGAAGCGCAAAGCCCCAGTGTTGCTGCGCCTGTGAAAGCGCTTCCAAGGAAGGGTGCTGGCTAGCAACAGCTTTCAGTGCTGGCACTTTTCATCTCTGAGCAATTGCTCGACGTTTGCAATTTCTCAGCTCGTGTCTACGAGACGGAAAGAGAAGGACCGTGACGTTTGGTGGCTAGAGAAGCGCAAAGCCCCAGTGTTGCTGCGCCTGTGAAAGCGCTTCCAAGGAAGGGTGCTGGCTAGCAACAGCTTTCAGTGCTGGCACTTTTCATCTCTGAGCAATTGCTCGACGTTTGCAATTTCTCACCTGAGCTCTCTTTAGAGTGCGCGAGAGGATGAGCAGAAGATTAGGTGGCTAGAGAAGCCCAGAGCCCCAGTGTGCTTAGGCCTACAAAAGCGCTTCCAAGGAAGGGGGCTGGCTAGCAAGAGCTTTCAGTGCTGGCACTTTTCATCTCTGAGCAATTGCTCGACGTTTGCAATTTCTCAGCTCGTGTCTATGAGACGGAAAGAGAAGGACCGTGATGTCTGGTGGCTAGAGAAGCGCAAAGCCCCAGTGTTGCTGCACCTGTGAAAGCGCTTCCAAGGAAGGGTGCTGGCTAGCAACAGCTTTCAGTGCTGGCACTTTTCATCTCTGAGCAATTGCTCGACGTTTGCAATTTCTCACCTGAGCTCTCTTTAGAGTGCGCGAGAGGATGAGCAGAAGATTAGGTGGCTAGAGAAGCCCAGAGCCCCACTGTTCTTAGGCCTACAAAAGCGCTTCCAAGGAAGGGTGCTGGCTAGCAACAGCTTTCAGTGCTGGCACTTTTCCTCTCTGAGCAATTGCTCGACGTTTGCAATTTCTCAGCTCGTGTCTACGAGACGGAGAGATAGTGACCGTGACTTTTGGTGGCTAGAGAAGCGCAAAGCCCCAGTGTTGCTGCGCCTGTGAAAGCGCTTCCAAGGAAGGGTGGTGGCTAGCAAGAGCTTTCAGTGCTGGCACTTTTCATCTCTGAGCAATTGCTCGACATTTTCATTTTCTCACCTGAGGTCTTTTTAGAGTGCGCGAGAGGATGAGCGGAAGATTAAGTGGCTAGAGAAGCCCAGAGCCCCAGTGTTCTTAGGCCTACAAAAGCGCTTCCAAGGAAGGGGGCTGGCTAGCAAGAGCTTTCAGTGCTGGCACTTTTCATCTCTGAGCAATTGCTCGACGTTTGCAATTTCTCAGCTCGTGTCTACGAGACAGAAAGAGAAGGACCGTGACGTTTGGTGGCTAGAGAAGCGCAAAGCCCCAGTGTTGCTGCGCCTGTGAAAGCGCTTCCAAGGAAGGGTGCTGGCTAGCAACAGCTTTCAGTGCTGGCACTTTTCATCTCTGAGCAATTGCTCGACGTTTGCAATTTCTCAGCTCGTGTCTAGGAGACGGAAAGAGAATGACCGTGACGTTTGGTGGCTAGAGAAGCGCAAAGCCCCAGTGTTGCTGCGCCTGTGAAAGCGCTTCCAAGGAAGGGTGCTGGCTAGCAACAGCTTTCAGTGCTGGCACTTTTCATCTCTGAGCAATTGCTCGACGTTTGCAATTTCTCACCTGAGCTCTCTTTAGAGTGCGCGAGAGGATGAGCAGAAGATTAGGTGGCTAGAGAAGCCCAGAGCCCCAGTGTTCTTAGGCCTACAAAAGCGCTTCCAAGGAAGGGGGCTGGCTAGCAACAGCTTTCAGTGCTGGCACTTTTCATCTCTGAGCAATTGCTCGACGTTTGCAATTTCTCAGCTCGTGTCTACGAGTCGGAAAGAGAATGACAGTGACGTTTGGTGGCTAGAGAAGCGCAAAGCCCCAGTGTTGCTGCGCCTGTGAAAGCGCTTCCAAGGAAGGGTGCTGGCTAGCAAGAGCTTTCAGTGCTGGCACTTTTCATCTCTGAGCAATTGCTCGACGTTTGCAATTTCTCACCTGAGCTCTCTTTAGAGTGCGCGAGAGGATGAGCAGAAGATGAGGTGGCTAGAGAAGCCCAGAGCCCCAGTGTTCTTAGGCCTACAAAAGCGCTTCCAAGGAAGGGTGCTGGCTAGCAAGAGCTTTCAGTGCTGGCACTTTTCATCTCTGAGCAATTGCTCGACGTTTGCAATTTCTCAGCTCGTGTCTAGGAGACGGAAAGAGAAGGACCGTGATGTTTGGTGGGTAGAGAAGCGCAAAGCCCCAGTGTTGCTGCGCCTGTGAAAGCGCTTCCAAGGAAGGGTGCTGGCTAGCAAGAGCTTTCAGTGCTGGCACTTTTCATCTCTGAGCAATTGCTCGACGTTTGCAATTTCTCCCCTGAGCTCTCTTTAGAGTGCGCGAGAGGATGAGCAGAAGATTAGGTGGCTAGAGAAGCCCAGAGCCCCAGTGTTCTTAGGCCTACAAAAGCGCTTCCAAGGAAGGGGGCTGGCTAGCAACAGCTTTCAGTGCTGGCACTTTTCATCTCTGAGCAATTGCTCGACGTTTGCAATTTCTCAGCTCGTGTCTAGGAGACGGAAAGAGAAGGACCGTGACGTTTGGTGGGTAGAGAAGCGCAAAGCCCCAGTGTTGCTGCGCCTGTGAAAGCGCTTCCAAGGAAGGGTGCTGGCTAGCAAGAGCTTTCAGTGCTGGCACTTTTCATCTCTGAGCAATTGCTCGACGTTTGCAATTTCTCCCCTGAGCTCTCTTTAGAGTGCGCGAGAGGATGAGCAGAAGATTAGGTGGCTAGAGAAGCCCAGAGCCCCAGTGTGCTTAGGCCTACAAAAGCGCTTCCAAGGAAGGGTGCTGGCTAGCAACAGCTTTCAGTGCTGGCACTTTTCATCTCTGAGCAATTGCTGGACGTTTGCAATTTCTCACCTCAGCTCTCTTTAGAGTGCGCGAGAGGATGAGCAGAAGATTAGGTGGCTAGAGAAGCCCAGAGCCCCAGTGTGCTTAGGCCTACAAAAGCGCTTCCAAGGAAGGGGGCTGGCTAGCAAGAGCTTTCAGTGCTGGCACTTTTCATCTCTGAGCAATTGCTCGACGTTTGCAATTTCTCAGCTCGTGTCTATGAGACGGAGAGATAGTGACCGTGACGTTTGGTGGCTAGAGAAGCGCAAAGCCCCAGTGTTGATGCACCTGTGAAAGCGCTTCCAAGGAAGGGTGCTGGCTAGCAAGAGCTTTCAGTGCTGGCACTTTTCATCTCTGAGCAATTGCTGGACGTTTGCAATTTCTCCCCTGAGCTCTCTTTAGAGTGCGCGAGAGGATGAGCAGAAGATTAGGTGGCTAGAGAAGCCCAGAGCCCCAGTGTGCTTAGGCCTACAGAAGCGCTTCCAAGGAAGGGGGCTGGCTAGCAACAGCTTTCAGTGCTGGCACTTTTCCTCTCTGAGCAATTGCTCGACGTTTGCAATTTCTCAGCTCGTGTCTAGGAGACGGAGAGATAGTGACCGTGACGTTTGGTGGGTAGAGAAGCGCAAAGCCCCAGTGTTGCTGCGCCTGTGAAAGCGCTTCCAAGGAAGGGTGCTGGCTAGCAACAGCTTTCAGTGCTGGCACTTTTCATCTCTGAGCAATTGCTCGACATTTTCATTTTCTCACCTGAGGTCTTTTTAGAGTGCGCGAGAGTATGAGCAGAAGATTAAGTGGCTAGAGAAGCCCAGAGCCCCAGTGTTCTTAGGGCTACAAAAGCGCTTCCAAGGAAGGGTGCTGGCTAGCAACAGCTTTCAGTGCTGGCCCTTTTTCATCTCTGAGCAATTGCTCGAAGTTTGCAATTTCTCACCTGAGCTCTCTTTAGAGTGCGCGAGAGGATGAGCAGAAGATTAGGTGGCTAGAGAAGCCCAGAGCCCCAGTGTTCTTAGGCCTACAAAAGCGCTTCCAAGGAAGGGGGCTGGCTAGCAACAGCTTTCAGTGCTGGCACTTTTCATCTCTGAGCAATTGCTCGACATTTGCAATTTCTCAGCTCATGTCTACGAGACGGAAAGAGAATGACCGTGACGTTTGGTGGGTAGAGAAGCGCAAAGCCCCAGTGTTGCTGCGCCTGTGAAAGCGCTTCCAAGGAAGGGGGCTGGCTAGCAAGAGCTTTCAGTGCTGGCACTTTTCATCTCTGAGCAATTGCTCGACGTTTGCAATTTCTCAGCTCGTTTCTACGAGACGGAAAGAGAAGGACCGTGATGTTTGGTGGGTAGAGAAGCGCAAAGCCCCAGTGTTGCTGCGCCTGTGAAAGCGCTTCCAAGGAAGGGTGCTGCCTAGCAACAGCTTTCAGTGCTGGCACTTTTCATCTCTGAGCAATTGCTCGACGTTTGCAATTTCTCAGCTCGTGTCTACGAGACGGAAAGAGAATGACCGTGATGTTTGGTGGCTAGGGAAGCGCAAAGCCCCAGTGTTGCTGCGCCTGTGAAAGCGCTTCCAAGGAAGGGTGCTGGCTAGCAACAGCTTTCAGTGCTGGCACTTTTCATCTCTGAGCAATTGCTGGACGTTTGCAATTTCTCACCTGAGCTCTCTTTAGAGTGCGCGAGAGGATGAGCAGAAGATTAGGTGGCTAGAGAAGCCCAGAGCCCCAGTGTTCTTAGGCCTACAAAAGCGCTTCCAAGGAAGGGGGCTGGCTAGCAACAGCTTTCAGTGCTGGCACTTTTCATCTCTGAGCAATTGCTCGACGTTTGCAATTTCTCAGCTCGTGTCTACGAGACGGAAAGAGAAGGACCGTGACGTTTGGTGCGTATAGAAGCGCAAAGCCCCAGTGTTGCTGCGCCTGTGAAAGCGCTTCCAAAGAAGGGTGCTGGCTAGCAACAGCTTTCAGTGCTGGCACTTTTCATCTCTGAGCAATTGCTCGACGTTTGCAATTTCTCAGCTCGTGTCTACGAGACGGAAAGAGAAGGACCGTGACGTTTGGTGGGTAGAGAAGCGCAAAGCCCCAGTGTTGCTGCGCCTGTGAAAGCGCTTCCAAGGAAGGGTGCTGGCTAGCAACAGCTTTCAGTGCTGGCACTTTTCATCTCTGAGCAATTGCTGGACGTTTGCAATTTCTCACCTGAGCTCTCTTTAGAGTGCGCGAGAGGATGAGCAGAAGATTAGGTGGCTAGAGAAGCCCAAAGCCCCAGTGTGCTTAGGCCTACAAAAGCGCTTCCAAGGAAGGGTGCTGGCTAGCAACAGCTTTCAGTGCTGGCACTTTTCATCTCTGAGCAATTGCTCGACGTTCGCAATTTCTCAGCTCGTGTCTGCGAGACGGAAAGAGAAGGACCGTGACGTTTGGTGGGTAGAGAAGCGCAAAGCCCCAGTGTTACTGCGCCTGTGAAAGCGCTTCCAAGGAAGGGTGCTGGCTAGCAACAGCTTTCAGTGCTGGCACTTTTCATCTCTGAGCAATTGCTGGACGTTTGCAATTTCTCCCCTGAGCTCTCTTTAGAGTGCGCGAGAGGATGAGCACAAGATTAGGTGGCTAGAGAAGCCCAGAGCCCCAGTGTTCTTAGGGCTACAAAAGCGCTTCCAAGGAAGGGGGCTGGCTAGCAAGAGCTTTCAGTGCTGGCACTTTTCATCTCTAGAGCAATTGCTCGACGTTTGCAATTTCTCACCTGAGCTCTCTTTAGAGTGCGCGAGAGGATGAGCAGAAGATGAGGTGGCTAGAGAAGCCCAGAGCCCCAGTGTTCTTAGGCCTACAAAAGCGCTTCCAAGGAAGGGTGCTGGCTAGCAACAGCTTTCAGTGCTGGCACTTTTCATCTCTGAGCAATTGCTCGACGTTTGCAATTTCTCACCTGAGCTCTCTTTAGAGTGCGCGAGAGGATGAGCAGAAGATTAGGTGGCTAGAGAAGCCCAGAGCCCCAGTGTTCTTAGGCCTACAAAAGCGCTTCCAAGGAAGGGGGCTAGCTAGCAACAGCTTTCAGTGCTGGCACTTTTCATCTCTGAGCAATTGCTCGACGTTTGCAATTTCTCAGCTCGTGTCTACGAGACGTAAAGAGAAGGACCGTGACGTTTGGTGGCTAGAGAAGCGCAAAGCCCCAGTGTTGCTGCGCCTGTGAAAGCGCTTCCAAGGAAGGGTGCTGGCTAGCAAGAGCTTTCAGTGCTGGCACTTTTCATCTCTGAGCAATTGCTCGACGTTTGCAATTTCTCACCTGAGCTCTCTTTAGACTGCGCGAGAGGATGAGCAGAAGATTAGGTGGCTAGAGAAGCCCAGAGCCCCAGTGTGCTTAGGCCTACAAAAGCGCTTCCAAGGAAGGGGGCTGGCTAGCAACAGCTTTCAGTGCTGGCACTTTTCCTCTCTGAGCAATTGCTGGACGTTTGCAATTTCTCACCTGAGCTCTCTTTAGAGTGCGCGAGAGGATGAGCAGAAGATTAGGTGGCTAGAGAAGCCCAGAGCCCCAGTGTGCTTAGGCCTACAAAAGCGCTTCCAAGGAAGGGGGCTGGCTAGCAAGAGCTTTCAGTGCTGGCACTTTTCATCTCTGAGCAATTGCTCGACGTTTGCAATTTCTCAGCTCGTGTCTACGAGACGGAGAGATAGTGACCGTGACGTTTGGTGGCTAGAGAAGCGCAAAGCCCCAGTGTTGCTGCACCTGTGAAAGCGCTTCCAAGGAAGGGTGCTGGCTAGCAAGAGCTTTCAGTGCTGGCACTTTTCATCTCTGAGCAATTGCTCGACGTTTGCAATTTCTCACCTGAGCTCTCTTTAGAGTGCGCGAGAGGATGAGCAGAAGATTAGGTGGCTAGAGAAGCCCAGAGCCCCAGTGTGCTTAGGCCTACAGAAGCGCTTCCAAGGAAGGGTGCTGGCTAGCAACAGCTTTCAGTGCTGGCACTTTTCCTCTCTGAGCAATTGCTCGACGTTTGCAATTTCTCAGCTCGTGTCTAGGAGACGGAGAGATAGTGACCGTGACGTTTGGTGGGTAGAGAAGCGCAAAGCCCCAGTGTTGCTGCGCCTGTGAAAGCGCTTCCAAGGAAGGGTGCTGGCTAGCAACAGCTTTCAGTGCTGGCACTTTTCATCTCTGAGCAATTGCTCGACATTTTCATTTTCTCACCTGAGGTCTTTTTAGAGTGCGCGAGAGTATGAGCAGAAGATTAAGTGGCTAGAGAAGCCCAGAGCCCCAGTGTTCTTAGGGCTACAAAAGCGCTTCCAAGGAAGGGTGCTGGCTAGCAACAGCTTTCAGTGCTGGCCCTTTTTCATCTCTGAGCAATTGCTCGACGTTTGCAATTTCTCACCTGAGCTCTCTTTAGAGTGCGCGAGAGGATGAGCAGAAGATTAGGTGGCTAGAGAAGCCCAGAGCCCCAGTGTTCTTAGTCCTACAAAAGCGCTTCCAAGGAAGGGGGCTGGCTAGCAACAGCTTTCAGTGCTGGCACTTTTCATCTCTGAGCAATTGCTCGACATTTGCAATTTCTCAGCTCATGTCTACGAGACGGAAAGAGAATGACTGTGACGTTTGGTGGGTAGAGAAGCGCAAAGCCCCAGTGTTGCTGCGCCTGTGAAAGCGCTTCCAAGGAAGGGGGCTGGCTAGCAACAGCTTTCAGTGCTGGCACTTTTCATCTCTGAGCAATTGCTCGACGTTTGCAATTTCTCAGCTCGTGTCTACGAGACGGAAAGAGAAGGACCGTGACGTTTGGTTGGTAGAGAAGCGCAAAGCCCCAGTGTTGCTGCGCCTGTGAAAGCGCTTCCAAGGAAGGGTGCTGGCTAGCAACAGCTTTCAGTGCTGGCACTTTTCATCTCTGAGCAATTGCTGGACGTTTGCAATTTCTCACCTGAGCTCTCTTTAGAGTGCGCGAGAGGATGAGCAGAAGATTAGGTGGCTAGAGAAGCCCAAAGCCCCAGTGTTCTTAGGCCTACAAAAGCGCTTCCAAGGAAGGGTGCTGGCTAGCAACAGCTTTCAGTGCTGGCACTTTTCCTCTCTGAGCAATTGCTCGACGTTTGCAATTTCTCAGCTCGTGTCTACGAGACGGAAAGAGAAGGGCCGTGATGTTTGGTGGCTAGAGAAGCGCAAAGCCCCAGTGTTGCTGCGCCTGTGAAAGCGCTTCCAAGGAAGGGTGCTGGCTAGCAACAGCTTTCAGTGCTGGCACTTTTCATCTCTGAGCAATTGCTCGACGTTTGCAATTTCTCAGCTCGTGTCTACGAGACGGAAAGAGAAGGACCGTGACGTTTGGTGGGTAGAGAAGCGCAAAGCCCCAGTGTTACTGCGCCTGTGAAAGCGCTTCCAAGGAAGGGTGCTGGCTAGCAACAGCTTTCAGTGCTGGCACTTTTCATCTCTGAGCAATTGCTGGACGTTTGCAATTTCTCACCTGAGCTCTCTTTAGAGTGCGCGAGAGGATGAGCAGAAGATTAGGTGGCTAGAGAAGCCCAGAGCCCCAGTGTGCTTAGGCCTACAAAAGCGCTTCCAAGGAAGGGGGCTGGCTAGCAAGAGCTTTCAGTGCTGGCACTTTTCATCTCTGAGCAATTGCTCGACGTTTGCAATTTCTCAGCTCGTGTCTACGAGACGGAAAGAGAAGGACCGTGATGTCTGGTGGCTAGAGAAGCGCAAAGCCCCAGTGTTGCTGCGCCTGTGAAAGCGCTTCCAAGGAAGGGTGCTGGCTAGCAAGAGCTTTCAGTGCTGGCACTTTTCATCTCTGAGCAATTGCTCGACGTTTGCAATTTCTCAGCTCGTGTCTACGAGACGGAAAGAGAAGGACCGTGACGTTTGGTGGGTAGAGAAGCGCAAAGCCCCAGTGTTGCTGCGCCTGTGAAAGCGCTTCCAAGGAAGGGTGCTGGCTAGCAACAGCTTTCAGTGCTGGCACTTTTCATCTCTGAGCAATTGCTCGACGTTTGCAATTTCTCACCTGAGCTCTCTTTAGAGTGCGCGAGAGGATGAGCAGAAGATTAGGTGGCTAGAGAAGCCCAAAGCCCCAGTGTTCTTAGGCCTACAAAAGCGCTTCCAAGGAAGGGTGCTGGCTAGCAACAGCTTTCAGTGCTGGCACTTTTCCTCTCTGAGCAATTGCTCGACGTTTGCAATTTCTCAGCTCGTGTCTACGAGATGGAAAGAGAAGGGCCGTGATGTTTGGTGGCTAGAGAAGCGCAAAGCCCCAGTGTTGCTGCGCCTGTGAAAGCGCTTCCAAGGAAGGGTGCTGGCTAGCAACAGCTTTCAGTGCTGGCACTTTTCATCTCTGAGCAATTGCTCGACGTTTGCAATTTCTCAGCTCGTGTCTACGAGACGGAAAGAGAAGGACCGTGATGTCTGGTGGCTAGAGAAGCGCAAAGCCCCAGTGTTGCTGCGCCTGTGAAAGCGCTTCCAAGGAAGGGTGCTGGCTAGCAACAGCTTTCAGTGCTGGCACTTTTCATCTCTGAGCAATTGCTCGACGTTTGCAATTTCTCACCTGAGCTCTCTTTAGAGTGCGCGAGAGGATGAGCACAAGATTAGGTGGCTAGAGAAGCCCAGAGCCCCAGTGTTCTTAGGCCTACAAAAGCGCTTCCAAGGAAGGGGGCTGGCTAGCAACAGCTTTCAGTGCTGGCACTTTTCATCTCTGAGCAATTGCTCGACATTTGCAATTTCTCACCTGAGGTCTCTTTAGAGTGCGCGAGAGGATGAGCAGAAGATTAGGTGGCTAGAGAAGCCCAGAGCCCCAGTGTTCTTAGGCCTACAAAAGCGCTTCCAAGGAAGGGGGCTGGCTAGCAACAGCTTTCAGTGCCGGCACTTTTCATCTCTGAGCAATTGCTCGACATTTGCAATTTCTCAGCTCGTGTCTACGAGACGGAGAGATAGTGACCGTGACGTTTGGTGGCTAGAGAAGCGCAAAGCCCCAGTGTTGCTGCACCTGTGAAAGCGCTTCCAAGGAAGGGTGCTGGCTAGCAAGAGCTTTCAGTGCTGGCACTTTTCATCTCTGAGCAATTGCTCGACGTTTGCAATTTCTCACCTGAGCTCTCTTTAGAGTGCGCGAGAGGATGAGCAGAAGATTAGGTGGCTAGAGAAGCCCAGAGCCCCAGTGTTCTTAGGCCTAGAGAAGCGCTTCCAAGGAAGGGTGCTGGCTAGCAACAGCTTTCAGTGCTGGCACTTTTCCTCTCTGAGCAATTGCTCGACGTTTGCAATTTCTCAGCTCGTGTCTACGAGACGGAGAGATAGTGACCGTGACGTTTGGTGGGTAGAGAAGCGCAAAGCCCCAGTGTTGCTGCGCCTGTGAAAGCGCTTCCAAGGAAGGGTGCTGGCTAGCAACAGCTTTCAGTGCTGGCACTTTTCATCTCTGAGCAATTGCTCGACATTTTCATTTTCTCACCTGAGGTCTTTTTAGAGTGCGCGAGAGGATGAGCAGAAGATTAAGTGGCTAGAGAAGCGCAGAGCCCCAGTGTTCTTAGGCCTACAAAAGCGCTTCCAAGGAAGGGTGCTGGCTAGCAAGAGCTTTCAGTGCTGGCACTTTTCATCTCTGAGCAATTGCTCGACGTTTGCAATTTCTCAGCTCGTTTCTACGAGACGGAAAGAGAAGGACCGTGACGTTTGGTGGCTAGAGAAGCGCAAAGCCCCAGTGTTGCTGCGCCTGTGAAAGCGCTTCCAAGGAAGGGTGCTGGCTAGCAAGAGCTTTCAGTGCTGGCACTTTTCATCTCTGAGCAATTGCTCGACGTTTGCAATTTCTCACCTGAGCTCTCTTTAGAGTGCGCGAGAGGATGAGCAGAAGATGAGGTGGCTAGAGAAGCCCAGAGCCCCAGTGTTCTTAGGCCTACAAAAGCGCTTCCAAGGAAGGGTGCTGGCTAGCAACAGCTTTCAGTGCTGGCACTTTTCATCTCTGAGCAATTGCTCGACGTTTGCAATTTCTCAGCTCGTGTCTACGAGACGGAAAGAGAAGGACCGTGACGTTTGGTGGGTAGAGAAGCGCAAAGCCCCAGTGTTGCTGCGCCTGTGAAAGCGCTTCCAAGGAAGGGTGCTGGCTAGCAACAGCTTTCAGTGCTGGCACTTTTCATCTCTGAGCAATTGCTCGACGTTTGCAATTTCTCACCTGAGCTCTCTTTAGAGTGCGCGAGAGGATGAGCAGAAGATTAGGTGGCTAGAGAAGCCCAGAGCCCCAGTGTTCTTAGGCCTACAAAAGCGCTTCCAAGGAAGGGGGCTGGCTAGCAACAGCTTTCAGTGCTGGCAGTTTTCATCTCTGAGCAATTGCTCGACGTTTGCAATTTCTCAGCTCGTGTCTACGAGTCGGAAAGAGAATGACAGTGACGTTTGGTGGCTAGAGAAGCGCAAAGCCCCAGTGTTGCTGCGCCTGTGAAAGCGCTTCCAAGGAAGGGTGCTGGCTAGCAACAGCTTTCAGTGCTGGCACTTTTCATCTCTGAGCAATTGCTCGACGTTTGCAATTTCTCAGCTCGTGTCTACGAGACGGAAAGAGAAGGACCGTGACGTTTGGTGGCTAGAGAAGCGCAAAGCCCCAGTGTTGCTGCGCCTGTGAAAGCGCTTCCAAGGAAGGGTGCTGGCTAGCAACAGCTTTCAGTGCTGGCACTTTTCATCTCTGAGCAATTGCTCGACGTTTGCAATTTCTCACCTGAGCTCTCTTTAGAGTGCGCGAGAGGATGAGCAGAAGATTAGGTGGCTAGAGAAGCCCAGAGCCCCAGTGTGCTTAGGCCTACAAAAGCGCTTCCAAGGAAGGGGGCTGGCTAGCAAGAGCTTTCAGTGCTGGCACTTTTCATCTCTGAGCAATTGCTCGACGTTTGCAATTTCTCAGCTCGTGTCTATGAGACGGAAAGAGAAGGACCGTGATGTCTGGTGGCTAGAGAAGCGCAAAGCCCCAGTGTTGCTGCACCTGTGAAAGCGCTTCCAAGGAAGGGTGCTGGCTAGCAACAGCTTTCAGTGCTGGCACTTTTCATCTCTGAGCAATTGCTCGACGTTTGCAATTTCTCACCTGAGCTCTCTTTAGAGTGCGCGAGAGGATGAGCAGAAGATTAGGTGGCTAGAGAAGCCCAGAGCCCCAGTGTTCTTAGGCCTACAAAAGCGCTTCCAAGGAAGGGTGCTGGCTAGCAACAGCTTTCAGTGCTGGCACTTTTCCTCTCTGAGCAATTGCTCGACGTTTGCAATTTCTCAGCTCGTGTCTACGAGACGGAAAGAGAAGGACCGTGATGTCTGGTGGCTAGAGAAGCGCAAAGCCCCAGTGTTGCTGCGCCTGTGAAAGCGCTTCCAAGGAAGGGTGCTGGCTAGCAAGAGCTTTCAGTGCTGGCACTTTTCATCTCTGAGCAATTGCTCGACGTTTGCAATTTCTCAGCTCGTGTCTACGAGACGGAAAGAGAAGGACCGTGACGTTTGGTGGGTAGAGAAGCGCAAAGCCCCAGTGTTGCTGCGCCTGTGAAAGCGCTTCCAAGGAAGGGTGCTGGCTAGCAACAGCTTTCAGTGCTGGCACTTTTCATCTCTGAGCAATTGCTCGACGTTTGCAATTTCTCACCTGAGCTCTCTTTAGAGTGCGCGAGAGGATGAGCAGAAGATTAGGTGGCTAGAGAAGCCCAAAGCCCCAGTGTTCTTAGGCCTACAAAAGCGCTTCCAAGGAAGGGTGCTGGCTAGCAACAGCTTTCAGTGCTGGCACTTTTCCTCTCTGAGCAATTGCTCGACGTTTGCAATTTCTCAGCTCGTGTCTACGAGATGGAAAGAGAAGGGCCGTGATGTTTGGTGGCTAGAGAAGCGCAAAGCCCCAGTGTTGCTGCGCCTGTGAAAGCGCTTCCAAGGAAGGGTGCTGGCTAGCAACAGCTTTCAGTGCTGGCACTTTTCATCTCTGAGCAATTGCTCGACGTTTGCAATTTCTCAGCTCGTGTCTACGAGACGGAAAGAGAAGGACCGTGATGTCTGGTGGCTAGAGAAGCGCAAAGCCCCAGTGTTGCTGCGCCTGTGAAAGCGCTTCCAAGGAAGGGTGCTGGCTAGCAACAGCTTTCAGTGCTGGCACTTTTCATCTCTGAGCAATTGCTCGACGTTTGCAATTTCTCACCTGAGCTCTCTTTAGAGTGCGCGAGAGGATGAGCACAAGATTAGGTGGCTAGAGAAGCCCAGAGCCCCAGTGTTCTTAGGCCTACAAAAGCGCTTCCAAGGAAGGGGGCTGGCTAGCAACAGCTTTCAGTGCTGGCACTTTTCATCTCTGAGCAATTGCTCGACATTTGCAATTTCTCACCTGAGGTCTCTTTAGAGTGCGCGAGAGGATGAGCAGAAGATTAGGTGGCTAGAGAAGCCCAGAGCCCCAGTGTTCTTAGGCCTACAAAAGCGCTTCCAAGGAAGGGGGCTGGCTAGCAACAGCTTTCAGTGCCGGCACTTTTCATCTCTGAGCAATTGCTCGACGTTTGCAATTTCTCAGCTCGTGTCTACGAGACGGAGAGATAGTGACCGTGACGTTTGGTGGCTAGAGAAGCGCAAAGCCCCAGTGTTGCTGCACCTGTGAAAGCGCTTCCAAGGAAGGGTGCTGGCTAGCAAGAGCTTTCAGTGCTGGCACTTTTCATCTCTGAGCAATTGCTCGACGTTTGCAATTTCTCACCTGAGCTCTCTTTAGAGTGCGCGAGAGGATGAGCAGAAGATTAGGTGGCTAGAGAAGCCCAGAGCCCCAGTGTTCTTAGGCCTAGAGAAGCGCTTCCAAGGAAGGGTGCTGGCTAGCAACAGCTTTCAGTGCTGGCACTTTTCCTCTCTGAGCAATTGCTCGACGTTTGCAATTTCTCAGCTCGTGTCTACGAGACGGAGAGATAGTGACCGTGACGTTTGGTGGGTAGAGAAGCGCAAAGCCCCAGTGTTGCTGCGCCTGTGAAAGCGCTTCCAAGGAAGGGTGCTGGCTAGCAACAGCTTTCAGTGCTGGCACTTTTCATCTCTGAGCAATTGCTCGACATTTTCATTTTCTCACCTGAGGTCTTTTTAGAGTGCGCGAGAGGATGAGCAGAAGATTAAGTGGCTAGAGAAGCGCAGAGCCCCAGTGTTCTTAGGCCTACAAAAGCGCTTCCAAGGAAGGGTGCTGGCTAGCAAGAGCTTTCAGTGCTGGCACTTTTCATCTCTGAGCAATTGCTCGACGTTTGCAATTTCTCAGCTCGTTTCTACGAGACGGAAAGAGAAGGACCGTGACGTTTGGTGGCTAGAGAAGCGCAAAGCCCCAGTGTTGCTGCGCCTGTGAAAGCGCTTCCAAGGAAGGGTGCTGGCTAGCAAGAGCTTTCAGTGCTGGCACTTTTCATCTCTGAGCAATTGCTCGACGTTTGCAATTTCTCACCTGAGCTCTCTTTAGAGTGCGCGAGAGGATGAGCAGAAGATGAGGTGGCTAGAGAAGCCCAGAGCCCCAGTGTTCTTAGGCCTACAAAAGCGCTTCCAAGGAAGGGTGCTGGCTAGCAACAGCTTTCAGTGCTGGCACTTTTCATCTCTGAGCAATTGCTCGACGTTTGCAATTTCTCAGCTCGTGTCTACGAGACGGAAAGAGAAGGACCGTGACGTTTGGTGGGTAGAGAAGCGCAAAGCCCCAGTGTTGCTGCGCCTGTGAAAGCGCTTCCAAGGAAGGGTGCTGGCTAGCAACAGCTTTCAGTGCTGGCACTTTTCATCTCTGAGCAATTGCTCGACGTTTGCAATTTCTCACCTGAGCTCTCTTTAGAGTGCGCGAGAGGATGAGCAGAAGATTAGGTGGCTAGAGAAGCCCAGAGCCCCAGTGTTCTTAGGCCTACAAAAGCGCTTCCAAGGAAGGGGGCTGGCTAGCAACAGCTTTCAGTGCTGGCAGTTTTCATCTCTGAGCAATTGCTCGACGTTTGCAATTTCTCAGCTCGTGTCTACGAGTCGGAAAGAGAATGACAGTGACGTTTGGTGGCTAGAGAAGCGCAAAGCCCCAGTGTTGCTGCGCCTGTGAAAGCGCTTCCAAGGAAGGGTGCTGGCTAGCAACAGCTTTCAGTGCTGGCACTTTTCATCTCTGAGCAATTGCTCGACGTTTGCAATTTCTCAGCTCGTGTCTACGAGACGGAAAGAGAAGGACCGTGACGTTTGGTGGCTAGAGAAGCGCAAAGCCCCAGTGTTGCTGCGCCTGTGAAAGCGCTTCCAAGGAAGGGTGCTGGCTAGCAACAGCTTTCAGTGCTGGCACTTTTCATCTCTGAGCAATTGCTCGACGTTTGCAATTTCTCACCTGAGCTCTCTTTAGAGTGCGCGAGAGGATGAGCAGAAGATTAGGTGGCTAGAGAAGCCCAGAGCCCCAGTGTGCTTAGGCCTACAAAAGCGCTTCCAAGGAAGGGGGCTGGCTAGCAAGAGCTTTCAGTGCTGGCACTTTTCATCTCTGAGCAATTGCTCGACGTTTGCAATTTCTCAGCTCGTGTCTATGAGACGGAAAGAGAAGGACCGTGATGTCTGGTGGCTAGAGAAGCGCAAAGCCCCAGTGTTGCTGCACCTGTGAAAGCGCTTCCAAGGAAGGGTGCTGGCTAGCAACAGCTTTCAGTGCTGGCACTTTTCATCTCTGAGCAATTGCTCGACGTTTGCAATTTCTCACCTGAGCTCTCTTTAGAGTGCGCGAGAGGATGAGCAGAAGATTAGGTGGCTAGAGAAGCCCAGAGCCCCACTGTTCTTAGGCCTACAAAAGCGCTTCCAAGGAAGGGTGCTGGCTAGCAACAGCTTTCAGTGCTGGCACTTTTCCTCTCTGAGCAATTGCTCGACGTTTGCAATTTCTCAGCTCGTGTCTACGAGACGGAGAGATAGTGACCGTGACTTTTGGTGGCTAGAGAAGCGCAAAGCCCCAGTGTTGCTGCGCCTGTGAAAGCGCTTCCAAGGAAGGGTGGTGGCTAGCAAGAGCTTTCAGTGCTGGCACTTTTCATCTCTGAGCAATTGCTCGACATTTTCATTTTCTCACCTGAGGTCTTTTTAGAGTGCGCGAGAGGATGAGCGGAAGATTAAGTGGCTAGAGAAGCCCAGAGCCCCAGTGTTCTTAGGCCTACAAAAGCGCTTCCAAGGAAGGGGGCTGGCTAGCAAGAGCTTTCAGTGCTGGCACTTTTCATCTCTGAGCAATTGCTCGACGTTTGCAATTTCTCAGCTCGTGTCTACGAGACGGAAAGAGAAGGACCGTGACGTTTGGTGGCTAGAGAAGCGCAAAGCCCCAGTGTTGCTGCGCCTGTGAAAGCGCTTCCAAGGAAGGGTGCTGGCTAGCAAGAGCTTTCAGTGCTGGCACTTTTCATCTCTGAGCAATTGCTCGACGTTTGCAATTTCTCACCTGAGCTCTCTTTAGAGTGCGCGAGAGGATGAGCAGAAGATTAGGTGGCTAGAGAAGCCCAGAGCCCCAGTGTTCTTAGGCCTACAAAAGCGCTTCCAAGGAAGGGGGCTGGCTAGCAACAGCTTTCAGTGCTGGCACTTTTCATCTCTGAGCAATTGCTCGACGTTTGCAATTTCTCACCTGAGCTCTCTTTAGAGTGCGCGAGAGGATGAGCAGAAGATTAGGTGGCTAGAGAAGCCCAGAGCCCCAGTGTTCTTAGGGCTACAAAAGCGCTTCCAAGGAAGGGGGCTGGCTAGCAACAGCTTTCAGTGCTGGCACTTTTCATCTCTGAGCAATTGCTCGACGTTTGCAATTTCTCAGCTCGTGTCTAGGAGACGGAGAGATAGTGACCGTGACGTTTGGTGGGTAGAGAAGCGCAAAGCCCCAGTGTTGCTGCGCCTGTGAAAGCGCTTCCAAGGAAGGGTGCTGGCTAGCAAGAGCTTTCAGTGCTGGCACTTTTCATCTCTGAGCAATTGCTCGACGTTTGCAATTTCTCACCTCAGCTCTCTTTAGAGTGCGCGAGAGGATGAGCAGAAGATTAGGTGGCTAGAGAAGCCCAGAGCCCCAGTGTGCTTAGGCCTACAAAAGCGCTTCCAAGGAAGGGTGCTGGCTAGCAACAGCTTTCAGTGCTGGCACTTTTCATCTCTGAGCAATTGCTCGACGTTTGCAATTTCTCAGCTCGTGTCTACGAGACGGAGAGATAGTGACCGTGACGTTTGGTGGCTAGAGAAGCGCAAAGCCCCAGTGTTGCTGCGCCTGTGAAAGCGCTTCCAAGGAAGGGTGCTGGCTAGCAACAGCTTTCAGTGCTGGCACTTTTCACCTCTGAGCAATTGCTCGACGTTTGCAATTTCTCAGCTCGTTTCTACGAGACGGAAAGAGAAGGACCGTGATGTTTGGTGGGTAGAGAAGCGCAAAGCCCCAGTGTTGCTGCGCCTGTGAAAGCGCTTCCAAGGAAGGGTGCTGGCTAGCAACAGCTTTCAGTGCTGGCACTTTTCATCTCTGAGCAATTGCTCGACGTTTGCAATTTCTCAGCTCGTGTCTACGAGACGGAAAGAGAAGGACCGTGATGTTTGGTGGGTAGAGAAGCGCAAAGCCCCAGTGTTGCTGCGCCTGTGAAAGCGCTTCCAAGGAAGGGTGCTGGCTAGCAAGAGCTTTCAGTGCTGGCACTTTTCATCTCTGAGCAATTGCTGGACGTTTGCAATTTCTCACCTGAGCTCTCTTTAGAGTGCGCGAGAGGATGAGCAGAAGATTAGGTGGCTAGAGAAGCCCAGAGCCCCACTGTTCTTAGGCCTACAAAAGCGCTTCCAAGGAAGGGTGCTGGCTAGCAAGAGCTTTCAGTGCTGGCACTTTTCATCTCTGAGCAATTGCTCGACGTTTGCAATTTCTCAGCTCGTGTCTAGGAGACGGAGAGATAGTGACCGTGACGTTTGGTGGGTAGAGAAGCGCAAAGCCCCAGTGTTGCTGCGCCTGTGAAAGCGCTTCCAAGGAAGGGTGCTGGCTAGCAAGAGCTTTCAGTGCTGGCAGTTTTCATCTCTGAGCAATTGCTCGACGTTTGCAATTTCTCACCTGAGCTCTCTTTAGAGTGCGCGAGAGGATGAGCAGAAGATTAGGTGGCTAGAGAAGCCCAGAGCCCCAGTGTGCTTAGGCCTACAAAAGCGCTTCCAAGGAAGGGGGCTGGCTAGCAAGAGCTTTCAGTGCTGGCACTTTTCATCTCTGAGCAATTGCTCGACGTTTGCAATTTCTCAGCTCGTGTCTACGAGACGGAGAGATAGTGACCGTGACGTTTGGTGGGTAGAGAAGCGCAAAGCCCCAGTGTTGCTGCGCCTGTGAAAGCGCTTCCAAGGAAGGGTGCTGGCTAGCAACAGCTTTCAGTGCTGGCACTTTTCACCTCTGAGCAATTGCTCGACGTTTGCAATTTCTCAGCTCGTTTCTACGAGACGGAAAGAGAAGGACCGTGATGTTTGGTGGGTAGAGAAGCGCAAAGCCCCAGTGTTGCTGCGCCTGTGAAAGCGCTTCCAAGGAAGGGTGCTGGCTAGCAACAGCTTTCAGTGCTGGCACTTTTCATCTCTGAGCAATTGCTCGACGTTTGCAATTTCTCAGCTCATGTCTACGAGACGGAAAGAGAATGACCGTGACGTTTGGTGGCTAGAGAAGCGCAAAGCCCCAGTGTTACTGCGCCTGTGAAAGCGCTTCCAAGGAAGGGTGCTGGCTAGCAACAGCTTTCAGTGCTGGCACTTTTCATCTCTGAGCAATTGCTCGACATTTTCATTTTCTCACCTGAGGTCTTTTTAGAGTGCGCGAGAGGATGAGCAGAAGATTAAGTGGCTAGAGAAGCCCAGAGCCCCAGTGTTCTTAGGCCTACAAAAGCGCTTCCAAGGAAGGGGGCTATCTAGCAAGAGCTTTCAGTGCTGGCACTTTTCCTCTCTGAGCAATTGCTCGACGTTTGCAATTTCTCAGCTCGTGTCTAGGAGACGGAAAGAGAATGACCGTGACGTTTGGTGGGTAGAGAAGCGCAAAGCCCCAGTGTTGCTGCGCCTGTGAAAGCGCTTCCAAGGAAGGGGGCTGGCTAGCAAGAGCTTTCAGTGCTGGCACTTTTCATCTCTGAGCAATTGCTCGACGTTTGCAATTTCTCAGCTCGTTTCTACGAGACGGAAAGAGAAGGACCGTGATGTTTGGTGGGTAGAGAAGCGCAAAGCCCCAGTGTTGCTGCGCCTGTGAAAGCGCTTCCAAGGAAGGGTGCTGGCTAGCAACAGCTTTCAGTGCTGGCACTTTTCCTCTCTGAGCAATTGCTCGACGTTTGCAAT
This sequence comes from Sarcoramphus papa, assembly GCA_037962945.1. Taxonomy (NCBI): domain Eukaryota; kingdom Metazoa; phylum Chordata; class Aves; order Accipitriformes; family Cathartidae; genus Sarcoramphus; species Sarcoramphus papa. The sequence continues at coordinate 14,945,734 of CM075595.1, read as the reverse complement.
TTCTCAGCTCGTGTCTACGAGACGGAAAGAGAAGGACCGTGATGTTTGGTGGGTAGAGAAGCGCAAAGCCCCAGTGTTGCTGCGCCTGTGAAAGCGCTTCCAAGGAAGGGTGCTGGCTAGCAACAGCTTTCAGTGCTGGCACTTTTCATCTCTGAGCAATTGCTCGACGTTTGCAATTTCTCACCTGAGCTCTCTTTAGAGTGCGCGAGAGGATGAGCACAAGATTAGGTGGCTAGAGAAGCCCAGAGCCCCAGTGTTCTTAGGCCTACAAAAGCGCTTCCAAGGAAGGGTGCTGGCTAGCAACAGCTTTCAGTGCTGGCACTTTTCATCTCTGAGCAATTGCTCGACGTTTGCAATTTCTCAGCTCGTGTCTACGAGGCGGAAAGAGAAGGACCGTGACGTTTGGTGCGTATAGAAGCGCAAAGCCCCAGTGTTGCTGCGCCTGTGAAAGCGCTTCCAAGGAAGGGTGCTGGCTAGCAACAGCTTTCAGTGCTGGCACTTTTCATCTCTGAGCAATTGCTCGACGTTTGCAATTTCTCAGCTCGTGTCTACAAGACGGAAAGAGAAGGACCGTGACGTTTGGTGGCTAGAGAAGCGCAAAGCCCCAGTGTTGCTGCGCCTGTGAAAGCGCTTCCAAGGAAGGGTGCTGGCTAGCAACAGCTTTCAGTGCTGGCACTTTTCATCTCTGAGCAATTGCTCGACGTTTGCAATTTCTCACCTGAGCTCTCTTTAGAGTGCGCGAGAGGATGAGCAGAAGATGAGGTGGCTAGAGAAGCCCAAAGCCCCAGTGTGCTTAGGCCTACAAAAGCGCTTCCAAGGAAGGGTGCTGGCTAGCAAGAGCTTTCAGTGCTGGCACTTTTCATCTCTGAGCAATTGCTCGACGTTTGCAATTTCTCAGCTCGTGTCTACGAGACGGAAAGAGAAGGACCGTGACGTTTGGTGGGTAGAGAAGCGCAAAGCCCCAGTGTTGCTGCGCCTGTGAAAGCGCTTCCAAGGAAGGGTGCTGGCTAGCAACAGCTTTCAGTGCTGGCACTTTTCATCTCTGAGCAATTGCTCGACGTTTGCAATTTCTCCCCTGAGCTCTCTTTAGAGTGCGCGAGAGGATGAGCAGAAGATTAGGTGGCTAGAGAAGCCCAGAGCCCCAGTGTTCTTAGGCCTACAAAAGCGCTTTCAAGGAAGGGTGCTGGCTAGCAAGAGCTTTCAGTGCTGGCACTTTTCATCTCTGAGCAATTGCTCGACGTTTGCAATTTCTCACCTGAGCTCTCTTTAGAGTGCGCGAGAGGATGAGCAGAAGATTAGGTGGCTAGAGAAGCCCAAAGCCCCAGTGTGCTTAGGCCTACAAAAGCGCTTCCAAGGAAGGGTGCTGGCTAGCAACAGCTTTCAGTGCTGGCACTTTTCCTCTCTGAGCAATTGCTCGACGTTTGCAATTTCTCAGCTCGTGTCTACGAGACGGAAAGAGAAGGACAGTGACGTTTGGTGGCTAGAGAAGCGCAAAGCCCCAGTGTTGCTGCGCCTGTGAAAGCGCTTCCAAGGAAGGGTGCTGGCTAGCAACAGCTTTCAGTGCTGGCACTTTTCATCTCTGAGCAATTGCTCGACGTTTGCAATTTCTCCCCTGAGCTCTCTTTAGAGTGCGCGAGAGGATGAGCAGAAGATTAGGTGGCTAGAGAAGCCCAGAGCCCCAGTGTTCTTAGGGCTACAAAAGCGCTTCCAAGGAAGGGGGCTGGCTAGCAAGAGCTTTCAGTGCTGGCACTTTTCATCTCTGAGCAATTGCTCGACGTTTGCAATTTCTCCCCTGAGCTCTCTTTAGAGTGCGCGAGAGGATGAGCAGAAGATTAGGTGGCTAGAGAAGCCCAGAGCCCCAGTGTTCTTAGGCCTACAAAAGCGCTTCCAAGGAAGGGGGCTAGCTAGCAACAGCTTTCAGTGCTGGCACTTTTCCTCTCTGAGCAATTGCTCGACGTTTGCAATTTCTCAGCTCGTGTCTAGGAGACTGAAAGAGAATGACCGTGACGTTTGGTGGCTAGAGAAGCGCAAAGCCCCAGTGTTGCTGCGCCTGTGAAAGCGCTTCCAAGGAAGGGGGCTGGCTAGCAACAGCTTTCAGTGCTGGCACTTTTCATCTCTGAGCAATTGCTCGACGTTTGCAATTTCTCAGCTCGTTTCTACGAGACGGAAAGAGAAGGACTGTGATGTTTGGTGGGTAGAGAAGCGCAAAGCCCCAGTGTTGCTGCGCCTGTGAAAGCGCTTCCAAGGAAGGGTGCTGGCTAGCAACAGCTTTCAGTGCTGGCACTTTTCCTCTCTGAGCAATTGCTCGACGTTTGCAATTTCTCAGCTCGTGTCTACGAGACGGAAAGAGAAGGACCGTGACGTTTGGTGGGTAGAGAAGCGCAAAGCCCCAGTGTTGCTGCGCCTGTGAAAGCGCTTCCAAGGAAGGGTGCTGGCTAGCAACAGCTTTCAGTGCTGGCACTTTTCATCTCTGAGCAATTGCTCGACGTTTGCAATTTCTCCCCTGAGCTCTCTTTAGAGTGCGCGAGAGGATGAGCAGAAGATTAGGTGGCTAGAGAAGCCCAGAGCCCCAGTGTGCTTAGGCCTACAAAAGCGCTTTCAAGGAAGGGTGCTGGCTAGCAACAGCTTTCAGTGCTGGCACTTTTCATCTCTGAGCAATTGCTCGACGTTTGCAATTTCTCACCTGAGCTCTCTTTAGAGTGCGCGAGAGGATGAGCAGAAGATGAGGTGGCTAGAGAAGCCCAGAGCCCCAGTGTTCTTAGGCCTACAAAAGCGCTTCCAAGGAAGGGTGCTGGCTAGCAACAGCTTTCAGTGCTGGCACTTTTCCTCTCTGAGCAATTGCTCGACGTTTGCAATTTCTCAGCTCGTGTCTACGAGACGGAAAGAGAAGGACCGTGACGTTTGGTGGCTAGAGAAGCGCAAAGCCCCAGTGTTGCTGCGCCTGTGAAAGCGCTTCCAAGGAAGGGTGCTGGCTAGCAACAGCTTTCAGTGCTGGCACTTTTCATCTCTGAGCAATTGCTCGACGTTTGCAATTTCTCCCCTGAGCTCTCTTTAGAGTGCGCGAGAGGATGAGCAGAAGATTAGGTGGCTAGAGAAGCCCAGAGCCCCAGTGTTCTTAGGGCTACAAAAGCGCTTCCAAGGAAGGGGGCTGGCTAGCAAGAGCTTTCAGTGCTGGCACTTTTCATCTCTGAGCAATTGCTCGACGTTTGCAATTTCTCCCCTGAGCTCTCTTTAGAGTGCGCGAGAGGATGAGCAGAAGATTAGGTGGCTAGAGAAGCCCAGAGCCCCAGTGTTCTTAGGCCTACAAAAGCGCTTCCAAGGAAGGGGGCTAGCTAGCAACAGCTTTCAGTGCTGGCACTTTTCCTCTCTGAGCAATTGCTCGACGTTTGCAATTTCTCAGCTCGTGTCTAGGAGACTGAAAGAGAATGACCGTGACGTTTGGTGGCTAGAGAAGCGCAAAGCCCCAGTGTTGCTGCGCCTGTGAAAGCGCTTCCAAGGAAGGGGGCTGGCTAGCAAGAGCTTTCAGTGCTGGCACTTTTCATCTCTGAGCAATTGCTCGACGTTTGCAATTTCTCAGCTCGTTTCTACGAGACGGAAAGAGAAGGACTGTGATGTTTGGTGGGTAGAGAAGCGCAAAGCCCCAGTGTTGCTGCGCCTGTGAAAGCGCTTCCAAGGAAGGGTGCTGGCTAGCAACAGCTTTCAGTGCTGGCACTTTTCCTCTCTGAGCAATTGCTCGACGTTTGCAATTTCTCAGCTCGTGTCTACGAGACGGAAAGAGAAGGACCGTGACGTTTGGTGGGTAGAGAAGCGCAAAGCCCCAGTGTTGCTGCGCCTGTGAAAGCGCTTCCAAGGAAGGGTGCTGGCTAGCAAGAGCTTTCAGTGCTGGCACTTTTCATCTCTGAGCAATTGCTCGACGTTTGCAATTTCTCCCCTGAGCTCTCTTTAGAGTGCGCGAGAGGATGAGCAGAAGATTAGGTGGCTAGAGAAGCCCAGAGCCCCAGTGTTCTTAGGCCTACAAAAGCGCTTCCAAGGAAGGGTGCTGGCTAGCAACAGCTTTCAGTGCTGGCACTTTTCATCTCTGAGCAATTGCTCGACGTTTGCAATTTCTCACCTGAGCTCTCTTTAGAGTGCGCGAGAGGATGAGCAGAAGATGAGGTGGCTAGAGAAGCCCAAAGCCCCAGTGTGCTTAGGCCTACAAAAGCGCTTCCAAGGAAGGGTGCTGGCTAGCAACAGCTTTCAGTGCTGGCACTTTTCCTCTCTGAGCAATTGCTCGACGTTTGCAATTTCTCAGCTCGTGTCTACGAGACGGAAAGAGAAGGACCGTGACGTTTGGTGGCTAGAGAAGCGCAAAGCCCCAGTGTTGCTGCGCCTGTGAAAGCGCTTCCAAGGAAGGGTGCTGGCTAGCAACAGCTTTCAGTGCTGGCACTTTTCATCTCTGAGCAATTGCTCCACGTTTGCAATTTCTCACCTGAGCTCTCTTTAGAGTGCGCGAGAGGATGAGCACAAGATTAGGTGGCTAGAGAAGCCCAGAGCCCCAGTGTTCTTAGGCCTACAAAAGCGCTTCCAAGGAAGGGTGCTGGCTAGCAACAGCTTTCAGTGCTGGCACTTTTCATCTCTGAGCAATTGCTCGACGTTTGCAATTTCTCACCTGAGCTCTCTTTAGAGTGCGCGAGAGGATGAGCAGAAGATTAGGTGGCTAGAGAAGCCCAAAGCCCCAGTGTGCTTAGGCCTACAAAAGCGCTTCCAAGGAAGGGTGCTGGCTAGCAACAGCTTTCAGTGCTGGCACTTTTCATCTCTGAGCAATTGCTCGACGTTTGCAATTTCTCAGCTCGTGTCTAGGAGACGGAAAGAGAAGGACCGTGACGTTTGGTGGCTAGAGAAGCGCAAAGCCCCAGTGTTGCTGCGCCTGTGAAAGCGCTTCCAAGGAAGGGTGCTGGCTAGCAACAGCTTTCAGTGCTGGCACTTTTCATCTCTGAGCAATTGCTCGACGTTTGCAATTTCTCCCCTGAGCTCTCTTTAGAGTGCGCGAGAGGATGAGCAGAAGATTAAGTGGCTAGAGAAGCCCAGAGCCCCAGTGTTCTTAGGCCTACAAAAGCGCTTCCAAGGAAGGGGGCTGGCTAGCAAGAGCTTTCAGTGCTGGCACTTTTCATCTCTGAGCAATTGCTCGACGTTTGCAATTTCTCCCCTGAGCTCTCTTTAGAGTGCGCGAGAGGATGAGCAGAAGATTAGGTGGCTAGAGAAGCCCAGAGCCCCAGTGTTCTTAGGCCTACAAAAGCGCTTCCAAGGAAGGGGGCTAGCTAGCAACAGCTTTCAGTGCTGGCACTTTTCATCTCTGAGCAATTGCTCGACGTTTGCAATTTCTCAGCTCGTGTCTAGGAGACGGAAAGAGAATGACCGTGACGTTTGGTGGCTAGAGAAGCGCAAAGCCCCAGTGTTGCTGCGCCTGTGAAAGCGCTTCCAAGGAAGGGTGCTGGCTAGCAACAGCTTTCAGTGCTGGCACTTTTCATCTCTGAGCAATTGCTCGACGTTTGCAATTTCTCCCCTGAGCTCTCTTTAGAGTGCGCGAGAGGATGAGCAGAAGATTAGGTGGCTAGAGAAGCCCAGAGCCCCAGTGTTCTTAGGCCTACAAAAGCGCTTCCAAGGAGGGGGCTGGCTAGCAACAGCTTTCAGTGCTGGCACTTTTCATCTCTGAGCAATTGCTCGACGTTTGCAATTTCTCAGCTCGTGTCTACGAGTCGGAAAGAGAATGACCGTGACGTTTGGTGGCTAGAGAAGCGCAAAGCCCCAGTGTTGCTGCGCCTGTGAAAGCGCTTCCAAGGAAGGGTGCTGGCTAGCAACAGCTTTCAGTGCTGGCACTTTTCATCTCTGAGCAATTGCTCGACGTTTGCAATTTCTCAGCTCGTGTCTAGGAGACGGAAAGAGAAGGACCGTGACGTTTGGTGGCTAGAGAAGCGCAAAGCCCCAGTGTTGCTGCGCCTGTGAAAGCGCTTCCAAGGAAGGGTGCTGGCTAGCAACAGCTTTCAGTGCTGGCACTTTTCATCTCTGAGCAATTGCTCGACGTTTGCAATTTCTCCCCTGAGCTCTCTTTATAGTGCGCGAGAGGATGAGCAGAAGATGAGGTGGCTAGAGAAGCCCAGAGCCCCAGTGTTCTTAGGCCTACAAAAGCGCTTCCAAGGAAGGGAGCTGGTTAGCAACAGCTTTCAGTGCTGGCACTTTTCATCTCTGAGCAATTGCTCGACGTTTGCAATTTCTCAGCTCGTGTCTAGGAGACGGAAAGAGAATGACCGTGACGTTTGGTGGCTAGAGAAGCGCAAAGCCCCAGTGTTGCTGCGCCTGTGAAAGCGCTTCCAAGGAAGGGGGCTGGCTAGCAAGAGCTTTCAGTGCTGGCACTTTTCATCTCTGAGCAATTGCTCGACGTTTGCAATTTCTCCCCTGAGCTCTCTTTAGAGTGCGCGAGAGGATGAGCAGAAGATTAAGTGGCTAGAGAAGCCCAGAGCCCCAGTGTTCTTAGGCCTACAAAAGCGCTTCCAAGGAAGGGGGCTGGCTAGCAAGAGCTTTCAGTGCTGGCACTTTTCATCTCTGAGCAATTGCTCGACGTTTGCAATTTCTCAGCTCGTGTCTACGAGACGGAAAGAGAAGGACCGTGACGTTTGGTGGCTAGAGAAGCGCAAAGCCCCAGTGTTGCTGCGCCTGTGAAAGCGCTTCCAAGGAAGGGTGCTGGCTAGCAAGAGCTTTCAGTGCTGGCACTTTTCATCTCTGAGCAATTGCTCGACGTTTGCAATTTCTCACCTGAGCTCTCTTTAGAGTGCGCGAGAGGATGAGCAGAAGATTAGGTGGCTAGAGAAGCCCAGAGCCCCAGTGTTCTTAGGCCTACAAAAGCGCTTCCAAGGAAGGGGGCTGGCTAGCAACAGCTTTCAGTGCTGGCACTTTTCATCTCTGAGCAATTGCTCGACATTTGCAATTTCTCACCTGAGCTCTCTTTAGAGTGCGCGAGAGGATGAGCAGAAGATTAGGTGGCTAGAGAAGCCCAGAGCCCCAGTGTGCTTAGGCCTACAAAAGCGCTTCCAAGGAAGGGGGCTGGCTAGCAAGAGCTTTCAGTGCTGGCACTTTTCATCTCTGAGCAATTGCTCGACGTTTGCAATTTCTCAGCTCGTGTCTACGAGACGGAGAGATAGTGACCGTGACGTTTGGTGGGTAGAGAAGCGCAAAGCCCCAGTGTTGCTGCGCCTGTGAAAGCGCTTCCAAGGAAGGGTGCTGGCTAGCAACAGCTTTCAGTGCTGGCACTTTTCATCTCTGAGCAATTGCTCGACATTTTCATTTTCTCACCTGAGGTCTTTTTAGAGTGCGCGAGAGTATGAGCAGAAGATTAAGTGGCTAGAGAAGCCCAGAGCCCCAGTGTTCTTAGGGCTACAAAAGCGCTTCCAAGGAAGGGGGCTGGCTAGCAACAGCTTTCAGTGCTGGCACTTTTCATCTCTGAGCAATTGCTCGACGTTTGCAATTTCTCCCCTGAGCTCTCTTTAGAGTGCGCGAGAGGATGAGCAGAAGATTAGGTGGCTAGAGAAGCCCAGAGCCCCAGTGTTCTTAGGCCTACAAAAGCGCTTCCAAGGAAGGGGGCTGGCTAGCAACAGCTTTCAGTGCTGGCACTTTTCATCTCTGAGCAATTGCTCGACGTTTGCAATTTCTCAGCTCGTTTCTACGAGATGGAAAGAGAATGACCGTGATGTTTGGTGGGTAGAGAAGCGCAAAGCCCCAGTGTTGCTGCGCCTGTGAAAGCGCTTCCAAGGAAGGGTGCTGGCTAGCAACAGCTTTCAGTGCTGGCACTTTTCCTCTCTGAGCAATTGCTCGACGTTTGCAATTTCTCAGCTCGTGTCTACGAGACGGAAAGAGAAGGACCGTGACGTTTGTTGGGTAGAGAAGCGCAAAGCCCCAGTGTTGCTGCGCCTGTGAAAGCGCTTCCAAGGAAGGGGGCTGGCTAGCAACAGCTTTCAGTGCTGGCACTTTTCATCTCTGAGCAATTGCTGGACGTTTGCAATTTCTCACCTGAGCTCTCTTTAGAGTGCGCGAGAGGATGAGCAGAAGATTAGGTGGCTAGAGAAGCCCAGAGCCCCAGTGTGCTTAGGCCTACAAAAGCGCTTCCAAGGAAGGGTGCTGGCTAGCAACAGCTTTCAGTGCTGGCACTTTTCATCTCTGAGCAATTGCTCGACGTTTGCAATTTCTCAGCTCGTGTCTACGAGACGGAAAGAGAAGGACCGTGACGTTTGGTGCGTATAGAAGCGCAAAGCCCCAGTGTTGCTGCGCCTGTGAAAGCGCTTCCAAAGAAGGGTGCTGGCTAGCAAGAGCTTTCAGTGCTGGCACTTTTCATCTCTGAGCAATTGCTCGACGTTTGCAATTTCTCAGCTCGTGTCTACGAGACGGAAAGAGAAGGACCGTGACGTTTGGTGGCTAGAGAAGCGCAAAGCCCCAGTGTTGCTGCGCCTGTGAAAGCGCTTCCAAGGAAGGGTGCTGGCTAGCAAGAGCTTTCAGTGCTGGCACTTTTCATCTCTGAGCAATTGCTGGACGTTTGCAATTTCTCACCTGAGCTCTCTTTAGAGTGCGCGAGAGGATGAGCAGAAGATTAGGTGGCTAGAGAAGCCCAAAGCCCCAGTGTGCTTAGGCCTACAAAAGCGCTTCCAAGGAAGGGTGCTGGCTAGCAACAGCTTTCAGTGCTGGCACTTTTCATCTCTGAGCAATTGCTCGACGTTTGCAATTTCTCAGCTCGTGTCTAGGAGACGGAAAGAGAAGGACCGTGACGTTTGGTGGCTAGAGAAGCGCAAAGCCCCAGTGTTACTGCGCCTGTGAAAGCGCTTCCAAGGAAGGGTGCTGGCTAGCAACAGCTTTCAGTGCTGGCACTTTTCATCTCTGAGCAATTGCTGGACGTTTGCAATTTCTCCCCTGAGCTCTCTTTAGAGTGCGCGAGAGGATGAGCACAAGATTAGGTGGCTAGAGAAGCCCAGAGCCCCAGTGTTCTTAGGCCTACAAAAGCGCTTCCAAGGAAGGGGGCTGGCTAGCAACAGCTTTCAGTGCTGGCACTTTTCATCTCTGAGCAATTGCTCGACGTTTGCAATTTCTCACCTGAGCTCTCTTTAGAGTGCGCGAGAGGATGAGCAGAAGATTAGGTGGCTAGAGAAGCCCAGAGCCCCAGTGTTCTTAGGCCTACAAAAGCGCTTCCAAGGAAGGGTGCTGGCTAGCAACAGCTTTCAGTGCTGGCACTTTTCATCTCTGAGCAATTGCTCGACGTTTGCAATTTCTCACCTGAGCTCTCTTTAGAGTGCGCGAGAGGATGAGCAGAAGATTAGGTGGCTAGAGAAGCCCAGAGCCCCAGTGTTCTTAGGCCTACAAAAGCGCTTCCAAGGAAGGGGGCTGGCTAGCAACAGCTTTCAGTGCTGGCACTTTTCATCTCTGAGCAATTGCTCGACGTTTGCAATTTCTCAGCTCGTGTCTAGGAGACGGAAAGAGAATGACCGTGATGTTTGGTGGCTAGAGAAGCGCAAAGCCCCAGTATTGCTGCGCCTGTGAAAGCGCTTCCAAGGAAGGGTGCTGGCTAGCAACAGCTTTCAGTGCTGGCACTTTTCATCTCTGAGCAATTGCTCGACGTTTGCAATTTCTCACCTGAGCTCTCTTTAGAGTGCGCGAGAGGATGAGCAGAAGATTAGGTGGCTAGAGAAGCCCAGAGCCCCAGTGTTCTTAGGCCTACAAAAGCGCTTCCAAGGAAGGGGGCTGGCTAGCAAGAGCTTTCAGTGCTGGCACTTTTCATCTCTGAGCAATTGCTCGACGTTTGCAATTTCTCAGCTCGTGTCTACGAGTCGGAAAGAGAATGACAGTGACGTTTGGTGGCTAGAGAAGCGCAAAGCCCCAGTGTTGCTGCGCCTGTGAAAGCGCTTCCAAGGAAGGGTGCTGGCTAGCAAGAGCTTTCAGTGCTGGCACTTTTCATCTCTGAGCAATTGCTCGACGTTTGCAATTTCTCAGCTCGTTTCTACGAGACGGAAAGAGAATGACCGTGACGTTTGGTGGCTAGAGAAGCGCAAAGCCCCAGTGTTGCTGCACCTGTGAAAGCGCTTCCAAGGAAGGGTGCTGGCTAGCAACAGCTTTCAGTGCTGGCACTTTTCATCTCTGAGCAATTGCTCGACGTTTGCAATTTCTCACCTGAGCTCTCTTTAGAGTGCGCGAGAGGATGAGCAGAAGATTAGGTGGCTAGAGAAGCCCAGAGCCCCAGTGTTCTTAGGCCTACAAAAGCGCTTCCAAGGAAGGGGGCTGGCTAGCAACAGCTTTCAGTGCTGGCACTTTTCCTCTCTGAGCAATTGCTCGACGTTTGCAATTTCTCAGCTCGTGTCTACGAGACGGAAAGAGAAGGACCGTGATGTTTGGTGGGTAGAGAAGCGCAAAGCCCCAGTGTTACTGTGCCTGTGAAAGCGCTTCCAAGGAAGGGTGCTGGCTAGCAACAGCTTTCAGTGCTGGCACTTTTCCTCTCTGAGCAATTGCTCGACGTTTGCAATTTCTCACCTGAGCTCTCTTTAGAGTGCGCGAGAGGATGAGCAGAAGATTAGGTGGCTAGAGAAGCCCAGAGCCCCAGTGTGCTTAGGCCTACAAAAGCGCTTCCAAGGAAGGGTGCTGGCTAGCAACAGCTTTCAGTGCTGGCACTTTTCATCTCTGAGCAATTGCTCGACGTTTGCAATTTCTCAGCTCGTGTCTACGAGACGGAAAGAGAAGGACCGTGACGTTTGGTGCGTATAGAAGCGCAAAGCCCCAGTGTTGCTGCGCCTGTGAAAGCGCTTCCAAGGAAGGGTGCTGGCTAGCAACAGCTTTCAGTGCTGGCACTTTTCATCTCTGAGCAATTGCTCGACGTTTGCAATTTCTCAGCTCGTGTCTACAAGACGGAAAGAGAAGGACCGTGACGTTTGGTGGCTAGAGAAGCGCAAAGCCCCAGTGTTGCTGCGCCTGTGAAAGCGCTTCCAAGGAAGGGTGCTGGCTAGCAACAGCTTTCAGTGCTGGCACTTTTCATCTCTGAGCAATTGCTCGACGTTTGCAATTTCTCCCCTGAGCTCTCTTTAGAGTGCGCGAGAGGATGAGCAGAAGATTAGGTGGCTAGAGAAGCCCAAAGCCCCAGTGTGCTTAGGCCTACAAAAGCGCTTCCAAGGAAGGGTGCTGGCTAGCAAGAGCTTTCAGTGCTGGCACTTTTCATCTCTGAGCAATTGCTCGACGTTTGCAATTTCTCAGCTCGTGTCTACGAGACGGAAAGAGAAGGACCGTGACATTTGGTGGGTAGAGAAGCGCAAAGCCCCAGTGTTGCTGCGCCTGTGAAAGCGCTTCCAAGGAAGGGTGCTGGCTAGCAACAGCTTTCAGTGCTGGCACTTTTCATCTCTGAGCAATTGCTCGACGTTTGCAATTTCTCACCTGAGCTCTCTTTAGAGTGCGCGAGAGGATGAGCACAAGATTAGGTGGCTAGAGAAGCCCAGAGCCCCAGTGTTCTTAGGCCTACAAAAGCGCTTCCAAGGAAGGGTGCTGGCTAGCAACAGCTTTCAGTGCTGGCACTTTTCATCTCTGAGCAATTGCTCGACGTTTGCAATTTCTCCCCTGAGCTCTCTTTAGAGTGCGCGAGAGGATGAGCAGAAGATTAGGTGGCTAGAGAAGCCCAAAGCCCCAGTGTGCTTAGGCCTACAAAAGCGCTTCCAAGGAAGGGTGCTGGCTAGCAACAGCTTTCAGTGCTGGCACTTTTCATCTCTGAGCAATTGCTCGACGTTTGCAATTTCTCAGCTCGTGTCTAGGAGACGGAAAGAGAAGGACCGTGACGTTTGGTGGCTAGAGAAGCGCAAAGCCCCAGTGTTGCTGCGCCTGTGAAAGCGCTTCCAAGGAAGGGTGCTGGCTAGCAACAGCTTTCAGTGCTGGCACTTTTCATCTCTGAGCAATTGCTCGACGTTTGCAATTTCTCCCCTGAGCTCTCTTTAGAGTGCGCGAGAGGATGAGCAGAAGATTAGGTGGCTAGAGAAGCCCAAAGCCCCAGTGTGCTTAGGCCTACAAAAGCGCTTCCAAGGAAGGGTGCTGGCTAGCAAGAGCTTTCAGTGCTGGCACTTTTCATCTCTGAGCAATTGCTCGACGTTTGCAATTTCTCAGCTCGTGTCTACGAGACGGAAAGAGAAGGACCGTGACGTTTGGTGGGTAGAGAAGCGCAAAGCCCCAGTGTTGCTGCGCCTGTGAAAGCGCTTCCAAGGAAGGGTGCTGGCTAGCAACAGCTTTCAGTGCTGGCACTTTTCATCTCTGAGCAATTGCTCGACGTTTGCAATTTCTCACCTGAGCTCTCTTTAGAGTGCGCGAGAGGATGAGCACAAGATTAGGTGGCTAGAGAAGCCCAGAGCCCCAGTGTTCTTAGGCCTACAAAAGCGCTTCCAAGGAAGGGTGCTGGCTAGCAACAGCTTTCAGTGCTGGCACTTTTCATCTCTGAGCAATTGCTCGACGTTTGCAATTTCTCCCCTGAGCTCTCTTTAGAGTGCGCGAGAGGATGAGCAGAAGATTAGGTGGCTAGAGAAGCCCAAAGCCCCAGTGTGCTTAGGCCTACAAAAGCGCTTCCAAGGAAGGGTGCTGGCTAGCAACAGCTTTCAGTGCTGGCACTTTTCATCTCTGAGCAATTGCTCGACGTTTGCAATTTCTCAGCTCGTGTCTAGGAGACGGAAAGAGAAGGACCGTGACGTTTGGTGGCTAGAGAAGCGCAAAGCCCCAGTGTTGCTGCGCCTGTGAAAGCGCTTCCAAGGAAGGGTGCTGGCTAGCAACAGCTTTCAGTGCTGGCACTTTTCATCTCTGAGCAATTGCTCGACGTTTGCAATTTCTCCCCTGAGCTCTCTTTAGAGTGCGCGAGAGGATGAGCACAAGATTAAGTGGCTAGAGAAGCCCAGAGCCCCAGTGTTCTTAGGCCTACAAAAGCGCTTCCAAGGAAGGGGGCTGGCTAGCAAGAGCTTTCAGTGCTGGCACTTTTCATCTCTGAGCAATTGCTCGACGTTTGCAATTTCTCCCCTGAGCTCTCTTTAGAGTGCGCGAGAGGATGAGCAGAAGATTAGGTGGCTAGAGAAGCCCAGAGCCCCAGTGTTCTTAGGCCTACAAAAGCGCTTCCAAGGAAGGGGGCTAGCTAGCAACAGCTTTCAGTGCTGGCACTTTTCCTCTCTGAGCAATTGCTCGACGTTTGCAATTTCTCAGCTCGTGTCTAGGAGACGGAAAGAGAAGGACCGTGACGTTTGGTGGCTAGAGAAGCGCAAAGCCCCAGTGTTGCTGCGCCTGTGAAAGCGCTTCCAAGGAAGGGTGCTGGCTAGCAAGAGCTTTCAGTGCTGGCACTTTTCATCTCTGAGCAATTGCTCGACGTTTGCAATTTCTCCCCTGAGCTCTCTTTAGAGTGCGCGAGAGGATGAGCAGAAGATTAGGTGGCTAGAGAAGCCCAGAGCCCCAGTGTTCTTAGGCCTACAAAAGCGCTTCCAAGGAAGGGGGCTGGCTAGCAACAGCTTTCAGTGCTGGCAGTTTTCATCTCTGAGCAATTGCTCGACGTTTGCAATTTCTCAGCTCGTGTCTACGAGTCGGAAAGAGAATGACCGTGACGTTTGGTGGCTAGAGAAGCGCAAAGCCCCAGTGTTGCTGCGCCTGTGAAAGCGCTTCCAAGGAAGGGTGCTGGCTAGCAACAGCTTTCAGTGCTGGCACTTTTCATCTCTGAGCAATTGCTCGACGTTTGCAATTTCTCAGCTCGTGTCTAGGAGACGGAAAGAGAAGGACCGTGACGTTTGGTGGCTAGAGAAGCGCAAAGCCCCAGTGTTGCTGCGCCTGTGAAAGCGCTTCCAAGGAAGGGTGCTGGCTAGCAAGAGCTTTCAGTGCTGGCACTTTTCATCTCTGAGCAATTGCTCGACGTTTGCAATTTCTCACCTGAGCTCTCTTTAGAGTGCGTGAGAGGATGAGCAGAAGATTAGGTGGCTAGAGAAGCCCAGAGCCCCAGTGTTCTTAGGCCTACAAAAGCGCTTCCAAGGAAGGGTGCTGGCTAGCAACAGCTTTCAGTGCTGGCACTTTTCACCTCTGAGCAATTGCTCGACGTTTGCAATTTCTCACCTGAGGTCTTTTTAGAGTGCGCGAGAGGATGAGCAGAAGATTAAGTGGCTAGAGAAGCCCAGAGCCCCAGTGTTCTTAGGCCTACAAAAGCGCTTCCAAGGAACGGGGCTATCTAGCAAGAGCTTTCAGTGCTGGCACTTTTCATCTCTGAGCAATTGCTTGACGTTTGCAATTTCTCAGCTCGTGTCTAGGAGACGGAAAGAGAAGGACCTTGACGTTTGGTGGGTAGAGAAGCGCAAAGCCCCAGTGTTGCTGCGCCTGTGAAAGCGCTTCCAAGGAAGGGTGCTGGCTAGCAAGAGCTTTCAGTGCTGGCACTTTTCATCTCTGAGCAATTGCTCGACGTTTGCAATTTCTCCCCTGAGCTCTCTTTAGAGTGCGCGAGAGGATGAGCAGAAGATTAGGTGGCTAGAGAAGCCCAGAGCCCCAGTGTTCTTAGGCCTACAAAAGCGCTTCCAAGGAAGGGGGCTGGCTAGCAAGAGCTTTCAGTGCTGGCACTTTTCATCTCTGAGCAATTGCTCGACGTTTGCAATTTCTCAGCTCGTGTCTACGAGACGGAAAGAGAAGGACCGTGACGTTTGGTGGCTAGAGAAGCGCAAAGCCCCAGTGTTGCTGCGCCTGTGAAAGCGCTTCCAAGGAAGGGTGCTGGCTAGCAAGAGCTTTCAGTGCTGGCACTTTTCATCTCTGAGCAATTGCTCGACGTTTGCAATTTCTCACCTGAGCTCTCTTTAGAGTGCGCGAGAGGATGAGCAGAAGATTCGGTGGCTAGAGAAGCCCAGAGCCCCAGTGTTCTTAGGCCTACAAAAGCGCTTCCAAGGAAGGGTGCTGGCTAGCAACAGCTTTCAGTGCTGGCACTTTTCATCTCTGAGCAATTGCTCGACGTTTGCAATTTCTCACCTGAGCTCTCTTTAGAGTGCGCGAGAGGATGAGCAGAAGATTAGGTGGCTAGAGAAGCCCAGAGCCCCAGTGTTCTTAGGGCTACAAAAGCGCTTCCAAGGAAGGGGGCTGGCTAGCAAGAGCTTTCAGTGCTGGCACTTTTCATCTCTGAGCAATTGCTCGACGTTTGCAATTTCTCAGCTCGTGTCTACGAGACGGAGAGATAGTGACCGTGACGTTTGGTGGGTAGAGAAGCGCAAAGCCCCAGTGTTGCTGCACCTGTGAAAGCGCTTCCAAGGAAGGGTGCTGGCTAGCAAGAGCTTTCAGTGCTGGCACTTTTCATCTCTGAGCAATTGCTCGACGTTTGCAATTTCTCACCTGAGCTCTCTTTAGAGTGCGCGAGAGGATGAGCAGAAGATTAGGTGGCTAGAGAAGCCCAGAGCCCCAGTGTGCTTAGGCCTACAGAAGCGCTTCCAAGGAAGGGTGCTGGCTAGCAACAGCTTTCAGTGCTGGCACTTTTCATCTCTGAGCAATTGCTCGACGTTTGCAATTTCTCAGCTCGTGTCTAGGAGACGGAGAGATAGTGACCGTGACGTTTGGTGGGTAGAGAAGCGCAAAGCCCCAGTGTTGCTGCGCCTGTGAAAGCGCTTCCAAGGAAGGGTGCTGGCTAGCAACAGCTTTCAGTGCTGGCACTTTTCATCTCTGAGCAATTGCTCGACATTTTCATTTTCTCACCTGAGGTCTTTTTAGAGTGCGCGAGAGTATGAGCAGAAGATTAAGTGGCTAGAGAAGCCCAGAGCCCCAGTGTTCTTAGGGCTACAAAAGCGCTTCCAAGGAAGGGGGCTGGCTAGCAACAGCTTTCAGTGCTGGCACTTTTCATCTCTGAGCAATTGCTCGACGTTTGCAATTTCTCACCTGAGCTCTCTTTAGAGTGCGCGAGAGGATGAGCAGAAGATTAGGTGGCTAGAGAAGCCCAGAGCCCCAGTGTTCTTAGGCCTACAAAAGCGCTTCCAAGGAAGGGTGCTGGCTAGCAACAGCTTTCAGTGCTGGCACTTTTCATCTCTGAGCAATTGCTGGACGTTTGCAATTTCTCAGCTCGTGTCTACGAGACGGAAAGAGAAGGACCGTGACGTTTGGTGCGTATAGAAGCGCAAAGCCCCAGTGTTGCTGCGCCTGTGAAAGCGCTTCCAAAGAAGGGTGCTGGCTCGCAAGAGCTTTCAGTGCTGGCACTTTTCATCTCTGAGCAATTGCTCGACGTTTGCAATTTCTCAGCTCGTGTCTACGAGACGGAAAGAGAAGGACCGTGACGTTTGGTGGGTAGAGAAGCGCAAAGCCCCAGTGTTGCTGCGCCTGTGAAAGCGCTTCCAAGGAAGGGTGCTGGCTAGCAAGAGCTTTCAGTGCTGGCACTTTTCATCTCTGAGCAATTGCTGGACGTTTGCAATTTCTCCCCTGAGCTCTCTTTAGAGTGCGCGAGAGGATGAGCAGAAGATTAGGTGGCTAGAGAAGCCCAAAGCCCCAGTGTGCTTAGGCCTACAAAAGCGCTTCCAAGGAAGGGTGCTGGCTAGCAACAGCTTTCAGTGCTGGCACTTTTCATCTCTGAGCAATTGCTCGACGTTTGCAATTTCTCAGCTCGTGTCTAGGAGACGGAAAGAGAAGGACCGTGACGTTTGGTGGCTAGAGAAGCGCAAAGCCCCAGTGTTACTGCGCCTGTGAAAGCGCTTCCAAGGAAGGGTGCTGGCTAGCAACAGCTTTCAGTGCTGGCACTTTTCATCTCTGAGCAATTGCTGGACGTTTGCAATTTCTCCCCTGAGCTCTCTTTAGAGTGCGCGAGAGGATGAGCACAAGATTAGGTGGCTAGAGAAGCCCAGAGCCCCAGTGTTCTTAGGCCTACAAAAGCGCTTCCAAGGAAGGGGGCTGGCTAGCAAGAGCTTTCAGTGCTGGCACTTTTCATCTCTGAGCAATTGCTCGACGTTTGCAATTTCTCACCTGAGCTCTCTTTAGAGTGCGCGAGAGGATGAGCAGAAGATTAGGTGGCTAGAGAAGCCCAGAGCCCCAGTGTTCTTAGGCCTACAAAAGCGCTTCCAAGGAAGGGTGCTGGCTAGCAACAGCTTTCAGTGCTGGCACTTTTCATCTCTGAGCAATTGCTCGACGTTTGCAATTTCTCACCTGAGCTCTCTTTAGAGTGCGCGAGAGGATGAGCACAAGATTAGGTGGCTAGAGAAGCCCAGAGCCCCAGTGTTCTTAGGCCTACAAAAGCGCTTCCAAGGAAGGGGGCTGGCTAGCAACAGCTTTCAGTGCTGGCACTTTTCATCTCTGAGCAATTGCTCGACGTTTGCAATTTCTCAGCTCGTGTCTAGGAGACGGAAAGAGAATGACCGTGACGTTTGGTGGCTAGAGAAGCGCAAAGCCCCAGTGTTGCTGCGCCTGTGAAAGCGCTTCCAAGGAAGGGTGCTGGCTAGCAACAGCTTTCAGTGCTGGCACTTTTCATCTCTGAGCAATTGCTCGACGTTTGCAATTTCTCAGCTCGTGTCTACGAGACGGAAAGAGAAGGACCGTGACGTTTGGTGGGTAGAGAAGCGCAAAGCCCCAGTGTTGCTGCGCCTGTGAAAGCGCTTCCAAGGAAGGGTGCTGGCTAGCAAGAGCTTTCAGTGCTGGCACTTTTCATCTCTGAGCAATTGCTGGACGTTTGCAATTTCTCCCCTGAGCTCTCTTTAGAGTGCGCGAGAGGATGAGCAGAAGATTAGGTGGCTAGAGAAGCCCAAAGCCCCAGTGTGCTTAGGCCTACAAAAGCGCTTCCAAGGAAGGGTGCTGGCTAGCAACAGCTTTCAGTGCTGGCACTTTTCATCTCTGAGCAATTGCTCGACGTTTGCAATTTCTCAGCTCGTGTCTAGGAGACGGAAAGAGAAGGACCGTGACGTTTGGTGGCTAGAGAAGCGCAAAGCCCCAGTGTTACTGCGCCTGTGAAAGCGCTTCCAAGGAAGGGTGCTGGCTAGCAACAGCTTTCAGTGCTGGCACTTTTCATCTCTGAGCAATTGCTGGACGTTTGCAATTTCTCCCCTGAGCTCTCTTTAGAGTGCGCGAGAGGATGAGCACAAGATTAGGTGGCTAGAGAAGCCCAGAGCCCCAGTGTTCTTAGGCCTACAAAAGCGCTTCCAAGGAAGGGGGCTGGCTAGCAAGAGCTTTCAGTGCTGGCACTTTTCATCTCTGAGCAATTGCTCGACGTTTGCAATTTCTCACCTGAGCTCTCTTTAGAGTGCGCGAGAGGATGAGCAGAAGATTAGGTGGCTAGAGAAGCCCAGAGCCCCAGTGTTCTTAGGCCTAGAGAAGCGCTTCCAAGGAAGGGTGCTGGCTAGCAACAGCTTTCAGTGCTGGCACTTTTCATCTCTGAGCAATTGCTCGACGTTTGCAATTTCTCACCTGAGCTCTCTTTAGAGTGCGCGAGAGGATGAGCAGAAGATTAGGTGGCTAGAGAAGCCCAGAGCCCCAGTGTTCTTAGGCCTACAAAAGCGCTTCCAAGGAAGGGGGCTGGCTAGCAACAGCTTTCAGTGCTGGCACTTTTCATCTCTGAGCAATTGCTCGACGTTTGCAATTTCTCAGCTCGTGTCTAGGAGACGGAAAGAGAATGACCGTGACGTTTGGTGGCTAGAGAAGCGCAAAGCCCCAGTGTTGCTGCGCCTGTGAAAGCGCTTCCAAGGAAGGGTGCTGGCTAGCAAGAGCTTTCAGTGCTGGCACTTTTCATCTCTGAGCAATTGCTCGACGTTTGCAATTTCTCACCTGAGCTCTCTTTAGAGTGCGCGAGAGGATGAGCAGAAGATTAGGTGGCTAGAGAAGCCCAGAGCCCCAGTGTTCTTAGGGCTACAAAAGCGCTTCCAAGGAAGGGGGCTGGCTAGCAACAGCTTTCAGTGCTGGCAGTTTTCATCTCTGAGCAATTGCTCGACGTTTGCAATTTCTCAGCTCGTGTCTACGAGTCGGAAAGAGAATGACAGTGACGTTTGGTGGCTAGAGAAGCGCAAAGCCCCAGTGTTGCTGTGCCTGTGAAAGCGCTTCCAAGGAAGGGTGCTGGCTAGCAAGAGCTTTCAGTGCTGGCACTTTTCATCTCTGAGCAATTGCTCGACGTTTGCAATTTCTCAGCTCGTGTCTACGAGACGGAAAGAGAAGGACCGTGACGTTTGGTGGGTAGAGAAGCGCAAAGCCCCAGTGTTGCTGCGCCTGTGAAAGCGCTTCCAAGGAAGGGTGCTGGCTAGCAACAGCTTTCAGTGCTGGCACTTTTCATCTCTGAGCAATTGCTCGACGTTTGCAATTTCTCACCTGAGCTCTCTTTAGAGTGCGCGAGAGGATGAGCAGAAGATTAGGTGGCTAGAGAAGCCCAAAGCCCCAGTGTTCTTAGGCCTACAAAAGCGCTTCCAAGGAAGGGTGCTGGCTAGCAACAGCTTTCAGTGCTGGCACTTTTCATCTCTGAGCAATTGCTCGACGTTTGCAATTTCTCAGCTCGTGTCTACGAGACGGAAAGAGAATGACCGTGACTTTTGGTGGCTAGAGAAGCGCAAAGCCCCAGTGTTGCTGCACCTGTGAAAGCGCTTCCAAGGAAGGGGGCTGGCTAGCAACAGCTTTCAGTGCTGGCACTTTTCCTCTCTGAGCAATTGCTGGACGTTTGCAATTTCTCAGCTCGTGTCTACGAGACGGAAAGAGAAGGACCGTGACGTTTGGTGGCTAGAGAAGCGCAAAGCCCCAGTGTTGCTGCGCCTGTGAAAGCGCTTCCAAGGAAGGGTGCTGGCTAGCAACAGCTTTCAGTGCTGGCACTTTTCATCTCTGAGCAATTGCTCGACGTTTGCAATTTCTCACCTGAGCTCTCTTTAGAGTGCGCGAGAGGATGAGCAGAAGATTAGGTGGCTAGAGAAGCCCAGAGCCCCAGTGTGCTTAGGCCTACAAAAGCGCTTCCAAGGAAGGGGGCTGGCTAGCAAGAGCTTTCAGTGCTGGCACTTTTCATCTCTGAGCAATTGCTCGACGTTTGCAATTTCTCAGCTCGTGTCTACGAGACGGAAAGAGAAGGACCGTGATGTTTGGTGGCTAGAGAAGCGCAAAGCCCCAGTGTTGCTGCGCCTGTGAAAGCGCTTCCAAGGAAGGGTGCTGGCTAGCAACAGCTTTCAGTGCTGGCACTTTTCATCTCTGAGCAATTGCTCGACGTTTGCAATTTCTCACCTGAGCTCTCTTTAGAGTGCGCGAGAGGATGAGCAGAAGATTAGGTGGCTAGAGAAGCCCAGAGCCCCAGTGTTCTTAGGCCTACAAAAGCGCTTCCAAGGAAGGGTGCTGGCTAGCAACAGCTTTCAGTGCTGGCACTTTTCATCTCTGAGCAATTGCTCGACATTTGCAATTTCTCACCTGAGCTCTCTTTAGAGTGCGCGAGAGGATGAGCAGAAGATTAGGTGGCTAGAGAAGCCCAGAGCCCCAGTGTTCTTAGGGCTACAAAAGCGCTTCCAAGGAAGGGGGCTGGCTAGCAACAGCTTTCAGTGCTGGCACTTTTCCTCTCTGAGCAATTGCTCGACGTTTGCAATTTCTCAGCTCGTGTCTACGAGACGGAGAGATAGTGACCGTGACGTTTGGTGGCTAGAGAAGCGCAAAGCCCCAGTGTTGCTGCGCCTGTGAAAGCGCTTCCAAGGAAGGGTGCTGGCTAGCAACAGCTTTCAGTGCTGGCACTTTTCATCTCTGAGCAATTGCTCGACATTTTCATTTTCTCACCTGAGGTCTTTTTAGAGTGCGCGAGAGGATGAGCGGAAGATTAAGTGGCTAGAGAAGCCCAGAGCCCCAGTGTTCTTAGGGCTACAAAAGCGCTTCCAAGGAAGGGGGCTGGCTAGCAAGAGCTTTCAGTGCTGGCACTTTTCATCTCTGAGCAATTGCTCGACGTTTGCAATTTCTCAGCTCGTGTCTAGGAGACGGAAAGAGAAGGACCGTGACGTTTGGTGGGTAGAGAAGCGCAAAGCCCCAGTGTTACTGCGCCTGTGAAAGCGCTTCCAAGGAAGGGTGCTGGCGAGCAAGAGCTTTCAGTGCTGGCACTTTTCTTCTCTGAGCAATTGCTCGACGTTTGCAATTTCTCACCTGAGCTCTCTTTAGAGTGCGCGAGAGGATGAGCAGAAGATTAGGTGGCTAGAGAAGCCCAGAGCCCCAGTGTTCTTAGGCCTACAAAAGCGCTTCCAAGGAAGGGTGCTGGCTAGCAACAGCTTTCAGTGCTGGCACTTTTCATCTCTGAGCAATTGCTCGACGTTTGCAATTTCTCAGCTCGTGTCTACGAGACGGAAAGAGAAGGACCGTGACGTTTGGTGGGT
Organism: Sarcoramphus papa; assembly: GCA_037962945.1. Taxonomy (NCBI): domain Eukaryota; kingdom Metazoa; phylum Chordata; class Aves; order Accipitriformes; family Cathartidae; genus Sarcoramphus; species Sarcoramphus papa. The sequence goes on along the minus strand of CM075595.1, from coordinate 14,924,429 downwards.
AGAGAAGCGCAAAGCCCCAGTGTTGCTGCGCCTGTGAAAGCGCTTCCAAGGAAGGGTGCTGGCTAGCAACAGCTTTCAGTGCTGGCACTTTTCATCTCTGAGCAATTGCTCGACGTTTGCAATTTCTCACCTGAGCTCTCTTTAGAGTGCGCGAGAGGATGAGCAGAAGATTAGGTGGCTAGAGAAGCCCAGAGCCCCAGTGTTCTTAGGCCTACAAAAGTGCTTCCAAGGAAGGGTGCTGGCTAGCAAGAGCTTTCAGTGCTGGCACTTTTCATCTCTGAGCAATTGCTCGACGTTTGCAATTTCTCACCTGAGCTCTCTTTAGAGTGCGCGAGAGGATGAGCAGAAGATTAGGTGGCTAGAGAAGCCCAGAGCCCCAGTGTTCTTAGGCCTACAAAAGCGCTTCCAAGGAAGGGGGCTGGCTAGCAACAGCTTTCAGTGCTGGCACTTTTCATCTCTGAGCAATTGCTCGACGTTTGCAATTTCTCAGCTCGTGTCTAGGAGACGGAGAGATAGTGACCGTGACGTTTGGTGGCTAGAGAAGCCCAGAGCCCCAGTGTTGCTGCACCTGTGAAAGCGCTTCCAAGGAAGGGTGCTGGCTAGCAAGAGCTTTCAGTGCTGGCACTTTTCATCTCTGAGCAATTGCTCGACGTTTGCAATTTCTCACCTGAGCTCTCTTTAGAGTGCGCGAGAGGATGAGCAGAAGATTAGGTGGCTAGAGAAGCCCAGAGCCCCAGTGTTCTTAGGCCTACAAAAGCGCTTCCAAGGAAGGGGGCTGGCTAGCAACAGCTTTCAGTGCTGGCACTTTTCATCTCTGAGCAATTGCTCGACGTTTGCAATTTCTCAGCTCGTGTCTACGAGACGGAAAGAGAAGGACCGTGATGTTTGGTGGCTAGAGAAGCGCAAAGCCCCAGTGTTGCTGCGCCTGTGAAAGCGCTTCCAAGGAAGGGTGCTGGCTAGCAAGAGCTTTCAGTGCTGGCACTTTTCATCTCTGAGCAATTGCTCGACGTTTGCAATTTCTCAGCTCGTGTCTACGAGACGGAAAGAGAAGGACCGTGACGTTTGGTGGCTAGAGAAGCGCAAAGCCCCAGTGTTAGTGCGCTTGTGAAAGCGCTTCCAAGGAAGGGTGCTGGCTAGCAACAGCTTTCAGTGCTGGCACTTTTCCTCTCTGAGCAATTGCTCGACGTTTGCAATTTCTCAGCTCGTGTCTACGAGACGGAAAGAGAAGGACCGTGACGTTTGGTGGGTAGAGAAGCGCAAAGCCCCAGTGTTGCTGCGCCTGTGAAAGCGCTTCCAAGGAAGGGTGCTGGCTAGCAACAGCTTTCAGTGCTGGCACTTTTCATCTCTGAGCAATTGCTCGACGTTTGCAATTTCTCACCTGAGCTCTCTTTAGAGTGCGCGAGAGGATGAGCAGAAGATGAGGTGGCTAGAGAAGCCCAGAGCCCCAGTGTTCTTAGGCCTACAAAAGCGCTTCCAAGGAAGGGTGCTGGCTAGCAACAGCTTTCAGTGCTGGCACTTTTCATCTCTGAGCAATTGCTCGACGTTTGCAATTTCTCAGCTCGTGTCTACGAGACGGAAAGAGAAGGACCGTGACGTTTGGTGGGTAGAGAAGCGCAAAGCCCCAGTGTTACTGTGCCTGTGAAAGCGCTTCCAAGGAAGGGTGCTGGCTAGCAACAGCTTTCAGTGCTGGCACTTTTCATCTCTGAGCAATTGCTCGACGTTTGCAATTTCTCAGCTCGTGTCAGGGAGACGGAAAGAGAAGGACCGTGACGTTTGGTGGGTAGAGAAGCGCAAAGCCCCAGTGTTGCTGCGCCTGTGAAAGCGCTTCCAAGGAAGGGGGCTGGCTAGCAACAGCTTTCAGTGCTGGCACTTTTCATCTCTGAGCAATTGCTCGACATTTGCAATTTCTCACCTGAGCTCTCTTTAGAGTGCGCGAGAGGATGAGCAGAAGATTAGGTGGCTAGAGAAGCCCAGAGCCCCAGTGTTCTTAGGCCTACAAAAGCACTTCCAAGGAAGGGGGCTGGCTAGCAAGAGCTTTCAGTGCTGGCACTTTTCCTCTCTGAGCAATTGCTTGACGTTTGCAATTTCTCAGCTCGTGTCTACGAGACGGAAAGAGAATGACCGTGACGTTTGGTGGCTAGAGAAGCGCAAAGCCCCAGTGTTGCTGTGCCTGTGAAAGCGCTTCCAAGGAAGGGTGCTGGCTAGCAACAGCTTTCAGTGCTGGCACTTTTCATCTCTGAGCAATTGCTCGACATTTTCATTTTCTCACCTGAGGTCTTTTTAGAGTGCGCGAGAGGATGAGCAGAAGATTAGGTGGCTAGAGAAGCCCAGAGCCCCAGTGTTCTTAGGCCTACAAAAGCGCTTCCAAGGAAGGGGGCTGGCTAGCAACAGCTTTCAGTGCTGGCACTTTTCATCTCTGAGCAATTGCTCGACGTTTGCAATTTCTCAGCTCGTGTCTAGGAGACGGAAAGAGAAGGACCGTGACGTTTGGTGGCTAGAGAAGCGCAAAGCCCCAGTGTTGCTGCGCCTGTGAAAGCGCTTCCAAGGAAGGGTGCTGGCGAGCAAGAGCTTTCAGTGCTGGCACTTTTCATCTCTGAGCAATTGCTCGACGTTTGCAATTTCTCACCTGAGCTCTCTTTAGAGTGCGCGAGAGGATGAGCAGAAGATTAAGTGGCTAGAGAAGCCCAGAGCCCCAGTGTTCTTAGGCCTACAAAAGCGCTTCCAAGGAAGGGTGCTGGCTAGCAACAGCTTTCAGTGCTGGCACTTTTCATCTCTGAGCAATTGCTCGACGTTTGCAATTTCTCAGCTCGTGTCTACGAGACGGAAAGAGAAGGACCGTGACGTTTGGTGGCTAGAGAAGCGCAAAGCCCCAGTGTTGCTGCGCCTGTGAAAGCGCTTCCAAGGAAGGGTGCTGGCTAGCAAGAGCTTTCAGTGCTGGCTCTTTTCATCTCTGAGCAATTGCTCGACATTTTCATTTTCTCACCTGAGGTCTTTTTAGAGTGCGCGAGAGGATGAGCAGAAGATTAAGTGGCTAGAGAAGCCCAGAGCCCCAGTGTTCTTAGGCCTACAAAAGCGCTTCCAAGGAAGGGGGCTGGCTAGCAACAGCTTTCAGTGCTGGCACTTTTCATCTCTGAGCAATTGCTCGACGTTTGCAATTTCTCAGCTCGTGTCTACGAGACGTAAAGAGAAGGACCGTGACGTTTGGTGGGTAGAGAAGCGCAAAGCCCCAGTGTTGCTGCGCCTGTGAAAGCGCTTCCAAGGAAGGGTGCTGGCTAGCAACAGCTTTCAGTGCTGGCACTTTTCATCTCTGAGCAATTGCTGGACGTTTGCAATTTCTCACCTGAACTCTCTTTAGAGTGCGCGAGAGGATGAGCAGAAGATTAGGTGGCTAGAGAAGCCCAGAGCCCCAGTGTTCTTAGGCCTACAAAAGCGCTTCCAAGGAAGGGTGCTGGCTAGCAACAGCTTTCAGTGCTGGCACTTTTCATCTCTGAGCAATTGCTCGACGTTTGCAATTTCTCAGCTCGTGTCTACGAGACGGAAAGAGAAGGACCGTGACGTTTGGTGGGTAGAGAAGCGCAAAGCCCCAGTGTTACTGCGCCTGTGAAAGCGCTTCCAAGGAAGGGTGCTGGCTAGCAACAGCTTTCAGTGCTGGCACTTTTCATCTCTGAGCAATTGCTCGACGTTTGCAATTTCTCAGCTCGTGTCAGGGAGACGGAAAGAGAAGGACCGTGACGTTTGGTGGGTAGAGAAGCGCAAAGCCCCAGTGTTGCTGCGCCTGTGAAAGCGCTTCCAAGGAAGGGTGCTGGCTAGCAACAGCTTTCAGTGCTGGCACTTTTCATCTCTGAGCAATTGCTCGACATTTGCAATTTCTCACCTGAGCTCTCTTTAGAGTGCGCGAGAGGATGAGCAGAAGATTAGGTGGCTAGAGAAGCCCAGAGCCCCAGTGTTCTTAGGCCTACAAAAGCACTTCCAAGGAAGGGGGCTGGCTAGCAAGAGCTTTCAGTGCTGGCACTTTTCCTCTCTGAGCAATTGCTTGACGTTTGCAATTTCTCAGCTCGTGTCTACGAGACGGAAAGAGAATGACCGTGACGTTTGGTGGCTAGAGAAGCGCAAAGCCCCAGTGTTGCTGTGCCTGTGAAAGCGCTTCCAAGGAAGGGTGCTGGCTAGCAACAGCTTTCAGTGCTGGCACTTTTCATCTCTGAGCAATTGCTCGACATTTTCATTTTCTCACCTGAGGTCTTTTTAGAGTGCGCGAGAGGATGAGCAGAAGATTAGGTGGCTAGAGAAGCCCAGAGCCCCAGTGTTCTTAGGCCTACAAAAGCGCTTCCAAGGAAGGGGGCTGGCTAGCAACAGCTTTCAGTGCTGGCACTTTTCATCTCTGAGCAATTGCTCGACGTTTGCAATTTCTCAGCTCGTGTCTAGGAGACGGAAAGAGAAGGACCGTGACGTTTGGTGGGTAGAGAAGCGCAAAGCCCCAGTGTTCTTAGGCCTACAAAAGCGCTTCCAAGGAAGGGTGCTGGCTAGCAACAGCTTTCAGTGCTGGCACTTTTCATCTCTGAGCAATTGCTCGACGTTTGCAATTTCTCACCTGAGCTCTCTTTAGAGTGCGCGAGAGGATGAGCAGAAGATTAGGTGGCTAGAGAAGCCCAGAGCCCCAGTGTTCTTAGGCCTACAAAAGCGCTTCCAAGGAAGGGGGCTGGCTAGCAACAGCTTTCAGTGCTGGCACTTTTCATCTCTGAGCAATTGCTCGACGTTTGCAATTTCTCAGCTCGTGTCTACGAGACGGAAAGAGAAGGACCGTGACGTTTGGTGGGTAGAGAAGCGCAAAGCCCCAGTGTTGCTGTGCCTGTGAAAGCGCTTCCACGGAAGGGGGCTGGCTAGCAACAGCTTTCAGTGCTGGCACTTTTCATCTCTGAGCAATTGCTCGACATTTTCATTTTCTCACCTGAGGTCTTTTTAGAGTGCGCGAGAGGATGAGCAGAAGATTAAGTGGCTAGAGAAGCCCAGAGCCCCAGTGTTCTTAGGCCTACAAAAGCGCTTCCAAGGAAGGGTGCTGGCTAGCAAGAGCTTTCAGTGCTGGCACTTTTCATCTCTGAGCAATTGCTCGACGTTTGCAATTTCTCAGCTCGTGTCTACGAGACGGAAAGAGAAGGACCGTGACGTTTGGTGGCTAGAGAAGCGCAAAGCCCCAGTGTTGCTGCGCCTGTGAAAGCGCTTCCAAGGAAGGGTGCTGGCTAGCAACAGCTTTCAGTGCTGGCACTTTTCATCTCTGAGCAATTGCTCGACGTTTGCAATTTCTCCCCTGAGCTCTCTTTAGAGTGCGCGAGAGGATGAGCAGAAGATTAGGTGGCTAGAGAAGCCCAGAGCCCCAGTGTTCTTAGGCCTACAAAAGCGCTTCCAAGGAAGGGTGCTGCCTAGCAACAGCTTTCAGTGCTGGCACTTTTCCTCTCTGAGCAATTGCTCGACGTTTGCAATTTCTCAGCTCGTGTCTACGAGACGGAAAGAGAAGGACCGTGACGTTTGGTGGGTAGAGAAGCGCAAAGCCCCAGTGTTGCTGCGCCTGTGAAAGCGCTTCCAAGGAAGGGTGCTGGCTAGCAAGAGCTTTCAGTGCTGGCACTTTTCATCTCTGAGCAATTGCTCGACATTTGCCATTTCTCAGCTCGTGTCTACGAGACGGAGAGATAGTGACCGTGACGTTTGGTGGGTAGAGAAGCGCAAAGCCCCAGTGTTGCTGCGCCTGTGAAAGCGCTTCCAAGGAAGGGTGCTGCCTAGCAACAGCTTTCAGTGCTGGCACTTTTCATCTCTGAGCAATTGCTCGACGTTTGCAATTTCTCAGCTCGTTTCTACGAGACGGAAAGAGAAGGACCGTGACGTTTGGTGGCTAGAGAAGCGCAAAGCCCCAGTGTTGCTGCGCCTGTGAAAGCGCTTCCAAGGAAGGGTGCTGGCTAGCAAGAGCTTTCAGTGCTGGCACTTTTCATCTCTGAGCAATTGCTCGACGTTTGCAATTTCTCCCCTGAGCTCTCTTTAGAGTGCGCGAGAGGATGAGCAGAAGATTAGGTGGCTAGAGAAGCCCAGAGCCCCAGTGTTCTTAGGCCTACAAAAGCGCTTCCAAGGAACGGGGCTGGCTAGCAACAGCTTTCAGTGCTGGCACTTTTCATCTCTGAGCAATTGCTCGACGTTTGCAATTTCTCAGCTCGTGTCTACAAGACGGAAAGAGAAGGACCGTGACGTTTGGTGGCTAGAGAAGCGCAAAGCCCCAGTGTTGCTGCGCCTGTGAAAGCGCTTCCAAGGAAGGGTGCTGGCTAGCAAGAGCTTTCAGTGCTGGCACTTTTCATCTCTGAGCAATTGCTCGACATTTTCATTTTCTCACCTGAGGTCTTTTTAGAGTGCGCGAGAGGATGAGCAGAAGATTAAGTGGCTAGAGAAGCCCAGAGCCCCAGTGTTCTTAGGCCTACAAAAGCGCTTCCAAGGAAGGGTGCTGGCTAGCAACAGCTTTCAGTGCTGGCACTTTTCATCTCTGAGCAATTGCTGGACGTTTGCAATTTCTCAGCTCGTGTCTACGAGACGTAAAGAGAAGGACCGTGACGTTTGGTGGGTAGAGAAGCGCAAAGCCCCAGTGTTGCTGCACCTGTGAAAGCGCTTCCAAGGAAGGGTGCTGGCTAGCAAGAGCTTTCAGTGCTGGCACTTTTCATCTCTGAGCAATTGCTCGACGTTTGCAATTTCTCACCTGAGCTCTCTTTAGAGTGCGCGAGAGGATGAGCAGAAGATTAGGTGGCTAGAGAAGCCCAGAGCCCCAGTGTTCTTAGGCCTACAAAAGCGCTTCCAAGGAAGGGGGCTGGCTAGCAACAGCTTTCAGTGCTGGCACTTTTCCTCTCTGAGCAATTGCTCGACGTTGGCAATTTCTCAGCTCGTGTCTACGAGACGGAAAGAGAAGGACCGTGACGTTTGGTGGCTAGAGAAGCGCAAAGCCCCAGTGTTGCTGTGCCTGTGAAAGCGCTTCCAAGGAAGGGTGCTGGCTAGCAACAGCTTTCAGTGCTGGCACTTTTCATCTCTGAGCAATTGCTCGACATTTTCATTTTCTCACCTGAGGTCCTTTTAGAGTGCGCGAGAGGATGAGCGGAAGATTAAGTGGCTAGAGAAGCCCAGAGCCCCAGTGTTCTTAGGCCTACAAAAGCGCTTCCAAGGAAGGGGGCTGGCTAGCAACAGCTTTCAGTGCTGGCACTTTTCATCTCTGAGCAATTGCTCGACGTTTGCAATTTCTCAGCTCGTGTCTAGGAGACGGAAAGAGAAGGACCGTGACGTTTGGTGGCTAGAGAAGCGCAAAGCCCCAGTGTTGCTGCGCCTGTGAAAGCGCTTCCAAGGAAGGGGGCTGGCGAGCAACAGCTTCCAGTGCTGGCACTTTTCATCTCTGAGCAATTGCTCGACGTTTGCAATTTCTCACCTGAGCTCTCTTTAGAGTGCGCGAGAGGATGAGCAGAAGATTAGGTGGCTAGAGAAGCCCAGAGCCCCAGTGTTCTTAGGCCTACAAAAGCGCTTCCAAGGAAGGGGGCTGGCTAGCAAGAGCTTTCAGTGCTGGCACTTTTCATCTCTGAGCAATTGCTCGATGTTTGCAATTTCTCAGCTCGTGTCTACGAGACGGAAAGAGAAGGACCGTGACGTTTGGTGGCTAGAGAAGCGCAAAGCCCCAGTGTTGCTGTGCCTGTGAAAGCGCTTCCAAGGAAGGGTGCTGGCTAGCAACAGCTTTCAGTGCTGGCACTTTTCATCTCTGAGCAATTGCTCAACATTTTCATTTTCTCACCTGAGGTCTTTTTAGAGTGCGCGAGAGGATGAGCAGAAGATTAAGTGGCTAGAGAAGCCCAGAGCCCCAGTGTTCTTAGGCCTACAAAAGCGCTTCCAAGGAAGGGTGCTGGCTAGCAGCAGCTTTCAGTGCTGGCACTTTTCATCTCTGAGCAATTGCTCGACGTTTGCAATTTCTCAGCTCGTGTCTAGGAGACGGAAAGAGAAGGACCGTGACGTTTGGTGGGTAGAGAAGCGCAAAGCCCCAGTGTTGCTGCGCCTGTGAAAGCGCTTCCAAGGAAGGGTGCTGGCTAGCAACAGCTTTCAGTGCTGGCACTTTTCATCTCTGAGCAATTGCTCGACGTTTGCAATTTCTCACCTGAGCTCTCTTTAGAGTGCGCGAGAGGATGAGCAGAAGATTAGGTGGCTAGAGAAGCCCAGAGCCCCAGTGTTCTTAGGCCTACAAAAGCGCTTCCAAGGAAGGGTGCTGGCTAGCAACAGCTTTCAGTGCTGGCACTTTTCATCTCTGAGCAATTGCTCAACGTTTGCAATTTCTCAGCTCGTGTCTACGAGACGGAAAGAGAAGGACCGTGACGTTTGGTGGCTAGAGAAGCGCAAAGCCCCAGTGTTGCTGCGCCTGTGAAAGCGCTTCCAAGGAAGGGTGCTGGCTAGCAACAGCTTTCAGTGCTGGCACTTTTCATCTCTGAGCAATTGCTCGACGTTTGCAATTTCTCACCTGAGCTCTCTTTAGAGTGCGCGAGAGGATGAGCAGAAGATTAGGTGGCTAGAGAAGCCCAGAGCCCCAGTGTTCTTAGGCCTACAAAAGCGCTTCCAAGGAAGGGGGCTGGCTAGCAAGAGCTTTCAGTGCTGGCACTTTTCATCTCTGAGCAATTGCTCGACGTTTGCAATTTCTCACCTGAGCTCTCTTTAGAGTGCGCGAGAGGATGAGCAGAAGATTAGGTGGCTAGAGAAGCCCAGAGCCCCAGTGTTCTTAGGCCTACAAAAGCGCTTCCAAGGAAGGGGGCTGGCTAGCAACAGCTTTCAGTGCTGGCACTTTTCATCTCTGAGCAATTGCTCGACGTTTGCAATTTCTCAGCTCGTGTCTACGAGACGGAGAGATAGTGACCGTGACGTTTGGTGGCTAGAGAAGCGCAAAGCCCCAGTGTTGCTGCACCTGTGAAAGCGCTTCCAAGGAAGGGTGCTGGCTAGCAAGAGCTTTCAGTGCTGGCACTTTTCATCTCTGAGCAATTGCTGGACGTTTGCAATTTCTCACCTGAGCTCTCTTTAGAGTGCGCGAGAGGATGAGCAGAAGATTAGGTGGCTAGAGAAGCCCAGAGCCCCAGTGTTCTTAGGCCTACAAAAGCGCTTCCAAGGAAGGGTGCTGGCTAGCAACAGCTTTCAGTGCTGGCACTTTTCATCTCTGAGCAATTGCTCGACGTTTGCAATTTCTCAGCTCGTGTCTACGAGACGGAAAGAGAAGGACCGTGACGATTGGTGGCTAGAGAAGCGCAAAGCCCCAGTGTTGCTGCGCCTGTGAAAGCGCTTCCAAGGAAGGGTGCTGGCTAGCAAGAGCTTTCAGTGCTGGCACTTTTCATCTCTGAGCAATTGCTCGACGTTTGCAATTTCTCAGCTCGTGTCTACGAGACGGAAAGAGAAGGACCGTGACGTTTGGTGGCTAGAGAAGCGCAAAGCCCCAGTGTTAGTGCGCTTGTGAAAGCGCTTCCAAGGAAGGGTGCTGGCTAGCAACAGCTTTCAGTGCTGGCACTTTTCCTCTCTGAGCAATTGCTCGACGTTTGCAATTTCTCAGCTCGTGTCTACGAGACGGAAAGAGAAGGACCGTGACGTTTGGTGGGTAGAGAAGCGCAAAGCCCCAGTGTTGCTGCGCCTGTGAAAGCGCTTCCAAGGAAGGGTGCTGGCTAGCAACAGCTTTCAGTGCTGGCACTTTTCATCTCTGAGCAATTGCTCGACGTTTGCAATTTCTCACCTGAGCTCTCTTTAGAGTGCGCGAGAGGATGAGCAGAAGATTAGGTGGCTAGAGAAGCCCAGAGCCCCAGTGTTCTTAGGCCTACAAAAGCGCTTCCAAGGAAGGGTGCTGGCTAGCAACAGCTTTCAGTGCTGGCACTTTTCATCTCTGAGCAATTGCTGGACGTTTGCAATTTCTCAGCTTGTGTCTACGAGACGGAAAGAGAAGGACCGTGATGTTTGGTGGGTAGAGAAGCGCAAAGCCCCAGTGTTACTGCGCCTGTGAAAGCGCTTCCAAGGAAGGGTGCTGGCTAGCAACAGCTTTCAGTGCTGGCACTTTTCATCTCTGAGCAATTGCTCGACGTTTGCAATTTCTCAGCTCGTGTCAGGGAGACGGAAAGAGAAGGACCGTGACGTTTGGTGGGTAGAGAAGCGCAAAGCCCCAGTGTTACTGCGCCTGTGAAAGCGCTTCCAAGGAAGGGTGCTGGCTAGCAACAGCTTTCAGTGCTGGCACTTTTCATCTCTGAGCAATTGCTCGACGTTTGCAATTTCTCACCTGAGCTCTCTTTAGAGTGCGCGAGAGGATGAGCAGAAGATTAGGTGGCTAGAGAAGCCCAGAGCCCCAGTGTGCTTAGGCCTACAAAAGCGCTTCCAAGGAAGGGGGCTGGCTAGCAAGAGCTTTCAGTGCTGGCACTTTTCATCTCTGAGCAATTGCTGGACGTTTGCAATTTCTCACCTCAGCTCTCTTTAGAGTGCGCGAGAGGATGAGCAGAAGATTAGGTGGCTAGAGAAGCCCAGAGCCCCAGTGTGTTTAGGCCTACAAAAGCGCTTCCAAGGAAGGGTGCTGGCTAGCAAGAGCTTTCAGTGCTGGCACTTTTCCTCTCTGAGCAATTGCTCGACGTTTGCAATTTCTCAGCTCGTGTCTACGAGACGGAGAGATAGTGACCGTGACGTTTGGTGGCTAGAGAAGCGCAAAGCCCCAGTGTTGCTGCGCCTGTGAAAGCGCTTCCAAGGAAGGGTGCTGGCTAGCAAGAGCTTTCAGTGCTGGCACTTTTCATCTCTGAGCAATTGCTCCACGTTTGCAATTTCTCACCTGAGATCTCTTTAGAGTGCGCGAGAGGATGAGCAGAAGATTAGGTGGCTAGAGAAGCCCAGAGCCCCAGTGTTCTTAGGCCTACAAAAGCGCTTCCAAGGAAGGGTGCTGGCTAGCAACAGCTTTCAGTGCTGGCACTTTTCATCTCTGAGCAATTGCTCGACGTTTGCAATTTCTCAGCTCGTGTCTACGAGACGGAAAGAGAAGGACCGTGACGTTTGGTGGCTAGAGAAGCGCAAAGCCCCAGTGTTACTGCGCCTGTGAAAGCGCTTCCAAGGAAGGGTGCTGGCTAGCAACAGCTTTCAGTGCTGGCACTTTTCCTCTCCGAGCAATTGCTCGACGTTTGCAATTTCTCCCCTGAGCTCTCTTTAGAGTGCACGAGAGGATGAGCAGAAGATTAGGTGGCTAGAGAAGCCCAGAGCCCCAGTGTTCTTAGGCCTACAAAAGCGCTTCCAAGGAAGGGGGCTGGCTAGCAACAGCTTTCAGTGCTGGCACTTTTCATCTCTGAGCAATTGCTCGACGTTTGCAATTTCTCAGCTCGTGTCTACGAGACGGAAAGAGAAGGACCGTGACGTTTGGTGGCTAGAGAAGCGCAAAGCCCCAGTGTTGCTGCGCCTGTGAAAGCGCTTCCAAGGAAGGGTGCTGGCTAGCAACAGCTTTCAGTGCTGGCACTTTTCATCTCTGAGCAATTGCTCGACGTTTGCAATTTCTCAGCTCGTGTCTACGAGACGGAGAGATAGTGACCGTGACGTTTGGTGGGTAGAGAAGCGCAAAGCCCCAGTGTTGCTGCGCCTGTGAAAGCGCTTCCAAGGAAGGGTGCTGGCTAGCAACAGCTTTCAGTGCTGGCACTTTTCATCTCTGAGCAATTGCTCGACGTTTGCAATTTCTCAGCTCATGTCTACGTGACGGAAAGAGAAGGACCGTGACTTTTGGTGGGTAGAGAAGCGCAAAGCCCCAGTGTTGCTGCGCCTGTGAAAGCGCTTCCAAGGAAGGGTGCTGGCTAGCAACAGCTTTCAGTGCTGGCACTTTTCATCTCTGAGCAATTGCTCGACATTTTCTTTTTCTCACCTGAGGTCTTTTTAGAGTGCGCGAGAGGATGAGCAGAAGATTAAGTGGCTAGAGAAGCCCAGAGCCCCAGTGTTCTTAGGCCTACAAAAGCGCTTCCAAGGAACGGGGCTATCTAGCAAGAGCTTTCAGTGCTGGCACTTTTCATCTCTGAGCAATTGCTCGACGTTTGCAATTTCTCAGCTCTTGTCTACGAGACGGAAAGAGAAGGACCGTGACGTTTGGTGGCTAGAGAAGCGCAAAGCCCCAGTGTTGCTGCGCCTGTGAAAGCGCTTCCAAGGAAGGGTGCTGGCTAGCAACAGCTTTCAGTGCTGGCACTTTTCATCTCTGAGCAATTGCTCGACGTTTGCAATTTCTCACCTGAGCTCTCTTTAGAGTGCGCGAGAGGATGAGCAGAAGATTAGGTGGCTAGAGAAGCCCAGAGCCCCAGTGTTCTTAGGCCTACAAAAGCGCTTCCAAGGAAGGGTGCTGGCTAGCAACAGCTTTCAGTGCTGGCACTTTTCATCTCTGAGCAATTGCTCGACGTTTGCAATTTCTCAGCTCGTGTCTACGAGACGGAAAGAGAAGGACCGTGACGTTTGGTGGCTAGAGAAGCGCAAAGCCGCAGTGTTACTGCGCCTGTGAAAGCGCTTCCAAGGAAGGGTGCTGGCTAGCAACAGCTTTCAGTGCTGGCACTTTTCATCTCTGAGCAATTGCTGGACGTTTGCAATTTCTCACCTGAGCTCTCTTTAGAGTGCGCGAGAGGATGAGCAGAAGATTAGGTGGCTAGAGAAGCCCAGAGCCCCAGTGTTCTTAGGCCTACAAAAGCGCTTCCAAGGAAGGGGGCTGGCTAGCAACAGCTTTCAGTGCTGGCACTTTTCATCTCTGAGCAATTGCTCGACGTTTGCAATTTCTCACCTGAGCTCTCTTTAGAGTGCGCGAGAGGATGAGCAGAAGATTAGGTGGCTAGAGAAGCCCAGAGCCCCAGTGTTCTTAGGCCTACAAAAGCGCTTCCAAGGAAGGGTGCTGGCTAGCAACAGCTTTCAGTGCTGGCACTTTTCTTCTCTGAGCAATTGCTGGACGTTTGCAATTTCTCAGCTCGTGTCTACGAGTCGGAAAGAGAATGACAGTGACGTTTGGTGGCTAGAGAAGCGCAAAGCCCCAGTGTTGCTGCGCCTGTGAAAGAGCTTCCAAGGAAGGGTGGTGGCTAGCAAGAGCTTTCAGTGCTGGCACTTTTCCTCTCTGAGCAATTGCTCGACGTTTGCAATTTCTCAGCTCGTGTCTAGGAGACGGAAAGAGAATGACCGTGACGTTTGGTGGGTAGAGAAGCGCAAAGCCCCAGTGTTGCTGCGCCTGTGAAAGCGCTTCCAAGGAAGGGTGCTGGCTAGCAAGAGCTTTCAGTGCTGGCACTTTTCATCTCTGAGCAATTGCTCGACGTTTGCAATTTCTCCCCTGAGCTCTCTTTAGAGTGCGCGAGAGGATGAGCAGAAGATTAGGTGGCTAGAGAAGCCCAGAGCCCCAGTGTTCTTAGGCCTACAAAAGCGCTTCCAAGGAAGGGTGCTGGCTAGCAACAGCTTTCAGTGCTGGCACTTTTCCTCTCTGAGCAATTGCTCGACGTTTGCAATTTCTCAGCTCGTGTCTACGAGACGGAGAGATAGTGACCGTGACGTTTGGTGGGTAGAGAAGCGCAAAGTCCCAGTGTTGCTGCGCCTGTGAAAGCGCTTCCAAGGAAGGGTGCTGGCTAGCAAGAGCTTTCAGTGCTGGCACTTTTCATCTCTGAGCAATTGCTCGACGTTTGCAATTTCTCAGCTCATGTCTACGAGACGGAAAGAGAATGACCGTGATGTTTGGTGGCTAGAGAAGCGCAAAGCCCCAGTGTTGCTGCGCCTGTGAAAGCGCTTCCAAGGAAGGGTGCTGGCTAGCAACAGCTTTCAGTGCTGGCACTTTTCATCTCTGAGCAATTGCTCGACGTTTGCAATTTCTCACCTGAGCTCGCTTTAGAATGCGCGAGAGGATGAGCAGAAGATTAAGTGGCTAGAGAAGCCCAGAGCCCCAGTGTTCTTAGGCCTACAAAAGCGCTTCCAAGGAAGGGTGCTGGCTAGCAACAGCTTTCAGTGCTGGCACTTTTCATCTCTGAGCAATTGCTCGACGTTTGCAATTTCTCAGCTCGTGTCTACGAGACGGAAAGAGAATGACCGTGACGTTTGGTGGGTAGAGAAGCGCAAAGCCCCAGTGTTACTGCGCCTGTGAAAGCGCTTCCAAGGAAGGGTGCTGGCTAGCAACAGCTTTCAGTGCTGGCACTTTTCATCTCTGAGCAATTGCTCGACGTTTGCAATTTCTCAGCTCGTGTCTAGGAGACGGAAAGAGAAGGACCGTGACGTTTGGTGGCTAGAGAAGCGCAAAGCCCCAGTGTTGCTGTGCCTGTGAAAGCGCTTCCAAGGAAGGGTGCTGGCTAGCAACAGCTTTCAGTGCTGGCACTTTTCATCTCTGAGCAATTGCTGGACGTTTGCAATTTCTCCCCTGAGCTCTCTTTAGAGTGCGCGAGAGGATGAGCAGAAGATTAGGTGGCTAGAGAAGCCCAGAGCCCCAGTGTTCTTAGGCCTACAAAAGCGCTTCCAAGGAAGGGTGCTGGCTAGCAAGAGCTTTCAGTGCTGGCACTTTTCCTCTCTGAGCAATTGCTCGACGTTTGCAATTTCTCAGCTCGTGTCTACGAGACGGAAAGAGAAGGACCGTGACGTTGGGTGGCTAGAGAAGCGCAAAGCCGCAGTGTTGCTGCGCCTGTGAAAGCGCTTCCAAGGAAGGGTGCTGGCTAGCAACAGCTTTCAGTGCTGGCACTTTTCATCTCTGAGCAATTGCTGGACGTTTGCAATTTCTCACCTGAGCTCTCTTTAGAGTGCGCGAGAGGATGAGCAGAAGATTAGGTGGCTAGAGAAGCCCAGAGCCCCAGTGTTCTTAGGCCTACAAAAGCGCTTCCAAGGAAGGGGGCTGGCTAGCAACAGCTTTCAGTGCTGGCACTTTTCATCTCTGAGCAATTGCTCGACGTTTGCAATTTCTCACCTGAGCTCTCTTTAGAGTGCGCGAGAGGATGAGCAGAAGATTAGGTGGCTAGAGAAGCCCAGAGCCCCAGTGTTCTTAGGCCTACAAAAGCGCTTCCAAGGAAGGGTGCTGGCTAGCAACAGCTTTCAGTGCTGGCACTTTTCATCTCTGAGCAATTGCTCGACGTTTGCAATTTCTCAGCTCGTGTCTACGAGACGGAGAGATAGTGACCGTGACGTTTGGTGGGTAGAGAAGCGCAAAGCCCCAGTGTTGCTGCGCCTGTGAAAGCGCTTCCAAGGAAGGGTGCTGGCTAGCAACAGCTTTCAGTGCTGGCACTTTTCATCTCTGAGCAATTGCTCGACGTTTGCAATTTCTCAGCTCGTGTCTACGAGTCGGAAAGAGAATGACAGTGACGTTTGGTGGCTAGAGAAGCGCAAAGCCCCAGTGTTGCTGCGCCTGTGAAAGAGCTTCCAAGGAAGGGGGTGGCTAGCAAGAGCTTTCAGTGCTGGCACTTTTCCTCTCTGAGCAATTGCTCGACGTTTGCAATTTCTCAGCTCGTGTCTACGAGACGGAAAGAGAATGACCGTGACGTTTGGTGGCTAGAGAAGCGCAAAGCCCCAGTGTTGCTGCGCCTGTGAAAGCGCTTCCAAGGAAGGGTGCTGGCTAGCAAGAGCTTTCAGTGCTGGCACTTTTCATCTCTGAGCAATTGCTCGACGTTTGCAATTTCTCACCTGAGCTCTCTTTAGAGTGCGCGAGAGGATGAGCAGAAGATTAAGTGGCTAGAGAAGCCCAGAGCCCCAGTGTTCTTAGGCCTACAAAAGCGCTTCCAAGGAAGGGTGCTGGCTAGCAACAGCTTTCAGTGCTGGCACTTTTCATCTCTGAGCAATTGCTCGACGTTTGCAATTTCTCAGCTCGTGTCTACGAGACGGAGAGATAGTGACCGTGACGTTTGGTGGCTAGAGAAGCGCAAAGCCCCAGTGTTGCTGCGCCTGTGAAAGCGCTTCCAAGGAAGGGTGCTGGCTAGCAAGAGCTTTCAGTGCTGGCACTTTTCATCTCTGAGCAATTGCTCGACGTTTGCAATTTCTCAGCTCATGTCTACGAGACGGAAAGAGAATGACCGTGATGTTTGGTGGCTAGAGAAGCGCAAAGCCCCAGTGTTACTGCGCCTGTGAAAGCGCTTCCAAGGAAGGGTGCTGGCTAGCAACAGCTTTCAGTGCTGGCACTTTTCATCTCGGAGCAATTGCTCAACGTTTGCAATTTCTCACCTGAGCTCTCTTTAGAGTGCGCGAGAGGATGAGCAGAAGATTAAGTGGCTAGAGAAGCCCAGAGCCCCAGTGTTCTTAGGCCTACAAAAGCGCTTCCAAGGAACGGGGCTGGCTAGCAACAGCTTTCAGTGCTGGCACTTTTCATCTCTGAGCAATTGCTCAACGTTTGCAATTTCTCAGCTCGTGTCTACGAGACGGAAAGAGAAGGACCGTGACGTTTGGTGGGTAGAGAAGCGCAAAGCCCCAGTGTTGCTGCGCCTGTGAAAGCGCTTCCAAGGAAGGGTGCTGGCTAGCAACAGCTTTCAGTGCTGGCACTTTTCATCTCTGAGCAATTGCTCGACGTTTGCAATTTCTCACCTGAGCTCTCTTTAGAGTGCGCGAGAGGATGAGCAGAAGATTAGGTGGCTAGAGAAGCCCAGAGCCCCAGTGTTCTTAGGCCTACAAAAGCACTTCCAAGGAAGGGGGCTGGCTAGCAACAGCTTTCAGTGCTGGCACTTTTCATCTCTGAGCAATTGCTCGACGTTTGCAATTTCTCAGCTCGTGTCTAGGAGACGGAAAGAGAAGGACCGTGACGTTTGGTGGCTAGAGAAGCGCAAAGCCCCAGTGTTGCTGCGCCTGTGAAAGCGCTTCCAAGGAAGGGTGCTGGCTAGCAAGAGCTTTCAGTGCTGGCACTTTTCATCTCTGAGCAATTGCTCGACGTTTGCAATTTCTCACCTGAGCTCTCTTTAGAGTGCGCGAGAGGATGAGCAGAAGATTAGGTGGCTAGAGAAGCCCAGAGCCCCAGTGTTCTTAGGCCTACAAAAGCGCTTCCAAGGAAGGGTGCTGGCTAGCAAGAGCTTTCAGTGCTGGCACTTTTCATCTCTGAGCAATTGCTCGACGTTTGCAATTTCTCAGCTCATGTCTACGAGACGGAAAGAGAAGGACCGTGACGTTTGGTGGCTAGAGAAGCGCAAAGCCCCAGTGTTGCTGCGCCTGTGAAAGCGCTTCCAAGGAAGGGTGCTGGCTAGCAACAGCTTTCAGTGCTGGCACTTTTCATCTCTGAGCAATTGCTCGACGTTTGCAATTTCTCACCTGAGCTCTCTTTAGAGTGCGCGAGAGGATGAGCAGAAGATGAGGTGGCTAGAGAAGCCCAGAGCCCCAGTGTTCTTAGGCCTACAAAAGCGCTTCCAAGGAAGGGTGCTGGCTAGCAAGAGCTTTCAGTGCTGGCACTTTTCCTCTCTGAGCAATTGCTCGACGTTTGCAATTTCTCAGCTCGTGTCTACGAGACGGAAAGAGAAGGACCGTGACGTTGGGTGGCTAGAGAAGCGCAAAGCCGCAGTGTTGCTGCGCCTGTGAAAGCGCTTCCAAGGAAGGGTGCTGGCTAGCAACAGCTTTCAGTGCTGGCACTTTTCATCTCTGAGCAATTGCTGGACGTTTGCAATTTCTCACCTGAGCTCTCTTTAGAGTGCGCGAGAGGATGAGCAGAAGATTAGGTGGCTAGAGAAGCCCAGAGCCCCAGTGTTCTTAGGCCTACAAAAGCGCTTCCAAGGAAGGGGGCTGGCTAGCAACAGCTTTCAGTGCTGGCACTTTTCATCTCTGAGCAATTGCTCGACGTTTGCAATTTCTCACCTGAGCTCTCTTTAGAGTGCGCGAGAGGATGAGCAGAAGATTAGGTGGCTAGAGAAGCCCAGAGCCCCAGTGTTCTTAGGCCTACAAAAGCGCTTCCAAGGAAGGGTGCTGGCTAGCAACAGCTTTCAGTGCTGGCACTTTTCATCTCTGAGCAATTGCTCGACGTTTGCAATTTCTCAGCTCATGTCTACGAGACGGAGAGATAGTGACCGTGACGTTTGGTGGGTAGAGAAGCGCAAAGCCCCAGTGTTGCTGCGCCTGTGAAAGCGCTTCCAAGGAAGGGTGCTGGCTAGCAACAGCTTTCAGTGCTGGCACTTTTCATCTCTGAGCAATTGCTCGACGTTTGCAATTTCTCAGCTCGTGTCTACGAGTCGGAAAGAGAATGACAGTGACGTTTGGTGGCTAGAGAAGCGCAAAGCCCCAGTGTTGCTGCGCCTGTGAAAGAGCTTCCAAGGAAGGGGGTGGCTAGCAAGAGCTTTCAGTGCTGGCACTTTTCGTCTCTGAGCAATTGCTCGACGTTTGCAATTTCTCAGCTCGTGTCTACGAGACGGAAAGAGAATGACCGTGACGTTTGGTGGCTAGAGAAGCGCAAAGCCCCAGTGTTGCTGCGCCTGTGAAAGCGCTTCCAAGGAAGGGTGCTGGCTAGCAAGAGCTTTCAGTGCTGGCACTTTTCATCTCTGAGCAATTGCTCGACGTTTGCAATTTCTCACCTGAGCTCTCTTTAGAGTGCGCGAGAGGATGAGCAGAAGATTAAGTGGCTAGAGAAGCCCAGAGCCCCAGTGTTCTTAGGCCTACAAAAGCGCTTCCAAGGAAGGGTGCTGGCTAGCAACAGCTTTCAGTGCTGGCACTTTTCCTCTCTGAGCAATTGCTCGACGTTTGCAATTTCTCAGCTCGTGTCTACGAGACGGAGAGATAGTGACCGTGACGTTTGGTGGCTAGAGAAGCGCAAAGCCCCAGTGTTGCTGCGCCTGTGAAAGCGCTTCCAAGGAAGGGTGCTGGCTAGCAAGAGCTTTCAGTGCTGGCACTTTTCATCTCTGAGCAATTGCTCGACGTTTGCAATTTCTCAGCTCATGTCTACGAGACGGAAAGAGAATGACCGTGATGTTTGGTGGCTAGAGAAGCGCAAAGCCCCAGTGTTACTGCGCCTGTGAAAGCGCTTCCAAGGAAGGGTGCTGGCTAGCAACAGCTTTCAGTGCTGGCACTTTTCATCTCGGAGCAATTGCTCAACGTTTGCAATTTCTCACCTGAGCTCTCTTTAGAGTGCGCGAGAGGATGAGCAGAAGATTAAGTGGCTAGAGAAGCCCAGAGCCCCAGTGTTCTTAGGCCTACAAAAGCGCTTCCAAGGAACGGGGCTGGCTAGCAACAGCTTTCAGTGCTGGCACTTTTCATCTCTGAGCAATTGCTCAACGTTTGCAATTTCTCAGCTCGTGTCTACGAGACGGAAAGAGAAGGACCGTGACGTTTGGTGGGTAGAGAAGCGCAAAGCCCCAGTGTTGCTGCGCCTGTGAAAGCGCTTCCAAGGAAGGGTGCTGGCTAGCAACAGCTTTCAGTGCTGGCACTTTTCATCTCTGAGCAATTGCTCGACGTTTGCAATTTCTCACCTGAGCTCTCTTTAGAGTGCGCGAGAGGATGAGCAGAAGATTAAGTGGCTAGAGAAGCCCAGAGCCCCAGTGTTCTTAGGCCTACAAAAGCACTTCCAAGGAAGGGTGCTGGCTAGCAACAGCTTTCAGTGCTGGCACTTTTCATCTCTGAGCAATTGCTCGACGTTTGCAATTTCTCAGCTCGTGTCTAGGAGACGGAAAGAGAAGGACCGTGACGTTTGGTGGCTAGAGAAGCGCAAAGCCCCAGTGTTGCTGCGCCTGTGAAAGCGCTTCCAAGGAAGGGTGCTGGCTAGCAAGAGCTTTCAGTGCTGGCACTTTTCATCTCTGAGCAATTGCTCGACGTTTGCAATTTCTCACCTGAGCTCTCTTTAGAGTGCGCGAGAGGATGAGCAGAAGATTAGGTGGCTAGAGAAGCCCAGAGCCCCAGTGTTCTTAGGCCTACAAAAGCGCTTCCAAGGAAGGGTGCTGGCTAGCAAGAGCTTTCAGTGCTGGCACTTTTCATCTCTGAGCAATTGCTCGACGTTTGCAATTTCTCAGCTCATGTCTACGAGACGGAAAGAGAAGGACCGTGACGTTTGGTGGCTAGAGAAGCGCAAAGCCCCAGTGTTGCTGCGCCTGTGAAAGCGCTTCCAAGGAAGGGTGCTGGCTAGCAACAGCTTTCAGTGCTGGCACTTTTCATCTCTGAGCAATTGCTCGACGTTTGCAATTTCTCACCTGAGCTCTCTTTAGAGTGCGCGAGAGGATGAGCAGAAGATTAGGTGGCTAGAGAATCCCAGAGCCCCAGTGTTCTTAGGCCTACAAAAGCGCTTCCAAGGAAGGGGGCTGGCTAGCAACAGCTTTCAGTGCTGGCACTTTTCATCTCTGAGCAATTGCTCGACATTTGCAATTTCTCACCTGAGCTCTCTTTAGAGTGCGCGAGAGGATGAGCAGAAGATTAGGTGGCTAGAGAAGCCCAGAGCCCCAGTGTTCTTAGGCCTACAAAAGCGCTTCCAAGGAAGGGGGCTGGCTAGCAACAGCTTTCAGTGCTGGCACTTTTCATCTCTGAGCAATTGCTCGACGTTTGCAATTTCTCAGCTCGTGTCTACGAGATGGAGAGATAGTGACCGTGACGTTTGGTGGCTAGAGAAGCGCAAAGCCCCAGTGTTGCTGCACCTGTGAAAGCGCTTCCAAGGAAGGGTGCTGGCTAGCAACAGCTTTCAGTGCTGGCACTTTTCATCTCTGAGCAATTGCTCGACGTTTGCAATTTCTCACCTGAGCTCTCTTTAGAGTGCGCGAGAGGATGAGCAGAAGATTAGGTGGCTAGAGAAGCCCAGAGCCCCAGTGTTCTTAGGCCTACAAAAGCGCTTCCAAGGAAGGGTGCTGGCTAGCAACAGCTTTCAGTGCTGGCACTTTTCATCTCTGAGCAATTGCTCGACGTTTGCAATTTCTCAGCTCGTGTCTACGAGACGGAGAGATAGTGACCGTGACGTTTGGTGGCTAGAGAAGCGCAAAGCCCCAGTGTTGCTGCACCTGTGAAAGCGCTTCCAAGGAAGGGTGCTGGCTAGCAACAGCTTTCAGTGCTGGCACTTTTCATCTCTGAGCAATTGCTCGACGTTTGCAATTTCTCACCTGAGCTCTCTTTAGAGTGCGCGAGAGGATGAGCAGAAGATTAGGTGGCTAGAGAAGCCCAGAGCCCCAGTGTTCTTAGGCCTACAAAAGCGCTTCCAAGGAAGGGTGCTGGCTAGCAACAGCTTTCAGTGCTGGCACTTTTCATCTCTGAGCAATTGCTCGACGTTTGCAATTTCTCAGCTCGTGTCTACGAGACGGAGAGATAGTGACCGTGACGTTTGGTGGCTAGAGAAGCACAAAGCCCCAGTGTTGCTGCGCCTGGGAAAGCGCTTCCAAGGAAGGGTGCTGGCTAGCAACAGCTTTCAGTGCTGGCACTTTTCATCTCTGAGCAATTGCTCGACGTTTGCAATTTCTCAGCTCGTGTCTACGAGTCGGAAAGAGAAGGACCGTGACGTTTGGTGGCTAGAGAAGCGCAAAGCCCCAGTGTTGCTGCGCCTGTGAAAGAGCTTCCAAGGAAGGGGGTGGCTAGCAAGAGCTTTCAGTGCTGGCACTTTTCCTCTCTGAGCAATTGCTCGACGTTTGCAATTTCTCAGCTCGTGTCTAGGAGACGGAAAGAGAAGGACCGTGACGTTTGGTGGGTAGAGAAGCGCAAAGCCCCAGTGTTGCTGCGCCTGTGAAAGCGCTTCCAAGGAAGGGTGCTGGCTAGCAAGAGCTTTCAGTGCTGGCACTTTTCATCTCTGAGCAATTGCTCGACGTTTGCAATTTCTCACCTGAGCTCTCTTTAGAGTGCGCGAGAGGATGAGCAGAAGATTAAGTGGCTAGAGAAGCCCAGAGCCCCAGTGTTCTTAGGCCTACAAAAGCGCTTCCAAGGAAGGGTGCTGGCTAGCAACAGCTTTCAGTGCTGGCACTTTTCCTCTCTGAGCAATTGCTCGACGTTTGCAATTTCTCAGCTCGTGTCTACGAGACGGAGAGATAGTGACCGTGACGTTTGGTGGCTAGAGAAGCGCAAAGCCCCAGTGTTGCTGCGCCTGTGAAAGCGCTTCCAAGGAAGGGTGCTGGCTAGCAAGAGCTTTCAGTGCTGGCACTTTTCATCTCTGAGCAATTGCTCGACGATTGCAATTTCTCAGCTCATGTCTACGAGACGGAAAGAGAATGACCGTGATGTTTGGTGGCTAGAGAAGCGCAAAGCCCCAGTGTTGCTGCGCCTGTGAAAGCGCTTCCAAGGAAGGGGGCTGGCTAGCAACAGCTTTCAGTGCTGGCACTTTTCATCTCTGAGCAATTGCTCGACGTTTGCAATTTCTCACCTGAGCTCGCTTTAGAGTGCGCGAGAGGATGAGCAGAAGATTAAGTGGCTAGAGAAGCCCAGAGCCCCAGTGTTCTTAGGCCTACAAAAGCGCTTCCAAGGAACGGGGCTGGCTAGCAACAGCTTTCAGTGCTGGCACTTTTCATCTCTGAGCAATTGCTCAACGTTTGCAATTTCTCAGCTCGTGTCTACGAGACGGAAAGAGAAGGACCGTGACGTTTGGTGGCTAGAGAAGCGCAAAGCCCCAGTGTTGCTGCGCCTGTGAAAGCGCTTCCAAGGAAGGGTGCTGGCTAGCAACAGCTTTCAGTGCTGGCACTTTTCATCTCTGAGCAATTGCTCGACGTTTGCAATTTCTCACCTGAGCTCTCTTTAGAGTGCGCGAGAGGATGAGCAGAAGATTAGGTGGCTAGAGAAGCCCAGAGCCCCAGTGTTCTTAGGCCTACAAAAGCACTTCCAAGGAAGGGTGCTGGCTAGCAACAGCTTTCAGTGCTGGCACTTTTCCTCTCTGAGCAATTGCTCGACGTTTGCAATTTCTCAGCTCGTGTCTAGGAGACGGGAAGAGAAGGACCGTGACGTTTGGTGGCTAGAGAAGCGCAAAGCCGCAGTGTTGCTGCGCCTGTGAAAGCGCTTCCAAGGAAGGGGGCTGGCTAGCAAGAGCTTTCAGTGCTGGCACTTTTCATCTCTGAGCAATTGCTCGACGTTTGCAATTTCTCACCTGAGCTCTCTTTAGAGTGCGCGAGAGGATGAGCAGAAGATTAGGTGGCTAGAGAAGCCCAGAGCCCCAGTGTTCTTAGGCCTACAAAAGCGCTTCCAAGGAAGGGTGCTGGCTAGCAAGAGCTTTCAGTGCTGGCACTTTTCATCTCTGAGCAATTGCTCGACGTTTGCAATTTCTCAGCTCGTGTCTACGAGACGGAAAGAGAAGGACCGTGACGTTTGGTGGCTAGAGAAGCGCAAAGCCCCAGTGTTGCTGCGCCTGTGAAAGCGCTTCCAAGGAAGGGTGCTGGCTAGCAACAGCTTTCAGTGCTGGCACTTTTCATCTCTGAGCAATTGCTCGACGTTTGCAATTTCTCACCTGAGCTCTCTTTAGAGTGCGCGAGAGGATGAGCAGAAGATTAGGTGGCTAGAGAAGCCCAGAGCCCCAGTGTTCTTAGGCCTACAAAAGCGCTTCCAAGGAAGGGGGCTGGCTAGCAACAGCTTTCAGTGCTGGCACTTTTCATCTCTGAGCAATTGCTCGACATTTGCAATTTCTCACCTGAGCTCTCTTTAGAGTGCTCGAGAGGATGAGCAGAAGATTAGGTGGCTAGAGAAGCCCAGAGCCCCAGTGTTCTTAGGCCTACAAAAGCGCTTCCAAGGAAGGGGGCTGGCTAGCAACAGCTTTCAGTGCTGGCACTTTTCATCTCTGAGCAATTGCTCGACGTTTGCAATTTCTCAGCTCGTGTCTAGGAGACGGAGAGATAGTGACCGTGACATTTGGTGGCTAGAGAAGCGCAAAGCCCCAGTGTTGCTGCGCCTGTGAAAGCGCTTCCAAGGAAGGGTGCTGGCTAGCAACAGCTTTCAGTGCTGGCACTTTTCATCTCTGAGCAATTGCTCGACTTTTGCAATTTCTCACCTGAGCTCTCTTTAGAGTGCGCGAGAGGATGAGCAGAAGATTAGGTGGCTAGAGAAGCCCAGAGCCCCAGTGTTCTTAGGCCTACAAAAGCGCTTCCAAGGAAGGGTGCTGGCTAGCAACAGCTTTCAGTGCTGGCACTTTTCACCTCTGAGCAATTGCTCGACGTTTGCAATTTCTCAGCTCGTGTCTACGAGACGGAGAGATAGTGACCGTGACGTTTGGTGGGTAGAGAAGCGCAAAGCCCCAGTGTTGCTGCGCCTGGGAAAGCGCTTCCAAGGAAGGGTGCTGGCTAGCAACAGCTTTCAGTGCTGGCACTTTTCATCTCTGAGCAATTGCTCGACGTTTGCAATTTCTCACCTGAGGTCTTTTTAGAGTGCGCGAGAGGATGAGCAGAATATTAAGTGGCTAGAGAAGCCCAGAGCCCCAGTGTTCTTAGGCCTACAAAAGCGCTTCCAAGGAAGGGTGCTGGCTAGCAACAGCTTTCAGTGCTGGCACTTTTCATCTCTGAGCAATTGCTCGACGTTTGCAATTTCTCAGCTCGTGTCTACGAGACGGAAAGAGAAGGACCGTGATGTTTGGTGGGTAGAGAAGCGCAAAGCCCCAGTGTTGCTGCGCCTGTGAAAGCGCTTCCAAGGAAGGGTGCTGGCTAGCAACAGCTTTCAGTGCTGGCACTTTTCCTCTCTGAGCAATTGCTCGACGTTTGCAATTTCTCACCTGAGGTGTTTTTAGAGTGCGCGAGAGGATGAGCAGAAGATTAGGTGGCTAGAGAAGCCCAGAGCCCCAGTGTTCTTAGGCCTACAAAAGCGCTTCCAAGGAAGGGTGCTGGCTAGCAACAGCTTTCAGTGCTGGCACTTTTCATCTCTGAGCAATTGCTCGACGTTTGCAATTTCTCAGCTCATTTCTACGAGACGGAAAGAGAAGGACCGTGACGTTTGGTGGGTAGAGAAGCGCAAAGCCCCAGTGTTGCTGTGCCTGTGAAAGCGCTTCCAAGGAAGGGTGCTGGCTAGCAAGAGCTTTCAGTGCTGGCACTTTTCATCTCTGAGCAATTGCTCGACGTTTTCATTTTCTCACCTGAGGTCTTTTTAGAGTGCGCGAGAGGATGAGCAGAAGATTAAGTGGCTAGAGAAGCCCAGAGCCCCAGTGTTCTTAGGGCTACAAAAGCACTTCCAAGGAAGGGGGCTGGCTAGCAAGAGCTTTCAGTGCTGGCACTTTTCATCTCTGAGCAATTGCTCGACGTTTGCAATTTCTCAGCTCGTGTCTAGGAGACGGAAAGAGAAGGACCGTGATGTTTGGTGGGTAGAGAAGCGCAAAGCCCCAGTGTTGCTGCACCTGTGAAAGCACTTCCAAGGAAGGGTGCTGGCTAGCAACAGCTTTCAGTGCTGGCACTTTTCATCTCTGAGCAATTGCTGGACGTTTGCAATTTCTCACCTCAGCTCTCTTTAGAGTGCGCGAGAGGATGAGCAGAAGATTAGGTGGCTAGAGAAGCCCAGAGCCCCAGTGTTCTTAGGCCTACAAAAGCGCTTCCAAGGAAGGGTGCTGGCTAGCAACAGCTTTCAGTGCTGGCACTTTTCATCTCTGAGCAATTGCTCGACGTTTGCAATTTCTCAGCTCGTGTCTACGAGACGGAAAGAGAAGGACCGTGACGTTTGGTGGGTAGAGAAGCGCAAAGCCCCAGTGTTGCTGCGCCTGTGAAAGCGCTTCCAAGGAAGGGTGGTGGCTAGCAAGAGCTTTCAGTGCTGGCACTTTTCATCTCTGAGCAATTGCTGGACGTTTGCAATTTCTCACCTGAGCTCTCTTTAGAGTGCGCGAGAGGATGAGCAGAAGATTAGGTGGCTAGAGAAGCCCAGAGCCCCAGTGTTCTTAGGCCTACAAAAGCGCTTCCAAGGAAGGGTGCTGGCTAGCAACAGCTTTCAGTGCTGGCACTTTTCATCTCTGAGCAATTGCTCGACGTTTGCAATTTCTCACCTGAGCTCTCTTTAGAGTGCGCGAGAGGATGAGCAGAAGATTAAGTGGCTAGAGAAGCCCAGAGCCCCAGTGTTCTTAGGCCTACAAAAGCGCTTCCAAGGAAGGGGGCTGGCTAGCAAGAGCTTTCAGTGCTGGCACTTTTCACCTCTGAGCAATTGCTCGACGTTTGCAATTTCTCAGCTCGTGTCTACGAGACGGAAAGAGAAGGACCGTGACGTTGGGTGGGTAGAGAAGCGCAAAGCCCCAGTGTTACTGCGCCTGTGAAAGCGCTTCCAAGGAAGGGTGCTGGCTAGCAACAGCTTTCAGTGCTGGCACTTTTCATCTCTGAGCAATTGCTGGACGTTTGCAATTTCTCACCTGAGCTCTCTTTAGAGTGCGCGAGAGGATGAGCAGAAGATTAGGTGGCTAGAGAAGCCCAGAGCCCCAGTGTTCTTAGGCCTACAAAAGCGCTTCCAAGGAAGGGTGCTGGCTAGCAACAGCTTTCAGTGCTGGCACTTTTCATCTCTGAGCAATTGCTCGACGTTTGCAATTTCTCAGCTCGTGTCTACGAGACGGAAAGAGAATGACCGTGACGTTCGGTGGCTAGAGAAGCGCAAAGCCCCAGTGTTGCTGTGCCTGTGAAAGCGCTTCCAAGGAAGGGGGCTGGCTAGCAAGAGCTTTCAGTGCTGGCACTTTTCATCTCTGAGCAATTGCTCGACATTTTCATTTTCTCACCTGAGGTCTTTTTAGAGTGCGCGAGAGGATGAGCAGAAGATTAAGTGGCTAGAGAAGCCCAGAGCCCCAGTGTTCTTAGGCCTACAAAAGCGCTTCCAAGGAAGGGGGCTGGCTAGCAAGAGCTTTCAGTGCTGGCACTTTTCCTCTCTGAGCAATTGCTCGACGTTTGCAATTTCTCAGCTCGTGTCTACGAGACGGAAAGAGAAGGACCGTGACGTTTGGTGGGTAGAGAAGCGCAAAGCCCCAGTGTTGCTGCGCCTGTGAAAGCGCTTCCAAGGAAGGGTGCTGGCGAGCAAGAGCTTTCAGTGCTGGCACTTTTCATCTCTGAGCAATTGCTCGACGTTTGCAATTTCTCACCTGAGCTCTCTTTAGAGTGCGCGAGAGGATGAGCAGAAGATTAGGTGGCTAGAGAAGCCCAGAGCCCCAGTGTTCTTAGGCCTACAAAAGCGCTTCCAAGGAAGGGGGCTGGCTAGCAAGAGCTTTCAGTGCTGGCACTTTTCATCTCTGAGCAATTGCTCGACGTTTGCAATTTCTCACCTGAGCTCTCTTTAGAGTGCGCGAGAGGATGAGCAGAAGATTAGGTGGCTAGAGAAGCCCAGAGCCCCAGTGTTCTTAGGCCTACAAAAGCGCTTCCAAGGAAGGGGGCTGGCTAGCAACAGCTTTCAGTGCCGGCACTTTTCATCTCTGAGCAATTGCTCGACGTTTGCAATTTCTCAGCTCGTGTCTACGAGACGGAGAGATAGTGACCGTGACGTTTGGTGGCTAGAGAAGCGCAAAGCCCCAGTGTTGCTGCGCCTGTGAAAGCGCTTCCAAGGAAGGGTGCTGGCTAGCAAGAGCTTTCAGTGCTGGCACTTTTCATCTCTGAGCAATTGCTCGACGTTTGCAATTTCTCACCTGAGCTCTCTTTAGAGTGCGTGAGAGGATGAGCAGAAGATTAGGTGGCTAGAGAAGCCCAGAGCCCCAGTGTTCTTACGGCTACAAAAGCGCTTCCAAGGAAGGGTGCTGGCTAGCAAGAGCTTTCAGTGCTGGCACTTTTCATCTCTGAGCAATTGCTCGACGTTTGCAATTTCTCAGCTCGTGTCTACGAGACGGAAAGAGAAGGACCGTGACGTTTGGTGGCTAGAGAAGCGCAAAGCCCCAGTGTTGCTGCGCCTGTGAAAGCGCTTCCAAGGAAGGGTGCTGGCTAGCAACAGCTTTCAGTGCTGGCACTTTTCATCTCTGAGCAATTGCTCGACGTTTGCAATTTCTCACCTGAGCTCTCTTTAGAGTGCGCGAGAGGATGAGCAGAAGATTAGGTGGCTAGAGAAGCCCAGAGCCCCAGTGTTCTTAGGCCTACAAAAGCGCTTCCAAGGAAGGGGGCTCGCTAGCAACAGCTTTCAGTGCTGGCACTTTTCATCTCTGAGCAATTGCTCGACGTTTGCAATTTCTCAGCTCGTGTCTACGAGACGGAAAGAGAAGGACCGTGACGTTTGGTGGGTAGAGAAGCGCAAAGCCCCAGTGTTGCTGCGCCTGTGAAAGCGCTTCCAAGGAAGGGTGCTGGCTAGCAACAGCTTTCAGTGCTGGCACTTTTCCTCTCTGAGCAATTGCTCGACGTTTGCAATTTCTCCCCTGAGCTCTCTTTAGAGTGCGCGAGAGGATGAGCAGAAGATTAGGTGGCTAGAGAAGCCCAGAGCCCCAGTGTTCTTAGGCCTACAAAAGCGCTTCCAAGGAAGGGTGCTGGCTAGCAACAGCTTTCAGTGCTGGCACTTTTCATCTCTGAGCAATTGCTCGACATTTGCAATTTCTCACCTGAGCTCTCTTTAGAGTGCGCGAGAGGATGAGCAGAAGATTAGGTGGCTAGAGAAGCCCAGAGCCCCAGTGTTCTTAGGCCTACAAAAGCGCTTCCAAGGAAGGGTGCTGGCTAGCAACAGCTTTCAGTGCCGGCACTTTTCATCTCTGAGCAATTGCTCGACGTTTGCAATTTCTCAGCTCGTGTCTACGAGACGGAGAGATAGTGACCGTGACGTTTGGTGGGTAGAGAAGCGCAAAGCCCCAGTGTTGCTGCGCCTGTGAAAGCGCTTCCAAGGAAGGGTGCTGGCTAGCAAGAGCTTTCAGTGCTGGCACTTTTCATCTCTGAGCAATTGCTCGACGTTTGCAATTTCTCACCTGAGCTCTCTTTAGAGTGCGCGAGAGGATGAGCAGAAGATTAGGTGGCTAGAGAAGCCCAGAGCCCCAGTGTTCTTAGGCCTACAAAAGCGCTTCCAAGGAAGGGGGCTGGCTAGCAACAGCTTTCAGTGCTGGCACTTTTCATCTCTGAGCAATTGCTCGACGTTTGCAATTTCTCAGCTCGTGTCTACGAGACGGAAAGAGAATGACCGTGACGTTTGGTGGGTAGAGAAGCGCAAAGCCCCAGTGTTGCTGCGCCTGTGAAAGCGCTTCCAAGGAAGGGTGCTGGCTAGCAACAGCTTTCAGTGCTGGCACTTTTCATCTCTGAGCAATTGCTCGACGTTTGCAATTTCTCACCTGAGCTCTCTTTAGAGTGCGCGAGAGGATGAGCAGAAGATTAGGTGGCTAGAGAAGCCCAGAGCCCCAGTGTTCTTAGGCCTACAAAAGCGCTTCCAAGGAAGGGTGCTGGCTAGCAACAGCTTTCAGTGCTGGCACTTTTCATCTCTGAGCAATTGCTCGACATTTGCAATTTCTCACCTGAGCTCTCTTTAGAGTGCGCGAGAGGATGAGCAGAAGATTAGGTGGCTAGAGAAGCCCAGAGCCCCAGTGTTCTTAGGCCTACAAAAGCGCTTCCAAGGAAGGGTGCTGGCTAGCAACAGCTTTCAGTGCTGGCACTTTTCATCTCTGAGCAATTGCTCGACTTTTGCAATTTCTCAGCTCGTGTCTACGAGACGGAGAGATAGTGACCGTGACGTTTGGTGAGTAGAGAAGCGCAAAGCCCCAGTGTTGCTGCACCTGTGAAAGCGCTTCCAAGGAAGGGTGCTGGCTAGCAACAGCTTTCAGTGCTGGCACTTTTCATCTCTGAGCAATTGCTCGACGTTTGCAATTTCTCACCTGAGCTCTCTTTAGAGTGCGCGAGAGGATGAGCAGAAGATTAGGTGGCTAGAGAAGCCCAGAGCCCCAGTGTTCTTAGGCCTACAAAAGCGCTTCCAAGGAAGGGGGCTGGCTAGCAAGAGCTTTCAGTGCTGGCACTTTTCATCTCTGAGCAATTGCTCGACGTTTGCAATTTCTCAGCTCGTGTCTAGGAGACGGAAAGAGAAGGACCGTGACGTTGGGTGGGTAGAGAAGCGCAAAGCCCCAGTGTTGCTGCGCCTGTGAAAGCGCTTCCAAGGAAGGGTGCTGGCTAGCAAGAGCTTTCAGTGCTGGCACTTTTCATCTCTGAGCAATTGCTCGACGTTTGCAATTTCTCACCTCAGCTCTCTTTAGAGTGCGCGAGAGGATGAGCAGAAGATTAGGTGGCTAGAGAAGCCCAGAGCCCCAGTGTTCTTAGGCCTACAAAAGCGCTTCCAAGGAAGGGGGCTGGCTAGCAACAGCTTTCAGTGCTGGCACTTTTCATCTCTGAGCAATTGCTCGACGTTTGCAATTTCTCAGCTCGTGTCTACGAGATGGAAAGAGAATGACCGTGACGTTGGGTGGCTAGAGAAGCGCAAAGGCCCAGTGTTGCTGCGCCTGTGAAAGCGCTTCCAAGGAAGGGTGCTGGCTAGCAACAGCTTTCAGGGCTGGCACTTTTCATCTCTGAGCAATTGCTGGACGTTTGCAATTTCTCACCTGAGCTCTCTTTAGAGTGCGCGAGAGGATGAGCAGAAGATTAGGTGGCTAGAGAAGCCCAGAGCCCCAGTGTTCTTAGGCCTACAAAAGCGCTTCCAAGGAAGGGGGCTGGCTAGCAACAGCTTTCAGTGCTGGCACTTTTCATCTCTGAGCAATTGCTCGACATTTGCAATTTCTCCCCTGAGCTCTCTTTAGAGTGCGCGAGAGGATGAGCAGAAGATTAGGTGGCTAGAGAAGCCCAGAGCCCCAGTGTTCTTAGGCCTACAAAAGCGCTTCCAAGGAAGGGTGCTGGCTAGCAACAGCTTTCAGTGCTGGCTCTTTTCATCTCCGAGCAATTGCTCGACGTTTGCAATTTCTCAGCTCGTGTCTAGGAGACGGAAAGAAAATGACAGTGACGTTTGGTGGGTAGAGAAGCGCAAAGCCCCAGTGTTGCTGCGCCTGTGAAAGCGCTTCCAAGGAAGGGTGCTGGCTAGCAAGAGCTTTCAGTGCTGGCACTTTTCATCTCTGAGCAATTGCTCGACGTTTGCAATTTCTCACCTGAGCTCTCTTTAGACTGCGCGAGAGGATGAGCAGAAGATTAGGTGGCTAGAGAAGCCCAGAGCCCCAGTGTTCTTAGGCCTACAAAAGCGCTTCCAAGGAAGGGGGCTGGCTAGCAACAGCTTTCAGTGCTGGCACTTTTCATCTCTGAGCAATTGCTCGACGTTTGCAATTTCTCAGCTCGTGTCTACGAGATGGAGAGATAGTGACCGTGACGTTTGGTGGCTAGAGAAGCGCAAAGCCCCAGTGTTGCTGCGCCTGTGAAAGCGCTTCCAAGGAAGGGTGCTGGCTAGCAACAGCTTTCAGTGCTGGCACTTTTCATCTCTGAGCAATTGCTCGACGTTTGCAATTTCTCACCTGAGCTCTCTTTAGAGTGCGCGAGAGGATGAGCAGAAGATTAGGTGGCTAGAGAAGCCCAGAGCCCCAGTGTTCTTAGGGCTACAAAAGCGCTTCCAAGGAAGGGTGCTGGCTAGCAACAGCTTTCAGTGCTGGCACTTTTCATCTCTGAGCAATTGCTCAACGTTTGCAATTTCTCAGCTCGTGTCTACGAGACGGAAAGAGAAGGACCGTGACGTTGGGTGGCTAGAGAAGCGCAAACCCGCAGTGTTGCTGCGCCTGTGAAAGAGCTTCCAAGGAAGGGGGTGGCTAGCAAGAGCTTTCAGTGCTGGCACTTTTCCTCTCTGAGCAATTGCTCGACGTTTGCAATTTCTCAGCTCGTGTCTAGGAGACGGAAAGAGAATGACCGTGACGTTTGGTGGGTAGAGAAGCGCAAAGCCCCAGTGTTGCTGCGCCTGTGAAAGCGCTTCCAAGGAAGGGTGCTGGCTAGCAAGAGCTTTCAGTGCTGGCACTTTTCATCTCTGAGCAATTGCTCGACGTTTGCAATTTCTCACCTGAGCTCTCTTTAGAGTGCGCGAGAGGATGAGCAGAAGATTAGGTGGCTAGAGAAGCCCAGAGCCCCAGTGTTCTTAGGCCTACAAAAGCACTTCCAAGGAAGGGTGCTGGCTAGCAACAGCTTTCAGTGCTGGCACTTTTCATCTCTGAGCAGTTGCTCGACGTTTGCAATTTCTCAGCTCGTGTCTACGAGACGGAGAGATAGTGACCGTGACGTTTGGTGGCTAGAGAAGCGCAAAGCCCCAGTGTTGCTGCGCCTGTGAAAGCGCTTCCAAGGAAGGGTGCTGGCTAGCAACAGCTTTCAGTGCTGGCACTTTTCATCTCTGAGCAATTGCTCGACGTTTTCAATTTCTCACCTGAGCTCTCTTTAGAGTGCGCGAGAGGATGAGCAGAAGATTAGGTGGCTAGAGAAGCCCAGAGCCCCAGTGTGCTTAGGCCTACAAAAGCGCTTCCAAGGAAGGGGGCTGGCTAGCAACAGCTTTCAGTGCTGGCACTTTTCATCTCTGAGCAATTGCTCGACGTTTGCAATTTCTCAGCTCGTGTCTAGGAGACGGAAAGAGAATGACCGTGACGTTTGGTGGCTAGAGAAGCGCAAAGCCCCAGTGTTGCTGTGCCTGTGAAAGCGCTTCCAAGGAAGGGTGCTGGCTAGCAACAGCTTTCAGTGCTGGCACTTTTCATCTCTGAGCAATTGCTCGACGTTTTCATTTTCTCACCTGAGGTCTTTTTAGAGTGCGCGAGAGGATGAGCAGAAGATTAAGTGGCTAGAGAAGCCCAGAGCCCCAGTGTTCTTAGGCCTACAAAAGCGCTTCCAAGGAAGGGGGCTGGCTAGCAACAGCTTTCAGTGCTGGCACTTTTCATCTCTGAGCAATTGCTGGACGTTTGCAATTTCTCAGCTCGTGTCTACGAGACGGAAAGAGAAGGACCGTGACGTTTGGTGGCTAGAGAAGCGCAAAGCCCCAGTGTTGCTGCGCCTGTGAAAGCGCTTCCAAGGAAGGGTGCTGGCGAGCAAGAGCTTTCAGTGCTGGCACTTTTCATCTCTGAGCAATTGCTCGACGTTTGCAATTTCTCACCTGAGCTCTCTTTAGAGTGCGCGAGAGGATGAGCAGAAGATTAGGTGGCTAGAGAAGCCCAGAGCCCCAGTGTTCTTAGGCCTACAAAAGCGCTTCCAAGGAAGGGGGCTGACTAGCAACAGCTTTCAGTGCTGGCACTTTTCATCTCTGAGCAATTGCTGGACGTTTGCAATTTCTCAGCTCGTGTCTACGAGACGGAAAGAGAATGACCGTGACGTTTGGTGGCTAGAGAAGCGCAAAGCCCCAGTGTTGCTGCACCTGTGAAAGCGCTTCCAAGGAAGGGTGCTGGCTAGCAAGAGCTTTCAGTGCTGGCACTTTTCATCTCTGAGCAATTGCTCGACGTTTTCATTTTCTCACCTGAGGTCTTTTTAGAGTGCGCGAGAGGATGAGCAGAAGATTAGGTGGCTAGAGAAGCCCAGAGCCCCAGTGTTCTTAGGCCTACAAAAGCGCTTCCAAGGAAGGGGGCTGGCTAGCAACAGCTTTCAGTGCTGGCACTTTTCCTCTCTGAGCAATTGCTCGACGTTTGCAATTTCTCAGCTCGTGTCTAGGAGACGGAAAGAGAAGGACCGTGACGTTTGGTGGCTAGAGAAGCGCAAAGCCCCAGTGTTGCTGCGCCTGTGAAAGCGCTTCCAAGGAAGGGTGCTGGCGAGCAAGAGCTTTCAGTGCTGGCACTTTTCATCTCTGAGCAATTGCTCGACGTTTGCAATTTCTCACCTGAGCTCTCTTTAGAGTGCGCGAGAGGATGAGCAGAAGATTAGGTGGCTAGAGAAGCCCAGAGCCCCAGTGTTCTTAGGCCTACAAAAGCGCTTCCAAGGAAGGGTGCTGGCTAGCAACAGCTTTCAGTGCTGGCACTTTTCATCTCTGAGCAATTGCTCGACATTTGCAATTTCTCAGCTCGTGTCTAGGAGACGGAAAGAGAAGGATCGTGACGTTTGGTGGCTAGAGAAGCGCAAAGCCCCAGTGTTGCTGCGCCTGTGAAAGCGCTTCCAAGGAAGGGTGCTGGCTAGCAAGAGCTTTCAGTGCTGGCACTTTTCATCTCTGAGCAATTGCTCGACGTTTGCAATTTCTCACCTGAGCTCTCTTTAGAGTGCGTGAGAGGATGAGCAGAAGATTAGGTGGCTAGAGAAGCCCAGAGCCCCAGTGTTCTTAGGGCTACAAAAGCGCTTCCAAGGAAGGGTGCTGGCTAGCAAGAGCTTTCAGTGCTGGCACTTTTCATCTCTGAGCAATTGCTCGACGTTTGCAATTTCTCAGCTCGTGTCTACGAGACGGAAAGAGAAGGACCGTGACGTTTGGTGGCTAGAGAAGCGCAAAGCCCCAGTGTTGCTGCACCTGTGAAAGCGCTTCCAAGGAAGGGTGCTGGCTAGCAAGAGCTTTCAGTGCTGGCACTTTTCATCTCTGAGCAATTGCTCGACGTTTGCAATTTCTCACCTGAGCTCTCTTTAGAGTGCGCGAGAGGATGAGCAGAAGATTAGGTGGCTAGAGAAGCCCAGAGCCCCAGTGTTCTTAGGCCTACAAAAGCGCTTCCAAGGAAGGGGGCTGGCTAGCAACAGCTTTCAGTGCTGGCACTTTTCATCTCTGAGCAATTGCTCGACGTTTGCAATTTCTCAGCTCGTGTCTAGAAGATGGAGAGATAGTGACCGTGACGTTTGGTGGCTAGAGAAGCGCAAAGCCCCAGTGTTGCTGCACCTGTGAAAGCGCTTCCAAGGAAGGGTGCTGGCTAGCAAGAGCTTTCAGTGCTGGCACTTTTCATCTCTGAGCAATTGCTCGACGTTTGCAATTTCTCACCTGAGCTCTCTTTAGAGTGCGCGAGAGGATGAGCAGAAGATTAGGTGGCTAGAGAAGCCCAGAGCCCCAGTGTTCTTAGGCCTACAAAAGCGCTTCCAAGGAAGGGTGCTGGCTAGCAACAGCTTTCAGTGCTGGCACTTTTCACCTCTGAGCAATTGCTCGACGTTTGCAATTTCTCAGCTCGTGTCTACGAGACGGAGAGATAGTGACCGTGACGTTTGGTGGGTAGAGAAGCGCAAAGCCCCAGTGTTGCTGCGCCTGTGAAAGCGCTTCCAAGGAAGGGTGGTGGCTAGCAACAGCTTTCAGTGCTGGCACTTTTCATCTCTGAGCAATTGCTCGACGTTTGCAATTTCTCAGCTCGTGTCTAGGAGACGGAAAGAGAAGGACCGTGACGTTTGGTGGCTAGAGAAGCGCAAAGCCCCAGTGTTACTGCGCCTGTGAAAGCGCTTCCAAGGAAGAGTGCTGGCTAGCAACAGCTTTCAGTGCTGGCACTTTTCATCTCTGAGCAATTGCTCGACGTTTGCAATTTCTCACCTGAGCTCTCTTTAGAGTGCGCGAGAGGATGAGCAGAAGATTAGGTGGCTAGAGAAGCCCAGAGCCCCAGTGTTCTTAGGGCTACAGAAGCGCTTCCAAGGAAGGGGGCTGGCTAGCAAGAGCTTTCAGTGCTGGCACTTTTCATCTCTGAGCAATTGCTCGACGTTTGCAATTTCTCAGCTCGTGTCTACGAGACGGAAAGAGAATGACCGTGACGTTTGGTGGCTAGAGAAGCGCAAAGCCCCAGTGTTGCTGTGCCTGTGAAAGCACTTCCAAGGAAGGGTGCTGGCTAGCAACAGCTTTCAGTGCTGGCACTTTTCATCTCTGAGCAATTGCTCGACATTTTCATTTTCTCACCTGAGGTCTTTTTAGAGTGCGCGAGAGGATGAGCAGAAGATTAAGTGGCTAGAGAAGCCCAGAGCCCCAGTGTTCTTAGGCCTACAAAAGCGCTTCCAAGGAAGGGGGCTGGCTAGCAACAGCTTTCAGTGCTGGCACTTTTCATCTCTGAGCAATTGCTCGACGTTTGCAATTTCTCACCTGAGCTCTCTTTAGAGTGCGCGAGAGGATGAGCAGAAGATTAGGTGGCTAGAGAAGCCCAGAGCCCCAGTGTGCTTAGGCCTACAAAAGCGCTTCCAAGGAAGGGTGCTGGCTAGCAACAGCTTTCAGTGCTGGCACTTTTCATCTCTGAGCAATTGCTCCACGTTTGCAATTTCTCAGCTCGTGTCTACGAGACGGAAAGAGAAGGACCGTGACGTTTGGTGGGTAGAGAAGCGCAAAGCCCCAGTGTTGCTGCGCCTGTGAAAGCGCTTCCAAGGAAGGGTGCTGGCTAGCAACAGCTTTCAGTGCTGGCACTTTTCCTCTCTGAGCAATTGCTCGACGTTTGCAATTTCTCACCTGAGCTCTCTTTAGAGTGCGCGAGAGGATGAGCAGAAGATTAGGTGGCTAGAGAAGCCCAGAGCCCCAGTGTTCTTAGGCCTACAAAAGCGCTTCCAAGGAAGGGTGCTGGCTAGCAACAGCTTTCAGTGCTGGCACTTTTCGTCTCTGAGCAATTGCTCGACATTTGCAATTTCTCACCTGAGCTCTCTTTAGAGTGCGCGAGAGGATGAGCAGAAGATTAGGTGGCTAGAGAAGCCCAGAGCCCCAGTGTTCTTAGGCCTACAAAAGCGCTTCCAAGGAAGGGTGCTGGCTAGCAACAGCTTTCAGTGCCGGCACTTT
This sequence comes from Sarcoramphus papa, assembly GCA_037962945.1. Taxonomy (NCBI): domain Eukaryota; kingdom Metazoa; phylum Chordata; class Aves; order Accipitriformes; family Cathartidae; genus Sarcoramphus; species Sarcoramphus papa. The sequence goes on along the minus strand of CM075595.1, from coordinate 14,888,120 downwards.
TCATCTCTGAGCAATTGCTCGACGTTTGCAATTTCTCAGCTCGTGTCTACGAGACGGAGAGATAGTGACCGTGACGTTTGGTGGGTAGAGAAGCGCAAAGCCCCAGTGTTGCTGCGCCTGTGAAAGCGCTTCCAAGGAAGGGTGCTGGCTAGCAACAGCTTTCAGTGCTGGCACTTTTCATCTCTGAGCAATTGCTCGACGTTTGCAATTTCTCACCTGAGCTCTCTTTAGAGTGCGCGAGAGGATGAGCAGAAGATTAGGTGGCTAGAGAAGCCCAGAGCCCCAGTGTTCTTAGGCCTACAAAAGCGCTTCCAAGGAAGGGGGCTGGCTAGCAACAGCTTTCAGTGCTGGCACTTTTCATCTCTGAGCAATTGCTCGACGTTTGCAATTTCTCAGCTCGTGTCTACGAGACGGAAAGAGAAGGACCGTGACGTTTGGTGGGTAGAGAAGCGCAAAGCCCCATTGTTGCTGCGCCTGTGAAAGCGCTTCCAAGGAAGGGTGCTGGCTAGCAAGAGCTTTCAGTGCTGGCACTTTTCATCTCTGAGCAATTGCTCGACGTTTGCAATTTCTCACCTGAGCTCTCTTTAGAGTGCGCGAGAGGATGAGCAGAAGATTAGGTGGCTAGAGAAGCCGAGAGCCCCAGTGTTCTTAGGCCTACAAAAGCGCTTCCAAGGAAGGGTGCTGGCTAGCAACAGCTTTCAGTGCTGGCACTTTTCATCTCTGAGCAATTGCTCGACATTTGCAATTTCTCCCCTGAGCTCTCTTTAGAGTGCGCGAGAGGATGAGCAGAAGATTAGGTGGCTAGAGAAGCCCAGAGCCCCAGTGTTCTTAGGCCTACAAAAGCGCTTCCAAGGAAGGGTGCTGGCTAGCAACAGCTTTCAGTGCTGGCACTTTTCATCTCTGAGCAATTGCTCGACTTTTGCAATTTCTCAGCTCGTGTCTACGAGACGGAGAGATAGTGACCGTGACGTTTGGTGAGTAGAGAAGCGCAAAGCCCCACTGTTGCTGCGCCTGTGAAAGCGCTTCCAAGGAAGGGTGCTGGCTAGCAACAGCTTTCAGTGCTGGCACTTTTCATCTCTGAGCAATTGCTCGACGTTTGCAATTTCTCACCTGAGCTCTCTTTAGAGTGCGCGAGAGGATGAGCAGAAGATTAGGTGGCTAGAGAAGCCCAGAGCCCCAGTGTTCTTAGGCCTACAAAAGCGCTTCCAAGGAAGGGGGCTGGCTAGCAAGAGCTTTCAGTGCTGGCACTTTTCATCTCTGAGCAATTGCTCGACGTTTGCAATTTCTCAGCTCGTGTCTAGGAGACGGAAAGAGAAGGACCGTGACGTTGGGTGGGTAGAGAAGCGCAAAGCCCCAGTGTTGCTGCGCCTGTGAAAGCGCTTCCAAGGAAGGGTGCTGGCTAGCAACAGCTTTCAGTGCTGGCACTTTTCATCTCTGAGCAATTGCTCGACGTTTGCAATTTCTCACCTGAGCTCTCTTTAGAGTGCGCGAGAGGATGAGCAGAAGATTAGGTGGCTAGAGAAGCCCAGAGCCCCAGTGTTCTTAGGCCTACAAAAGCGCTTCCAAGGAAGGGTGCTGGCTAGCAACAGCTTTCAGTGCTGGCACTTTTCATCTCTGAGCAATTGCTCGACGTTTGCAATTTCTCAACTCGTGTCTACGAGACGGAAAGAGAAGGACCGTGACGTTTGGTGGCTAGAGAAGCGCAAAGCCCCAGTGTTGCTGCGCCTGTGAAAGCGCTTCCAAGGAAGGGTGCTGGCTAGCAACAGCTTTCAGTGCTGGCACTTTTCCTCTCTGAGCAATTGCTCGACGTTTGCAATTTCTCACCTGAGCTCTCTTTAGAGTGCGCGAGAGGATGAGCAGAAGATTAGGTGGCTAGAGAAGCCCAGAGCCCCAGTGTTCTTAGGGCTACAAAAGCGCTTCCAAGGAAGGGGGCTGGCTAGCAAGAGCTTTCAGTGCTGGCACTTTTCATCTCTGAGCAATTGCTCGACGTTTGCAATTTCTCAGCTCGTGTCTACGAGACGGAAAGAGAATGACCGTGACGTTTGGTGGGTAGAGAAGCGCAAAGCCCCAGTGTTGCTGTGCCTGTGAAAGCACTTCCAAGGAAGGGTGCTGGCTAGCAACAGCTTTCAGTGCTGGCACTTTTCATCTCTGAGCAATTGCTCGACATTTTCATTTTCTCACCTGAGGTCTTTTTAGAGTGCGCGAGAGGATGAGCAGAAGATTAAGTGGCTAGAGAAGCCCAGAGCCCCAGTGTTCTTAGGCCTACAAAAGCGCTTCCAAGGAAGGGGGCTGGCTAGCAACAGCTTTCAGTGCTGGCACTTTTCATCTCTGAGCAATTGCTCGACGTTTGCAATTTCTCACCTGAGCTCTCTTTAGAGTGCGCGAGAGGATGAGCAGAAGATTAGGTGGCTAGAGAAGCCCAGAGCCCCAGTGTGCTTAGGCCTACAAAAGCGCTTCCAAGGAAGGGTGCTGGCTAGCAACAGCTTTCAGTGCTGGCACTTTTCATCTCTGAGCAATTGCTCCACGTTTGCAATTTCTCAGCTCGTGTCTACGAGACGGAAAGAGAAGGACCGTGACGTTTGGTGGGTAGAGAAGCGCAAAGCCCCAGTGTTGCTGCGCCTGTGAAAGCGCTTCCAAGGAAGGGTGCTGGCTAGCAACAGCTTTCAGTGCTGGCACTTTTCCTCTCTGAGCAATTGCTCGACGTTTGCAATTTCTCACCTGAGCTCTCTTTAGAGTGCGCGAGAGGATGAGCAGAAGATTAGGTGGCTAGAGAAGCCCAGTGCCCCAGTGTTCTTAGGCCTACAAAAGCGCTTCCAAGGAAGGGTGCTGGCTAGCAACAGCTTTCAGTGCTGGCACTTTTCGTCTCTGAGCAATTGCTCGACATTTGCAATTTCTCACCTGAGCTCTCTTTAGAGTGCGCGAGAGGATGAGCAGAAGATTAGGTGGCTAGAGAAGCCCAGAGCCCCAGTGTTCTTAGGCCTACAAAAGCGCTTCCAAGGAAGGGTGCTGGCTAGCAACAGCTTTCAGTGCCGGCACTTTTCATCTCTGAGCAATTGCTCGACGTTTGCAATTTCTCAGCTCGTGTCTACGAGACGGAGAGATAGTGACCGTGACGTTTGGTGGGTAGAGAAGCGCAAAGCCCCAGTGTTGCTGCGCCTGTGAAAGCGCTTCCAAGGAAGGGTGCTGGCTAGCAACAGCTTTCAGTGCTGGCACTTTTCATCTCTGAGCAATTGCTCGACGTTTGCAATTTCTCACCTGAGCTCTCTTTAGAGTGCGCGAGAGGATGAGCAGAAGATTAGGTGGCTAGAGAAGCCCAGAGCCCCAGTGTTCTTAGGCCTACAAAAGCGCTTCCAAGGAAGGGGGCTGGCTAGCAACAGCTTTCAGTGCTGGCACTTTTCATCTCTGAGCAATTGCTCGACGTTTGCAATTTCTCAGCTCGTGTCTACGAGACGGAAAGAGAATGACCGTGTCGTTTGGTGGGTAGAGAAGCGCAAAGCCCCATTGTTGCTGCGCCTGTGAAAGCGCTTCCAAGGAAGGGTGCTGGCTAGCAAGAGCTTTCAGTGCTGGCACTTTTCATCTCTGAGCAATTGCTCGACGTTTGCAATTTCTCACCTGAGCTCTCTTTAGAGTGCGCGAGAGGATGAGCAGAAGATTAGGTGGCTAGAGAAGCCGAGAGCCCCAGTGTTCTTAGGCCTACAAAAGCGCTTCCAAGGAAGGGTGCTGGCTAGCAACAGCTTTCAGTGCTGGCACTTTTCATCTCTGAGCAATTGCTCGACATTTGCAATTTCTCCCCTGAGCTCTCTTTAGAGTGCGCGAGAGGATGAGCAGAAGATTAGGTGGCTAGAGAAGCCCAGAGCCCCAGTGTTCTTAGGCCTACAAAAGCGCTTCCAAGGAAGGGTGCTGGCTAGCAACAGCTTTCAGTGCTGGCACTTTTCATCTCTGAGCAATTGCTCGACTTTTGCAATTTCTCAGCTCGTGTCTACGAGACGGAGAGATAGTGACCGTGACGTTTGGTGAGTAGAGAAGCGCAAAGCCCCACTGTTGCTGCGCCTGTGAAAGCGCTTCCAAGGAAGGGTGCTGGCTAGCAACAGCTTTCAGCGCTGGCACTTTTCATCTCTGAGCAATTGCTCGACGTTTGCAATTTCTCACCTGAGCTCTCTTTAGAGTGCGCGAGAGGATGAGCAGAAGATTAGGTGGCTAGAGAAGCCCAGAGCCCCAGTGTTCTTAGGCCTACAAAAGCGCTTCCAAGGAAGGGGGCTGGCTAGCAAGAGCTTTCAGTGCTGGCACTTTTCATCTCTGAGCAATTGCTCGACGTTTGCAATTTCTCAGCTCGTGTCTAGGAGACGGAAAGAGAAGGACCGTGACGTTGGGTGGGTAGAGAAGCGCAAAGCCCCAGTGTTGCTGCGCCTGTGAAAGCGCTTCCAAGGAAGGGTGCTGGCTAGCAACAGCTTTCAGTGCTGGCACTTTTCATCTCTGAGCAATTGCTCGACGTTTGCAATTTCTCACCTGAGCTCTCTTTAGAGTGCGCGAGAGGATGAGCAGAAGATTAGGTGGCTAGAGAAGCCCAGAGCCCCAGTGTTCTTAGGCCTACAAAAGCGCTTCCAAGGAAGGGTGCTGGCTAGCAACAGCTTTCAGTGCTGGCACTTTTCATCTCTGAGCAATTGCTCGACGTTTGCAATTTCTCAGCTCGTGTCTACGAGACGGAAAGAGAAGGACCGTGACGTTTGGTGGCTAGAGAAGCGCAAAGCCCCAGTGTTACTGCGCCTGTGAAAGCGCTTCCAAGGAAGGGTGCTGGCTAGCAACAGCTTTCAGTGCTGGCACTTTTCCTCTCTGAGCAATTGCTCGACGTTTGCAATTTCTCCCCTGAGCTCTCTTTAGAGTGCACGAGAGGATGAGCAGAAGATTAGGTGGCTAGAGAAGCCCAGAGCCCCAGTGTTCTTAGGCCTACAAAAGCGCTTCCAAGGAAGGGTGCTGGCTAGCAACAGCTTTCAGTGCTGGCACTTTTCATCTCTGAGCAATTGCTCGACATTTGCAATTTCTCCCCTGAGCTCTCTTTAGAGTGCGCGAGAGGATGAGCAGAAGATTAGGTGGCTAGAGAAGCCCAGAGCCCCAGTGTTCTTAGGCCTACAAAAGCGCTTCCAAGGAAGGGTGCTGGCTAGCAACAGCTTTCAGTGCTGGCACTTTTCATCTCTGAGCAATTGCTCGACCTTTGCAATTTCTCAGCTCGTGTCTACGAGACGGAGAGATAGTGACCGTGACGTTTGGTGGCTAGAGAAGCGCAAAGCCCCAGTGTTGCTGCGCCTGTGAAAGCGCTTCCAAGGAAGGGTGCTGGCTAGCAAGAGCTTTCAGTGCTGGCACTTTTCATCTCTGAGCAATTGCTCGACGTTTGCAATTTCTCACCTCAGCTCTCTTTAGAGTGCGCGAGAGGATGAGCAGAAGATTAGGTGGCTAGAGAAGCCCAGAGCCCCAGTGTTCTTAGGCCTACAAAAGCGCTTCCAAGGAAGGGGGCTGGCTAGCAACAGCTTTCAGTGCTGGCACTTTTCATCTCTGAGCAATTGCTCGACGTTTGCAATTTCTCAGCTCGTGTCTACGAGATGGAAAGAGAATGACCGTGACGTTGGGTGGCTAGAGAAGCGCAAAGCCCCAGTGTTGCTGCGCCTGTGAAAGCGCTTCCAAGGAAGGGTGCTGGCTAGCAACAGCTTTCAGTGCTGGCACTTTTCATCTCTGAGCAATTGCTGGACGTTTGCAATTTCTCACCTGAGCTCTCTTTAGAGTGCGCGAGAGGATGAGCAGAAGATTAGGTGGCTAGAGAAGCCCAGAGCCCCAGTGTTCTTAGGCCTACAAAAGCGCTTCCAAGGAAGGGGGCTGGCTAGCAACAGCTTTCAGTGCTGGCACTTTTCATCTCTGAGCAATTGCTCGACATTTGCAATTTCTCACCTGAGCTCTCTTTAGAGTGCGCGAGAGGATGAGCAGAAGATTAGGTGGCTAGAGAAGCCGAGAGCCCCAGTGTTCTTAGGCCTACAAAAGCGCTTCCAAGGAAGGGTGCTGGCTAGCAACAGCTTTCAGTGCTGGCACTTTTCATCTCTGAGCAATTGCTCGACGTTTGCAATTTCTGAGCTCGTGTCTACGAGACGGAGAGATAGTGACCGTGACGTTTGGTGAGTAGAGAAGCGCAAAGCCCCAGTGTTGCTGCACCTGTGAAAGCGCTTCCAAGGAAGGGTGCTGGCTAGCAACAGCTTTCAGTGCTGGCACTTTTCATCTCTGAGCAATTGCTCGGCGTTTGCAATTTCTCACCTGAGCTCTCTTTAGAGTGCGCGAGAGGATGAGCAGAAGATTAAGTGGCTAGAGAAGCCCAGAGCCCCAGTGTTCTTAGGCCTACAAAAGCGCTTCCAAGGAAGGGTGCTGGCTAGCAACAGCTTTCAGTGCTGGCACTTTTCATCTCTGAGCAATTGCTCGACGTTTGCAATTTCTCAGCTCGTGTCTACGAGATGGAGAGATAGTGACCGTGACTTTTGGTGGCTAGAGAAGCGCAAAGCCCCAGTGTTGCTGCGCCTGTGAAAGCGCTTCCAAGGAAGGGTGCTGGCTAGCAAGAGCTTTCAGTGCTGGCACTTTTCATCTCTGAGCAATTGCTCGACGTTTGCAATTTCTCACCTGAGCTCTCTTTAGAGTGCGCGAGAGGATGAGCAGAAGATTCGGTGGCTAGAGAAGCCCAGAGCCCCAGTGTTCTTAGGCCTACAAAAGCGCTTCCAAGGAAGGGGGCTGGCTAGCAACAGCTTTCAGTGCTGGCACTTTTCATCTCTGAGCAATTGCTCGACGTTTGCAATTTCTCAGCTCGTGTCTACGAGACGGAAAGAGAATGTCCGTGACGTTTGGTGGCTAGAGAAGCGCAAAGCCCCAGTGTTGCTGCGCCTGTGAAAGCGCTTCCAAGGAAGGGTGCTGGCTAGCAAGAGCTTTCAGTGCTGGCACTTTTCATCTCTGAGCAATTGCTCGACGTTTGCAATTTCTCCCCTGAGCTCTCTTTAGAGTGCGCGAGAGGATGAGCAGAAGATTAGGTGGCTAGAGAAGCCCAGAGCCCCAGTGTTCTTAGGCCTACAAAAGCACTTCCAAGGAAGGGTGCTGGCTAGCAACAGCTTTCAGTGCTGGCACTTTTCATCTCTGAGCAATTGCTCGACGTTTGCAATTTCTCAGCTCGTGTCTACGAGACGGAGAGATAGTGACCGTGACGTTTGGTGGGTAGAGAAGCGCAAAGCCCCAGTGTTGCTGCGCCTGTGAAAGCGCTTCCAAGGAAGGGTGCTGGCTAGCAACAGCTTTCAGTGCTGGCACTTTTCATCTCTGAGCAATTGCTCGACGTTTGCAATTTCTCACCTGAGCTCTCTTTAGAGTGCGCGAGAGGATGAGCAGAAGATTAGGTGGCTAGAGAAGCCCAGAGCCCCAGTGTGCTTAGGCCTACAAAAGCGCTTCCAAGGAAGGGGGCTGGCTAGCAACAGCTTTCAGTGCTGGCACTTTTCATCTCTGAGCAATTGCTCGACGTTTGCAATTTCTCAGCTCGTGTCTAGGAGACGGAAAGAGAATGACCGTGACGTTTGGTGGCTAGAGAAGCGCAAAGCCCCAGTGTTGCTGTGCCTGTGAAAGCGCTTCCAAGGAAGGGTGCTGGCTAGCAACAGCTTTCAGTGCTGGCACTTTTCATCTCTGAGCAATTGCTCGACGTTTTCATTTTCTCACCTGAGGTCTTTTTAGAGTGCGCGAGAGGATGAGCAGAAGATTAAGTGGCTAGAGAAGCCCAGAGCCCCAGTGTTCTTAGGCCTACAAAAGCGCTTCCAAGGAAGGGTGCTGGCTAGCAACAGCTTTCAGTGCTGGCACTTTTCATCTCTGAGCAATTGCTGGACGTTTGCAATTTCTCAGCTCGTGTCTAGGAGACGGAAAGAGAAGGACCGTGACGTTTGGTGGGTAGAGAAGCGCAAAGCCCCAGTGTTGCTGCGCCTGTGAAAGCGCTTCCAAGGAAGGGTGCTGGCGAGCAAGAGCTTTCAGTGCTGGCACTTTTCATCTCTGAGCAATTGCTCGACGTTTGCAATTTCTCACCTGAGCTCTCTTTAGAGTGCGCGAGAGGATGAGCAGAAGATTAGGTGGCTAGAGAAGCCCAGAGCCCCAGTGTTCTTAGGCCTACAAAAGCGCTTCCAAGGAAGGGGGCTGACTAGCAACAGCTTTCAGTGCTGGCACTTTTCATCTCTGAGCAATTGCTCGACGTTTGCAATTTCTCAGCTCGTGTCTACGAGACGGAAAGAGAATGACCGTGACGTTTGGTGGCTAGAGAAGCGCAAAGCCCCAGTGTTGCTGCACCTGTGAAAGCGCTTCCAAGGAAGGGTGCTGGCTAGCAAGAGCTTTCAGTGCTGGCACTTTTCATCTCTGAGCAATTGCTCGACGTTTGCAATTTCTCACCTGAGCTCTCTTTAGAGTGCGCGAGAGGATGAGCAGAAGATTAGGTGGCTAGAGAAGCCCAGAGCCCCAGTGTTCTTAGGCCTACAAAAGCGCTTCCAAGGAAGGGTGCTGGCTAGCAACAGCTTTCAGTGCTGGCACTTTTCATCTCTGAGCAATTGCTCGACGTTTGCAATTTCTCAGCTCGTGTCTACGAGACGGAAAGAGAATGACCGTGACGTTTGGTGGGTAGAGAAGCGCAAAGCCCCAGTGTTGCTGTGCCTGTGAAAGCGCTTCCAAGGAAGGGTGCTGGCTAGCAACAGCTTTCAGTGCTGGCACTTTTCATCTCCGAGCAATTGCTCGACGTTTGCAATTTCTCACCTGAGGTCTTTTTAGAGTGCGCGAGAGGATGAGCAGAAGATTAGGTGGCTAGAGAAGCCCAGAGCCCCAGTGTTCTTAGGCCTACAAAAGCGCTTCCAAGGAAGGGGGCTGGCTAGCAACAGCTTTCAGTGCTGGCACTTTTCCTCTCTGAGCAATTGCTCGACGTTTGCAATTTCTCAGCTCGTGTCTAGGAGACGGAAAGAGAAGGACCGTGACGTTTGGTGGCTAGAGAAGCGCAAAGCCCCAGTGTTGCTGCGCCTGTGAAAGCGCTTCCAAGGAAGGGTGCTGGCTAGCAACAGCTTTCAGTGCTGGCACTTTTCATCTCTGAGCAATTGCTCGACGTTTGCAATTTCTCAGCTCGTGTCTACGAGACGGAAAGAGAAGGACCGTGACGTTTGGTGGCTAGAGAAGCGCAAAGCCCCAGTGTTACTGCGCCTGTGAAAGCGCTTCCAAGGAAGGGGGCTGGCTAGCAAGAGCTTTCAGTGCTGGCACTTTTCATCTCTGAGCAATTGCTCGACGTTTGCAATTTCTCACCTGAGCTCTCTTTAGAGTGCGCGAGAGGATGAGCAGAAGATTAGGTGGCTAGAGAAGCCCAGAGCCCCAGTGTTCTTAGGCCTACAAAAGCGCTTCCAAGGAAGGGTGCTGGCTAGCAACAGCTTTCAGTGCTGGCACTTTTCCTCTCTGAGCAATTGCTCGACGTTTGCAATTTCTCAGCTCGTGTCTACGAGACGGAAAGAGAAGGACCGTGACGTTTGGTGGGTAGAGAAGCGCAAAGCCCCAGTGTTGCTGCGCCTGTGAAAGCGCTTCCAAGGAAGGGTGCTGGCTAGCAACAGCTTTCAGTGCTGGCACTTTTCATCTCTGAGCAATTGCTCGACGTTTGCAATTTCTCAGCTCGTGTCTAGGAGACGGAAAGAGAAGGACCGTGACGTTTGGTGGCTAGAGAAGCGCAAAGCCCCAGTGTTGCTGCGCCTGTGAAAGCGCTTCCAAGGAAGGGTGCTGGCTAGCAACAGCTTTCAGTGCTGGCACTTTTCATCTCTGAGCAATTGCTCGACGTTTGCAATTTCTCACCTGAGCTCTCTTTAGAGTGTGCGAGAGGATGAGCAGAAGATTAGGTGGCTAGAGAAGCCCAGAGCCCCAGTGTTCTTAGGCCTACAAAAGCGCTTCCAAGGAAGGGTGCTGGCTAGCAACAGCTTTCAGTGCTGGCACTTTTCCTCTCTGAGCAATTGCTCGACGTTTGCAATTTCTCACCTGAGCTCTCTTTAGAGTGCGCGAGAGGATGAGCAGAAGATTAGGTGGCTAGAGAAGCCCAGAGCCCCAGTGTGCTTAGGCCTACAAAAGCGCTTCCAAAGAAGGGTGCTGGCTAGCAACAGCTTTCAGTGCTGGCACTTTTCATCTCTGAGCAATTGCTCGACGTTTGCAATTTCTCAGCTCGTGTCTACGAGACGGAAAGAGAATGTCCGTGACGTTTGGTGGCTAGAGAAGCGCAAAGCCCCAGTGTTGCTGCGCCTGTGAAAGCGCTTCCAAGGAAGGGTGCTGGCTAGCAACAGCTTTCAGTGCTGGCACTTTTCATCTCTGAGCAATTGCTGGGCATTTGCAATTTCTCACCTGAGCTCTCTTTAGAGTGCGCGAGAGGATGAGCAGAAGATTAGGTGGCTAGAGAAGCCCAGAGCCCCAGTGTTCTTAAAACTACAAAAGCGCTTCCAAGGAAGGGTGCTGGCTAGCAAGAGCTTTCAGTGCTGGCACTTTTCATCTCTGAGCAATTGCTCGATGTTTGCAATTTCTCAGCTCGTGTCTACGAGATGGAAAGAGAAGGACCGTGACGTTTGGTGGCTAGAGAAGCGCAAAGCCCCAGTGTTGCTGCGCCTGTGAAAGCGCTTCCAAGGAAGGGTGCTGGCTAGCAACAGCTTTCAGTGCTGGCACTTTTCATCTCTGAGCAATTGCTCGACGTTTGCAATTTCTCAGCTCGTGTCTACGAGACGGAGAGATAGTGACCGTGACGTTTGGTGGCTAGAGAAGCGCAAAGCCCCAGTGTTACTGCGCCTGTGAAAGCGCTTCCAAGGAAGGGTGCTGGCTAGCAACAGCTTTCAGTGCTGGCACTTTTCATCTCTGAGCAATTGCTCGACGTTTGCAATTTCTCACCTGAGCTCTCTTTAGAGTGCGCGAGAGCATGAACAGAATATTAGGTGGCTAGAGAAGCCCAGAGCCCCAGTGTTCTTAGGCCTACAAAAGCGCTTCCAAGGAAGGGTGCTGGCTAGCAACAGCTTTCAGTGCTGGCACTTTTCATCTCTGAGCAATTGCTCGACGTTTGCAATTTCTCAGCTCGTGTCTACGAGACGGAAAGAGAAGGACCGTGACGTTTGGTGGCTAGAGAAGCGCAAAGCCCCAGTGTTGCTGCGCCTGTGAAAGCGCTTCCAAGGAAGGGTGCTGGCTAGCAACAGCTTTCAGTGCTGGCACTTTTCATCTCTGAGCAATTGCTCGACGTTTGCAATTTCTCAGCTCGTGTCTAAGAGATGGAGAGATAGTGACCGTGACGTTTGGTGGGTAGAGAAGCGCAAAGCCCCAGTGTTGCTGCGCCTGTGAAAGCGCTTCCAAGGAAGGGTGCTGGCTAGCAACAGCTTTCAGTGCTGGCACTTTTCATCTCTGAGCAATTGCTCGACGTTTGCAATTTCTCAGCTCGTGTCTACGAGACGGAGAGATAGTGACCGTGACGTTTGGTGGCTAGAGAAGCGCAAAGCCCCAGTGTTACTGCGCCTGTGAAAGCGCTTCCAAGGAAGGGTGCTGGCTAGCAACAGCTTTCAGTGCTGGCACTTTTCATCTCTGAGCAATTGCTCGACGTTTGCAATTTCTCACCTGAGCTCTCTTTAGAGTGCGCGAGAGGATGAGCAGAAGATTAAGTGGCTAGAGAAGCCCAGAGCCCCAGTGTGCTTAGGCCTACAAAAGCGCTTCCATGGAAGGGTGCTGGCTAGCAAGAGCTTTCAGTGCTGGCACTTTTCATCTCTGAGCAATTGCTCGACGTTTGCAATTTCTCAGCTCGTGTCTACGAGACGGAAAGAGAAGGACCGTGACGTTTGGTGGCTAGAGAAGCGCAAAGCCCCAGTGTTGCTGCGCCTGTGAAAGCGCTTCCAAGGAAGGGTGCTGGCTAGCAACAGCTTTCAGTGCTGGCACTTTTCATCTCTGAGCAATTGCTCGACGTTTGCAATTTCTGAGCTCGTGTCTACGAGATGGAGAGATAGTGACCGTGACGTTTGGTGGCTAGAGAAGCGCAAAGCCCTAGTGTTGCTGCGCCTGTGAAAGCGCTTCCAAGGAAGGGTGCTGGCTAGCAACAGCTTTCAGTGCTGGCACTTTTCATCTCTGAGCAATTGCTCGACGTTTGCAATTTCTCACCTGAGCTCTCTTTAGAGTGCGCGAGAGGATGAGCAGAAGATTAAGTGGCTAGAGAAGCCCAGAGCCCCAGTGTGCTTAGGCCTACAAAAGCGCTTCCAAGGAAGGGTGCTGGCTAGCAACAGCTTTCAGTGCTGGCACTTTTCATCTCTGAGCAATTGCTCGACGTTTGCAATTTCTCAGCTCGTGTCTACGAGACGGAAAGAGAAGGACCGTGACGTTTGGTGGCTAGAGAAGCGCAAAGCCCCAGTGTTGCTGCGCCTGTGAAAGCGCTTCCAAGGAAGGGTGCTGGCTAGCAACAGCTTTCAGTGCTGGCACTTTTCATCTCTGAGCAATTGCTCGACGATTGCAATTTCTCAGCTCGTGTCTACGAGACGGAGAGATAGTGACCGTGACGTTTGGTGCGTATAGAAGCGCAAAGCCCCAGTGTTGCTGCACCTGTGAAAGCGCTTCCAAGGAAGGGTGCTGGCTAGCAACAGCTTTCAGTGCTGGCACTTTTCATCTCTGAGCAATTGCTCGACGTTTGCAATTTCTCACCTGAGCTCTCTTTAGAGTGTGCGAGAGGATGAGCAGAAGATTAGGTGGCTAGAGAAGCCCAGAGCCCCAGTGTTCTTAGGCCTACAAAAGCGCTTCCAAGGAAGGGTGCTGGCTAGCAACAGCTTTCAGTGCTGGCACTTTTCCTCTCTGAGCAATTGCTCGACGTTTGCAATTTCTCACCTGAGCTCTCTTTAGAGTGCGCGAGAGGATGAGCAGAAGATTAGGTGGCTAGAGAAGCCCAGAGCCCCAGTGTTCTTTGGCCTACAAAAGCGCTTCCAAAGAAGGGTGCTGGCTAGCAACAGCTTTCAGTGCTGGCACTTTTCATCTCTGAGCAATTGCTCGACGTTTGCAATTTCTCAGCTCGTGTCTACGAGACGGAAAGAGAATGTCCGTGACGTTTGGTGGCTAGAGAAGCGCAAAGCCCCAGTGTTGCTGCGCCTGTGAAAGCGCTTCCAAGGAAGGGTGCTGGCTAGCAACAGCTTTCAGTGCTGGCACTTTTCATCTCTGAGCAATTGCTCGACGTTTGCAATTTCTCACCTGAGCTCTCTTTAGAGTGCGCGAGAGGATGAGCAGAAGATTAGGTGGCTAGAGAAGCCCAGAGCCCCAGTGTTCTTAAAACTACAAAAGCGCTTCCAAGGAAGGGTGCTGGCTAGCAAGAGCTTTCAGTGCTGGCACTTTTCATCTCTGAGCAATTGCTCGACGTTTGCAATTTCTCAGCTCGTGTCTACGAGACGGAGAGATAGTGACCGTGACGTTTGGTGGGTAGAGAAGCGCAAAGCCCCAGTGTTGCTGCGCCTGTGAAAGCGCTTCCAAGGAAGGGTGCTGGCTAGCAAGAGCTTTCAGTGCTGGCACTTTTCATCTCTGAGCAATTGCTCGACGTTTGCAATTTCTCAGCTCGTGTCTACGAGACGGATAGATAGTGACCGTGACGTTTGGTGGCTAGAGAAGCGCAAAGCCCCAGTGTTACTGCGCCTGTGAAAGCGCTTCCAAGGAAGGGTGCTGGCTAGCAACAGCTTTCAGTGCTGGCACTTTTCATCTCTGAGCAATTGCTCGACGTTTGCAATTTCTCACCTGAGCTCTCTTTAGAGTGCGCGAGAGGATGAGCAGAAGATTAAGTGGCTAGAGAAGCCCAGAGCCCCAGTGTTCTTAGGCCTACAAAAGCGCTTCCAAGGAAGGGTGCTGGCTAGCAACAGCTTTCAGTGCTGGCACTTTTCATCTCTGAGCAATTGCTCGACGTTTGCAATTTCTCAGCTCGTGTCTACGAGACGGAAAGAGAAGGACCGTGACGTTTGGTGGGTAGAGAAGCGCAAAGCCCCAGTGTTGCTGCGCCTGTGAAAGCGCTTCCAAGGAAGGGTGCTGGCTAGCAACAGCTTTCAGTGCTGGCACTTTTCATCTCTGAGCAATTGCTCGACGTTTGCAATTTCTCAGCTCGTGTCTACGAGACGGAGAGATAGTGACCGTGACGTTTGGTGGCTAGAGAAGCACAAAGCCCCAGTGTTGCTGCACCTGTGAAAGCGCTTCCAAGGAAGGGTGCTGGCTAGCAACAGCTTTCAGTGCTGGCACTTTTCATCTCTGAGCAATTGCTCGACGTTTGCAATTTCTCACCTGAGCTCTCTTTAGAGTGCGCGAGAGGATGAGCAGAAGATTCGGTGGCTAGAGAAGCCCAGAGCCCCAGTGTTCTTAGGCCTACAAAAGCGCTTCCAAGGAAGGGGGCTGGCTAGCAACAGCTTTCAGTGCTGGCACTTTTCATCTCTGAGCAATTGCTCGACGTTTGCAATTTCTGAGCTCGTGTCTACGAGATGGAGAGATAGTGACCGTGACGTTTGGTGGCTAGAGAAGCGCAAAGCCCCAGTGTTGCTGCACCTGTGAAAGCGCTTCCAAGGAAGGGTGCTGGCTAGCAAGAGCTTTCAGTGCTGGCACTTTTCATCTCTCAGTAATTGCTCGACGTTTGCAATTTCTCACCTGAGCTCTCTTTAGAGTGCGCGAGAGGATGAGCAGAAGATTAGGTGGCTAGAGAAGTCCAGAGCCCCAGTGTGCTTAGGCCTACAAAAGCGCTTCCAAGGAAGGGGGCTGCCTAGCAACAGCTTTCAGTGCTGGCACTTTTCCTCTCTGAGCAATTGCTCGACGTTTGCAATTTCTCAGCTCGTGTCTACGAGACGGAAAGAGAAGGACCGTGACGTTTGGTGGGTAGAGAAGCGCAAAGCCCCAGTGTTGCTGCGCCTGTGAAAGCGCTTCCAAGGAAGGGTGCTGGCTAGCAAGAGCTTTCAGTGCTGGCACTTTTCATCTCTGAGCAATTGCTCGACGTTTGCAATTTCTCAGCTCGTGTCTACGAGACGGAGAGATAGTGACCGTGACGTTTGGTGGGTAGAGAAGCGCAAAGCCCCAGTGTTGCTGCACCTGTGAAAGCGCTTCCAAGGAAGGGTGCTGGCTAGCAACAGCTTTCAGTGCTGGCACTTTTCATCTCTGAGCAATTGCTCGACGTTTGCAATTTCTCACCTGAGCTCTCTTTAGAGTGCGCGAGAGGATGAGCAGAAGATTAGGTGGCTAGAGAAGCCCAGAGCCCCAGTGTTCTTAGGCCTACAAAAGCGCTTCCAAGGAAGGGTGCTGCCTAGCAACAGCTTTCAGTGCTGGCACTTTTCATCTCTGAGCAATTGC
Source organism: Sarcoramphus papa (assembly GCA_037962945.1). Taxonomy (NCBI): domain Eukaryota; kingdom Metazoa; phylum Chordata; class Aves; order Accipitriformes; family Cathartidae; genus Sarcoramphus; species Sarcoramphus papa. Next base: position 14,872,754 of record CM075595.1, on the reverse strand, counting down.
TCGACGTTTGCAATTTCTCAGCTCGTGTCTACGAGACGGAAAGAGAAGGACCGTGACGTTGGGTGGCTAGAGAAGCGCAAAGCCCCAGTGTTGCTGCGCCTGTGAAAGCGCTTCCAAGGAAGGGTGCTGGCTAGCAACAGCTTTCAGTGCTGGCACTTTTCATCTCTGAGCAATTGCTCGACGTTTGCAATTTCTCACCTGAGCTCTCTTTAGAGTGTGCGAGATGATGAGCAGAAGATTAGGTGGCTAGAGAAGCCCAGAGCCCCAGTGTTCTTAGGCCTACAAAAGCGCTTCCAAGGAAGGGTGCTGCCTAGCAACAGCTTTCAGTGCTGGCACTTTTCATCTCTGAGCAATTGCTCGACGTTTGCAATTTCTCAGCTCGTGTCTACGAGACGGAGAGATAGTGACCGTGACGTTTGGTGGCTAGAGAAGCACAAAGCCCCAGTGTTGCTGCACCTGTGAAAGCGCTTCCAAGGAAGGGTGCTGGCTAGCAACAGCTTTCAGTGCTGGCACTTTTCATCTCTGAGCAATTGCTCGACGTTTGCAATTTCTCACCTGAGCTCTCTTTAGAGTGCGCGAGAGGATGAGCAGAAGATTCGGTGGCTAGAGAAGCCCAGAGCCCCAGTGTTCTTAGGCCTACAAAAGCGCTTCCAAGGAAGGGGGCTGGCTAGCAACAGCTTTCAGTGTTGGCACTTTTCATCTCTGAGCAATTGCTCGACTTTTGCAATTTCTGAGCTCGTGTCTACGAGACAGAGAGATAGTGACCGTGACGTTTGGTGGCTAGAGAAGCGCAAAGCCCCAGTGTTACTGCGCCTGTGAAAGCGCTTCCAAGGAAGGGGGCTGGCTAGCAACAGCTTTCAGTGCTGGCACTTTTCATCTCTGAGCAATTGCTCGACGTTTGCAATTTCTCACCTGAGCTCTCTTTAGAGTGCGCGAGAGGATGAGCAGAAGATTAGGTGGCTAGAGAAGTCCAGAGCCCCAGTGTGCTTAGGCCTACAAAAGCGCTTCCAAGGAAGGGTGCTGGCTAGCAACAGCTTTCAGTGCTGGCACTTTTCATCTCTGAGCAATTGCTCGACGTTTGCAATTTCTCAGCTCCTGTCTACGAGACAGAAAGAGAAGGACCGTGACGTTTGGTGGGTAGAGAAGCGCAAAGCCCCAGTGTTACTGCGCCTGTGAAAGCGCTTCCAAGGAAGGGGGCTGGCTAGCAACAGCTTTCAGTGCTGGCACTTTTCATCTCTGAGCAATTGCTCGACGTTTGCAATTTCTCAGCTCGTGTCTACGAGACGGAGAGATAGTGACCGTGACGTTTGGTGGCTAGAGAAGCACAAAGCCCCAGTGTTGCTGCACCTGTGAAAGCGCTTCCAAGGAAGGGTGCTGGCTAGCAACAGCTTTCAGTGCTGGCACTTTTCATCTCTGACCAGTTGCTCGACGTTTGCAATTTCTCCCCTGAGCTCTCTTTAGAGTGCGCGAGAGGATGAGCAGAAGATTCGGTGGCTAGAGAAGCCCAGAGCCCCAGTGTTCTTAGGCCTACAAAAGCGCTTCCAAGGAAGGGGGCTGGCTAGCAACAGCTTTCAGTGCTGGCACTTTTCATCTCTGAGCAATTGCTCGACTTTTGCAATTTCTGAGCTCGTGTCTACGAGACGGAGAGATAGTGACCGTGACGTTTGGTGGCTAGAGAAGCGCAAAGCCCCAGTGTTACTGCGCCTGTGAAAGCGCTTCCAAGGAAGGGGGCTGGCTAGCAACAGCTTTCAGTGCTGGCACTTTTCATCTCTGAGCAATTGCTCGACGTTTGCAATTTCTCACCTGAGCTCTCTTTAGAGTGCGCGAGAGGATGAGCAGAAGATTAGGTGGCTAGAGAAGTCCAGAGCCCCAGTGTGCTTAGGCCTACAAAAGCGCTTCCAAGGAAGGGTGCTGGCTAGCAACAGCTTTCAGTGCTGGCACTTTTCATCTCTGAGCAATTGCTCGACGTTTGCAATTTCTCAGCTCCTGTCTACGAGACAGAAAGAGAAGGACCGTGACGTTTGGTGGGTAGAGAAGCGCAAAGCCCCAGTGTTACTGCGCCTGTGAAAGCGCTTCCAAGGAAGGGGGCTGGCTAGCAACAGCTTTCAGTGCTGGCACTTTTCATCTCTGAGCAATTGCTCGACGTTTGCAATTTCTCAGCTCGTGTCTACGAGACGGAGAGATAGTGACCGTGACGTTTGGTGGCTAGAGAAGCGCAAAGCCCCAGTGTTGCTGCACCTGTGAAAGCGCTTCCAAGGAAGGGTGCTGGCTAGCAACAGCTTTCAGTGCTGGCACTTTTCATCTCTGAGCAATTGCTCGACGTTTGCAATTTCTCACCTGAGCTCTCTTTAGAGTGCGCGAGAGGATGAGCAGAAGATTAGGTGGTTAGAGAAGTCCAGAGCCCCAGTGTGCTTAGGCCTACAAAAGCGCTTCCAAGGAAGGGTGCTGCCTAGCAACAGCTTTCAGTGCTGGCACTTTTCCTCTCTGAGCAATTGCTCGACGTTTGCAATTTCTCAGCTCATGTCTACGAGACGGAAAGAGAAGGACCGTGACGTTGGGTGGCTAGAGAAGCGCAAAGCCCCAGTGTTGCTGCGCCTGTGAAAGCGCTTCCAAGGAAGGGTGCTGGCTAGCAACAGCTTTCAGTGCTGGCACTTTTCATCTCTGAGCAATTGCTCGACGTTTGCAATTTCTCACCTGAGCTCTCTTTAGAGTGCGCGAGAGGATGAGCAGAAGATTAGGTGGCTAGAGAAGCCCAGAGCCCCAGTGTGCTTAGGCCTACAAAAGCGCTTCCAAAGAAGGGTGCTGGCTAGCAACAGCTTTCAGTGCTGGCACTTTTCATCTCTGAGCAATTGCTCGACGTTTGCAATTTCTCAGCTCGTGTCTACGAGACGGAAAGAGAAGGACCGTGACGTTGGGTGGCTAGAGAAGCGCAAAGCCCCAGTGTTGCTGCGCCTGTGAAAGCGCTTCCAAGGAAGGGTGCTGGCTAGCAACAGCTTTCAGTGCTGGCACTTTTCATCTCTGAGCAATTGCTGGGCATTTGCAATTTCTCACCTGAGCTCTCTTTAGAGTGCGCGAGAGGATGAGCAGAAGATTAAGTGGCTAGAGAAGCCCAGAGCCCCAGTGTGCTTAGGCCTACAAAAGCGCTTCCAAGGAAGGGTGCTGCCTAGCAACAGCTTTCAGTGCTGGCACTTTTCATCTCTGAGCAATTGCTGGACGTTTGCAATTTCTCAGCTCGTGTCTACGAGACGGAAAGAGAAGGACCGTGACGTTTGGTGGCTAGAGAAGCGCAAAGCCCCAGTGTTGCTGCGCCTGTGAAAGCGCTTCCAAGGAAGGGTGCTGGCTAGCAACAGCTTTCAGTGCTGGCACTTTTCATCTCTGAGCAATTGCTCGACGTTTGCAATTTCTCACCTGAGCTCTCTTTAGAGTGCGCGAGAGGATGAGCAGAAGATTAGGTGGCTAGAGAAGCCCAGAGCCCCAGTGTTCTTAGGCCTACAAAAGCGCTTCCAAGGAAGGGTGCTGGCTAGCAACAGCTTTCAGTGCTGGCACTTTTCCTCTCTGAGCAATTGCTCGACGATTGCAATTTCTCAGCTCGTGTCTATGAGACGGAGAGATAGTGACCGTGACGTTTGGTGGCTAGAGAAGCACAAAGCCCCAGTGTTGCTGCACCTGTGAAAGCGCTTCCAAGGAAGGGTGCTGGCTAGCAACAGCTTTCAGTGCTGGCACTTTTCATCTCTGAGCAATTGCTCGACGTTTGCAATTTCTCACCTGAGCTCTCTTTAGAGTGTGCGAGAGGATGAGCAGAAGATTAGGTGGCTAGAGAAGCCCAGAGCCCCAGTGTTCTTAGGCCTACAAAAGCGCTTCCAAGGAAGGGTGCTGGCTAGCAACAGCTTTCAGTGCTGGCACTTTTCATCTCTGAGCAATTGCTCGACGTTTGCAATTTCTCACCTGAGCTCTCTTTAGAGTGCGCGAGAGGATGAGCAGAAGATTCGGTGGCTAGAGAAGCCCAGAGCCCCAGTGTGCTTAGGCCTACAAAAGCGCTTCCAAAGAAGGGTGCTGGCTAGCAAGAGCTTTCAGTGCTGGCACTTTTCATCTCTGAGCAATTGCTCGACGTTTGCAATTTCTCAGCTCGTGTCTACGAGACGGAAAGAGAAGGACCGTGACGTTTGGTGGCTAGAGAAGCGCAAAGCCCCAGTGTTGCTGCGCCTGTGAAAGCGCTTCCAAGGAAGGGTGCTGGCTAGCAACAGCTTTCAGTGCTGGCACTTTTCATCTCTGAGCAATTGCTGGGCATTTGCAATTTCTCACCTGAGCTCTCTTTAGAGTGCGCGAGAGGATGAGCAGAAGATTCGGTGGCTAGAGAAGCCCAGAGCCCCAGTGTTCTTAGGCCTACAAAAGCGCTTCCAAGGAAGGGGGCTGGCTAGCAACAGCTTTCAGTGCTGGCACTTTTCATCTCTGAGCAATTGCTCGACTTTTGCAATTTCTGAGCTCGTGTCTACGAGACGGAGAGATAGTGACCGTGACGTTTGGTGGCTAGAGAAGCGCAAAGCCCCAGTGTTGCTGCACCTGTGAAAGCGCTTCCAAGGAAGGGGGCTGGCTAGCAACAGCTTTCAGTGCTGGCACTTTTCATCTCTGAGCAATTGCTCGACGTTTGCAATTTCTCACCTGAGCTCTCTTTAGAGTGCGCGAGAGGATGAGCAGAAGATTAGGTGGCTAGAGAAGTCCAGAGCCCCAGTGTGCTTAGGCCTACAAAAGCGCTTCCAAGGAAGGGTGCTGCCTAGCAACAGCTTTCAGTGCTGGCACTTTTCATCTCTGAGCAATTGCTCGACGTTTGCAATTTCTCAGCTCGTGTCTACGAGACGGAGAGATAGTGACCGTGACGTTTGGTGGGTAGAGAAGCGCAAAGCCCCAGTGTTACTGCGCCTGTGAAAGCGCTTCCAAGGAAGGGGGCTGGCTAGCAACAGCTTTCAGTGCTGGCACTTTTCATCTCTGAGCAATTGCTCGACGTTTGCAATTTCTCAGCTCGTGTCTACGAGACGGAGAGATAGTGACCGTGACGTTTGGTGGCTAGAGAAGCGCAAAGCCCCAGTGTTGCTGCACCTGTGAAAGCGCTTCCAAGGAAGGGTGCTGGCTAGCAACAGCTTTCAGTGCTGGCACTTTTCATCTCTGAGCAATTGCTCGACGTTTGCAATTTCTCACCTGAGCTCTCTTTAGAGTGCGCGAGAGGATGAGCAGAAGATTAGGTGGCTAGAGAAGTCCAGAGCCCCAGTGTGCTTAGGCCTACAAAAGCGCTTCCAAGGAAGGGTGCTGGCTAGCAACAGCTTTCAGTGCTGGCACTTTTCCTCTCTGAGCAATTGCTCGACGTTTGCAATTTCTCAGCTCGTGTCTACGAGACGGAAAGAGAAGGACCGTGACGTTGGGTGGCTAGAGAAGCGCAAAGCCCCAGTGTTGCTGCGCCTGTGAAAGCGCTTCCAAGGAAGGGTGCTGGCTAGCAACAGCTTTCAGTGCTGGCACTTTTCATCTCTGAGCAATTGCTCGACGTTTGCAATTTCTCACCTGAGCTCTCTTTAGAGTGCGCGAGAGGATGAGCAGAAGATTAGGTGGCTAGAGAAGCCCAGAGCCCCAGTGTGCTTAGGCCTACAAAAGCGCTTCCAAAGAAGGGTGCTGGCTAGCAACAGCTTTCAGTGCTGGCACTTTTCATCTCTGAGCAATTGCTCGACGTTTGCAATTTCTCAGCTCGTGTCTACGAGACGGAAAGAGAAGGACCGTGACGTTTGGTGGCTAGAGAAGCGCAAAGCCCCAGTGTTGCTGCGCCTGTGAAAGCGCTTCCAAGGAAGGGTGCTGGCTAGCAACAGCTTTCAGTGCTGGCACTTTTCATCTCTGAGCAATTGCTGGGCATTTGCAATTTCTCACCTGAGCTCTCTTTAGAGTGCGCGAGAGGATGAGCAGAAGATTAGGTGGCTAGAGAAGCCCAGAGCCCCAGTGTGCTTAGGCCTACAAAAGCGCTTCCAAGGAAGGGTGCTGCCTAGCAACAGCTTTCAGTGCTGGCACTTTTCATCTCTGAGCAATTGCTCGACGTTTGCAATTTCTCAGCTCGTGTCTACGAGACGGAAAGAGAAGGACCGTGACGTTTGGTGGCTAGAGAAGCGCAAAGCCCCAGTGTTGCTGCACCTGTGAAAGCGCTTCCAAGGAAGGGTGCTGGCTAGCAACAGCTTTCAGTGCTGGCACTTTTCATCTCTGAGCAATTGCTCGACGTTTGCAATTTCTCACCTGAGCTCTCTTTAGAGTGTGCGAGAGGATGAGCAGAAGATTAGGTGGCTAGAGAAGCCCAGAGCCCCAGTGTTCTTAGGCCTACAAAAGCGCTTCCAAGGAAGGGGGCTGGCTAGCAACAGCTTTCAGTGCTGGCACTTTTCCTCTCTGAGCAATTGCTCGACGTTTGCAATTTCTCACCTGAGCTCTCTTTAGAGTGCGCGAGAGGATGAGCAGAAGATTAGGTGGCTAGAGAAGCCCAGAGCCCCAGTGTTCTTAGGCCTACAAAAGCGCTTCCAAGGAAGGGTGCTGGCTAGCAACAGCTTTCAGTGCTGGCACTTTTCATCTCTGAGCAATTGGTCGACGATTGCAATTTCTCAGCTCGTGTCTACGAGACGGAGAGATAGTGACCGTGACGTTTGGTGGGTAGAGAAGCACAAAGCCCCAGTGTTGCTGCACCTGTGAAAGCGCTTCCAAGGAAGGGTGCTGGCTAGCAACAGCTTTCAGTGCTGGCACTTTTCATCTCTGAGCAATTGCTCGACGTTTGCAATTTCTCACCTGAGCTCTCTTTAGAGTGCGCGAGAGGATGAGCAGAAGATTCGGTGGCTAGAGAAGCCCAGAGCCCCAGTGTTCTTAGGCCTACAAAAGCGCTTCCAAGGAAGGGGGCTGGCTAGCAACAGCTTTCAGTGCTGGCACTTTTCATCTCTGAGCAATTGCTCGACGTTTGCAATTTCTGAGCTCGTGTCTACGAGACGGAGAGATAGTGACCGTGACGTTTGGTGGCTAGAGAAGCGCAAAGCCCCAGTGTTGCTGCACCTGTGAAAGCGCTTCCAAGGAAGGGGGCTGGCTAGCAACAGCTTTCAGTGCTGGCACTTTTCATCTCTGAGCAATTGCTCGACGTTTGCAATTTCTCAGCTCGTGTCTACGAGACGGAGAGATAGTGACCGTGACGTTTGGTGGCTAGAGAAGCGCAAAGCCCCAGTGTTGCTGCACCTGTGAAAGCGCTTCCAAGGAAGGGTGCTGGCTAGCAACAGCTTTCAGTGCTGGCACTTTTCATCTCTGAGCAATTGCTCGACGTTTGCAATTTCTCACCTGAGCTCTCTTTAGAGTGCGCGAGAGGATGAGCAGAAGATTAGGTGGCTAGATAAGTCCAGAGCCCCAGTGTGCTTAGGCCTACAAAAGCGCTTCCAAGGAAGGGTGCTGCCTAGCAACAGCTTTCAGTGCTGGCACTTTTCATCTCTGAGCAATTGCTCGACGTTTGCAGTTTCTCAGCTCGTGTCTACGAGACGGAAAGAGAAGGACCGTGACGTTGGGTGGCTAGAGAAGCGCAAAGCCCCAGTGTTGCTGCGCCTGTGAAAGCGCTTCCAAGGAAGGGTGCTGGCTAGCAACAGCTTTCAGTGCTGGCACTTTTCATCTCTGAGCAATTGCTCGACGTTTGCAATTTCTCACCTGAGCTCTCTTTAGAGTGCGCGAGAGGATGAGCAGAAGATTAGGTGGCTAGAGAAGCCCAGAGCCCCAGTGTTCTTAAAACTACAAAAGCGCTTCCAAGGAAGGGGGCTGGCTAGCAAGAGCTTTCAGTGCTGGCACTTTTCATCTCTGAGCAATTGCTCGACGTTTGCAATTTCTCAGCTCGTGTCTACGAGACGGAAAGAGAAGGACCGTGACGTTTGGTGGCTAGAGAAGCGCAAAGCCCCAGTGTTGCTGCGCCTGTGAAAGCGCTTCCAAGGAAGGGTGCTGGCTAGCAACAGCTTTCAGTGCTGGCACTTTTCATCTCTGAGCAATTGCTCGACGTTTGCAATTTCTCAGCTCGTGTCTACGAGACGGAGAGATAGTGACCGTGACGTTTGGTGGCTAGAGAAGCGCAAAGCCCCAGTGTTACTGCGCCTGTGAAAGCGCTTCCAAGGAAGGGTGCTGGCTAGCAACAGCTTTCAGTGCTGGCACTTTTCATCTCTGAGCAATTGCTCGACGTTTGCAATTTCTCACCTGAGCTCTCTTTAGAGTGCGCGAGAGGATGAGCAGAATATTAAGTGGCTAGAGAAGCCCAGAGCCCCAGTGTGCTTAGGCCTACAAAAGCGCTTCCAAGGAAGGGTGCTGGCTAGCAACAGCTTTCAGTGCTGGCACTTTTCATCTCTGAGCAATTGCTCGACGTTTGCAATTTCTCAGCTCGTGTCTACGAGACGGAAAGAGAAGGACCGTGATGTTTGGTGGCTAGAGAAGCGCAAAGCCCCAGTGTTGCTGCACCTGTGAAAGCGCTTCCAAGGAAGGGGGCTGGCTAGCAACAGCTTTCAGTGCTGGCACTTTTCATCTCTGAGCAATTGCTCGACGTTTGCAATTTCTCACCTGAGCTCTCTTTCGAGTGCGCGAGAGGATGAGCAGAAGATGAGGTGGCTAGAGAAGCCCAGAGCCCCAGTGTTCTTAGGCCTACAAAAGCGCTTCCAAGGAAGGGTGCTGCCTAGCAACAGCTTTCAGTGCTGGCACTTTTCATCTCTGAGCAATTGCTCGACGTTTGCAATTTCTCAGCTCGTGTCTACGAGACGGAAAGAGAAGGACCGTGACGTTTGGTGGGTAGAGAAGCACAAAGCCCCAGTGTTACTGCGCCTGTGAAAGCGCTTCCAAGGAAGGGTGCTGGCTAGCAACAGCTTTCAGTGCTGGCACTTTTCATCTCTGAGCAATTGCTCGACGTTTGCAATTTCTCAGCTCGTGTCTACGAGACGGAAAGAGAAGGACCGTGACGTTTGGTGGGTAGAGAAGCGCAAAGCCCCAGTGTTACTGCGCCTGTGAAAGCGCTTCCAAGGAAGGGTGCTGGCTAGCAACAGCTTTCAGTGCTGGCACTTTTCATCTCTGAGCAATTGCTCGACGTTTGCAATTTCTCAGCTCGTGTCTACGAGACGGAGAGATAGTGACCGTGACGTTTGGTGGGTAGAGAAGCGCAAAGCCCCAGTGTTGCTGCACCTGTGAAAGCGCTTCCAAGGAAGGGTGCTGGCTAGCAACAGCTTTCAGTGCTGGCACTTTTCATCTCTGAGCAATTGCTCGACGTTTGCAATTTCTCACCTGAGCTCTCTTTAGAGTGCGCGAGAGGATGAGCAGAAGATTAGGTGGCTAGAGAAGTCCAGAGCCCCAGTGTGCTTAGGCCTACAAAAGCGCTTCCAAGGAAGGGTGCTGCCTAGCAACAGCTTTCAGTGCTGGCACTTTTCATCTCTGAGCAATTGCTCGACGTTTGCAATTTCTCAGCTCGTGTCTACGAGACGGAAAGAGAAGGACCGTGACGTTGGGTGGCTAGAGAAGCGCAAAGCCCCAGTGTTGCTGCACCTGTGAAAGCGCTTCCAAGGAAGGGTGCTGGCTAGCAACAGCTTTCAGTGCTGGCACTTTTCATCTCTGAGCAATTGCTCGACGTTTGCAATTTCTCACCTGAGCTCTCTTTAGAGTGCGCGAGAGGATGAGCAGAAGATTAGGTGGCTAGAGAAGCCCAGAGCCCCAGTGTGCTTAGGCCTACAAAAGCGCTTCCAAGGAAGGGTGCTGGCTAGCAACAGCTTTCAGTGCTGGCACTTTTCATCTCTGAGCAATTGCTGGACGTTTGCAATTTCTCAGCTCGTGTCTACGAGACGGAAAGAGAAGGACCGTGACGTTTGGTGGCTAGAGAAGCGCAAAGCCCCAGTGTTGCTGCGCCTGTGAAAGCGCTTCCAAGGAAGGGTGCTGGCTAGCAACAGCTTTCAGTGCTGGCACTTTTCATCTCTGAGCAATTGCTCGACGTTTGCAATTTCTCACCTGAGCTCTCTTTAGAGTGCGCGAGAGGATGAGCAGAAGATTAGGTGGCTAGAGAAGCCCAGAGCCCCAGTGTTCTTAGGCCTACAAAAGCGCTTCCAAGGAAGGGGGCTGGCTAGCAACAGCTTTCAGTGCTGGCACTTTTCATCTCTGAGCAATTGCTCGACGTTTGCAATTTCTCAGCTCGTGTCTACGAGACGGAGAGATAGTGACCGTGACGTTTGGTGGCTAGAGAAGCGCAAAGCCCCAGTGTTGCTGCGCCTGTGAAAGCGCTTCCAAGGAAGGGTGCTGGCTAGCAACAGCTTTCAGTGCTGGCACTTTTCCTCTCTGAGCAATTGCTCGACGTTTGCAATTTCTCACCTGAGCTCTCTTTAGAGTGCGCGAGAGGATGAGCAGAAGATTAGGTGGCTAGAGAAGTCCAGAGCCCCAGTGTGCTTAGGCCTACAAAAGCGCTTCCAAGGAAGGGTGCTGGCTAGCAACAGCTTTCAGTGCTGGCACTTTTCATCTCTGAGCAATTGCTCGACGTTTGCAATTTCTCAGCTCGTGTCTACGAGACGGAAAGAGAAGGACCGTGACGTTTGGTGGGTAGAGAAGCGCAAAGCCCCAGTGTTACTGCGCCTGTGAAAGCGCTTCCAAGGAAGGGGGCTGGCTAGCAACAGCTTTCAGTGCTGGCACTTTTCATCTCTGAGCAATTGCTCGACGTTTGCAATTTCTCAGCTCGTGTCTACGAGACGGAGAGATAGTGACCGTGACGTTTGGTGGCTAGAGAAGCGCAAAGCCCCAGTGTTGCTGCACCTGTGAAAGCGCTTCCAAGGAAGGGTGCTGGCTAGCAACAGCTTTCAGTGCTGGCACTTTTCATCTCTGAGCAATTGCTCGACGTTTGCAATTTCTCACCTGAGCTCTCTTTAGAGTGCGCGAGAGGATGAGCAGAAGATTAGGTGGCTAGAGAAGTCCAGAGCCCCAGTGTGCTTAGGCCTACAAAAGCGCTTCCAAGGAAGGGTGCTGCCTAGCAACAGCTTTCAGTGCTGGCACTTTTCATCTCTGAGCAATTGCTCGACGTTTGCAATTTCTCACCTGAGCTCTCTTTAGAGTGCGCGAGAGGATGAGCAGAAGATTAGGTGGCTAGAGAAGCCCAGAGCCCCAGTGTTCTTAGGCCTACAAAAGCGCTTCCAAGGAAGGGTGCTGGCTAGCAACAGCTTTCAGTGCTGGCACTTTTCATCTCTGAGCAATTGCTCGACGTTTGCAATTTCTCAGCTCGTGTCTACGAGACGGAAAGAGAAGGACCGTGACGTTGGGTGGCTAGAGAAGCGCAAAGCCCCAGTGTTGCTGCGCCTGTGAAAGCGCTTCCAAGGAAGGGTGCTGGCTAGCAACAGCTTTCAGTGCTGGCACTTTTCATCTCTGAGCAATTGCTCGACGTTTGCAATTTCTCACCTGAGCTCTCTTTAGAGTGCGCGAGAGGATGAGCAGAAGATTAGGTGGCTAGAGAAGCCCAGAGCCCCAGTGTGCTTAGGCCTACAAAAGCGCTTCCAAAGAAGGGTGCTGGCTAGCAAGAGCTTTCAGTGCTGGCACTTTTCTTCTCTGAGCAATTGCTCGACGTTTGCAATTTCTCAGCTCGTGTCTACGAGACGGAAAGAGAAGGACCGTGACGTTTGGTGGCTAGAGAAGCGCAAAGCCCCAGTGTTGCTGCGCCTGTGAAAGCGCTTCCAAGGAAGGGTGCTGGCTAGCAACAGCTTTCAGTGCTGGCACTTTTCATCTCTGAGCAATTGCTGGGCATTTGCAATTTCTCACCTGAGCTCTCTTTAGAGTGCGCGAGAGGATGAGCAGAAGATTAGGTGGCTAGAGAAGCCCAGAGCCCCAGTGTGCTTAAGCCTACAAAAGCGCTTCCAAGGAAGGGTGCTGCCTAGCAACAGCTTTCAGTGCTGGCACTTTTCATCTCTGAGCAATTGCTCGACGTTTGCAATTTCTCAGCTCGTGTCTACGAGACGGAAAGAGAAGGACCGTGACGTTTGGTGGGTAGAGAAGCGCAAAGCCCCAGTGTTGCTGCACCTGTGAAAGCGCTTCCAAGGAAGGGTGCTGGCTAGCAACAGCTTTCAGTGCTGGCACTTTTCATCTCTGAGCAATTGCTCGACGTTTGCAATTTCTCACCTGAGCTCTCTTTAGAGTGTGCGAGAGGATGAGCAGAAGATTAGGTGGCTAGAGAAGCCCAGAGCCCCAGTGTTCTTAGGCCTACAAAAGCGCTTCCAAGGAAGGGTGCTGGCTAGCAACAGCTTTCAGTGCTGGCACTTTTCCTCTCTGAGCAATTGCTCGACGTTTGCAATTTCTCACCTGAGCTCTCTTTAGAGTGCGCGAGAGGATGAGCAGAAGATTAGGTGGCTAGAGAAGCCCAGAGCCCCAGTGTTCTTAGGCCTACAAAAGCGCTTCCAAGGAAGGGTGCTGGCTAGCAACAGCTTTCAGTGCTGGCACTTTTCATCTCTGAGCAATTGCTCGACGATTGCAATTTCTCAGCTCGTGTCTACGAGACGGAGAGATAGTGACCGTGACGTTTGGTGGCTAGAGAAGCACAAAGCCCCAGTGTTGCTGCACCTGTGAAAGCGCTTCCAAGAAAGGGTGCTGGCTAGCAACAGCTTTCAGTGCTGGCACTTTTCATCTCTGAGCAATTGCTCGACGTTTGCAATTTCTCACCTGAGCTCTCTTTAGAGTGCGCGAGAGGATGAGCAGAAGATTAGGTGGCTAGAGAAGCCCAGAGCCCCAGTGTTCTTAGGCCTACAAAAGCGCTTCCAAGGAAGGGTGCTGGCTAGCAACAGCTTTCAGTGCTGGCACTTTTCATCGCTGAGCAATTGCTCGACGTTTGCAATTTCTCAGCTCGTGTCTACGAGACGGAGAGATAGTGACCGTGACGTTTGGTGGCTAGAGAAGCGCAAAGCCCCAGTGTTGCTGCACCTGTGAAAGCGCTTCCAAGGAAGGGTGCTGGCTAGCAACAGCTTTCAGTGCTGGCACTTTTCATCTCTGAGCAATTGCTCGACGTTTGCAATTTCTCACCTGAGCTCTCTTTAGAGTGTGCGAGAGGATGAGCAGAAGATTAGGTGGCTAGAGAAGCCCAGAGCCCCAGTGTTCTTAGGCCTACAAAAGCACTTCCAAGGAAGGGTGCTGGCTAGCAACAGCTTTCAGTGCTGGCACTTTTCCTCTCTGAGCAATTGCTCGACGTTTGCAATTTCTCACCTGAGCTCTCTTTAGAGTGCGCGAGAGGATGAGCAGAAGATTAGGTGGCTAGAGAAGCCCAGAGCCCCAGTGTTCTTAGGCCTACAAAAGCGCTTCCAAGGAAGGGGGCTGGCTAGCAAGAGCTTTCAGTGCTGGCACTTTTCATCTCTGAGCAATTGCTCGACGTTTGCAATTTCTCAGCTCGTGTCTACGAGACGGAAAGAGAAGGACCGTGACGTTTGGTGGCTAGAGAAGCGCAAAGCCCCAGTGTTGCTGCGCCTGTGAAAGCGCTTCCAAGGAAGGGTGCTGGCTAGCAACAGCTTTCAGTGCTGGCACTTTTCATCTCTGAGCAATTGCTCGACGTTTGCAATTTCTCAGCTCGTGTCTACGAGACGGAGAGATAGTGACCGTGACGTTTGGTGGCTAGAGAAGCGCAAAGCCCCAGTGTTGCTGCACCTGTGAAAGCGCTTCCAAGGAAGGGTGCTGGCTAGCAACAGCTTTCAGTGCTGGCACTTTTCATCTCTGAGCAATTGCTCGACGTTTGCAATTTCTCACCTGAGCTCTCTTTAGAGTGCGCGAGAGGATGAGCAGAAGATTAGGTGGCTAGAGAAGCCCAGAGCCCCAGTGTTCTTAGGCCTACAAAAGCGCTTCCAAGGAAGGGGGCTGGCTAGCAACAGCTTTCAGTGCTGGCACTTTTCATCTCTGAGCAATTGCTCGACGATTGCAATTTCTCAGCTCGTGTCTACGAGACGGAGAGATAGTGACCGTGACGTTTGGTGGCTAGAGAAGCACAAAGCCCCAGTGTTGCTGCGCCTGTGAAAGCGCTTCCAAGGAAGGGTGCTGGCTAGCAACAGCTTTCAGTGCTGGCACTTTTCATCTCTGAGCAATTGCTCGACGTTTGCAATTTCTCACCTGAGCTCTCTTTAGAGTGCGCGAGAGGATGAGCAGAAGATTAGGTGGCTAGAGAAGCCCAGAGCCCCAGTGTTCTTAGGCCTACAAAAGCGCTTCCAAGGAAGGGGGCTGGCTAGCAACAGCTTTCAGTGCTGGCACTTTTCATCTCTGAGCAATTGCTCGACGTTTGCAATTTCTGAGCTCGTGTCTACGAGACGGAGAGATAGTGACCGTGACGTTTGGTGGCTAGAGAAGCGCAAAGCCCCAGTGTTGCTGCACCTGTGAAAGCGCTTCCAAGGAAGGGTGCTGGCTAGCAACAGCTTTCAGTGCTGGCACTTTTCATCTCTGAGCAATTGCTCGACGTTTGCAATTTCTCACCTGAGCTCTCTTTAGAGTGCGCGAGAGGATGAGCAGAAGATTAGGTGGCTAGAGAAGTCCAGAGCCCCAGTGTGCTTAGGCCTACAAAAGCGCTTCCAAGGAAGGGTGCTGCCTAGCAACAGCTTTCAGTGCTGGCACTTTTCATCTCTGAGCAATTGCTCGACGTTTGCAATTTCTCAGCTCGTGTCTACGAGACGGAAAGAGAAGGACCGTGACGTTTGGTGGCTAGAGAAGCGCAAAGCCCCAGTGTTACTGCGCCTGTGAAAGCGCTTCCAAGGAAGGGTGCTGGCTAGCAACAGCTTTCAGTGCTGGCACTTTTCCTCTCTGAGCAATTGCTCGACGTTTGCAATTTCTCAGCTCGTGTCTACGAGACGGAGAGATAGTGACCGTGACGTTTGGTGGCTAGAGAAGCGCAAAGCCCCAGTGTTGCTGCACCTGTGAAAGCGCTTGCAAGGAAGGGTGCTGGCTAGCAACAGCTTTCAGTGCTGGCACTTTTCATCTCTGAGCAATTGCTCGACGTTTGCAATTTCTCACCTGAGCTCTCTTTAGAGTGCGCGAGAGGATGAGCAGAAGATTAGGTGGCTAGAGAAGTCCAGAGCCCCAGTGTGCTTAGGCCTACAAAAGCGCTTCCAAGGAAGGGTGCTGGCTAGCAACAGCTTTCAGTGCTGGCACTTTTCATCTCTGAGCAATTGCTCGACGATTGCAATTTCTCAGCTCGTGTCTACGAGACGGAGAGATAGTGACCGTGACGTTTGGTGGCTAGAGAAGCACAAAGCCCCAGTGTTGCTGCACCTGTGAAAGCGCTTCCAAGGAAGGGTGCTGGCTAGCAACAGCTTTCAGTGCTGGCACTTTTCATCTCTGAGCAATTGCTCGACGTTTGCAATTTCTCACCTGAGCTCTCTTTAGAGTGCGCGAGAGGATGAGCAGAAGATTAGGTGGCTAGAGAAGCCCAGAGCCCCAGTGTTCTTAGGCCTACAAAAGCGCTTCCAAGGAAGGGTGCTGGCTAGCAACAGCTTTCAGTGCTGGCACTTTTCATCTCTGAGCAATTGCTCGACGTTTGCAATTTCTCAGCTCGTGTCTACGAGACGGAGAGATAGTGACCGTGACGTTTGGTGGCTAGAGAAGCACAAAGCCCCAGTGTTGCTGCACCTGTGAAAGCGCTTCCAAGGAAGGGTGCTGGCTAGCAACAGCTTTCAGTGCTGGCACTTTTCATCTCTGAGCAATTGCTCGACGTTTGCAATTTCTCACCTGAGCTCTCTTTAGAGTGCGCGAGAGGATGAGCAGAAGATTCGGTGGCTAGAGAAGCCCAGAGCCCCAGTGTTCTTAGGCCTACAAAAGCGCTTCCAAGGAAGGGTGCTGGCTAGCAACAGCTTTCAGTGCTGGCACTTTTCATCTCTGAGCAATTGCTCGACGTTTGCAATTTCTCAGCTCGTGTCTACGAGACGGAGAGATAGTGACCGTGACGTTTGGTGGCTAGAGAAGCGCAAAGCCCCAGTGTTGCTGCACCTGTGAAAGCGCTTCCAAGGAAGGGTGCTGGCTAGCAACAGCTTTCAGTGCTGGCACTTTTCATCTCTGAGCAATTGCTCGACGTTTGCAATTTCTCACCTGAGCTCTCTTTAGAGTGCGCGAGAGGATGAGCAGAAGATTAGGTGGCTAGAGAAGTCCAGAGCCCCAGTGTGCTTAGGCCTACAAAAGCGCTTCCAAGGAAGGGTGCTGGCTAGCAACAGCTTTCAGTGCTGGCACTTTTCATCTCTGAGCAATTGCTCGACGTTTGCAATTTCTCAGCTCGTGTCTACGAGACGGAAAGAGAAGGACCGTGACGTTTGGTGGGTAGAGAAGCGCAAAGCCCCAGTGTTACTGCGCCTGTGAAAGCGCTTCCAAGGAAGGGGGCTGGCTAGCAACAGCTTTCAGTGCTGGCACTTTTCATCTCTGAGCAATTGCTCGACGTTTGCAATTTCTCAGCTCGTGTCTACGAGATGGAGAGATAGTGACCGTGACGTTTGGTGGCTAGAGAAGCGCAAAGCCCCAGTGTTGCTGCACCTGTGAAAGCGCTTCCAAGGAAGGGTGCTGGCTAGCAAGAGCTTTCAGTGCTGGCACTTTTCATCTCTGAGCAATTGCTCGACGTTTGCAATTTCTCACCTGAGCTCTCTTTAGAGTGCGCGAGAGGATGAGCAGAAGATTAGGTGGCTAGAGAAGTCCAGAGCCCCAGTGTGCTTAGGCCTACAAAAGCGCTTCCAAGGAAGGGTGCTGGCTAGCAACAGCTTTCAGTGCTGGCACTTTTCCTCTCTGAGCAATTGCTCGACGTTTGCAATTTCTCAGCTCGTGTCTACGAGACGGAAAGAGAAGGACCGTGACGTTGGGTGGCTAGAGAAGCGCAAAGCCCCAGTGTTGCTGCGCCTGTGAAAGCGCTTCCAAGGAAGGGTGCTGGCTAGCAACAGCTTTCAGTGCTGGCACTTTTCATCTCTGAGCAATTGCTCGACGTTTGCAATTTCTCACCTGAGCTCTCTTTAGAGTGTGCGAGAGGATGAGCAGAAGATTAGGTGGCTAGAGAAGCCCAGAGCCCCAGTGTTCTTAGGCCTACAAAAGCGCTTCCAAGGAAGGGTGCTGGCTAGCAACAGCTTTCAGTGCTGGCACTTTTCATCTCTGAGCAATTGCTCGACGTTTGCAATTTCTCACCTGAGCTCTCTTTAGAGTGCGCGAGAGGATGAGCAGAAGATTAGGTGGCTAGAGAAGCCCAGAGCCCCAGTGTGCTTAGGCCTACAAAAGCGCTTCCAAAGAAGGGTGCTGGCTAGCAACAGCTTTCAGTGCTGGCACTTTTCATCTCTGAGCAATTGCTGGACGTTTGCAATTTCTCAGCTCGTGTCTACGAGACGGAAAGAGAAGGACCGTGACGTTTGGTGGCTAGAGAAGCGCAAAGCCCCAGTGTTGCTGCGCCTGTGAAAGCGCTTCCAAGGAAGGGTGCTGGCTAGCAACAGCTTTCAGTGCTGGCACTTTTCATCTCTGAGCAATTGCTCGACGTTTGCAATTTCTCAGCTCGTGTCTACGAGACGGAAAGAGAAGGACCGTGACGTTTGGTGGCTAGAGAAGCGCAAAGCCCCAGTGTTACTGCGCATGTGAAAGCGCTTCCAAGGAAGGGTGCTGGCTAGCAACAGCTTTCAGTGCTGGCACTTTTCCTCTCTGAGCAATTGCTCGACGTTTGCAATTTCTCAGCTCGTGTCTACGAGACGGAGAGATAGTGACCGTGACGTTTGGTGGCTAGAGAAGCGCAAAGCCCCAGTGTTGCTGCGCCTGTGAAAGCGCTTCCAAGGAAGGGTGCTGGCTAGCAACAGCTTTCAGTGCTGGCACTTTTCATCTCTGAGCAATTGCTCGACGTTTGCAATTTCTCAGCTCGTGTCTACGAGACGGAGAGATAGTGACCGTGACGTTTGGTGGCTAGAGAAGCGCAAAGCCCCAGTGTTACTGCGCCTGTGAAAGCGCTTCCAAGGAAGGGTGCTGGCTAGCAACAGCTTTCAGTGCTGGCACTTTTCATCTCTGAGCAATTGCTCGACGTTTGCAATTTCTCACCTGAGCTCTCTTTAGAGTGCGCGAGAGGATGAGCAGAAGATTAAGTGGCTAGAGAAGCCCAGAGCCCCAGTGTGCTTAGGCCTACAAAAGCGCTTCCAAGGAAGGGTGCTGGCTAGCAACAGCTTTCAGTGCTGGCACTTTTCATCTCTGAGCAATTGCTCCACGTTTGCAATTTCTCAGCTCCTGTCTACGAGACGGAAAGAGAAGGACCGTGACGTTTGGTGGCTAGAGAAGCGCAAAGCCCCAGTGTTGCTGCGCCTGTGAAAGCGCTTCCAAGGAAGGGTGCTGGCTAGCAACAGCTTTCAGTGCTGGCACTTTTCATCTCTGAGCAATTGCTGGACGTTTGCAATTTCTCAGCTCGTGTCTACGAGACGGAAAGAGAATGACCGTGACGTTTGGTGGCTAGAGAAGCGCAAAGCCCCAGTGTTGCTGCACCTGTGAAAGCGCTTCCAAGGAAGGGTGCTGGCTAGCAACAGCTTTCAGTGCTGGCACTTTTCATCTCTGAGCAATTGCTCGACGTTTGCAATTTCTCACCTGAGCTCTCTTTAGAGTGTGCGAGAGGATGAGCAGAAGATTAGGTGGCTAGAGAAGCCCAGAGCCCCAGTGTTCTTAGGCCTACAAAAGCGCTTCCAAGGAAGGGTGCTGGCTAGCAAGAGCTTTCAGTGCTGGCACTTTTCATCTCTGAGCAATTGCTCGACGTTTGCAATTTCTCACCTGAGCTCTCTTTAGAGTGCGCGAGAGGATGAGCAGAAGATTAGGTGGCTAGAGAAGCCCAGAGCCCCAGTGTGCTTAGGCCTACAAAAGCGCTTCCAAAGAAGGGTGCTGGCTAGCAACAGCTTTCAGTGCTGGCACTTTTCATCTCTGAGCAATTGCTGGACGTTTGCAATTTCTCAGCTCGTGTCTACGAGACGGAAAGAGAAGGACCGTGACGTTTGGTGGCTAGAGAAGCGCAAAGCCCCAGTGTTGCTGCACCTGTGAAAGCGCTTCCAAGGAAGGGTGCTGGCTAGCAACAGCTTTCAGTGCTGGCACTTTTCATCTCTGAGCAATTGCTCGACGTTTGCAATTTCTCAGCTCGTGTCTACGAGACGGAAAGAGAAGGACCGTGACGTTTGGTGGCTAGAGAAGCGCAAAGCCCCAGTGTTACTGCGCATGTGAAAGCGCTTCCAAGGAAGGGTGCTGGCTAGCAACAGCTTTCAGTGCTGGCACTTTTCCTCTCTGAGCAATTGCTCGACGTTTGCAATTTCTCAGCTCGTGTCTACGAGACGGAGAGATAGTGACCGTGACGTTTGGTGGCTAGAGAAGCGCAAAGCCCCAGTGTTGCTGCGCCTGTGAAAGCGCTTCCAAGGAAGGGTGCTGGCTAGCAACAGCTTTCAGTGCTGGCACTTTTCCTCTCTGAGCAATTGCTCGACGTTTGCAATTTCTCACCTGAGCTCTCTTTAGAGTGCGCGAGAGGATGAGCAGAAGATTAGGTGGCTAGAGAAGTCCAGAGCCCCAGTGTGCTTAGGCCTACAAAAGCGCTTCCAAGGAAGGGTGCTGGCTAGCAACAGCTTTCAGTGCTGGCACTTTTCATCTCTGAGCAATTGCTCGACGTTTGCAATTTCTCAGCTCGTGTCTACGAGATGGAAAGAGAAGGACCGTGACGTTTGGTGGGTAGAGAAGCGCAAAGCCCCAGTGTTGCTGCGCCTGTGAAAGCGCTTCCAAGGAAGGGTGCTGGCTAGCAACAGCTTTCAGTGCTGGCACTTTTCATCTCTGAGCAATTGCTCGACGTTTGCAATTTCTCACCTGAGCTCTCTTTAGAGTGTGCGAGAGGATGAGCAGAAGATTAGGTGGCTAGAGAAGCCCAGAGCCCCAGTGTTCTTAGGCCTACAAAAGCGCTTCCAAGGAAGGGTGCTGGCTAGCAACAGCTTTCAGTGCTGGCACTTTTCATCTCTGAGCAATTGCTCGACGTTTGCAATTTCTCACCTGAGCTCTCTTTAGAGTGCGCGAGAGGATGAGCAGAAGATTAGGTGGCTAGAGAAGCCCAGAGCCCCAGTGTGCTTAGGCCTACAAAAGCGCTTCCAAAGAAGGGTGCTGGCTAGCAACAGCTTTCAGTGCTGGCACTTTTCATCTCTGAGCAATTGCTCGACGTTTGCAATTTCTCAGCTCGTGTCTACGAGACGGAAAGGGAAGGACCGTGACGTTTGGTGGCTAGAGAAGCGCAAAGCCCCAGTGTTGCTGCGCCTGTGAAAGCGCTTCCAAGGAAGGGTGCTGGCTAGCAACAGCTTTCAGTGCTGGCACTTTTCATCTCTGAGCAATTGCTCGACGTTTGCAATTTCTCAGCTCGTGTCTACGAGACGGAAAGAGAAGGACCGTGACGTTTGGTGGCTAGAGAAGCGCAAAGCCCCAGTGTTACTGCGCATGTGAAAGCGCTTCCAAGGAAGGGTGCTGGCTAGCAACAGCTTTCAGTGCTGGCACTTTTCATCTCTGAGCAATTGCTCGACGTTTGCAATTTCTCAGCTCGTGTCTACGAGACGGAGAGATAGTGACCGTGACGTTTGGTGGCTAGAGAAGCGCAAAGCCCCAGTGTTGCTGCGCCTGTGAAAGCGCTTCCAAGGAAGGGTGCTGGCTAGCAACAGCTTTCAGTGCTGGCACTTTTCATCTCTGAGCAATTGCTCGACGTTTGCAATTTCTCAGCTCGTGTCTACGAGACGGAGAGATAGTGACCGTGACGTTTGGTGGCTAGAGAAGCACAAAGCCCCAGTGTTACTGCGCCTGTGAAAGCGCTTCCAAGGAAGGGTGCTGGCTAGCAACAGCTTTCAGTGCTGGCACTTTTCATCTCTGAGCAATTGCTCGACGTTTGCAATTTCTCACCTGAGCTCTCTTTAGAGTGTGCGAGAGGATGAGCAGAATATTAAGTGGCTAGAGAAGCCCAGAGCCCCAGTGTGCTTAGGCCTACAAAAGCGCTTCCAAGGAAGGGTGCTGGCTAGCAACAGCTTTCAGTGCTGGCACTTTTCATCTCTGAGCAATTGCTCGACGTTTGCAATTTCTCAGCTCGTGTCTACGAGACGGAAAGAGAAGGACCGTGACGTTTGGTGGCTAGAGAAGCGCAAAGCCCCAGTGTTGCTGCGCCTGTGAAAGCGCTTCCAAGGAAGGGTGCTGGCTAGCAACAGCTTTCAGTGCTGGCACTTTTCATCTCTGAGCAATTGCTCGACGATTGCAATTTCTCAGCTCGTGTCTACGAGACGGAAAGAGAAGGACCGTGACGTTTGGTGGCTAGAGAAGCGCAAAGCCCCAGTGTTACTGCGCATGTGAAAGCGCTTCCAAGGAAGGGTGCTGGCTAGCAACAGCTTTCAGTGCTGGCACTTTTCATCTCTGAGCAATTGCTCGACGTTTGCAATTTCTCAGCTCGTGTCTACGAGACGGAGAGATAGTGACCGTGACGTTTGGTGGCTAGAGAAGCGCAAAGCCCCAGTGTTGCTGCGCCTGTGAAAGCGCTTCCAAGGAAGGGTGCTGGCTAGCAACAGCTTTCAGTGCTGGCACTTTTCATCTCTGAGCAATTGCTCGACGTTTGCAATTTCTCAGCTCGTGTCTACGAGACGGAGAGATAGTGACCGTGACGTTTGGTGGCTAGAGAAGCGCAAAGCCCCAGTGTTGCTGCACCTGTGAAAGCGCTTCCAAGGAAGGGTGCTGGCTAGCAACAGCTTTCAGTGCTGGCACTTTTCATCTCTGAGCAATTGCTCGACGTTTGCAATTTCTCACCTGAGCTCTCTTTAGAGTGTGCGAGAGGATGAGCAGAAGATTAGGTGGCTAGAGAAGCCCAGAGCCCCAGTGTTCTTAGGCCTACAAAAGCGCTTCCAAG
Organism: Sarcoramphus papa; assembly: GCA_037962945.1. Lineage (NCBI taxonomy): Eukaryota > Metazoa > Chordata > Aves > Accipitriformes > Cathartidae > Sarcoramphus > Sarcoramphus papa. The sequence continues at coordinate 14,850,880 of CM075595.1, read as the reverse complement.
GAAGGGTGCTGGCTAGCAACAGCTTTCAGTGCTGGCACTTTTCATCTCTGAGCAATTGCTCGACGTTTGCAATTTCTCACCTGAGCTCTCTTTAGAGTGCGCGAGAGGATGAGCAGAAGATTAGGTGGCTAGAGAAGCCCAGAGCCCCAGTGTGCTTAGGCCTACAAAAGCGCTTCCAAAGAAGGGTGCTGGCTAGCAACAGCTTTCAGTGCTGGCACTTTTCATCTCTGAGCAATTGCTGGACGTTTGCAATTTCTCAGCTCGTGTCTACGAGACGGAAAGAGAAGGACCGTGACGTTTGGTGGCTAGAGAAGCGCAAAGCCCCAGTGTTGCTGCGCCTGTGAAAGCGCTTCCAAGGAAGGGTGCTGGCTAGCAACAGCTTTCAGTGCTGGCACTTTTCATCTCTGAGCAATTGCTCGACGTTTGCAATTTCTCAGCTCGTGTCTACGAGACGGAAAGAGAAGGACCGTGACGTTTGGTGGCTAGAGAAGCGCAAAGCCCCAGTGTTACTGCGCATGTGAAAGCGCTTCCAAGGAAGGGTGCTGGCTAGCAACAGCTTTCAGTGCTGGCACTTTTCCTCTCTGAGCAATTGCTCGACGTTTGCAATTTCTCAGCTCGTGTCTACGAGACGGAGAGATAGTGACCGTGACGTTTGGTGGCTAGAGAAGCGCAAAGCCCCAGTGTTGCTGCGCCTGTGAAAGCGCTTCCAAGGAAGGGGGCTGGCTAGCAACAGCTTTCAGTGCTGGCACTTTTCATCTCTGAGCAATTGCTCGACGTTTGCAATTTCTCAGCTCGTGTCTACGAGACGGAAAGACAAGGACCGTGACGTTTGGTGGCTAGAGAAGCGCAAAGCCCCAGTGTTACTGCGCCTGTGAAAGCGCTTCCAAGGAAGGGTGCTGGCTAGCAACAGCTTTCAGTGCTGGCACTTTTCATCTCTGAGCAATTGCTCGACGTTTGCAATTTCTCACCTGAGCTCTCTTTAGAGTGCGCGAGAGGATGAGCAGAAGATTAAGTGGCTAGAGAAGCCCAGAGCCCCAGTGTGCTTAGGCCTACAAAAGCGCTTCCAAGGAAGGGGGCTGGCTAGCAACAGCTTTCAGTGCTGGCACTTTTCATCTCTGAGCAATTGCTCGACGTTTGCAATTTCTCAGCTCGTGTCTACGAGACGGAAAGAGAAGGACCGTGACGTTTGGTGGCTAGAGAAGCGCAAAGCCCCAGTGTTGCTGCGCCTGTGAAAGCGCTTCCAAGGAAGGGTGCTGGCTAGCAACAGCTTTCAGTGCTGGCACTTTTCATCTCGGAGCAATTGCTGGGCATTTGCAATTTCTCACCTGAGCTCTCTTTCGAGTGCGCGAGAGGATGAGCAGAAGATTAAGTGGCTAGAGAAGCCCAGAGCCCCAGTGTGCTTAGGCCTACAAAAGCGCTTCCAAGGAAGGGTGCTGGCTAGCAACAGCTTTCAGTGCTGGCACTTTTCATCTCTGAGCAATTGCTCGACGTTTGCAATTTCTCAGCTCGTGTCTACGAGACGGAAAGAGAAGGACCGTGACGTTTGGTGGGTAGAGAAGCGCAAAGCCCCAGTGTTGCTGCGCCTGTGAAAGCGCTTCCAAGGAAGGGTGCTGGCTAGCAACAGCTTTCAGTGCTGGCACTTTTCATCTCTGAGCAATTGCTCGACGATTGCAATTTCTCAGCTCGTGTCTACGAGACGGAAAGAGAATGACCGTGACGTTTGGTGGCTAGAGAAGCGCAAAGCCCCAGTGTTGCTGCACCTGTGAAAGCGCTTGCAAGGAAGGGTGCTGGCTAGCAACAGCTTTCAGTGCTGGCACTTTTCATCTCTGAGCAATTGCTCGACGTTTGCAATTTCTCACCTGAGCTCTCTTTAGAGTGCGCGAGAGGATGAGCAGAAGATTAGGTGGCTAGAGAAGCCCAGAGCCCCAGTGTTCTTAGGCCTACAAAAGCGCTTCCAAGGAAGGGGGCTGGCTAGCAACAGCTTTCAGTGCTGGCACTTTTCATCTCTGAGCAATTGCTCGACGTTTGCAATTTCTCCCCTGAGCTCTCTTTAGAGTGCGCGAGAGGATGAGCAGAAGATTAGGTGGCTAGAGAAGCCCAGAGCCCCAGTGTGCTTAGGCCTACAAAAGCGCTTCCAAAGAAGGGTGCTGGCTAGCAACAGCTTTCAGTGCTGGCACTTTTCATCTCTGAGCAATTGCTGGACGTTTGCAATTTCTCAGCTCGTGTCTACGAGACGGAAAGAGAATGTCCGTGACGTTTGGTGGCTAGAGAAGCGCAAAGCCCCAGTGTTGCTGCGCCTGTGAAAGCGCTTCCAAGGAAGGGTGCTGGCTAGCAACAGCTTTCAGTGCTGGCACTTTTCATCTCTGAGCAATTGCTGGGCATTTGCAATTTCTCACCTGAGCTCTCTTTCGAGTGCGCGAGAGGATGAGCAGAAGATTAAGTGGCTAGAGAAGCCCAGAGCCCCAGTGTGCTTAGGCCTACAAAAGCGCTTCCAAGGAAGGGTGCTGGCTAGCAACAGCTTTCAGTGCTGGCACTTTTCATCTCTGAGCAATTGCTCGACGTTTGCAATTTCTCAGCTCGTGTCTACGAGACGGAAAGAGAAGGACCGTGACGTTTGGTGGCTAGAGAAGCGCAAAGCCCCAGTGTTGCTGCGCCTGTGAAAGCGCTTCCAAGGAAGGGTGCTGGCTAGCAACAGCTTTCAGTGCTGGCACTTTTCATCTCTGAGCAATTGCTCGACGATTGCAATTTCTCAGCTCGTGTCTACGAGACGGAAAGAGAATGACCGTGACGTTTGGTGGCTAGAGAAGCGCAAAGCCCCAGTGTTGCTGCACCTCTGAAAGCGCTTCCAAGGAAGGGTGCTGGCTAGCAACAGCTTTCAGTGCTGGCACTTTTCATCTCTGAGCAATTGCTCGACGTTTGCAATTTCTCACCTGAGCTCTCTTTAGAGTGCGCGAGAGGATGAGCAGAAGATTAGGTGGCTAGAGAAGCCCAGAGCCCCAGTGTTCTTAGGCCTACAAAAGCGCTTCCAAGGAAGGGGGCTGGCTAGCAACAGCTTTCAGTGCTGGCACTTTTCATCTCTGAGCAATTGCTCGACGTTTGCAATTTCTCACCTGAGCTCTCTTTAGAGTGCGCGAGAGGATGAGCAGAAGATTAGGTGGCTAGAGAAGCCCAGAGCCCCAGTGTGCTTAGGCCTACAAAAGCGCTTCCAAGGAAGGGTGCTGGCTAGCAACAGCTTTCAGTGCTGGCACTTTTCATCTCTGAGCAATTGCTCGACGTTTGCAATTTCTCAGCTCGTGTCTACGAGACGGAAAGAGAAGGACAGTGACGTTTGGTGGCTAGAGAAGCGCAAAGCCCCAGTGTTGCTGCGCCTGTGAAAGCGCTTCCAAGGAAGGGTGCTGGCTAGCAAGAGCTTTCAGTGCTGGCACTTTTCATCTCTGAGCAATTGCTCGACGATTGCAATTTCTCAGCTCGTGTCTACGAGACGGAAAGAGAATGACCGTGACGTTTGGTGGCTAGAGAAGCGCAAAGCCCCAGTGTTGCTGCACCTCTGAAAGCGCTTCCAAGGAAGGGTGCTGGCTAGCAACAGCTTTCAGTGCTGGCACTTTTCATCTCTGAGCAATTGCTCGACGTTTGCAATTTCTCACCTGAGCTCTCTTTAGAGTGCGCGAGAGGATGAGCAGAAGATTAGGTGGCTAGAGAAGCCCAGAGCCCCAGTGTTCTTAGGCCTACAAAAGCGCTTCCAAGGAAGGGGGCTGGCTAGCAACAGCTTTCAGTGCTGGCACTTTTCATCTCTGAGCAATTGCTCGACGTTTGCAATTTCTCACCTGAGCTCTCTTTAGAGTGCGCGAGAGGATGAGCAGAAGATTAGGTGGCTAGAGAAGCCCAGAGCCCCAGTGTGCTTAGGCCTACAAAAGCGCTTCCAAAGAAGGGTGCTGGCTAGCAACAGCTTTCAGTGCTGGCACTTTTCATCTCTGAGCAATTGCTGGACGTTTGCAATTTCTCAGCTCGTGTCTACGAGACGGAGAGATAGTGACCGTGACGTTTGGTGGCTAGAGAAGCGCAAAGCCCCAGTGTTGCTGCGCCTGTGAAAGCGCTTCCAAGGAAGGGTGCTGGCTAGCAACAGCTTTCAGTGCTGGCACTTTTCATCTCTGAGCAATTGCTGGGCATTTGCAATTTCTCACCTGAGCTCTCTTTCGAGTGCGCGAGAGGATGAGCAGAAGATGAGGTGGCTAGAGAAGCCCAGAGCCCCAGTGTTCTTAGGCCTACAAAAGCGCTTCCAAGGAAGGGGGCTGGCTAGCAAGAGCTTTCAGTGCTGGCACTTTTCATCTCTGAGCAATTGCTGGACGTTTGCAATTTCTCAGCTCGTGTCTACGAGACGGAAAGAGAAGGACCGTGACGTTTGGTGGCTAGAGAAGCGCAAAGCCCCAGTGTTGCTGCGCCTGTGAAAGCGCTTCCAAGGAAGGGTGCTGGCTAGCAACAGCTTTCAGTGCTGGCACTTTTCATCTCTGAGCAATTGCTCGACGTTTGCAATTTCTCAGCTCGTGTCTACGAGACGGAAAGAGAAGGACCGTGACGTTTGGTGGGTAGAGAAGCGCAAAGCCCCAGTGTTACTGCGCCTGTGAAAGCGCTTCCAAGGAAGGGTGCTGGCTAGCAACAGCTTTCAGTGCTGGCACTTTTCATCTCTGAGCAATTGCTCGACGTTTGCAATTTCTCAGCTCGTGTCTACGAGACGGAAAGAGAAGGACCGTGACGTTTGGTGGCTAGAGAAGCGCAAAGCCCCAGTGTTGCTGCGCCTGTGAAAGCGCTTCCAAGGAAGGGTGCTGGCTAGCAACAGCTTTCAGTGCTGGCACTTTTCATCTCTGAGCAATTGCTCGACGTTTGCAATTTCTCAGCTCGTGTCTACGAGACGGAGAGATAGTGACCGTGACGTTTGGTGGCTAGAGAAGCGCAAAGCCCCAGTGTTACTGCGCCTGTGAAAGCGCTTCCAAGGAAGGGTGCTGGCTAGCAACAGCTTTCAGTGCTGGCACTTTTCATCTCTGAGCAATTGCTCGACGTTTGCAATTTCTCACCTGAGCTCTCTTTAGAGTGCGCGAGAGGATGAGCAGAAGATTAAGTGGCTAGAGAAGCCCAGAGCCCCAGTGTGCTTAGGCCTACAAAAGCGCTTCCAAGGAAGGGTGCTGGCTAGCAACAGCTTTCAGTGCTGGCACTTTTCATCTCTGAGCAATTGCTCGACGTTTGCAATTTCTCAGCTCGTGTCTACGAGACGGAAAGAGAAGGACCGTGACGTTTGGTGGCTAGAGAAGCGCAAAGCCCCAGTGTTGCTGCGCCTGTGAAAGCGCTTCCAAGGAAGGGTGCTGGCTAGCAACAGCTTTCAGTGCTGGCACTTTTCATCTCTGAGCAATTGCTCGACGTTTGCAATTTCTCACCTGAGCTCTCTTTAGAGTGCGCGAGAGGATGAGCAGAAGATTAGGTGGCTAGAGAAGCCCAGAGCCCCAGTGTTCTTAGGCCTACAAAAGCGCTTCCAAGGAAGGGGGCTGGCTAGCAACAGCTTTCAGTGCTGGCACTTTTCATCTCTGAGCAATTGCTCGACGTTTGCAATTTCTCACCTGAGCTCTCTTTAGAGTGCGCGAGAGGATGAGCAGAAGATTAGGTGGCTAGAGAAGCCCAGAGCCCCAGTGTGCTTAGGCCTACAAAAGCGCTTCCAAAGAAGGGTGCTGGCTAGCAACAGCTTTCAGTGCTGGCACTTTTCATCTCTGAGCAATTGCTGGACGTTTGCAATTTCTCAGCTCGTGTCTACGAGACGGAAAGAGAAGGACCGTGACGTTTGGTGGCTAGAGAAGCGCAAAGCCCCAGTGTTGCTGCGCCTGTGAAAGCGCTTCCAAGGAAGGGTGCTGGCTAGCAACAGCTTTCAGTGCTGGCACTTTTCATCTCTGAGCAATTGCTCGACGTTTGCAATTTCTCACCTGAGCTCTCTTTAGAGTGCGCGAGAGGATGAGCAGAAGATTCGGTGGCTAGAGAAGCCCAGAGCCCCAGTGTTCTTAGGCCTACAAAAGCGCTTCCAAGGAAGGGGGCTGGCTAGCAAGAGCTTTCAGTGCTGGCACTTTTCATCTCTGAGCAATTGCTGGACGTTTGCAATTTCTCAGCTCGTGTCTACGAGACGGAAAGAGAAGGACCGTGACGTTTGGTGGCTAGAGAAGCGCAAAGCCCCAGTGTTGCTGCGCCTGTGAAAGCGCTTCCAAGGAAGGGTGCTGGCTAGCAACAGCTTTCAGTGCTGGCACTTTTCATCTCTGAGCAATTGCTCCACGTTTGCAATTTCTCAGCTCGTGTCTACGAGACGGAAAGAGAAGGACCGTGACGTTTGGTGGGTAGAGAAGCGCAAAGCCCCAGTGTTACTGCGCATGTGAAAGCGCTTCCAAGGAAGGGTGCTGGCTAGCAACAGCTTTCAGTGCTGGCACTTTTCATCTCTGAGCAATTGCTCGACGTTTGCAATTTCTCAGCTCGTGTCTACGAGACGGAAAGAGAAGGACCGTGACGTTTGGTGGCTAGAGAAGCGCAAAGCCCCAGTGTTGCTGCGCCTGTGAAAGCGCTTCCAAGGAAGGGTGCTGGCTAGCAACAGCTTTCAGTGCTGGCACTTTTCATCTCTGAGCAATTGCTCGACGTTTGCAATTTCTCAGCTCGTGTCTACGAGACGGAGAGATAGTGACCGTGACGTTTGGTGGCTAGAGAAGCGCAAAGCCCCAGTGTTACTGCGCCTGTGAAAGCGCTTCCAAGGAAGGGTGCTGGCTAGCAACAGCTTTCAGTGCTGGCACTTTTCATCTCTGAGCAATTGCTCGACGTTTGCAATTTCTCACCTGAGCTCTCTTTAGAGTGCGCGAGAGGATGAGCAGAAGATTAAGTGGCTAGAGAAGCCCAGAGCCCCAGTGTGCTTAGGCCTACAAAAGCGCTTCCAAGGAAGGGTGCTGGCTAGCAACAGCTTTCAGTGCTGGCACTTTTCATCTCTCAGCAATTGCTCGACGTTTGCAATTTCTCAGCTCGTGTCTACGAGACGGAAAGAGAAGGACCGTGACGTTTGGTGGCTAGAGAAGCGCAAAGCTCCAGTGTTGCTGCGCCTGTGAAAGCGCTTCCAAGGAAGGGTGCTGGCTAGCAACAGCTTTCAGTGCTGGCACTTTTCATCTCTGAGCAATTGCTCAACGTTTGCAATTTCTCAGCTCGTGTCTACGAGACGGAGAGATAGTGACCGTGACGTTTGGTGGCTAGAGAAGCGCAAAGCCCCAGTGTTACTGCGCCTGTGAAAGCGCTTCCAAGGAAGGGTGCTGGCTAGCAACAGCTTTCAGTGCTGGCACTTTTCATCTCTGAGCAATTGCTCGACGTTTGCAATTTCTCACCTGAGCTCTCTTTAGAGTGCGCGAGAGGATGAGCAGAAGATTAAGTGGCTAGAGAAGCCCAGAGCCCCAGTGTGCTTAGGCCTACAAAAGCGCTTCCAAGGAAGGGTGCTGGCTAGCAACAGCTTTCAGTGCTGGCACTTTTCATCTCTGAGCAATTGCTCGACGTTTGCAATTTCTGAGCTCGTGTCTACGAGACGGAGAGATAGTGACCGTGACGTTTGGTGGCTAGAGAAGCGCAAAGCCCCAGTGTTGCTGCACCTGTGAAAGCGCTTCCAAGGAAGGGTGCTGGCTAGCAACAGCTTTCAGTGCTGGCACTTTTCATCTCTGAGCAATTGCTCGACGTTTGCAATTTCTCACCTGAGCTCTCTTTAGAGTGCGCGAGAGGATGAGCAGAAGATGAGGTGGCTAGAGAAGCCCAGAGCCCCAGTGTTCTTAGGCCTACAAAAGCGCTTCCAAGGAAGGGTGCTGGCTAGCAAGAGCTTTCAGTGCTGGCACTTTTCATCTCTGAGCAATTGCTCCACGTTTGCAATTTCTCACCTCGTGTCTACGAGACGGAAAGAGAAGGACCGTGACGTTTGGTGGGTAGAGAAGCGCAAAGCCCCAGTGTTACTGCGCCTGTGAAAGCGCTTCCAAGGAAGGGTGCTGGCTAGCAACAGCTTTCAGTGCTGGCACTTTTCATCTCTGAGCAATTGCTCGACGTTTGCAATTTCTCAGCTCGTGTCTACGAGACGGAGAGATAGTGACCGTGACGTTTGGTGGCTAGAGAAGCGCAAAGCCCCATTGTTGCTGCGCCTGTGAAAGCGCTTCTAAGGAAGGGTGCTGGCTAGCAACAGCTTTCAGTGCTGGCACTTTTCATCTCTGAGCAATTGCTCGACGTTTGCAATTTCTCACCTGAGCTCTCTTTAGAGTGCGCGAGAGGATGAGCAGAAGATTAGGTGGCTAGAGAAGACCAGAGCCCCAGTGTGCTTAGGCCTACAAAAGCGCTTCCAAGGAAGGGGGCTGGCTAGCAACAGCTTTCAGTGCTGGCACTTTTCATCTCTGAGCAATTGCTCGACGTTTGCAATTTCTCAGCTCGTGTCTACGAGACGGAAAGAGAAGGACAGTGACGTTTGGTGGGTAGAGAAGCGCAAAGCCCCAGTGTTACTGCGCCTGTGAAAGCGCTTCCAAGGAAGGGTGCTGGCTAGCAACAGCTTTCAGTGCTGGCACTTTTCATCTCTGAGCAATTGCTGGACGTTTGCAATTTCTCACCTCGTGTCTACGAGACGGAGAGATAGTGACCGTGACGTTTGGTGGCTAGAGAAGCGCAAAGCCCCAGTGTTGCTGCGCCTGTGAAAGCGCTTCTAAGGAAGGGTGCTGGCTAGCAACAGCTTTCAGTGCTGGCACTTTTCATCTCTGAGCAATTGCTCGACGTTTGCAATTTCTCACCTGAGCTCTCTTTAGAGTGCGCGAGAGGATGAGCAGAAGATTAAGTGGCTAGAGAAGCCCAGAGCCCCAGTGTGCTTAGGCCTACAAAAGCGCTTCCAAGGAAGGGTGCTGGCTAGCAACAGCTTTCAGTGCTGGCACTTTTCATCTCTGAGCAATTGCTCGACGTTTGCAATTTCTCACCTGAGCTCTCTTTAGAGTGCGCGAGAGGATGAGCAGAAGATTCGGTGGCTAGAGAAGCCCAGAGCCCCAGTGTTCTTAGGCCTACAAAAGCGCTTCCAAGGAAGGGTGCTGGCTAGCAACAGCTTTCAGTGCTGGCACTTTTCATCTCTGAGCAATTGCTCGACGTTTGCAATTTCTCAGCTCGTGTCTACGAGACGGAGAGATAGTGACCGTGATGTTTGGTGGCTAGAGAAGCGCAAAGCCCCAGTGTTGCTGCACCTGTGAAAGCGCTTCCAAGGAAGGGTGCTGGCTAGCAACAGCTTTCAGTGCTGGCACTTTTCATCTCTGAGCAATTGCTCGACGTTTGCAATTTCTCACCTGAGCTCTCTTTAGAGTGTGCGAGAGGATGAGCAGAAGATTAGGTGGCTAGAGAAGACCAGAGCCCCAGTGTTCTTAGGCCTACAAAAGCGCTTCCAAGGAAGGGGGCTGGCTAGCAACAGCTTTCAGTGCTGGCACTTTTCCTCTCTGAGCAATTGCTCGACGTTTGCAATTTCTCAGCTCGTGTCTACGAGACGGAAAGAGAATGTCCGTGACGTTTGGTGGGTAGAGAAACGCAAAGCCCCAGTGTTGCTGCGCCTGTGAAAGCGCTTCCAAGGAAGGGTGCTGGCTAGCAACAGCTTTCAGTGCTGGCACTTTTCATCTCTGAGCAATTGCTCGACGTTTGCAATTTCTCAGCTCGTGTCTACGAGACGGAAAGAGAATGTCCGTGACGTTTGGTGGCTAGAGAAGCGCAAAGCCCCAGTGTTGCTGCGCCTGTGAAAGCGCTTCCAAGGAAGGGTGCTGGCTAGCAACAGCTTTCAGTGCTGGCACTTTTCATCTCTGAGCAATTGCTCGACGTTTGCAATTTCTCACCTGAGCTCTCTTTAGAGTGTGCGAGAGGATGAGCAGAAGATTAAGTGGCTAGAGAAGCCCAGAGCCCCAGTGTGCTTAGGCCTACAAAAGCGCTTCCAAGGAAGGGTGCTGGCTAGCAACAGCTTTCAGTGCTGGCACTTTTCATCTCTGAGCAATTGCTCGACGTTTGCAATTTCTCAGCTCGTGTCTACGAGACGGAGAGATAGTGACCGTGACGTTTGGTGGCTAGAGAAGCGCAAAGCCCCAGTGTTGCTGCACCTGTGAAAGCGCTTCCAAGGAAGGGTGCTGGCTAGCAACAGCTTTCAGTGCTGGCACTTTTCATCTCTGAGCAATTGCTCGACGTTTGCAATTTCTCACCTGAGCTCTCTTTAGAGTGCGCGAGAGGATGAGCAGAAGATTAGGTGGCTAGAGAAGCCCAGAGCCCCAGTGTTCTTAGCCCTACAAAAGCGCTTCCAAGGAAGGGGGCTGGCTAGCAAGAGCTTTCAGTGCTGGCACTTTTCATCTCTGAGCAATTGCTCAAAGTTTGCAATTTCTCAGCTCGTGTCTACGAGACGGAGAGATAGTGACCGTGACGTTTGGTGGCTAGAGAAGCGCAAAGCCCCAGTGTTGCTGCGCCTGTGAAAGCGCTTCCAAGGAAGGGGGCTGGCTAGCAACAGCTTTCAGTGCTGGCACTTTTCATCTCTGAGCAATTGCTCGACGTTTGCAATTTCTCACCTGAGCTCTCTTTAGAGTGCGCAAGAGGATGAGCACAAGATTAGGTGGCTAGAGAAGTCCAGAGCCCCAGTGTGCTTAGGCCTACAAAAGCGCTTCCAAGGAAGGGTGCTGGCTAGCAACAGCTTTCAGTGCTGGCACTTTTCATCTCTGAGCAATTGCTCCACGTTTGCAATTTCTCAGCTCGTGTCTACGAGACGGAAAGAGAAGGACCGTGACGTTTGGTGGGTAGAGAAGCGCAAAGCCCCAGTGTTACTGCGCCTGTGAAAGCGCTTCCAAGGAAGGGTGCTGGCTAGCAACAGCTTTCAGTGCTGGCACTTTTCATCTCTGAGCAATTGCTCGACGTTTGCAATTTCTCAGCTCGTGTCTACGAGACGGAGAGATAGTGACCGTGACGTTTGGTGGCTAGAGAAGCGCAAAGCCCCAGTGTTGCTGCACCTGTGAAAGCGCTTCCAAGGAAGGGTGCTGGCTAGCAACAGCTTTCAGTGCTGGCACTTTTCATCTCTGAGCAATTGCTCGACGTTTGCAATTTCTCACCTGAGCTCTCTTTAGAGTGCGCGAGAGGATGAGCACAAGATTAGGTGGCTAGAGAAGTCCAGAGCCCCAGTGTGCTTAGGCCTACAAAAGCGCTTCCAAGGAAGGGTGCTGGCTAGCAACAGCTTTCAGTGCTGGCACTTTTCATCTCTGAGCAATTGCTCCACGTTTGCAATTTCTCAGCTCGTGTCTACGAGACGGAAAGAGAATGACCGTGACGTTTGGTGGCTAGAGAAGCGCAAAGCCCCAGTGTTGCTGCACCTGTGAAAGCGCTTCCAAGGAAGGGTGCTGGCTAGCAACAGCTTTCAGTGCTGGCCCTTTTCATCTCTGAGCAATTGCTCGACGTTTGCAATTTCTCACCTGAGCTCTCTTTAGAGTGCGCGAGAGGATGAGCAGAAGATTAGGTGGCTAGAGAAGCCCAGAGCCCCAGTGTTCTTAGGCCTACAGAAGCGCTTCCAAGGAAGGGGGCTGGCTAGCAACAGCTTTCAGTGCTGGCACTTTTCATCTCTGAGCAATTGCTCGACGTTTGCAATTTCTCACCTGAGCTCTCTTTAGAGTGCGCGAGAGGATGAGCAGAAGATTAGGTGGCTAGAGAAGCCCAGAGCCCCAGTGTGCTTAGGCCTACAAAAGCGCTTCCAAAGAAGGGTGCTGGCTAGCAACAGCTTTCAGTGCTGGCACTTTTCATCTCTGAGCAATTGCTGGACGTTTGCAATTTCTCAGCTCGTGTCTACGAGACGGAAAGAGAAGGACCGTGACGTTTGGTGGCTAGAGAAGCGCAAAGCCCCAGTGTTGCTGCACCTCTGAAAGCGCTTCCAAGGAAGGGTGCTGGCTAGCAACAGCTTTCAGTGCTGGCACTTTTCATCTCTGAGCAATTGCTGGGCATTTGCAATTTCTCACCTGAGCTCTCTTTAGAGTGCGCGAGAGGATGAGCAGAAGATGAGGTGGCTAGAGAAGCCCAGAGCCCCAGTGTTCTTAGGCCTACAAAAGCGCTTCCAAGGAAGGGGGCTGGCTAGCAACAGCTTTCAGTGCTGGCACTTTTCATCTCTGAGCAATTGCTCGACGTTTGCAATTTCTCAGCTCGTGTCTACGAGACGGAAAGAGAAGGACAGTGACGTTTGGTGGGTAGAGAAGCGCAAAGCCCCAGTGTTACTGCGCCTGTGAAAGCGCTTCCAAGGAAGGGTGCTGGCTAGCAACAGCTTTCAGTGCTGGCACTTTTCATCTCTGAGCAATTGCTGGACGTTTGCAATTTCTCACCTCGTGTCTACGAGACGGAGAGATAGTGACCGTGACGTTTGGTGGCTAGAGAAGCGCAAAGCCCCAGTGTTGCTGCGCCTGTGAAAGCGCTTCTAAGGAAGGGTGCTGGCTAGCAACAGCTTTCAGTGCTGGCACTTTTCATCTCTGAGCAATTGCTCGACGTTTGCAATTTCTCACCTGAGCTCTCTTTAGAGTGCGCGAGAGGATGAGCAGAAGATTAAGTGGCTAGAGAAGCCCAGAGCCCCAGTGTGCTTAGGCCTACAAAAGCGCTTCCAAGGAAGGGTGCTGGCTAGCAACAGCTTTCAGTGCTGGCACTTTTCATCTCTGAGCAATTGCTCGACGTTTGCAATTTCTCACCTGAGCTCTCTTTAGAGTGCGCGAGAGGATGAGCAGAAGATTCGGTGGCTAGAGAAGCCCAGAGCCCCAGTGTTCTTAGGCCTACAAAAGCGCTTCCAAGGAAGGGTGCTGGCTAGCAACAGCTTTCAGTGCTGGCACTTTTCATCTCTGAGCAATTGCTCGACGTTTGCAATTTCTCAGCTCGTGTCTACGAGACGGAGAGATAGTGACCGTGACGTTTGGTGGCTAGAGAAGCGCAAAGCCCCAGTGTTGCTGCACCTGTGAAAGCGCTTCCAAGGAAGGGTGCTGGCTAGCAACAGCTTTCAGTGCTGGCACTTTTCATCTCTGAGCAATTGCTCGACGTTTGCAATTTCTCACCTGAGCTCTCTTTAGAGTGTGCGAGAGGATGAGCAGAAGATTAGGTGGCTAGAGAAGACCAGAGCCCCAGTGTTCTTAGGCCTACAAAAGCGCTTCCAAGGAAGGGTGCTGGCTAGCAACAGCTTTCAGTGCTGGCACTTTTCCTCTCTGAGCAATTGCTCGACGTTTGCAATTTCTCAGCTCGTGTCTACGAGACGGAAAGAGAATGTCCGTGACGTTTGGTGGGTAGAGAAACGCAAAGCCCCAGTGTTGCTGCGCCTGTGAAAGCGCTTCCAAGGAAGGGTGCTGGCTAGCAACAGCTTTCAGTGCTGGCACTTTTCATCTCTGAGCAATTGCTCGACGTTTGCAATTTCTCAGCTCGTGTCTACGAGACGGAAAGAGAATGTCCGTGACGTTTGGTGGCTAGAGAAGCGCAAAGCCCCAGTGTTGCTGCGCCTGTGAAAGCGCTTCCAAGGAAGGGTGCTGGCTAGCAACAGCTTTCAGTGCTGGCACTTTTCATCTCTGAGCAATTGCTCGACGTTTGCAATTTCTCACCTGAGCTCTCTTTCGAGTGCGCGAGAGGATGAGCAGAAGATTAAGTGGCTAGAGAAGCCCAGAGCCCCAGTGTGCTTAGGCCTACAAAAGCGCTTCCAAGGAAGGGTGCTGGCTAGCAACAGCTTTCAGTGCTGGCACTTTTCATCTCTCAGCAATTGCTCGACGTTTGCAATTTCTCAGCTCGTGTCTACGAGACGGAGAGATAGTGACCGTGACGTTTGGTGGCTAGAGAAGCGCAAAGCCCCAGTGTTGCTGCACCTGTGAAAGCGCTTCCAAGGAAGGGTGCTGGCTAGCAACAGCTTTCAGTGCTGGCACTTTTCATCTCTGAGCAATTGCTCGACGTTTGCAATTTCTCACCTGAGCTCTCTTTAGAGTGCGCGAGAGGATGAGCAGAAGATTAGGTGGCTAGAGAAGCCCAGAGCCCCAGTGTGCTTAGCCCTACAAAAGCGCTTCCAAGGAAGGGGGCTGGCTAGCAAGAGCTTTCAGTGCTGGCACTTTTCATCTCTGAGCAATTGCTCAAAGTTTGCAATTTCTCAGCTCGTGTCTACGAGACGGAGAGATAGTGACCGTGACGTTTGGTGGCTAGAGAAGCGCAAAGCCCCAGTGTTGCTGCACCTGTGAAAGCGCTTCCAAGGAAGGGTGCTGGCTAGCAACAGCTTTCAGTGCTGGCCCTTTTCATCTCTGAGCAATTGCTCGACGTTTGCAATTTCTCACCTGAGCTCTCTTTAGAGTGCGCGAGAGGATGAGCAGAAGATTCGGTGGCTAGAGAAGCCCAGAGCCCCAGTGTTCTTAGGCCTACAGAAGCGCTTCCAAGGAAGGGGGCTGGCTAGCAACAGCTTTCAGTGCTGGCACTTTTCATCTCTGAGCAATTGCTCGACGTTTGCAATTTCTCACCTGAGCTCTCTTTAGAGTGCGCGAGAGGATGAGCAGAAGATTAGGTGGCTAGAGAAGCCCAGAGCCCCAGTGTGCTTAGGCCTACAAAAGCGCTTCCAAAGAAGGGTGCTGGCTAGCAACAGCTTTCAGTGCTGGCACTTTTCATCTCTGAGCAATTGCTGGACGTTTGCAATTTCTCAGCTCGTGTCTACGAGACGGAAAGAGAAGGACCGTGACGTTTGGTGGCTAGAGAAGCGCAAAGCCCCAGTGTTGCTGCACCTCTGAAAGCGCTTCCAAGGAAGGGTGCTGGCTAGCAACAGCTTTCAGTGCTGGCACTTTTCATCTCTGAGCAATTGCTGGGCATTTGCAATTTCTCACCTGAGCTCTCTTTAGAGTGCGCGAGAGGATGAGCAGAAGATGAGGTGGCTAGAGAAGCCCAGAGCCCCAGTGTTCTTAGGCCTACAAAAGCGCTTCCAAGGAAGGGTGCTGGCTAGCAACAGCTTTCAGTGCTGGCACTTTTCATCTCTGAGCAATTGCTGGACGTTTGCAATTTCTCAGCTCGTGTCTACGAGACGGAAAGAGAAGGACCGTGACGTTTGGTGGCTAGAGAAGCGCAAAGCCCCAGTGTTGCTGCGCCTGTGAAAGCGCTTCCAAGGAAGGGTGCTGGCTAGCAAGAGCTTTCAGTGCTGGCACTTTTCATCTCTGAGCAATTGCTCAAAGTTTGCAATTTCTCAGCTCGTGTCTACGAGACGGAAAGAGAAGGACCGTGACGTTTGGTGGCTAGAGAAGCGCAAAGCCCCAGTGTTACTGCGCATGTGAAAGCGCTTCCAAGGAAGGGTGCTGGCTAGCAACAGCTTTCAGTGCTGGCACTTTTCCTCTCTGAGCAATTGCTCGACGTTTGCAATTTCTCAGCTCGTGTCTACGAGACGGAAAGAGAAGGACCGTGACGTTTGGTGGCTAGAGAAGCGCAAAGCCCCAGTGTTGCTGCGCCTGTGAAAGCGCTTCCAAGGAAGGGGTCTGGCTAGCAACAGCTTTCAGTGCTGGCACTTTTCATCTCTGAGCAATTGCTCGACGTTTGCAATTTCTCAGCTCGTGTCTACGAGACGGAGAGATAGTGACCGTGACGTTTGGTGGCTAGAGAAGCGCAAAGCCCCAGTGTTACTGCGCCTGTGAAAGCGCTTCCAAGGAAGGGTGCTGGCTAGCAACAGCTTTCAGTGCTGGCACTTTTCATCTCTGAGCAATTGCTCGACGTTTGCAATTTCTCACCTGAGCTCTCTTTAGAGTGCGCGAGAGCATGAGCAGAAGATTAAGTGGCTAGAGAAGCCCAGAGCCCCAGTGTGCTTAGGCCTACAAAAGCGCTTCCAAGGAAGGGTGCTGGCTAGCAACAGCTTTCAGTGCTGGCACTTTTCATCTCTGAGCAATTGCTCGACGTTTGCAATTTCTCACCTGAGCTCTCTTTAGAGTGCGCGAGAGGATGAGCAGAAGATTCGGTGGCTAGAGAAGCCCAGAGCCCCAGTGTTCTTAGGCCTACAAAAGCGCTTCCAAGGAAGGGGGCTGGCTAGCAACAGCTTTCAGTGCTGGCACTTTTCATCTCTGAGCAATTGCTCGACGTTTGCAATTTCTCAGCTCGTGTCTACGAGACGGAGAGATAGTGACCGTGACGTTTGGTGGCTAGAGAAGCGCAAAGCCCCAGTGTTGCTGCACCTGTGAAAGCGCTTCCAAGGAAGGGTGCTGGCTAGCAACAGCTTTCAGTGCTGGCACTTTTCATCTCTGAGCAATTGCTCGACGTTTGCAATTTCTCACCTGAGCTCTCTTTAGAGTGTGCGAGAGGATGAGCAGAAGATGAGGTGGCTAGAGAAGCCCAGAGCCCCAGTGTTCTTAGGCCTACAAAAGCGCTTCCAAGGAAGGGGGCTGGCTAGCAACAGCTTTCAGTGCTGGCACTTTTCATCTCTGAGCAATTGCTCGACGTTTGCAATTTCTCAGCTCGTGTCTACGAGACGGAAAGAGAATGTCCGTGACGTTTGGTGGGTAGAGAAACGCAAAGCCCCAGTGTTGCTGCGCCTGTGAAAGCGCTTCCAAGGAAGGGTGCTGGCTAGCAACAGCTTTCAGTGCTGGCACTTTTCATCTCTGAGCAATTGCTCGACGTTTGCAATTTCTCAGCTCGTGTCTACGAGACGGAAAGAGAATGTCCGTGACGTTTGGTGGCTAGAGAAGCGCAAAGCCCCAGTGTTGCTGCGCCTGTGAAAGCGCTTCCAAGGAAGGGTGCTGGCTAGCAACAGCTTTCAGTGCTGGCACTTTTCATCTCTGAGCAATTGCTCGACGTTTGCAATTTCTCACCTGAGCTCTCTTTAGAGTGCGCGAGAGGATGAGCAGAAGATTAAGTGGCTAGAGAAGCCCAGAGCCCCAGTGTGCTTAGGCCTACAAAAGCGCTTCCAAGGAAGGGTGCTGGCTAGCAACAGCTTTCAGTGCTGGCACTTTTCATCTCTCAGCAATTGCTCGACGTTTGCAATTTCTCAGCTCGTGTCTACGAGACGGAGAGATAGTGACCGTGACGTTTGGTGGCTAGAGAAGCGCAAAGCCCCAGTGTTGCTGCACCTGTGAAAGCGCTTCCAAGGAAGGGGGCTGGCTAGCAACAGCTTTCAGTGCTGGCACTTTTCATCTCTGAGCAATTGCTCGACGTTTGCAATTTCTCACCTGAGCTCTCTTTAGAGTGCGCGAGAGGATGAGCAGAAGATTAGGTGGCTAGAGAAGCCCAGAGCCCCAGTGTTCTTAGCCCTACAAAAGCGCTTCCAAGGAAGGGGGCTGGCTAGCAACAGCTTTCAGTGCTGGCACTTTTCATCTCTGAGCAATTGCTCAAAGTTTGCAATTTCTCAGCTCGTGTCTACGAGACGGAGAGATAGTGACCGTGACGTTTGGTGGCTAGAGAAGCGCAAAGCCCCAGTGTTGCTGCGCCTGTGAAAGCGCTTCCAAGGAAGGGGGCTGGCTAGCAACAGCTTTCAGTGCTGGCACTTTTCATCTCTGAGCAATTGCTCGACGTTTGCAATTTCTCACCTGAGCTCTCTTTAGAGTGCGCAAGAGGATGAGCACAAGATTAGGTGGCTAGAGAAGTCCAGAGCCCCAGTGTGCTTAGGCCTACAAAAGCGCTTCCAAGGAAGGGTGCTGGCTAGCAACAGCTTTCAGTGCTGGCACTTTTCATCTCTGAGCAATTGCTCCACGTTTGCAATTTCTCAGCTCGTGTCTACGAGACGGAAAGAGAAGGACCGTGACGTTTGGTGGGTAGAGAAGCGCAAAGCCCCAGTGTTACTGCGCCTGTGAAAGCGCTTCCAAGGAAGGGTGCTGGCTAGCAACAGCTTTCAGTGCTGGCACTTTTCATCTCTGAGCAATTGCTCGACGTTTGCAATTTCTCAGCTCGTGTCTACGAGACGGAGAGATAGTGACCGTGACGTTTGGTGGCTAGAGAAGCGCAAAGCCCCAGTGTTGCTGCACCTGTGAAAGCGCTTCCAAGGAAGGGTGCTGGCTAGCAACAGCTTTCAGTGCTGGCACTTTTCATCTCTGAGCAATTGCTCGACGTTTGCAATTTCTCACCTGAGCTCTCTTTAGAGTGCGCGAGAGGATGAGCAGAAGATTAGGTGGCTAGAGAAGACCAGAGCCCCAGTGTGCTTAGGCCTACAAAAGCGCTTCCAAGGAAGGGGGCTGGCTAGCAACAGCTTTCAGTGCTGGCACTTTTCATCTCTGAGCAATTGCTCGACGTTTGCAATTTCTCAGCTCGTGTCTACGAGACGGAAAGAGAAGGACAGTGACGTTTGGTGGGTAGAGAAGCGCAAAGCCCCAGTGTTACTGCGCCTGTGAAAGCGCTTCCAAGGAAGGGTGCTGGCTAGCAACAGCTTTCAGTGCTGGCACTTTTCATCTCTGAGCAATTGCTGGACGTTTGCAATTTCTCACCTCGTGTCTACGAGACGGAGAGATAGTGACCGTGACGTTTGGTGGCTAGAGAAGCGCAAAGCCCCAGTGTTGCTGCGCCTGTGAAAGCGCTTCCAAGGAAGGGTGCTGGCTAGCAACAGCTTTCAGTGCTGGCACTTTTCATCTCTGAGCAATTGCTCGACGTTTGCAATTTCTCACCTGAGCTCTCTTTAGAGTGCGCGAGAGGATGAGCAGAAGATTAAGTGGCTAGAGAAGCCCAGAGCCCCAGTGTGCTTAGGCCTACAAAAGCGCTTCCAAGGAAGGGTGCTGGCTAGCAACAGCTTTCAGTGCTGGCACTTTTCATCTCTGAGCAATTGCTGGACGTTTGCAATTTCTCCCCTGAGCTCTCTTTAGAGTGCGCGAGAGGATGAGCAGAAGATTCGGTGGCTAGAGAAGCCCAGAGCCCCAGTGTTCTTAGGCCTACAAAAGCGCTTCCAAGGAAGGGGGCTGGCTAGCAACAGCTTTCAGTGCTGGCACTTTTCATCTCTGAGCAATTGCTCGACGTTTGCAATTTCTCAGCTCGTGTCTACGAGACGGAGAGATAGTGACCGTGACGTTTGGTGGCTAGAGAAGCGCAAAGCCCCAGTGTTGCTGCACCTGTGAAAGCGCTTCCAAGGAAGGGTGCTGGCTAGCAACAGCTTTCAGTGCTGGCACTTTTCATCTCTGAGCAATTGCTCGACGTTTGCAATTTCTCACCTGAGCTCTCTTTAGAGTGTGCGAGAGGATGAGCAGAAGATTAGGTGGCTAGAGAAGCCCAGAGCCCCAGTGTTCTTAGGCCTACAAAAGCGCTTCCAAGGAAGGGGGCTGGCTAGCAACAGCTTTCAGTGCTGGCACTTTTCCTCTCTGAGCAATTGCTCGACGTTTGCAATTTCTCAGCTCGTGTCTACGAGACGGAAAGAGAATGTCCGTGACGTTTGGTGGCTAGAGAAACGCAAAGCCCCAGTGTTGCTGCGCCTGTGAAAGCGCTTCCAAGGAAGGGTGCTGGCTAGCAACAGCTTTCAGTGCTGGCACTTTTCATCTCTGAGCAATTGCTCGACAATTGCAATTTCTCAGCTCGTGTCTACGAGACGGAAAGAGAATGTCCGTGACGTTTGGTGGCTAGAGAAGCGCAAAGCCCCAGTGTTGCTGCGCCTGTGAAAGCGCTTCCAAGGAAGGGTGCTGGCTAGCAACAGCTTTCAGTGCTGGCACTTTTCATCTCTGAGCAATTGCTGGGCATTTGCAATTTCTCACCTGAGCTCTCTTTAGAGTGCGCAAGAGGATGAGCAGAAGATTAGGTGGCTAGAGAAGCCCAGAGCCCCAGTGTTCTTAGGCCTACAAAAGCGCTTCCAAGGAAGGGTGCTGGCTAGCAAGAGCTTTCAGTGCTGGCACTTTTCATCTCTGAGCAATTGCTCGACGTTTGCAATTTCTCAGCTCGTGTCTACGAGACGGAAAGAGAAGGACCGTGACGTTTGGTGGCTAGAGAAGCGCAAAGCCCCATTGTTGCTGCGCCTGTGAAAGCGCTTCCAAGGAAGGGTGCTGGCTAGCAACAGCTTTCAGTGCTGGCACTTTTCATCTCTGAGCAATTGCTCGACGTTTGCAATTTCTCAGCTCGTGTCTACGAGACGGAAAGAGAAGGACCGTGACGTTTGGTGGCTAGAGAAGCGCAAAGCCCCAGTGTTACTGCGCATGTGAAAGCGCTTCCAAGGAAGGGTGCTGGCTAGCAACAGCTTTCAGTGCTGGCACTTTTCATCTCTGAGCAATTGCTCGACGTTTGCAATTCCTCAGCTCGTGTCTACGAGACGGAAAGAGAAGGACCGTGACGTTTGGTGGCTAGAGAAGCGCAAAGCCCCAGTGTTGCTGCGCCTGTGAAAGCGCTTCCAAGGAAGGGTGCTGGCTAGCAACAGCTTTCAGTGCTGGCACTTTTCATCTCTGAGCAATTGCTCGACGTTTGCAATTTCTCAGCTCGTGTCTACGAGACGGAGAGATAGTGACCGTGACGTTTGGTGGCTAGAGAAGCGCAAAGCCCCAGTGTTACTGCGCCTGTGAAAGCGCTTCCAAGGAAGGGGGCTGGCTAGCAACAGCTTTCAGTGCTGGCCCTTTTCATCTCTGAGCAATTGCTCGACGTTTGCAATTTCTCACCTGAGCTCTCTTTAGAGTGCGCGAGAGGATGAGCAGAAGATTAAGTGGCTAGAGAAGCCCAGAGCCCCAGTGTGCTTAGGCCTACAAAAGCGCTTCCAAGGAAGGGTGCTGGCTAGCAACAGCTTTCAGTGCTGGCACTTTTCATCTCTGAGCAATTGCTCGACGTTTGCAATTTCTCAGCTCGTGTCTACGAGATGGAAAGAGAAGGACCGTGACGTTTGGTGCGTATAGAAGCGCAAAGCCCCAGTGTTGCTGCGCCTGTGAAAGCGCTTCCAAGGAAGGGTGCTGGCTAGCAACAGCTTTCAGTGCTGGCACTTTTCATCTCTGAGCAATTGCTCGACGATTGCAATTTCTCACCTCGTGTCTACGAGACGGAGAGATAGTGACCGTGATGTTTGGTGGCTAGAGAAGCGCAAAGCCCCAGTGTTGCTGCACCTGTGAAAGCGCTTCCAAGGAAGGGGGCTGGCTAGCAACAGCTTTCAGTGCTGGCACTTTTCATCTCTGAGCAATTGCTCGACGTTTGCAATTTCTCCCCTGAGCTCTCTTTAGAGTGCGCGAGAGGATGAGCAGAAGATTAGGTGGCTAGAGAAGCCCAGAGCCCCAGTGGTCTTAGGCCTACAAAAGCGCTTCCAAGGAAGGGTGCTGGCTAGCAAGAGCTTTCAGTGCTGGCACTTTTCATCTCTGAGCAATTGCTCGACGTTTGCAATTTCTCAGCTCGTGTCTACGAGACGGAGAGATAGTGACCGTGACGTTTGGTGGGTAGAGAAGCGCAAAGCCCCAGTGTTGCTGCGCCTGTGAAAGCGCTTCCAAGGAAGGGTGCTGGCTAGCAACAGCTTTCAGTGCTGGCACTTTTCATCTCTGAGCAATTGCTCGACGTTTGCAATTTCTCACCTGAGCTCTCTTTAGAGTGCGCGAGAGGATGAGCAGAAGATTAGGTGGCTAGAGAAGCCCAGAGCCCCAGTGTTCTTAGGCCTACAAAAGCGCTTCCAAGGAAGGGGGCTGGCTAGCAAGAGCTTTCAGTGCTGGCACTTTTCCTCTCTGAGCAATTGCTCGACGTTTGCAATTTCTCACCTGAGCTCTCTTTAGAGTGCGCGAGAGGATGAGCAGAAGATTAGGTGGCTAGAGAAGCCCAGAGCCCCAGTGTGCTTAGGCCTACAAAAGCGCTTCCAAAGAAGGGTGCTGGCTAGCAACAGCTTTCAGTGCTGGCACTTTTCATCTCTGAGCAATTGCTGGACGTTTGCAATTTCTCAGCTCGTGTCTACGAGACGGAAAGAGAATGTCCGTGACGTTTGGTGGCTAGAGAAGCGCAAAGCCCCAGTGTTGCTGCGCCTGTGAAAGCGCTTCCAAGGAAGGGTGCTGGCTAGCAACAGCTTTCAGTGCTGGCACTTTTCATCTCTGAGCAATTGCTGGGCATTTGCAATTTCTCACCTGAGCTCTCTTTAGAGTGCGCGAGAGGATGAGCAGAAGATTAAGTGGCTAGAGAAGCCCAGAGCCCCAGTTTTCTTAGGCCTACAAAAGCGCTTCCAAGGAAGGGTGCTGGCTAGCAAGAGCTTTCAGTGCTGGCACTTTTCATCTCTGAGCAATTGCTCGACGTTTGCAATTTCTCAGCTCGTGTCTACGAGACGGAAAGAGAAGGACCGTGACGTTTGGTGGCTAGAGAAGCGCAAAGCCCCATTGTTGCTGCGCCTGTGAAAGCGCTTCCAAGGAAGGGTGCTGGCTAGCAACAGCTTTCAGTGCTGGCACTTTTCATCTCTGAGCAATTGCTCGACGTTTGCAATTCCTCAGCTCGTGTCTACGAGACGGAGAGATAGTGACCGTGACGTTTGGTGGGTAGAGAAGCGCAAAGCCCCAGTGTTGCTGTGCCTGTGAAAGCGCTTCCAAGGAAGGGGGCTGGCTAGCAACAGCTTTCAGTGCTGGCACTTTTCATCTCTGAGCAATTGCTCGACGTTTGCAATTTCTCAGCTCGTGTCTACGAGACGGAGAGATAGTGACCGTGACGTTTGGTGGCTAGAGAAGCGCAAAGCCCCAGTGTTACTGCGCCTGTGAAAGCGCTTCCAAGGAAGGGTGCTGGCTAGCAACAGCTTTCAGTGCTGGCACTTTTCATCTCTGAGCAATTGCTCGACGTTTGCAATTTCTCACCTGAGCTCTCTTTAGAGTGCGCGAGAGTATGAGCAGAAGATTAAGTGGCTAGAGAAGCCCAGAGCCCCAGTGTGCTTAGGCCTACAAAAGCGCTTCCAAGGAAGGGTGCTGGCTAGCAACAGCTTTCAGTGCTGGCACTTTTCATCTCTGAGCAATTGCTCGACGTTTGCAATTTCTCCCCTGAGCTCTCTTTAGAGTGCGCGAGAGGATGAGCAGAAGATTCGGTGGCTAGAGAAGCCCAGAGCCCCAGTGTTCTTAGGCCTACAAAAGCGCTTCCAAGGAAGGGGGCTGGCTAGCAACAGCTTTCAGTGCTGGCACTTTTCATCTCTGAGCAATTGCTCGACGTTTGCAATTTCTCAGCTCGTGTCTACGAGACGGAGAGATAGTGACCGTGACGTTTGGTGGCTAGAGAAGCGCAAAGCCCCAGTGTTGCTGCACCTGTGAAAGCGCTTCCAAGGAAGGGTGCTGGCTAGCAACAGCTTTCAGTGCTGGCACTTTTCATCTCTGAGCAATTGCTCGACGTTTGCAATTTCTCACCTGAGCTCTCTTTAGAGTGTGCGAGAGGATGAGCAGAAGATTAGGTGGCTAGAGAAGCCCAGAGCCCCAGTGTTCTTAGGCCTACAAAAGCGCTTCCAAGGAAGGGTGCTGGCTAGCAACAGCTTTCAGTGCTGGCACTTTTCCTCTCTGAGCAATTGCTCGACGTTTGCAATTTCTCAGCTCGTGTCTACGAGACGGAAAGAGAATGTCCGTGACGTTTGGTGGCTAGAGAAACGCAAAGCCCCAGTGTTGCTGCGCCTGTGAAAGCGCTTCCAAGGAAGGGTGCTGGCTAGCAACAGCTTTCAGTGCTGGCACTTTTCATCTCTGAGCAATTGCTCGACAATTGCAATTTCTCAGCTCGTGTCTACGAGACGGAAAGAGAATGTCCGTGACGTTTGGTGGCTAGAGAAGCGCAAAGCCCCAGTGTTGCTGCGCCTGTGAAAGCGCTTCCAAGGAAGGGTGCTGGCTAGCAACAGCTTTCAGTGCTGGCACTTTTCATCTCTGAGCAATTGCTGGGCATTTGCAATTTCTCACCTGAGCTCTCTTTAGAGTCCGCGAGAGGATGAGCAGAAGATTAGGTGGCTAGAGAAGCCCAGAGCCCCAGTGTTCTTAGGCCTACAAAAGCGCTTCCAAGGAAGGGTGCTGGCTAGCAAGAGCTTTCAGTGCTGGCACTTTTCATCTCTGAGCAATTGCTCGACGTTTGCAATTTCTCAGCTCGTGTCTACGAGACGGAAAGAGAAGGACCGTGACGTTTGGTGGCTAGAGAAGCGCAAAGCCCCATTGTTGCTGCGCCTGTGAAAGCGCTTCCAAGGAAGGGTGCTGGCTAGCAACAGCTTTCAGTGCTGGCACTTTTCATCTCTGAGCAATTGCTCGACGTTTGCAATTTCTCAGCTCGTGTCTACGAGACGGAAAGAGAAGGACCGTGACGTTTGGTGGCTAGAGAAGCGCAAAGCCCCAGTGTTACTGCGCATGTGAAAGCGCTTCCAAGGAAGGGTGCTGGCTAGCAACAGCTTTCAGTGCTGGCACTTTTCATCTCTGAGCAATTGCTCGACGTTTGCAATTCCTCAGCTCGTGTCTACGAGACGGAAAGAGAAGGACCGTGACGTTTGGTGGGTAGAGAAGCGCAAAGCCCCAGTGTTGCTGCGCCTGTGAAAGCGCTTCCAAGGAAGGGTGCTGGCTAGCAACAGCTTTCAGTGCTGGCACTTTTCATCTCTGAGCAATTGCTCGACGTTTGCAATTTCTCACCTGAGCTCTCTTTAGAGTGCGCGAGAGGATGAGCAGAAGATTAAGTGGCTAGAGAAGCCCAGAGCCCCAGTGTGCTTAGGCCTACAAAAGCGCTTCCAAGGAAGGGTGCTGGCTAGCAACAGCTTTCAGTGCTGGCACTTTTCATCTCTGAGCAATTGCTCGACGTTTGCAATTTCTCAGCTCGTGTCTACGAGATGGAAAGAGAAGGACCGTGACGTTTGGTGCGTATAGAAGCGCAAAGCCCCAGTGTTGCTGCGCCTGTGAAAGCGCTTCCAAGGAAGGGTGCTGGCTAGCAACAGCTTTCAGTGCTGGCACTTTTCATCTCTGAGCAATTGCTCGACGATTGCAATTTCTCAGCTCGTGTCTACGAGACGGAGAGATAGTGACCGTGATGTTTGGTGGCTAGAGAAGCGCAAAGCCCCAGTGTTGCTGCACCTGTGAAAGCGCTTCCAAGGAAGGGGGCTGGCTAGCAACAGCTTTCAGTGCTGGCACTTTTCATCTCTGAGCAATTGCTCGACGTTTGCAATTTCTCCCCTGAGCTCTCTTTAGAGTGCGCGAGAGGATGAGCAGAAGATTAGGTGGCTAGAGAAGCCCAGAGCCCCAGTGGTCTTAGGCCTACAAAAGCGCTTCCAAGGAAGGGTGCTGGCTAGCAAGAGCTTTCAGTGCTGGCACTTTTCATCTCTGAGCAATTGCTCGACGTTTGCAATTTCTCAGCTCGTGTCTACGAGACGGAGAGATAGTGACCGTGACGTTTGGTGGGTAGAGAAGCGCAAAGCCCCAGTGTTGCTGCGCCTGTGAAAGCGCTTCCAAGGAAGGGTGCTGGCTAGCAACAGCTTTCAGTGCTGGCACTTTTCATCTCTGAGCAATTGCTCGACGTTTGCAATTTCTCACCTGAGCTCTCTTTAGAGTGCGCGAGAGGATGAGCAGAAGATTAGGTGGCTAGAGAAGCCCAGAGCCCCAGTGTTCTTAGGCCTACAAAAGCGCTTCCAAGGAAGGGGGCTGGCTAGCAAGAGCTTTCAGTGCTGGCACTTTTCCTCTCTGAGCAATTGCTCGACGTTTGCAATTTCTCACCTGAGCTCTCTTTAGAGTGCGCGAGAGGATGAGCAGAAGATTAGGTGGCTAGAGAAGCCCAGAGCCCCAGTGTGCTTAGGCCTACAAAAGCGCTTCCAAAGAAGGGTGCTGGCTAGCAACAGCTTTCAGTGCTGGCACTTTTCATCTCTGAGCAATTGCTGGACGTTTGCAATTTCTCAGCTCGTGTCTACGAGACGGAAAGAGAATGTCCGTGACGTTTGGTGGCTAGAGAAGCGCAAAGCCCCAGTGTTGCTGCGCCTGTGAAAGCGCTTCCAAGGAAGGGTGCTGGCTAGCAACAGCTTTCAGTGCTGGCACTTTTCATCTCTGAGCAATTGCTGGGCATTTGCAATTTCTCACCTGAGCTCTCTTTAGAGTGCGCGAGAGGATGAGCAGAAGATTAAGTGGCTAGAGAAGCCCAGAGCCCCAGTGTTCTTAGGCCTACAAAAGCGCTTCCAAGGAAGGGTGCTGGCTAGCAAGAGCTTTCAGTGCTGGCACTTTTCATCTCTGAGCAATTGCTCGACGTTTGCAATTTCTCAGCTCGTGTCTACGAGACGGAAAGAGAAGGACCGTGACGTTTGGTGGCTAGAGAAGCGCAAAGCCCCATTGTTGCTGCGCCTGTGAAAGCGCTTCCAAGGAAGGGTGCTGGCTAGCAACAGCTTTCAGTGCTGGCACTTTTCATCTCTGAGCAATTGCTCGACGTTTGCAATTTCTCAGCTCGTGTCTACGAGACGGAGAGATAGTGACCGTGACGTTTGGTGGGTAGAGAAGCGCAAAGCCCCAGTGTTGCTGTGCCTGTGAAAGCGCTTCCAAGGAAGGGGGCTGGCTAGCAACAGCTTTCAGTGCTGGCACTTTTCATCTCTGAGCAATTGCTCGACGTTTGCAATTTCTCAGCTCGTGTCTACGAGACGGAGAGATAGTGACCGTGACGTTTGGTGGCTAGAGAAGCGCAAAGCCCCAGTGTTACTGCGCCTGTGAAAGCGCTTCCAAGGAAGGGTGCTGGCTAGCAACAGCTTTCAGTGCTGGCACTTTTCATCTCTGAGCAATTGCTCGACGTTTGCAATTTCTCACCTGAGCTCTCTTTAGAGTGCGCGAGAGGATGAGCAGAAGATTAAGTGGCTAGAGAAGCCCAGAGCCCCAGTGTTCTTAGGTCTACAAAAGCGCTTCCAAGGAAGGGTGCTGGCTAGCAACAGCTTTCAGTGCTGGCACTTTTCCTCTCTGAGCAATTGCTCGACGTTTGCAATTTCTCACCTCGTGTCTACGAGACGGAAAGAGAAGGACCGTGACGTTTGGTGGCTAGAGAAGCGCAAAGCCCCAGTGTTGCTGCGCCTGTGAAAGCGCTTCCAAGGAAGGGTGCTGGCTAGCAAGAGCTTTCAGTGCTGGCACTTTTCATCTCTGAGCAATTGCTCGACGATTGCAATTTCTCAGCTCGTGTCTACGAGACGGAGAGATAGTGACCGTAACGTTTGGTGGCTAGAGAAGCGCAAAGCCCCAGTGTTGCTGCACCTGTGAAAGCGCTTCCAAGGAAGGGTGCTGGCTAGCAACAGCTTTCAGTGCTGGCACTTTTCATCTCTGAGCAATTGCTCGACGTTTGCAATTTCTCACCTGAGCTCTCTTTAGAGTGCGCGAGAGGATGAGCAGAAGATTCGGTGGCTAGAGAAGCCCAGAGCCCCAGTGTTCTTAGGCCTACAAAAGCGCTTCCAAGGAAGGGTGCTGCCTAGCAACAGCTTTCAGTGCTGGCACTTTTCATCTCTGAGCAATTGCTCGACGTTTGCAATTTCTCAGCTCTTGTCTACGAGACGGAAAGAGAAGGACCGTGATGTTTGGTGGCTAGAGAAGCGCAAAGCCCCAGTGTTGCTGCGCCTGTGAAAGCGCTTCCAAGGAAGGGTGCTGGCTAGCAACAGCTTTCAGTGCTGGCACTTTTCATCTCTGAGCAATTGCTCGACGTTTGCAATTTCTCACCTGAGCTCTCTTTAGAGTGTGCGAGAGGATGAGCAGAAGATTAGGTGGCTAGAGAAGCCCAGAGTCCCAGTGTTCTTAGGCCTACAAAAGCGCTTCCAAGGAAGGGTGCTGGCTAGCAACAGCTTTCAGTGCTGGCACTTTTCATCTCTGAGCAATTGCTCGACGTTTGCAATTTCTCACCTGAGCTCTCTTTAGAGTGTGCGAGAGGATGAGCAGAAGATTAGGTGGCTAGAGAAGCCCAGAGCCCCAGTGTGCTTAGGCCTACAAAAGCGCTTCCAAAGAAGGGTGCTGGCTAGCAACAGCTTTCAGTGCTGGCACTTTTCATCTCTGAGCAATTGCTCGACGTTTGCAATTTCTCAGCTCGTGTCTACGAGACGGAAAGAGAATGTCCGTGACGTTTGGTGGCTAGAGAAGCGCAAAGCCCCAGTGTTACTGCGCCTGTGAAAGCGCTTCCAAGGAAGGGGGCTGCCTAGCAACAGCTTTCAGTGCTGGCACTTTTCATCTCTGAGCAATTGCTCAAAGTTTGCAATTTCTCAGCTCGTGTCTACGAGACGGAGAGATAGTGACCGTGACGTTTGGTGGGTAGAGAAGCGCAAAGCCCCAGTGTTGCTGCGCCTGTGAAAGCGCTTCCAAGGAAGGGGGCTGGCTAGCAAGAGCTTTCAGTGCTGGCACTTTTCATCTCTGAGCAATTGCTCGACGTTTGCAATTTCTCACCTGAGCTCTCTTTAGAGTGCGCAAGAGGATGAGCACAAGATTAGGTGGCTAGAGAAGTCCAGAGCCCCAGTGTGCTTAGGCCTACAAAAGCGCTTCCAAGGAAGGGTGCTGCCTAGCAACAGCTTTCAGTGCTGGCACTTTTCATCTCTGAGCAATTGCTCCACGTTTGCAATTTCTCAGCTCGTGTCTACGAGACGGAAAGAGAAGGACCGTGACGTTTGGTGGGTAGAGAAGCGCAAAGCCCCAGTGTTACTGCGCCTGTGAAAGCGCTTCCAAGGAAGGGTGCTGGCTAGCAACAGCTTTCAGTGCTGGCACTTTTCATCTCTGAGCAATTGCTCGACGTTTGCAATTTCTCAGCTCGTGTCTACGAGACGGAGAGATAGTGACCGTGACGTTTGGTGGCTAGAGAAGCGCAAAGCCCCAGTGTTGCTGCACCTGTGAAAGCGCTTCTAAGGAAGGGTGCTGGCTAGCAACAGCTTTCAGTGCTGGCACTTTTCATCTCTGAGCAATTGCTCGACGTTTGCAATTTCTCACCTGAGCTCTCTTTAGAGTGCGCGAGAGGATGAGCAGAAGATTAGGTGGCTAGAGAAGACCAGAGCCCCAGTGTGCTTAGGCCTACAAAAGCGCTTCCAAGGAAGGGGGCTGGCTAGCAACAGCTTTCAGTGCTGGCACTTTTCATCTCTGAGCAATTGCTCGACGTTTGCAATTTCTCAGCTCGTGTCTACGAGACGGAAAGAGAAGGACAGTGACGTTTGGTGGGTAGAGAAGCGCAAAGCCCCAGTGTTACTGCGCCTGTGAAAGCGCTTCCAAGGAAGGGTGCTGGCTAGCAACAGCTTTCAGTGCTGGCACTTTTCATCTCTGAGCAATTGCTGGACGTTTGCAATTTCTCACCTCGTGTCTACGAGACGGAGAGATAGTAACCGTGACGTTTGGTGGCTAGAGAAGCGCAAAGCCCCAGTGTTGCTGCGCCTGTGAAAGCGCTTCCAAGGAAGGGGGCTGGCTAGCAACAGCTTTCAGTGCTGGCACTTTTCATCTCTGAGCAATTGCTCGACGTTTGCAATTTCTCACCTGAGCTCTCTTTAGAGTGCGCGAGAGGATGAGCAGAAGATTAAGTGGCTAGAGAAGCCCAGAGCCCCAGTGTGCTTAGGCCTACAAAAGCGCTTCCAAGGAAGGGTGCTGGCTAGCAACAGCTTTCAGTGCTGGCACTTTTCATCTCTGAGCAATTGCTCGACGTTTGCAATTTCTCCCCTGAGCTCTCTTTAGAGTGCGCGAGAGGATGCGCAGAAGATTCGGTGGCTAGAGAAGCCCAGAGCCCCAGTGTTCTTAGGCCTACAAAAGCGCTTCCAAGGAAGGGGGCTGGCTAGCAACAGCTTTCAGTGCTGGCACTTTTCATCTCTGAGCAATTGCTCGACGTTTGCAATTTCTCAGCTCGTGTCTACGAGACGGAGAGATAGTGACCGTGACGTTTGGTGCCTAGAGAAGCGCAAAGCCCCAGTGTTGCTGCACCTGTGAAAGCGCTTCCAAGGAAGGGTGCTGGCTAGCAACAGCTTTCAGTGCTGGCACTTTTCATCTCTGAGCAATTGCTCGACGTTTGCAATTTCTCACCTGAGCTCTCTTTAGAGTGTGCGAGAGGATGAGCAGAAGATTAGGTGGCTAGAGAAGCCCAGAGCCCCAGTGTTCTTAGGCCTACAAAAGCGCTTCCAAGGAAGGGGGCTGGCTAGCAACAGCTTTCAGTGCTGGCACTTTTCCTCTCTGAGCAATTGCTCGACGTTTGCAATTTCTCAGCTCGTGTCTACGAGACGGAAAGAGAATGTCCGTGACGTTTGGTGGCTAGAGAAACGCAAAGCCCCAGTGTTGCTGCGCCTGTGAAAGCGCTTCCAAGGAAGGGTGCTGGCTAGCAACAGCTTTCAGTGCTGGCACTTTTCATCTCTGAGCAATTGCTCGACAATTGCAATTTCTCAGCTCGTGTCTACGAGACGGAAAGAGAATGTCCGTGACGTTTGGTGGCTAGAGAAGCGCAAAGCCCCAGTGTTGCTGCGCCTGTGAAAGCGCTTCCAAGGAAGGGTGCTGGCTAGCAACAGCTTTCAGTGCTGGCACTTTTCATCTCTGAGCAATTGCTGGGCATTTGCAATTTCTCACCTGAGCTCTCTTTAGAGTCCGCGAGAGGATGAGCAGAAGATTAGGTGGCTAGAGAAGCCCAGAGCCCCAGTGTTCTTAGGCCTACAAAAGCGCTTCCAAGGAAGGGTGCTGGCTAGCAAGAGCTTTCAGTGCTGGCACTTTTCATCTCTGAGCAATTGCTCGACGTTTGCAATTTCTCAGCTCGTGTCTACGAGACGGAAAGAGAAGGACCGTGACGTTTGGTGGCTAGAGAAGCGCAAAGCCCCATTGTTGCTGCGCCTGTGAAAGCGCTTCCAAGGAAGGGTGCTGGCTAGCAACAGCTTTCAGTGCTGGCACTTTTCATCTCTGAGCAATTGCTCGACGTTTGCAATTTCTCAGCTCGTGTCTACGAGACGGAAAGAGAAGGACCGTGACGTTTGGTGGCTAGAGAAGCGCAAAGCCCCAGTGTTACTGCGCATGTGAAAGCGCTTCCAAGGAAGGGTGCTGGCTAGCAAGAGCTTTCAGTGCTGGCACTTTTCATCTCTGAGCAATTGCTCGACGTTTGCAATTCCTCAGCTCGTGTCTACGAGACGGAAAGAGAAGGACCGTGACGTTTGGTGGCTAGAGAAGCGCAAAGCCCCAGTGTTGCTGCGCCTGTGAAAGCGCTTCCAAGGAAGGGTGCTGGCTAGCAACAGCTTTCAGTGCTGGCACTTTTCATCTCTGAGCAATTGCTCGACGTTTGCAATTTCTCAGCTCGTGTCTACGAGACGGAGAGATAGTGACCGTGACGTTTGGTGGCTAGAGAAGCGCAAAGCCCCAGTGTTGCTGCGCCTGTGAAAGCGCTTCCAAGGAAGGGGGCTGGCTAGCAACAACTTTCAGTGCTGGCACTTTTCATCTCTGAGCAATTGCTCGACGTTTGCAATTTCTCACCTGAGCTCTCTTTAGAGTGCGCGAGAGGATGAGCACAAGATTAGGTGGCTAGAGAAGCCCAGAGCCCCAGTGTGCTTAGGCCTACAAAAGCGCTTCCAAGGAAGGGTGCTGGCTAGCAACAGCTTTCAGTGCTGGCACTTTTCATCTCTGAGCAATTGCTCGACGTTTGCAATTTCTCAGCTCGTGTCTACGAGATGGAAAGAGAAGGACCGTGACTTTTGGTGCGTATAGAAGCGCAAAGCCCCAGTGTTGCTGCGCCTGTGAAAGCGCTTCCAAGGAAGGGTGCTGGCTAGCAACAGCTTTCAGTGCTGGCACTTTTCATCTCTGAGCAATTGCTCGACAATTGCAATTTCTCAGCTCGTGTCTACGAGACGGAGAGATAGTGACCGTGATGTTTGGTGGCTAGAGAAGCGCAAAGCCCCAGTGTTGCTGCACCTGTGAAAGCGCTTCCAAGGAAGGGGGCTGGCTAGCAACAGCTTTCAGTGCTGGCACTTTTCATCTCTGAGCAATTGCTCGACGTTTGCAATTTCTCCCCTGAGCTCTCTTTAGAGTGCGCGAGAGGATGAGCAGAAGATTAGGTGGCTAGAGAAGCCCAGAGCCCCAGTGTTCTTAGGCCTACAAAAGCGCTTCCAAGGAAGGGTGCTGGCTAGCAAGAGCTTTCAGTGCTGGCACTTTTCATCTCTGAGCAATTGCTCGACGTTTGCAATTTCTCAGCTCGTGTCTACGAGACGGAGAGATAGTGACCGTGACGTTTGGTGGCTAGAGAAGCGCAAAGCCCCAGTGTTGCTGCGCCTGTGAAAGCGCTTCCAAGGAAGGGTGCTGGCTAGCAACAGCTTTCAGTGCTGGCACTTTTCATCTCTGAGCAATTGCTCGACGTTTGCAATTTCTCACCTGAGCTCTCTTTAGAGTGCGCGAGAGGATGAGCAGAAGATTAGGTGGCTAGAGAAGCCCAGAGCCCCAGTGTTCTTAGGCCTACAAAAGCGCTTCCAAGGAAGGGGGCTGGCTAGCAACAGCTTTCAGTGCTGGCACTTTTCCTCTCTGAGCAATTGCTCGACGTTTGCAATTTCTCACCTGAGCTCTCTTTAGAGTGCGCGAGAGGATGAGCAGAAGATTAGGTGGCTAGAGAAGCCCAGAGCCCCAGTGTGCTTAGGCCTACAAAAGCGCTTCCAAAGAAGGGTGCTGGCTAGCAACAGCTTTCAGTGCTGGCACTTTTCATCTCTGAGCAATTGCTGGACGTTTGCAATTTCTCAGCTCGTGTCTACGAGACGGAAAGAGAATGTCCGTGACGTTTGGTGGCTAGAGAAGCGCAAAGCCCCAGTGTTGCTGCGCCTGTGAAAGCGCTTCCAAGGAAGGGTGCTGGCTAGCAACAGCTTTCAGTGCTGGCACTTTTCATCTCTGAGCAATTGCTGGGCATTTGCAATTTCTCACCTGAGCTCTCTTTAGAGTGCGCGAGAGGATGAGCAGAAGATGAGGTGGCTAGAGAAGCCCAGAGCCCCAGTGTTCTTAGGCCTACAAAAGCGCTTCCAAGGAAGGGTGCTGGCTAGCAAGAGCTTTCAGTGCTGGCACTTTTCATCTCTGAGCAATTGCTCGACGTTTGCAATTTCTCAGCTCGTGTCTACGAGACGGAAAGAGAAGGACCGTGACGTTTGGTGGCTAGAGAAGCGCAAAGCCCCATTGTTGCTGCGCCTGTGAAAGCGCTTCCAAGGAAGGGTGCTGGCTAGCAAGAGCTTTCAGTGCTGGCACTTTTCATCTCTGAGCAATTGCTCGACGTTTGCAATTTCTCAGCTCGTGTCTACGAGACGGAAAGAGAAGGACCGTGACGTTTGGTGGGTAGAGAAGCGCAAAGCCCCAGTGTTGCTGCGCCTGTGAAAGCGCTTCCAAGGAAGGGGGCTGGCTAGCAACAGCTTTCAGTGCTGGCACTTTTCATCTCTGAGCAATTGCTCGACGTTTGCAATTTCTCAGCTCGTGTCTACGAGACGGAGAGATAGTGACCGTGACGTTTGGTGGCTAGAGAAGCGCAAAGCCCCAGTGTTGCTGCACCTCTGAAAGCGCTTCCAAGGAAGGGTGCTGGCTAGCAACAGCTTTCAGTGCTGGCACTTTTCATCTCTGAGCAATTGCTCGACGTTTGCAATTTCTCACCTGAGCTCTCTTTAGAGTGCGCGAGAGGATGAGCAGAAGATTAAGTGGCTAGAGAAGCCCAGAGCCCCAGTGTTCTTAGGTCTACAAAAGCGCTTCCAAGGAAGGGTGCTGGCTAGCAACAGCTTTCAGTGCTGGCACTTTTCATCTCTGAGCAATTGCTCGACGTTTGCAATTTCTCACCTGAGCTCTCTTTAGAGTGCGCGAGAGGATGAGCAGAAGATTCGGTGGCTAGAGAAGCCCAGAGCCCCAGTGTTCTTAGGCCTACAAAAGCGCTTCCAAGGAAGGGGGCTGGCTAGCAACAGCTTTCAGTGCTGGCACTTTTCATCTCTGAGCAATTGCTCGACGTTTGCAATTTCTCAGCTCGTGTCTACGAGACGGAAAGAGAAGGACCGTGATGTTTGGTGGCTAGAGAAGCGCAAAGCCCCAGTGTTGCTGCGCCTGTGAAAGCGCTTCCAAGGAAGGGTGCTGGCTAGCAACAGCTTTCAGTGCTGGCACTTTTCATCTCTGAGCAATTGCTCGACGTTTGCAATTTCTCACCTGAGCTCTCTTTAGAGTGCGCGAGAGGATGAGCAGAAGATTAGGTGGCTAGAGAAGCCCAGAGTCCCAGTGTTCTTAGGCCTACAAAAGCGCTTCCAAGGAAGGGTGCTGGCTAGCAACAGCTTTCAGTGCTGGCACTTTTCCTCTCTGAGCAATTGCTCGACGTTTGCAATTTCTCACCTGAGCTCTCTTTAGAGTGTGCGAGAGGATGAGCAGAAGATTAGGTGGCTAGAGAAGCCCAGAGCCCCAGTGTGCTTAGGCCTACAAAAGCGCTTCCAAAGAAGGGTGCTGGCTAGCAACAGCTTTCAGTGCTGGCACTTTTCATCTCTGAGCAATTGCTGGACGTTTGCAATTTCTCAGCTCGTGTCTACGAGACGGAAAGAGAATGTCCGTGACGTTTGGTGGCTAGAGAAGCGCAAAGCCCCAGTGTTGCTGCGCCTGTGAAAGCGCTTCCAAGGAAGGGTGCTGGCTAGCAACAGCTTTCAGTGCTGGCACTTTTCATCTCTGAGCAATTGCTGGGCATTTGCAATATCTCACCTGAGCTCTCTTTAGAGTGTGCGAGAGGATGAGCAGAAGATTAGGTGGCTAGAGAAGCCCAGAGCCCCAGTGTTCTTAGGCCTACAAAAGCGCTTCCAAGGAAGGGGGCTGGCTAGCAAGAGCTTTCAGTGCTGGCACTTTTCATCTCTGAGCAATTGCTCGACGTTTGCAATTTCTCAGCTCGTGTCTACGAGACGGAAAGAGAAGGACCGTGACGTTTGGTGGCTAGAGAAGCGCAAAGCCCCATTGTTGCTGCGCCTGTGAAAGCGCTTCCAAGGAAGGGTGCTGGCTAGCAAGAGCTTTCAGTGCTGGCACTTTTCATCTCTGAGCAATTGCTCGACGTTTGCAATTTCTCAGCTCGTGTCTACGAGACGGAAAGAGAAGGACCGTGACGTTTGGTGGCTAGAGAAGCGCAAAGCCCCAGTGTTACTGCGCATGTGAAAGCGCTTCCAAGGAAGGGTGCTGGCTAGCAACAGCTTTCAGTGCTGGCACTTTTCCTCTCTGAGCAATTGCTCGACGTTTGCAATTTCTCAGCTCGTGTCTACGAGACGGAAAGAGAAGGACCGTGACGTTTGGTGGGTAGAGAAGCGCAAAGCCCCAGTGTTACTGCGCCTGTGAAAGCGCTTCCAAGGAAGGGTGCTGGCTAGCAACAGCTTTCAGTGCTGGCACTTTTCATCTCTGAGCAATTGCTCGACGTTTGCAATTTCTCACCTCGTGTCTACGAGACGGAGAGATAGTAACCGTGACGTTTGGTGGCTAGAGAAGCGCAAAGCCCCAGTGTTGCTGCGCCTGTGAAAGCGCTTCCAAGGAAGGGGGCTGGCTAGCAACAGCTTTCAGTGCTGGCACTTTTCATCTCTGAGCAATTGCTCGACGTTTGCAATTTCTCACCTGAGCTCTCTTTAGAGTGCGCGAGAGGATGAGCAGAAGATTAAGTGGCTAGAGAAGCCCAGAGCCCCAGTGTGCTTAGGCCTACAAAAGCGCTTCCAAGGAAGGGTGCTGGCTAGCAACAGCTTTCAGTGCTGGCACTTTTCATCTCTGAGCAATTGCTCGACGTTTGCAATTTCTCCCCTGAGCTCTCTTTAGAGTGCGCGAGAGGATGCGCAGAAGATTCGGTGGCTAGAGAAGCCCAGAGCCCCAGTGTTCTTAGGCCTACAAAAGCGCTTCCAAGGAAGGGGGCTGGCTAGCAACAGCTTTCAGTGCTGGCACTTTTCATCTCTGAGCAATTGCTCGACGTTTGCAATTTCTCAGCTCGTGTCTACGAGACGGAGAGATAGTGACCGTGACGTTTGGTGGCTAGAGAAGCGCAAAGCCCCAGTGTTGCTGCACCTGTGAAAGCGCTTCCAAGGAAGGGTGCTGGCTAGCAACAGCTTTCAGTGCTGGCACTTTTCATCTCTGAGCAATTGCTCGACGTTTGCAATTTCTCACCTGAGCTCTCTTTAGAGTGCGCGAGAGGATGAGCAGAAGATTAGGTGGCTAGAGAAGCCCAGAGCCCCAGTGTTCTTAGGCCTACAAAAGCGCTTCCAAGGAAGGGTGCTGGCTAGCAACAGCTTTCAGTGCTGGCACTTTTCCTCTCTGAGCAATTGCTCGACGTTTGCAATTTCTCAGCTCGTGTCTACGAGACGGAAAGAGAATGTCCGTGACGTTTGGTGGCTAGAGAAACGCAAAGCCCCAGTGTTGCTGCGCCTGTGAAAGCGCTTCCAAGGAAGGGTGCTGGCTAGCAACAGCTTTCAGTGCTGGCACTTTTCATCTCTGAGCAATTGCTCGACAATTGCAATTTCTCAGCTCGTGTCTACGAGACGGAAAGAGAATGTCCGTGACGTTTGGTGGCTAGAGAAGCGCAAAGCCCCAGTGTTGCTGCGCCTGTGAAAGCGCTTCCAAGGAAGGGTGCTGGCTAGCAACAGCTTTCAGTGCTGGCACTTTTCATCTCTGAGCAATTGCTGGGCATTTGCAATTTCTCACCTGAGCTCTCTTTAGAGTCCGCGAGAGGATGAGCAGAAGATTAGGTGGCTAGAGAAGCCCAGAGCCCCAGTGTTCTTAGGCCTACAAAAGCGCTTCCAAGGAAGGGTGCTGGCTAGCAAGAGCTTTCAGTGCTGGCACTTTTCATCTCTGAGCAATTGCTCGACGTTTGCAATTTCTCAGCTCGTGTCTACGAGACGGAAAGAGAAGGACCGTGACGTTTGGTGGCTAGAGAAGCGCAAAGCCCCATTGTTGCTGCGCCTGTGAAAGCGCTTCCAAGGAAGGGTGCTGGCTAGCAACAGCTTTCAGTGCTGGCACTTTTCATCTCTGAGCAATTGCTCGACGTTTGCAATTTCTCAGCTCGTGTCTACGAGACGGAAAGAGAAGGACCGTGACGTTTGGTGGCTAGAGAAGCGCAAAGCCCCAGTGTTACTGCGCATGTGAAAGCGCTTCCAAGGAAGGGTGCTGGCTAGCAAGAGCTTTCAGTGCTGGCACTTTTCATCTCTGAGCAATTGCTCGACGTTTGCAATTCCTCAGCTCGTGTCTACGAGACGGAAAGAGAAGGACCGTGACGTTTGGTGGCTAGAGAAGCGCAAAGCCCCAGTGTTGCTGCGCCTGTGAAAGCGCTTCCAAGGAAGGGTGCTGGCTAGCAACAGCTTTCAGTGCTGGCACTTTTCATCTCTGAGCAATTGCTCGACGTTTGCAATTTCTCAGCTCGTGTCTACGAGACGGAGAGATAGTGACCGTGACGTTTGGTGGCTAGAGAAGCGCAAAGCCCCAGTGTTGCTGCGCCTGTGAAAGCGCTTCCAAGGAAGGGGGCTGGCTAGCAACAACTTTCAGTGCTGGCACTTTTCATCTCTGAGCAATTGCTCGACGTTTGCAATTTCTCACCTGAGCTCTCTTTAGAGTGCGCGAGAGGATGAGCACAAGATTAGGTGGCTAGAGAAGCCCAGAGCCCCAGTGTGCTTAGGCCTACAAAAGCGCTTCCAAGGAAGGGTGCTGGCTAGCAACAGCTTTCAGTGCTGGCACTTTTCATCTCTGAGCAATTGCTCGACGTTTGCAATTTCTCAGCTCGTGTCTACGAGATGGAAAGAGAAGGACCGTGACTTTTGGTGCGTATAGAAGCGCAAAGCCCCAGTGTTGCTGCGCCTGTGAAAGCGCTTCCAAGGAAGGGTGCTGGCTAGCAACAGCTTTCAGTGCTGGCACTTTTCATCTCTGAGCAATTGCTCGACGATTGCAATTTCTCAGCTCGTGTCTACGAGACGGAGAGATAGTGACCGTGATGTTTGGTGGCTAGAGAAGCGCAAAGCCCCAGTGTTGCTGCACCTGTGAAAGCGCTTCCAAGGAAGGGGGCTGGCTAGCAACAGCTTTCAGTGCTGGCACTTTTCATCTCTGAGCAATTGCTCGACGTTTGCAATTTCTCCCCTGAGCTCTCTTTAGAGTGCGCGAGAGGATGAGCAGAAGATTAGGTGGCTAGAGAAGCCCAGAGCCCCAGTGTTCTTAGGCCTACAAAAGCGCTTCCAAGGAAGGGTGCTGGCTAGCAAGAGCTTTCAGTGCTGGCACTTTTCATCTCTGAGCAATTGCTCGACGTTTGCAATTTCTCAGCTCGTGTCTACGAGACGGAGAGATAGTGACCGTGACGTTTGGTGGGTAGAGAAGCGCAAAGCCCCAGTGTTGCTGCGCCTGTGAAAGCGCTTCCAAGGAAGGGTGCTGGCTAGCAACAGCTTTCAGTGCTGGCACTTTTCATCTCTGAGCAATTGCTCGACGTTTGCAATTTCTCACCTGAGCTCTCTTTAGAGTGCGCGAGAGGATGAGCAGAAGATTAGGTGGCTAGAGAAGCCCAGAGCCCCAGTGTTCTTAGGCCTACAAAAGCGCTTCCAAGGAAGGGGGCTGGCTAGCAACAGCTTTCAGTGCTGGCACTTTTCCTCTCTGAGCAATTGCTCGACGTTTGCAATTTCTCACCTGAGCTCTCTTTAGAGTGCGCGAGAGGATGAGCAGAAGATTAGGTGGCTAGAGAAGCCCAGAGCCCCAGTGTGCTTAGACCTACAAAAGCGCTTCCAAAGAAGGGTGCTGGCTAGCAACAGCTTTCAGTGCTGGCACTTTTCATCTCTGAGCAATTGCTGGACGTTTGCAATTTCTCAGCTCGTGTCTACGAGACGGAAAGAGAATGTCCGTGACGTTTGGTGGCTAGAGAAGCGCAAAGCCCCAGTGTTGCTGCGCCTGTGAAAGCGCTTCCAAGGAAGGGTGCTGGCTAGCAACAGCTTTCAGTGCTGGCACTTTTCATCTCTGAGCAATTGCTGGGCATTTGTAATTTCTCACCTGAGCTCTCTTTAGAGTGCGCGAGAGGATGAGCAGAAGATTAGGTGGCTAGAGAAGCCCAGAGCCCCAGTGTTCTTAGGCCTACAAAAGCGCTTCCAAGGAAGGGTGCTGGCTAGCAAGAGCTTTCAGTGCTGGCACTTTTCATCTCTGAGCAATTGCTCGACGTTTGCAATTTCTCAGCTCGTGTCTACGAGACGGAAAGAGAAGGACCGTGACGTTTGGTGGGTAGAGAAGCGCAAAGCCCCATTGTTGCTGCGCCTGTGAAAGCGCTTCCAAGGAAGGGTGCTGGCTAGCAACAGCTTTCAGTGCTGGCACTTTTCCTCTCTGAGCAATTGCTCGACGTTTGCAATTTCTCAGCTCGTGTCTACGAGACGGAAAGAGAAGGACCGTGACGTTTGGTGGGTAGAGAAGCGCAAAGCCCCAGTGTTGCTGCGCCTGTGAAAGCGCTTCCAAGGAAGGGTGCTGGCTAGCAACAGCTTTCAGTGCTGGCACTTTTCATCTCTGAGCAATTGCTCGACGTTTGCAATTTCTCAGCTCGTGTCTACGAGACGGAGAGATAGTGACCGTGACGTTTGGTGGCTAGAGAAGCGCAAAGCCCCAGTGTTACTGCGCCTGTGAAAGCGCTTCCAAGGAAGGGTGCTGGCTAGCAACAGCTTTCAGTGCTGGCACTTTTCATCTCTGAGCAATTGCTCGACGTTTGCAATTTCTCACCTGAGCTCTCTTTAGAGTGCGCGAGAGGATGAGCAGAAGATTAAGTGGCTAGAGAAGCCCAGAGCCCCAGTGTTCTTAGGTCTACAAAAGCGCTTCCAAGGAAGGGTGCTGGCTAGCAACAGCTTTCAGTGCTGGCACTTTTCATCTCTGAGCAATTGCTCGACGTTTGCAATTTCTCACCTGAGCTCTCTTTAGAGTGCGCGAGAGGATGAGCAGAAGATTCGGTGGCTAGAGAAGCCCAGAGCCCCAGTGTTCTTAGGCCTACAAAAGCGCTTCCAAGGAAGGGGGCTGGCTAGCAACAGCTTTCAGTGCTGGCACTTTTCATCTCTGAGCAATTGCTCGACGTTTGCAATTTCTCAGCTCGTGTCTACGAGACGGAAAGAGAAGGACCGTGATGTTTGGTGGCTAGAGAAGCGCAAAGCCCCAGTGTTGCTGCGCCTGTGAAAGCGCTTCCAAGGAAGGGTGCTGGCTAGCAAGAGCTTTCAGTGCTGGCACTTTTCATCTCTGAGCAATTGCTCGACGTTTGCAATTTCTCACCTGAGCTCTCTTTAGAGTGCGCGAGAGGATGAGCAGAAGATTAGGTGGCTAGAGAAGCCCAGAGTCCCAGTGTTCTTAGGCCTACAAAAGCGCTTCCAAGGAAGGGTGCTGGCTAGCAACAGCTTTCAGTGCTGGCACTTTTCCTCTCTGAGCAATTGCTCGACGTTTGCAATTTCTCACCTGAGCTCTCTTTAGAGTGTGCGAGAGGATGAGCAGAAGATTAGGTGGCTAGAGAAGCCCAGAGCCCCAGTGTGCTTAGGCCTACAAAAGCGCTTCCAAAGAAGGGTGCTGGCTAGCAACAGCTTTCAGTGCTGGCACTTTTCATCTCTGAGCAATTGCTGGACGTTTGCAATTTCTCAGCTCGTGTCTACGAGACGGAAAGAGAATGTCCGTGACGTTTGGTGGCTAGAGAAGCGCAAAGCCCCATTGTTGCTGCGCCTGTGAAAGCGCTTCCAAGGAAGGGTGCTGGCTAGCAACAGCTTTCAGTGCTGGCACTTTTCATCTCTGAGCAATTGCTCGACGTTTGCAATTTCTCACCTGAGCTCTCTTTAGAGTGTGCGAGAGGATGAGCAGAAGATTAGGTGGCTAGAGAAGCCCAGAGCCCCAGTGTTCTTAGGCCTACAAAAGCGCTTCCAAGGAAGGGGGCTGGCTAGCAAGAGCTTTCAGTGCTGGCACTTTTCATCTCTGAGCAATTGCTCGACGTTTGCAATTTCTCAGCTCGTGTCTACGAGACGGAAAGAGAAGGACCGTGACGTTTGGTGGCTAGAGAAGCGCAAAGCCCCATTGTTGCTGCGCCTGTGAAAGCGCTTCCAAGGAAGGGTGCTGGCTAGCAAGAGCTTTCAGTGCTGGCACTTTTCATCTCTGAGCAATTGCTCGACGTTTGCAATTTCTCAGCTCGTGTCTACGAGACGGAAAGAGAAGGACCGTGACGTTTGGTGGCTAGAGAAGCGCAAAGCCCCAGTGTTACTGCGCATGTGAAAGCGCTTCCAAGGAAGGGTGCTGGCTAGCAACAGCTTTCAGTG
Source organism: Sarcoramphus papa (assembly GCA_037962945.1). Classification (NCBI taxonomy): domain Eukaryota; kingdom Metazoa; phylum Chordata; class Aves; order Accipitriformes; family Cathartidae; genus Sarcoramphus; species Sarcoramphus papa. Next base: position 14,809,851 of record CM075595.1, on the reverse strand, counting down.
CTGGCACTTTTCCTCTCTGAGCAATTGCTCGACGTTTGCAATTTCTCAGCTCGTGTCTACGAGACGGAAAGAGAAGGACCGTGACGTTTGGTGGCTAGAGAAGCGCAAAGCCCCAGTGTTGCTGCACCTGTGAAAGCGCTTCCAAGGAAGGGGGCTGGCTAGCAACAGCTTTCAGTGCTGGCACTTTTCATCTCTGAGCAATTGCTCGACGTTTGCAATTTCTCAGCTCGTGTCTACGAGACGGAGATATAGTGACCGTGACGTTTGGTGGCTAGAGAAGCGCAAAGCCCCAGTGTTACTGCGCCTGTGAAAGCGCTTCCAAGGAAGGGGGCTGGCTAGCAACAGCTTTCAGTGCTGGCACTTTTCATCTCTGAGCAATTGCTCGACGTTTGCAATTTCTCACCTGAGCTCTCTTTAGAGTGCGCGAGAGGATGAGCAGAAGATTAAGTGGCTAGAGAAGCCCAGAGCCCCAGTGTTCTTAGGCCTACAAAAGCGCTTCCAAGGAAGGGTGCTGGCTAGCAACAGCTTTCAGTGCTGGCACTTTTCATCTCTCAGCAATTGCTCGACGTTTGCAATTTCTCAGCTCGTGTCTACGAGACGGAAAGAGAAGGACCGTGACGTTTGGTGGCTAGAGAAGCGCAAAGCCCCAGTGTTGCTGCGCCTGTGAAAGCGCTTCCAAGGAAGGGTGCTGGCTAGCAAGAGCTTTCAGTGCTGGCACTTTTCATCTCTGAGCAATTGCTCGACGATTGCAATTTCTCAGCTCGTGTCTACGAGACGGAGATATGGTGACCGTGACGTTTGGTGGGTAGAGAAGCGCAAAGCCCCAGTGTTGCTGCACCTGTGAAAGCGCTTCCAAGGAAGGGGTCTGGCTAGCAACAGCTTTCAGTGCTGGCACTTTTCATCTCTGAGCAATTGCTCGACGTTTGCAATTTCTCACCTGAGCTCTCTTTAGAGTGCGCGAGAGGATGAGCAGAAGATTAGGTGGCTAGAGAAGCCCAGAGTCCCAGTGTGCTTAGGCCTACAAAAGCGCTTCCAAGGAAGGGTGCTGGCTAGCAACAGCTTTCAGTGCTGGCACTTTTCATCTCTGAGCAATTGCTCGACGTTTGCAATTTCTCAGCTCGTGTCTACGAGACGGAGAGATAGTGACCGTGACGTTTGGTGGCTAGAGAAGCGCAAAGCCCCAGTGTTGTTGCACCTGTGAAAGCGCTTCCAAGGAAGGGGGCTGGCTAGCAACAGCTTTCAGTGCTGGCACTTTTCATCTCTGAGCAATTGCTCGACGTTTGCAATTTCTCACCTGAGCTCTCTTTAGAGTGTGCGAGAGGATGAGCAGAAGATGAGGTGGCTAGAGAAGACCAGAGCCCCAGTGTGCTTAGGCCTACAAAAGCGCTTCCAAGGAAGGGGGCTGGCTAGCAACAGCTTTCAGTGCTGGCACTTTTCATCTCTGAGCAATTGCTCGACGTTTGCAATTTCTCAGCTCGTGTCTACGAGACGGAAAGAGAAGGACCGTGACGTTTGGTGGCTAGAGAAGCGCAAAGCCCCAGTGTTGCTGCGCCTGTGAAAGCGCTTCCAAGGAAGGGTGCTGGCTAGCAAGAGCTTTCAGTGCTGGCACTTTTCATCTCTGAGCAATTGCTCGACGTTTGCAATTTCTCACCTGAGCTCTCTTTAGAGTGCGTGAGAGGATGAGCAGAAGATGAGGTGGCTAGAGAAGCCCAGAGCCCCAGTGTTCTTAGGCCTACAAAAGCGCTTCCAAGGAAGGGTGCTGGCTAGCAAGAGCTTTCAGTGCTGGCACTTTTCATCTCTGAGCAATTGCTCGACGTTTGCAATTTCTCAGCTCGTGTCTACGAGACGGAGAGATAGTGACCGTGACGTTTGGTGGCTAGAGAAGCGCAAAGCCCCAGTGTTACTGCGCCTGTGAAAGCGCTTCCAAGGAAGGGGGCTGGCTAGCAACAGCTTTCAGTGCTGGCAGTTTTCATCTCTGAGCAATTGCTCGACGTTTGCAATTTCTCAGCTCGTGTCTACGAGACGGAGAGATAGTGACCGTAACGTTTGGTGGGTAGAGAAGCGCAAAGCCCCAGTGTTGCTGCACCTGTGAAAGCGCTTCCAAGGAAGGGTGCTGGCTAGCAACAGCTTTCAGTGCTGGCACTTTTCATCTCTGAGCAATTGCTCGACGTTTGCAATTTCTCACCTGAGCTCTCTTTAGAGTGCGCGAGAGGATGAGCAGAAGATTCGGTGGCTAGAGAAGCCCAGAGCCCCAGTGTTCTTAGGCCTACAAAAGCGCTTCCAAGGAAGGGTGCTGGCTAGCAACAGCTTTCAGTGCTGGCACTTTTCATCTCTGAGCAATTGCTCGACGTTTGCAATTTCTCACCTGAGCTCTCTTTAGAGTGCGCGAGAGGATGAGCAGAAGATTAGGTGGCTAGAGAAGCCCAGAGCCCCAGTGTTCTTAGGCCTACAAAAGCGCTTCCAAGGAAGGGGGCTGTCTAGCAACAGCTTTCAGTGCTGGCACTTTTCATCTCTGAGCAATTGCTCGACGTTTGCAATTTCTCAGCTCGTGTCTACGAGACGGAAAGAGAAGGACCGTGACGTTTGGTGGCTAGAGAAGCGCAAAGCCCCAGTGTTGCTGCGCCTGTGAAAGCGCTTCCAAGGAAGGGTGCTGGCTAGCAACAGCTTTCAGTGCTGGCACTTTTCATCTCTGAGCAATTGCTCGACGTTTGCAATTTCTCACCTGAGCTCTCTTTAGAGTGTGCGAGAGGATGAGCAGAAGATGAGGTGGCTAGAGAAGCCCAGAGCCCCAGTGTTCTTAGGCCTACAAAAGCGCTTCCAAGGAAGGGTGCTGGCTAGCAACAGCTTTCAGTGCTGGCACTTTTCATCTCTGAGCAATTGCTCGACGTTTGCAATTTCTCAGCTCGTGTCTACGAGATGGAAAGAGAAGGACCGTGACTTTTGGTGCGTATAGAAGCGCAAAGCCCCAGTGTTGCTGCGCCTGTGAAAGCGCTTCCAAGGAAGGGTGCTGGCTAGCAACAGCTTTCAGTGCTGGCACTTTTCATCTCTGAGCAATTGCTCGACGATTGCAATTTCTCAGCTCGTGTCTACGAGACGGAGAGATAGTGACCGTGATGTTTGGTGGCTAGAGAAGCGCAAAGCCCCAGTGTTGCTGCACCTGTGAAAGCGCTTCCAAGGAAGGGGGCTGGCTAGCAACAGCTTTCAGTGCTGGCACTTTTCATCTCTGAGCAATTGCTCGACGTTTGCAATTTCTCCCCTGAGCTCTCTTTAGAGTGCGCGAGAGGATGAGCAGAAGATTAGGTGGCTAGAGAAGCCCAGAGCCCCAGTGTTCTTAGGCCTACAAAAGCGCTTCCAAGGAAGGGTGCTGGCTAGCAAGAGCTTTCAGTGCTGGCACTTTTCATCTCTGAGCAATTGCTCGACGTTTGCAATTTCTCAGCTCGTGTCTACGAGACGGAGAGATAGTGACCGTGACGTTTGGTGGGTAGAGAAGCGCAAAGCCCCAGTGTTGCTGCGCCTGTGAAAGCGCTTCCAAGGAAGGGTGCTGGCTAGCAACAGCTTTCAGTGCTGGCACTTTTCATCTCTGAGCAATTGCTCGACGTTTGCAATTTCTCACCTGAGCTCTCTTTAGAGTGCGCGAGAGGATGAGCAGAAGATTAGGTGGCTAGAGAAGCCCAGAGCCCCAGTGTTCTTAGGCCTACAAAAGCGCTTCCAAGGAAGGGGGCTGGCTAGCAACAGCTTTCAGTGCTGGCACTTTTCCTCTCTGAGCAATTGCTCGACGTTTGCAATTTCTCACCTGAGCTCTCTTTAGAGTGCGCGAGAGGATGAGCAGAAGATTAGGTGGCTAGAGAAGCCCAGAGCCCCAGTGTGCTTAGGCCTACAAAAGCGCTTCCAAAGAAGGGTGCTGGCTAGCAACAGCTTTCAGTGCTGGCACTTTTCATCTCTGAGCAATTGCTGGACGTTTGCAATTTCTCAGCTCGTGTCTACGAGACGGAAAGAGAATGTCCGTGACGTTTGGTGGCTAGAGAAGCGCAAAGCCCCAGTGTTGCTGTGCCTGTGAAAGCGCTTCCAAGGAAGGGTGCTGGCTAGCAACAGCTTTCAGTGCTGGCACTTTTCATCTCTGAGCAATTGCTGGGCATTTGCAATTTCTCACCTGAGCTCTCTTTAGAGTGCGCGAGAGGATGAGCAGAAGATGAGGTGGCTAGAGAAGCCCAGAGCCCCAGTGTTCTTAGGCCTACAAAAGCGCTTCCAAGGAAGGGTGCTGGCTAGCAAGAGCTTTCAGTGCTGGCACTTTTCATCTCTGAGCAATTGCTCGACGTTTGCAATTTCTCAGCTCGTGTCTACGAGACGGAAAGAGAAGGACCGTGACGTTTGGTGGCTAGAGAAGCGCAAAGCCCCATTGTTGCTGCGCCTGTGAAAGCGCTTCCAAGGAAGGGTGCTGGCTAGCAACAGCTTTCAGTGCTGGCACTTTTCCTCTCTGAGCAATTGCTCGACGTTTGCAATTTCTCAGCTCGTGTCTACGAGACGGAAAGAGAAGGACCGTGACGTTTGGTGGGTAGAGAAGCGCAAAGCCCCAGTGTTGCTGCGCCTGTGAAAGCGCTTCCAAGGAAGGGGGCTGGCTAGCAACAGCTTTCAGTGCTGGCACTTTTCATCTCTGAGCAATTGCTCGACGTTTGCAATTTCTCAGCTCGTGTCTACGAGACGGAGAGATAGTGACCGTGACGTTTGGTGGCTAGAGAAGCGCAAAGCCCCAGTGTTACTGCGCCTGTGAAAGCGCTTCCAAGGAAGGGTGCTGGCTAGCAACAGCTTTCAGTGCTGGCACTTTTCATCTCTGAGCAATTGCTCGACGTTTGCAATTTCTCACCTGAGCTCTCTTTAGAGTGCGCGAGAGGATGAGCAGAAGATTCGGTGGCTAGAGAAGCCCAGAGCCCCAGTGTTCTTAGGTCTACAAAAGCGCTTCCAAGGAAGGGTGCTGGCTAGCAACAGCTTTCAGTGCTGGCACTTTTCATCTCTGAGCAATTGCTCGACGTTTGCAATTTCTCACCTGAGCTCTCTTTAGAGTGCGCGAGAGGATGAGCAGAAGATTCGGTGGCTAGAGAAGCCCAGAGCCCCAGTGTTCTTAGGCCTACAAAAGCGCTTCCAAGGAAGGGGGCTGGCTAGCAACAGCTTTCAGTGCTGGCACTTTTCATCTCTGAGCAATTGCTCGACGTTTGCAATTTCTCAGCTCGTGTCTACGAGACGGAAAGAGAAGGACCGTGATGTTTGGTGGCTAGAGAAGCGCAAAGCCCCAGTGTTGCTGCGCCTGTGAAAGCGCTTCCAAGGAAGGGTGCTGGCTAGCAACAGCTTTCAGTGCTGGCACTTTTCATCTCTGAGCAATTGCTCGACGTTTGCAATTTCTCACCTGAGCTCTCTTTAGAGTGCGCGAGAGGATGAGCAGAAGATTAGGTGGCTAGAGAAGCCCAGAGTCCCAGTGTTCTTAGGCCTACAAAAGCGCTTCCAAGGAAGGGTGCTGGCTAGCAACAGCTTTCAGTGCTGGCACTTTTCCTCTCTGAGCAATTGCTCGACGTTTGCAATTTCTCACCTGAGCTCTCTTTAGAGTGTGCGAGAGGATGAGCAGAAGATTAGGTGGCTAGAGAAGCCCAGAGCCCCAGTGTGCTTAGGCCTACAAAAGCGCTTCCAAAGAAGGGTGCTGGCTAGCAACAGCTTTCAGTGCTGGCACTTTTCATCTCTGAGCAATTGCTGGACGTTTGCAATTTCTCAGCTCGTGTCTACGAGACGGAAAGAGAATGTCCGTGACGTTTGGTGGCTAGAGAAGCGCAAAGCCCCAGTGTTGCTGCGCCTGTGAAAGCGCTTCCAAGGAAGGGTGCTGGCTAGCAACAGCTTTCAGTGCTGGCACTTTTCATCTCTGAGCAATTGCTGGGCATTTGCAATTTCTCACCTGAGCTCTCTTTAGAGTGTGCGAGAGGATGAGCAGAAGATTAGGTGGCTAGAGAAGCCCAGAGCCCCAGTGTTCTTAGGCCTACAAAAGCGCTTCCAAGGAAGGGGGCTGGCTAGCAAGAGCTTTCAGTGCTGGCACTTTTCATCTCTGAGCAATTGCTCGACGTTTGCAATTTCTCAGCTCGTGTCTACGAGACGGAAAGAGAAGGACCGTGACGTTTGGTGGCTAGAGAAGCGCAAAGCCCCATTGTTGCTGCGCCTGTGAAAGCGCTTCCAAGGAAGGGTGCTGGCTAGCAAGAGCTTTCAGTGCTGGCACTTTTCATCTCTGAGCAATTGCTCGACGTTTGCAATTTCTCAGCTCGTGTCTACGAGACGGAAAGAGAAGGACCGTGACGTTTGGTGGCTAGAGAAGCGCAAAGCCCCAGTGTTACTGCGCATGTGAAAGCGCTTCCAAGGAAGGGTGCTGGCTAGCAACAGCTTTCAGTGCTGGCACTTTTCCTCTCTGAGCAATTGCTCGACGTTTGCAATTTCTCAGCTCGTGTCTACGAGACGGAAAGAGAAGGACCGTGACGTTTGGTGGGTAGAGAAGCGCAAAGCCCCAGTGTTACTGCGCCTGTGAAAGCGCTTCCAAGGAAGGGTGCTGGCTAGCAACAGCTTTCAGTGCTGGCACTTTTCATCTCTGAGCAATTGCTGGACGTTTGCAATTTCTCACCTCGTGTCTACGAGACGGAGAGATAGTAACCGTGACGTTTGGTGGCTAGAGAAGCGCAAAGCCCCAGTGTTGCTGCGCCTGTGAAAGCGCTTCCAAGGAAGGGGGCTGGCTAGCAACAGCTTTCAGTGCTGGCACTTTTCATCTCTGAGCAATTGCTCGACGTTTGCAATTTCTCACCTGAGCTCTCTTTAGAGTGCGCGAGAGGATGAGCAGAAGATTAAGTGGCTAGAGAAGCCCAGAGCCCCAGTGTGCTTAGGCCTACAAAAGCGCTTCCAAGGAAGGGTGCTGGCTAGCAACAGCTTTCAGTGCTGGCACTTTTCATCTCTGAGCAATTGCTCGACGTTTGCAATTTCTCCCCTGAGCTCTCTTTAGAGTGCGCGAGAGGATGCGCAGAAGATTCGGTGGCTAGAGAAGCCCAGAGCCCCAGTGTTCTTAGGCCTACAAAAGCGCTTCCAAGGAAGGGGGCTGGCTAGCAACAGCTTTCAGTGCTGGCACTTTTCATCTCTGAGCAATTGCTCGACGTTTGCAATTTCTCAGCTCGTGTCTACGAGACGGAGAGATAGTGACCGTGACGTTTGGTGGCTAGAGAAGCGCAAAGCCCCAGTGTTGCTGCACCTGTGAAAGCGCTTCCAAGGAAGGGTGCTGGCTAGCAACAGCTTTCAGTGCTGGCACTTTTCATCTCTGAGCAATTGCTCGACGTTTGCAATTTCTCACCTGAGCTCTCTTTAGAGTGTGCGAGAGGATGAGCAGAAGATTAGGTGGCTAGAGAAGCCCAGAGCCCCAGTGTTCTTAGGCCTACAAAAGCGCTTCCAAGGAAGGGGGCTGGCTAGCAACAGCTTTCAGTGCTGGCACTTTTCCTCTCTGAGCAATTGCTCGACGTTTGCAATTTCTCAGCTCGTGTCTACGAGACGGAAAGAGAATGTCCGTGACGTTTGGTGGCTAGAGAAACGCAAAGCCCCAGTGTTGCTGCGCCTGTGAAAGCGCTTCCAAGGAAGGGTGCTGGCTAGCAACAGCTTTCAGTGCTGGCACTTTTCATCTCTGAGCAATTGCTCGACAATTGCAATTTCTCAGCTCGTGTCTAGGAGACGGAAAGAGAATGTCCGTGACGTTTGGTGGCTAGAGAAGCGCAAAGCCCCAGTGTTGCTGCGCCTGTGAAAGCGCTTCCAAGGAAGGGTGCTGGCTAGCAACAGCTTTCAGTGCTGGCACTTTTCATCTCTGAGCAATTGCTGGGCATTTGCAATTTCTCACCTGAGCTCTCTTTAGAGTCCGCGAGAGGATGAGCAGAAGATTAGGTGGCTAGAGAAGCCCAGAGCCCCAGTGTTCTTAGGCCTACAAAAGCGCTTCCAAGGAAGGGTGCTGGCTAGCAAGAGCTTTCAGTGCTGGCACTTTTCATCTCTGAGCAATTGCTCGACGTTTGCAATTTCTCAGCTCGTGTCTACGAGACGGAAAGAGAAGGACCGTGACGTTTGGTGGCTAGAGAAGCGCAAAGCCCCATTGTTGCTGCGCCTGTGAAAGCGCTTCCAAGGAAGGGTGCTGGCTAGCAACAGCTTTCAGTGCTGGCACTTTTCATCTCTGAGCAATTGCTCGACGTTTGCAATTTCTCAGCTCGTGTCTACGAGACGGAAAGAGAAGGACCGTGACGTTTGGTGGCTAGAGAAGCGCAAAGCCCCAGTGTTACTGCGCATGTGAAAGCGCTTCCAAGGAAGGGTGCTGGCTAGCAAGAGCTTTCAGTGCTGGCACTTTTCATCTCTGAGCAATTGCTCGACGTTTGCAATTCCTCAGCTCGTGTCTACGAGACGGAAAGAGAAGGACCGTGACGTTTGGTGGCTAGAGAAGCGCAAAGCCCCAGTGTTGCTGCGCCTGTGAAAGCGCTTCCAAGGAAGGGTGCTGGCTAGCAACAGCTTTCAGTGCTGGCACTTTTCATCTCTGAGCAATTGCTCGACGTTTGCAATTTCTCAGCTCGTGTCTACGAAACGGAGAGATAGTGACCGTGACGTTTGGTGGCTAGAGAAGCGCAAAGCCCCAGTGTTGCTGCGCCTGTGAAAGCGCTTCCAAGGAAGGGGGCTGGCTAGCAACAACTTTCAGTGCTGGCACTTTTCATCTCTGAGCAATTGCTCGACGTTTGCAATTTCTCACCTGAGCTCTCTTTAGAGTGCGCGAGAGGATGAGCACAAGATTAGGTGGCTAGAGAAGCCCAGAGCCCCAGTGTGCTTAGGCCTACAAAAGCGCTTCCAAGGAAGGGTGCTGGCTAGCAACAGCTTTCAGTGCTGGCACTTTTCATCTCTGAGCAATTGCTCGACGTTTGCAATTTCTCAGCTCGTGTCTACGAGATGGAAAGAGAAGGACCGTGACTTTTGGTGCGTATAGAAGCGCAAAGCCCCAGTGTTGCTGCGCCTGTGAAAGCGCTTCCAAGGAAGGGTGCTGGCTAGCAACAGCTTTCAGTGCTGGCACTTTTCATCTCTGAGCAATTGCTCGACGATTGCAATTTCTCAGCTCGTGTCTACGAGACGGAGAGATAGTGACCGTGATGTTTGGTGGCTAGAGAAGCGCAAAGCCCCAGTGTTGCTGCACCTGTGAAAGCGCTTCCAAGGAAGGGGGCTGGCTAGCAACAGCTTTCAGTGCTGGCACTTTTCATCTCTGAGCAATTGCTCGACGTTTGCAATTTCTCCCCTGAGCTCTCTTTAGAGTGCGCGAGAGGATGAGCAGAAGATTAGGTGGCTAGAGAAGCCCAGAGCCCCAGTGTTCTTAGGCCTACAAAAGCGCTTCCAAGGAAGGGTGCTGGCTAGCAAGAGCTTTCAGTGCTGGCACTTTTCATCTCTGAGCAATTGCTCGACGTTTGCAATTTCTCAGCTCGTGTCTACGAGACGGAGAGATAGTGACCGTGACGTTTGGTGGGTAGAGAAGCGCAAAGCCCCAGTGTTGCTGCGCCTGTGAAAGCGCTTCCAAGGAAGGGTGCTGGCTAGCAACAGCTTTCAGTGCTGGCACTTTTCATCTCTGAGCAATTGCTCGACGTTTGCAATTTCTCACCTGAGCTCTCTTTAGAGTGCGCGAGAGGATGAGCAGAAGATTAGGTGGCTAGAGAAGCCCAGAGCCCCAGTGTTCTTAGGCCTACAAAAGCGCTTCCAAGGAAGGGGGCTGGCTAGCAACAGCTTTCAGTGCTGGCACTTTTCCTCTCTGAGCAATTGCTCGACGTTTGCAATTTCTCACCTGAGCTCTCTTTAGAGTGCGCGAGAGGATGAGCAGAAGATTAGGTGGCTAGAGAAGCCCAGAGCCCCAGTGTGCTTAGGCCTACAAAAGCGCTTCCAAAGAAGGGTGCTGGCTAGCAACAGCTTTCAGTGCTGGCACTTTTCATCTCTGAGCAATTGCTGGACGTTTGCAATTTCTCAGCTCGTTTCTACGAGACGGAAAGAGAATGTCCGTGACGTTTGGTGGCTAGAGAAGCGCAAAGCCCCAGTGTTGCTGCGCCTGTGAAAGCGCTTCCAAGGAAGGGTGCTGGCTAGCAACAGCTTTCAGTGCTGGCACTTTTCATCTCTGAGCAATTGCTGGGCATTTGCAATTTCTCACCTGAGCTCTCTTTAGAGTGCGCGAGAGGATGAGCAGAAGATTAGGTGGCTAGAGAAGCCCAGAGCCCCAGTGTTCTTAGGCCTACAAAAGCGCTTCCAAGGAAGGGTGCTGGCTAGCAAGAGCTTTCAGTGCTGGCACTTTTCATCTCTGAGCAATTGCTCGACGTTTGCAATTTCTCAGCTCGTGTCTACGAGACGGAAAGAGAAGGACCGTGACGTTTGGTGGCTAGAGAAGCGCAAAGCCCCATTGTTGCTGCGCCTGTGAAAGCGCTTCCAAGGAAGGGTGCTGGCTAGCAACAGCTTTCAGTGCTGGCACTTTTCCTCTCTGAGCAATTGCTCGACGTTTGCAATTTCTCAGCTCGTGTCTACGAGACGGAAAGAGAAGGACCGTGACGTTTGGTGGGTAGAGAAGCGCAAAGCCCCAGTGTTGCTGCGCCTGTGAAAGCGCTTCCAAGGAAGGGGGCTGGCTAGCAACAGCTTTCAGTGCTGGCACTTTTCATCTCTGAGCAATTGCTCGACGTTTGCAATTTCTCAGCTCGTGTCTACGAGACGGAGAGATAGTGACCGTGACGTTTGGTGGCTAGAGAAGCGCAAAGCCCCAGTGTTACTGCGCCTGTGAAAGCGCTTCCAAGGAAGGGTGCTGGCTAGCAACAGCTTTCAGTGCTGGCACTTTTCATCTCTGAGCAATTGCTCGACGTTTGCAATTTCTCACCTGAGCTCTCTTTAGAGTGCGCGAGAGGATGAGCAGAAGATTAAGTGGCTAGAGAAGCCCAGAGCCCCAGTGTTCTTAGGTCTACAAAAGCGCTTCCAAGGAAGGGTGCTGGCTAGCAACAGCTTTCAGTGCTGGCACTTTTCATCTCTGAGCAATTGCTCGACGTTTGCAATTTCTCACCTGAGCTCTCTTTAGAGTGCGCGAGAGGATGAGCAGAAGATTCGGTGGCTAGAGAAGCCCAGAGCCCCAGTGTTCTTAGGCCTACAAAAGCGCTTCCAAGGAAGGGGGCTGGCTAGCAACAGCTTTCAGTGCTGGCACTTTTCATCTCTGAGCAATTGCTCGACGTTTGCAATTTCTCAGCTCGTGTCTACGAGACGGAAAGAGAAGGACCGTGATGTTTGGTGGCTAGAGAAGCGCAAAGCCCCAGTGTTGCTGCGCCTGTGAAAGCGCTTCCAAGGAAGGGTGCTGGCTAGCAACAGCTTTCAGTGCTGGCACTTTTCATCTCTGAGCAATTGCTCGACGTTTGCAATTTCTCACCTGAGCTCTCTTTAGAGTGCGCGAGAGGATGAGCAGAAGATTAGGTGGCTAGAGAAGCCCAGAGTCCCAGTGTTCTTAGGCCTACAAAAGCGCTTCCAAGGAAGGGTGCTGGCTAGCAACAGCTTTCAGTGCTGGCACTTTTCCTCTCTGAGCAATTGCTCGACGTTTGCAATTTCTCACCTGAGCTCTCTTTAGAGTGTGCGAGAGGATGAGCAGAAGATTAGGTGGCTAGAGAAGCCCAGAGCCCCAGTGTGCTTAGGCCTACAAAAGCGCTTCCAAAGAAGGGTGCTGGCTAGCAACAGCTTTCAGTGCTGGCACTTTTCATCTCTGAGCAATTGCTGGACGTTTGCAATTTCTCAGCTCGTGTCTACGAGACGGAAAGAGAATGTCCGTGACGTTTGGTGGGTAGAGAAGCGCAAAGCCCCAGTGTTGCTGCGCCTGTGAAAGCGCTTCCAAGGAAGGGTGCTGGCTAGCAACAGCTTTCAGTGCTGGCACTTTTCATCTCTGAGCAATTGCTCGACGTTTGCAATTTCTCACCTGAGCTCTCTTTAGAGTGCGCGAGAGGATGAGCAGAAGATTAGGTGGCTAGAGAAGCCCAGAGCCCCAGTGTTCTTAGGCCTACAAAAGCGCTTCCAAGGAAGGGGGCTGGCTAGCAACAGCTTTCAGTGCTGGCACTTTTCCTCTCTGAGCAATTGCTCGACGTTTGCAATTTCTCACCTGAGCTCTCTTTAGAGTGCGCGAGAGGATGAGCAGAAGATTAGGTGGCTAGAGAAGCCCAGAGCCCCAGTGTGCTTAGGCCTACAAAAGCGCTTCCAAAGAAGGGTGCTGGCTAGCAACAGCTTTCAGTGCTGGCACTTTTCATCTCTGAGCAATTGCTGGACGTTTGCAATTTCTCAGCTCGTGTCTACGAGACGGAAAGAGAATGTCCGTGACGTTTGGTGGCTAGAGAAGCGCAAAGCCCCAGTGTTGCTGTGCCTGTGAAAGCGCTTCCAAGGAAGGGTGCTGGCTAGCAACAGCTTTCAGTGCTGGCACTTTTCATCTCTGAGCAATTGCTGGGCATTTGCAATTTCTCACCTGAGCTCTCTTTAGAGTGCGCGAGAGGATGAGCAGAAGATGAGGTGGCTAGAGAAGCCCAGAGCCCCAGTGTTCTTAGGCCTACAAAAGCGCTTCCAAGGAAGGGTGCTGGCTAGCAAGAGCTTTCAGTGCTGGCACTTTTCATCTCTGAGCAATTGCTCGACGTTTGCAATTTCTCAGCTCGTGTCTACGAGACGGAAAGAGAAGGACCGTGACGTTTGGTGGCTAGAGAAGCGCAAAGCCCCATTGTTGCTGCGCCTGTGAAAGCGCTTCCAAGGAAGGGTGCTGGCTAGCAACAGCTTTCAGTGCTGGCACTTTTCCTCTCTGAGCAATTGCTCGACGTTTGCAATTTCTCAGCTCGTGTCTACGAGACGGAAAGAGAAGGACCGTGACGTTTGGTGGGTAGAGAAGCGCAAAGCCCCAGTGTTGCTGCGCCTGTGAAAGCGCTTCCAAGGAAGGGGGCTGGCTAGCAACAGCTTTCAGTGCTGGCACTTTTCATCTCTGAGCAATTGCTCGACGTTTGCAATTTCTCAGCTCGTGTCTACGAGACGGAGAGATAGTGACCGTGACGTTTGGTGGCTAGAGAAGCGCAAAGCCCCAGTGTTACTGCGCCTGTGAAAGCGCTTCCAAGGAAGGGTGCTGGCTAGCAACAGCTTTCAGTGCTGGCACTTTTCATCTCTGAGCAATTGCTCGACGTTTGCAATTTCTCACCTGAGCTCTCTTTAGAGTGCGCGAGAGGATGAGCAGAAGATTCGGTGGCTAGAGAAGCCCAGAGCCCCAGTGTTCTTAGGTCTACAAAAGCGCTTCCAAGGAAGGGTGCTGGCTAGCAACAGCTTTCAGTGCTGGCACTTTTCATCTCTGAGCAATTGCTCGACGTTTGCAATTTCTCACCTGAGCTCTCTTTAGAGTGCGCGAGAGGATGAGCAGAAGATTCGGTGGCTAGAGAAGCCCAGAGCCCCAGTGTTCTTAGGCCTACAAAAGCGCTTCCAAGGAAGGGGGCTGGCTAGCAACAGCTTTCAGTGCTGGCACTTTTCATCTCTGAGCAATTGCTCGACGTTTGCAATTTCTCAGCTCGTGTCTACGAGACGGAAAGAGAAGGACCGTGATGTTTGGTGGCTAGAGAAGCGCAAAGCCCCAGTGTTGCTGCGCCTGTGAAAGCGCTTCCAAGGAAGGGTGCTGGCTAGCAACAGCTTTCAGTGCTGGCACTTTTCATCTCTGAGCAATTGCTCGACGTTTGCAATTTCTCACCTGAGCTCTCTTTAGAGTGCGCGAGAGGATGAGCAGAAGATTAGGTGGCTAGAGAAGCCCAGAGTCCCAGTGTTCTTAGGCCTACAAAAGCGCTTCCAAGGAAGGGTGCTGGCTAGCAACAGCTTTCAGTGCTGGCACTTTTCCTCTCTGAGCAATTGCTCGACGTTTGCAATTTCTCACCTGAGCTCTCTTTAGAGTGTGCGAGAGGATGAGCAGAAGATTAGGTGGCTAGAGAAGCCCAGAGCCCCAGTGTGCTTAGGCCTACAAAAGCGCTTCCAAAGAAGGGTGCTGGCTAGCAACAGCTTTCAGTGCTGGCACTTTTCATCTCTGAGCAATTGCTGGACGTTTGCAATTTCTCAGCTCGTGTCTACGAGACGGAAAGAGAATGTCCGTGACGTTTGGTGGCTAGAGAAGCGCAAAGCCCCAGTGTTGCTGCGCCTGTGAAAGCGCTTCCAAGGAAGGGTGCTGGCTAGCAACAGCTTTCAGTGCTGGCACTTTTCATCTCTGAGCAATTGCTGGGCATTTGCAATTTCTCACCTGAGCTCTCTTTAGAGTGTGCGAGAGGATGAGCAGAAGATTAGGTGGCTAGAGAAGCCCAGAGCCCCAGTGTTCTTAGGCCTACAAAAGCGCTTCCAAGGAAGGGGGCTGGCTAGCAAGAGCTTTCAGTGCTGGCACTTTTCATCTCTGAGCAATTGCTCGACGTTTGCAATTTCTCAGCTCGTGTCTACGAGACGGAAAGAGAAGGACCGTGACGTTTGGTGGCTAGAGAAGCGCAAAGCCCCATTGTTGCTGCGCCTGTGAAAGCGCTTCCAAGGAAGGGTGCTGGCTAGCAAGAGCTTTCAGTGCTGGCACTTTTCATCTCTGAGCAATTGCTCGACGTTTGCAATTTCTCAGCTCGTGTCTACGAGACGGAAAGAGAAGGACCGTGACGTTTGGTGGCTAGAGAAGCGCAAAGCCCCAGTGTTACTGCGCATGTGAAAGCGCTTCCAAGGAAGGGTGCTGGCTAGCAACAGCTTTCAGTGCTGGCACTTTTCCTCTCTGAGCAATTGCTCGACGTTTGCAATTTCTCAGCTCGTGTCTACGAGACGGAAAGAGAAGGACCGTGACGTTTGGTGGGTAGAGAAGCGCAAAGCCCCAGTGTTACTGCGCCTGTGAAAGCGCTTCCAAGGAAGGGTGCTGGCTAGCAACAGCTTTCAGTGCTGGCACTTTTCATCTCTGAGCAATTGCTGGACGTTTGCAATTTCTCACCTCGTGTCTACGAGACGGAGAGATAGTAACCGTGACGTTTGGTGGCTAGAGAAGCGCAAAGCCCCAGTGTTGCTGCGCCTGTGAAAGCGCTTCCAAGGAAGGGGGCTGGCTAGCAACAGCTTTCAGTGCTGGCACTTTTCATCTCTGAGCAATTGCTCGACGTTTGCAATTTCTCACCTGAGCTCTCTTTAGAGTGCGCGAGAGGATGAGCAGAAGATTAAGTGGCTAGAGAAGCCCAGAGCCCCAGTGTGCTTAGGCCTACAAAAGCGCTTCCAAGGAAGGGTGCTGGCTAGCAACAGCTTTCAGTGCTGGCACTTTTCATCTCTGAGCAATTGCTCGACGTTTGCAATTTCTCCCCTGAGCTCTCTTTAGAGTGCGCGAGAGGATGCGCAGAAGATTCGGTGGCTAGAGAAGCCCAGAGCCCCAGTGTTCTTAGGCCTACAAAAGCGCTTCCAAGGAAGGGGGCTGGCTAGCAACAGCTTTCAGTGCTGGCACTTTTCATCTCTGAGCAATTGCTCGACGTTTGCAATTTCTCAGCTCGTGTCTACGAGACGGAGAGATAGTGACCGTGACGTTTGGTGGCTAGAGAAGCGCAAAGCCCCAGTGTTGCTGCACCTGTGAAAGCGCTTCCAAGGAAGGGTGCTGGCTAGCAACAGCTTTCAGTGCTGGCACTTTTCATCTCTGAGCAATTGCTCGACGTTTGCAATTTCTCACCTGAGCTCTCTTTAGAGTGTGCGAGAGGATGAGCAGAAGATTAGGTGGCTAGAGAAGCCCAGAGCCCCAGTGTTCTTAGGCCTACAAAAGCGCTTCCAAGGAAGGGGGCTGGCTAGCAACAGCTTTCAGTGCTGGCACTTTTCCTCTCTGAGCAATTGCTCGACGTTTGCAATTTCTCAGCTCGTGTCTACGAGACGGAAAGAGAATGTCCGTGACGTTTGGTGGCTAGAGAAACGCAAAGCCCCAGTGTTGCTGCGCCTGTGAAAGCGCTTCCAAGGAAGGGTGCTGGCTAGCAACAGCTTTCAGTGCTGGCACTTTTCATCTCTGAGCAATTGCTCGACAATTGCAATTTCTCAGCTCGTGTCTAGGAGACGGAAAGAGAATGTCCGTGACGTTTGGTGGCTAGAGAAGCGCAAAGCCCCAGTGTTGCTGCGCCTGTGAAAGCGCTTCCAAGGAAGGGTGCTGGCTAGCAACAGCTTTCAGTGCTGGCACTTTTCATCTCTGAGCAATTGCTGGGCATTTGCAATTTCTCACCTGAGCTCTCTTTAGAGTCCGCGAGAGGATGAGCAGAAGATTAGGTGGCTAGAGAAGCCCAGAGCCCCAGTGTTCTTAGGCCTACAAAAGCGCTTCCAAGGAAGGGTGCTGGCTAGCAAGAGCTTTCAGTGCTGGCACTTTTCATCTCTGAGCAATTGCTCGACGTTTGCAATTTCTCAGCTCGTGTCTACGAGACGGAAAGAGAAGGACCGTGACGTTTGGTGGCTAGAGAAGCGCAAAGCCCCATTGTTGCTGCGCCTGTGAAAGCGCTTCCAAGGAAGGGTGCTGGCTAGCAACAGCTTTCAGTGCTGGCACTTTTCATCTCTGAGCAATTGCTCGACGTTTGCAATTTCTCAGCTCGTGTCTACGAGACGGAAAGAGAAGGACCGTGACGTTTGGTGGCTAGAGAAGCGCAAAGCCCCAGTGTTACTGCGCATGTGAAAGCGCTTCCAAGGAAGGGTGCTGGCTAGCAAGAGCTTTCAGTGCTGGCACTTTTCATCTCTGAGCAATTGCTCGACGTTTGCAATTCCTCAGCTCGTGTCTACGAGACGGAAAGAGAAGGACCGTGACGTTTGGTGGCTAGAGAAGCGCAAAGCCCCAGTGTTGCTGCGCCTGTGAAAGCGCTTCCAAGGAAGGGTGCTGGCTAGCAACAGCTTTCAGTGCTGGCACTTTTCATCTCTGAGCAATTGCTCGACGTTTGCAATTTCTCAGCTCGTGTCTACGAAACGGAGAGATAGTGACCGTGACGTTTGGTGGCTAGAGAAGCGCAAAGCCCCAGTGTTGCTGCGCCTGTGAAAGCGCTTCCAAGGAAGGGGGCTGGCTAGCAACAACTTTCAGTGCTGGCACTTTTCATCTCTGAGCAATTGCTCGACGTTTGCAATTTCTCACCTGAGCTCTCTTTAGAGTGCGCGAGAGGATGAGCACAAGATTAGGTGGCTAGAGAAGCCCAGAGCCCCAGTGTGCTTAGGCCTACAAAAGCGCTTCCAAGGAAGGGTGCTGGCTAGCAACAGCTTTCAGTGCTGGCACTTTTCATCTCTGAGCAATTGCTCGACGTTTGCAATTTCTCAGCTCGTGTCTACGAGATGGAAAGAGAAGGACCGTGACTTTTGGTGCGTATAGAAGCGCAAAGCCCCAGTGTTGCTGCGCCTGTGAAAGCGCTTCCAAGGAAGGGTGCTGGCTAGCAACAGCTTTCAGTGCTGGCACTTTTCATCTCTGAGCAATTGCTCGACGATTGCAATTTCTCAGCTCGTGTCTACGAGACGGAGAGATAGTGACCGTGATGTTTGGTGGCTAGAGAAGCGCAAAGCCCCAGTGTTGCTGCACCTGTGAAAGCGCTTCCAAGGAAGGGGGCTGGCTAGCAACAGCTTTCAGTGCTGGCACTTTTCATCTCTGAGCAATTGCTCGACGTTTGCAATTTCTCCCCTGAGCTCTCTTTAGAGTGCGCGAGAGGATGAGCAGAAGATTAGGTGGCTAGAGAAGCCCAGAGCCCCAGTGTTCTTAGGCCTACAAAAGCGCTTCCAAGGAAGGGTGCTGGCTAGCAAGAGCTTTCAGTGCTGGCACTTTTCATCTCTGAGCAATTGCTCGACGTTTGCAATTTCTCAGCTCGTGTCTACGAGACGGAGAGATAGTGACCGTGACGTTTGGTGGGTAGAGAAGCGCAAAGCCCCAGTGTTGCTGCGCCTGTGAAAGCGCTTCCAAGGAAGGGTGCTGGCTAGCAACAGCTTTCAGTGCTGGCACTTTTCATCTCTGAGCAATTGCTCGACGTTTGCAATTTCTCACCTGAGCTCTCTTTAGAGTGCGCGAGAGGATGAGCAGAAGATTAGGTGGCTAGAGAAGCCCAGAGCCCCAGTGTTCTTAGGCCTACAAAAGCGCTTCCAAGGAAGGGGGCTGGCTAGCAACAGCTTTCAGTGCTGGCACTTTTCCTCTCTGAGCAATTGCTCGACGTTTGCAATTTCTCACCTGAGCTCTCTTTAGAGTGCGCGAGAGGATGAGCAGAAGATTAGGTGGCTAGAGAAGCCCAGAGCCCCAGTGTGCTTAGGCCTACAAAAGCGCTTCCAAAGAAGGGTGCTGGCTAGCAACAGCTTTCAGTGCTGGCACTTTTCATCTCTGAGCAATTGCTGGACGTTTGCAATTTCTCAGCTCGTTTCTACGAGACGGAAAGAGAATGTCCGTGACGTTTGGTGGCTAGAGAAGCGCAAAGCCCCAGTGTTGCTGCGCCTGTGAAAGCGCTTCCAAGGAAGGGTGCTGGCTAGCAACAGCTTTCAGTGCTGGCACTTTTCATCTCTGAGCAATTGCTGGGCATTTGCAATTTCTCACCTGAGCTCTCTTTAGAGTGCGCGAGAGGATGAGCAGAAGATTAGGTGGCTAGAGAAGCCCAGAGCCCCAGTGTTCTTAGGCCTACAAAAGCGCTTCCAAGGAAGGGTGCTGGCTAGCAAGAGCTTTCAGTGCTGGCACTTTTCATCTCTGAGCAATTGCTCGACGTTTGCAATTTCTCAGCTCGTGTCTACGAGACGGAAAGAGAAGGACCGTGACGTTTGGTGGCTAGAGAAGCGCAAAGCCCCATTGTTGCTGCGCCTGTGAAAGCGCTTCCAAGGAAGGGTGCTGGCTAGCAACAGCTTTCAGTGCTGGCACTTTTCCTCTCTGAGCAATTGCTCGACGTTTGCAATTTCTCAGCTCGTGTCTACGAGACGGAAAGAGAAGGACCGTGACGTTTGGTGGGTAGAGAAGCGCAAAGCCCCAGTGTTGCTGCGCCTGTGAAAGCGCTTCCAAGGAAGGGGGCTGGCTAGCAACAGCTTTCAGTGCTGGCACTTTTCATCTCTGAGCAATTGCTCGACGTTTGCAATTTCTCAGCTCGTGTCTACGAGACGGAGAGATAGTGACCGTGACGTTTGGTGGCTAGAGAAGCGCAAAGCCCCAGTGTTACTGCGCCTGTGAAAGCGCTTCCAAGGAAGGGTGCTGGCTAGCAACAGCTTTCAGTGCTGGCACTTTTCATCTCTGAGCAATTGCTCGACGTTTGCAATTTCTCACCTGAGCTCTCTTTAGAGTGCGCGAGAGGATGAGCAGAAGATTAAGTGGCTAGAGAAGCCCAGAGCCCCAGTGTTCTTAGGTCTACAAAAGCGCTTCCAAGGAAGGGTGCTGGCTAGCAACAGCTTTCAGTGCTGGCACTTTTCATCTCTGAGCAATTGCTCGACGTTTGCAATTTCTCACCTGAGCTCTCTTTAGAGTGCGCGAGAGGATGAGCAGAAGATTCGGTGGCTAGAGAAGCCCAGAGCCCCAGTGTTCTTAGGCCTACAAAAGCGCTTCCAAGGAAGGGGGCTGGCTAGCAACAGCTTTCAGTGCTGGCACTTTTCATCTCTGAGCAATTGCTCGACGTTTGCAATTTCTCAGCTCGTGTCTACGAGACGGAAAGAGAAGGACCGTGATGTTTGGTGGCTAGAGAAGCGCAAAGCCCCAGTGTTGCTGCGCCTGTGAAAGCGCTTCCAAGGAAGGGTGCTGGCTAGCAACAGCTTTCAGTGCTGGCACTTTTCATCTCTGAGCAATTGCTCGACGTTTGCAATTTCTCACCTGAGCTCTCTTTAGAGTGCGCGAGAGGATGAGCAGAAGATTCGGTGGCTAGAGAAGCCCAGAGTCCCAGTGTTCTTAGGCCTACAAAAGCGCTTCCAAGGAAGGGTGCTGGCTAGCAACAGCTTTCAGTGCTGGCACTTTTCCTCTCTGAGCAATTGCTCGACGTTTGCAATTTCTCACCTGAGCTCTCTTTAGAGTGTGCGAGAGGATGAGCAGAAGATTAGGTGGCTAGAGAAGCCCAGAGCCCCAGTGTGCTTAGGCCTACAAAAGCGCTTCCAAAGAAGGGTGCTGGCTAGCAACAGCTTTCAGTGCTGGCACTTTTCATCTCTGAGCAATTGCTGGACGTTTGCAATTTCTCAGCTCGTGTCTACGAGACGGAAAGAGAATGTCCGTGACGTTTGGTGGCTAGAGAAGCGCAAAGCCCCATTGTTGCTGCGCCTGTGAAAGCGCTTCCAAGGAAGGGTGCTGGCTAGCAACAGCTTTCAGTGCTGGCACTTTTCATCTCTGAGCAATTGCTGGGCATTTGCAATTTCTCACCTGAGCTCTCTTTAGAGTGTGCGAGAGGATGAGCAGAAGATTAGGTGGCTAGAGAAGCCCAGAGCCCCAGTGTTCTTAGGCCTACAAAAGCGCTTCCAAGGAAGGGGGCTGGCTAGCAAGAGCTTTCAGTGCTGGCACTTTTCATCTCTGAGCAATTGCTCGACGTTTGCAATTTCTCAGCTCGTGTCTACGAGACGGAAAGAGAAGGACCGTGACGTTTGGTGGCTAGAGAAGCGCAAAGCCCCATTGTTGCTGCGCCTGTGAAAGCGCTTCCAAGGAAGGGTGCTGGCTAGCAAGAGCTTTCAGTGCTGGCACTTTTCATCTCTGAGCAATTGCTCGACGTTTGCAATTTCTCAGCTCGTGTCTACGAGACGGAAAGAGAAGGACCGTGACGTTTGGTGGCTAGAGAAGCGCAAAGCCCCAGTGTTACTGCGCATGTGAAAGCGCTTCCAAGGAAGGGTGCTGGCTAGCAACAGCTTTCAGTGCTGGCACTTTTCCTCTCTGAGCAATTGCACGACGTTTGCAATTTCTCAGCTCGTGTCTACGAGACGGAAAGAGAAGGACCGTGACGTTTGGTGGCTAGAGAAGCGCAAAGCCCCAGTGTTGCTGCACCTGTGAAAGCGCTTCCAAGGAAGGGGGCTGGCTAGCAACAGCTTTCAGTGCTGGCACTTTTCATCTCTGAGCAATTGCTCGACGTTTGCAATTTCTCAGCTCGTGTCTACGAGACGGAGATATAGTGACCGTGACGTTTGGTGGCTAGAGAAGCGCAAAGCCCCAGTGTTACTGCGCCTGTGAAAGCGCTTCCAAGGAAGGGGGCTGGCTAGCAACAGCTTTCAGTGCTGGCACTTTTCATCTCTGAGCAATTGCTCGACGTTTGCAATTTCTCACCTGAGCTCTCTTTAGAGTGCGCGAGAGGATGAGCAGAAGATTAAGTGGCTAGAGAAGCCCAGAGCCCCAGTGTGCTTAGGCCTACAAAAGCGCTTCCAAGGAAGGGTGCTGGCTAGCAACAGCTTTCAGTGCTGGCACTTTTCATCTCTGAGCAATTGCTCGACGTTTGCAATTTCTCAGCTCGTGTCTACGAGACGGAAAGAGAAGGACCGTGACGTTTGGTGGCTAGAGAAGCGCAAAGCCCCAGTGTTGCTGCGCCTGTGAAAGCGCTTCCAAGGAAGGGTGCTGGCTAGCAAGAGCTTTCAGTGCTGGCACTTTTCATCTCTGAGCAATTGCTCGACGATTGCAATTTCTCAGCTCGTGTCTACGAGACGGAGATATGGTGACCGTGACGTTTGGTGGGTAGAGAAGCGCAAAGCCCCAGTGTTGCTGCACCTGTGAAAGCGCTTCCAAGGAAGGGGTCTGGCTAGCAACAGCTTTCAGTGCTGGCACTTTTCATCTCTGAGCAATTGCTCGACGTTTGCAATTTCTCACCTGAGCTCTCTTTAGAGTGCGCGAGAGGATGAGCAGAAGATTAGGTGGCTAGAGAAGCCCAGAGCCCCAGTGTGCTTAGGCCTACAAAAGCGCTTCCAAGGAAGGGGGCTGGCTAGCAACAGCTTTCAGTGCTGGCACTTTTCATCTCTGAGCAATTGCTCGACGTTTGCAATTTCTCAGCTCGTGTCTACGAGACGGAAAGAGAAGGACCGTGACGTTTGGTGGCTAGAGAAGCGCAAAGCCCCAGTGTTGCTGCGCCTGTGAAAGCGCTTCCAAGGAAGGGTGCTGGCTAGCAAGAGCTTTCAGTGCTGGCACTTTTCATCTCTGAGCAATTGCTCGACGTTTGCAATTTCTCACCTGAGCTCTCTTTAGAGTGCGTGAGAGGATGAGCAGAAGATGAGGTGGCTAGAGAAGCCCAGAGCCCCAGTGTTCTTAGGCCTACAAAAGCGCTTCCAAGGAAGGGTGCTGGCTAGCAAGAGCTTTCAGTGCTGGCACTTTTCATCTCTGAGCAATTGCTCGACGTTTGCAATTTCTCAGCTCGTGTCTACGAGACGGAGAGATAGTGACCGTGACGTTTGGTGGCTAGAGAAGCGCAAAGCCCCAGTGTTACTGCGCCTGTGAAAGCGCTTCCAAGGAAGGGGGCTGGCTAGCAACAGCTTTCAGTGCTGGCAGTTTTCATCTCTGAGCAATTGCTCGACGTTTGCAATTTCTCAGCTCGTGTCTACGAGACGGAGATATAGTGACCGTGACGTTTGGTGGGTAGAGAAGCGCAAAGCCCCAGTGTTGCTGCACCTGTGAAAGCGCTTCCAAGGAAGGGTGCTGGCTAGCAACAGCTTTCAGTGCTGGCACTTTTCATCTCTGAGCAATTGCTCGACGTTTGCAATTTCTCACCTGAGCTCTCTTTAGAGTGCGCGAGAGGATGAGCAGAAGATTCGGTGGCTAGAGAAGCCCAGAGCCCCAGTGTTCTTAGGCCTACAAAAGCGCTTCCAAGGAAGGGTGCTGGCTAGCAACAGCTTTCAGTGCTGGCACTTTTCATCTCTGAGCAATTGCTCGACGTTTGCAATTTCTCACCTGAGCTCTCTTTAGAGTGCGCGAGAGGATGAGCAGAAGATTAGGTGGCTAGAGAAGCCCAGAGCCCCAGTGTTCTTAGGCCTACAAAAGCGCTTCCAAGGAAGGGGGCTGGCTAGCAACAGCTTTCAGTGCTGGCACTTTTCCTCTCTGAGCAATTGCTCGACGTTTGCAATTTCTCACCTGAGCTCTCTTTAGAGTGCGCGAGAGGATGAGCAGAAGATTAGGTGGCTAGAGAAGCCCAGAGCCCCAGTGTGCTTAGGCCTACAAAAGCGCTTCCAAAGAAGGGTGCTGGCTAGCAACAGCTTTCAGTGCTGGCACTTTTCATCTCTGAGCAATTGCTGGACGTTTGCAATTTCTCAGCTCGTTTCTACGAGACGGAAAGAGAATGTCCGTGACGTTTGGTGGCTAGAGAAGCGCAAAGCCCCAGTGTTGCTGCGCCTGTGAAAGCGCTTCCAAGGAAGGGTGCTGGCTAGCAACAGCTTTCAGTGCTGGCACTTTTCATCTCTGAGCAATTGCTCGACGTTTGCAATTTCTCACCTGAGCTCTCTTTAGAGTGCGCGAGAGGATGAGCAGAAGATTAGGTGGCTAGAGAAGCCCAGAGCCCCAGTGTTCTTAGGCCTACAAAAGCGCTTCCAAGGAAGGGTGCTGGCTAGCAAGAGCTTTCAGTGCTGGCACTTTTCATCTCTGAGCAATTGCTCGACGTTTGCAATTTCTCAGCTCGTGTCTACGAGACGGAAAGAGAAGGACCGTGACGTTTGGTGGCTAGAGAAGCGCAAAGCCCCATTGTTGCTGCGCCTGTGAAAGCGCTTCCAAGGAAGGGTGCTGGCTAGCAACAGCTTTCAGTGCTGGCACTTTTCCTCTCTGAGCAATTGCTCGACGTTTGCAATTTCTCAGCTCGTGTCTACGAGACGGAAAGAGAAGGACCGTGACGTTTGGTGGGTAGAGAAGCGCAAAGCCCCAGTGTTGCTGCGCCTGTGAAAGCGCTTCCAAGGAAGGGGGCTGGCTAGCAACAGCTTTCAGTGCTGGCACTTTTCATCTCTGAGCAATTGCTCGACGTTTGCAATTTCTCAGCTCGTGTCTACGAGACGGAGAGATAGTGACCGTGACGTTTGGTGGCTAGAGAAGCGCAAAGCCCCAGTGTTACTGCGCCTGTGAAAGCGCTTCCAAGGAAGGGTGCTGGCTAGCAACAGCTTTCAGTGCTGGCACTTTTCATCTCTGAGCAATTGCTCGACGTTTGCAATTTCTCACCTGAGCTCTCTTTAGAGTGCGCGAGAGGATGAGCAGAAGATTAAGTGGCTAGAGAAGCCCAGAGCCCCAGTGTTCTTAGGTCTACAAAAGCGCTTCCAAGGAAGGGTGCTGGCTAGCAACAGCTTTCAGTGCTGGCACTTTTCATCTCTGAGCAATTGCTCGACGTTTGCAATTTCTCACCTGAGCTCTCTTTAGAGTGCGCGAGAGGATGAGCAGAAGATTCGGTGGCTAGAGAAGCCCAGAGCCCCAGTGTTCTTAGGCCTACAAAAGCGCTTCCAAGGAAGGGGGCTGGCTAGCAACAGCTTTCAGTGCTGGCACTTTTCATCTCTGAGCAATTGCTCGACGTTTGCAATTTCTCAGCTCGTGTCTACGAGACGGAAAGAGAAGGACCGTGATGTTTGGTGGCTAGAGAAGCGCAAAGCCCCAGTGTTGCTGCGCCTGTGAAAGCGCTTCCAAGGAAGGGTGCTGGCTAGCAACAGCTTTCAGTGCTGGCACTTTTCATCTCTGAGCAATTGCTCGACGTTTGCAATTTCTCACCTGAGCTCTCTTTAGAGTGCGCGAGAGGATGAGCAGAAGATTAGGTGGCTAGAGAAGCCCAGAGTCCCAGTGTTCTTAGGCCTACAAAAGCGCTTCCAAGGAAGGGTGCTGGCTAGCAACAGCTTTCAGTGCTGGCACTTTTCCTCTCTGAGCAATTGCTCGACGTTTGCAATTTCTCACCTGAGCTCTCTTTAGAGTGTGCGAGAGGATGAGCAGAAGATTAGGTGGCTAGAGAAGCCCAGAGCCCCAGTGTGCTTAGGCCTACAAAAGCGCTTCCAAAGAAGGGTGCTGGCTAGCAACAGCTTTCAGTGCTGGCACTTTTCATCTCTGAGCAATTGCTCGACCTTTGCAATTTCTCAGCTCGTGTCTACGAGACGGAAAGAGAATGTCCGTGACGTTTGGTGGCTAGAGAAGCGCAAAGCCCCATTGTTGCTGCGCCTGTGAAAGCGCTTCCAAGGAAGGGTGCTGGCTAGCAACAGCTTTCAGTGCTGGCACTTTTCATCTCTGAGCAATTGCTGGGCATTTGCAATTTCTCACCTGAGCTCTCTTTAGAGTGTGCGAGAGGATGAGCAGAAGATTAGGTGGCTAGAGAAGCCCAGAGCCCCAGTGTTCTTAGGCCTACAAAAGCGCTTCCAAGGAAGGGGGCTGGCTAGCAAGAGCTTTCAGTGCTGGCACTTTTCATCTCTGAGCAATTGCTCGACGTTTGCAATTTCTCAGCTCGTGTCTACGAGACGGAAAGAGAAGGACCGTGACGTTTGGTGGCTAGAGAAGCGCAAAGCCCCATTGTTGCTGCGCCTGTGAAAGCGCTTCCAAGGAAGGGTGCTGGCTAGCAAGAGCTTTCAGTGCTGGCACTTTTCATCTCTGAGCAATTGCTCGACGTTTGCAATTTCTCAGCTCGTGTCTACGAGACGGAAAGAGAAGGACCGTGACGTTTGGTGGCTAGAGAAGCGCAAAGCCCCAGTGTTACTGCGCATGTGAAAGCGCTTCCAAGGAAGGGTGCTGGCTAGCAACAGCTTTCAGTGCTGGCACTTTTCCTCTCTGAGCAATTGCTCGACGTTTGCAATTTCTCAGCTCGTGTCTACGAGACGGAAAGAGAAGGACCGTGACGTTTGGTGGCTAGAGAAGCGCAAAGCCCCAGTGTTGCTGCACCTGTGAAAGCGCTTCCAAGGAAGGGGGCTGGCTAGCAACAGCTTTCAGTGCTGGCACTTTTCATCTCTGAGCAATTGCTCGACGTTTGCAATTTCTCAGCTCGTGTCTACGAGACGGAGATATAGTGACCGTGACGTTTGGTGGCTAGAGAAGCGCAAAGCCCCAGTGTTACTGCGCCTGTGAAAGCGCTTCCAAGGAAGGGGGCTGGCTAGCAACAGCTTTCAGTGCTGGCACTTTTCATCTCTGAGCAATTGCTCGACGTTTGCAATTTCTCACCTGAGCTCTCTTTAGAGTGCGCGAGAGGATGAGCAGAAGATTAAGTGGCTAGAGAAGCCCAGAGCCCCAGTGTGCTTAGGCCTACAAAAGCGCTTCCAAGGAAGGGTGCTGGCTAGCAACAGCTTTCAGTGCTGGCACTTTTCATCTCTGAGCAATTGCTCGACGTTTGCAATTTCTCAGCTCGTGTCTACGAGACGGAAAGAGAAGGACCGTGACGTTTGGTGGCTAGAGAAGCGCAAAGCCCCAGTGTTGCTGCGCCTGTGAAAGCGCTTCCAAGGAAGGGTGCTGGCTAGCAAGAGCTTTCAGTGCTGGCACTTTTCATCTCTGAGCAATTGCTCGACGATTGCAATTTCTCAGCTCGTGTCTACGAGACGGAGATATGGTGACCGTGACGTTTGGTGGGTAGAGAAGCGCAAAGCCCCAGTGTTGCTGCACCTGTGAAAGCGCTTCCAAGGAAGGGGTCTGGCTAGCAACAGCTTTCAGTGCTGGCACTTTTCATCTCTGAGCAATTGCTCGACGTTTGCAATTTCTCACCTGAGCTCTCTTTAGAGTGCGCGAGAGGATGAGCAGAAGATTAGGTGGCTAGAGAAGCCCAGAGCCCCAGTGTGCTTAGGCCTACAAAAGCGCTTCCAAGGAAGGGTGCTGGCTAGCAACAGCTTTCAGTGCTGGCACTTTTCATCTCTGAGCAATTGCTCGACGTTTGCAATTTCTCAGCTCGTGTCTACGAGACGGAGAGATAGTGACCGTGACGTTTGGTGGCTAGAGAAGCGCAAAGCCCCAGTGTTGCTGCACCTGTGAAAGCGCTTCCAAGGAAGGGTGCTGGCTAGCAACAGCTTTCAGTGCTGGCACTTTTCATCTCTGAGCAATTGCTCGACGTTTGCAATTTCTCACCTGAGCTCTCTTTAGAGTGTGCGAGAGGATGAGCAGAAGATGAGGTGGCTAGAGAAGACCAGAGCCCCAGTGTGCTTAGGCCTACAAAAGCGCTTCCAAGGAAGGGGGCTGGCTAGCAACAGCTTTCAGTGCTGGCACTTTTCATCTCTGAGCAATTGCTCGACGTTTGCAATTTCTCAGCTCGTGTCTACGAGACGGAAAGAGAAGGACCGTGACGTTTGGTGGCTAGAGAAGCGCAAAGCCCCAGTGTTGCTGCGCCTGTGAAAGCGCTTCCAAGGAAGGGTGCTGGCTAGCAAGAGCTTTCAGTGCTGGCACTTTTCATCTCTGAGCAATTGCTCGACGTTTGCAATTTCTCACCTGAGCTCTCTTTAGAGTGCGTGAGAGGATGAGCAGAAGATTAAGTGGCTAGAGAAGCCCAGAGCCCCAGTGTTCTTAGGCCTACAAAAGCGCTTCCAAGGAAGGGGGCTGGCTAGCAACAGCTTTCAGTGCTGGCACTTTTCATCTCTGAGCAATTGCTCGACGTTTGCAATTTCTCAGCTCGTGTCTACGAGACGGAGAGATAGTGACCGTGACGTTTGGTGGCTAGAGAAGCGCAAAGCCCCAGTGTTACTGCGCCTGTGAAAGCGCTTCCAAGGAAGGGGGCTGGCTAGCAACAGCTTTCAGTGCTGGCAGTTTTCATCTCTGAGCAATTGCTCGACGTTTGCAATTTCTCAGCTCGTGTCTACGAGACGGAGATATAGTGACCGTGACGTTTGGTGGGTAGAGAAGCGCAAAGCCCCAGTGTTGCTGCACCTGTGAAAGCGCTTCCAAGGAAGGGTGCTGGCTAGCAACAGCTTTCAGTGCTGGCACTTTTCATCTCTGAGCAATTGCTCGACGTTTGCAATTTCTCACCTGAGCTCTCTTTAGAGTGCGCGAGAGGATGAGCAGAAGATTCGGTGGCTAGAGAAGCCCAGAGCCCCAGTGTTCTTAGGCCTACAAAAGCGCTTCCAAGGAAGGGTGCTGGCTAGCAACAGCTTTCAGTGCTGGCACTTTTCATCTCTGAGCAATTGCTCGACGTTTGCAATTTCTCACCTGAGCTCTCTTTAGAGTGCGCGAGAGGATGAGCAGAAGATTAGGTGGCTAGAGAAGCCCAGAGCCCCAGTGTTCTTAGGCCTACAAAAGCGCTTCCAAGGAAGGGGGCTGGCTAGCAACAGCTTTCAGTGCTGGCACTTTTCATCTCTGAGCAATTGCTCGACGTTTGCAATTTCTCAGCTCGTGTCTACGAGACGGAAAGAGAAGGACCGTGACGTTTGGTGGCTAGAGAAGCGCAAAGCCCCAGTGTTGCTGCGCCTGTGAAAGCGCTTCCAAGGAAGGGTGCTGGCTAGCAACAGCTTTCAGTGCTGGCACTTTTCATCTCTGAGCAATTGCTCGACGTTTGCAATTTCTCACCTGAGCTCTCTTTAGAGTGTGCGAGAGGATGAGCAGAAGATGAGGTGGCTAGAGAAGCCCAGAGCCCCACTGTTCTTAGGCCTACAAAAGCGCTTCCAAGGAAGGGTGCTGGCTAGCAACAGCTTTCAGTGCTGGCACTTTTCATCTCTGAGCAATTGCTCGACGTTTGCAATTTCTCAGCTCGTGTCTAGGAGACGGAGAGATAGTGACCGTGACATTTGGTGGCTAGAGAAGCGCAAAGCCCCAGTGTTGCTGCGCCTGTGAAAGCGCTTCCAAGGAAGGGGGCTGGCTAGCAACAGCTTTCAGTGCTGGCACTTTTCATCTCTGAGCAATTGCTCAACGTTTGCAATTTCTCAGCTCGTGTCTACGAGACGGAGATATAGTGACCGTGACGTTTGGTGGGTAGAGAAGCGCAAAGCCCCAGTGTTGCTGCACCTGTGAAAGCGCTTCCAAGGAAGGGTGCTGGCTAGCAACAGCTTTCAGTGCTGGCAGTTTTCATCTCTGAGCAATTGCTCGACGTTTGCAATTTCTCACCTGAGCTCTCTTTAGAGTGCGCGAGAGGATGAGCAGAAGATGAGGTGGCTAGAGAAGCCCAGAGCCCCAGTGTTCTTAGGCCTACAAAAGCGCTTCCAAGGAAGGGGGCTGGCTAGCAACAGCTTTCAGTGCTGGCACTTTTCCTCTCTGAGCAATTGCTCGACGTTTGCAATTTCTCAGCTCGTGTCTACGAGACGGAAAGAGAAGGACCGTGACGTTTGGTGGCTAGAGAAGCGCAAAGCCCCATTGTTGCTGCGCCTGTGAAAGCGCTTCCAAGGAAGGGTGCTGGCTAGCAAGAGCTTTCAGTGCTGGCACTTTTCATCTCTGAGCAATTGCTCGACGTTTGCAATTTCTCAGCTCGTGTCTACGAGACGGAAAGAGAAGGACCGTGACGTTTGGTGGCTAGAGAAGCGCAAAGCCCCAGTGTTACTGCGCATGTGAAAGCGCTTCCAAGGAAGGGTGCTGGCTAGCAACAGCTTTCAGTGCTGGCACTTTTCCTCTCTGAGCAATTGCTCGACGTTTGCAATTTCTCAGCTCGTGTCTACGAGACGGAAAGAGAAGGACCGTGACGTTTGGTGGCTAGAGAAGCGCAAAGCCCCAGTGTTGCTGCACCTGTGAAAGCGCTTCCAAGGAAGGGGGCTGGCTAGCAACAGCTTTCAGTGCTGGCACTTTTCATCTCTGAGCAATTGCTCGACGTTTGCAATTTCTCAGCTCGTGTCTACGAGACGGAGATATAGTGACCGTGACGTTTGGTGGCTAGAGAAGCGCAAAGCCCCAGTGTTACTGCACCTGTGAAAGCGCTTCCAAGGAAGGGGGCTGGCTAGCAACAGCTTTCAGTGCTGGCACTTTTCATCTCTGAGCAATTGCTCGACGTTTGCAATTTCTCACCTGAGCTCTCTTTAGAGTGCACGAGAGGATGAGCAGAAGATTAAGTGGCTAGAGAAGCCCAGAGCCCCAGTGTGCTTAGGCCTACAAAAGCGCTTCCAAGGAAGGGTGCTGCCTAGCAACAGCTTTCAGTGCTGGCACTTTTCATCTCTCAGCAATTGCTCGACGTTTGCAATTTCTCAGCTCGTGTCTACGAGACGGAAAGAGAAGGACCGTGACGTTTGGTGGCTAGAGAAGCGCAAAGCCCCAGTGTTGCTGCGCCTGTGAAAGCGCTTCCAAGGAAGGGTGCTGGCTAGCAACAGCTTTCAGTGCTGGCACTTTTCATCTCTGAGCAATTGCTCGACGATTGCAATTTCTCAGCTCGTGTCTACGAGACGGAGAGATAGTGACCGTGACGTTTGGTGAGTAGAGAAGCGCAAAGCCCCAGTGTTGCTGCACCTGTGAAAGCGCTTCTAAGGAAGGGTGCTGGCTAGCAACAGCTTTCAGTGCTGGCACTTTTCATCTCTGAGCAATTGCTCGACGTTTGCAATTTCTCACCTGAGCTCTCTTTAGAGTGTGCGAGAGGATGAGCAGAAGATGAGGTGGCTAGAGAAGACCAGAGCCCCAGTGTGCTTAGGCCTACAAAAGCGCTTCCAAGGAAGGGTGCTGGCTAGCAACAGCTTTCAGTGCTGGCACTTTTCATCTCTGAGCAATTGCTCGACGTTTGCAATTTCTCAGCTCGTGTCTACGAGACGGAAAGAGAAGGACCGTGACGTTTGGTGGCTAGAGAAGCGCAAAGCCCCAGTGTTGCTGCGCCTGTGAAAGCGCTTCCAAGGAAGGGTGCTGGCTAGCAACAGCTTTCAGTGCTGGCACTTTTCATCTCTGAGCAATTGCTCGACGTTTGCAATTTCTCACCTGAGCTCTCTTTAGAGTGCGTGAGAGGATGAGCAGAAGATGAGGTGGCTAGAGAAGCCCAGAGCCCCACTGTTCTTAGGCCTACAAAAGCGCTTCCAAGGAAGGGTGCTGGCTAGCAAGAGCTTTCAGTGCTGGCACTTTTCATCTCGGAGCAATTGCTCGACGTTTGCAATTTCTCAGCTCGTGTCTACGAGACGGAGAGATAGTGACCGTGACGTTTGGTGGCTAGAGAAGCGCAAAGCCCCAGTGTTACTGCGCCTGTGAAAGCGCTTCCAAGGAAGGGGGCTGGCTAGCAACAGCTTTCAGTGCTGGCAGTTTTCATCTCTGAGCAATTGCTCGACGTTTGCAATTTCTCAGCTCGTGTCTACGAGACGGAGAGATAGTGACCGTGACGTTTGGTGGGTAGAGAAGCGCAAAGCCCCAGTGTGCTTAGGCCTACAAAAGCGCTTCCAAGGAAGGGTGCTGGCTAGCAACAGCTTTCAGTGCTGGCACTTTTCATCTCTGAGCAATTGCTCGACGTTTGCAATTTCTCAGCTCGTGTCTACGAGACGGAGAGATAGTGACCGTGACGTTTGGTGGCTAGAGAAGCGCAAAGCCCCAGTGTTGCTGCACCTGTGAAAGCGCTTCCAAGGAAGGGGGCTGGCTAGCAACAGCTTTCAGTGCTGGCACTTTTCATCTCTGAGCAATTGCTCGACGTTTGCAATTTCTCACCTGAGCTCTCTTTAGAGTGCGCAAGAGGATGAGCAGAAGATTAGGTGGCTAGAGAAGCCCAGAGCCCCAGTGTGCTTAGGCCTACAAAAGCGCTTCCAAGGAAGGGTGCTGCCTAGCAACAGCTTTCAGTGCTGGCACTTTTCATCTCTGAGCAATTGCTCGACGTTTGCAATTTCTCAGCTCGTGTCTACGAGACGGAAAGAGAAGGACCGTGACGTTTGGTGGGTAGAGAAGCACAAAGCCCCAGTGTTACTGCGCCTGTGAAAGCGCTTCCAAGGAAGGGTGCTGGCTAGCAACAGCTTTCAGTGCTGGCACTTTTCATCTCTGAGCAATTGCTCGACGTTTGCAATTTCTCAGCTCGTGTCTACGAGACGGAGAGATAGTGACCGTGACGTTTGGTGAGTAGAGAAGCGCAAAGCCCCAGTGTTGCTGCACCTGTGAAAGCGCTTCTAAGGAAGGGTGCTGGCTAGCAACAGCTTTCAGTGCTGGCACTTTTCATCTCTGAGCAATTGCTCGACGTTTGCAATTTCTCACCTGAGCTCTCTTTAGAGTGTGCGAGAGGATGAGCAGAAGATGAGGTGGCTAGAGAAGACCAGAGCCCCAGTGTGCTTAGGCCTACAAAAGCGCTTCCAAGGAAGGGTGCTGGCTAGCAACAGCTTTCAGTGCTGGCACTTTTCATCTCTGAGCAATTGCTCGACGTTTGCAATTTCTCAGCTCGTGTCTACGAGACGGAAAGAGAAGGACCGTGACGTTTGGTGGCTAGAGAAGCGCAAAGCCCCAGTGTTGCTGCGCCTGTGAAAGCGCTTCCAAGGAAGGGTGCTGGCTAGCAACAGCTTTCAGTGCTGGCACTTTTCATCTCTGAGCAATTGCTCGACGTTTGCAATTTCTCACCTGAGCTCTCTTTAGAGTGCGTGAGAGGATGAGCAGAAGATGAGGTGGCTAGAGAAGCCCAGAGCCCCACTGTTCTTAGGCCTACAAAAGCGCTTCCAAGGAAGGGTGCTGGCTAGCAAGAGCTTTCAGTGCTGGCACTTTTCATCTCGGAGCAATTGCTCGACGTTTGCAATTTCTCAGCTCGTGTCTACGAGACGGAGAGATAGTGACCGTGACGTTTGGTGGCTAGAGAAGCGCAAAGCCCCAGTGTTACTGCGCCTGTGAAAGCGCTTCCAAGGAAGGGGGCTGGCTAGCAACAGCTTTCAGTGCTGGCAGTTTTCATCTCTGAGCAATTGCTCGACGTTTGCAATTTCTCAGCTCGTGTCTACGAGACGGAGATATAGTGACCGTGACGTTTGGTGGGTAGAGAAGCGCAAAGCCCCAGTGTTGCTGCACCTGTGAAAGCGCTTCCAAGGAAGGGTGCTGGCTAGCAACAGCTTTCAGTGCTGGCACTTTTCATCTCTGAGCAATTGCTCGACGTTTGCAATTTCTCACCTGAGCTCTCTTTAGAGTGCGCGAGAGGATGAGCAGAAGATGAGGTGGCTAGAGAAGCCCAGAGCCCCAGTGTTCTTAGGCCTACAAAAGCGCTTCCAAGGAAGGGTGCTGGCTAGCAACAGCTTTCAGTGCTGGCACTTTTCATCTCTGAGCAATTGCTCGACGTTTGCAATTTCTCACCTGAGCTCTCTTTAGAGTGCGCAAGAGGATGAGCAGAAGATTAGGTGGCTAGAGAAGCCCAGAGCCCCAGTGTTCTTAGGCCTACAAAAGCGCTTCCAAGGAAGGGGGCTGGCTAGCAAGAGCTTTCAGTGCTGGCACTTTTCATCTCTGAGCAATTGCTCGACGTTTGCAATTTCTCAGCTCGTGTCTACGAGACGGAAAGAGAAGGACCGTGACGTTTGGTGGCTAGAGAAGCGCAAAGCCCCAGTGTTGCTGCGCCTGTGAAAGCGCTTCCAAGGAAGGGTGCTGGCTAGCAACAGCTTTCAGTGCTGGCACTTTTCATCTCTGAGCAATTGCTCGACGTTTGCAATTTCTCACCTGAGCTCTCTTTAGAGTGTGCGAGAGGATGAGCAGAAGATGAGGTGGCTAGAGAAGCCCAGAGCCCCACTGTTCTTAGGCCTACAAAAGCGCTTCCAAGGAAGGGTGCTGGCTAGCAACAGCTTTCAGTGCTGGCACTTTTCATCTCTCAGCAATTGCTCGACGTTTGCAATTTCTCAGCTCGTGTCTACGAGACGGAGAGATAGTGACCGTGACATTTGGTGGCTAGAGAAGCGCAAAGCCCCAGTGTTGCTGCGCCTGTGAAAGCGCTTCCAAGGAAGGGGGCTGGCTAGCAACAGCTTTCAGTGCTGGCACTTTTCATCTCTGAGCAATTGCTCAACGTTTGCAATTTCTCAGCTCGTGTCTACGAGACGGAGATATAGTGACCGTGACGTTTGGTGCGTAGAGAAGCGCAAAGCCCCAGTGTTGCTGCACCTGTGAAAGCGCTTCCAAGGAAGGGTGCTGCCTAGCAACAGCTTTCAGTGCTGGCACTTTTCATCTCTGAGCAATTGCTCGACGTTTGCAATTTCTCACCTGAGCTCTCTTTAGAGTGCGCGAGAGGATGAGCAGAAGATTCGGAGGCTAGAGAAGCCCAGAGCCCCAGTGTTCTTAGGCCTACAAAAGCGCTTCCAAGGAAGGGGGCTGGCTAGCAACAGCTTTCAGTGCTGGCACTTTTCATCTCTGAGCAATTGCTCGACGTTTGCAATTTCTCAGCTCGTGTCTACGAGACGGAAAGAGAAGGACCGTGACGTTTGGTGGCTAGAGAAGCGCAAAGCCCCAGTGTTGCTGCGCCTGTGAAAGCGCTTCCAAGGAAGGGTGCTGGCTAGCAAGAGCTTTCAGTGCTGGCACTTTTCATCTCTGAGCAATTGCTCGACGTTTGCAATTTCTCACCTGAGCTCTCTTTAGAGTGCGTGAGAGGATGAGCAGAAGATGAGGTGGCTAGAGAAGCCCAGAGCCCCAGTGTGCTTAGGCCTACAAAAGCGCTTCCAAGGAAGGGGGCTGGCTAGCAACAGCTTTCAGTGCTGGCACTTTTCATCTCTGAGCAATTGCTCGACGTTTGCAATTTCTCAGCTCGTGTCTACGAGACGGAGAGATAGTGACCGTGACGTTTGGTGGCTAGAGAAGCGCAAAGCCCCAGTGTTACTGCGCCTGTGAAAGCGCTTCCAAGGAAGGGGGCTGGCTAGCAACAGCTTTCAGTGCTGGCAGTTTTCATCTCTGAGCAATTGCTCGACGTTTGCAATTTCTCACCTCGTGTCTACGAGACGGAGATATAGTGACCGTGACGTTTGGTGGGTAGAGAAGCGCAAAGCCCCAGTGTTGCTGCACCTGTGAAAGCGCTTCCAAGGAAGGGTGCTGGCTAGCAACAGCTTTCAGTGCTGGCACTTTTCATCTCTGAGCAATTGCTCGACGTTTGCAATTTCTCACCTGAGCTCTCTTTAGAGTGCGCGAGAGGATGAGCAGAAGATGAGGTGGCTAGAGAAGCCCAGAGCCCCAGTGTTCTTAGGCCTACAAAAGCGCTTCCAAGGAAGGGTGCTGGCTAGCAACAGCTTTCAGTGCTGGCACTTTTCATCTCTGAGCAATTGCTCGACGTTTGCAATTTCTCACCTGAGCTCTCTTTAGAGTGCGCGAGAGGATGAGCAGAAGATGAGGTGGCTAGAGAAGCCCAGAGCCCCAGTGTTCTTAGGCCTACAAAAGCGCTTCCAAGGAAGGGGGCTGGCTAGCAAGAGCTTTCAGTGCTGGCACTTTTCATCTCTGAGCAATTGCTCCACGTTTGCAATTTCTCAGCTCGTGTCTACGAGACGGAAAGAGAAGGACCGTGACGTTTGGTGGCTAGAGAAGCGCAAAGCCCCAGTGTTGCTGCGCCTGTGAAAGCGCTTCCAAGGAAGGGTGCTGGCTAGCAACAGCTTTCAGTGCTGGCACTTTCCATCTCTGAGCAATTGCTCGACGTTTGCAATTTCTCACCTGAGCTCTCTTTAGAGTGTGCGAGAGGATGAGCAGAAGATGAGGTGGCTAGAGAAGCCCAGAGCCCCACTGTTCTTAGGCCTACAAAAGCGCTTCCAAGGAAGGGTGCTGGCTAGCAACAGCTTTCAGTGCTGGCACTTTTCATCTCTGAGCAATTGCTCGACGTTTGCAATTTCTCAGCTCGTGTCTACGAGACGGAGAGATAGTGACCGTGACGTTTGGTGGCTAGAGAAGCGCAAAGCCCCAGTGTTACTGCGCCTGTGAAAGCGCTTCCAAGGAAGGGGGCTGGCTAGCAACAGCTTTCAGTGCTGGCACTTTTCATCTCTGAGCAATTGCTCAACGTTTGCAATTTCTGAGCTCGTGTCTACGAGACGGAGATATAGTGACCTTGACGTTTGGTGGGTAGAGAAGCGCAAAGCCCCAGTGTTGCTGCACCTGTGAAAGCGCTTCCAAGGAAGGGTGCTGGCTAGCAACAGCTTTCAGTGCTGGCACTTTTCATCTCTGAGCAATTGCTCGACGTTTGCAATTTCTCACCTGAGCTCTCTTTAGAGCGCGCGAGAGGATGAGCAGAAGATGAGGTGGCTAGAGAAGCCCAGAGCCCCAGTGTTCTTAGGCCTACAAAAGCGCTTCCAAGGAAGGGGGCTGGCTAGCAAGAGCTTTCAGTGCTGGCACTTTTCATCTCTGAGCAATTGCTGGACGTTTGCAATTTCTCACCTGAGCTCTCTTTAGAGTGCGCGAGAGGATGAGCAGAAGATTAGGTGGCTAGAGAAGCCCAGAGCCCCAGTGTGCTTAGGCCTACAAAAGCGCTTCCAAGGAAGGGGGCTGGCTAGCAAGAGCTTTCAGTGCTGGCACTTTTCATCTCTGAGCAATTGCTCGACGTTTGCAATTTCTCAGCTCGTGTCTACGAGACGGAAAGAGAAGGACCGTGACGTTTGGTGGCTAGAGAAGCGCAAAGCCCCATTGTTGCTGCGCCTGTGAAAGCGCTTCCAAGGAAGGGTGCTGGCTAGCAACAGCTTACAGTGCTGGCACTTTTCATCTCTGAGCAATTGCTCGACGTTTGCAATTTCTCAGCTCGTGTCTACGAGACGGAAAGAGAAGGACCGTGACGTTTGGTGGGTAGAGAAGCGCAAAGCCCCAGTGTTGCTGCGCCTGTGAAAGCGCTTCCAAGGAAGGGGGCTGGCTAGCAACAGCTTTCAGTGCTGGCACTTTTCATCTCTGAGCAATTGCTCGACGATTGCAATTTCTCAGCTCGTGTCTACGAGACGGAGAGATAGTGACCGTGACGTTTGGTGGGTAGAGAAGCGCAAAGCCCCAGTGTTGCTGCACCTGTGAAAGCGCTTCCAAGGAAGGGTGCTGGCTAGCAACAGCTTTCAGTGCTGGCACTTTTCATCTCTGAGCAATTGCTCGACGTTTGCAATTTCTCACCTGAGCTCTCTTTAGAGTGCGCAAGAGGATGAGCAGAAGATTAGGTGGCTAGAGAAGCCCAGAGCCCCAGTGTTCTTAGGCCTACAAAAGCGCTTCCAAGGAAGGGTGCTGGCTAGCAAGAGCTTTCAGTGCTGGCACTTTTCATCTCTGAGCAATTGCTCGACGTTTGCAATTTCTCAGCTCGTGTCTACGAGACGGAAAGAGAATGTCCGTGACGTTTGGTGGCTAGAGAAGCGCAAAGCCCCAGTGTTGCTGCGCCTGTGAAAGCGCTTCCAAGGAAGGGTGCTGGCTAGCAACAGCTTTCAGTGCTGGCACTTTTCATCTCTGAGCAATTGCTGGGCATTTGCAATTTCTCACCTGAGCTCTCTTTCGAGTGCGCGAGAGGATGAGCAGAAGATTCGGTGGCTAGAGAAGCCCAGAGCCCCAGTGTTCTTAGGCCTACAAAAGCGCTTCCAAGGAAGGGGGCTGGCTAGCAACAGCTTTCAGTGCTGGCACTTTTCATCTCTGAGCAATTGCTGGACGTTTGCAATTTCTCAGCTCGTGTCTACGAGACGGAAAGAGAAGGACCGTGACGTTTGGTGGCTAGAGAAGCGCAAAGCCCCAGTGTTACTGCGCCTGTGAAAGCGCTTCCAAGGAAGGGTGCTGGCTAGCAAGAGCTTTCAGTGCTGGCACTTTTCATCTCTGAGCAATTGCTCGACGTTTGCAATTTCTCAGCTCGTGTCTACGAGACGGAAAGAGAAGGACCGTGACGTTTGGTGGCTAGAGAAGCGCAAAGCCCCAGTGTTACTGCGCATGTGAAAGCGCTTCCAAGGAAGGGTGCTGGCTAGCAACAGCTTTCAGTGCTGGCACTTTTCATCTCTGAGCAATTGCTCGACGTTTGCAATTTCTCACCTGAGCTCTCTTTAGAGTGCGCGAGAGGATGAGCAGAAGATTAAGTGGCTAGAGAAGCCCAGAGCCCCAGTGTGCTTAGGCCTACAAAAGCGCTTCCAAGGAAGGGGGCTGGCTAGCAACAGCTTTCAGTGCTGGCACTTTTCATCTCTGAGCAATTGCTCGACGTTTGCAATTTCTCAGCTCGTGTCTACGAGACGGAAAGAGAAGGACCGTGACGTTTGGTGGCTAGAGAAGCGCAAAGCCCCAGTGTTACTGCGCCTGTGAAAGCGCTTCCAAGGAAGGGTGCTGGCTAGCAACAGCTTTCAGTGCTGGCACTTTTCATCTCTGAGCAATTGCTCGACGTTTGCAATTTCTCAGCTCGTGTCTACGAGACGGAAAGAGAAGGACCGTGACGTTTGGTGGCTAGAGAAGCGCAAAGCCCCAGTGTTACTGCGCATGTGAAAGCGCTTCCAAGGAAGGGTGCTGGCTAGCAACAGCTTTCAGTGCTGGCACTTTTCCTCTCTGAGCAATTGCTCGACGTTTGCAATTCCTCAGCTCGTGTCTACGAGACGGAAAGAGAAGGACCGTGACGTTTGGTGGCTAGAGAAGCGCAAAGCCCCAGTGTTGCTGCGCCTGTGAAAGCGCTTCCAAGGAAGGGGTCTGGCTAGCAACAGCTTTCAGTGCTGGCACTTTTCATCTCTGAGCAATTGCTCGACGTTTGCAATTTCTCAGCTCGTGTCTACGAGACGGAGAGATAGTGACCGTGACGTTTGGTGGCTAGAGAAGCGCAAAGCCCCAGTGTTACTGCGCCTGTGAAAGCGCTTCCAAGGAAGGGGGCTGGCTAGCAACAGCTTTCAGTGCTGGCACTTTTCATCTCTGAGCAATTGCTCCACGTTTGCAATTTCTCACCTGAGCTCTCTTTAGAGTGCGCGAGAGGATGAGCAGAAGATTAGGTGGCTAGAGAAGCCCAGAGCCCCAGTGTGCTTAGGCCTACAAAAGCGCTTCCAAGGAAGGGTGCTGGCTAGCAACAGCTTTCAGTGCTGGCACTTTTCATCTCTCAGCAATTGCTCGACGTTTGCAATTTCTCAGCTCGTGTCTACGAGACGGAGAGATAGTGACCGTGACGTTTGGTGGCTAGAGAAGCGCAAAGCCCCAGTGTTGCTGCACCTGTGAAAGCGCTTCCAAGGAAGGGTGCTGGCTAGCAAGAGCTTTCAGTGCTGGCACTTTTCATCTCTGAGCAATTGCTCGACGTTTGCAATTTCTCACCTGAGCTCTCTTTAGAGTGCGCGAGAGGATGAGCAGAAGATTAGGTGGCTAGAGAAGCCCAGAGCCCCAGTGTTCTTAGGCCTACAAAAGCGCTTCCAAGGAAGGGTGCTGGCTAGCAAGAGCTTTCAGTGCTGGCACTTTTCATCTCTGAGCAATTGCTCAACGTTTGCAATTTCTCAGCTCGTGTCTACGAGACGGAGAGATAGTGACCGTGACGTTTGGTGGCTAGAGAAGCGCAAAGCCCCAGTGTTGCTGCACCTGTGAAAGCGCTTCCAAGGAAGGGGGCTGGCTAGCAACAGCTTTCAGTGCTGGCACTTTTCATCTCTGAGCAATTGCTCGACGTTTGCAATTTCTCACCTGAGCTCTCTTTAGAGTGCGCAAGAGGATGAGCACAAGATTAGGTGGCTAGAGAAGTCCAGAGCCCCAGTGTGCTTAGGCCTACAAAAGCGCTTCCAAGGAAGGGTGCTGGCTAGCAACAGCTTTCAGTGCTGGCACTTTTCATCTCTGAGCAATTGCTCGACGTTTGCAATTTCTCAGCTCGTGTCTACGAGACGGAAAGAGAAGGACCGTGACGTTTGGTGGGTAGAGAAGCGCAAAGCCCCAGTGTTACTGCGCCTGTGAAAGCGCTTCCAAGGAAGGGTGCTGGCTAGCAACAGCTTTCAGTGCTGGCACTTTTCATCTCTGAGCAATTGCTCGACGTTTGCAATTTCTCAGCTCGTGTCTACGAGACGGAGAGATAGTGACCGTGATGTTTGGTGGCTAGAGAAGCGCAAAGCCCCAGTGTTGCTGCACCTGTGAAAGCGCTTCTAAGGAAGGGTGCTGGCTAGCAACAGCTTTCAGTGCTGGCACTTTTCATCTCTGAGCAATTGCTCGACGTTTGCAATTTCTCACCTGAGCTCTCTTTAGAGTGCGCGAGAGGATGAGCAGAAGATTAGGTGGCTAGAGAAGCCCAGAGCCCCAGTGTGCTTAGGCCTACAAAAGCGCTTCCAAGGAAGGGTGCTGGCTAGCAACAGCTTTCAGTGCTGGCACTTTTCATCTCTGAGCAATTGCTCGACGTTTGCAATTTCTCAGCTCGTGTCTACGAGACGGAAAGAGAAGGACAGTGACGTTTGGTGGGTAGAGAAGCGCAAAGCCCCAGTGTTACTGCGCCTGTGAAAGCGCTTCCAAGGAAGGGTGCTGGCTAGCAAGAGCTTTCAGTGCTGGCACTTTTCATCTCTGAGCAATTGCTGGACGTTTGCAATTTCTCACCTCGTGTCTACGAGACGGAGAGATAGTGACCGTGACGTTTGGTGGCTAGAGAAGCGCAAAGCCCCAGTGTTACTGCGCCTGTGAAAGCGCTTCCAAGGAAGGGGGCTGGCTAGCAACAGCTTTCAGTGCTGGCACTTTTCATCTCTGAGCAATTGCTCGACGTTTGCAATTTCTCACCTGAGCTCTCTTTAGAGTGCGCGAGAGGATGAGCAGAAGATTAAGTGGCTAGAGAAGCCCAGAGCCCCAGTGTGCTTAGGCCTACAAAAGCGCTTCCAAGGAAGGGTGCTGGCTAGCAACAGCTTTCAGTGCTGGCACTTTTCATCTCTGAGCAATTGCTCGACGTTTGCAATTTCTCCCCTGAGCTCTCTTTAGAGTGCGCGAGAGGATGAGCAGAAGATTCGGTGGCTAGAGAAGCCCAGAGCCCCAGTGTTCTTAGGCCTACAAAAGCGCTTCCAAGGAAGGGTGCTGGCTAGCAACAGCTTTCAGTGCTGGCACTTTTCATCTCTGAGCAATTGCTCGACGTTTGCAATTTCTCCCCTGAGCTCTCTTTAGAGTGTGCGAGAGGATGAGCAGAAGATTAGGTGGCTAGAGAAGCCCAGAGCCCCAGTGTGCTTAGGCCTACAAAAGCGCTTCCAAGGAAGGGGGCTGGCTAGCAACAGCTTTCAGTGCTGGCACTTTTCCTCTCTGAGCAATTGCTCGACGTTTGCAATTTCTCAGCTCGTGTCTACGAGACGGAAAGAGAATGTCCGTGACGTTTGGTGGCTAGAGAAACGCAAAGCCCCAGTGTTGCTGCGCCTGTGAAAGCGCTTCCAAGGAAGGGGGCTGGCTAGCAACAGCTTTCAGTGCTGGCACTTTTCATCTCTGAGCAATTGCTCGACGTTTGCAATTTCTCAGCTCGTGTCTACGAGACGGAAAGAGAATGTCCGTGACGTTTGGTGGCTAGAGAAGCGCAAAGCCCCAGTGTTGCTGCGCCTGTGAAAGCGCTTCCAAGGAAGGGTGCTGGCTAGCAACAGCTTTCAGTGCTGGCACTTTTCATCTCTGAGCAATTGCTCGACGTTTGCAATTTC
The DNA here is from genome assembly GCA_037962945.1 of Sarcoramphus papa. Taxonomy (NCBI): domain Eukaryota; kingdom Metazoa; phylum Chordata; class Aves; order Accipitriformes; family Cathartidae; genus Sarcoramphus; species Sarcoramphus papa. The sequence continues at coordinate 14,768,628 of CM075595.1, read as the reverse complement.
TCACCTGAGCTCTCTTTAGAGTGCGCGAGAGGATGAGCAGAAGATGAGGTGGCTAGAGAAGCCCAGAGCCCCAGTGTTCTTAGGCCTACAAAAGCGCTTCCAAGGAAGGGTGCTGGCTAGCAAGAGCTTTCAGTGCTGGCACTTTTCATCTCTGAGCAATTGCTCGACGTTTGCAATTTCTCAGCTCGTGTCTACGAGACGGAGAGATAGTGACCGTGACGTTTGGTGGCTAGAGAAGCGCAAAGCCCCAGTGTTACTGCGCCTGTGAAAGCGCTTCCAAGGAAGGGGGCTGGCTAGCAACAGCTTTCAGTGCTGGCACTTTTCATCTCTGAGCAATTGCTCGACGTTTGCAATTTCTCACCTGAGCTCTCTTTAGAGTGCGCGAGAGGATGAGCAGAAGATTAAGTGGCTAGAGAAGCCCAGAGCCCCAGTGTGCTTAGGCCTACAAAAGCGCTTCCAAGGAAGGGTGCTGGCTAGCAACAGCTTTCAGTGCTGGCACTTTTCATCTCTGAGCAATTGCTCGACGTTTGCAATTTCTCAGCTCGTGTCTACGAGATGGAAAGAGAAGGACCGTGACGTTTGGTGCGTATAGAAGCGCAAAGCCCCAGTGTTGCTGCGCCTGTGAAAGCGCTTCCAAGGAAGGGGGCTGGCTAGCAACAGCTTTCAGTGCTGGCACTTTTCATCTCTGAGCAATTGCTCGACGATTGCAATTTCTCAGCTCGTGTCTACGAGACGGAGAGATAGTGACCGTGATGTTTGGTGGCTAGAGAAGCGCAAAGCCCCAGTGTTGCTGCACCTGTGAAAGCGCTTCCAAGGAAGGGGGCTGGCTAGCAACAGCTTTCAGTGCTGGCACTTTTCATCTCTGAGCAATTGCTCGACGTTTGCAATTTCTCCCCTGAGCTCTCTTTAGAGTGCGCGAGAGGATGAGCAGAAGATTAGGTGGCTAGAGAAGCCCAGAGCCCCAGTGTTCTTAGGCCTACAAAAGCGCTTCCAAGGAAGGGTGCTGGCTAGCAACAGCTTTCAGTGCTGGCACTTTTCATCTCTGAGCAATTGCTCGACGTTTGCAATTTCTCAGCTCGTGTCTACGAGACGGAAAGAGAAGGACCGTGACGTTTGGTGGCTAGAGAAGCGCAAAGCCCCATTGTTGCTGCGCCTGTGAAAGCGCTTCCAAGGAAGGGTGCTGGCTAGCAAGAGCTTTCAGTGCTGGCACTTTTCATCTCTGAGCAATTGCTCGACGTTTGCAATTTCTCAGCTCGTGTCTACGAGACGGAAAGAGAAGGACCGTGACGTTTGGTGGCTAGAGAAGCGCAAAGCCCCAGTGTTGCTGCGCCTGTGAAAGCGCTTCCAAGGAAGGGTGCTGGCTAGCAACAGCTTTCAGTGCTGGCACTTTTCATCTCTGAGCAATTGCTCGACGTTTGCAATTTCTCACCTGAGCTCTCTTTAGAGTGCGTGAGAGGATGAGCAGAAGATGAGGTGGCTAGAGAAGCCCAGAGCCCCACTGTTCTTAGGCCTACAAAAGCGCTTCCAAGGAAGGGTGCTGGCTAGCAAGAGCTTTCAGTGCTGGCACTTTTCATCTCGGAGCAATTGCTCGACGTTTGCAATTTCTCAGCTCGTGTCTACGAGACGGAGAGATAGTGACCGTGACGTTTGGTGGCTAGAGAAGCGCAAAGCCCCAGTGTTACTGCGCCTGTGAAAGCGCTTCCAAGGAAGGGGGCTGGCTAGCAACAGCTTTCAGTGCTGGCAGTTTTCATCTCTGAGCAATTGCTCGACGTTTGCAATTTCTCAGCTCGTGTCTACGAGACGGAGATATAGTGACCGTGACGTTTGGTGGCTAGAGAAGCGCAAAGCCCCAGTGTTGCTGCGCCTGTGAAAGCACTTCCAAGGAAGGGTGCTGGCTAGCAACAGCTTTCAGTGCTGGCACTTTTCATCTCTGAGCAATTGCTCGACGTTTGCAATTTCTCACCTGAGCTCTCTTTAGAGTGTGCGAGAGGATGAGCAGAAGATGAGGTGGCTAGAGAAGCCCAGAGCCCCACTGTTCTTAGGTCTACAAAAGCGCTTCCAAGGAAGGGTGCTGGCTAGCAACAGCTTTCAGTGCTGGCACTTTTCCTCTCTGAGCAATTGCTCGACGTTTGCAATTTCTCACCTGAGCTCTCTTTAGAGTGTGCGAGAGGATGAGCAGAAGATTAGGTGGCTAGAGAAGCCCAGAGCCCCAGTGTGCTTAGGCCTACAAAAGCGCTTCCAAAGAAGGGTGCTGGCTAGCAACAGCTTTCAGTGCTGGCACTTTTCATCTCTGAGCAATTGCTGGACGTTTGCAATTTCTCAGCTCGTGTCTACGAGACGGAAAGAGAAGGACCGTGACGTTTGGTGGCTAGAGAAGCGCAAAGCCCCAGTGTTGCTGCGCCTGTGAAAGCGCTTCCAAGGAAGGGTGCTGGCTAGCAACAGCTTTCAGTGCTGGCACTTTTCATCTCTGAGCAATTGCTGGGCATTTGCAATTTCTCACCTGAGCTCTCTTTAGAGCGCGCGAGAGGATGAGCAGAAGATGAGGTGGCTAGAGAAGCCCAGAGCCCCAGTGTTCTTAGGCCTACAAAAGCGCTTCCAAGGAAGGGGGCTGGCTAGCAAGAGCTTTCAGTGCTGGCACTTTTCCTCTCTGAGCAATTGCTCGACGTTTGCAATTTCTCAGCTCGTGTCTACGAGACGGAAAGAGAAGGACCGTGACGTTTGGTGGCTAGAGAAGCGCAAAGCCCCATTGTTGCTGCGCCTGTGAAAGCGCTTCCAAGGAAGGGTGCTGGCTAGCAAGAGCTTTCAGTGCTGGCACTTTTCATCTCTGAGCAATTGCTCGACGTTTGCAATTTCTCAGCTCGTGTCTACGAGACGGAAAGAGAAGGACCGTGACGTTTGGTGGGTAGAGAAGCGCAAAGCCCCAGTGTTACTGCGCATGTGAAAGCGCTTCCAAGGAAGGGTGCTGGCTAGCAACAGCTTTCAGTGCTGGCACTTTTCCTCTCTGAGCAATTGCTCGACGTTTGCAATTTCTCAGCTCGTGTCTACGAGACGGAAAGAGAAGGACCGTGACGTTTGGTGGCTAGAGAAGCGCAAAGCCCCAGTGTTGCTGCACCTGTAAAAGCGCTTCCAAGGAAGGGGGCTGGCTAGCAACAGCTTTCAGTGCTGGCACTTTTCATCTCTGAGCAATTGCTCGACGTTTGCAATTTCTCAGCTCGTGTCTACGAGACGGAGATATAGTGACCGTGACGTTTGGTGGCTAGAGAAGCGCAAAGCCCCAGTGTTACTGCGCCTGTAAAAGCGCTTCCAAGGAAGGGGGCTGGCTAGCAAGAGCTTTCAGTGCTGGCACTTTTCATCTCTGAGCAATTGCTCGACGTTTGCAATTTCTCACCTGAGCTCTCTTTAGAGTGCGCGAGAGGATGAGCAGAAGATTAAGTGGCTAGAGAAGCCCAGAGCCCCAGTGTGCTTAGGCCTACAAAAGCGCTTCCAAGGAAGGGTGCTGGCTAGCAACAGCTTTCAGTGCTGGCACTTTTCATCTCTCAGCAATTGCTCGACGTTTGCAATTTCTCAGCTCGTGTCTACGAGACGGAAAGAGAAGGACCGTGACGTTTGGTGGCTAGAGAAGCGCAAAGCCCCAGTGTTGCTGCGCCTGTGAAAGTGCTTCCAAGGAAGGGGGCTGGCTAGCAACAGCTTTCAGTGCTGGCACTTTTCATCTCTGAGCAATTGCTCGACGATTGCAATTTCTCAGCTCGTGTCTACGAGACGGAGAGATAGTGACCGTGACGTTTGGTGGGTAGAGAAGCGCAAAGCCCCAGTGTTGCTGCACCTGTGAAAGCGCTTCCAAGGAAGGGTGCTGGCTAGCAACAGCTTTCAGTGCTGGCACTTTTCATCTCTGAGCAATTGCTCGACGTTTGCAATTTCTCCCCTGAGCTCTCTTTAGAGTGCGCGAGAGCATGAGCAGAAGATTAGGTGGCTAGAGAAGCCCAGAGCCCCAGTGTGCTTAGGCCTACAAAAGCGCTTCCAAGGAAGGGTGCTGGCTAGCAACAGCTTTCAGTGCTGGCACTTTTCATCTCTGAGCAATTGCTTGACGTTTGCAATTTCTCAGCTCGTGTCTACGAGACGGAGAGATAGTGACCGTGACGTTTGGTGGCTAGAGAAGCGCAAAGCCCCAGTGTTGCTGCACCTGTGAAAGCGCTTCCAAGGAAGGGGGCTGGCTAGCAACAGCTTTCAGTGCTGGCACTTTTCATCTCTGAGCAATTGCTCGACGTTTGCAATTTCTCACCTGAGCTCTCTTTAGAGTGCGCAAGAGGATGAGCAGAAGATTAGGTGGCTAGAGAAGCCCAGAGCCCCAGTGTGCTTAGGCCTACAAAAGCGCTTCCAAGGAAGGGTGCTGCCTAGCAACAGCTTTCAGTGCTGGCACTTTTCATCTCTGAGCAATTGCTCCACGTTTGCAATTTCTCAGCTCGTGTCTACGAGACGGAAAGAGAAGGACCGTGACGTTTGGTGGGTAGAGAAGCACAAAGCCCCAGTGTTACTGCGCCTGTGAAAGCGCTTCCAAGGAAGGGTGCTGGCTAGCAACAGCTTTCAGTGCTGGCACTTTTCATCTCTGAGCAATTGCTCGACGTTTGCAATTTCTCAGCTCGTGTCTACGAGACGGAGAGATAGTGACCGTGACGTTTGGTGGCTAGAGAAGCGCAAAGCCCCAGTGTTGCTGCACCTGTGAAAGCGCTTCTAAGGAAGGGTGCTGGCTAGCAACAGCTTTCAGTGCTGGCACTTTTCATCTCTGAGCAATTGCTCGACGTTTGCAATTTCTCACCTGAGCTCTCTTTAGAGTGTGCGAGAGGATGAGCAGAAGATGAGGTGGCTAGAGAAGACCAGAGCCCCAGTGTGCTTAGGCCTACAAAAGCGCTTCCAAGGAAGGGTGCTGGCTAGCAAGAGCTTTCAGTGCTGGCACTTTTCATCTCTGAGCAATTGCTCGACGTTTGCAATTTCTCAGCTCGTGTCTACGAGACGGAAAGAGAAGGACCGTGACGTTTGGTGGCTAGAGAAGCGCAAAGCCCCAGTGTTGCTGCGCCTGTGAAAGCGCTTCCAAGGAAGGGTGCTGGCTAGCAACAGCTTTCAGTGCTGGCACTTTTCATCTCTGAGCAATTGCTCGACGTTTGCAATTTCTCACCTGAGCTCTCTTTAGAGTGCGTGAGAGGATGAGCAGAAGATGAGGTGGCTAGAGAAGCCCAGAGCCCCACTGTTCTTAGGCCTACAAAAGCGCTTCCAAGGAAGGGTGCTGGCTAGCAAGAGCTTTCAGTGCTGGCACTTTTCATCTCGGAGCAATTGCTCGACGTTTGCAATTTCTCAGCTCGTGTCTACGAGACGGAGAGATAGTGACCGTGACGTTTGGTGGCTAGAGAAGCGCAAAGCCCCAGTGTTACTGCGCCTGTGAAAGCGCTTCCAAGGAAGGGGGCTGGCTAGCAACAGCTTTCAGTGCTGGCAGTTTTCATCTCTGAGCAATTGCTCGACGTTTGCAATTTCTCAGCTCGTGTCTACGAGACGGAGATATAGTGACCGTGACGTTTGGTGGGTAGAGAAGCGCAAAGCCCCAGTGTTGCTGCACCTGTGAAAGCGCTTCCAAGGAAGGGTGCTGGCTAGCAACAGCTTTCAGTGCTGGCACTTTTCATCTCTGAGCAATTGCTCGACGTTTGCAATTTCTCACCTGAGCTCTCTTTAGAGTGCGCGAGAGGATGAGCAGAAGATTAGGTGGCTAGAGAAGCCCAGAGCCCCAGTGTTCTTAGGCCTACAAAAGCGCTTCCAAGGAAGGGTGCTGGCTAGCAAGAGCTTTCAGTGCTGGCACTTTTCATCTCTGAGCAATTGCTCGACGTTTGCAATTTCTCAGCTGAGCTCTCTTTAGAGTGCGCGAGAGGATGAGCAGAAGATTAGGTGGCTAGAGAAGCCCAGAGCCCCAGTGTTCTTAGGCCTACAAAAGCGCTTCCAAGGAAGGGGGCTGGCTAGCAAGAGCTTTCAGTGCTGGCACTTTTCATCTCTGAGCAATTGCTGGACGTTTGCAATTTCTCAGCTCGTGTCTACGAGACGGAAAGAGAAGGACCGTGACGTTTGGTGGCTAGAGAAGCGCAAAGCCCCAGTGTTACTGCGCATGTGAAAGCGCTTCCAAGGAAGGGTGCTGGCTAGCAACAGCTTTCAGTGCTGGCACTTTTCCTCTCTGAGCAATTGCTCGACGTTTGCAATTTCTCAGCTCGTGTCTACGAGACGGAAAGAGAAGGACCGTGACGTTTGGTGGCTAGAGAAGCGCAAAGCCCCAGTGTTGCTGCACCTGTAAAAGCGCTTCCAAGGAAGGGGGCTGGCTAGCAACAGCTTTCAGTGCTGGCACTTTTCATCTCTGAGCAATTGCTCGACGTTTGCAATTTCTCAGCTCGTGTCTACGAGACGGAGATATAGTGACCGTGACGTTTGGTGGCTAGAGAAGCGCAAAGCCCCAGTGTTACTGCGCCTGTAAAAGCGCTTCCAAGGAAGGGGGCTGGCTAGCAAGAGCTTTCAGTGCTGGCACTTTTCATCTCTGAGCAATTGCTCGACGTTTGCAATTTCTCACCTGAGCTCTCTTTAGAGTGCGCGAGAGGATGAGCAGAAGATTAAGTGGCTAGAGAAGCCCAGAGCCCCAGTGTGCTTAGGCCTACAAAAGCGCTTCCAAGGAAGGGTGCTGGCTAGCAACAGCTTTCAGTGCTGGCACTTTTCATCTCTCAGCAATTGCTCGACGTTTGCAATTTCTCAGCTCGTGTCTACGAGACGGAAAGAGAAGGACCGTGACGTTTGGTGGCTAGAGAAGCGCAAAGCCCCAGTGTTGCTGCGCCTGTGAAAGTGCTTCCAAGGAAGGGGGCTGGCTAGCAACAGCTTTCAGTGCTGGCACTTTTCATCTCTGAGCAATTGCTCGACGATTGCAATTTCTCAGCTCGTGTCTACGAGACGGAGAGATAGTGACCGTGACGTTTGGTGGGTAGAGAAGCGCAAAGCCCCAGTGTTGCTGCACCTGTGAAAGCGCTTCCAAGGAAGGGTGCTGGCTAGCAACAGCTTTCAGTGCTGGCACTTTTCATCTCTGAGCAATTGCTCGACGTTTGCAATTTCTCCCCTGAGCTCTCTTTAGAGTGCGCGAGAGCATGAGCAGAAGATTAGGTGGCTAGAGAAGCCCAGAGCCCCAGTGTGCTTAGGCCTACAAAAGCGCTTCCAAGGAAGGGTGCTGGCTAGCAACAGCTTTCAGTGCTGGCACTTTTCATCTCTGAGCAATTGCTTGACGTTTGCAATTTCTCAGCTCGTGTCTACGAGACGGAGAGATAGTGACCGTGACGTTTGGTGGCTAGAGAAGCGCAAAGCCCCAGTGTTGCTGCACCTGTGAAAGCGCTTCCAAGGAAGGGGGCTGGCTAGCAACAGCTTTCAGTGCTGGCACTTTTCATCTCTGAGCAATTGCTCGACGTTTGCAATTTCTCACCTGAGCTCTCTTTAGAGTGCGCAAGAGGATGAGCAGAAGATTAGGTGGCTAGAGAAGCCCAGAGCCCCAGTGTGCTTAGGCCTACAAAAGCGCTTCCAAGGAAGGGTGCTGCCTAGCAACAGCTTTCAGTGCTGGCACTTTTCATCTCTGAGCAATTGCTCCACGTTTGCAATTTCTCAGCTCGTGTCTACGAGACGGAAAGAGAAGGACCGTGACGTTTGGTGGGTAGAGAAGCACAAAGCCCCAGTGTTACTGCGCCTGTGAAAGCGCTTCCAAGGAAGGGTGCTGGCTAGCAACAGCTTTCAGTGCTGGCACTTTTCATCTCTGAGCAATTGCTCGACGTTTGCAATTTCTCAGCTCGTGTCTACGAGACGGAGAGATAGTGACCGTGACGTTTGGTGGCTAGAGAAGCGCAAAGCCCCAGTGTTGCTGCACCTGTGAAAGCGCTTCTAAGGAAGGGTGCTGGCTAGCAACAGCTTTCAGTGCTGGCACTTTTCATCTCTGAGCAATTGCTCGACGTTTGCAATTTCTCACCTGAGCTCTCTTTAGAGTGTGCGAGAGGATGAGCAGAAGATGAGGTGGCTAGAGAAGACCAGAGCCCCAGTGTGCTTAGGCCTACAAAAGCGCTTCCAAGGAAGGGTGCTGGCTAGCAAGAGCTTTCAGTGCTGGCACTTTTCATCTCTGAGCAATTGCTCGACGTTTGCAATTTCTCAGCTCGTGTCTACGAGACGGAAAGAGAAGGACCGTGACGTTTGGTGGCTAGAGAAGCGCAAAGCCCCAGTGTTGCTGCGCCTGTGAAAGCGCTTCCAAGGAAGGGTGCTGGCTAGCAACAGCTTTCAGTGCTGGCACTTTTCATCTCTGAGCAATTGCTCGACGTTTGCAATTTCTCACCTGAGCTCTCTTTAGAGTGCGTGAGAGGATGAGCAGAAGATGAGGTGGCTAGAGAAGCCCAGAGCCCCACTGTTCTTAGGCCTACAAAAGCGCTTCCAAGGAAGGGTGCTGGCTAGCAAGAGCTTTCAGTGCTGGCACTTTTCATCTCGGAGCAATTGCTCGACGTTTGCAATTTCTCAGCTCGTGTCTACGAGACGGAGAGATAGTGACCGTGACGTTTGGTGGCTAGAGAAGCGCAAAGCCCCAGTGTTACTGCGCCTGTGAAAGCGCTTCCAAGGAAGGGGGCTGGCTAGCAACAGCTTTCAGTGCTGGCAGTTTTCATCTCTGAGCAATTGCTCGACGTTTGCAATTTCTCAGCTCGTGTCTACGAGACGGAGATATAGTGACCGTGACGTTTGGTGGGTAGAGAAGCGCAAAGCCCCAGTGTTGCTGCACCTGTGAAAGCGCTTCCAAGGAAGGGTGCTGGCTAGCAACAGCTTTCAGTGCTGGCACTTTTCATCTCTGAGCAATTGCTCGACGTTTGCAATTTCTCACCTGAGCTCTCTTTAGAGTGCGCGAGAGGATGAGCAGAAGATTAGGTGGCTAGAGAAGCCCAGAGCCCCAGTGTTCTTAGGCCTACAAAAGCGCTTCCAAGGAAGGGTGCTGGCTAGCAAGAGCTTTCAGTGCTGGCACTTTTCATCTCTGAGCAATTGCTCGACGTTTGCAATTTCTCAGCTGAGCTCTCTTTAGAGTGCGCGAGAGGATGAGCAGAAGATTAGGTGGCTAGAGAAGCCCAGAGCCCCAGTGTTCTTAGGCCTACAAAAGCGCTTCCAAGGAAGGGGGCTGGCTAGCAAGAGCTTTCAGTGCTGGCACTTTTCATCTCTGAGCAATTGCTGGACGTTTGCAATTTCTCAGCTCGTGTCTACGAGACGGAAAGAGAAGGACCGTGACGTTTGGTGGCTAGAGAAGCGCAAAGCCCCAGTGTTGCTGCGCCTGTGAAAGCGCTTCCAAGGAAGGGTGCTGGCTAGCAACAGCTTTCAGTGCTGGCACTTTTCATCTCTGAGCAATTGCTCGACGTTTGCAATTTCTCACCTGAGCTCTCTTTAGAGTGTGCGAGAGGATGAGCAGAAGATGAGGTGGCTAGAGAAGCCCAGAGCCCCAGTGTGCTTAGGCCTACAAAAGCGCTTCCAAGGAAGGGTGCTGGCTAGCAACAGCTTTCAGTGCTGGCACTTTTCCTCTCTGAGCAATTGCTCGACGTTTGCAATTTCTCACCTGAGCTCTCTTTAGAGTGTGCGAGAGGATGAGCAGAAGATTAGGTGGCTAGAGAAGCCCAGAGCCCCAGTGTGCTTAGGCCTACAAAAGCGCTTCCAAAGAAGGGTGCTGGCTAGCAACAGCTTTCAGTGCTGGCACTTTTCATCTCTGAGCAATTGCTGGACGTTTGCAATTTCTCAGCTCGTGTCTACGAGACGGAAAGAGAATGTCCGTGACGTTTGGTGGCTAGAGAAGCGCAAAGCCCCAGTGTTGCTGCGCCTGTGAAAGCGCTTCCAAGGAAGGGTGCTGGCTAGCAACAGCTTTCAGTGCTGGCACTTTTCATCTCTGAGCAATTGCTGGGCATTTGCAATTTCTCACCTGAGCTCTCTTTAGAGCGCGCGAGAGGATGAGCAGAAGATGAGGTGGCTAGAGAAGCCCAGAGCCCCAGTGTTCTTAGGCCTACAAAAGCGCTTCCAAGGAAGGGTGCTGGCTAGCAACAGCTTTCAGTGCTGGCACTTTTCATCTCTGAGCAATTGCTCGACGTTTGCAATTTCTCACCTGAGCTCTCTTTAGAGTGCGCGAGAGGATGAGCAGAAGATTAGGTGGCTAGAGAAGCCCAGAGCCCCAGTGTGCTTAGGCCTACAAAAGCGCTTCCAAAGAAGGGTGCTGGCTAGCAACAGCTTTCAGTGCTGGCACTTTTCATCTCTGAGCAATTGCTGGACGTTTGCAATTTCTCAGCTCGTGTCTACGAGACGGAAAGAGAAGGACCGTGACGTTTGGTGGGTAGAGAAGCGCAAAGCCCCAGTGTTGCTGCGCCTGTGAAAGTGCTTCCAAGGAAGGGTGCTGGCTAGCAACAGCTTTCAGTGCTGGCACTTTTCATCTCTGAGCAATTGCTCGACGATTGCAATTTCTCAGCTCGTGTCTACGAGACGGAGAGATAGTGACCGTGACGTTTGGTGGGTAGAGAAGCGCAAAGCCCCAGTGTTGCTGCACCTGTGAAAGCGCTTCCAAGGAAGGGTGCTGGCTAGCAACAGCTTTCAGTGCTGGCACTTTTCATCTCTGAGCAATTGCTCGACGTTTGCAATTTCTCAGCTCGTGTCTACGAGACGGAGAGATAGTGACCATGACGTTTGGTGGCTAGAGAAGCGCAAAGCCCCAGTGTTGCTGCACCTGTGAAAGCGCTTCCAAGGAAGGGTGCTGGCTAGCAACAGCTTTCAGTGCTGGCACTTTTCATCTCTGAGCAATTGCTCGACGTTTGCAATTTCTCACCTGAGCTCTCTTTAGAGTGCGCAAGAGGATGAGCAGAAGATTAGGTGGCTAGAGAAGCCCAGAGCCCCAGTGTGCTTAGGCCTACAAAAGCGCTTCCAAGGAAGGGTGCTGGCTAGCAACAGCTTTCAGTGCTGGCAGTTTTCATCTCTGAGCAATTGCTCGACGTTTGCAATTTCTCAGCTCGTGTCTACGAGACGGAGATATAGTGACCGTGACGTTTGGTGGGTAGAGAAGCGCAAAGCCCCAGTGTTGCTGCACCTGTGAAAGCGCTTCCAAGGAAGGGTGCTGGCTAGCAACAGCTTTCAGTGCTGGCACTTTTCATCTCTGAGCAATTGCTCGACGTTTGCAATTTCTCACCTGAGCTCTCTTTAGAGTGCGCGAGAGGATGAGCAGAAGATGAGGTGGCTAGAGAAGCCCAGAGCCCCAGTGTTCTTAGGCCTACAAAAGCGCTTCCAAGGAAGGGTGCTGGCTAGCAAGAGCTTTCAGTGCTGGCACTTTTCATCTCTGAGCAATTGCTCGACGTTTGCAATTTCTCACCTGAGCTCTCTTTAGAGTGCGCGAGAGGATGAGCAGAAGATGAGGTGGCTAGAGAAGCCCAGAGCCCCAGTGTTCTTAGGCCTACAAAAGCGCTTCCAAGGAAGGGGGCTGGCTAGCAAGAGCTTTCAGTGCTGGCACTTTTCATCTCTGAGCAATTGCTCGACGTTTGCAATTTCTCAGCTCGTGTCTACGAGACGGAGAGATAGTGACCGTGACGTTTGGTGGCTAGAGAAGCGCAAAGCCCCAGTGTTACTGCGCCTGTGAAAGCGCTTCCAAGGAAGGGTGCTGGCTAGCAACAGCTTTCAGTGCTGGCAGTTTTCATCTCTGAGCAATTGCTCGACGTTTGCAATTTCTCAGCTCGTGTCTACGAGACGGAGAGATAGTGACCGTGACGTTTGGTGGGTAGAGAAGCGCAAAGCCCCAGTGTTGCTGCACCTGTGAAAGCGCTTCCAAGGAAGGGGGCTGGCTAGCAACAGCTTTCAGTGCTGGCACTTTTCATCTCTGAGCAATTGCTCGACGTTTGCAATTTCTCAGCTCGTGTCTATGAGACGGAAAGAGAAGGACCGTGATGTTTGGTGGGTAGAGAAGCGCAAAGCCCCAGTGTTGCTGCGCCTGTGAAAGCGCTTCCAAGGAAGGGTGCTGGCTAGCAACAGCTTTCAGTGCTGGCACTTTTCATCTCTGAGCAATTGCTCGACGTTTGCAATTTCTCAGCTCGTGTCTACGAGACGGAGAGATAGTGACCGTGACGTTTGGTGGCTAGAGAAGCGCAAAGCCCCAGTGTTACTGCGCCTGTGAAAGCGCTTCCAAGGAAGGGTGCTGGCTAGCAACAGCTTTCAGTGCTGGCACTTTTCATCTCTGAGCAATTGCTCGACGTTTGCAATTTCTCACCTGAGCTCTCTTTAGAGTGCGCGAGAGGATGAGCAGAAGATTAGGTGGCTAGAGAAGCCCAGAGCCCCAGTCTTCTTAGGCCTACAACAGCGCTTCCAAGGAAGGGTGCTGGCTAGCAACAGCTTTCAGTGCTGGCACTTTTCATCTCTGAGCAATTGCTGGACGTTTGCAATTTCTCAGCTCTTGTCTACGAGACGGAGAGATAGTGACCGTGACGTTTGGTGGCTAGAGAAGCGCAAAGCCCCAGTGTTGCTGCACCTGTGAAAGCGCTTCCAAGGAAGGGTGCTGGCTAGCAAGAGCTTTCAGTGCTGGCACTTTTCATCTCTGAGCAATTGCTCGACGTTTGCAATTTCTCACCTGAGCTCTCTTTAGAGTGCGCGAGAGGATGAGCAGAAGATTAGGTGGCTAGAGAAGCCCAGAGCCCCAGTGTGCTTAGGCCTACAAAAGCGCTTCCAAGGAAGGGTGCTGCCTAGCAACAGCTTTCAGTGCTGGCACTTTTCATCTCTGAGCAATTGCTCGACGTTTGCAATTTCTCAGCTCGTGTCTACGAGACGGAAAGAGAAGGACCGTGACGTTTGGTGGCTAGAGAAGCGCAAAGCCCCAGTGTTACTGCGCCTGTGAAAGCGCTTCCAAGGAAGGGTGCTGGCTAGCAACAGCTTTCAGTGCTGGCACTTTTCATCTCTGAGCAATTGCTCGACGTTTGCAATTTCTCAGCTCGTGTCTACGAGACGGAGAGATAGTGACCGTGACGTTTGGTGGCTAGAGAAGCGCAAAGCCCCAGTGTTGCTGCACCTGTGAAAGCGCTTCCAAGGAAGGGGGCTGGCTAGCAACAGCTTTCAGTGCTGGCACTTTTCATCTCTGAGCAATTGCTCGACGTTTGCAATTTCTCAGCTCGTGTCTACGAGACGGAAAGAGAATGACAGTGACGTTTGGTTGGTAGAGAAGCGCAAAGCCCCAGTGTTACTGCGCCTGTGAAAGCGCTTCCAAGGAAGGGTGCTGGCTAGCAACAGCTTTCAGTGCTGGCACTTTTCATCTCTGAGCAATTGCTCGACGTTTGCAATTTCTCACCTGAGCTCTCTTTAGATTGTGCGAGAGGATGAGCAGAAGATTAGGTGGCTAGAGAAGCCCAGAGCCCCAGTGTTCTTAGGCCTACAAAAGCGCTTCCAAGGAAGGGGGCTGGCTAGCAACAGCTTTCAGTGCTGGCACTTTTCATCTCTGAGCAATTGCTCGACGTTTGCAATTTCTCAGCTCGTGTCTGCGAGACGGAAAGAGAAGGACCGTGACGTTTGGTGGGTAGAGAAGCGCAAAGCCCCAGTGTTGCTGCGCCTGTGAAAGCGCTTCCAAGGAAGGGTGCTGGATAGCAACAGCTTTCAGTGCTGGCACTTTTCATCTCTGAGCAATTGCTCGACGTTTGCAATTTCTCACCTGAACTCTCTTTAGAGTGCGCGAGAGGATGAGCAGAAGATTAGGTGGCTAGAGAAGCCCAGAGCCCCAGTGTTCTTAGGTCTACAAAAGCGCTTCCAAGGAAGGGTGCTGGCTAGCAACAGCTTTCAGTGCTGGCACTTTTCATCTCTGAGCAATTGCTCCACGTTTGCAATTTCTCAGCTCGTGTCTGCGAGACGGAAAGAGAATGTCCGTGACGTTTGGTGGGTAGAGAAGCGCAAAGCCCCAGTGTTGCTGCGCCTGTGAAAGCGCTTCCAAGGAAGGGGGCTGGCTAGCAACAGCTTTCAGTGCTGGCACTTTTCATCTCTGAGCAATTGCTCGACGTTTGCAATTTCTCACCTGAGCTCTCTTTAGAGTGCGCGAGAGGATGAGCAGAAGATTCGGTGGCTAGAGAAGCCCAGAGCCCCAGTGTTCTTAGGCCTACAAAAGCGCTTCCAAGGAAGGGTGCTGGCTAGCAAGAGCTTTCAGTGCTGGCACTTTTCATCTCTGAGCAATTGCTCGACGTTTGCAATTTCTCACCTGAGCTCTCTTTAGAGTGCGCGAGAGGATGAGCAGAAGATTAGGTGGCTAGAGAAGTCCAGAGCCCCAGTGTTCTTAGGCCTACAAAAGCGCTTCCAAGGAAGGGTGCTGGCTAGCAACAGCTTTCAGTGCTGGCACTTTTCATCTCTGAGCAATTGCTCGACGTTTGCAATTTCTCAGCTCGTGTCTACGAGATGGAAAGAGAAGGACCGTGACGTTTGGTGGCTAGAGAAGCGCAAAGCCCCAGTGTTGCTGCGCCTGTGAAAGCGCTTCCAAGGAAGGGTGCTGGCTAGCAACAGCTTTCAGTGCTGGCACTTTTCATCTCTGAGCAATTGCTCGACGTTTGCAATTTCTCAGCTCGTGTCTACGAGACGGAGAGATAGTGACCGTGACGTTTGGTGGCTAGAGAAGCGCAAAGCCCCAGTGTTGCTGCGCCTGTGAAAGCGCTTCCAAGGAAGGGGGCTGGCTAGCAACAGCTTTCAGTGCTGGCACTTTTCATCTCTGAGCAATTGCTCGACGTTTGCAATTTCTCACTTGAGCTCTCTTTAGAGTGCGCGAGAGGATGAGCAGAAGATTCGGTGGCTAGAGAAGCCCAGAGCCCCAGTGTTCTTAGGCCTACAAAAGCGCTTCCAAGGAAGGGTGCTGGCTAGCAACAGCTTTCAGTGCTGGCACTTTTCATCTCTGAGCAATTGCTCGACGTTTGCAATTTCTCAGCTCGTGTCTACGAGACGGAGAGATAGTGACCGTGACGTTTGGTGGCTAGAGAAGCGCAAAGCCCCAGTGTTGCTGCACCTGTGAAAGCGCTTCCAAGGAAGGGTGCTGGCTAGCAACAGCTTTCAGTGCTGGCACTTTTCATCTCTGAGCAATTGCTCGACGTTTGCAATTTCTCACCTGAGCTCTCTTTAGAGTGCACGAGAGGATGAGCAGAAGATTAGGTGGCTAGAGAAGCCCAGAGCCCCAGTGTGCTTAGGCCTACAACAGCGCTTCCAAGGAAGGGTGCTGGCTAGCAACAGCTTTCAGTGCTGGCACTTTTCATCTCTGAGCAATTGCTCGACGTTTGCAATTTCTCAGCTCTTGTCTACGAGACGGAGAGATAGTGACCGTGACGTTTGGTGGCTAGAGAAGCGCAAAGCCCCAGTGTTGCTGCACCTGTGAAAGCGCTTCCAAGGAAGGGTGCTGGCTAGCAACAGCTTTCAGTGCTGGCACTTTTCATCTCTGAGCAATTGCTCGACGTTTGCAATTTCTCACCTGAGCTCTCTTTAGAGTGCGCGAGAGGATGAGCAGAAGATTAGGTGGCTAGAGAAGCCCAGAGCCCCAGTGTGCTTAGGCCTACAAAAGCGCTTCCAAGGAAGGGTGCTGCCTAGCAACAGCTTTCAGTGCTGGCACTTTTCATCTCTGAGCAATTGCTCGACGTTTGCAATTTCTCAGCTCGTGTCTACGAGACGGAAAGAGAAGGACCGTGACGTTTGGTGGCTAGAGAAGCGCAAAGCCCCAGTGTTACTGCGCCTGTGAAAGCGCTTCCAAGGAAGGGGGCTGGCTAGCAACAGCTTTCAGTGCTGGCACTTTTCATCTCTGAGCAATTGCTCGACGTTTGCAATTTCTCAGCTCGTGTCTACGAGACGGAGAGATAGTGACCGTGACGTTTGGTGGCTAGAGAAGCGCAAAGCCCCAGTGTTGCTGCACCTGTGAAAGCGCTTCCAAGGAAGGGTGCTGGCTAGCAACAGCTTTCAGTGCTGGCACTTTTCATCTCTGAGCAATTGCTCGACGTTTGCAATTTCTCAGCTCGTGTCTACGAGACGGAAAGAGAATGACAGTGACGTTTGGTGGGTAGAGAAGCGCAAAGCCCCAGTGTTACTGCGCCTGTGAAAGCGCTTCCAAGGAAGGGTGCTGGCTAGCAAGAGCTTTCAGTGCTGGCACTTTTCATCTCTGAGCAATTGCTCGACGTTTGCAATTTCTCACCTGAGCTCTCTTTAGATTGTGCGAGAGGATGAGCAGAAGATTAGGTGGCTAGAGAAGCCCAGAGCCCCAGTGTTCTTAGGCCTACAAAAGCGCTTCCAAGGAAGGGGGCTGGCTAGCAACAGCTTTCAGTGCTGGCACTTTTCATCTCTGAGCAATTGCTCGACGTTTGCAATTTCTCAGCTCGTGTCTGCGAGACGGAAAGACAAGGACCGTGACGTTTGGTGGGTAGAGAAGCGCAAAGCCCCAGTGTTGCTGCGCCTGTGAAAGCGCTTCCAAGGAAGGGTGCTGGATAGCAACAGCTTTCAGTGCTGGCACTTTTCATCTCTGAGCAATTGCTCGACGTTTGCAATTTCTCACCTGAACTCTCTTTAGAGTGCGCGAGAGGATGAGCAGAAGATTAGGTGGCTAGAGAAGCCCAGAGCCCCACTGTTCTTAGGTCTACAAAAGCGCTTCCAAGGAAGGGTGCTGGCTAGCAACAGCTTTCAGTGCTGGCACTTTTCATCTCTGAGCAATTGCTCCACGTTTGCAATTTCTCAGCTCGTGTCTGCGAGACGGAAAGAGAATGTCCGTGACGTTTGGTGGGTAGAGAAGCGCAAAGCCCCAGTGTTGCTGCGCCTGTGAAAGCGCTTCCAAGGAAGGGGGCTGGCTAGCAACAGCTTTCAGTGCTGGCACTTTTCATCTCTGAGCAATTGCTCGACGTTTGCAATTTCTCACCTGAGCTCTCTTTAGAGTGCGCGAGAGGATGAGCAGAAGATGAGGTGGCTAGAGAAGCCCAGAGCCCCAGTGTTCTTAGGCCTACAAAAGCGCTTCCAAGGAAGGGTGCTGGCTAGCAAGAGCTTTCAGTGCTGGCACTTTTCATCTCTGAGCAATTGCTCGACGTTTGCAATTTCTCACCTGAGCTCTCTTTAGAGTGCGCGAGAGGATGAGCAGAAGATTAAGTGGCTAGAGAAGTCCAGAGCCCCAGTGTTCTTAGGCCTACAAAAGCGCTTCCAAGGAAGGGTGCTGGCTAGCAACAGCTTTCAGTGCTGGCACTTTTCATCTCTGAGCAATTGCTCGACGTTTGCAATTTCTCAGCTCGTGTCTACGAGACGGAAAGAGAAGGACCGTGATGTTTGGTGGGTAGAGAAGCGCAAAGCCCCAGTGTTGCTGCGCCTGTGAAAGCGCTTCCAAGGAAGGGGGCTGGCTAGCAACAGCTTTCAGTGCTGGCACTTTTCATCTCTGAGCAATTGCTCGACGTTTGCAATTTCTCAGCTCGTGTCTACGAGACGGAGAGATAGTGACCGTGACGTTTGGTGGCTAGAGAAGCGCAAAGCCCCAGTGTTGCTGCGCCTGTGAAAGCGCTTCCAAGGAAGGGTGCTGGCTAGCAACAGCTTTCAGTGCTGGCACTTTTCATCTCTGAGCAATTGCTCGACGTTTGCAATTTCTCACTTGAGCTCTCTTTAGAGTGCGCGAGAGGATGAGCAGAAGATTCGGTGGCTAGAGAAGCCCAGAGCCCCAGTGTTCTTAGGCCTACAAAAGCGCTTCCAAGGAAGGGTGCTGGCTAGCAACAGCTTTCAGTGCTGGCACTTTTCATCTCTGAGCAATTGCTCGACGTTTGCAATTTCTCATCTCGTGTCTACGAGACGGAGAGATAGTGACCGTGACGTTTGGTGGGTAGAGAAGCGCAAAGCCCCAGTGTTACTGCACCTGTGAAAGCGCTTCCAAGGAAGGGTGCTGGCTAGCAACAGCTTTCAGTGCTGGCACTTTTCATCTCTGAGCAATTGCTCGACGTTTGCAATTCCTCAGCTCATGTCTATGAGACGGAAAGAGAAGGACCGTGACGTTTGGTGGCTAGAGAAGCGCAAAGCCCCAGTGTTACTGCGCCTGTGAAAGCGCTTCCAAGGAAGGGGGCTGGCTAGCAACAGCTTTCAGTGCTGGCACTTTTCATCTCTGAGCAATTGCTCGACGTTTGCAATTTCTCACCTCGTGTCTACGAGACGGAAAGAGAATGACAGTGACGTTTGGTGGGTAGAGAAGCGCAAAGCCCCAGTGTTACTGCGCCTGTGAAAGCGCTTCCAAGGAAGGGTGCTGGCTAGCAACAGCTTTCAGTGCTGGCACTTTTCATCTCTGAGCAATTGCTCGACGTTTGCAATTTCTCACCTGAGCTCTCTTTAGATTGTGCGAGAGGATGAGCAGAAGATTAGGTGGCTAGAGAAGCCCAGAGCCCCAGTGTTCTTAGGCCTACAAAAGCGCTTCCAAGGAAGGGGGCTGGCTAGCAACAGCTTTCAGTGCTGGCACTTTTCATCTCTGAGCAATTGCTCGACGTTTGCAATTTCTCAGCTCGTGTCTGCGAGACGGAAAGAGAAGGACCGTGACGTTTGGTGGGTAGAGAAGCGCAAAGCCCCAGTGTTGCTGCGCCTGTGAAAGCGCTTCCAAGGAAGGGGGCTGGCTAGCAACAGCTTTCAGTGCTGGCACTTTTCATCTCTGAGCAATTGCTCGACGTTTGCAATTTCTCACCTGAACTCTCTTTAGAGTGCGCGAGAGGATGAGCAGAAGATTAGGTGGCTAGAGAAGCCCAGAGCCCCAGTGTTCTTAGGTCTACAAAAGCGCTTCCAAGGAAGGGTGCTGGCTAGCAACAGCTTTCAGTGCTGGCACTTTTCATCTCTGAGCAATTGCTCGACGTTTGCAATTTCTCAGCTCGTGTCTGCGAGACGGAAAGAGAATGTCCGTGACGTTTGGTGGCTAGAGAAGCGCAAAGCCCCAGTGTTGCTGCGCCTGTGAAAGCGCTTCCAAGGAAGGGGGCTGGCTAGCAACAGCTTTCAGTGCTGGCACTTTTCATCTCTGAGCAATTGCTCGACGTTTGCAATTTCTCACCTGAGCTCTCTTTAGAGTGCGCGAGAGGATGAGCAGAAGATTAGGTGGCTAGAGAAGTCCAGAGCCCCAGTGTGCTTAGGTCTACAAAAGCGCTTCCAAGGAAGGGTGCTGGATAGCAACAGCTTTCAGTGCTGGCACTTTTCATCTCTGAGCAATTGCTGGACGTTTGCAATTTCTCAGCTCGTGTCTACGAGACGGAAAGAGAAGGACCGTGACGTTTGGTGGCTAGAGAAGCGCAAAGCCCCAGTGTTGCTGCGCCTGTGAAAGCGCTTCCAAGGAAGGGTGCTGGCTAGCAACAGCTTTCAGTGCTGGCATTTTCATCTCTGAGCAATTGCTCGACGTTTGCAATTCCTCAGCTCGTGTCTACGAGACGGAAAGAGAAGGACCGTGACGTTTGGTGGCTAGAGAAGCGCAAAGCCCCAGTGTTGCTGCGCCTGTGAAAGCGCTTCCAAGGAAGGGTGCTGGCTAGCAACAGCTTTCAGTGCTGGCACTTTTCATCTCTGAGCAATTGCTCGACGTTTGCAATTTCTCACCTGAACTCTCTTTAGAGTGCGCGAGAGGATGAGCAGAAGATTAGGTGGCTAGAGAAGCCCAGAGCCCCAGTGTGCTTAGGCCTACAAAAGCGCTTCCAAGGAAGGGTGCTGGCTAGCAACAGCTTTCAGTGCTGGCACTTTTCATCTCTGAGCAATTGCTCGACGTTTGCAATTTCTCAGCTCGTGTCTACGAGACGGAAAGAGAAGGACCGTGACGTTTGGTGGCTAGAGAAGCGCAAAGCCCCAGTGTTACTGCGCCTGTGAAAGCGCTTCCAAGGAAGGGTGCTGGCTAGCAACAGCTTTCAGTGCTGGCACTTTTCATCTCTGAGCAATTGCTCGACGTTTGCAATTTCTCGCCTGAGCTCTCTTTAGAGTGCGCGAGAGGATGAGCAGAAGATTCGGTGGCTAGAGAAGCCCAGAGCCCCAGTGTTCTTAGGCCTACAAAAGCGCTTCCAAGGAAGGGTGCTGGCTAGCAACAGCTTTCAGTGCTGGCACTTTTCATCTCTGAGCAATTGCTCGACGTTTGCAATTTCTCAGCTCGTGTCTACGAGACGGAGAGATAGTGACCGTGACGTTTGGTGGCTAGAGAAGCGCAAAGCCCCAGTGTTGCTGCACCTGTGAAAGCGCTTCCAAGGAAGGGTGCTGGCTAGCAACAGCTTTCAGTGCTGGCACTTTTCATCTCTGAGCAATTGCTCGACGTTTGCAATTTCTCACCTGAGCTCTCTTTAGAGTGCGCGAGAGGATGAGCAGAAGATTAAGTGGCTAGAGAAGCCCAGAGCCCCAGTGTGCTTAGGCCTACAAAAGCGCTTCCAAGGAAGGGTGCTGCCTAGCAACAGCTTTCAGTGCTGGCACTTTTCATCTCTGAGCAATTGCTCGACGTTTGCAATTTCTCAGCTCGTGTCTACGAGACGGAAAGAGAAGGACCGTGACGTTTGGTGGCTAGAGAAGCGCAAAGCCCCAGTGTTACTGCGCCTGTGAAAGCGCTTCCAAGGAAGGGTGCTGGCTAGCAAGAGCTTTCAGTGCTGGCACTTTTCATCTCTGAGCAATTGCTCGACGTTTGCAATTTCTCAGCTCGTGTCTACGAGACGGAGAGATAGTGACCGTGACGTTTGGTGGCTAGAGAAGCGCAAAGCCCCAGTGTTGCTGCACCTGTGAAAGCGCTTCCAAGGAAGGGGGCTGGCTAGCAACAGCTTTCAGTGCTGGCACTTTTCATCTCTGAGCAATTGCTCGACGTTTGCAATTTCTCACCTCGTGTCTACGAGACGGAAAGAGAATGACAGTGACGTTTGGTGGCTAGAGAAGCGCAAAGCCCCAGTGTTACTGCGCCTGTGAAAGCGCTTCCAAGGAAGGGTGCTGGCTAGCAACAGCTTTCAGTGCTGGCACTTTTCATCTCTGAGCAATTGCTCGACGTTTGCAATTTCTCACCTGAGCTCTCTTTAGATTGTGCGAGAGGATGAGCAGAAGATTAGGTGGCTAGAGAAGCCCAGAGCCCCAGTGTTCTTAGGCCTACAAAAGCGCTTCCAAGGAAGGGGGCTGGCTAGCAAGAGCTTTCAGTGCTGGCACTTTTCATCTCTGAGCAATTGCTCGACGTTTGCAATTTCTCAGCTCGTGTCTGCGAGACGGAAAGAGAATGTCCGTGACGTTTGGTGGCTAGAGAAGCGCAAAGCCCCAGTGTTACTGCGCCTGTGAAAGCGCTTCCAAGGAAGGGTGCTGGCTAGCAACAGCTTTCAGTGCTGGCACTTTTCATCTCTGAGCAATTGCTCGACGTTTGCAATTTCTCACCTGAACTCTCTTTAGAGTGCGCGAGAGGATGAGCAGAAGATTAGGTGGCTAGAGAAGCCCAGAGCCCCAGTGTTCTTAGGTCTACAAAAGCGCTTCCAAGGAAGGGTGCTGGCTAGCAACAGCTTTCAGTGCTGGCACTTTTCATCTCTGAGCAATTGCTCGACGTTTGCAATTTCTCAGCTCGTGTCTGCGAGACGGAAAGAGAATGTCCGTGACGTTTGGTGGCTAGAGAAGCGCAAAGCCCCAGTGTTGCTGCGCCTGTGAAAGCGCTTCCAAGGAAGGGGGCTGGCTAGCAACAGCTTTCAGTGCTGGCACTTTTCATCTCTGAGCAATTGCTCGACGTTTGCAATTTCTCACCTGAGCTCTCTTTAGAGTGCGCGAGAGGATGAGCAGAAGATTAGGTGGCTAGAGAAGTCCAGAGCCCCAGTGTGCTTAGGTCTACAAAAGCGCTTCCAAGGAAGGGTGCTGGATAGCAACAGCTTTCAGTGCTGGCACTTTTCATCTCTGAGCAATTGCTGGACGTTTGCAATTTCTCAGCTCGTGTCTACGAGACGGAAAGAGAAGGACCGTGACGTTTGGTGGGTAGAGAAGCGCAAAGCCCCAGTGTTGCTGCGCCTGTGAAAGCGCTTCCAAGGAAGGGTGCTGGCTAGCAACAGCTTTCAGTGCTGGCACTTTTCATCTCTGAGCAATTGCTCGACGTTTGCAATTTCTCAGCTCGTGTCTACGAGACGGAGAGATAGTGACCGTGACATTTGGTGGCTAGAGAAGCGCAAAGCCCCAGTGTTACTGCGCCTGTGAAAGCGCTTCCAAGGAAGGGTGCTGGCTAGCAACAGCTTTCAGTGCTGGCACTTTTCATCTCTGAGCAATTGCTCGACGTTTGCAATTTCTCACCTGAACTCTCTTTAGAGTGCGCGAGAGGATGAGCAGAAGATTAGGTGGCTAGAGAAGCCCAGAGCCCCAGTGTGCTTAGGCCTACAAAAGCGCTTCCAAGGAAGGGTGCTGGCTAGCAACAGCTTTCAGTGCTGGCACTTTTCATCTCTGAGCAATTGCTCGACGTTTGCAATTTCTCAGCTCGTGTCTACGAGACGGAAAGAGAATGACAGTGACGTTTGGTGGGTAGAGAAGCGCAAAGCCCCAGTGTTACTGCGCCTGTGAAAGCGCTTCCAAGGAAGGGTGCTGGCTAGCAACAGCTTTCAGTGCTGGCACTTTTCATCTCTGAGCAATTGCTCGACGTTTGCAATTTCTCGCCTGAGCTCTCTTTAGAGTGCGCGAGAGGATGAGCAGAAGATTCGGTGGCTAGAGAAGCCCAGAGCCCCACTGTTCTTAGGCCTACAAAAGCGCTTCCAAGGAAGGGTGCTGGCTAGCAACAGCTTTCAGTGCTGGCACTTTTCATCTCTGAGCAATTGCTCGACGTTTGCAATTTCTCAGCTCTTGTCTACGAGACGGAGAGATAGTGACCGTGACGTTTGGTGGCTAGAGAAGCGCAAAGCCCCAGTGTTGCTGCACCTGTGAAAGCGCTTCCAAGGAAGGGTGCTGGCTAGCAACAGCTTTCAGTGCTGGCACTTTTCATCTCTGAGCAATTGCTCGATGTTTGCAATTTCTCAGCTCGTGTCTACGAGACGGAAAGAGAAGGACCGTGACGTTTGGTGGGTAGAGAAGCGCAAAGCCCCAGTGTTACTGCGCCTGTGAAAGCGCTTCCAAGGAAGGGTGCTGGCTAGCAACAGCTTTCAGTGCTGGCACTTTTCATCTCTGAGCAATTGCTCGACGTTTGCAATTTCTCAGCTCGTGTCTACGAGACGGAGAGATAGTGACCGTGACGTTTGGTGGCTAGAGAAGCGCAAAGCCCCAGTGTTGCTGCACCTGTGAAAGCGCTTCCAAGGAAGGGGGCTGGCTAGCAAGAGCTTTCAGTGCTGGAACTTTTCATCTCTGAGCAATTGCTCGATGTTTGCAATTTCTCACCTCGTGTCTACGAGACGGAAAGAGAATGACAGTGACGTTTGGTGGCTAGAGAAGCGCAAAGCCCCAGTGTTGCTGCACCTGTGAAAGCGCTTCCAAGGAAGGGTGCTGGCTAGCAACAGCTTTCAGTGCTGGCACTTTTCATCTCTGAGCAATTGCTCGACGTTTGCAATTTCTCACCTGAGCTCTCTTTAGAGTGTGCGAGAGGATGAGCAGAAGATTAGGTGGCTAGAGAAGCCCAGAGCCCCAGTGTTCTTAGGCCTACAAAAGCGCTTCCAAGGAAGGGGGCTGGCTAGCAACAGCTTTCAGTGCTGGCACTTTTCATCTCTCAGCAATTGCTCGACGTTTGCAATTTCTCAGCTCGTGTCTGCGAGACGGAAAGAGAAGGACCGTGACGTTTGGTGGGTAGAGAAGCGCAAAGCCCCAGTGTTGCTGCGCCTGTGAAAGCGCTTCCAAGGAAGGGGGCTGGCTAGCAACAGCTTTCAGTGCTGGCACTTTTCATCTCTGAGCAATTGCTCGACGTTTGCAATTTCTCACCTGAACTCTCTTTAGAGTGCGCGAGAGGATGAGCAGAAGATTAGGTGGCTAGAGAAGCCCAGAGCCCCAGTGTTCTTAGGTCTACAAAAGCGCTTCCAAGGAAGGGTGCTGGCTAGCAACAGCTTTCAGTGCTGGCACTTTTCATCTCTGAGCAATTGCTCCACGTTTGCAATTTCTCAGCTCGTGTCTGCGAGACGGAAAGAGAATGTCCGTGACGTTTGGTGGGTAGAGAAGCGCAAAGCCCCAGTGTTGCTGCACCTGTGAAAGCGCTTCCAAGGAAGGGTGCTGGCTAGCAACAGCTTTCAGTGCTGGCACTTTTCATCTCTGAGCAATTGCTCGACGTTTGCAATTTCTCACCTGAGCTCTCTTTAGAGTGCGCGAGAGGATGAGCAGAAGATTAGGTGGCTAGAGAAGTCCAGAGCCCCAGTGTGCTTAGGTCTACAAAAGCGCTTCCAAGGAAGGGTGCTGGCTAGCAACAGCTTTCAGTGCTGGCACTTTTCATCTCTGAGCAATTGCTCGACGTTTGCAATTTCTCAGCTCGTGTCTACAAGACGGAAAGAGAAGGACCGTGATGTTTGGTGGGTAGAGAAGCGCAAAGCCCCAGTGTTGCTGCGCCTGTGAAAGCGCTTCCAAGGAAGGGTGCTGCCTAGCAACAGCTTTCAGTGCTGGCACTTTTCCTCTCTGAGCAATTGCTCGACGTTTGCAATTTCTCAGCTCGTGTCTACGAGACGGAAAGAGAAGGACCGTGATGTTTGGTGGCTAGAGAAGCGCAAAGCCCCAGTGTTGCTGCGCCTGTGAAAGCGCTTCCAAGGAAGGGGGCTGGCTAGCAACAGCTTTCAGTGCTGGCACTTTTCATCTCTGAGCAATTGCTGGACGTTTGCAATTTCTCAGCTCGTGTCTACGAGACGGAAAGAGAAGGACCGTGACGTTTGGTGGCTAGAGAAGCGCAAAGCCCCAGTGTTGCTGCGCCTGTGAAAGCGCTTCCAAGGAAGGGGGCTGGCTAGCAACAGCTTTCAGTGCTGGCACTTTTCATCTCTGAGCAATTGCTCGACGTTTGCAATTTCTCAGCTCGTGTCTACGAGACGGAAAGAGAATGACCGTGACATTTGGTGGCTAGAGAAGCGCAAAGCCCCAGTGTTACTGCGCCTGTGAAAGCGCTTCCAAGGAAGGGTGCTGGCTAGCAACAGCTTTCAGTGCTGGCACTTTTCATCTCTGAGCAATTGCTCGACGTTTGCAATTTCTCACCTGAGCTCTCTTTAGAGTGCGCGAGAGGATGAGCAGAAGATTCGGTGGCTAGAGAAGCCCAGAGCCCCAGTGTGCTTAGGCCTACAAAAGCGCTTCCAAGGAAGGGTGCTGCCTAGCAACAGCTTTCAGTGCTGGCACTTTTCATCTCTGAGCAATTGCTGGACGTTTGCAATTTCTCAGCTCGTGTCTACGAGACGGAAAGAGAAGGACCGTGACGTTTGGTGGCTAGAGAAGCGCAAAGCCCCAGTGTTACTGCGCCTGTGAAAGCGCTTCCAAGGAAGGGTGCTGGCTAGCAACAGCTTTCAGTGCTGGCACTTTTCATCTCTGAGCAATTGCTCGACGTTTGCAATTTCTCAGCTCGTGTCTACGAGACGGAGAGATAGTGACCGTGACTTTTGGTGGCTAGAGAAGCGCAAAGCCCCAGTGTTGCTGCGCCTGTGAAAGCGCTTCCAAGGAAGGGTGCTGGCTAGCAACAGCTTTCAGTGCTGGCACTTTTCATCTCTGAGCAATTGCTCGACGTTTGCAATTTCTCACCTGAGCTCTCTTTAGAGTGCGCGAGAGGATGAGCAGAAGATTCGGTGGCTAGAGAAGCCCAGAGCCCCAGTGTTCTTAGGCCTACAAAAGCGCTTCCAAGGAAGGGGGCTGGCTAGCAACAGCTTTCAGTGCTGGCACTTTTCATCTCTGAGCAATTGCTCGACGTTTGCAATTTCTCAGCTCGTGTCTACGAGACGGAGAGATAGTGACCGTGACGTTTGGTGGCTAGAGAAGCGCAAAGCCCCAGTGTTGCTGCACCTGTGAAAGCGCTTCCAAGGAAGGGGGCTGGCTAGCAACAGCTTTCAGTGCTGGCACTTTTCATCTCTGAGCAATTGCTCGATGTTTGCAATTTCTCAGCTCGTGTCTACGAGACGGAAAGAGAAGGACCGTGACGTTTGGTGGGTAGAGAAGCGCAAAGCCCCAGTGTTACTGCGCCTGTGAAAGCGCTTCCAAGGAAGGGTGCTGGCTAGCAACAGCTTTCAGTGCTGGCACTTTTCATCTCTGAGCAATTGCTCGACGTTTGCAATTTCTCAGCTCGTGTCTACGAGACGGAAAGAGAATGTCCGTGATGTTTGGTGGCTAGAGAAGCGCAAAGCCCCAGTGTTGCTGCACCTGTGAAAGCGCTTCTAAGGAAGGGTGCTGGCTAGCAAGAGCTTTCAGTGCTGGCACTTTTCATCTCTGAGCAATTGCTCGACGTTTGCAATTTCTCACCTGAGCTCTCTTTAGAGTGCGCGAGAGGATGAGCAGAAGATTAGGTGGCTAGAGAAGACCAGAGCCCCAGTGTGCTTAGGCCTACAAAAGCGCTTCCAAGGAAGGGGGCTGGCTAGCAACAGCTTTCAGTGCTGGCACTTTTCATCTCTGAGCAATTGCTCGACGTTTGCAATTTCTCAGCTCGTGTCTACGAGACGGAAAGAGAAGGACCGTGACGTTTGGTGGGTAGAGAAGCGCAAAGCCCCAGTGTTGCTGCGCCTGTGAAAGCGCTTCCAAGGAAGGGTGCTGGCTAGCAAGAGCTTTCAGTGCTGGCACTTTTCATCTCTGATCAATTGCTCGACGTTTGCAATTTCTCACCTGAGCTCTCTTTAGAGTGCGCGAGAGGATGAGCAGAAGATTAGGTGGCTAGAGAAGCCCAGAGCCCCAGTGTGCTTAGGCCTACAAAAGCGCTTCCAAGGAAGGGTGCTGGCTAGCAACAGCTTTCAGTGCTGGCACTTTTCATCTCTGAGCAATTGCTCGACGTTTGCAATTTCTCAGCTCGTGTCTACGAGACGGAAAGAGAAGGACCGTGACGTTTGGTGGCTAGAGAAGCGCAAAGCCCCAGTGTTGCTGCGCCTGTGAAAGCGCTTCCAAGGAAGGGGGCTGGCTAGCAACAGCTTTCAGTGCTGGCACTTTTCATCTCTGAGCAATTGCTCGACGTTTGCAATTTCTCAGCTCGTGTCTACGAGAGGGAAAGAGAAGGACCGTGACGTTTGGTGCATATAGAAGCGCAAAGCCCCAGTGTTACTGCGCCTGTGAAAGCGCTTCCAAGGAAGGGTGCTGGCTAGCAACAGCTTTCAGTGCTGGCACTTTTCATCTCTGAGCAATTGCTCGACGTTTGCAATTTCTCACTTGAGCTCTCTTTAGAGTGCGCGAGAGGATGAGCAGAAGATTAGGTGGCTAGAGAAGCCCAGAGCCCCAGTGTTCTTAGGCCTACAAAAGCGCTTCCAAGGAAGGGTGCTGGCTAGCAACAGCTTTCAGTGCTGGCACTTTTCATCTCTGAGCAATTGCTCGACGTTTGCAATTTCTCAGCTCGTGTCTACGAGACGGAGAGATAGTGACCGTGACGTTTGGTGGGTAGAGAAGCGCAAAGCCCCAGTGTTGCTGCACCTGTGAAAGCGCTTCCAAGGAAGGGTGCTGGCTAGCAACAGCTTTCAGTGCTGGCACTTTTCATCTCTGAGCAATTGCTCGACGTTTGCAATTCCTCAGCTCATGTCTATGAGACGGAGAGATAGTGACCGTGACGTTTGGTGGCTAGAGAAGCGCAAAGCCCCAGTGTTGCTGCACCTGTGAAAGCGCTTCCAAGGAAGGGGGCTGGCTAGCAACAGCTTTCAGTGCTGGCACTTTTCATCTCTGAGCAATTGCTCGACGTTTGCAATTTCTCACCTCGTGTCTACGAGACGGAAAGAGAATGACAGTGACGTTTGGTGGGTAGAGAAGCGCAAAGCCCCAGTGTTACTGCGCCTGTGAAAGCGCTTCCAAGGAAGGGTGCTGGCTAGCAACAGCTTTCAGTGCTGGCACTTTTCATCTCTGAGCAATTGCTCGACGTTTGCAATTTCTCACCTGAGCTCTCTTTAGATTGTGCGAGAGGATGAGCAGAAGATTAGGTGGCTAGAGAAGCCCAGAGCCCCAGTGTTCTTAGGCCTACAAAAGCGCTTCCAAGGAAGGGGGCTGGCTAGCAACAGCTTTCAGTGCTGGCACTTTTCATCTCTGAGCAATTGCTCGACGTTTGCAATTTCTCAGCTCGTGTCTGCGAGACGGAAAGAGAAGGACCGTGACGTTTGGTGGGTAGAGAAGCGCAAAGCCCCAGTGTTGCTGCGCCTGTGAAAGCGCTTCCAAGGAAGGGTGCTGGCTAGCAACAGCTTTCAGTGCTGGCACTTTTCATCTCTGAGCAATTGCTCGACGTTTGCAATTTCTCACCTGAACTCTCTTTAGAGTGCGCGAGAGGATGAGCAGAAGATTAGGTGGCTAGAGAAGCCCAGAGCCCCAGTGTTCTTAGGTCTACAAAAGCGCTTCCAAGGAAGGGTGCTGGCTAGCAACAGCTTTCAGTGCTGGCACTTTTCATCTCTGAGCAATTGCTCGACGTTTGCAATTTCTCAGCTCGTGTCTACGAGACGGAAAGAGAATGTCCGTGACGTTTGGTGGCTAGAGAAGCGCAAAGCCCCAGTGTTGCTGCGCCTGTGAAAGCGCTTCCAAGGAAGGGTGCTGGCTAGCAACAGCTTTCAGTGCTGGCACTTTTCATCTCTGAGCAATTGCTCGACGTTTGCAATTTCTCACCTGAGCTCTCTTTAGAGTGCGCGAGAGGATGAGCAGAAGATTAGGTGGCTAGAGAAGTCCAGAGCCCCAGTGTGCTTAGGTCTACAAAAGCGCTTCCAAGGAAGGGTGCTGGATAGCAACAGCTTTCAGTGCTGGCACTTTTCATCTCTGAGCAATTGCTGGACGTTTGCAATTTCTCAGCTCGTGTCTACGAGATGGAAAGAGAAGGACCGTGACGTTTGGTGGCTAGAGAAGCGCAAAGCCCCAGTGTTGCTGCGCCTGTGAAAGCGCTTCCAAGGAAGGGTGCTGGCTAGCAACAGCTTTCAGTGCTGGCACTTTTCATCTCTGAGCAATTGCTCGACGTTTGCAATTCCTCAGCTCGTGTCTACGAGACGGAAAGAGAAGGACCGTGACGTTTGGTGGCTAGAGAAGCGCAAAGCCCCAGTGTTGCTGCGCCTGTGAAAGCGCTTCCAAGGAAGGGTGCTGGCTAGCAACAGCTTTCAGTGCTGGCATTTTTCATCTCTGAGCAATTGCTCGACGTTTGCAATTTCTCACCTGAACTCTCTTTAGAGTGCGCGAGAGGATGAGCAGAAGATTAGGTGGCTAGAGAAGCCCAGAGCCCCAGTGTGCTTAGGCCTACAAAAGCGCTTCCAAGGAAGGGTGCTGGCTAGCAACAGCTTTCAGTGCTGGCACTTTTCATCTCTGAGCAATTGCTCGACGTTTGCAATTTCTCAGCTCGTGTCTACGAGACGGAAAGAGAAGGACCGTGACGTTTGGTGGCTAGAGAAGCGCAAAGCCCCAGTGTTACTGCGCCTGTGAAAGCGCTTCCAAGGAAGGGTGCTGGCTAGCAACAGCTTTCAGTGCTGGCACTTTTCATCTCTGAGCAATTGCTCGACGTTTGCAATTTCTCGCCTGAGCTCTCTTTAGAGTGCGCGAGAGGATGAGCAGAAGATTCGGTGGCTAGAGAAGCCCAGAGCCCCAGTGTTCTTAGGCCTACAAAAGCGCTTCCAAGGAAGGGTGCTGGCTAGCAACAGCTTTCAGTGCTGGCACTTTTCATCTCTCAGCAATTGCTCGACGTTTGCAATTTCTCAGCTCGTGTCTACGAGACGGAGAGATAGTGACCGTGACGTTTGGTGGCTAGAGAAGCGCAAAGCCCCAGTGTTGCTGCACCTGTGAAAGCGCTTCCAAGGAAGGGTGCTGGCTAGCAACAGCTTTCAGTGCTGGCACTTTTCATCTCTGATCAATTGCTCGACGTTTGCAATTTCTCACCTGAGCTCTCTTTAGAGTGCGCGAGAGGATGAGCAGAAGATTAAGTGGCTAGAGAAGCCCAGAGCCCCAGTGTGCTTAGGCCTACAAAAGCGCTTCCAAGGAAGGGTGCTGCCTAGCAACAGCTTTCAGTGCTGGCACTTTTCATCTCTGAGCAATTGCTCGACGTTTGCAATTTCTCAGCTCGTGTCTACGAGACGGAAAGAGAAGGACCGTGACGTTTGGTGGCTAGAGAAGCGCAAAGCCCCAGTGTTACTGCGCCTGTGAAAGCGCTTCCAAGGAAGGGTGCTGGCTAGCAAGAGCTTTCAGTGCTGGCACTTTTCATCTCTGAGCAATTGCTCGACGTTTGCAATTTCTCAGCTCGTGTCTACGAGACGGAGAGATAGTGACCGTGACGTTTGGTGGCTAGAGAAGCGCAAAGCCCCAGTGTTGCTGCACCTGTGAAAGCGCTTCCAAGGAAGGGGGCTGGCTAGCAACAGCTTTCAGTGCTGGCACTTTTCATCTCTGAGCAATTGCTCGACGTTTGCAATTTCTCACCTCGTGTCTACGAGACGGAAAGAGAATGACAGTGACGTTTGGTGGGTAGAGAAGCGCAAAGCCCCAGTGTTACTGCGCCTGTGAAAGCGCTTCCAAGGAAGGGTGCTGGCTAGCAACAGCTTTCAGTGCTGGCACTTTTCATCTCTGAGCAATTGCTCGACGTTTGCAATTTCTCACCTGAGCTCTCTTTAGATTGTGCGAGAGGATGAGCAGAAGATTAGGTGGCTAGAGAAGCCCAGAGCCCCAGTGTTCTTAGGCCTACAAAAGCGCTTCCAAGGAAGGGGGCTGGCTAGCAACAGCTTTCAGTGCTGGCACTTTTCATCTCTGAGCAATTGCTCGACGTTTGCAATTTCTCAGCTCGTGTCTGCGAGACGGAAAGAGAAGGACCGTGACGTTTGGTGGCTAGAGAAGCGCAAAGCCCCAGTGTTACTGCGCCTGTGAAAGCGCTTCCAAGGAAGGGTGCTGGCTAGCAACAGCTTTCAGTGCTGGCACTTTTCATCTCTGAGCAATTGCTCGACGTTTGCAATTTCTCACCTGAACTCTCTTTAGAGTGCGCGAGAGGATGAGCAGAAGATTAGGTGGCTAGAGAAGCCCAGAGCCCCAGTGTTCTTAGGTCTACAAAAGCGCTTCCAAGGAAGGGTGCTGGCTAGCAACAGCTTTCAGTGCTGGCACTTTTCATCTCTGAGCAATTGCTCGACGTTTGCAATTTCTCAGCTCGTGTCTGCGAGACGGAAAGAGAATGTCCGTGACGTTTGGTGGCTAGAGAAGCGCAAAGCCCCAGTGTTGCTGCGCCTGTGAAAGCGCTTCCAAGGAAGGGGGCTGGCTAGCAACAGCTTTCAGTGCTGGCACTTTTCATCTCTGAGCAATTGCTTGACGTTTGCAATTTCTCACCTGAGCTCTCTTTAGAGTGCGCGAGAGGATGAGCAGAAGATTAGGTGGCTAGAGAAGTCCAGAGCCCCAGTGTGCTTAGGCCTACAAAAGCGCTTCCAAGGAAGGGTGCTGGATAGCAACAGCTTTCAGTGCTGGCACTTTTCATCTCTGAGCAATTGCTCGACGTTTGCAATTTCTCAGCTCGTGTCTACGAGACGGAAAGAGAAGGACCGTGACGTTTGGTGGCTAGAGAAGCGCAAAGCCCCAGTGTTGCTGCGCCTGTGAAAGCGCTTCCAAGGAAGGGTGCTGGCTAGCAACAGCTTTCAGTGCTGGCATTTTCATCTCTGAGCAATTGCTCGACGTTTGCAATTCCTCAGCTCGTGTCTACGAGACGGAAAGAGAAGGACCGTGACGTTTGGTGGGTAGAGAAGCGCAAAGCCCCAGTGTTGCTGCGCCTGTGAAAGCGCTTCCAAGGAAGGGGGCTGGCTAGCAACAGCTTTCAGTGCTGGCACTTTTCATCTCTGAGCAATTGCTCGACGTTTGCAATTTCTCAGCTCGTGTCTACGAGACGGAGAGATAGTGACCGTGACATTTGGTGGCTAGAGAAGCGCAAAGCCCCAGTGTTACTGCGCCTGTGAAAGCGCTTCCAAGGAAGGGTGCTGGCTAGCAACAGCTTTCAGTGCTGGCACTTTTCATCTCTGAGCAATTGCTCGACGTTTGCAATTTCTCACCTGAACTCTCTTTAGAGTGCGCGAGAGGATGAGCAGAAGATTAGGTGGCTAGAGAAGCCCAGAGCCCCAGTGTGCTTAGGCCTACAAAAGCGCTTCCAAGGAAGGCTGCTGGCTAGCAACAGCTTTCAGTGCTGGCACTTTTCATCTCTGAGCAATTGCTCGACGTTTGCAATTTCTCAGCTCGTGTCTACGAGACGGAAAGAGAATGACAGTGACGTTTGGTGGGTAGAGAAGCGCAAAGCCCCAGTGTTACTGCGCCTGTGAAAGCGCTTCCAAGGAAGGGTGCTGGCTAGCAACAGCTTTCAGTGCTGGCACTTTTCATCTCTGAGCAATTGCTCGACGTTTGCAATTTCTCGCCTGAGCTCTCTTTAGAGTGCGCGAGAGGATGAGCAGAAGATTCGGTGGCTAGAGAAGCCCAGAGCCCCACTGTTCTTAGGCCTACAAAAGCGCTTCCAAGGAAGGGTGCTGGCTAGCAACAGCTTTCAGTGCTGGCACTTTTCATCTCTGAGCAATTGCTCGACGTTTGCAATTTCTCAGCTCTTGTCTACGAGACGGAGAGATAGTGACCGTGACGTTTGGTGGCTAGAGAAGCGCAAAGCCCCAGTGTTGCTGCACCTGTGAAAGCGCTTCCAAGGAAGGGGGCTGGCTAGCAACAGCTTTCAGTGCTGGCACTTTTCATCTCTGAGCAATTGCTCGATGTTTGCAATTTCTCAGCTCGTGTCTACGAGACGGAAAGAGAAGGACCGTGACGTTTGGTGGGTAGAGAAGCGCAAAGCCCCAGTGTTACTGCGCCTGTGAAAGCGCTTCCAAGGAAGGGTGCTGGCTAGCAACAGCTTTCAGTGCTGGCACTTTTCATCTCTGAGCAATTGCTGGACGTTTGCAATTTCTCACCTCGTGTCTACGAGACGGAGAGATAGTGACCGTGACGTTTGGTGGCTAGAGAAGCGCAAAGCCCCAGTGTTGCTGCACCTGTGAAAGCGCTTCCAAGGAAGGGGGCTGGCTAGCAAGAGCTTTCAGTGCTGGCACTTTTCATCTCTGAGCAATTGCTCGATGTTTGCAATTTCTCACCTCGTGTCTACGAGACGGAAAGAGAATGACAGTGACGTTTGGTGGCTAGAGAAGCGCAAAGCCCCAGTGTTGCTGCACCTGTGAAAGCGCTTCCAAGGAAGGGTGCTGGCTAGCAACAGCTTTCAGTGCTGGCACTTTTCATCTCTGAGCAATTGCTCGACGTTTGCAATTTCTCACCTGAGCTCTCTTTAGAGTGTGCGAGAGGATGAGCAGAAGATTAGGTGGCTAGAGAAGCCCAGAGCCCCAGTGTTCTTAGGCCTACAAAAGCGCTTCCAAGGAAGGGGGCTGGCTAGCAACAGCTTTCAGTGCTGGCACTTTTCATCTCTCAGCAATTGCTCGACGTTTGCAATTTCTCAGCTCGTGTCTGCGAGACGGAAAGAGAAGACCGTGACGTTTGGTGGGTAGAGAAGCGCAAAGCCCCAGTGTTGCTGCGCCTGTGAAAGCGCTTCCAAGGAAGGGGGCTGGCTAGCAACAGCTTTCAGTGCTGGCACTTTTCATCTCTGAGCAATTGCTCGACGTTTGCAATTTCTCACCTGAACTCTCTTTAGAGTGCGCGAGAGGATGAGCAGAAGATTAGGTGGCTAGAGAAGCCCAGAGCCCCAGTGTTCTTAGGTCTACAAAAGCGCTTCCAAGGAAGGGTGCTGGCTAGCAACAGCTTTCAGTGCTGGCACTTTTCATCTCTGAGCAATTGCTCCACGTTTGCAATTTCTCAGCTCGTGTCTGC
Source organism: Sarcoramphus papa (assembly GCA_037962945.1). Lineage (NCBI taxonomy): Eukaryota > Metazoa > Chordata > Aves > Accipitriformes > Cathartidae > Sarcoramphus > Sarcoramphus papa. The sequence continues at coordinate 14,734,764 of CM075595.1, read as the reverse complement.
GAGACGGAAAGAGAATGTCCGTGACGTTTGGTGGGTAGAGAAGCGCAAAGCCCCAGTGTTGCTGCACCTGTGAAAGCGCTTCCAAGGAAGGGTGCTGGCTAGCAACAGCTTTCAGTGCTGGCACTTTTCATCTCTGAGCAATTGCTCGACGTTTGCAATTTCTCACCTGAGCTCTCTTTAGAGTGCGCGAGAGGATGAGCAGAAGATTAGGTGGCTAGAGAAGTCCAGAGCCCCAGTGTGCTTAGGTCTACAAAAGCGCTTCCAAGGAAGGGTGCTGGCTAGCAACAGCTTTCAGTGCTGGCACTTTTCCTCTCTGAGCAATTGCTCGACGTTTGCAATTTCTCAGCTCGTGTCTACGAGACGGAAAGAGAAGGACCGTGATGTTTGGTGGCTAGAGAAGCGCAAAGCCCCAGTGTTGCTGCGCCTGTGAAAGCGCTTCCAAGGAAGGGTGCTGGCTAGCAACAGCTTTCAGTGCTGGCACTTTTCATCTCTGAGCAATTGCTCGACGTTTGCAATTTCTCAGCTCGTGTCTACGAGACGGAAAGAGAAGGACCGTGACGTTTGGTGGCTAGAGAAGCGCAAAGCCCCAGTGTTGCTGCGCCTGTGAAAGCGCTTCCAAGGAAGGGGGCTGGCTAGCAACAGCTTTCAGTGCTGGCACTTTTCATCTCTGAGCAATTGCTCGACGTTTGCAATTTCTCAGCTCGTGTCTACGAGACGGAAAGAGAATGACCGTGACATTTGGTGGCTAGAGAAGCGCAAAGCCCCAGTGTTACTGCGCCTGTGAAAGCGCTTCCAAGGAAGGGTGCTGGCTAGCAACAGCTTTCAGTGCTGGCACTTTTCATCTCTGAGCAATTGCTCGACGTTTGCAATTTCTCACCTGAGCTCTCTTTAGAGTGCGCGAGAGGATGAGCAGAAGATTAGGTGGCTAGAGAAGCCCAGAGCCCCAGTGTGCTTAGGCCTACAAAAGCGCTTCCAAGGAAGGGTGCTGCCTAGCAACAGCTTTCAGTGCTGGCACTTTTCATCTCTGAGCAATTGCTCGACGTTTGCAATTTCTCAGCTCGTGTCTACGAGACGGAAAGAGAAGGACCGTGACGTTTGGTGGCTAGAGAAGCGCAAAGCCCCAGTGTTGCTGCGCCTGTGAAAGCGCTTCCAAGGAAGGGTGCTGGCTAGCAACAGCTTTCAGTGCTGGCACTTTTCATCTCTGAGCAATTGCTCGACGTTTGCAATTTCTCAGCTCGTGTCTACGAGACGGAGAGATAGTGACCGTGACATTTGGTGGCTAGAGAAGCGCAAAGCCCCAGTGTTACTGCGCCTGTGAAAGCGCTTCCAAGGAAGGGTGCTGGCTAGCAACAGCTTTCAGTGCTGGCACTTTTCATCTCTGAGCAATTGCTCGACGTTTGCAATTTCTCAGCTCGTGTCTACGAGACGGAGAGATAGTGACCGTGACTTTTGGTGGGTAGAGAAGCGCAAAGCCCCAGTGTTGCTGCGCCTGTGAAAGCGCTTCCAAGGAAGGGTGCTGGCTAGCAAGAGCTTTCAGTGCTGGCACTTTTCATCTCTGAGCAATTGCTCGACGTTTGCAATTTCTCACCTGAGCTCTCTTTAGAGTGCGCGAGAGGATGAGCAGAAGATTCGGTGGCTAGAGAAGCCCAGAGCCCCAGTGTTCTTAGGCCTACAAAAGCGCTTCCAAGGAAGGGGGCTGGCTAGCAACAGCTTTCAGTGCTGGCACTTTTCATCTCTGAGCAATTGCTCGACGTTTGCAATTTCTCACCTGAGCTCTCTTTAGAGTGCGCGAGAGGATGAGCAGAAGATTAGGTGGCTAGAGAAGACCAGAGCCCCAGTGTGCTTAGGCCTACAAAAGCGCTTCCAAGGAAGGGGGCTGGCTAGCAACAGCTTTCAGTGCTGGCACTTTTCATCTCTGAGCAATTGCTCGACGTTTGCAATTTCTCAGCTCGTGTCTACGAGACGGAAAGAGAAGGACCGTGACGTTTGGTGGGTAGAGAAGCGCAAAGCCCCAGTGTTGCTGCGCCTGTGAAAGCGCTTCCAAGGAAGGGTGCTGGCTAGCAACAGCTTTCAGTGCTGGCACTTTTCATCTCTGAGCAATTGCTGGACGTTTGCAATTTCTCACCTCGTGTCTACGAGACGGAGAGATAGTGACCGTGACGTTTGGTGGCTAGAGAAGCGCAAAGCCCCAGTGTTGCTGCACCTGTGAAAGCGCTTCCAAGGAAGGGGGCTGGCTAGCAAGAGCTTTCAGTGCTGGCACTTTTCATCTCTGAGCAATTGCTCGATGTTTGCAATTTCTCACCTCGTGTCTACGAGACGGAAAGAGAATGACAGTGACGTTTGGTGGCTAGAGAAGCGCAAAGCCCCAGTGTTGCTGCACCTGTGAAAGCGCTTCCAAGGAAGGGTGCTGGCTAGCAACAGCTTTCAGTGCTGGCACTTTTCATCTCTGAGCAATTGCTCGACGTTTGCAATTTCTCACCTGAGCTCTCTTTAGAGTGTGCGAGAGGATGAGCAGAAGATTAGGTGGCTAGAGAAGCCCAGAGCCCCAGTGTTCTTAGGCCTACAAAAGCGCTTCCAAGGAAGGGGGCTGGCTAGCAACAGCTTTCAGTGCTGGCACTTTTCATCTCTCAGCAATTGCTCGACGTTTGCAATTTCTCAGCTCGTGTCTGCGAGACGGAAAGAGAAGACCGTGACGTTTGGTGGGTAGAGAAGCGCAAAGCCCCAGTGTTGCTGCGCCTGTGAAAGCGCTTCCAAGGAAGGGGGCTGGCTAGCAACAGCTTTCAGTGCTGGCACTTTTCATCTCTGAGCAATTGCTCGACGTTTGCAATTTCTCACCTGAACTCTCTTTAGAGTGCGCGAGAGGATGAGCAGAAGATTAGGTGGCTAGAGAAGCCCAGAGCCCCAGTGTTCTTAGGTCTACAAAAGCGCTTCCAAGGAAGGGTGCTGGCTAGCAACAGCTTTCAGTGCTGGCACTTTTCATCTCTGAGCAATTGCTCCACGTTTGCAATTTCTCAGCTCGTGTCTGCGAGACGGAAAGAGAATGTCCGTGACGTTTGGTGGGTAGAGAAGCGCAAAGCCCCAGTGTTGCTGCACCTGTGAAAGCGCTTCCAAGGAAGGGTGCTGGCTAGCAACAGCTTTCAGTGCTGGCACTTTTCATCTCTGAGCAATTGCTCGACGTTTGCAATTTCTCACCTGAGCTCTCTTTAGAGTGCGCGAGAGGATGAGCAGAAGATTAGGTGGCTAGAGAAGTCCAGAGCCCCAGTGTGCTTAGGTCTACAAAAGCGCTTCCAAGGAAGGGTGCTGGCTAGCAACAGCTTTCAGTGCTGGCACTTTTCCTCTCTGAGCAATTGCTCGACGTTTGCAATTTCTCAGCTCGTGTCTACGAGACGGAAAGAGAAGGACCGTGATGTTTGGTGGCTAGAGAAGCGCAAAGCCCCAGTGTTGCTGCGCCTGTGAAAGCGCTTCCAAGGAAGGGTGCTGGCTAGCAACAGCTTTCAGTGCTGGCACTTTTCATCTCTGAGCAATTGCTCGACGTTTGCAATTTCTCAGCTCGTGTCTACGAGACGGAAAGAGAAGGACCGTGACGTTTGGTGGCTAGAGAAGCGCAAAGCCCCAGTGTTGCTGCGCCTGTGAAAGCGCTTCCAAGGAAGGGGGCTGGCTAGCAACAGCTTTCAGTGCTGGCACTTTTCATCTCTGAGCAATTGCTCGACGTTTGCAATTTCTCAGCTCGTGTCTACGAGACGGAAAGAGAATGACCGTGACATTTGGTGGCTAGAGAAGCGCAAAGCCCCAGTGTTACTGCGCCTGTGAAAGCGCTTCCAAGGAAGGGTGCTGGCTAGCAACAGCTTTCAGTGCTGGCACTTTTCATCTCTGAGCAATTGCTCGACGTTTGCAATTTCTCACCTGAGCTCTCTTTAGAGTGCGCGAGAGGATGAGCAGAAGATTAGGTGGCTAGAGAAGCCCAGAGCCCCAGTGTGCTTAGGCCTACAAAAGCGCTTCCAAGGAAGGGTGCTGCCTAGCAACAGCTTTCAGTGCTGGCACTTTTCATCTCTGAGCAATTGCTCGACGTTTGCAATTTCTCAGCTCGTGTCTACGAGACGGAAAGAGAAGGACCGTGACGTTTGGTGGCTAGAGAAGCGCAAAGCCCCAGTGTTGCTGCGCCTGTGAAAGCGCTTCCAAGGAAGGGTGCTGGCTAGCAACAGCTTTCAGTGCTGGCACTTTTCATCTCTGAGCAATTGCTCGACGTTTGCAATTTCTCAGCTCGTGTCTACGAGACGGAGAGATAGTGACCGTGACATTTGGTGGCTAGAGAAGCGCAAAGCCCCAGTGTTACTGCGCCTGTGAAAGCGCTTCCAAGGAAGGGTGCTGGCTAGCAACAGCTTTCAGTGCTGGCACTTTTCATCTCTGAGCAATTGCTCGACGTTTGCAATTTCTCAGCTCGTGTCTACGAGACGGAGAGATAGTGACCGTGACTTTTGGTGGGTAGAGAAGCGCAAAGCCCCAGTGTTGCTGCGCCTGTGAAAGCGCTTCCAAGGAAGGGTGCTGGCTAGCAAGAGCTTTCAGTGCTGGCACTTTTCATCTCTGAGCAATTGCTCGACGTTTGCAATTTCTCACCTGAGCTCTCTTTAGAGTGCGCGAGAGGATGAGCAGAAGATTCGGTGGCTAGAGAAGCCCAGAGCCCCAGTGTTCTTAGGCCTACAAAAGCGCTTCCAAGGAAGGGGGCTGGCTAGCAACAGCTTTCAGTGCTGGCACTTTTCATCTCTGAGCAATTGCTCGACGTTTGCAATTTCTCAGCTCGTGTCTACGAGACGGAGAGATAGTGACCGTGACGTTTGGTGGCTAGAGAAGCGCAAAGCCCCAGTGTTGCTGCACCTGTGAAAGCGCTTCCAAGGAAGGGGGCTGGCTAGCAACAGCTTTCAGTGCTGGCACTTTTCATCTCTGAGCAATTGCTCGATGTTTGCAATTTCTCAGCTCGTGTCTACGAGACGGAAAGAGAAGGACCGTGACGTTTGGTGGGTAGAGAAGCGCAAAGCCCCAGTGTTACTGCGCCTGTGAAAGCGCTTCCAAGGAAGGGTGCTGGCTAGCAACAGCTTTCAGTGCTGGCACTTTTCATCTCTGAGCAATTGCTCGACGTTTGCAATTTCTCAGCTCGTGTCTACGAGACGGAAAGAGAATGTCCGTGATGTTTGGTGGCTAGAGAAGCGCAAAGCCCCAGTGTTGCTGCACCTGTGAAAGCGCTTCTAAGGAAGGGTGCTGGCTAGCAAGAGCTTTCAGTGCTGGCACTTTTCATCTCTGAGCAATTGCTCGACGTTTGCAATTTCTCACCTGAGCTCTCTTTAGAGTGCGCGAGAGGATGAGCAGAAGATTAGGTGGCTAGAGAAGACCAGAGCCCCAGTGTGCTTAGGCCTACAAAAGCGCTTCCAAGGAAGGGGGCTGGCTAGCAACAGCTTTCAGTGCTGGCACTTTTCATCTCTGAGCAATTGCTCGACGTTTGCAATTTCTCACCTGAGCTCTCTTTAGAGTGCGCGAGAGGATGAGCAGAAGATTAGGTGGCTAGAGAAGTCCAGAGCCCCAGTGTGCTTAGGTCTACAAAAGCGCTTCCAAGGAAGGGTGCTGGATAGCAACAGCTTTCAGTGCTGGCACTTTTCATCTCTGAGCAATTGCTGGACGTTTGCAATTTCTCAGCTCGTGTCTACGAGACGGAAAGAGAAGGACCGTGACGTTTGGTGGCTAGAGAAGCGCAAAGCCCCAGTGTTGCTGCGCCTGTGAAAGCGCTTCCAAGGAAGGGTGCTGGCTAGCAACAGCTTTCAGTGCTGGCATTTTCATCTCTGAGCAATTGCTCGACGTTTGCAATTCCTCAGCTCGTGTCTACGAGACGGAAAGAGAAGGACCGTGACGTTTGGTGGCTAGAGAAGCGCAAAGCCCCAGTGTTGCTGCGCCTGTGAAAGCGCTTCCAAGGAAGGGTGCTGGCTAGCAACAGCTTTCAGTGCTGGCATTTTTCATCTCTGAGCAATTGCTCGACGTTTGCAATTTCTCACCTGAACTCTCTTTAGAGTGCGCGAGAGGATGAGCAGAAGATTAGGTGGCTAGAGAAGCCCAGAGCCCCAGTGTGCTTAGGCCTACAAAAGCGCTTCCAAGGAAGGGTGCTGGCTAGCAACAGCTTTCAGTGCTGGCACTTTTCATCTCTGAGCAATTGCTCGACGTTTGCAATTTCTCAGCTCGTGTCTACGAGACGGAAAGAGAAGGACCGTGACGTTTGGTGGCTAGAGAAGCGCAAAGCCCCAGTGTTACTGCGCCTGTGAAAGCGCTTCCAAGGAAGGGTGCTGGCTAGCAACAGCTTTCAGTGCTGGCACTTTTCATCTCTGAGCAATTGCTCGACGTTTGCAATTTCTCGCCTGAGCTCTCTTTAGAGTGCGCGAGAGGATGAGCAGAAGATTCGGTGGCTAGAGAAGCCCAGAGCCCCAGTGTTCTTAGGCCTACAAAAGCGCTTCCAAGGAAGGGTGCTGGCTAGCAACAGCTTTCAGTGCTGGCACTTTTCATCTCTGAGCAATTGCTCGACGTTTGCAATTTCTGAGCTCGTGTCTACGAGACGGAGAGATAGTGACCGTGACGTTTGGTGGCTAGAGAAGCGCAAAGCCCCAGTGTTGCTGCACCTGTGAAAGCGCTTCCAAGGAAGGGTGCTGGCTAGCAACAGCTTTCAGTGCTGGCACTTTTCATCTCTGATCAATTGCTGGACATTTGCAATTTCTCACCTGAGCTCTCTTTAGAGTGCGCGAGAGGATGAGCAGAAGATTAAGTGGCTAGAGAAGCCCAGAGCCCCAGTGTGCTTAGGCCTACAAAAGCGCTTCCAAGGAAGGGTGCTGCCTAGCAACAGCTTTCAGTGCTGGCACTTTTCATCTCTGAGCAATTGCTCGACGTTTGCAATTTCTCAGCTCGTGTCTACGAGACGGAAAGAGAAGGACCGTGACGTTTGGTGGCTAGAGAAGCGCAAAGCCCCAGTGTTACTGCGCCTGTGAAAGCGCTTCCAAGGAAGGGGGCTGGCTAGCAACAGCTTTCAGTGCTGGCACTTTTCATCTCTGAGCAATTGCTCGACGTTTGCAATTTCTCAGCTCGTGTCTACGAGACGGAGAGATAGTGACCGTGACGTTTGGTGGCTAGAGAAGTGCAAAGCCCCAGTGTTGCTGCACCTGTGAAAGCGCTTCCAAGGAAGGGGGCTGGCTAGCAACAGCTTTCAGTGCTGGCACTTTTCATCTCTGAGCAATTGCTCGACGTTTGCAATTTCTCAGCTCGTGTCTACGAGACGGAAAGAGAATGACAGTGACGTTTGGTGGGTAGAGAAGCGCAAAGCCCCAGTGTTACTGCGCCTGTGAAAGCGCTTCCAAGGAAGGGTGCTGGCTAGCAACAGCTTTCAGTGCTGGCACTTTTCATCTCTGAGCAATTGCTCGACGTTTGCAATTTCTCACCTGAACTCTCTTTAGATTGTGCGAGAGCATGAGCAGAAGATTAGGTGGCTAGAGAAGCCCAGAGCCCCAGTGTTCTTAGGCCTACAAAAGCGCTTCCAAGGAAGGGGGCTGGCTAGCAACAGCTTTCAGTGCTGGCACTTTTCATCTCTGAGCAATTGCTCGACGTTTGCAATTTCTCAGCTCGTGTCTGCGAGACGGAAAGAGAAGGACCGTGACGTTTGGTGGCTAGAGAAGCGCAAAGCCCCAGTGTTACTGCGCCTGTGAAAGCGCTTCCAAGGAAGGGTGCTGGCTAGCAACAGCTTTCAGTGCTGGCACTTTTCATCTCTGAGCAATTGCTCGACGTTTGCAATTTCTCACCTGAACTCTCTCTAGAGTGCGCGAGAGGATGAGCAGAAGATTAGGTGGCTAGAGAAGCCCAGAGCCCCAGTGTTCTTAGGTCTACAAAAGCGCTTCCAAGGAAGGGTGCTGGCTAGCAACAGCTTTCAGTGCTGGCACTTTTCATCTCTGAGCAATTGCTCGACGTTTGCAATTTCTCAGCTCGTGTCTGCGAGACGGAAAGAGAATGTCCGTGACGTTTGGTGGCTAGAGAAGCGCAAAGCCCCAGTGTTGCTGCGCCTGTGAAAGCGCTTCCAAGGAAGGGGGCTGGCTAGCAACAGCTTTCAGTGCTGGCACTTTTCATCTCTGAGCAATTGCTCGACGTTTGCAATTTCTCACCTGAGCTCTCTTTAGAGTGCGCGAGAGGATGAGCAGAAGATTAGGTGGCTAGAGAAGTCCAGAGCCCCAGTGTGCTTAGGCCTACAAAAGCGCTTCCAAGGAAGGGTGCTGGATAGCAACAGCTTTCAGTGCTGGCACTTTTCATCTCTGAGCAATTGCTGGACGTTTGCAATTTCTCAGCTCGTGTCTACGAGACGGAAAGAGAAGGACCGTGACGTTTGGTGGCTAGAGAAGCGCAAAGCCCCAGTGTTGCTGCGCCTGTGAAAGCGCTTCCAAGGAAGGGTGCTGGCTAGCAACAGCTTTCAGTGCTGGCATTTTCATCTCTGAGCAATTGCTCGACGTTTGCAATTCCTCAGCTCGTGTCTACGAGACGGAAAGAGAAGGACCGTGACTTTTGGTGGGTAGAGAAGCGCAAAGCCCCAGTGTTGCTGCGCCTGTGAAAGCGCTTCCAAGGAAGGGGGCTGGCTAGCAACAGCTTTCAGTGCTGGCACTTTTCATCTCTGAGCAATTGCTCGACGTTTGCAATTTCTCAGCTCGTGTCTACGAGACGGAAAGAGAATGACCGTGACATTTGGTGGCTAGAGAAGCGCAAAGCCCCAGTGTTACTGCGCCTGTGAAAGCGCTTCCAAGGAAGGGTGCTGGCTAGCAACAGCTTTCAGTGCTGGCACTTTTCATCTCTGAGCAATTGCTCGACGTTTGCAATTTCTCACCTGAGCTCTCTTTAGAGTGCGCGAGAGGATGAGCAGAAGATTAGGTGGCTAGAGAAGCCCAGAGCCCCAGTGTGCTTAGGCCTACAAAAGCGCTTCCAAGGAAGGGTGCTGCCTAGCAACAGCTTTCAGTGCTGGCACTTTTCATCTCTGAGCAATTGCTCGACGTTTGCAATTTCTCAGCTCGTGTCTACGAGACGGAAAGAGAAGGACCGTGACGTTTGGTGGCTAGAGAAGCGCAAAGCCCCAGTGTTGCTGCGCCTGTGAAAGCGCTTCCAAGGAAGGGTGCTGGCTAGCAACAGCTTTCAGTGCTGGCACTTTTCATCTCTGAGCAATTGCTCGACGTTTGCAATTTCTCAGCTCGTGTCTACGAGACGGAGAGATAGTGACCGTGACATTTGGTGGCTAGAGAAGCGCAAAGCCCCAGTGTTACTGCGCCTGTGAAAGCGCTTCCAAGGAAGGGGGCTGGCTAGCAACAGCTTTCAGTGCTGGCACTTTTCATCTCTGAGCAATTGCTCGACATTTGCAATTTCTCACCTGAGCTCTCTTTAGAGTGCGCGAGAGGATGAGCAGAAGATTAGGTGGCTAGAGAAGCCCAGAGCCCCAGTGTGCTTAGGCCTACAAAAGCGCTTCCAAGGAAGGGTGCTGGATAGCAACAGCTTTCAGTGCTGGCACTTTTCATCTCTGAGCAATTGCTCGACGTTTGCAATTTCTCAGCTCGTGTCTACGAGACGGAAAGAGAAGGACCGTGACGTTTGGTGGCTAGAGAAGCGCAAAGCCCCAGTGTTACTGCGCCTGTGAAAGCGCTTCCAAGGAAGGGTGCTGGCTAGCAACAGCTTTCAGTGCTGGCACTTTTCATCTCTGAGCAATTGCTCGACGTTTGCAATTTCTCAGCTCGTGTCTACGAGACGGAGAGATAGTGACCGTGACTTTTGGTGGGTAGAGAAGCGCAAAGCCCCAGTGTTGCTGCGCCTGTGAAAGCGCTTCCAAGGAAGGGTGCTGGCTAGCAAGAGCTTTCAGTGCTGGCACTTTTCATCTCTGAGCAATTGCTCGACGTTTGCAATTTCTCACCTGAGCTCTCTTTAGAGTGCGCGAGAGGATGAGCAGAAGATTCGGTGGCTAGAGAAGCCCAGAGCCCCAGTGTTCTTAGGCCTACAAAAGCGCTTCCAAGGAAGGGGGCTGGCTAGCAACAGCTTTCAGTGCTGGCACTTTTCATCTCTGAGCAATTGCTCGACGTTTGCAATTTCTCAGCTCGTGTCTACGAGACGGAGAGATAGTGACCGTGACGTTTGGTGGCTAGAGAAGCGCAAAGCCCCAGTGTTGCTGCACCTGTGAAAGCGCTTCCAAGGAAGGGTGCTGGCTAGCAACAGCTTTCAGTGCTGGCACTTTTCATCTCTGAGCAATTGCTCGATGTTTGCAATTTCTCAGCTCGTGTCTACGAGACGGAAAGAGAAGGACCGTGACGTTTGGTGGGTAGAGAAGCGCAAAGCCCCAGTGTTACTGCGCCTGTGAAAGCGCTTCCAAGGAAGGGTGCTGGCTAGCAACAGCTTTCAGTGCTGGCACTTTTCATCTCTGAGCAATTGCTCGACGTTTGCAATTTCTCAGCTCGTGTCTACGAGACGGAAAGAGAAGGACCGTGATGTTTGGTGGCTAGAGAAGCGCAAAGCCCCAGTGTTGCTGCACCTGTGAAAGCGCTTCTAAGGAAGGGTGCTGGCTAGCAAGAGCTTTCAGTGCTGGCACTTTTCATCTCTGAGCAATTGCTCGACGTTTGCAATTTCTCACCTGAGCTCTCTTTAGAGTGCGCGAGAGGATGAGCAGAAGATTAGGTGGCTAGAGAAGACCAGAGCCCCAGTGTGCTTAGGCCTACAAAAGCGCTTCCAAGGAAGGGGGCTGGCTAGCAACAGCTTTCAGTGCTGGCACTTTTCATCTCTGAGCAATTGCTCGACGTTTGCAATTTCTCACCTGAGCTCTCTTTAGAGTGCGCGAGAGGATGAGCAGAAGATTAGGTGGCTAGAGAAGTCCAGAGCCCCAGTGTGCTTAGGTCTACAAAAGCGCTTCCAAGGAAGGGTGCTGGATAGCAACAGCTTTCAGTGCTGGCACTTTTCATCTCTGAGCAATTGCTGGACGTTTGCAATTTCTCAGCTCGTGTCTACGAGACGGAAAGAGAAGGACCGTGACGTTTGGTGGCTAGAGAAGCGCAAAGCCCCAGTGTTGCTGCGCCTGTGAAAGCGCTTCCAAGGAAGGGTGCTGGCTAGCAACAGCTTTCAGTGCTGGCACTTTTCATCTCTGAGCAATTGCTCGACGTTTGCAATTCCTCAGCTCGTGTCTACGAGACGGAAAGAGAAGGACCGTGACGTTTGGTGGCTAGAGAAGCGCAAAGCCCCAGTGTTGCTGCGCCTGTGAAAGCGCTTCCAAGGAAGGGTGCTGGCTAGCAACAGCTTTCAGTGCTGGCATTTTTCATCTCTGAGCAATTGCTCGACGTTTGCAATTTCTCACCTGAGCTCTCTTTAGAGTGCGCGAGAGGATGAGCAGAAGATTAGGTGGCTAGAGAAGCCCAGAGCCCCAGTGTGCTTAGGCCTACAAAAGCGCTTCCAAGGAAGGGTGCTGGCTAGCAACAGCTTTCAGTGCTGGCACTTTTCATCTCTGAGCAATTGCTCGACGTTTGCAATTTCTCAGCTCGTGTCTACGAGACGGAAAGAGAAGGACCGTGACGTTTGGTGGCTAGAGAAGCGCAAAGCCCCAGTGTTACTGCGCCTGTGAAAGCGCTTCCAAGGAAGGGTGCTGGCTAGCAACAGCTTTCAGTGCTGGCACTTTTCATCTCTGAGCAATTGCTCGACGTTTGCAATTTCTCGCCTGAGCTCTCTTTAGAGTGCGCGAGAGGATGAGCAGAAGATTCGGTGGCTAGAGAAGCCCAGAGCCCCAGTGTTCTTAGGCCTACAAAAGCGCTTCCAAGGAAGGGTGCTGGCTAGCAACAGCTTTCAGTGCTGGCACTTTTCATCTCTGAGCAATTGCTCGACGTTTGCAATTTCTCAGCTCGTGTCTACGAGACGGAGAGATAGTGACCGTGACGTTTGGTGGCTAGAGAAGCGCAAAGCCCCAGTGTTGCTGCACCTGTGAAAGCGCTTCCAAGGAAGGGTGCTGGCTAGCAACAGCTTTCAGTGCTGGCACTTTTCATCTCTGAGCAATTGCTCGACGTTTGCAATTTCTCACCTGAGCTCTCTTTAGAGTGCGCGAGAGGATGAGCAGAAGATTAAGTGGCTAGAGAAGCCCAGAGCCCCAGTGTGCTTAGGCCTACAAAAGCGCTTCCAAGGAAGGGTGCTGCCTAGCAACAGCTTTCAGTGCTGGCACTTTTCATCTCTGAGCAATTGCTCGACGTTTGCAATTTCTCAGCTCGTGTCTACGAGACGGAAAGAGAAGGACCGTGACGTTTGGTGGCTAGAGAAGCGCAAAGCCCCAGTGTTACTGCGCCTGTGAAAGCGCTTCCAAGGAAGGGTGCTGGCTAGCAAGAGCTTTCAGTGCTGGCACTTTTCATCTCTGAGCAATTGCTCGACGTTTGCAATTTCTCAGCTCGTGTCTACGAGACGGAGAGATAGTGACCGTGACGTTTGGTGGCTAGAGAAGCGCAAAGCCCCAGTGTTGCTGCACCTGTGAAAGCGCTTCCAAGGAAGGGGGCTGGCTAGCAACAGCTTTCAGTGCTGGCACTTTTCATCTCTGAGCAATTGCTCGACGTTTGCAATTTCTCACCTCGTGTCTACGAGACGGAAAGAGAATGACAGTGACGTTTGGTGGGTAGAGAAGCGCAAAGCCCCAGTGTTACTGCGCCTGTGAAAGCGCTTCCAAGGAAGGGTGCTGGCTAGCAACAGCTTTCAGTGCTGGCACTTTTCATCTCTGAGCAATTGCTCGACGTTTGCAATTTCTCACCTGAACTCTCTTTAGATTGTGCGAGAGCATGAGCAGAAGATTAGGTGGCTAGAGAAGCCCAGAGCCCCAGTGTTCTTAGGCCTACAAAAGCGCTTCCAAGGAAGGGGGCTGGCTAGCAACAGCTTTCAGTGCTGGCACTTTTCATCTCTGAGCAATTGCTCGACGTTTGCAATTTCTCAGCTCGTGTCTGCGAGACGGAAAGAGAATGTCCGTGACGTTTGGTGGCTAGAGAAGCGCAAAGCCCCAGTGTTGCTGCGCCTGTGAAAGCGCTTCCAAGGAAGGGGGCTGGCTAGCAACAGCTTTCAGTGCTGGCACTTTTCATCTCTGAGCAATTGCTCGACGTTTGCAATTTCTCACCTGAGCTCTCTTTAGAGTGCGCGAGAGGATGAGCAGAAGATTAGGTGGCTAGAGAAGTCCAGAGCCCCAGTGTGCTTAGGCCTACAAAAGCGCTTCCAAGGAAGGGTGCTGGATAGCAACAGCTTTCAGTGCTGGCACTTTTCATCTCTGAGCAATTGCTGGACGTTTGCAATTTCTCAGCTCGTGTCTACGAGACGGAAAGAGAAGGACCGTGACGTTTGGTGGCTAGAGAAGCGCAAAGCCCCAGTGTTGCTGCGCCTGTGAAAGCGCTTCCAAGGAAGGGTGCTGGCTAGCAACAGCTTTCAGTGCTGGCATTTTCATCTCTGAGCAATTGCTCGACGTTTGCAATTCCTCAGCTCGTGTCTACGAGACGGAAAGAGAAGGACCGTGACGTTTGGTGGGTAGAGAAGCGCAAAGCCCCAGTGTTGCTGCGCCTGTGAAAGCGCTTCCAAGGAAGGGGGCTGGCTAGCAACAGCTTTCAGTGCTGGCACTTTTCATCTCTGAGCAATTGCTCGACGTTTGCAATTTCTCAGCTCGTGTCTACGAGACGGAAAGAGAATGACAGTGACGTTTGGTGGGTAGAGAAGCGCAAAGCCCCAGTGTTGCTGCGCCTGTGAAAGCGCTTCCAAGGAAGGGTGCTGGCTAGCAACAGCTTTCAGTGCTGGCACTTTTCATCTCTGAGCAATTGCTCGACGTTTGCAATTTCTCGCCTGAGCTCTCTTTAGAGTGCGCGAGAGGATGAGCAGAAGATTCGGTGGCTAGAGAAGCCCAGAGCCCCACTGTTCTTAGGCCTACAAAAGCGCTTCCAAGGAAGGGTGCTGGCTAGCAACAGCTTTCAGTGCTGGCACTTTTCATCTCTGAGCAATTGCTCGACGTTTGCAATTTCTCAGCTCTTGTCTACGAGACGGAGAGATAGTGACCGTGACGTTTGGTGGCTAGAGAAGCGCAAAGCCCCAGTGTTGCTGCACCTGTGAAAGCGCTTCCAAGGAAGGGGGCTGGCTAGCAACAGCTTTCAGTGCTGGCACTTTTCATCTCTGAGCAATTGCTCGATGTTTGCAATTTCTCAGCTCGTGTCTACGAGACGGAAAGAGAAGGACCGTGACGTTTGGTGGGTAGAGAAGCGCAAAGCCCCAGTGTTACTGCGCCTGTGAAAGCGCTTCCAAGGAAGGGTGCTGGCTAGCAACAGCTTTCAGTGCTGGCACTTTTCATCTCTGAGCAATTGCTGGACGTTTGCAATTTCTCACCTCGTGTCTACGAGACGGAGAGATAGTGACCGTGACGTTTGGTGGCTAGAGAAGCGCAAAGCCCCAGTGTTGCTGCACCTGTGAAAGCGCTTCCAAGGAAGGGGGCTGGCTAGCAAGAGCTTTCAGTGCTGGCACTTTTCATCTCTGAGCAATTGCTCGATGTTTGCAATTTCTCACCTCGTGTCTACGAGACGGAAAGAGAATGACAGTGACGTTTGGTGGCTAGAGAAGCGCAAAGCCCCAGTGTTGCTGCACCTGTGAAAGCGCTTCCAAGGAAGGGTGCTGGCTAGCAACAGCTTTCAGTGCTGGCACTTTTCATCTCTGAGCAATTGCTCGACGTTTGCAATTTCTCACCTGAGCTCTCTTTAGAGTGTGCGAGAGGATGAGCAGAAGATTAGGTGGCTAGAGAAGCCCAGAGCCCCAGTGTTCTTAGGCCTACAAAAGCGCTTCCAAGGAAGGGGGCTGGCTAGCAACAGCTTTCAGTGCTGGCACTTTTCATCTCTCAGCAATTGCTCGACGTTTGCAATTTCTCAGCTCGTGTCTGCGAGACGGAAAGAGAAGGACCGTGACGTTTGGTGGGTAGAGAAGCGCAAAGCCCCAGTGTTGCTGCGCCTGTGAAAGCGCTTCCAAGGAAGGGGGCTGGCTAGCAACAGCTTTCAGTGCTGGCACTTTTCATCTCTGAGCAATTGCTCGACGTTTGCAATTTCTCACCTGAACTCTCTTTAGAGTGCGCGAGAGGATGAGCAGAAGATTAGGTGGCTAGAGAAGCCCAGAGCCCCAGTGTTCTTAGGTCTACAAAAGCGCTTCCAAGGAAGGGTGCTGGCTAGCAACAGCTTTCAGTGCTGGCACTTTTCATCTCTGAGCAATTGCTCCACGTTTGCAATTTCTCAGCTCGTGTCTGCGAGACGGAAAGAGAATGTCCGTGACGTTTGGTGGGTAGAGAAGCGCAAAGCCCCAGTGTTGCTGCACCTGTGAAAGCGCTTCCAAGGAAGGGTGCTGGCTAGCAACAGCTTTCAGTGCTGGCACTTTTCATCTCTGAGCAATTGCTCGACGTTTGCAATTTCTCACCTGAGCTCTCTTTAGAGTGCGCGAGAGGATGAGCAGAAGATTAGGTGGCTAGAGAAGTCCAGAGCCCCAGTGTGCTTAGGTCTACAAAAGCGCTTCCAAGGAAGGGTGCTGGCTAGCAACAGCTTTCAGTGCTGGCACATTTCATCTCTGAGCAATTGCTGGACGTTTGCAATTTCTCAGCTCGTGTCTACAAGACGGAAAGAGAAGGACCGTGATGTTTGGTGGGTAGAGAAGCGCAAAGCCCCAGTGTTGCTGTGCCTGTGAAAGCGCTTCCAAGGAAGGGTGCTGCCTAGCAACAGCTTTCAGTGCTGGCACTTTTCCTCTCTGAGCAATTGCTCGACGTTTGCAATTTCTCAGCTCGTGTCTACGAGACGGAAAGAGAAGGACCGTGATGTTTGGTGGCTAGAGAAGCGCAAAGCCCCAGTGTTGCTGCGCCTGTGAAAGCGCTTCCAAGGAAGGGGGCTGGCTAGCAACAGCTTTCAGTGCTGGCACTTTTCATCTCTGAGCAATTGCTCGACGTTTGCAATTTCTCAGCTCGTGTCTACGAGACGGAAAGAGAAGGACCGTGACGTTTGGTGGCTAGAGAAGCGCAAAGCCCCAGTGTTGCTGCGCCTGTGAAAGCGCTTCCAAGGAAGGGGGCTGGCTAGCAACAGCTTTCAGTGCTGGCACTTTTCATCTCTGAGCAATTGCTCGACGTTTGCAATTTCTCAGCTCGTGTCTACGAGACGGAAAGAGAATGACCGTGACATTTGGTGGCTAGAGAAGCGCAAAGCCCCAGTGTTACTGCGCCTGTGAAAGCGCTTCCAAGGAAGGGGGCTGGCTAGCAACAGCTTTCAGTGCTGGCACTTTTCATCTCTGAGCAATTGCTCGACGTTTGCAATTTCTCACCTGAGCTCTCTTTAGAGTGCGCGAGAGGATGAGCAGAAGATTAGGTGGCTAGAGAAGCCCAGAGCCCCAGTGTGCTTAGGCCTACAAAAGCGCTTCCAAGGAAGGGTGCTGCCTAGCAACAGCTTTCAGTGCTGGCACTTTTCATCTCTGAGCAATTGCTCGACGTTTGCAATTTCTCAGCTCGTGTCTACGAGACGGAAAGAGAAGGACCGTGACGTTTGGTGGCTAGAGAAGCGCAAAGCCCCAGTGTTGCTGCGCCTGTGAAAGCGCTTCCAAGGAAGGGTGCTGGCTAGCAACAGCTTTCAGTGCTGGCACTTTTCATCTCTGAGCAATTGCTCGACGTTTGCAATTTCTCAGCTCGTGTCTACGAGACGGAGAGATAGTGACCGTGACATTTGGTGGCTAGAGAAGCGCAAAGCCCCAGTGTTACTGCGCCTGTGAAAGCGCTTCCAAGGAAGGGGGCTGGCTAGCAACAGCTTTCAGTGCTGGCACTTTTCATCTCTGAGCAATTGCTCGACATTTGCAATTTCTCACCTGAGCTCTCTTTAGAGTGCGCGAGAGGATGAGCAGAAGATTAGGTGGCTAGAGAAGCCCAGAGCCCCAGTGTGCTTAGGCCTACAAAAGCGCTTCCAAGGAAGGGTGCTGGATAGCAACAGCTTTCAGTGCTGGCACTTTTCATCTCTGAGCAATTGCTCGACGTTTGCAATTTCTCAGCTCGTGTCTACGAGACGGAAAGAGAAGGACCGTGACGTTTGGTGGCTAGAGAAGCGCAAAGCCCCAGTGTTACTGCGCCTGTGA
Source organism: Sarcoramphus papa (assembly GCA_037962945.1). Lineage (NCBI taxonomy): Eukaryota > Metazoa > Chordata > Aves > Accipitriformes > Cathartidae > Sarcoramphus > Sarcoramphus papa. The sequence goes on along the minus strand of CM075595.1, from coordinate 14,717,604 downwards.
AAGCGCTTCCAAGGAAGGGTGCTGGCTAGCAACAGCTTTCAGTGCTGGCACTTTTCATCTCTGAGCAATTGCTCGACGTTTGCAATTTCTCAGCTCGTGTCTACGAGACGGAGAGATAGTGACCGTGACTTTTGGTGGGTAGAGAAGCGCAAAGCCCCAGTGTTGCTGCGCCTGTGAAAGCGCTTCCAAGGAAGGGTGCTGGCTAGCAAGAGCTTTCAGTGCTGGCACTTTTCATCTCTGAGCAATTGCTCGACGTTTGCAATTTCTCACCTGAGCTCTCTTTAGAGTGCGCGAGAGGATGAGCAGAAGATTCGGTGGCTAGAGAAGCCCAGAGCCCCAGTGTTCTTAGGCCTACAAAAGCGCTTCCAAGGAAGGGGGCTGGCTAGCAACAGCTTTCAGTGCTGGCACTTTTCATCTCTGAGCAATTGCTCGACGTTTGCAATTTCTCAGCTCGTGTCTACGAGACGGAGAGATAGTGACCGTGACGTTTGGTGGCTAGAGAAGCGCAAAGCCCCAGTGTTGCTGCACCTGTGAAAGCGCTTCCAAGGAAGGGGGCTGGCTAGCAACAGCTTTCAGTGCTGGCACTTTTCATCTCTGAGCAATTGCTCGATGTTTGCAATTTCTCAGCTCGTGTCTACGAGACGGAAAGAGAAGGACCGTGACGTTTGGTGGGTAGAGAAGCGCAAAGCCCCAGTGTTACTGCGCCTGTGAAAGCGCTTCCAAGGAAGGGTGCTGGCTAGCAACAGCTTTCAGTGCTGGCACTTTTCATCTCTGAGCAATTGCTCGACGTTTGCAATTTCTCAGCTCGTGTCTACGAGACGGAAAGAGAATGTCCGTGATGTTTGGTGGCTAGAGAAGCGCAAAGCCCCAGTGTTGCTGCACCTGTGAAAGCGCTTCTAAGGAAGGGTGCTGGCTAGCAAGAGCTTTCAGTGCTGGCACTTTTCATCTCTGAGCAATTGCTCGACGTTTGCAATTTCTCACCTGAGCTCTCTTTAGAGTGCGCGAGAGGATGAGCAGAAGATTAGGTGGCTAGAGAAGACCAGAGCCCCAGTGTGCTTAGGCCTACAAAAGCGCTTCCAAGGAAGGGGGCTGGCTAGCAACAGCTTTCAGTGCTGGCACTTTTCATCTCTGAGCAATTGCTCGACGTTTGCAATTTCTCAGCTCGTGTCTACGAGACGGAAAGAGAAGGACCGTGACGTTTGGTGGCTAGAGAAGCGCAAAGCCCCAGTGTTACTGCGCCTGTGAAAGCGCTTCCAAGGAAGGGTGCTGGCTAGCAAGAGCTTTCAGTGCTGGCACTTTTCATCTCTGAGCAATTGCTCGACGTTTGCAATTTCTCAGCTCGTGTCTACGAGACGGAGAGATAGTGACCGTGACGTTTGGTGGCTAGAGAAGCGCAAAGCCCCAGTGTTGCTGCACCTGTGAAAGCGCTTCCAAGGAAGGGGGCTGGCTAGCAACAGCTTTCAGTGCTGGCACTTTTCATCTCTGAGCAATTGCTCGACGTTTGCAATTTCTCACCTCGTGTCTACGAGACGGAAAGAGAATGACAGTGACGTTTGGTGGGTAGAGAAGCGCAAAGCCCCAGTGTTACTGCGCCTGTGAAAGCGCTTCCAAGGAAGGGTGCTGGCTAGCAACAGCTTTCAGTGCTGGCACTTTTCATCTCTGAGCAATTGCTCGACGTTTGCAATTTCTCACCTGAACTCTCTTTAGATTGTGCGAGAGGATGAGCAGAAGATTAGGTGGCTAGAGAAGCCCAGAGCCCCAGTGTTCTTAGGCCTACAAAAGCGCTTCCAAGGAAGGGGGCTGGCTAGCAACAGCTTTCAGTGCTGGCACTTTTCATCTCTGAGCAATTGCTCGACGTTTGCAATTTCTCAGCTCGTGTCTGCGAGACGGAAAGAGAAGGACCGTGACGTTTGGTGGGTAGAGAAGCGCAAAGCCCCAGTGTTACTGCGCCTGTGAAAGCGCTTCCAAGGAAGGGTGCTGGCTAGCAACAGCTTTCAGTGCTGGCACTTTTCATCTCTGAGCAATTGCTCGACGTTTGCAATTTCTCACCTGAACTCTCTTTAGAGTGCGCGAGAGGATGAGCAGAAGATTAGGTGGCTAGAGAAGCCCAGAGCCCCAGTGTTCTTAGGTCTACAAAAGCGCTTCCAAGGAAGGGTGCTGGCTAGCAACAGCTTTCAGTGCTGGCACTTTTCATCTCTGAGCAATTGCTCGACGTTTGCAATTTCTCAGCTCGTGTCTGCGAGACGGAAAGAGAATGTCCGTGACGTTTGGTGGGTAGAGAAGCGCAAAGCCCCAGTGTTGCTGCGCCTGTGAAAGCGCTTCCAAGGAAGGGGGCTGGCTAGCAACAGCTTTCAGTGCTGGCACTTTTCATCTCTGAGCAATTGCTCGACGTTTGCAATTTCTCACCTGAGCTCTCTTTAGAGTGCGCGAGAGGATGAGCAGAAGATTAGGTGGCTAGAGAAGTCCAGAGCCCCAGTGTGCTTAGGCCTACAAAAGCGCTTCCAAGGAAGGGTGCTGGATAGCAACAGCTTTCAGTGCTGGCACTTTTCATCTCTGAGCAATTGCTGGACGTTTGCAATTTCTCAGCTCGTGTCTACGAGACGGAAAGAGAAGGACCGTGACGTTTGGTGGCTAGAGAAGCGCAAAGCCCCAGTGTTGCTGCGCCTGTGAAAGCGCTTCCAAGGAAGGGTGCTGGCTAGCAACAGCTTTCAGTGCTGGCATTTTCATCTCTGAGCAATTGCTCGACGTTTGCAATTCCTCAGCTCGTGTCTACGAGACGGAAAGAGAAGGACCGTGACGTTTGGTGGGTAGAGAAGCGCAAAGCCCCAGTGTTGCTGCGCCTGTGAAAGCGCTTCCAAGGAAGGGGGCTGGCTAGCAACAGCTTTCAGTGCTGGCACTTTTCATCTCTGAGCAATTGCTCGACGTTTGCAATTTCTCAGCTCGTGTCTACGAGACGGAGAGATAGTGACCGTGACATTTGGTGGCTAGAGAAGCGCAAAGCCCCAGTGTTACTGCGCCTGTGAAAGCGCTTCCAAGGAAGGGTGCTGGCTAGCAACAGCTTTCAGTGCTGGCACTTTTCATCTCTGAGCAATTGCTCGACGTTTGCAATTTCTCACCTGAACTCTCTTTAGAGTGCGCGAGAGGATGAGCAGAAGATTAGGTGGCTAGAGAAGCCCAGAGCCCCAGTGTGCTTAGGCCTACAAAAGCGCTTCCAAGGAAGGCTGCTGGCTAGCAACAGCTTTCAGTGCTGGCACTTTTCATCTCTGAGCAATTGCTCGACGTTTGCAATTTCTCAGCTCGTGTCTACGAGACGGAAAGAGAATGACAGTGACGTTTGGTGGGTAGAGAAGCGCAAAGCCCCAGTGTTACTGCGCCTGTGAAAGCGCTTCCAAGGAAGGGTGCTGGCTAGCAACAGCTTTCAGTGCTGGCACTTTTCATCTCTGAGCAATTGCTCGACGTTTGCAATTTCTCGCCTGAGCTCTCTTTAGAGTGCGCGAGAGGATGAGCAGAAGATTCGGTGGCTAGAGAAGCCCAGAGCCCCACTGTTCTTAGGCCTACAAAAGCGCTTCCAAGGAAGGGTGCTGGCTAGCAACAGCTTTCAGTGCTGGCACTTTTCATCTCTGAGCAATTGCTCGACGTTTGCAATTTCTCAGCTCTTGTCTACGAGACGGAGAGATAGTGACCGTGACGTTTGGTGGCTAGAGAAGCGCAAAGCCCCAGTGTTGCTGCACCTGTGAAAGCGCTTCCAAGGAAGGGGGCTGGCTAGCAACAGCTTTCAGTGCTGGCACTTTTCATCTCTGAGCAATTGCTCGATGTTTGCAATTTCTCAGCTCGTGTCTACGAGACGGAAAGAGAAGGACCGTGACGTTTGGTGGGTAGAGAAGCGCAAAGCCCCAGTGTTACTGCGCCTGTGAAAGCGCTTCCAAGGAAGGGTGCTGGCTAGCAACAGCTTTCAGTGCTGGCACTTTTCATCTCTGAGCAATTGCTGGACGTTTGCAATTTCTCACCTCGTGTCTACGAGACGGAGAGATAGTGACCGTGACGTTTGGTGGCTAGAGAAGCGCAAAGCCCCAGTGTTGCTGCACCTGTGAAAGCGCTTCCAAGGAAGGGGGCTGGCTAGCAAGAGCTTTCAGTGCTGGCACTTTTCATCTCTGAGCAATTGCTCGATGTTTGCAATTTCTCACCTCGTGTCTACGAGACGGAAAGAGAATGACAGTGACGTTTGGTGGCTAGAGAAGCGCAAAGCCCCAGTGTTGCTGCACCTGTGAAAGCGCTTCCAAGGAAGGGTGCTGGCTAGCAACAGCTTTCAGTGCTGGCACTTTTCATCTCTGAGCAATTGCTCGACGTTTGCAATTTCTCACCTGAGCTCTCTTTAGAGTGTGCGAGAGGATGAGCAGAAGATTAGGTGGCTAGAGAAGCCCAGAGCCCCAGTGTTCTTAGGCCTACAAAAGCGCTTCCAAGGAAGGGGGCTGGCTAGCAACAGCTTTCAGTGCTGGCACTTTTCATCTCTCAGCAATTGCTCGACGTTTGCAATTTCTCAGCTCGTGTCTGCGAGACGGAAAGAGAAGGACCGTGACGTTTGGTGGCTAGAGAAGCGCAAAGCCCCAGTGTTGCTGCGCCTGTGAAAGCGCTTCCAAGGAAGGGGGCTGGCTAGCAACAGCTTTCAGTGCTGGCACTTTTCATCTCTGAGCAATTGCTCGACGTTTGCAATTTCTCACCTGAACTCTCTTTAGAGTGCGCGAGAGGATGAGCAGAAGATTAGGTGGCTAGAGAAGCCCAGAGCCCCAGTGTTCTTAGGTCTACAAAAGCGCTTCCAAGGAAGGGTGCTGGCTAGCAACAGCTTTCAGTGCTGGCACTTTTCATCTCTGAGCAATTGCTCCACGTTTGCAATTTCTCAGCTCGTGTCTGCGAGACGGAAAGAGAATGTCCGTGACGTTTGGTGGGTAGAGAAGCGCAAAGCCCCAGTGTTGCTGCACCTGTGAAAGCGCTTCCAAGGAAGGGTGCTGGCTAGCAACAGCTTTCAGTGCTGGCACTTTTCATCTCTGAGCAATTGCTCGACGTTTGCAATTTCTCACCTGAGCTCTCTTTAGAGTGCGCGAGAGGATGAGCAGAAGATTAGGTGGCTAGAGAAGTCCAGAGCCCCAGTGTGCTTAGGTCTACAAAAGCGCTTCCAAGGAAGGGTGCTGGCTAGCAACAGCTTTCAGTGCTGGCACATTTCATCTCTGAGCAATTGCTGGACGTTTGCAATTTCTCAGCTCGTGTCTACAAGACGGAAAGAGAAGGACCGTGATGTTTGGTGGGTAGAGAAGCGCAAAGCCCCAGTGTTGCTGTGCCTGTGAAAGCGCTTCCAAGGAAGGGTGCTGGCTAGCAACAGCTTTCAGTGCTGGCACTTTTCCTCTCTGAGCAATTGCTCGACGTTTGCAATTTCTCAGCTCGTGTCTACGAGACGGAAAGAGAAGGACCGTGATGTTTGGTGGCTAGAGAAGCGCAAAGCCCCAGTGTTGCTGCGCCTGTGAAAGCGCTTCCAAGGAAGGGGGCTGGCTAGCAACAGCTTTCAGTGCTGGCACTTTTCATCTCTGAGCAATTGCTCGACGTTTGCAATTTCTCAGCTCGTGTCTATGAGACGGAAAGAGAAGGACCGTGACGTTTGGTGGCTAGAGAAGCGCAAAGCCCCAGTGTTGCTGCGCCTGTGAAAGCGCTTCCAAGGAAGGGGGCTGGCTAGCAACAGCTTTCAGTGCTGGCACTTTTCATCTCTGAGCAATTGCTCGACGTTTGCAATTTCTCAGCTCGTGTCTACGAGACGGAAAGAGAATGACCGTGACATTTGGTGGCTAGAGAAGCGCAAAGCCCCAGTGTTACTGCGCCTGTGAAAGCGCTTCCAAGGAAGGGTGCTGGCTAGCAACAGCTTTCAGTGCTGGCACTTTTCATCTCTGAGCAATTGCTCGACGTTTGCAATTTCTCACCTGAGCTCTCTTTAGAGTGCGCGAGAGGATGAGCAGAAGATTAGGTGGCTAGAGAAGCCCAGAGCCCCACTGTTCTTAGGCCTACAAAAGCGCTTCCAAGGAAGGGTGCTGCCTAGCAACAGCTTTCAGTGCTGGCACTTTTCATCTCTGAGCAATTGCTCGACGTTTGCAATTTCTCAGCTCGTGTCTACGAGACGGAAAGAGAAGGACCGTGACGTTTGGTGGCTAGAGAAGCGCAAAGCCCCAGTGTTGCTGCGCCTGTGAAAGCGCTTCCAAGGAAGGGTGCTGGCTAGCAACAGCTTTCAGTGCTGGCACTTTTCATCTCTGAGCAATTGCTCGACGTTTGCAATTTCTCAGCTCGTGTCTACGAGACGGAGAGATAGTGACCGTGACATTTGGTGGCTAGAGAAGCGCAAAGCCCCAGTGTTACTGCGCCTGTGAAAGCGCTTCCAAGGAAGGGGGCTGGCTAGCAACAGCTTTCAGTGCTGGCACTTTTCATCTCTGAGCAATTGCTCGACATTTGCAATTTCTCACCTGAGCTCTCTTTAGAGTGCGCGAGAGGATGAGCAGAAGATTAGGTGGCTAGAGAAGCCCAGAGCCCCAGTGTGCTTAGGCCTACAAAAGCGCTTCCAAGGAAGGGTGCTGGATAGCAACAGCTTTCAGTGCTGGCACTTTTCATCTCTGAGCAATTGCTGGACGTTTGCAATTTCTCAGCTCGTGTCTACGAGACGGAAAGAGAAGGACCGTGACGTTTGGTGGCTAGAGAAGCGCAAAGCCCCAGTGTTACTGCGCCTGTGAAAGCGCTTCCAAGGAAGGGTGCTGGCTAGCAACAGCTTTCAGTGCTGGCACTTTTCATCTCTGAGCAATTGCTCGACGTTTGCAATTTCTCAGCTCGTGTCTACGAGACGGAGAGATAGTGACCGTGACTTTTGGTGGGTAGAGAAGCGCAAAGCCCCAGTGTTGCTGCGCCTGTGAAAGCGCTTCCAAGGAAGGGTGCTGGCTAGCAAGAGCTTTCAGTGCTGGCACTTTTCATCTCTGAGCAATTGCTCGACGTTTGCAATTTCTCACCTGAGCTCTCTTTAGAGTGCGCGAGAGGATGAGCAGAAGATTCGGTGGCTAGAGAAGCCCAGAGCCCCAGTGTTCTTAGGCCTACAAAAGCGCTTCCAAGGAAGGGGGCTGGCTAGCAACAGCTTTCAGTGCTGGCACTTTTCATCTCTGAGCAATTGCTCGACGTTTGCAATTTCTCAGCTCGTGTCTACGAGACGGAGAGATAGTGACCGTGACGTTTGGTGGCTAGAGAAGCGCAAAGCCCCAGTGTTGCTGCACCTGTGAAAGCGCTTCCAAGGAAGGGGGCTGGCTAGCAACAGCTTTCAGTGCTGGCACTTTTCATCTCTGAGCAATTGCTCGATGTTTGCAATTTCTCAGCTCGTGTCTACGAGACGGAAAGAGAAGGACCGTGACGTTTGGTGGGTAGAGAAGCCCAGAGCCCCAGTGTGCTTAGGCCTACAAAAGCGCTTCCAAGGAAGGGGGCTGCCTAGCAACAGCTTTCAGTGCTGGCACTTTTCATCTCTGAGCAATTGCTCGACGTTTGCAATTTCTCAGCTCGTGTCTACGAGACGGAGAGATAGTGACCGTGACATTTGGTGGCTAGAGAAGCGCAAAGCCCCAGTGTTACTGCGCCTGTGAAAGCGCTTCCAAGGAAGGGTGCTGGCTAGCAACAGCTTTCAGTGCTGGCACTTTTCATCTCTGAGCAATTGCTCGACGTTTGCAATTTCTCACCTGAGCTCTCTTTAGAGTGCGCGAGAGGATGAGCAGAAGATTAGGTGGCTAGAGAAGCCCAGAGCCCCAGTGTGCTTAGGCCTACAAAAGCGCTTCCAAGGAAGGGTGCTGCCTAGCAACAGCTTTCAGTGCTGGCACTTTTCATCTCTGAGCAATTGCTCGACGTTTGCAATTTCTCAGCTCGTGTCTACGAGACGGAAAGAGAAGGACCGTGACGTTTGGTGGCTAGAGAAGCGCAAAGCCCCAGTGTTACTGCGCCTGTGAAAGCGCTTCCAAGGAAGGGTGCTGGCTAGCAAGAGCTTTCAGTGCTGGCACTTTTCATCTCTGAGCAATTGCTCGACGTTTGCAATTTCTCAGCTCGTGTCTACGAGACGGAGAGATAGTGACCGTGACGTTTGGTGGGTAGAGAAGCGCAAAGCCCCAGTGTTGCTGCACCTGTGAAAGCGCTTCCAAGGAAGGGTGCTGGCTAGCAACAGCTTTCAGTGCTGGCACTTTTCATCTCTGAGCAATTGCTCGACGTTTGCAATTTCTCAGCTCGTGTCTACGAGACGGAGAGATAGTGACCGTGACTTTTGGTGGCTAGAGAAGCGCAAAGCCCCAGTGTTGCTGCGCCTGTGAAAGCGCTTCCAAGGAAGGGTGCTGGCTAGCAACAGCTTTCAGTGCTGGCACTTTTCATCTCTGAGCAATTGCTCGACGTTTGCAATTTCTCACCTGAGCTCTCTTTAGAGTGCGCGAGAGGATGAGCAGAAGATTCGGTGGCTAGAGAAGCCCAGAGCCCCAGTGTTCTTAGGCCTACAAAAGCGCTTCCAAGGAAGGGGGCTGGCTAGCAACAGCTTTCAGTGCTGGCACTTTTCATCTCTGAGCAATTGCTCGACGTTTGCAATTTCTCAGCTCGTGTCTACGAGACGGAGAGATAGTGACCGTGACGTTTGGTGGCTAGAGAAGCGCAAAGCCCCAGTGTTGCTGCACCTGTGAAAGCGCTTCCAAGGAAGGGGGCTGGCTAGCAACAGCTTTCAGTGCTGGCACTTTTCATCTCTGAGCAATTGCTCGATGTTTGCAATTTCTCAGCTCGTGTCTACGAGACGGAAAGAGAAGGACCGTGACGTTTGGTGGCTAGAGAAGCGCAAAGCCCCAGTGTTGCTGCGCCTGTGAAAGCGCTTCCAAGGAAGGGTGCTGGCTAGCAAGAGCTTTCAGTGCTGGCACTTTTCATCTCTGAGCAATTGCTCGACGTTTGCAATTTCTCAGCTCGTGTCTACGAGACGGAGAGATAGTGACCGTGACTTTTGGTGGCTAGAGAAGCGCAAAGCCCCAGTGTTGCTGCGCCTGTGAAAGCGCTTCCAAGGAAGGGGGCTGGCTAGCAAGAGCTTTCAGTGCTGGCACTTTTCATCTCTGAGCAATTGCTCGACGTTTGCAATTTCTCACCTGAGCTCTCTTTAGAGTGCGCGAGAGGATGAGCAGAAGATTCGGTGGCTAGAGAAGCCCAGAGCCCCAGTGTTCTTAGGCCTACAAAAGCGCTTCCAAGGAAGGGGGCTGGCTAGCAACAGCTTTCAGTGCTGGCACTTTTCATCTCTGAGCAATTGCTCGACGTTTGCAATTTCTCAGCTCGTGTCTACGAGACGGAAAGAGAAGGACCGTGACGTTTGGTGGCTAGAGAAGCGCAAAGCCCCAGTGTTGCTGCACCTGTGAAAGCGCTTCCAAGGAAGGGGGCTGGCTAGCAACAGCTTTCAGTGCTGGCACTTTTCATCTCTGAGCAATTGCTCGATGTTTGCAATTTCTCAGCTCGTGTCTACGAGACGGAAAGAGAAGGACCGTGACGTTTGGTGGGTAGAGAAGCGCAAAGCCCCAGTGTTACTGCGCCTGTGAAAGCGCTTCCAAGGAAGGGTGCTGGCTAGCAACAGCTTTCAGTGCTGGCACTTTTCCTCTCTGAGCAATTGCTCGACGTTTGCAATTTCTCAGCTCGTGTCTACGAGACGGAAAGAGAATGTCCGTGACGTTTGGTGGCTAGAGAAGCGCAAAGCCCCAGTGTTGCTGCACCTGTGAAAGCGCTTCTAAGGAAGGGTGCTGGCTAGCAAGAGCTTTCAGTGCTGGCACTTTTCATCTCTGAGCAATTGCTCGACGTTTGCAATTTCTCACCTGAGCTCTCTTTAGAGTGCGCGAGAGGATGAGCAGAAGATTAGGTGGCTAGAGAAGCCCAGAGCCCCAGTGTTCTTAGGCCTACAAAAGCGCTTCCAAGGAAGGGGGCTGGCTAGCAACAGCTTTCAGTGCTGGCACTTTTCATCTCTGAGCAATTGCTCGACGTTTGCAATTTCTCAGCTCGTGTCTACGAGATGGAAAGAGAAGGACCGTGACGTTTGGTGGGTAGAGAAGCGCAAAGCCCCATTGTTGCTGCGCCTGTGAAAGCGCTTCCAAGGAAGGGTGCTGGCTAGCAAGAGCTTTCAGTGCTGGCACTTTTCATCTCTGATCAATTGCTCGACGTTTGCAATTTCTCACCTGAGCTCTCTTTAGAGTGCGCGAGAGGATGAGCAGAAGATTAGGTGGCTAGAGAAGCCCAGAGCCCCAGTGTTCTTAGGCCTACAAAAGCGCTTCCAAGGAAGGGGGCTGGCTAGCAACAGCTTTCAGTGCTGGCACTTTTCATCTCTGAGCAATTGCTCGACGTTTGCAATTTCTCAGCTCGTGTCTACGAGACGGAAAGAGAAGGACCGTGACGTTTGGTGGCTAGAGAAGCGCAAAGCCCCAGTGTTGCTGCGCCTGTGAAAGCGCTTCCAAGGAAGGGGGCTGGCTAGCAACAGCTTTCAGTGCTGGCACTTTTCATCTCTGAGCAATTGCTCGACGTTTGCAATTTCTCAGCTCGTGTCTACGAGACGGAAAGAGAATGACCGTGACATTTGGTGGCTAGAGAAGCGCAAAGCCCCAGTGTTACTGCGCCTGTGAAAGCGCTTCCAAGGAAGGGTGCTGGCTAGCAACAGCTTTCAGTGCTGGCACTTTTCATCTCTGAGCAATTGCTCGACGTTTGCAATTTCTCACCTGAGCTCTCTTTAGAGTGCGTGAGAGGATGAGCAGAAGATTAGGTGGCTAGAGAAGCCCAGAGCCCCAGTGTGCTTAGGCCTACAAAAGCGCTTCCAAGGAAGGGTGCTGCCTAGCAACAGCTTTCAGTGCTGGCACTTTTCATCTCTGAGCAATTGCTCGACGTTTGCAATTTCTCAGCTCGTGTCTACGAGACGGAGAGATAGTGACCGTGACATTTGGTGGCTAGAGAAGCGCAAAGCCCCAGTGTTACTGCGCCTGTGAAAGCGCTTCCAAGGAAGGGTGCTGGCTAGCAACAGCTTTCAGTGCTGGCACTTTTCATCTCTGAGCAATTGCTCGACATTTGCAATTTCTCACCTGAGCTCTCTTTAGAGTGCGCGAGAGGATGAGCAGAAGATTAGGTGGCTAGAGAAGCCCAGAGCCCCAGTGTGCTTAGGCCTACAAAAGCGCTTCCAAGGAAGGGTGCTGCCTAGCAACAGCTTTCAGTGCTGGCACTTTTCATCTCTGAGCAATTGCTCGACGTTTGCAATTTCTCAGCTCGTGTCTACGAGACGGAAAGAGAAGGACCGTGACGTTTGGTGGCTAGAGAAGCGCAAAGCCCCAGTGTTACTGCGCCTGTGAAAGCGCTTCCAAGGAAGGGTGCTGGCTAGCAAGAGCTTTCAGTGCTGGCACTTTTCATCTCTGAGCAATTGCTCGACGTTTGCAATTTCTCAGCTAGTGTCTACGAGACGGAGAGATAGTGACCGTGACGTTTGGTGGGTAGAGAAGCGCAAAGCCCCAGTGTTGCTGCACCTGTGAAAGCGCTTCCAAGGAAGGGTGCTGGCTAGCAACAGCTTTCAGTGCTGGCACTTTTCATCTCTGAGCAATTGCTCGACGTTTGCAATTTCTCAGCTCGTGTCTACGAGACGGAGAGATAGTGACCGTGACTTTTGGTGGCTAGAGAAGCGCAAAGCCCCAGTGTTGCTGCGCCTGTGAAAGCGCTTCCAAGGAAGGGGGCTGGCTAGCAAGAGCTTTCAGTGCTGGCACTTTTCATCTCTGAGCAATTGCTCGACGTTTGCAATTTCTCACCTGAGCTCTCTTTAGAGTGCGCGAGAGGATGAGCAGAAGATTCGGTGGCTAGAGAAGCCCAGAGCCCCAGTGTTCTTAGGCCTACAAAAGCGCTTCCAAGGAAGGGGGCTGGCTAGCAACAGCTTTCAGTGCTGGCACTTTTCATCTCTGAGCAATTGCTCGACGTTTGCAATTTCTCAGCTCGTGTCTACGAGACGGAGAGATAGTGACCGTGACGTTTGGTGGCTAGAGAAGCGCAAAGCCCCAGTGTTGCTGCACCTGTGAAAGCGCTTCCAAGGAAGGGTGCTGGCTAGCAACAGCTTTCAGTGCTGGCACTTTTCATCTCTGAGCAATTGCTCGATGTTTGCAATTTCTCAGCTCGTGTCTACGAGACGGAAAGAGAAGGACCGTGACGTTTGGTGGCTAGAGAAGCGCAAAGCCCCAGTGTTGCTGCGCCTGTGAAAGCGCTTCCAAGGAAGGGTGCTGGCTAGCAACAGCTTTCAGTGCTGGCACTTTTCATCTCTGAGCAATTGCTCGACGTTTGCAATTTCTCAGCTCGTGTCTACGAGACGGAGAGATAGTGACCGTGACTTTTGGTGGCTAGAGAAGCGCAAAGCCCCAGTGTTGCTGCGCCTGTGAAAGCGCTTCCAAGGAAGGGTGCTGGCTAGCAAGAGCTTTCAGTGCTGGCACTTTTCATCTCTGAGCAATTGCTCGACGTTTGCAATTTCTCACCTGAGCTCTCTTTAGAGTGCGCGAGAGGATGAGCAGAAGATTCGGTGGCTAGAGAAGCCCAGAGCCCCAGTGTTCTTAGGCCTACAAAAGCGCTTCCAAGGAAGGGGGCTGGCTAGCAACAGCTTTCAGTGCTGGCACTTTTCATCTCTGAGCAATTGCTCGACGTTTGCAATTTCTCAGCTCGTGTCTACGAGACGGAGAGATAGTGACCGTGACGTTTGGTGGCTAGAGAAGCGCAAAGCCCCAGTGTTGCTGCACCTGTGAAAGCGCTTCCAAGGAAGGGGGCTGGCTAGCAACAGCTTTCAGTGCTGGCACTTTTCATCTCTGAGCAATTGCTCGATGTTTGCAATTTCTCAGCTCGTGTCTACGAGACGGAAAGAGAAGGACCGTGACGTTTGGTGGGTAGAGAAGCGCAAAGCCCCAGTGTTACTGCGCCTGTGAAAGCGCTTCCAAGGAAGGGTGCTGGCTAGCAACAGCTTTCAGTGCTGGCACTTTTCATCTCTGAGCAATTGCTCGACGTTTGCAATTTCTCAGCTCGTGTCTACGAGACGGAGAGATAGTGACCGTGACTTTTGGTGGCTAGAGAAGCGCAAAGCCCCAGTGTTGCTGCGCCTGTGAAAGCGCTTCCAAGGAAGGGGGCTGGCTAGCAAGAGCTTTCAGTGCTGGCACTTTTCATCTCTGAGCAATTGCTCGACGTTTGCAATTTCTCACCTGAGCTCTCTTTAGAGTGCGCGAGAGGATGAGCAGAAGATTAGGTGGCTAGAGAAGACCAGAGCCCCAGTGTGCTTAGGCCTACAAAAGCGCTTCCAAGGAAGGGGGCTGGCTAGCAACAGCTTTCAGTGCTGGCACTTTTCATCTCTGAGCAATTGCTCGACGTTTGCAATTTCTCAGCTCGTGTCTACGAGACGGAAAGAGAAGGACCGTGACGTTTGGTGGCTAGAGAAGCGCAAAGCCCCAGTGTTGCTGCGCCTGTGAAAGCGCTTCCAAGGAAGGGTGCTGGCTAGCAAGAGCTTTCAGTGCTGGCACTTTTCATCTCTGATCAATTGCTCGACGTTTGCAATTTCTCACCTGAGCTCTCTTTAGAGTGCGCGAGAGGATGAGCAGAAGATTAGGTGGCTAGAGAAGCCCAGAGCCCCAGTGTTCTTAGGCCTACAAAAGCGCTTCCAAGGAAGGGGGCTGGCTAGCAACAGCTTTCAGTGCTGGCACTTTTCATCTCTGAGCAATTGCTCGACGTTTGCAATTTCTCAGCTCGTGTCTACGAGACGGAGAGATAGTGACCATGACGTTTGGTGGCTAGAGAAGCGCAAAGCCCCAGTGTTCCTGCACCTGTGAAAGCGCTTCCAAGGAAGGGTGCTGGCTAGCAACAGCTTTCAGTGCTGGCACTTTTCATCTCTGAGCAATTGCTCGACGTTTGCAATTTCTCAGCTCGTGTCTACGAGACGGAAAGAGAAGGACCGTGACGTTTGGTGGGTAGAGAAGCGCAAAGCCCCAGTGTTACTGCGCCTGTGAAAGCGCTTCCAAGGAAGGGTGCTGGCTAGCAACAGCTTTCAGTGCTGGCACTTTTCCTCTCTGAGCAATTGCTCGACGTTTGCAATTTCTCAGCTCGTGTCTACGAGACGGAGAGATAGTGACCGTGACGTTTGGTGGCTAGAGAAGCGCGAAGCCCCAGTGTTGCTGCACCTGTGAAAGCGCTTCCAAGGAAGGGGGCTGGCTAGCAACAGATTTCAGTGCTGGCACTTTTCATCTCTGAGCAATTGCTCGACGTTTGCAATTTCTCACCTCGTGTCTACGAGACGGAAAGAGAATGACAGTGACGTTTGGTGGCTAGAGAAGCGCAAAGCCCCAGTGTTGCTGCACCTGTGAAAGCGCTTCCAAGGAAGGGTGCTGGCTAGCAACAGCTTTCAGTGCTGGCACTTTTCATCTCTGAGCAATTGCTCGACGTTTGCAATTTCTCACCTGAGCTCTCTTTAGAGTGTGCGAGAGGATGAGCAGAAGATGAGGTGGCTAGAGAAGCCCAGAGCCCCAGTGTTCTTAGGCCTACAAAAGCGCTTCCAAGGAAGGGTGCTGGCTAGCAACAGCTTTCAGTGCTGGCACTTTTCATCTCTGAGCAATTGCTCGACGTTTGCAATTTCTCAGCTCGTGTCTGCGAGACGGAAAGAGAAGGACCGTGACGTTTGGTGGGTAGAGAAGCGCAAAGCCCCAGTGTTGCTGCGCCTGTGAAAGCGCTTCCAAGGAAGGGGGCTGGCTAGCAAGAGCTTTCAGTGCTGGCACTTTTCATCTCTGAGCAATTGCTCGACGTTTGCAATTTCTCACCTGAACTCTCTTTAGAGTGCGCGAGAGGATGAGCAGAAGATTAGGTGGCTAGAGAAGCCCAGAGCCCCAGTGTTCTTAGGTCTACAAAAGCGCTTCCAAGGAAGGGTGCTGGCTAGCAACAGCTTTCAGTGCTGGCACTTTTCATCTCTGAGCAATTGCTCCACGTTTGCAATTTCTCAGCTCGTGTCTGCGAGACGGAAAGAGAATGTCCGTGACGTTTGGTGGGTAGAGAAGCGCAAAGCCCCAGTGTTGCTGCGCCTGTGAAAGCGCTTCCAAGGAAGGGTGCTGGCTAGCAACAGCTTTCAGTGCTGGCACTTTTCATCTCTGAGCAATTGCTCGACGTTTGCAATTTCTCACCTGAGCTCTCTTTAGAGTGCGCGAGAGGATGAGCAGAAGATTAGGTGGCTAGAGAAGTCCAGAGCCCCAGTGTGCTTAGGTCTACAAAAGCGCTTCCAAGGAAGGGTGCTGGATAGCAACAGCTTTCAGTGCTGGCACTTTTCATCTCTGAGCAATTGCTGGACGTTTGCAATTTCTCAGCTCGTGTCTACAAGACGGAAAGAGAAGGACCGTGATGTTTGGTGGGTAGAGAAGCGCAAAGCCCCAGTGTTGCTGCGCCTGTGAAAGCGCTTCCAAGGAAGGGTGCTGGCTAGCAACAGCTTTCAGTGCTGGCACTTTTCATCTCTGAGCAATTGCTCGACGTTTGCAATTTCTCAGCTCGTGTCTAGGAGACGGAAAGAGAATGACCCTGACGTATGGTGGCTAGAGAAGCGCAAAGCCCCAGTGTTGCTGCGCCTGTGAAAGCGCTTCCAAGGAAGGGGGCTGGCTAGCAACAGCTTTCAGTGCTGGCACTTTTCATCTCTGAGCAATTGCTCGACGTTTGCAATTTCTCAGCTCGTGTCTACGAGACGGAAAGAGAATGACCGTGACATTTGGTGGCTAGAGAAGCGCAAAGCCCCAGTGTTACTGCGCCTGTGAAAGCGCTTCCAAGGAAGGGGGCTGGCTAGCAACAGCTTTCAGTGCTGGCACTTTTCATCTCTGAGCAATTGCTCGACGTTTGCAATTTCTCACCTGAGCTCTCTTTAGACTGCGCGAGAGGATGAGCAGAAGATTAGGTGGCTAGAGAAGCCCAGAGCCCCAGTGTGCTTAGGCCTACAAAAGCGCTTCCAAGGAAGGGTGCTGCCTAGCAACAGCTTTCAGTGCTGGCACTTTTCATCTCTGAGCAATTGCTGGACGTTTGCAATTTCTCAGCTCGTGTCTACGAGACGGAAAGAGAAGGACCGTGACGTTTGGTGGCTAGAGAAGCGCAAAGCCCCAGTGTTGCTGCGCCTGTGAAAGCGCTTCCAAGGAAGGGTGCTGGCTAGCAACAGCTTTCAGTGCTGGCACTTTTCATCTCTGAGCAATTGCTCGACGTTTGCAATTTCTCAGCTCGTGTCTACGAGACGGAGAGATAGTGACCGTGACATTTGGTGGCTAGAGAAGCGCAAAGCCCCAGTGTTACTGCGCCTGTGAAAGCGCTTCCAAGGAAGGGTGCTGGCTAGCAACAGCTTTCAGTGCTGGCACTTTTCATCTCTGAGCAATTGCTCGACGTTTGCAATTTCTCCCCTGAGCTCTCTTTAGAGTGCGCGAGAGGATGAGCAGAAGATTAGGTGGCTAGAGAAGCCCAGAGCCCCAGTGTGCTTAGGCCTACAAAAGCGCTTCCAAGGAAGGGTGCTGGCTAGCAACAGCTTTCAGTGCTGGCACTTTTCATCTCTGAGCAATTGCTCGACGTTTGCAATTTCTCAGCTCGTGTCTACGAGACGGAGAGATAGTGACCGTGACGTTTGGTGGGTAGAGAAGCGCAAATCCCCAGTGTTGCTGCACCTGTGAAAGCGCTTCCAAGGAAGGGTGCTGGCTAGCAACAGCTTTCAGTGCTGGCACTTTTCATCTCTGAGCAATTGCTCGACGTTTGCAATTTCTCAGCTCGTGTCTACGAGACGGAGAGATAGTGACCGTGACGTTTGGTGGGTAGAGAAGCGCAAAGCCCCAGTGTTGCTGCGCCTGTGAAAGCGCTTCCAAGGAAGGGTGCTGGCTAGCAAGAGCTTTCAGTGCTGGCACTTTTCATCTCTGAGCAATTGCTCGACGTTTGCAATTTCTCACCTGAGCTCTCTTTAGAGTGTGCGAGAGGATGAGCAGAAGATTAGGTGGCTAGAGAAGCCCAGAGCCCCACTGTTCTTAGGCCTACAAAAGCGCTTCCAAGGAAGGGTGCTGGCTAGCAACAGCTTTCAGTGCTGGCACTTTTCATCTCTGAGCAATTGCTCGACGTTTGCAATTTCTCAGCTCGTGTCTACGAGACGGAGAGATAGTGACCGTGACGTTTGGTGGCTAGAGAAGCGCAAAGCCCCAGTGTTACTGCGCCTGTGAAAGCGCTTCCAAGGAAGGGGGCTGGCTAGCAACAGCTTTCAGTGCTGGCACTTTTCATCTCTGAGCAATTGCTCGACGTTTGCAATTTCTCAGCTCGTGTCTACGAGACGGAGATATAGTGACCGTGACGTTTGGTGGGTAGAGAAGCGCTAAGCCCCAGTGTTGCTGCACCTGTGAAAGCGCTTCCAAGGAAGGGTGCTGGCTAGCAACAGCTTTCAGTGCTGGCACTTTTCATCTCTGAGCAATTGCTCGACGTTTGCAATTTCTCACCTGAGCTCTCTTTAGAGTGCGCGAGAGGATGAGCAGAAGATTCGGTGGCTAGAGAAGCCCAGAGCCCCAGTGTTCTTAGGCCTACAAAAGCGCTTCCAAGGAAGGGTGCTGGCTAGCAACAGCTTTCAGTGCTGGCACTTTTCATCTCTGAGCAATTGCTCGACGTTTGCAATTTCTCCCCTGAGCTCTCTTTAGAGTGCGCGAGAGGATGAGCAGAAGATTAGGTGGCTAGAGAAGTCCAGAGCCCCAGTGTTCTTAGGCCTACAAAAGCGCTTCCAAGGAAGGGTGCTGGCTAGCAACAGCTTTCAGTGCTGGCACTTTTCCTCTCTGAGCAATTGCTCGACGTTTGCAATTTCTCAGCTCGTGTCTACGAGACGGAAAGAGAAGGACCGTGATGTTTGGTGGGTAGAGAAGCGCAAAGCCCCAGTGTTGCTGTGCCTGTGAAAGCGCTTCCAAGGAAGGGTGCTGGCTAGCAACAGCTTTCAGTGCTGGCACTTTTCATCTCTGAGCAATTGCTCGACGTTTGCAATTTCTCAGCTCGTGTCTACGAGACGGAGAGATAGTGACCGTGACGTTTGGTGGCTAGAGAAGCGCAAAGCCCCAGTGTTGCTGCACCTGTGAAAGCGCTTCCAAGGAAGGGTGCTGGCTAGCAACAGCTTTCAGTGCTGGCACTTTTCATCTCTGAGCAATTGCTCGACGTTTTCAATTTCTCACCTGAGCTCTCTTTAGAGTGCGCGAGAGGATGAGCAGAAGATTAGGTGGCTAGAGAAGCCCAGAGCCCCAGTGTGCTTAGGCCTACAAAAGCGCTTCCAAGGAAGGGTGCTGCCTAGCAACAGCTTTCAGTGCTGGCACTTTTCATCTCTGAGCAATTGCTCGACGTTTGCAATTTCTCAGCTCGTGTCTACGAGACGGAAAGAGAAGGACCGTGACGTTTGGTGGCTAGAGAAGCGCAAAGCCCCAGTGTTACTGCGCCTGTGAAAGCGCTTCCAAGGAAGGGTGCTAGCTAGCAAGAGCTTTCAGTGCTGGCACTTTTCATCTCTGAGCAATTGCTCGACGTTTGCAATTTCTCAGCTCGTGTCTACGAGACGGAGAGATAGTGACCGTGACGTTTGGTGGCTAGAGAAGCGCAAAGCCCCAGTGTTGCTGCACCTGTGAAAGCGCTTCCAAGGAAGGGGGCTGGCTAGCAACAGCTTTCAGTGCTGGCACTTTTCATCTCTGAGCAATTGCTCGACGTTTGCAATTTCTCAGCTCGTGTCTACGAGACGGAAAGAGAATGACAGTGACGTTTGGTGGGTAGAGAAGCGCAAAGCCCCAGTGTTACTGCGCCTGTGAAAGCGCTTCCAAGGAAGGGTGCTGGCTAGCAACAGCTTTCAGTGCTGGCACTTTTCATCTCTGAGCAATTGCTCGACGTTTGCAATTTCTCACCTGAGCTCTCTTTAGAGTGCGCGAGAGGATGAGCAGAAGATTAGGTGGCTAGAGAAGCCCAGAGCCCCAGTGTGCTTAGGCCTACAAAAGCGCTTCCAAGGAAGGGTGCTGGCTAGCAACAGCTTTCAGTGCTGGCACTTTTCATCTCTGAGCAATTGCTGGACGTTTGCAATTTCTCAGCTCGTGTCTACGAGACGGAAAGAGAAGGACCGTGACGTTTGGTGGCTAGAGAAGCGCAAAGCCCCAGTGTTACTGCGCCTGTGAAAGCGCTTCCAAGGAAGGGTGCTGGCTAGCAACAGCTTTCAGTGCTGGCACTTTTCATCTCTGAGCAATTGCTCGACGTTTGCAATTTCTCAGCTCGTGTCTACGAGACGGAGAGATAGTGACCGTGACTTTTGGTGGGTAGAGAAGCGCAAAGCCCCAGTGTTGCTGCGCCTGTGAAAGCGCTTCCAAGGAAGGGTGCTGGCTAGCAAGAGCTTTCAGTGCTGGCACTTTTCATCTCTGAGCAATTGCTCGACGTTTGCAATTTCTCACCTGAGCTCTCTTTAGAGTGCGCGAGAGGATGAGCAGAAGATTCGGTGGCTAGAGAAGCCCAGAGCCCCAGTGTTCTTAGGCCTACAAAAGCGCTTCCAAGGAAGGGGGCTGGCTAGCAACAGCTTTCAGTGCTGGCACTTTTCATCTCTGAGCAATTGCTCGACGTTTGCAATTTCTCAGCTCGTGTCTACGAGACGGAGAGATAGTGACCGTGACGTTTGGTGGCTAGAGAAGCGCAAAGCCCCAGTGTTGCTGCACCTGTGAAAGCGCTTCCAAGGAAGGGGGCTGGCTAGCAACAGCTTTCAGTGCTGGCACTTTTCATCTCTGAGCAATTGCTCGATGTTTGCAATTTCTCAGCTCGTGTCTACGAGACGGAAAGAGAAGGACCGTGACGTTTGGTGGGTAGAGAAGCGCAAAGCCCCAGTGTTACTGCGCCTGTGAAAGCGCTTCCAAGGAAGGGTGCTGGCTAGCAACAGCTTTCAGTGCTGGCACTTTTCATCTCTGAGCAATTGCTCGACGTTTGCAATTTCTCAGCTCGTGTCTACGAGACGGAAAGAGAATGTCCGTGATGTTTGGTGGCTAGAGAAGCGCAAAGCCCCAGTGTTGCTGCACCTGTGAAAGCGCTTCCAAGGAAGGGTGCTGGCTAGCAAGAGCTTTCAGTGCTGGCACTTTTCATCTCTGAGCAATTGCTCGACGTTTGCAATTTCTCACCTGAGCTCTCTTTAGAGTGCGCGAGAGGATGAGCAGAAGATTAGGTGGCTAGAGAAGCCCAGAGCCCCAGTGTGCTTAGGCCTACAAAAGCGCTTCCAAGGAAGGGGGCTGGCTAGCAACAGCTTTCAGTGCTGGCACTTTTCATCTCTGAGCAATTGCTCGACGTTTGCAATTTCTCAGCTCGTGTCTACGAGACGGAAAGAGAAGGACCGTGACGTTTGGTGGGTAGAGAAGCGCAAAGCCCCAGTGTTGCTGCGCCTGTGAAAGCGCTTCCAAGGAAGGGTGCTGGCTAGCAAGAGCTTTCAGTGCTGGCACTTTTCATCTCTGATCAATTGCTCGACGTTTGCAATTTCTCACCTGAGCTCTCTTTAGAGTGCGCGAGAGGATGAGCAGAAGATTAGGTGGCTAGAGAAGCCCAGAGCCCCAGTGTTCTTAGGCCTACAAAAGCGCTTCCAAGGAAGGGGGCTGGCTAGCAACAGCTTTCAGTGCTGGCACTTTTCATCTCTGAGCAATTGCTCGACGTTTGCAATTTCTCAGCTCGTGTCTACGAGACGGAAAGAGAAGGACCGTGACGTTTGGTGGCTAGAGAAGCGCAAAGCCCCAGTGTTGCTGCGCCTGTGAAAGCGCTTCCAAGGAAGGGTGCTGGCTAGCAACAGCTTTCAGTGCTGGCACTTTTCATCTCTGAGCAATTGCTCGACGTTTGCAATTTCTCAGCTCGTGTCTACGAGACGGAAAGAGAATGACCGTGACATTTGGTGGCTAGAGAAGCGCAAAGCCCCAGTGTTACTGCGCCTGTGAAAGCGCTTCCAAGGAAGGGTGCTGGCTAGCAACAGCTTTCAGTGCTGGCACTTTTCATCTCTGAGCAATTGCTCGACGTTTGCAATTTCTCACCTGAGCTCTCTTTAGAGTGCGCGAGAGGATGAGCAGAAGATTAGGTGGCTAGAGAAGCCCAGAGCCCCAGTGTGCTTAGGCCTACAAAAGCGCTTCCAAGGAAGGGGGCTGCCTAGCAACAGCTTTCAGTGCTGGCACTTTTCATCTCTGAGCAATTGCTCGACGTTTGCAATTTCTCAGCTCGTGTCTACGAGACGGAGAGATAGTGACCGTGACATTTGGTGGCTAGAGAAGCGCAAAGCCCCAGTGTTACTGCGCCTGTGAAAGCGCTTCCAAGGAAGGGTGCTGGCTAGCAACAGCTTTCAGTGCTGGCACTTTTCATCTCTGAGCAATTGCTCGACGTTTGCAATTTCTCACCTGAGCTCTCTTTAGAGTGCGCGAGAGGATGAGCAGAAGATTAGGTGGCTAGAGAAGCCCAGAGCCCCAGTGTGCTTAGGCCTACAAAAGCGCTTCCAAGGAAGGGTGCTGCCTAGCAACAGCTTTCAGTGCTGGCACTTTTCATCTCTGAGCAATTGCTCGACGTTTGCAATTTCTCAGCTCGTGTCTACGAGACGGAAAGAGAAGGACCGTGACGTTTGGTGGCTAGAGAAGCGCAAAGCCCCAGTGTTACTGCGCCTGTGAAAGCGCTTCCAAGGAAGGGTGCTGGCTAGCAAGAGCTTTCAGTGCTGGCACTTTTCATCTCTGAGCAATTGCTCGACGTTTGCAATTTCTCAGCTCGTGTCTACGAGACGGAGAGATAGTGACCGTGACGTTTGGTGGGTAGAGAAGCGCAAAGCCCCAGTGTTGCTGCACCTGTGAAAGCGCTTCCAAGGAAGGGTGCTGGCTAGCAACAGCTTTCAGTGCTGGCACTTTTCATCTCTGAGCAATTGCTCGACGTTTGCAATTTCTCAGCTCGTGTCTACGAGACGGAGAGATAGTGACCGTGACTTTTGGTGGCTAGAGAAGCGCAAAGCCCCAGTGTTGCTGCGCCTGTGAAAGCGCTTCCAAGGAAGGGTGCTGGCTAGCAACAGCTTTCAGTGCTGGCACTTTTCATCTCTGAGCAATTGCTCGACGTTTGCAATTTCTCACCTGAGCTCTCTTTAGAGTGCGCGAGAGGATGAGCAGAAGATTCGGTGGCTAGAGAAGCCCAGAGCCCCAGTGTTCTTAGGCCTACAAAAGCGCTTCCAAGGAAGGGGGCTGGCTAGCAACAGCTTTCAGTGCTGGCACTTTTCATCTCTGAGCAATTGCTCGACGTTTGCAATTTCTCAGCTCGTGTCTACGAGACGGAGAGATAGTGACCGTGACGTTTGGTGGCTAGAGAAGCGCAAAGCCCCAGTGTTGCTGCACCTGTGAAAGCGCTTCCAAGGAAGGGGGCTGGCTAGCAACAGCTTTCAGTGCTGGCACTTTTCATCTCTGAGCAATTGCTCGATGTTTGCAATTTCTCAGCTCGTGTCTACGAGACGGAAAGAGAAGGACCGTGACGTTTGGTGGCTAGAGAAGCGCAAAGCCCCAGTGTTGCTGCGCCTGTGAAAGCGCTTCCAAGGAAGGGTGCTGGCTAGCAAGAGCTTTCAGTGCTGGCACTTTTCATCTCTGAGCAATTGCTCGACGTTTGCAATTTCTCAGCTCGTGTCTACGAGACGGAGAGATAGTGACCGTGACTTTTGGTGGCTAGAGAAGCGCAAAGCCCCAGTGTTGCTGCGCCTGTGAAAGCGCTTCCAAGGAAGGGGGCTGGCTAGCAAGAGCTTTCAGTGCTGGCACTTTTCATCTCTGAGCAATTGCTCGACGTTTGCAATTTCTCACCTGAGCTCTCTTTAGAGTGCGCGAGAGGATGAGCAGAAGATTCGGTGGCTAGAGAAGCCCAGAGCCCCAGTGTTCTTAGGCCTACAAAAGCGCTTCCAAGGAAGGGGGCTGGCTAGCAACAGCTTTCAGTGCTGGCACTTTTCATCTCTGAGCAATTGCTCGACGTTTGCAATTTCTCAGCTCGTGTCTACGAGACGGAAAGAGAAGGACCGTGACGTTTGGTGGCTAGAGAAGCGCAAAGCCCCAGTGTTGCTGCACCTGTGAAAGCGCTTCCAAGGAAGGGGGCTGGCTAGCAACAGCTTTCAGTGCTGGCACTTTTCATCTCTGAGCAATTGCTCGATGTTTGCAATTTCTCAGCTCGTGTCTACGAGACGGAAAGAGAAGGACCGTGACGTTTGGTGGGTAGAGAAGCGCAAAGCCCCAGTGTTACTGCGCCTGTGAAAGCGCTTCCAAGGAAGGGTGCTGGCTAGCAACAGCTTTCAGTGCTGGCACTTTTCCTCTCTGAGCAATTGCTCGACGTTTGCAATTTCTCAGCTCGTGTCTACGAGACGGAAAGAGAATGTCCGTGACGTTTGGTGGCTAGAGAAGCGCAAAGCCCCAGTGTTGCTGCACCTGTGAAAGCGCTTCTAAGGAAGGGTGCTGGCTAGCAAGAGCTTTCAGTGCTGGCACTTTTCATCTCTGAGCAATTGCTCGACGTTTGCAATTTCTCACCTGAGCTCTCTTTAGAGTGCGCGAGAGGATGAGCAGAAGATTAGGTGGCTAGAGAAGACCAGAGCCCCAGTGTGCTTAGGCCTACAAAAGCGCTTCCAAGGAAGGGGGCTGGCTAGCAACAGCTTTCAGTGCTGGCACTTTTCATCTCTGAGCAATTGCTCGACGTTTGCAATTTCTCAGCTCGTGTCTACGAGATGGAAAGAGAAGGACCGTGACGTTTGGTGGGTAGAGAAGCGCAAAGCCCCATTGTTGCTGCGCCTGTGAAAGCGCTTCCAAGGAAGGGTGCTGGCTAGCAAGAGCTTTCAGTGCTGGCACTTTTCATCTCTGATCAATTGCTCGACGTTTGCAATTTCTCACCTGAGCTCTCTTTAGAGTGCGCGAGAGGATGAGCAGAAGATTAGGTGGCTAGAGAAGCCCAGAGCCCCAGTGTTCTTAGGCCTACAAAAGCGCTTCCAAGGAAGGGGGCTGGCTAGCAACAGCTTTCAGTGCTGGCACTTTTCATCTCTGAGCAATTGCTCGACGTTTGCAATTTCTCAGCTCGTGTCTACGAGACGGAAAGAGAAGGACCGTGACGTTTGGTGGCTAGAGAAGCGCAAAGCCCCAGTGTTGCTGCGCCTGTGAAAGCGCTTCCAAGGAAGGGGGCTGGCTAGCAACAGCTTTCAGTGCTGGCACTTTTCATCTCTGAGCAATTGCTCGACGTTTGCAATTTCTCAGCTCGTGTCTACGAGACGGAAAGAGAATGACCGTGACATTTGGTGGCTAGAGAAGCGCAAAGCCCCAGTGTTACTGCGCCTGTGAAAGCGCTTCCAAGGAAGGGTGCTGGCTAGCAACAGCTTTCAGTGCTGGCACTTTTCATCTCTGAGCAATTGCTCGACGTTTGCAATTTCTCACCTGAGCTCTCTTTAGAGTGCGTGAGAGGATGAGCAGAAGATTAGGTGGCTAGAGAAGCCCAGAGCCCCAGTGTGCTTAGGCCTACAAAAGCGCTTCCAAGGAAGGGTGCTGCCTAGCAACAGCTTTCAGTGCTGGCACTTTTCATCTCTGAGCAATTGCTCGACGTTTGCAATTTCTCAGCTCGTGTCTACGAGACGGAGAGATAGTGACCGTGACATTTGGTGGCTAGAGAAGCGCAAAGCCCCAGTGTTACTGCGCCTGTGAAAGCGCTTCCAAGGAAGGGTGCTGGCTAGCAACAGCTTTCAGTGCTGGCACTTTTCATCTCTGAGCAATTGCTCGACATTTGCAATTTCTCACCTGAGCTCTCTTTAGAGTGCGCGAGAGGATGAGCAGAAGATTAGGTGGCTAGAGAAGCCCAGAGCCCCAGTGTGCTTAGGCCTACAAAAGCGCTTCCAAGGAAGGGTGCTGCCTAGCAACAGCTTTCAGTGCTGGCACTTTTCATCTCTGAGCAATTGCTCGACGTTTGCAATTTCTCAGCTCGTGTCTACGAGACGGAAAGAGAAGGACCGTGACGTTTGGTGGCTAGAGAAGCGCAAAGCCCCAGTGTTACTGCGCCTGTGAAAGCGCTTCCAAGGAAGGGTGCTGGCTAGCAAGAGCTTTCAGTGCTGGCACTTTTCATCTCTGAGCAATTGCTCGACGTTTGCAATTTCTCAGCTAGTGTCTACGAGACGGAGAGATAGTGACCGTGACGTTTGGTGGGTAGAGAAGCGCAAAGCCCCAGTGTTACTGCGCCTGTGAAAGCGCTTCCAAGGAAGGGTGCTGGCTAGCAACAGCTTTCAGTGCTGGCACTTTTCATCTCTGAGCAATTGCTCGACGTTTGCAATTTCTCAGCTCGTGTCTACGAGACGGAGAGATAGTGACCGTGACTTTTGGTGGCTAGAGAAGCGCAAAGCCCCAGTGTTGCTGCGCCTGTGAAAGCGCTTCCAAGGAAGGGGGCTGGCTAGCAAGAGCTTTCAGTGCTGGCACTTTTCATCTCTGAGCAATTGCTCGACGTTTGCAATTTCTCACCTGAGCTCTCTTTAGAGTGCGCGAGAGGATGAGCAGAAGATTCGGTGGCTAGAGAAGCCCAGAGCCCCAGTGTTCTTAGGCCTACAAAAGCGCTTCCAAGGAAGGGGGCTGGCTAGCAACAGCTTTCAGTGCTGGCACTTTTCATCTCTGAGCAATTGCTCGACGTTTGCAATTTCTCAGCTCGTGTCTACGAGACGGAGAGATAGTGACCGTGACGTTTGGTGGCTAGAGAAGCGCAAAGCCCCAGTGTTGCTGCACCTGTGAAAGCGCTTCCAAGGAAGGGTGCTGGCTAGCAACAGCTTTCAGTGCTGGCACTTTTCATCTCTGAGCAATTGCTCGATGTTTGCAATTTCTCAGCTCGTGTCTACGAGACGGAAAGAGAAGGACCGTGACGTTTGGTGGCTAGAGAAGCGCAAAGCCCCAGTGTTGCTGCGCCTGTGAAAGCGCTTCCAAGGAAGGGTGCTGGCTAGCAACAGCTTTCAGTGCTGGCACTTTTCATCTCTGAGCAATTGCTCGACGTTTGCAATTTCTCAGCTCGTGTCTACGAGACGGAGAGATAGTGACCGTGACTTTTGGTGGCTAGAGAAGCGCAAAGCCCCAGTGTTGCTGCGCCTGTGAAAGCGCTTCCAAGGAAGGGTGCTGGCTAGCAAGAGCTTTCAGTGCTGGCACTTTTCATCTCTGAGCAATTGCTCGACGTTTGCAATTTCTCACCTGAGCTCTCTTTAGAGTGCGCGAGAGGATGAGCAGAAGATTCGGTGGCTAGAGAAGCCCAGAGCCCCAGTGTTCTTAGGCCTACAAAAGCGCTTCCAAGGAAGGGTGCTGGCTAGCAACAGCTTTCAGTGCTGGCACTTTTCATCTCTGAGCAATTGCTCGACGTTTGCAATTTCTCAGCTCGTGTCTACGAGACGGAGAGATAGTGACCGTGACGTTTGGTGGCTAGAGAAGCGCAAAGCCCCAGTGTTGCTGCACCTGTGAAAGCGCTTCCAAGGAAGGGGGCTGGCTAGCAACAGCTTTCAGTGCTGGCACTTTTCATCTCTGAGCAATTGCTCGATGTTTGCAATTTCTCAGCTCGTGTCTACGAGACGGAAAGAGAAGGACCGTGACGTTTGGTGGGTAGAGAAGCGCAAAGCCCCAGTGTTACTGCGCCTGTGAAAGCGCTTCCAAGGAAGGGTGCTGGCTAGCAACAGCTTTCAGTGCTGGCACTTTTCATCTCTGAGCAATTGCTCGACGTTTGCAATTTCTCAGCTCGTGTCTACGAGACGGAGAGATAGTGACCGTGACTTTTGGTGGCTAGAGAAGCGCAAAGCCCCAGTGTTGCTGCGCCTGTGAAAGCGCTTCCAAGGAAGGGGGCTGGCTAGCAAGAGCTTTCAGTGCTGGCACTTTTCATCTCTGAGCAATTGCTCGACGTTTGCAATTTCTCACCTGAGCTCTCTTTAGAGTGCGCGAGAGGATGAGCAGAAGATTAGGTGGCTAGAGAAGACCAGAGCCCCAGTGTGCTTAGGCCTACAAAAGCGCTTCCAAGGAAGGGGGCTGGCTAGCAACAGCTTTCAGTGCTGGCACTTTTCATCTCTGAGCAATTGCTCGACGTTTGCAATTTCTCAGCTCGTGTCTACGAGACGGAAAGAGAAGGACCGTGACGTTTGGTGGCTAGAGAAGCGCAAAGCCCCAGTGTTGCTGCGCCTGTGAAAGCGCTTCCAAGGAAGGGTGCTGGCTAGCAAGAGCTTTCAGTGCTGGCACTTTTCATCTCTGATCAATTGCTCGACGTTTGCAATTTCTCACCTGAGCTCTCTTTAGAGTGCGCGAGAGGATGAGCAGAAGATTAGGTGGCTAGAGAAGCCCAGAGCCCCAGTGTTCTTAGGCCTACAAAAGCGCTTCCAAGGAAGGGGGCTGGCTAGCAACAGCTTTCAGTGCTGGCACTTTTCATCTCTGAGCAATTGCTCGACGTTTGCAATTTCTCAGCTCGTGTCTACGAGACGGAGAGATAGTGACCGTGACGTTTGGTGGCTAGAGAAGCGCAAAGCCCCAGTGTTCCTGCACCTGTGAAAGCGCTTCCAAGGAAGGGTGCTGGCTAGCAACAGCTTTCAGTGCTGGCACTTTTCATCTCTGAGCAATTGCTCGACGTTTGCAATTTCTCAGCTCGTGTCTACGAGACGGAAAGAGAAGGACCGTGACGTTTGGTGGGTAGAGAAGCGCAAAGCCCCAGTGTTACTGCGCCTGTGAAAGCGCTTCCAAGGAAGGGTGCTGGCTAGCAACAGCTTTCAGTGCTGGCACTTTTCCTCTCTGAGCAATTGCTCGACGTTTGCAATTTCTCAGCTCGTGTCTACGAGACGGAGAGATAGTGACCGTGACGTTTGGTGGCTAGAGAAGCGCGAAGCCCCAGTGTTGCTGCACCTGTGAAAGCGCTTCCAAGGAAGGGGGCTGGCTAGCAACAGCTTTCAGTGCTGGCACTTTTCATCTCTGAGCAATTGCTCGACGTTTGCAATTTCTCACCTCGTGTCTACGAGACGGAAAGAGAATGACAGTGACGTTTGGTGGCTAGAGAAGCGCAAAGCCCCAGTGTTGCTGCACCTGTGAAAGCGCTTCCAAGGAAGGGTGCTGGCTAGCAACAGCTTTCAGTGCTGGCACTTTTCATCTCTGAGCAATTGCTCGACGTTTGCAATTTCTCACCTGAGCTCTCTTTAGAGTGTGCGAGAGGATGAGCAGAAGATGAGGTGGCTAGAGAAGCCCAGAGCCCCAGTGTTCTTAGGCCTACAAAAGCGCTTCCAAGGAAGGGTGCTGGCTAGCAACAGCTTTCAGTGCTGGCACTTTTCATCTCTGAGCAATTGCTCGACGTTTGCAATTTCTCAGCTCGTGTCTGCGAGACGGAAAGAGAAGGACCGTGACGTTTGGTGGGTAGAGAAGCGCAAAGCCCCAGTGTTGCTGCGCCTGTGAAAGCGCTTCCAAGGAAGGGGGCTGGCTAGCAAGAGCTTTCAGTGCTGGCACTTTTCATCTCTGAGCAATTGCTCGACGTTTGCAATTTCTCACCTGAACTCTCTTTAGAGTGCGCGAGAGGATGAGCAGAAGATTAGGTGGCTAGAGAAGCCCAGAGCCCCAGTGTTCTTAGGTCTACAAAAGCGCTTCCAAGGAAGGGTGCTGGCTAGCAACAGCTTTCAGTGCTGGCACTTTTCATCTCTGAGCAATTGCTCCACGTTTGCAATTTCTCAGCTCGTGTCTGCGAGACGGAAAGAGAATGTCCGTGACGTTTGGTGGGTAGAGAAGCGCAAAGCCCCAGTGTTGCTGCGCCTGTGAAAGCGCTTCCAAGGAAGGGTGCTGGCTAGCAACAGCTTTCAGTGCTGGCACTTTTCATCTCTGAGCAATTGCTCGACGTTTGCAATTTCTCACCTGAGCTCTCTTTAGAGTGCGCGAGAGGATGAGCAGAAGATTAGGTGGCTAGAGAAGTCCAGAGCCCCAGTGTGCTTAGGTCTACAAAAGCGCTTCCAAGGAAGGGTGCTGGATAGCAACAGCTTTCAGTGCTGGCACTTTTCATCTCTGAGCAATTGCTGGACGTTTGCAATTTCTCAGCTCGTGTCTACAAGACGGAAAGAGAAGGACCGTGATGTTTGGTGGGTAGAGAAGCGCAAAGCCCCAGTGTTGCTGCGCCTGTGAAAGCGCTTCCAAGGAAGGGTGCTGCCTAGCAACAGCTTTCAGTGCTGGCACTTTTCATCTCTGAGCAATTGCTCGACGTTTGCAATTTCTCAGCTCGTGTCTAGGAGACGGAAAGAGAATGACCCTGACGTATGGTGGCTAGAGAAGCGCAAAGCCCCAGTGTTGCTGCGCCTGTGAAAGCGCTTCCAAGGAAGGGGGCTGGCTAGCAACAGCTTTCAGTGCTGGCACTTTTCATCTCTGAGCAATTGCTCGACGTTTGCAATTTCTCAGCTCGTGTCTACGAGACGGAAAGAGAATGACCGTGACATTTGGTGGCTAGAGAAGCGCAAAGCCCCAGTGTTACTGCGCCTGTGAAAGCGCTTCCAAGGAAGGGGGCTGGCTAGCAACAGCTTTCAGTGCTGGCACTTTTCATCTCTGAGCAATTGCTCGACGTTTGCAATTTCTCACCTGAGCTCTCTTTAGACTGCGCGAGAGGATGAGCAGAAGATTAGGTGGCTAGAGAAGCCCAGAGCCCCAGTGTGCTTAGGCCTACAAAAGCGCTTCCAAGGAAGGGTGCTGCCTAGCAACAGCTTTCAGTGCTGGCACTTTTCATCTCTGAGCAATTGCTGGACGTTTGCAATTTCTCAGCTCGTGTCTACGAGACGGAAAGAGAAGGACCGTGACGTTTGGTGGCTAGAGAAGCGCAAAGCCCCAGTGTTGCTGCGCCTGTGAAAGCGCTTCCAAGGAAGGGTGCTGGCTAGCAACAGCTTTCAGTGCTGGCACTTTTCATCTCTGAGCAATTGCTCGACGTTTGCAATTTCTCAGCTCGTGTCTACGAGACGGAGAGATAGTGACCGTGACATTTGGTGGCTAGAGAAGCGCAAAGCCCCAGTGTTACTGCGCCTGTGAAAGCGCTTCCAAGGAAGGGTGCTGGCTAGCAACAGCTTTCAGTGCTGGCACTTTTCATCTCTGAGCAATTGCTCGACGTTTGCAATTTCTCCCCTGAGCTCTCTTTAGAGTGCGCGAGAGGATGAGCAGAAGATTAGGTGGCTAGAGAAGCCCAGAGCCCCAGTGTGCTTAGGCCTACAAAAGCGCTTCCAAGGAAGGGTGCTGGCTAGCAACAGCTTTCAGTGCTGGCACTTTTCATCTCTGAGCAATTGCTCGACGTTTGCAATTTCTCAGCTCGTGTCTACGAGACGGAGAGATAGTGACCGTGACGTTTGGTGGGTAGAGAAGCGCAAATCCCCAGTGTTGCTGCACCTGTGAAAGCGCTTCCAAGGAAGGGTGCTGGCTAGCAACAGCTTTCAGTGCTGGCACTTTTCATCTCTGAGCAATTGCTCGACGTTTGCAATTTCTCAGCTCGTGTCTACGAGACGGAGAGATAGTGACCGTGACGTTTGGTGGGTAGAGAAGCGCAAAGCCCCAGTGTTGCTGCGCCTGTGAAAGCGCTTCCAAGGAAGGGTGCTGGCTAGCAAGAGCTTTCAGTGCTGGCACTTTTCATCTCTGAGCAATTGCTCGACGTTTGCAATTTCTCACCTGAGCTCTCTTTAGAGTGTGCGAGAGGATGAGCAGAAGATTAGGTGGCTAGAGAAGCCCAGAGCCCCACTGTTCTTAGGCCTACAAAAGCGCTTCCAAGGAAGGGTGCTGGCTAGCAACAGCTTTCAGTGCTGGCACTTTTCATCTCTGAGCAATTGCTCGACGTTTGCAATTTCTCAGCTCGTGTCTACGAGACGGAGAGATAGTGACCGTGACGTTTGGTGGCTAGAGAAGCGCAAAGCCCCAGTGTTACTGCGCCTGTGAAAGCGCTTCCAAGGAAGGGGGCTGGCTAGCAACAGCTTTCAGTGCTGGCACTTTTCATCTCTGAGCAATTGCTCGACGTTTGCAATTTCTCAGCTCGTGTCTACGAGACGGAGATATAGTGACCGTGACGTTTGGTGGGTAGAGAAGCGCTAAGCCCCAGTGTTGCTGCACCTGTGAAAGCGCTTCCAAGGAAGGGTGCTGGCTAGCAACAGCTTTCAGTGCTGGCACTTTTCATCTCTGAGCAATTGCTCGACGTTTGCAATTTCTCACCTGAGCTCTCTTTAGAGTGCGCGAGAGGATGAGCAGAAGATTCGGTGGCTAGAGAAGCCCAGAGCCCCAGTGTTCTTAGGCCTACAAAAGCGCTTCCAAGGAAGGGTGCTGGCTAGCAACAGCTTTCAGTGCTGGCACTTTTCATCTCTGAGCAATTGCTCGACGTTTGCAATTTCTCACCTGAGCTCTCTTTAGAGTGCGCGAGAGGATGAGCAGAAGATTAGGTGGCTAGAGAAGTCCAGAGCCCCAGTGTTCTTAGGCCTACAAAAGCGCTTCCAAGGAAGGGTGCTGGCTAGCAACAGCTTTCAGTGCTGGCACTTTTCCTCTCTGAGCAATTGCTCGACGTTTGCAATTTCTCAGCTCGTGTCTACGAGACGGAAAGAGAAGGACCGTGATGTTTGGTGGGTAGAGAAGCGCAAAGCCCCAGTGTTGCTGTGCCTGTGAAAGCGCTTCCAAGGAAGGGTGCTGGCTAGCAACAGCTTTCAGTGCTGGCACTTTTCATCTCTGAGCAATTGCTCGACGTTTGCAATTTCTCAGCTCGTGTCTACGAGACGGAGAGATAGTGACCGTGACGTTTGGTGGCTAGAGAAGCGCAAAGCCCCAGTGTTGCTGCACCTGTGAAAGCGCTTCCAAGGAAGGGTGCTGGCTAGCAACAGCTTTCAGTGCTGGCACTTTTCATCTCTGAGCAATTGCTCGACGTTTTCAATTTCTCACCTGAGCTCTCTTTAGAGTGCGCGAGAGGATGAGCAGAAGATTAGGTGGCTAGAGAAGCCCAGAGCCCCAGTGTGCTTAGGCCTACAAAAGCGCTTCCAAGGAAGGGTGCTGCCTAGCAACAGCTTTCAGTGCTGGCACTTTTCATCTCTGAGCAATTGCTCGACGTTTGCAATTTCTCAGCTCGTGTCTACGAGACGGAAAGAGAAGGACCGTGACGTTTGGTGGCTAGAGAAGCGCAAAGCCCCAGTGTTACTGCGCCTGTGAAAGCGCTTCCAAGGAAGGGTGCTAGCTAGCAAGAGCTTTCAGTGCTGGCACTTTTCATCTCTGAGCAATTGCTCGACGTTTGCAATTTCTCAGCTCGTGTCTACGAGACGGAGAGATAGTGACCGTGACGTTTGGTGGCTAGAGAAGCGCAAAGCCCCAGTGTTGCTGCACCTGTGAAAGCGCTTCCAAGGAAGGGGGCTGGCTAGCAACAGCTTTCAGTGCTGGCACTTTTCATCTCTGAGCAATTGCTCGACGTTTGCAATTTCTCAGCTCGTGTCTACGAGACGGAAAGAGAATGACAGTGACGTTTGGTGGCTAGAGAAGCGCAAAGCCCCAGTGTTACTGCGCCTGTGAAAGCGCTTCCAAGGAAGGGTGCTGGCTAGCAACAGCTTTCAGTGCTGGCACTTTTCATCTCTGAGCAATTGCTCGACGTTTGCAATTTCTCACCTGAGCTCTCTTTAGAGTGCGCGAGAGGATGAGCAGAAGATTAGGTGGCTAGAGAAGCCCAGAGCCCCAGTGTGCTTAGGCCTACAAAAGCGCTTCCAAGGAAGGGTGCTGCCTAGCAACAGCTTTCAGTGCTGGCACTTTTCCTCTCTGAGCAATTGCTCGACGTTTGCAATTTCTCAGCTCGTGTCTGCGAGACGGAAAGAGAAGGACCGTGACGTTTGGTGGGTAGAGAAGCGCAAAGCCCCAGTGTTGCTGCGCCTGTGAAAGCGCTTCCAAGGAAGGGGGCTGGCTAGCAACAGCTTTCAGTGCTGGCACTTTTCATCTCTGAGCAATTGCTCGACGTTTGCAATTTCTCACCTGAACTCTCTTTAGAGTGCGCGAGAGGATGAGCAGAAGATTAGGTGGCTAGAGAAGCCCAGAGCCCCAGTGTGCTTAGGCCTACAAAAGCGCTTCCAAGGAAGGGTGCTGGCTAGCAACAGCTTTCAGTGCTGGCACTTTTCATCTCTGAGCAATTGCTCCACGTTTGCAATTTCTCAGCTCGTGTCTGCGAGACGGAAAGAGAATGTCCGTGACGTTTGGTGGGTAGAGAAGCGCAAAGCCCCAGTGTTGCCGCGCCTGTGAAAGCGCTTCCAAGGAAGGGGGCTGGCTAGCAACAGCTTTCAGTGCTGGCACTTTTCATCTCTGAGCAATTGCTCGACGTTTGCAATTTCTCACCTGAGCTCTCTTTAGAGTGCGCGAGAGGATGAGCAGAAGATTAGGTGGCTAGAGAAGCCCAGAGCCCCAGTGTTCTTAGGCCTACAAAAGCGCTTCCAAGGAAGGGTGCTGGCTAGCAAGAGCTTTCAGTGCTGGCACTTTTCATCTCTGAGCAATTGCTCGACGTTTGCAATTTCTCACCTGAGCTCTCTTTAGAGTGCGCGAGAGGATGAGCAGAAGATTAGGTGGCTAGAGAAGTCCAGAGCCCCAGTGTTCTTAGGCCTACAAAAGCGCTTCCAAGGAAGGGTGCTGGCTAGCAACAGCTTTCAGTGCTGGCACTTTTCCTCTCTGAGCAATTGCTCGACGTTTGCAATTTCTCAGCTCGTGTCTACGAGACGGAAAGAGAAGGACCGTGATGTTTGGTGGGTAGAGAAGCGCAAAGCCCCAGTGTTGCTGTGCCTGTGAAAGCGCTTCCAAGGAAGGGTGCTGCCTAGCAACAGCTTTCAGTGCTGGCACTTTTCATCTCTGAGCAATTGCTCGACGTTTGCAATTTCTCAGCTCGTGTCTGCGAGACGGAAAGAGAAGGACCGTGACGTTTGGTGGGTAGAGAAGCGCAAAGCCCCAGTGTTGCTGCGCCTGTGAAAGCGCTTCCAAGGAAGGGGGCTGGCTAGCAACAGCTTTCAGTGCTGGCACTTTTCATCTCTGAGCAATTGCTCGACGTTTGCAATTTCTCACCTGAGCTCTCTTTAGAGTGCGCGAGAAGATGAGCAGAAGATTAGGTGGCTAGAGAAGCCCAGAGCCCCAGTGTTCTTAGGTCTACAAAAGCGCTTCCAAGGAAGGGTGCTGGATAGCAACAGCTTTCAGTGCTGGCACTTTTCATCTCTGAGCAATTGCTCCACGTTTGCAATTTCTCAGCTCGTGTCTGCGAGACGGAAAGAGAATGTCCATGACGTTTGGTGGCTAGAGAAGCGCAAAGCCCCAGTGTTGCTGCGCCTGTGAAAGCGCTTCCAAGGAAGGGGGCTGGCTAGCAACAGCTTTCAGTGCTGGCACTTTTCATCTCTGAGCAATTGCTCGACGTTTGCAATTTCTCACCTGAGCTCTCTTTAGAGTGCGCGAGAGGATGAGCAGAAGATTAGGTGGCTAGAGAAGCCCAGAGCCCCAGTGTGCTTAGGTCTACAAAAGCGCTTCCAAGGAAGGGTGCTGGATAGCAACAGCTTTCAGTGCTGGCACTTTTCATCTCTGAGCAATTGCTCGACGTTTGCAATTTCTCAGCTCGTGTCTACGAGACGGAAAGAGAAGGACCGTGACGTTTGGTGGGTAGAGAAGCGCAAAGCCCCAGTGTTGCTGCACCTGTGAAAGCGCTTCCAAGGAAGGGTGATGGCTAGCAACAGCTTTCAGTGCTGGCATTTTCATCTCTGAGCAATTGCTCGACGTTTGCAATTCCTCAGCTCGTGTCTACGAGACGGAAAGAGAAGGACCGTGACGTTTGGTGGGTAGAGAAGCGCAAAGCCCCAGTGTTGCTGCGCCTGTGAAAGCGCTTCCAAGGAAGGGGGCTGGCTAGCAACAGCTTTCAGTGCTGGCACTTTTCATCTCTGAGCAATTGCTCGACGTTTGCAATTTCTCAGCTCGTGTCTACGAGACGGAGAGATAGTGACCGTGACATTTGGTGGCTAGAGAAGCGCAAAGCCCCAGTGTTACTGCGCCTGTGAAAGCGCTTCCAAGGAAGGGTGCTGGCTAGCAACAGCTTTCAGTGCTGGCACTTTTCATCTCTGAGCAATTGCTCGACGTTTGCAATTTCTCACCTGAGCTCTCTTTAGAGTGCGCGAGAGGATGAGCAGAAGATTAGGTGGCTAGAGAAGCCCAGAGCCCCAGTGTGCTTAGGCCTACAAAAGCGCTTCCAAGGAAGGGTGCTGGCTAGCAAGAGCTTTCAGTGCTGGCACTTTTCATCTCTGAGCAATTGCTCGACGTTTGCAATTTCTCAGCTCGTGTCTACGAGACGGAAAGAGAAGGACCGTGACGTTTGGTGGCTAGAGAAGCGCAAAGCCCCAGTGTTACTGCGCCTGTGAAAGCGCTTCCAAGGAAGGGTGCTGGCTAGCAACAGCTTTCAGTGCTGGCACTTTTCATCTCTGAGCAATTGCTCGACGTTTGCAATTTCTCGCCTGAGCTCTCTTTAGAGTGCGCGAGAGGATGAGCAGAAGATTAGGTGGCTAGAGAAGCCCAGAGCCCCAGTGTTCTTAGGCCTACAAAAGCGCTTCCAAGGAAGGGGGCTGGCTAGCAACAGCTTTCAGTGCTGGCACTTTTCATCTCTGAGCAATTGCTCGACGTTTGCAATTTCTCAGCTCGTGTCTACGAGACGGAGAGATAGTGACCGTGACGTTTGGTGGCTAGAGAAGCGCAAAGCCCCAGTGTTGCTGCACCTGTGAAAGCGCTTCCAAGGAAGGGTGCTGGCTAGCAACAGCTTTCAGTGCTGGCACTTTTCATCTCTGAGCAATTGCTCGATGTTTGCAATTTCTCAGCTCGTGTCTACGAGACGGAAAGAGAAGGACCGTGACGTTTGGTGGGTAGAGAAGCGCAAAGCCCCAGTGTTACTGCGCCTGTGAAAGCGCTTCCAAGGAAGGGGGCTGGCTAGCAACAGCTTTCAGTGCTGGCACTTTTCATCTCTGAGCAATTGCTCGACGTTTGCAATTTCTCAGCTCGTGTCTACGAGACGGAGAGATAGTGACCGTGACGTTTGGTGGCTAGAGAAGCGCAAAGCCCCAGTGTTGCTGCACCTGTGAAAGCACTTCCAAGGAAGGGGGCTGGCTAGCAACAGCTTTCAGTGCTGGCACTTTTCATCTCTGAGCAATTGCTCGACGTTTGCAATTTCTCAGCTCGTGTCTACGAGACGGAAAGAGAATGACAGTGACGTTTGGTGGCTAGAGAAGCGCAAAGCCCCAGTGTTGCTGCACCTGTGAAAGCGCTTCCAAGGAAGGGTGCTGGCTAGCAACAGCTTTCAGTGCTGGCACTTTTCATCTCTGAGCAATTGCTCGACGTTTGCAATTTCTCACCTGAGCTCTCTTTAGAGTGTGCGAGAGGATGAGCAGAAGATTAGGTGGCTAGAGAAGCCCAGAGCCCCAGTGTTCTTAGGCCTACAAAAGCGCTTCCAAGGAAGGGGGCTGCCTAGCAACAGCTTTCAGTGCTGGCACTTTTCATCTCTGAGCAATTGCTCGACGTTTGCAATTTCTCAGCTCGTGTCTGCGAGATGGAAAGAGAAGGACCGTGACGTTTGGTGGCTAGAGAAGCGCAAAGCCCCAGTGTTGCTGCGCCTGTGAAAGCGCTTCCAAGGAAGGGGGCTGGCTAGCAACAGCTTTCAGTGCTGGCACTTTTCATCTCTGAGCAATTGCTCGACGTTTGCAATTTCTCACCTGAACTCTCTTTAGAGTGCGCGAGAGGATGAGCAGAAGATTAGGTGGCTAGAGAAGCCCAGAGCCCCAGTGTTCTTAGGTCTACAAAAGCGCTTCCAAGGAAGGGTGCTGGCTAGCAACAGCTTTCAGTGCTGGCACTTTTCATCTCTGAGCAATTGCTCCACGTTTGCAATTTCTCAGCTCGTGTCTGCGAGACGGAAAGAGAATGTCCGTGACGTTTGGTGGGTAGAGAAGCGCAAAGCCCCAGTGTTGCTGCACCTGTGAAAGCGCTTCCAAGGAAGGGTGCTGGCTAGCAACAGCTTTCAGTGCTGGCACTTTTCATCTCTGAGCAATTGCTCGACGTTTGCAATTTCTCACCTGAGCTGTCTTTAGAGTGCGCGAGAGGATGAGCAGAAGATTAGGTGGCTAGAGAAGTCCAGAGCCCCAGTGTGCTTAGGTCTACAAAAGCGCTTCCAAGGAAGGGTGCTGGCTAGCAACAGCTTTCAGTGCTGGCACTTTTCATCTCTGAGCAATTGCTGGACGTTTGCAATTTCTCAGCTCGTGTCTACAAGACGGAAAGAGAAGGACCGTGATGTTTGGTGGGTAGAGAAGCGCAAAGCCCCAGTGTTGCTGCGCCTGTGAAAGCGCTTCCAAGGAAGGGTGCTTCCTAGCAACAGCTTTCAGTGCTGGCACTTTTCATCTCTGAGCAATTGCTCGACGTTTGCAATTTCTCAGCTCGTGTCTACGAGACGGAAAGAGAAGGACCGTGATGTTTGGTGGCTAGAGAAGCGCAAAGCCCCAGTGTTGCTGCGCCTGTGAAAGCGCTTCCAAGGAAGGGTGCTGGCTAGCAACAGCTTTCAGTGCTGGCACTTTTCATCTCTGAGCAATTGCTCGACGTTTGCAATTTCTCAGCTCGTGTCTACGAGACGGAAAGAGAATGACCGTGACGTTTGGTGGCTAGAGAAGCGCAAAGCCCCAGTGTTGCTGCGCCTGTGAAAGCGCTTCCAAGGAAGGGTGCTGGCTAGCAACAGCTTTCAGTGCTGGCACTTTTCATCTCTGAGCAATTGCTGGACGTTTGCAATTTCTCAGCTCGTGTCTACGAGACGGAAAGAGAAGGACCGTGACATTTGGTGGGTAGAGAAGCGCAAAGCCCCAGTGTTACTGCGCCTGTGAAAGCGCTTCCAAGGAAGGGTGCTGGCTAGCAACAGCTTTCAGTGCTGGCACTTTTCATCTCTGAGCAATTGCTCGACGTTTGCAATTTCTCACCTGAGCTCTCTTTAGAGTGCGCGAGAGGATGAGCAGAAGATTCGGTGGCTAGAGAAGCCCAGAGCCCCAGTGTGCTTAGGCCTACAAAAGCGCTTCCAAGGAAGGGTGCTGCCTAGCAACAGCTTTCAGTGCTGGCACTTTTCATCTCTGAGCAATTGCTCGACGTTTGCAATTTCTCAGCTCGTGTCTACGAGACGGAAAGAGAAGGACCGTGACGTTTGGTGGGTAGAGAAGCGCAAAGCCCCAGTGTTGCTGCGCCTGTGAAAGCGCTTCCAAGGAAGGGTGCTGGCTAGCAACAGCTTTCAGTGCTGGCACTTTTCATCTCTGAGCAATTGCTCGACGTTTGCAATTTCTCAGCTCGTGTCTACGAGACGGAGAGATAGTGACCGTGACATTTGGTGGCTAGAGAAGCGCAAAGCCCCAGTGTTACTGCGCCTGTGAAAGCGCTTCCAAGGAAGGGTGCTGGCTAGCAACAGCTTTCAGTGCTGGCACTTTTCATCTCTGAGCAATTGCTCGACATTTGCAATTTCTCACCTGAGCTCTCTTTAGAGTGCGCGAGAGGATGAGCAGAAGATTAGGTGGCTAGAGAAGCCCAGAGCCCCAGTGTGCTTAGGCCTACAAAAGCGCTTCCAAGGAAGGGTGCTGGCTAGCAACAGCTTTCAGTGCTGGCACTTTTCATCTCTGAGCAATTGCTCGACGTTTGCAATTTCTCAGCTCGTGTCTACGAGACGGAAAGAGAATGTCCATGACGTTTGGTGGCTAGAGAAGCGCAAAGCCCCAGTGTTGCTGCGCCTGTGAAAGCGCTTCCAAGGAAGGGTGCTGGCTAGCAACAGCTTTCAGTGCTGGCACTTTTCATCTCTGAGCAATTGCTCGACGTTTGCAATTTCTCAGCTCGTGTCTACGAGACGGAGAGATAGTGACCGTGACGTTTGGTGGCTAGAGAAGCGCAAAGCCCCAGTGTTGCTGCACCTGTGAAAGCGCTTCCAAGGAAGGGTGCTGGCTAGCAACAGCTTTCAGTGCTGGCACTTTTCATCTCTGAGCAATTGCTCGACGTTTGCAATTTCTCAGCTCGTGTCTACGAGACGGAGAGATAGTGACCGTGACGTTTGGTGGCTAGAGAAGCGCAAAGCCCCAGTGTTGCTGCGCCTGTGAAAGCGCTTCCAAGGAAGGGTGCTGGCTAGCAAGAGCTTTCAGTGCTGGCACTTTTCATCTCTGAGCAATTGCTCGACGTTTGCAATTTCTCACCTGAGCTCTCTTTAGAGTGCGCGAGAGGATGAGCAGAAGATTCGGTGGCTAGAGAAGCCCAGAGCCCCAGTGTTCTTAGGCCTACAAAAGCGCTTCCAAGGAAGGGTGCTGGCTAGCAACAGCTTTCAGTGCTGGCACTTTTCATCTCTGAGCAATTGCTCGACGTTTGCAATTTCTCAGCTCGTGTCTACGAGACGGAGAGATAGTGACCGTGACGTTTGGTGGCTAGAGAAGCGCAAAGCCCCAGTGTTGCTGCACCTGTGAAAGCGCTTCCAAGGAAGGGGGCTGGCTAGCAACAGCTTTCAGTGCTGGCACTTTTCATCTCTGAGCAATTGCTCGATGTTTGCAATTTCTCAGCTCGTGTCTACGAGACGGAAAGAGAAGGACCGTGACGTTTGGTGGGTAGAGAAGCGCAAAGCCCCAGTGTTGCTGCGCCTGTGAAAGCGCTTCCAAGGAAGGGTGCTGGCTAGCAACAGCTTTCAGTGCTGGCACTTTTCATCTCTGAGCAATTGCTCGACGTTTGCAATTTCTCAGCTCGTGTCTACGAGACGGAGAGATAGTGACCGTGACGTTTGGTGAGTAGAGAAGCGCAAAGCCCCAGTGTTGCTGCACCTGTGAAAGCGCTTCTAAGGAAGGGTGCTGGCTAGCAACAGCTTTCAGTGCTGGCACTTTTCATCTCTGAGCAATTGCTCGACGTTTGCAATTTCTCACCTGAGCTCTCTTTAGAGTGCGCGAGAGGATGAGCAGAAGATTAGGTGGCTAGAGAAGACCAGAGCCCCAGTGTGCTTAGGCCTACAAAAGCGCTTCCAAGGAAGGGGGCTGGCTAGCAAGAGCTTTCAGTGCTGGCACTTTTCATCTCTGAGCAATTGCTCGACGTTTGCAATTTCTCAGCTCGTGTCTACGAGACGGAAAGAGAAGGACCGTGACGTTTGGTGGCTAGAGAAGCGCAAAGCCCCAGTGTTGCTGCGCCTGTGAAAGCGCTTCCAAGGAAGGGTGCTGGCTAGCAAGAGCTTTCAGTGCTGGCACTTTTCATCTCTGATCAATTGCTCGACGTTTGCAATTTCTCACCTGAGCTCTCTTTAGAGTGCGCGAGAGGATGAGCAGAAGATTAGGTGGCTAGAGAAGCCCAGAGCCCCAGTGTTCTTAGGCCTACAAAAGCGCTTCCAAGGAAGGGGGCTGGCTAGCAACAGCTTTCAGTGCTGGCACTTTTCATCTCTGAGCAATTGCTCGACGTTTGCAATTTCTCAGCTCGTGTCTACGAGACGGAAAGAGAAGGACCGTGACGTTTGGTGGGTAGAGAAGCGCAAAGCCCCAGTGTTGCTGCGCCTGTGAAAGCGCTTCCAAGGAAGGGGGCTGGCTAGCAACAGCTTTCAGTGCTGGCACTTTTCATCTCTGAGCAATTGCTCGACGTTTGCAATTTCTCACCTGAGCTCTCTTTAGAGTGTGCGAGAGGATGAGCAGAAGATTCGGTGGCTAGAGAAGCCCAGAGCCCCAGTGTTCTTAGGCCTACAAAAGCGCTTCCAAGGAAGGGTGCTGGCTAGCAACAGCTTTCAGTGCTGGCACTTTTCATCTCTGAGCAATTGCTCGACGTTTGCAATTTCTCAGCTCATGTCTACGAGACGGAGAGATAGTGACCGTGACGTTTGGTGGCTAGAGAAGCGCAAAGCCCCAGTGTTGCTGTGCCTGTGAAAGCGCTTCCAAGGAAGGGTGCTGGCTAGCAACAGCTTTCAGTGCTGGCACTTTTCATCTCTGAGCAATTGCTCGACGTTTGCAATTTCTCAGCTCGTGTCTACGAGACGGAGAGATAGTGACCGTGACGTTTGGTGGCTAGAGAAGCGCAAAGCCCCAGTGTTGCTGCGCCTGTGAAAGCGCTTCCAAGGAAGGGTGCTGGCTAGCAACAGCTTTCAGTGCTGGCACTTTTCATCTCTGAGCAATTGCTCGACGTTTGCAATTTCTCACCTGAGCTCTCTTTAGAGTGCGCGAGAGGATGAGCAGAAGATTCGGTGGCTAGAGAAGCCCAGAGCCCCAGTGTTCTTAGGCCTACAAAAGCGCTTCCAAGGAAGGGGGCTGGCTAGCAACAGCTTTCAGTGCTGGCACTTTTCATCTCTGAGCAATTGCTCGACGTTTGCAATTTCTCAGCTCGTGTCTACGAGACGGAGAGATAGTGACCGTGACGTTTGGTGGCTAGAGAAGCGCAAAGCCCCAGTGTTGCTGCACCAGTGAAAGCGCTTCCAAGGAAGGGTGCTGGCTAGCAACAGCTTTCAGTGCTGGCACTTTTCATCTCTGAGCAATTGCTCGACGTTTGCAATTTCTCACCTGAGCTCTCTTTAGAGTGCGCGAGAGGATGAGCAGAAGATTAGGTGGCTAGAGAAGCCCAGAGCCCCAGTGTGCTTAGGCCTACAAAAGCGCTTCC
This sequence comes from Sarcoramphus papa, assembly GCA_037962945.1. Lineage (NCBI taxonomy): Eukaryota > Metazoa > Chordata > Aves > Accipitriformes > Cathartidae > Sarcoramphus > Sarcoramphus papa. The sequence continues at coordinate 14,675,947 of CM075595.1, read as the reverse complement.
AAGGAAGGGTGCTGCCTAGCAACAGCTTTCAGTGCTGGCACTTTTCATCTCTGAGCAATTGCTCGACGTTTGCAATTTCTCAGCTCGTGTCTACGAGACGGAGAGATAGTGACCGTGACGTTTGGTGGCTAGAGAAGCGCAAAGCCCCAGTGTTGCTGCACCAGTGAAAGCGCTTCCAAGGAAGGGTGCTGGCTAGCAACAGCTTTCAGTGCTGGCACTTTTCATCTCTGAGCAATTGCTCGACGTTTGCAATTTCTCACCTGAGCTCTCTTTAGAGTGCGCGAGAGGATGAGCAGAAGATTAGGTGGCTAGAGAAGCCCAGAGCCCCAGTGTGCTTAGGCCTACAAAAGCGCTTCCAAGGAAGGGTGCTGCCTAGCAACAGCTTTCAGTGCTGGCACTTTTCATCTCTGAGCAATTGCTCGACGTTTGCAATTTCTCAGCTCGTGTCTACGAGACGGAAAGAGAAGGACCGTGACGTTTGGTGGGTAGAGAAGCGCAAAGCCCCAGTGTTACTGCGCCTGTGAAAGCGCTTCCAAGGAAGGGTGCTGGCTAGCAACAGCTTTCAGTGCTGGCACTTTTCATCTCTGAGCAATTGCTCGACGTTTGCAATTTCTCAGCTCGTGTCTACGAGACGGAGAGATAGTGACCGTGACGTTTGGTGGCTAGAGAAGCGCAAAGCCCCAGTGTTGCTGCACCTGTGAAAGCGCTTCCAAGGAAGGGGGCTGGCTAGCAACAGCTTTCAGTGCTGGCACTTTTCATCTCTGAGCAATTGCTCGACGTTTGCAATTTCTCAGCTCGTGTCTACGAGACGGAAAGAGAATGACAGTGACGTTTGGTGGGTAGAGAAGCGCAAAGCCCCAGTGTTACTGCGCCTGTGAAAGCGCTTCCAAGGAAGGGGGCTGGCTAGCAACAGCTTTCAGTGCTGGCACTTTTCATCTCTGAGCAATTGCTCGACGTTTGCAATTTCTCACCTGAGCTCTCTTTAGATTGTGCGAGAGGATGAGCAGAAGATTAGGTGGCTAGAGAAGCCCAGAGCCCCAGTGTTCTTAGGCCTACAAAAGCGCTTCCAAGGAAGGGTGCTGGCTAGCAACAGCTTTCAGTGCTGGCACTTTTCATCTCTGAGCAATTGCTCGACGTTTGCAATTTCTCAGCTCGTGTCTACGAGACGGAAAGAGAAGGACCGTGATGTTTGGTGGGTAGAGAAGCGCAAAGCCCCAGTGTTGCTGTGCCTGTGAAAGCGCTTCCAAGGAAGGGTGCTGGCTAGCAACAGCTTTCAGTGCTGGCACTTTTCATCTCTGAGCAATTGCTCGACGTTTGCAATTTCTCAGCTCGTGTCTACGAGACGGAGAGATAGTGACCGTGACGTTTGGTGGCTAGAGAAGCGCAAAGCCCCAGTGTTGCTGCGCCTGTGAAAGCGCTTCCAAGGAAGGGTGCTGGCTAGCAACAGCTTTCAGTGCTGGCACTTTTCATCTCTGAGCAATTGCTCGACGTTTGCAATTTCTCACCTGAGCTCTCTTTAGAGTGCGCGAGAGGATGAGCAGAAGATTCGGTGGCTAGAGAAGCCCAGAGCCCCAGTGTGCTTAGGCCTACAAAAGCGCTTCCAAGGAAGGGTGCTGGCTAGCAACAGCTTTCAGTGCTGGCACTTTTCATCTCTGAGCAATTGCTCGACGTTTGCAATTTCTCAGCTCGTGTCTACGAGACGGAGAGATAGTGACCGTGACGTTTGGTGGGTAGAGAAGCGCAAAGCCCCAGTGTTGCTGCACCTGTGAAAGCGCTTCCAAGGAAGGGTGCTGGCTAGCAACAGCTTTCAGTGCTGGCACTTTTCATCTCTGAGCAATTGCTCGACGTTTGCAATTTCTCACCTGAGCTCTCTTTAGAGTGCGCGAGAGGATGAGCAGAAGATTAGGTGGCTAGAGAAGCCCAGAGCCCCAGTGTTCTTAGGCCTACAAAAGCGCTTCCAAGGAAGGGTGCTGCCTAGCAACAGCTTTCAGTGCTGGCACTTTTCATCTCTGAGCAATTGCTCGACGTTTGCAATTTCTCAGCTCGTGTCTACGAGACGGAAAGAGAAGGACCGTGACGTTTGGTGGCTAGAGAAGCGCAAAGCCCCAGTGTTACTGCGCCTGTGAAAGCGCTTCCAAGGAAGGGTGCTGGCTAGCAAGAGCTTTCAGTGCTGGCACTTTTCATCTCTGAGCAATTGCTCGACGTTTGCAATTTCTCAGCTCGTGTCTACGAGACGGAGAGATAGTGACCGTGACGTTTGGTGGCTAGAGAAGCGCAAAGCCCCAGTGTTGCTGCACCTGTGAAAGCGCTTCCAAGGAAGGGGGCTGGCTAGCAACAGCTTTCAGTGCTGGCACTTTTCATCTCTGAGCAATTGCTCGACGTTTGCAATTTCTCAGCTCGTGTCTACGAGACGGAAAGAGAATGACAGTGACGTTTGGTGGGTAGAGAAGCGCAAAGCCCCAGTGTTACTGCGCCTGTGAAAGCGCTTCCAAGGAAGGGTGCTGGCTAGCAACAGCTTTCAGTGCTGGCACTTTTCATCTCTGAGCAATTGCTCGACGTTTGCAATTTCTCACCTGAGCTCTCTTTAGATTGTGCGAGAGGATGAGCAGAAGATTAGGTGGCTAGAGAAGCCCAGAGACCCAGTGTTCTTAGGCCTACAAAAGCGCTTCCAAGGAAGGGGGCTGGCTAGCAACAGCTTTCAGTGCTGGCACTTTTCATCTCTGAGCAATTGCTCGACGTTTGCAATTTCTCAGCTCGTGTCTGCGAGACGGAAAGAGAAGGACCGTGACGTTTGGTGGGTAGAGAAGCGCAAAGCCCCAGTGTTGCTGCGCCTGTGAAAGCGCTTCCAAGGAAGGGTGCTGGCTAGCAACAGCTTTCAGTGCTGGCACTTTTCATCTCTGAGCAATTGCTCGACGTTTGCAATTTCTCACCTGAACTCTCTTTAGAGTGCGCGAGAGGATGAGCAGAAGATTAGGTGGCTAGAGAAGCCCAGAGCCCCAGTGTTCTTAGGTCTACAAAAGCGCTTCCAAGGAAGGGTGCTGGCTAGCAACAGCTTTCAGTGCTGGCACTTTTCATCTCTGAGCAATTGCTCCACGTTTGCAATTTCTCAGCTCGTGTCTGCGAGACGGAAAGAGAATGTCCGTGACGTTTGGTGGCTAGAGAAGCGCAAAGCCCCAGTGTTGCTGCGCCTGTGAAAGCGCTTCCAAGGAAGGGGGCTGGCTAGCAACAGCTTTCAGTGCTGGCACTTTTCATCTCTGAGCAATTGCTCGACGTTTGCAATTTCTCACCTGAGCTCTCTTTAGAGTGCGCGAGAGGATGAGCAGAAGATTAGGTGGCTAGAGAAGTCCAGAGCCCCAGTGTGCTTAGGTCTACAAAAGCGCTTCCAAGGAAGGGTGCTGCCTAGCAACAGCTTTCAGTGCTGGCACTTTTCATCTCTGAGCAATTGCTCGACGTTTGCAATTTCTCAGCTCGTGTCTACGAGACGGAAAGAGAAGGACCGTGACGTTTGGTGGCTAGAGAAGCGCAAAGCCCCAGTGTTACTGCGCCTGTGAAAGCGCTTCCAAGGAAGGGTGCTGGCTAGCAAGAGCTTTCAGTGCTGGCACTTTTCATCTCTGAGCAATTGCTCGACGTTTGCAATTTCTCAGCTCGTGTCTACGAGACGGAGAGATAGTGACCGTGACGTTTGGTGGCTAGAGAAGCGCAAAGCCCCAGTGTTGCTGCACCTGTGAAAGCGCTTCCAAGGAAGGGTGCTGGCTAGCAACAGCTTTCAGTGCTGGCACTTTTCATCTCTGAGCAATTGCTCGACGTTTGCAATTTCTCAGCTCGTGTCTACGAGACGGAAAGAGAATGACAGTGACGTTTGGTGGGTAGAGAAGCGCAAAGCCCCAGTGTTACTGCGCCTGTGAAAGCGCTTCCAAGGAAGGGTGCTGGCTAGCAACAGCTTTCAGTGCTGGCACTTTTCATCTCTGAGCAATTGCTCGACGTTTGCAATTTCTCACCTGAGCTCTCTTTAGAGTGCGCGAGAGGATGAGCAGAAGATTAGGTGGCTAGAGAAGCCCAGAGCCCCAGTGTTCTTAGGACTACAAAAGCGCTTCCAAGGAAGGGTGCTGGCTAGCAACAGCTTTCAGTGCTGGCACTTTTCATCTCTGAGCAATTGCTCGACGTTTGCAATTTCTCAGCTCGTGTCTACGAGACGGAGAGATAGTGACCGTGACGTTTGGTGGCTAGAGAAGCGCAAAGCCCCAGTGTTGCTGCACCAGTGAAAGCGCTTCCAAGGAAGGGTGCTGGCTAGCAACAGCTTTCAGTGCTGGCACTTTTCATCTCTGAGCAATTGCTCGACGTTTGCAATTTCTCACCTGAGCTCTCTTTAGAGTGCGCGAGAGGATGAGCAGAAGATTAGGTGGCTAGAGAAGCCCAGAGCCCCAGTGTGCTTAGGCCTACAAAAGCGCTTCCAAGGAAGGGTGCTGCCTAGCAACAGCTTTCAGTGCTGGCACTTTTCATCTCTGAGCAATTGCTCGACGTTTGCAATTTCTCAGCTCGTGTCTACGAGACGGAGAGATAGTGACCGTGACGTTTGGTGGCTAGAGAAGCGCAAAGCCCCAGTGTTGCTGCACCAGTGAAAGCGCTTCCAAGGAAGGGTGCTGGCTAGCAACAGCTTTCAGTGCTGGCACTTTTCATCTCTGAGCAATTGCTCGACGTTTGCAATTTCTCACCTGAGCTCTCTTTAGAGTGCGCGAGAGGATGAGCAGAAGATTAGGTGGCTAGAGAAGCCCAGAGCCCCAGTGTGCTTAGGCCTACAAAAGCGCTTCCAAGGAAGGGTGCTGGCTAGCAACAGCTTTCAGTGCTGGCACTTTTCATCTCTGAGCAATTGCTCGACGTTTGCAATTTCTCAGCTCGTGTCTACGAGACGGAAAGAGAAGGACCGTGACGTTTGGTGGCTAGAGAAGCGCAAAGCCCCAGTGTTACTGCGCCTGTGAAAGCGCTTCCAAGGAAGGGTGCTGGCTAGCAAGAGCTTTCAGTGCTGGCACTTTTCATCTCTGAGCAATTGCTCGACGTTTGCAATTTCTCAGCTCGTGTCTACGAGACGGAGAGATAGTGACCGTGACGTTTGGTGGCTAGAGAAGCGCAAAGCCCCAGTGTTGCTGCACCTGTGAAAGCGCTTCCAAGGAAGGGGGCTGGCTAGCAACAGCTTTCAGTGCTGGCACTTTTCATCTCTGAGCAATTGCTCGACGTTTGCAATTTCTCAGCTCGTGTCTACGAGACGGAAAGAGAATGACAGTGACGTTTGGTGGGTAGAGAAGCGCAAAGCCCCAGTGTTACTGCGCCTGTGAAAGCGCTTCCAAGGAAGGGGGCTGGCTAGCAACAGCTTTCAGTGCTGGCACTTTTCATCTCTGAGCAATTGCTCGACGTTTGCAATTTCTCACCTGAGCTCTCTTTAGATTGTGCGAGAGGATGAGCAGAAGATTAGGTGGCTAGAGAAGCCCAGAGCCCCAGTGTTCTTAGGCCTACAAAAGCGCTTCCAAGGAAGGGGGCTGGCTAGCAACAGCTTTCAGTGCTGGCACTTTTCATCTCTGAGCAATTGCTCGACGTTTGCAATTTCTCAGCTCGTGTCTACGAGACGGAAAGAGAAGGACCGTGATGTTTGGTGGGTAGAGAAGCGCAAAGCCCCAGTGTTGCTGTGCCTGTGAAAGCGCTTCCAAGGAAGGGTGCTGGCTAGCAACAGCTTTCAGTGCTGGCACTTTTCATCTCTGAGCAATTGCTCGACGTTTGCAATTTCTCAGCTCGTGTCTACGAGACGGAGAGATAGTGACCGTGACGTTTGGTGGCTAGAGAAGCGCAAAGCCCCAGTGTTGCTGCGCCTGTGAAAGCGCTTCCAAGGAAGGGTGCTGGCTAGCAACAGCTTTCAGTGCTGGCACTTTTCATCTCTGAGCAATTGCTCGACGTTTGCAATTTCTCACCTGAGCTCTCTTTAGAGTGCGCGAGAGGATGAGCAGAAGATTCGGTGGCTAGAGAAGCCCAGAGCCCCAGTGTTCTTAGGCCTACAAAAGCGCTTCCAAGGAAGGGTGCTGGCTAGCAACAGCTTTCAGTGCTGGCACTTTTCATCTCTGAGCAATTGCTCGACGTTTGCAATTTCTCAGCTCGTGTCTACGAGACGGAGAGATAGTGACCGTGACGTTTGGTGGGTAGAGAAGCGCAAAGCCCCAGTGTTGCTGCACCTGTGAAAGCGCTTCCAAGGAAGGGTGCTGGCTAGCAACAGCTTTCAGTGCTGGCACTTTTCATCTCTGAGCAATTGCTCGACGTTTGCAATTTCTCACCTGAGCTCTCTTTAGAGTGCGCGAGAGGATGAGCAGAAGATTAGGTGGCTAGAGAAGCCCAGAGCCCCAGTGTTCTTAGGCCTACAAAAGCGCTTCCAAGGAAGGGTGCTGCCTAGCAACAGCTTTCAGTGCTGGCACTTTTCATCTCTGAGCAATTGCTCGACGTTTGCAATTTCTCAGCTCGTGTCTACGAGACGGAAAGAGAAGGACCGTGACGTTTGGTGGCTAGAGAAGCGCAAAGCCCCAGTGTTACTGCGCCTGTGAAAGCGCTTCCAAGGAAGGGTGCTGGCTAGCAAGAGCTTTCAGTGCTGGCACTTTTCATCTCTGAGCAATTGCTCGACGTTTGCAATTTCTCAGCTCGTGTCTACGAGACGGAGAGATAGTGACCGTGACGTTTGGTGGCTAGAGAAGCGCAAAGCCCCAGTGTTGCTGCACCTGTGAAAGCGCTTCCAAGGAAGGGGGCTGGCTAGCAACAGCTTTCAGTGCTGGCACTTTTCATCTCTGAGCAATTGCTCCACGTTTGCAATTTCTCAGCTCGTGTCTACGAGACGGAAAGAGAATGACAGTGACGTTTGGTGGGTAGAGAAGCGCAAAGCCCCAGTGTTACTGCGCCTGTGAAAGCGCTTCCAAGGAAGGGTGCTGGCTAGCAACAGCTTTCAGTGCTGGCACTTTTCATCTCTGAGCAATTGCTCGACGTTTGCAATTTCTCACCTGAGCTCTCTTTAGATTGTGCGAGAGGATGAGCAGAAGATTAGGTGGCTAGAGAAGCCCAGAGCCCCAGTGTTCTTAGGCCTACAAAAGCGCTTCCAAGGAAGGGGGCTGGCTAGCAACAGCTTTCAGTGCTGGCACTTTTCATCTCTGAGCAATTGCTCGACGTTTGCAATTTCTCAGCTCGTGTCTGCGAGACGGAAAGAGAAGGACCGTGACGTTTGGTGGGTAGAGAAGCGCAAAGCCCCAGTGTTGCTGCGCCTGTGAAAGCGCTTCCAAGGAAGGGTGCTGGATAGCAACAGCTTTCAGTGCTGGCACTTTTCCTCTCTGAGCAATTGCTCGACGTTTGCAATTTCTCACCTGAACTCTCTTTAGAGTGCGCGAGAGGATGAGCAGAAGATTAGGTGGCTAGAGAAGCCCAGAGCCCCAGTGTTCTTAGGTCTACAAAAGCGCTTCCAAGGAAGGGTGCTGGCTAGCAACAGCTTTCAGTGCTGGCACTTTTCATCTCTGAGCAATTGCTCGACGTTTGCAATTTCTCAGCTCGTGTCTGCGAGACGGAAAGAGAATGTCCGTGACGTTTGGTGGCTAGAGAAGCGCAAAGCCCCAGTGTTGCTGCGCCTGTGAAAGCGCTTCCAAGGAAGGGGGCTGGCTAGCAACAGCTTTCAGTGCTGGCACTTTTCATCTCTGAGCAATTGCTCGACGTTTGCAATTTCTCACCTGAGCTCTCTTTAGAGTGCGCGAGAGGATGAGCAGAAGATTAGGTGGCTAGAGAAGTCCAGAGCCCCAGTGTGCTTAGGTCTACAAAAGCGCTTCCAAGGAAGGGTGCTGCCTAGCAACAGCTTTCAGTGCTGGCACTTTTCATCTCTGAGCAATTGCTCGACGTTTGCAATTTCTCAGCTCGTGTCTACGAGACGGAAAGAGAAGGACCGTGACGTTTGGTGGCTAGAGAAGCGCAAAGCCCCAGTGTTACTGCGCCTGTGAAAGCGCTTCCAAGGAAGGGTGCTGGCTAGCAAGAGCTTTCAGTGCTGGCACTTTTCATCTCTGAGCAATTGCTCGACGTTTGCAATTTCTCAGCTCGTGTCTACGAGACGGAGAGATAGTGACCGTGACGTTTGGTGGCTAGAGAAGCGCAAAGCCCCAGTGTTGCTGCACCTGTGAAAGCGCTTCCAAGGAAGGGGGCTGGCTAGCAACAGCTTTCAGTGCTGGCACTTTTCATCTCTGAGCAATTGCTCGACGTTTGCAATTTCTCAGCTCGTGTCTACGAGACGGAAAGAGAATGACAGTGACGTTTGGTGGGTAGAGAAGCGCAAAGCCCCAGTGTTACTGCGCCTGTGAAAGCGCTTCCAAGGAAGGGTGCTGGCTAGCAACAGCTTTCAGTGCTGGCACTTTTCATCTCTGAGCAATTGCTCGACGTTTGCAATTTCTCACCTGAGCTCTCTTTAGATTGTGCGAGAGGATGAGCAGAAGATTAGGTGGCTAGAGAAGCCCAGAGCCCCAGTGTTCTTAGGCCTACAAAAGCGCTTCCAAGGAAGGGGGCTGGCTAGCAACAGCTTTCAGTGCTGGCACTTTTCATCTCTGAGCAATTGCTCGACGTTTGCAATTTCTCAGCTCGTGTCTGCGAGACGGAAAGAGAAGGACCGTGACGTTTGGTGGGTAGAGAAGCGCAAAGCCCCAGTGTTGCTGCGCCTGTGAAAGCGCTTCCAAGGAAGGGTGCTGGCTAGCAACAGCTTTCAGTGCTGGCACTTTTCATCTCTGAGCAATTGCTCGACGTTTGCAATTTCTCACCTGAACTCTCTTTAGAGTGCGCGAGAGGATGAGCAGAAGATTAGGTGGCTAGAGAAGCCCAGAGCCCCAGTGTTCTTAGGTCTACAAAAGCGCTTCCAAGGAAGGGGGCTGGCTAGCAACAGCTTTCAGTGCTGGCACTTTTCCTCTATGAGCAATTGCTCGACGTTTGCAATTTCTCAGCTCGTGTCTGCGAGACGGAAAGAGAAGGACCGTGACGTTTGGTGGCTAGAGAAGCGCAAAGCCCCAGTGTTGCTGCGCCTGTGAAAGCGCTTCCAAGGAAGGGTGCTGGCTAGCAAGAGCTTTCAGTGCTGGCACTTTTCATCTCTGAGCAATTGCTCGACGTTTGCAATTTCTCAGCTCGTGTCTACGAGACGGAGAGATAGTGACCGTGACGTTTGGTGGCTAGAGAAGCGCAAAGCCCCAGTGTTGCTGCACCTGTGAAAGCGCTTCCAAGGAAGGGGGCTGGCTAGCAACAGCTTTCAGTGCTGGCACTTTTCATCTCTGAGCAATTGCTCGACGTTTGCAATTTCTCAGCTCGTGTCTACGAGACGGAAAGAGAATGACAGTGACGTTTGGTGGGTAGAGAAGCGCAAAGCCCCAGTGTTACTGCGCCTGTGAAAGCGCTTCCAAGGAAGGGTGCTGGCTAGCAACAGCTTTCAGTGCTGGCACTTTTCATCTCTGAGCAATTGCTCGACGTTTGCAATTTCTCACCTGAGCTCTCTTTAGAGTGCGCGAGAGGATGAGCAGAAGATTAGGTGGCTAGAGAAGCCCAGAGCCCCAGTGTTCTTAGGCCTACAAAAGCGCTTCCAAGGAAGGGGGCTGGCTAGCAACAGCTTTCAGTGCTGGCACTTTTCATCTCTGAGCAATTGCTCGACGTTTGCAATTTCTCAGCTCGTGTCTGCGAGACGGAAAGAGAAGGACCGTGACGTTTGGTGGGTAGAGAAGCGCAAAGCCCCAGTGTTGCTGCGCCTGTGAAAGCGCTTCCAAGGAAGGGGGCTGGCTAGCAACAGCTTTCAGTGCTGGCACTTTTCATCTCTGAGCAATTGCTCGACGTTTGCAATTTCTCACCTGAACTCTCTTTAGAGTGCGCGAGAGGATGAGCAGAAGATTAGGTGGCTAGAGAAGCCCAGAGCCCCAGTGTTCTTAGGTCTACAAAAGCGCTTCCAAGGAAGGGTGCTGGCTAGCAACAGCTTTCAGTGCTGGCACTTTTCATCTCTGAGCAATTGCTCCACGTTTGCAATTTCTCAGCTTGTGTCTGCGAGACGGAAAGAGAATGTCCGTGACGTTTGGTGGCTAGAGAAGCGCAAAGCCCCAGTGTTGCTGCGCCTGTGAAAGCGCTTCCAAGGAAGGGGGCTGGCTAGCAACAGCTTTCAGTGCTGGCACTTTTCATCTCTGAGCAATTGCTCGACGTTTGCAATTTCTCACCTGAGCTCTCTTTAGAGTGCGCGAGAGGATGAGCAGAAGATTAGGTGGCTAGAGAAGTCCAGAGCCCCAGTGTGCTTAGGTCTACAAAAGCGCTTCCAAGGAAGGGTGCTGGCTAGCAACAGCTTTCAGTGCTGGCACTTTTCATCTCTGAGCAATTGCTCGACGTTTGCAATTTCTCAGCTCGTGTCTACGAGACGGAAAGAGAAGGACCGTGACGTTTGGTGGCTAGAGAAGCGCAAAGCCCCAGTGTTGCTGCGCCTGTGAAAGCGCTTCCAAGGAAGGGTGCTGGCTAGCAACAGCTTTCAGTGCTGGCATTTTCATCTCTGAGCAATTGCTCGACGTTTGCAATTCCTCAGCTCGTGTCTACGAGACGGAAAGAGAAGGACCGTGACGTTTGGTGGCTAGAGAAGCGCAAAGCCCCAGTGTTGCTGCGCCTGTGAAAGCGCTTCCAAGGAAGGGGGCTGGCTAGCAACAGCTTTCAGTGCTGGCACTTTTCATCTCTGAGCAATTGCTCGACGTTTGCAATTTCTCAGCTCGTGTCTACGAGACGGAGAGATAGTGACTGTGACATTTGGTGGCTAGAGAAGCGCAAAGCCCCAGTGTTACTGCGCCTGTGAAAGCGCTTCCAAGGAAGGGTGCTGGCTAGCAAGAGCTTTCAGTGCTGGCACTTTTCATCTCTGAGCAATTGCTCGACATTTGCAATTTCTCACCTGAGCTCTCTTTAGAGTGCGCGAGAGGATGAGCAGAAGATTAGGTGGCTAGAGAAGACCAGAGCCCCAGTGTGCTTAGGCCTACAAAAGCGCTTCCAAGGAAGGGTGCTGCCTAGCAACAGCTTTCAGTGCTGGCACTTTTCATCTCTGAGCAATTGCTCCACGTTTGCAATTTCTCAGCTCGTGTCTACGAGACGGAAAGAGAAGGACCGTGACGTTTGGTGGGTAGAGAAGCGCAAAGCCCCAGTGTTACTGCGCCTGTGAAAGCGCTTCCAAGGAAGGGTGCTGGCTAGCAACAGCTTTCAGTGCTGGCACTTTTCATCTCTGAGCAATTGCTCGACGTTTGCAATTTCTCGCCTGAGCTCTCTTTAGAGTGCGCGAGAGGATGAGCAGAAGATTCGGTGGCTAGAGAAGCCCAGAGCCCCAGTGTTCTTAGGCCTACAAAAGCGCTTCCAAGGAAGGGGGCTGGCTAGCAACAGCTTTCAGTGCTGGCACTTTTCATCTCTGAGCAATTGCTCGACGTTTGCAATTTCTGAGCTCGTGTCTACGAGACGGAGAGATAGTGACCGTGACGTTTGGTGAGTAGAGAAGCGCAAAGCCCCAGTGTTGCTGCACCTGTGAAAGCGCTTCCAAGGAAGGGTGCTGGCTAGCAACAGCTTTCAGTGCTGGCACTTTTCATCTCTGAGCAATTGCTCGACGTTTGCAATTTCTCAGCTCGTGTCTACGAGACGGAAAGAGAAGGACCGTGACGTTTGGTGGGTAGAGAAGCGCAAAGCCCCAGTGTTACTGCGCCTGTGAAAGCGCTTCCAAGGAAGGGTGCTGGCTAGCAACAGCTTTCAGTGCTGGCACTTTTCATCTCTGAGCAATTGCTCGACGTTTGCAATTTCTCAGCTCGTGTCTACGAGACGGAGAGATAGTGACCGTGACGTTTGGTGGGTAGAGAAGCGCAAAGCCCCAGTGTTGCTGCACCTGTGAAAGCGCTTCCAAGGAAGGGGGCTGCCTAGCAACAGCTTTCAGTGCTGGCACTTTTCATCTCTGAGCAATTGCTCGACGTTTGCAATTTCTCACCTGAGCTCTCTTTAGAGTGTGCGAGAGGATGAGCAGAAGATTAGGTGGCTAGAGAAGCCCAGAGCCCCAGTGTTCTTAGGCCTACAAAAGCGCTTCCAAGGAAGGGGGCTGGCTAGCAACAGCTTTCAGTGCTGGCACTTTTCATCTCTGAGCAATTGCTCGACGTTTGCAATTTCTCAGCTCGTGTCTAGGAGACGGAAAGAGAAGGACCGTGACGTTTGGTGGCTAGAGAAGCGCAAAGCCCCAGTGTTGCTGCGCCTGTGAAAGCGCTTCCAAGGAAGGGGGCTGGCTAGCAACAGCTTTCAGTGCTGGCACTTTTCATCTCTGAGCAATTGCTCGACGTTTGCAATTTCTCACCTGAACTCTCTTTAGAGTGCGCGAGAGGATGAGCAGAAGATGAGGTGGCTAGAGAAGCCCAGAGCCCCAGTGTTCTTAGGCCTACAAAAGCGCTTCCAAGGAAGGGTGCTGGCTAGCAAGAGCTTTCAGTGCTGGCACTTTTCATCTCTGAGCAATTGCTCGACGTTTGCAATTTCTCAGCTTGTGTCTTGGAGACGGAAAGAGAATGTCCGTGACATTTGGTGGGTAGAGAAGCGCAAAGCCCCAGTGTTGCTGCGCCTGTGAAAGCGCTTCCAAGGAAGGGGGCTGGCTAGCAACAGCTTTCAGTGCTGGCACTTTTCATCTCTGAGCAATTGCTCGACGTTTGCAATTTCTCACCTGAGCTCTCTTTAGAGTGCGCGAGAGGATGAGCAGAAGATTAGGTGGCTAGAGAAGTCCAGAGCCCCAGTGTGCTTAGGTCTACAAAAGTGCTTCCAAGGAAGGGTGCTGGATAGTAACAGCTTTCAGTGCTGGCACTTTTCATCTCTGAGCAATTGCTGGACGTTTGCAATTTCTCAGCTCGTGTCTACAAGACGGAAAGAGAAGGACCGTGATGTTTGGTGGGTAGAGAAGCGCAAAGCCCCAGTGTTGCTGCGCCTGTGAAAGCGCTTCCAAGGAAGGGTGCTGCCTAGCAACAGCTTTCAGTGCTGGCACTTTTCCTCTCTGAGCAATTGCTCGACGTTTGCAATTTCTCAGCTCGTGTCTACGAGACGGAAAGAGAAGGACCGTGATGTTTGGTGGGTAGAGAAGCGCAAAGCCCCAGTGTTGCTGCGCCTGTGAAAGCGCTTCCAAGGAAGGGGGCTGGCTAGCAACAGCTTTCAGTGCTGGCACTTTTCATCTCTGAGCAATTGCTCGACGTTTGCAATTTCTCAGCTCGTGTCTACGAGACGGAAAGAGAAGGACCGTGACGTTTGGTGGCTAGAGAAGCGCAAAGCCCCAGTGTTGCTGCGCCTGTGAAAGCGCTTCCAAGGAAGGGGGCTGGCTAGCAACAGCTTTCAGTGCTGGCACTTTTCATCTCTGAGCAATTGCTCGACGTTTGCAATTTCTCAGCTCGTGTCTACGAGACGGAAAGAGAATGACCGTGACATTTGGTGGCTAGAGAAGCGCAAAGCCCCAGTGTTACTGCGCCTGTGAAAGCGCTTCCAAGGAAGGGTGCTGGCTAGCAACAGCTTTCAGTGCTGGCACTTTTCATCTCTGAGCAATTGCTCGACGTTTGCAATTTCTCACCTGAGCTCTCTTTAGAGTGCGCGAGAGGATGAGCAGAAGATTAGGTGGCTAGAGAAGCCCAGAGCCCCAGTGTGCTTAGGCCTACAAAAGCGCTTCCAAGGAAGGGTGCTGCCTAGCAACAGCTTTCAGTGCTGGCACTTTTCATCTCTGAGCAATTGCTGGACGTTTGCAATTTCTCAGCTCGTGTCTACGAGACGGAAAAAGAAGGACCGTGACGTTTGGTGGGTAGAGAAGCGCAAAGCCCCAGTGTTGCTGCGCCTGTGAAAGCGCTTCCAAGGAAGGGTGCTGGCTAGCAACAGCTTTCAGTGCTGGCACTTTTCATCTCTGAGCAATTGCTCGACGTTTGCAATTTCTCACCTGAGCTCTCTTTAGAGTGCGCGAGAGGATGAGCAGAAGATTAGGTGGCTAGAGAAGTCCAGAGCCCCAGTGTGCTTAGGTCTACAAAAGCGCTTCCAAGGAAGGGTGCTGGATAGTAACAGCTTTCAGTGCTGGCACTTTTCATCTCTGAGCAATTGCTGGACGTTTGCAATTTCTCAGCTCGTGTCTACAAGACGGAAAGAGAAGGACCGTGATGTTTGGTGGGTAGAGAAGCGCAAAGCCCCAGTGTTGCTGCGCCTGTGAAAGCGCTTCCAAGGAAGGGTGCTGGCTAGCAACAGCTTTCAGTGCTGGCACTTTTCCTCTCTGAGCAATTGCTCGACGTTTGCAATTTCTCAGCTCGTGTCTACGAGACGGAAAGAGAAGGACCGTGATGTTTGGTGGCTAGAGAAGCGCAAAGCCCCAGTGTTGCTGCGCCTGTGAAAGCGCTTCCAAGGAAGGGTGCTGGCTAGCAACAGCTTTCAGTGCTGGCACTTTTCATCTCTGAGCAATTGCTCGACGTTTGCAATTTCTCAGCTCGTGTCTACGAAACGGAAAGAGAAGGACCGTGACGTTTGGTGGCTAGAGAAGCGCAAAGCCCCAGTGTTGCTGCGCCTGTGAAAGCGCTTCCAAGGAAGGGGGCTGGCTAGCAACAGCTTTCAGTGCTGGCACTTTTCATCTCTGAGCAATTGCTCGACGTTTGCAATTTCTCAGCTCGTGTCTACGAGACGGAAAGAGAATGACCGTGACATTTGGTGGCTAGAGAAGCGCAAAGCCCCAGTGTTACTGCGCCTGTGAAAGCGCTTCCAAGGAAGGGTGCTGGCTAGCAACAGCTTTCAGTGCTGGCACTTTTCATCTCTGAGCAATTGCTCGACGTTTGCAATTTCTCACCTGAGCTCTCTTTAGAGTGCGCGAGAGGATGAGCAGAAGATTAGGTGGCTAGAGAAGCCCAGAGCCCCAGTGTGCTTAGGCCTACAAAAGCGCTTCCAAGGAAGGGTGCTGCCTAGCAACAGCTTTCAGTGCTGGCACTTTTCATCTCTGAGCAATTGCTGGACGTTTGCAATTTCTCAGCTCGTGTCTACGAGACGGAAAGAGAAGGACCGTGACGTTTGGTGGGTAGAGAAGCGCAAAGCCCCAGTGTTGCTGCGCCTGTGAAAGCGCTTCCAAGGAAGGGTGCTGGCTAGCAACAGCTTTCAGTGCTGGCACTTTTCATCTCTGAGCAATTGCTCGACGTTTGCAATTTCTCACCTCGTGTCTACGAGACGGAGAGATAGTGACCGTGACATTTGGTGGCTAGAGAAGCGCAAAGCCCCAGTGTTACTGCGCCTGTGAAAGCGCTTCCAAGGAAGGGTGCTGGCTAGCAACAGCTTTCAGTGCTGGCACTTTTCATCTCTGAGCAATTGCTCGACATTTGCAATTTCTCACCTGAGCTCTCTTTAGAGTGCGCGAGAGGATGAGCAGAAGATTAGGTGGCTAGAGAAGCCCAGAGCCCCAGTGTGCTTAGGCCTACAAAAGCGCTTCCAAGGAAGGGTGCTGCCTAGCAACAGCTTTCAGTGCTGGCACTTTTCCTCTCTGAGCAATTGCTCCACGTTTGCAATTTCTCAGCTCGTGTCTACGAGACGGAAAGAGAAGGACCGTGACGTTTGGTGGGTAGAGAAGCGCAAAGCCCCAGTGTTACTGCGCCTGTGAAAGCGCTTCCAAGGAAGGGTGCTGGCTAGCAACAGCTTTCAGTGCTGGCACTTTTCATCTCTGAGCAATTGCTCGACGTTTGCAATTTCTCACCTGAGCTCTCTTTAGAGTGCGCGAGAGGATGAGCAGAAGATTCGGTGGCTAGAGAAGCCCAGAGCCCCAGTGTTCTTAGGCCTACAAAAGCACTTCCAAGGAAGGGGGCTGGCTAGCAACAGCTTTCAGTGCTGGCACTTTTCATCTCTGAGCAATTGCTCGACGTTTGCAATTTCTCAGCTCGTGTCTACGAGACGGAGAGATAGTGACCGTGACGTTTGGTGGCTAGAGAAGCGCAAAGCCCCAGTGTTGCTGCACCTGTGAAAGCGCTTCCAAGGAAGGGTGCTGGCTAGCAACAGCTTTCAGTGCTGGCACTTTTCATCTCTGAGCAATTGCTCGATGTTTGCAATTTCTCAGCTCGTGTCTACGAGACGGAAAGAGAAGGACCGTGACGTTTGGTGGCTAGAGAAGCGCAAAGCCCCAGTGTTACTGCGCCTGTGAAAGCGCTTCCAAGGAAGGGTGCTGGCTAGCAACAGCTTTCAGTGCTGGCACTTTTCATCTCTGAGCAATTGCTCGACGTTTGCAATTTCTCAGCTCGTGTCTACGAGACGGAGAGATAGTGACCGTGACGTTTGGTGGGTAGAGAAGCGCAAAGCCCCAGTGTTGCTGCGCCTGTGAAAGCGCTTCCAAGGAAGGGGGCTGCCTAGCAACAGCTTTCAGTGCTGGCACTTTTCATCTCTGAGCAATTGCTCGACGTTTGCAATTTCTCACCTCGTGTCTACGAGACGGAAAGAGAAGGACCGTGACGTTTGGTGGCTAGAGAAGCGCAAAGCCCCAGTGTTACTGCGCCTGTGAAAGCGCTTCCAAGGAAGGGTGCTGGCTAGCAACAGCTTTCAGTGCTGGCACTTTTCATCTCTGAGCAATTGCTCGACGTTTGCAATTTCTCAGCTCGTGTCTACGAGACGGAGAGATAGTGACCGTGACGTTTGGTGGCTAGAGAAGCGCAAAGCCCCAGTGTTGCTGCGCCTGTGAAAGCGCTTCCAAGGAAGGGTGCTGGCTAGCAACAGCTTTCAGTGCTGGCACTTTTCATCTCTGAGCAATTGCTCGACGTTTGCAATTTCTCACCTGAGCTCTCTTTAGAGTGTGCGAGAGGATGAGCAGAAGATTAGGTGGCTAGAGAAGCGCAAAGCCCCAGTGTTCTTAGGCCTACAAAAGCGCTTCCAAGGAAGGGGGCTGGCTAGCAACAGCTTTCAGTGCTGGCACTTTTCCTCTCTGAGCAATTGCTCGACGTTTGCAATTTCTCAGCTCGTGTCTGCGAGACGGAAAGAGAAGGACCGTGACGTTTGGTGGGTAGAGAAGCGCAAAGCCCCAGTGTTGCTGCGCCTGTGAAAGCGCTTCCAAGGAAGGGTGCTGGCTAGCAACAGCTTTCAGTGCTGGCACTTTTCATCTCTGAGCAATTGCTCGACGTTTGCAATTTCTCACCTGAACTCTCTTTAGAGTGCGCGAGAGGATGAGCAGAAGATGAGGTGGCTAGAGAAGCCCAGAGCCCCAGTGTTCTTAGGCCTACAAAAGCGCTTCCAAGGAAGGGTGCTGGATAGTAACAGCTTTCAGTGCTGGCACTTTTCATCTCTGAGCAATTGCTCGACGTTTGCAATTTCTCAGCTCGTGTCTACAAGACGGAAAGAGAAGGACCGTGATGTTTGGTGGGTAGAGAAGCGCAAAGCCCCAGTGTTGCTGCGCCTGTGAAAGCGCTTCCAAGGAAGG
The DNA here is from genome assembly GCA_037962945.1 of Sarcoramphus papa. NCBI lineage: Eukaryota > Metazoa > Chordata > Aves > Accipitriformes > Cathartidae > Sarcoramphus > Sarcoramphus papa. The sequence continues at coordinate 14,658,495 of CM075595.1, read as the reverse complement.
GTGCTGGCTAGCAACAGCTTTCAGTGCTGGCACTTTTCCTCTCTGAGCAATTGCTCGACGTTTGCAATTTCTCAGCTCGTGTCTACGAGACGGAAAGAGAAGGACCGTGATGTTTGGTGGGTAGAGAAGCGCAAAGCCCCAGTGTTGCTGCGCCTGTGAAAGCGCTTCCAAGGAAGGGGGCTGGCTAGCAACAGCTTTCAGTGCTGGCACTTTTCATCTCTGAGCAATTGCTCGACGTTTGCAATTTCTCAGCTCGTGTCTACGAGACGGAAAGAGAAGGACCGTGACGTTTGGTGGCTAGAGAAGCGCAAAGCCCCAGTGTTGCTGCGCCTGTGAAAGCGCTTCCAAGGAAGGGTGCTGGCTAGCAACAGCTTTCAGTGCTGGCACTTTTCATCTCTGAGCAATTGCTCGACGTTTGCAATTTCTCAGCTCGTGTCTACGAGACGGAAAGAGAATGACCGTGACATTTGGTGGCTAGAGAAGCGCAAAGCCCCAGTGTTACTGCGCCTGTGAAAGCGCTTCCAAGGAAGGGTGCTGGCTAGCAACAGCTTTCAGTGCTGGCACTTTTCATCTCTGAGCAATTGCTCGACGTTTGCAATTTCTCACCTGAGCTCTCTTTAGAGTGCGCGAGAGGATGAGCAGAAGATTAGGTGGCTAGAGAAGCCCAGAGCCCCAGTGTGCTTAGGCCTACAAAAGCGCTTCCAAGGAAGGGTGCTGCCTAGCAACAGCTTTCAGTGCTGGCACTTTTCATCTCTGAGCAATTGCTGGACGTTTGCAATTTCTCAGCTCGTGTCTACGAGACGGAAAGAGAAGGACCGTGACGTTTGGTGGGTAGAGAAGCGCAAAGCCCCAGTGTTGCTGCGCCTGTGAAAGCGCTTCCAAGGAAGGGTGCTGGCTAGCAACAGCTTTCAGTGCTGGCACTTTTCATCTCTGAGCAATTGCTCGACGTTTGCAATTTCTCAGCTCGTGTCTACGAGACGGAGAGATAGTGACCGTGACATTTGGTGGCTAGAGAAGCGCAAAGCCCCAGTGTTACTGCGCCTGTGAAAGCGCTTCCAAGGAAGGGTGCTGGCTAGCAACAGCTTTCAGTGCTGGCACTTTTCATCTCTGAGCAATTGCTCGACATTTGCAATTTCTCACCTGAGCTCTCTTTAGAGTGCGCGAGAGGATGAGCAGAAGATTAGGTGGCTAGAGAAGCCCAGAGCCCCAGTGTGCTTAGGCCTACAAAAGCGCTTCCAAGGAAGGGTGCTGCCTAGCAACAGCTTTCAGTGCTGGCACTTTTCATCTCTGAGCAATTGCTCGACGTTTGCAATTTCTCAGCTCGTGTCTACGAGACGGAAAGAGAAGGACCGTGACGTTTGGTGGCTAGAGAAGCGCAAAGCCCCAGTGTTACTGCGCCTGTGAAAGCGCTTCCAAGGAAGGGTGCTGGCTAGCAACAGCTTTCAGTGCTGGCACTTTTCATCTCTGAGCAATTGCTCGACGTTTGCAATTTCTCAGCTCGTGTCTACGAGACGGAGAGATAGTGACCGTGACGTTTGGTGGGTAGAGAAGCGCAAAGCCCCAGTGTTGCTGCACCTGTGAAAGCGCTTCCAAGGAAGGGTGCTGGCTAGCAACTACTTTCAGTGCTGGCACTTTTCATCTCTGAGCAATTGCTCGACGTTTGCAATTTCTCAGCTCGTGTCTACGAGACGGAGAGATAGTGACCGTGACGTTTGGTGGCTAGAGAAGCGCAAAGCCCCAGTGTTGCTGCGCCTGTGAAAGCGCTTCCAAGGAAGGGTGCTGGCTAGCAACAGCTTTCAGTGCTGGCACTTTTCATCTCTGAGCAATTGCTCGACGTTTGCAATTTCTCACCTGAGCTCTCTTTAGAGTGCGCGAGAGGATGAGCAGAAGATTCGGTGGCTAGAGAAGCCCAGAGCCCCAGTGTTCTTAGGCCTACAAAAGCACTTCCAAGGAAGGGGGCTGGCTAGCAACAGCTTTCAGTGCTGGCACTTTTCATCTCTGAGCAATTGCTGGACGTTTGCAATTTCTCAGCTCGTGTCTACGAGACGGAGAGATAGTGACCGTGACGTTTGGTGGCTAGAGAAGCGCAAAGCCCCAGTGTTGCTGCACCTGTGAAAGCGCTTCCAAGGAAGGGTGCTGCCTAGCAACAGCTTTCAGTGCTGGCACTTTTCATCTCTGAGCAATTGCTCGATGTTTGCAATTTCTCAGCTCGTGTCTACGAGACGGAAAGAGAAGGACCGTGACGTTTGGTGGGTAGAGAAGCGCAAAGCCCCAGTGTTACTGCGCCTGTGAAAGCGCTTCCAAGGAAGGGTGCTGGCTAGCAACAGCTTTCAGTGCTGGCACTTTTCATCTCTGAGCAATTGCTCGACGTTTGCAATTTCTCAGCTCGTGTCTACGAGACGGAGAGATAGTGACCGTGACGTTTGGTGGGTAGAGAAGCGCAAAGCCCCAGTGTTGCTGCGCCTGTGAAAGCGCTTCCAAGGAAGGGGGCTGCCTAGCAACAGCTTTCAGTGCTGGCACTTTTCATCTCTGAGCAATTGCTCGACGTTTGCAATTTCTCACCTCGTGTCTACGAGACGGAAAGAGAATGACAGTGACGTTTGGTGGCTAGAGAAGCGCAAAGCCCCAGTGTTGCTGCGCCTGTGAAAGCGCTTCCAAGGAAGGGTGCTGGCTAGCAACAGCTTTCAGTGCTGGCACTTTTCATCTCTGAGCAATTGCTCGACGTTTGCAATTTCTCACCTGAGCTCTCTTTAGAGTGTGCGAGAGGATGAGCAGAAGATTAGGTGGCTAGAGAAGCCCAGAGCCCCAGTGTTCTTAGGCCTACAAAAGCGCTTCCAAGGAAGGGTGCTGGCTAGCAACAGCTTTCAGTGCTGGCACTTTTCATCTCTGAGCAATTGCTGGACGTTTGCAATTTCTCACCTGAGCTCTCTTTAGAGTGCGCGAGAGGATGAGCAGAAGATTAGGTGGCTAGAGAAGCCCAGAGCCCCAGTGTGCTTAGGCCTACAAAAGCGCTTCCAAGGAAGGGTGCTGCCTAGCAACAGCTTTCAGTGCTGGCACTTTTCATCTCTGAGCAATTGCTCGACGTTTGCAATTTCTCAGCTCGTGTCTACGAGACGGAAAGAGAAGGACCGTGACGTTTGGTGGCTAGAGAAGCGCAAAGCCCCAGTGTTACTGCGCCTGTGAAAGCGCTTCCAAGGAAGGGTGCTGGCTAGCAAGAGCTTTCAGTGCTGGCACTTTTCATCTCTGAGCAATTGCTCCACGTTTGCAATTTCTCAGCTCGTGTCTACGAGACGGAGAGATAGTGACCGTGACGTTTGGTGGCTAGAGAAGCGCAAAGCCCCAGTGTTGCTGCACCTGTGAAAGCGCTTCCAAGGAAGGGTGCTGGCTAGCAACAGCTTTCAGTGCTGGCACATTTCATCTCTGAGCAATTGCTCGACGTTTGCAATTTCTCCCCTGAGCTCTCTTTAGAGTGCGCGAGAGGATGAGCAGAAGATTAGGTGGCTAGAGAAGCCCAGAGCCCCAGTGTGCTTAGGCCTACAAAAGTGCTTCCAAGGAAGGGTGCTGGCTAGCAACAGCTTTCAGTGCTGGCACTTTTCATCTCTGAGCAATTGCTCGACGTTTGCAATTTCTCAGCTCGTGTCTAGGAGACGGAAAGAGAAGGACCGTGACGTTTGGTGGCTAGAGAAGCGCAAAGCCCCAGTGTTGCTGCGCCTGTGAAAGCGCTTCCAAGGAAGGGTGCTGGCTAGCAACAGCTTTCAGTGCTGGCACTTTTCATCTCTGAGCAATTGCTCGACGTTTGCAATTTCTCACCTGAGCTCTCTTTAGAGTGCGCGAGAGGATGAGCAGAAGATTAGGTGGCTAGAGAAGTCCAGAGCCCCAGTGTGCTTAGGCCTACAAAAGAGATTCCAAGGAAGGGGGCTGGCTAGCAACAGCTTTCAGTGCTGGCACTTTTCATCTCTGAGCAATTGCTCGACGTTTGCAATTTCTCAGCTCGTGTCTACGAGACGGAGAGATAGTGACCGTGACGTTTGGTGGGTAGAGAAGCGCAAAGCCCCAGTGTTGCTGCACCTGTGAAAGCGCTTCCAAGGAAGGGGGCTGCCTAGCAACAGCTTTCAGTGCTGGCACTTTTCATCTCTGAGCAATTGCTGGACGTTTGCAATTTCTCAGCTCGTGTCTACGAGACGGAAAGAGAATGACCGTGACGTTTGGTGGCTAGAGAAGCGCAAAGCCCCTGTGTTGCTGCGCCTGTGAAAGCGCTTCCAAGGAAGGGTGCTGGCTAGCAACAGCTTTCAGTGCTGGCACTTTTCATCTCTGAGCAATTGCTCGACGTTTGCAATTTCTCACCTGAGCTCTCTTTAGAGTGTGCGAGAGGATGAGCAGAAGATTAGGTGGCTAGAGAAGCCCAGAGCCCCAGTGTTCTTAGGTCTACAAAAGCGCTTCCAAGGAAGGGTGCTGGCTAGCAACAGCTTTCAGTGCTGGCACTTTTCATCTCTGAGCAATTGCTCGACGTTTGCAATTTCTGAGCTCGTGTCTACGAGACGGAAAGAGAAGGACCGTGACGTTTGGTGGGTAGAGAAGCGCAAAGCCCCAGTGTTGCTGCGCCTGTGAAAGCGCTTCCAAGGAAGGGTGCTGGCTAGCAAGAGCTTTCAGTGCTGGCACTTTTCATCTCTGAGCAATTGCTCGACGTTTGCAATTTCTCACCTGAACTCTCTTTAGAGTGCGCGAGAGGATGAGCAGAAGATTAGGTGGCTAGAGAAGCCCAGAGCCCCAGTGTTCTTAGGCCTACAAAAGCGCTTCCAAGGAAGGGTGCTGGCTAGCAACAGCTTTCAGTGCTGGCACTTTTCATCTCTGAGCAATTGCTCGACGTTTGCAATTTCTCAGCTTGTGTCTTGGAGACGGAAAGAGAAGGACCATGACGTTTGGTGGCTAGAGAAGCGCAAAGCCCCAGTGTTGCTGCGCCTGTGAAAGCGCTTCCAAGGAAGGGGGCTGCCTAGCAACAGCTTTCAGTGCTGGCACTTTTCATCTCTGAGCAATTGCTGGGCATTTGCAATTTCTCACCTGAGCTCTCTTTAGAGTGCGCGAGAGGATGAGCAGAAGATTAGGTGGCTAGAGAAGCCCAGAGCCCCAGTGTGCTTAGGCCTACAAAAGCGCTTCCAAAGAAGGGTGCTGGCTAGCAACAGCTTTCAGTGCTGGCACTTTTCATCTCTGAGCAATTGCTCGACGTTTGCAATTTCTCAGCTCGTGTCTACGAGACGGAAAGAGAAGGACCGTGACGTTTGGTGGCTAGAGAAGCGCAAAGCCCCAGTGTTGCTGCGCCTGTGAAAGCGCTTCCAAGGAAGGGTGCTGGCTAGCAACAGCTTTCAGTGCTGGCACTTTTCATCTCTGAGCAATTGCTCGACGTTTGCAATTTCTCAGCTCGTGTCTACGAGACGGAAAGAGAAGGACCGTGACGTTTGGTGGGTAGAGAAGCGCAAAGCCCCAGTGTTGCTGCGCCTGTGAAAGCGCTTCCAAGGAAGGGTGCTGGCTAGCAACAGCTTTCAGTGCTGGCACTTTTCATCTCTGAGCAATTGCTCGACGTTTGCAATTTCTCAGCTCGTGTCTACGAGACGGAGAGATAGTGACCGTGACGTTTGGTGGGTAGAGAAGCGCAAAGCCCCAGTGTTGCTGCGCCTGTGAAAGCGCTTCCAAGGAAGGGGGCTGGCTAGCAACAGCTTTCAGTGCTGGCACTTTTCATCTCTGAGCAATTGCTCGACGTTTGCAATTTCTCACCTCGTGTCTACGAGACGGAGATATAGTGACCGTGACGTTTCGTGGCTAGAGAAGCGCAAAGCCCCAGTGTTGCTGCACCTGTGAAAGCGCTTCCAAGGAAGGGTGCTGGCTAGCAACAGCTTTCAGTGCTGGCACTTTTCATCTCTGAGCAATTGCTCGATGTTTGCAATTTCTCACCTGAGCTCTCTTTAGAGTGCGCGAGAGGATGAGCAGAAGATGAGGTGGCTAGAGAAGCCCAGAGCCCCAGTGTTCTTAGGCCTACAAAAGCGCTTCCAAGGAAGGGTGCTGGCTAGCAACAGCTTTCAGTGCTGGCACTTTTCATCTCTGAGCAATTGCTCGACGTTTGCAATTTCTCACCTGAGCTCTCTTTAGAGTGCGCGAGAGGATGAGCAGAAGATTAGGTGGCTAGAGAAGCCCAGAGCCCCAGTGTTCTTAGGCCTACAAAAGCGCTTCCAAGGAAGGGTGCTGCCTAGCAACAGCTTTCAGTGCTGGCACTTTTCATCTCTGAGCAATTGCTCGACGTTTGCAATTTCTCAGCTCGTGTCTACGAGACGGAGAGATAGTGACCGTGACGTTTGGTGGCTAGAGAATCGCAAAGCCCCAGTGTTGCTGCACCTGTGAAAGCGCTTCCAAGGAAGGGGGCTGGCTAGCAACAGCTTTCAGTGCTGGCACTTTTCATCTCTGAGCAATTGCTCGACGTTTGCAATTTCTCAGCTCGTGTCTACGAGACGGAAAGAGAAGGACCGTGACGTTTGGTGGGTAGAGAAGCGCAAAGCCCCAGTGTTGCTGCGCCTGTGAAAGCGCTTCCAAGGAAGGGTGCTGGCTAGCAACAGCTTTCAGTGCTGGCACTTTTCATCTCTGAGCAATTGCTCGACGTTTGCAATTTCTCAGCTCGTGTCTACGAGACGGAGAGATAGTGACCGTGACGTTTGGTGGCTAGAGAAGCGCAAAGCCCCACTGTTGCTGCGTCTGTGAAAGCGCTTCCAAGGAAGGGTGCTGGCTAGCAACAGCTTTCAGTGCTGGCACTTTTCATCTCTGAGCAATTGCTCGACGTTTGCAATTTCTCACCTGAGCTCTCTTTAGAGTGCGCGAGAGGATGAGCAGAAGATTAGGTGGCTAGAGAAGTCCAGAGCCCCAGTGTGCTTAGGCCTACAAAAGCGCTTCCAAGGAAGGGGGCTGGCTAGCAACAGCTTTCAGTGCTGGCACTTTTCATCTCTGAGCAATTGCTCGACGTTTGCAATTTCTCAGCTCGTGTCTACGAGACGGAGAGATAGTGACCGTGACGTTTGGTGGCTAGAGAAGCGCAAAGCCCCAGTGTTGCTGCACCTGTGAAAGCGCTTCCAAGGAAGGGTGCTGGCTAGCAACAGCTTTCAGTGCTGGCACTTTTCATCTCTGAGCAATTGCTCGACGTTTGCAATTCCTCAGCTCATGTCTATGAGACGGAAAGAGAAGGACCGTGACGTTTGGTGGCTAGAGAAGCGCAAAGCCCCAGTGTTGCTGTGCCTGTGAAAGCGCTTCCAAGGAAGGGTGCTGGCTAGCAACAGTTTTCAGTGCTGACACTTTTCATCTCTGAGCAATTGCTCGACGTTTGCAATTTCTCAGCTCGTGTCTACGAGACTGAAAGAGAAGGACCGTGACGTTTGGTGGGTAGAGAAGCGCAAAGCCCCAGTGTTGCTGCGCCTGTGAAAGCGCTTCCAAGGAAGGGGGCTGGCTAGCAACAGCTTTCAGTGCTGGCACTTTTCATCTCTGAGCAATTGCTCGACGTTTGCAATTTCTCACCTGAACTCTCTTTAGAGTGCGCGAGAGGATGAGCAGAAGATTAGGTGGCTAGAGAAGCCCAGAGCCCCAGTGTTCTTAGGTCTACAAAAGCGCTTCCAAGGAAGGGTGCTGGCTAGCAACAGCTTTCAGTGCTGGCACTTTTCATCTCTGAGCAATTGCTCGACGTTTGCAATTTCTCAGCTTGTGTCTTGGAGACGGAAAGAGAATGACAGTGACATTTGGTGGGTAGAGAAGCGCAAAGCCCCAGTGTTGCTGCGCCTGTGAAAGCGCTTCCAAGGAAGGGGGCTGGCTAGCAACAGCTTTCAGTGCTGGCACTTTTCATCTCTGAGCAATTGCTCGACGTTTGCAATTTCTCAGCTCGTGTCTACGAGACGGAAAGAGAAGGACCGTGACGTTTGGTGGCTAGAGAAGCGCAAAGCCCCAGTGTTGCTGCGCCTGTGAAAGCGCTTCCAAGGAAGGGTGCTGGCTAGCAACAGCTTTCAGTGCTGGCACTTTTCATCTCTGAGCAATTGCTCGACGTTTGCAATTTCTCACCTGAGCTCTCTTTAGAGTGCGCGAGAGGATGAGCAGAAGATTAGGTGGCTAGAGAAGTCCAGAGCCCCAGTGTGCTTAGGCCTACAAAAGCGCTTCCAAGGAAGGGTGCTGGCTAGCAACAGCTTTCAGTGCTGGCACTTTTCATCTCTGAGCAATTGCTCGACGTTTGCAATTTCTCAGCTCGTGTCTACGAGACGGAGAGATAGTGACCGTGACGTTTGGTGGCTAGAGAAGCGCAAAGCCCCAGTGTTGCTGCACCTGTGAAAGCGCTTCCAAGGAAGGGGGCTGCCTAGCAACAGCTTTCAGTGCTGGCACTTTTCATCTCTGAGCAATTGCTGGACGTTTGCAATTTCTCAGCTCGTGTCTACGAGACGGAAAGAGAATGACCGTGACGTTTGGTGGCTAGAGAAGCGCAAAGCCCCTGTGTTGCTGCGCCTGTGAAAGCGCTTCCAAGGAAAGGTGCTGGCTAGCAACAGCTTTCAGTGCTGGCACTTTTCATCTCTGAGCAATTGCTCGACGTTTGCAATTTCTCACCTGAGCTCTCTTTAGAGTGTGCGAGAGGATGAGCAGAAGATTAGGTGGCTAGAGAAGCCCAGAGCCCCAGTGTTCTTAGGTCTACAAAAGCGCTTCCAAGGAAGGGTGCTGGCTAGCAACAGCTTTCAGTGCTGGCACTTTTCATCTCTGAGCAATTGCTCGACGTTTGCAATTTCTGAGCTCGTGTCTACGAGACGGAAAGAGAAGGACCGTGACGTTTGGTGGCTAGAGAAGCGCAAAGCCCCAGTGTTGCTGCGCCTGTGAAAGCGCTTCCAAGGAAGGGTGCTGGCTAGCAACAGCTTTCAGTGCTGGCACTTTTCATCTCTGAGCAATTGCTCGACGTTTGCAATTTCTCACCTGCACTCTCTTTAGAGTGCGCGAGAGGATGAGCAGAAGATTAGGTGGCTAGAGAAGCCCAGAGCCCCACTGTTCTTAGGCCTACAAAAGCGCTTCCAAGGAAGGGTGCTGGCTAGCAACAGCTTTCAGTGCTGGCACTTTTCATCTCTGAGCAATTGCTCGACGTTTGCAATTTCTCAGCTTGTGTCTTGGAGACGGAAAGAGAAGGACCATGACGTTTGGTGGGTAGAGAAGCGCAAAGCCCCAGTGTTGCTGCGCCTGTGAAAGCGCTTCCAAGGAAGGGTGCTGGCTAGCAAGAGCTTTCAGTGCTGGCACTTTTCATCTCTGAGCAATTGCTGGGCATTTGCAATTTCTCACCTGAGCTCTCTTTAGAGTGCGCGAGAGGATGAGCAGAAGATTAGGTGGCTAGAGAAGCCCAGAGCCCCAGTGTGCTTAGGCCTACAAAAGCGCTTCCAAAGAAGGGTGCTGGCTAGCAACAGCTTTCAGTGCTGGCACTTTTCATCTCTGAGCAATTGCTCGACGTTTGCAATTTCTCAGCTCGTGTCTACGAGACGGAAAGAGAAGGACCGTGACGTTTGGTGGGTAGAGAAGCGCAAAGCCCCAGTGTTGCTGCGCCTGTGAAAGCGCTTCCAAGGAAGGGTGCTGGCTAGCAACAGCTTTCAGTGCTGGCACTTTTCATCTCTGAGCAATTGCTCGACGTTTGCAATTTCTCAGCTCGTGTCTACGAGACGGAAAGAGAAGGACCGTGACGTTTGGTGGGTAGAGAAGCGCAAAGCCCCAGTGTTGCTGCGCCTGTGAAAGCGCTTCCAAGGAAGGGTGCTGGCTAGCAACAGCTTTCAGTGCTGGCACTTTTCATCTCTGAGCAATTGCTCGACGTTTGCAATTTCTCAGCTCGTGTCTACGAGACGGAGAGATAGTGACCGTGACGTTTGGTGGCTAGAGAAGCGCAAAGCCCCAGTGTTGCTGCGCCTGTGAAAGCGCTTCCAAGGAAGGGGGCTGGCTAGCAACAGCTTTCAGTGCTGGCACTTTTCATCTCTGAGCAATTGCTCGACGTTTGCAATTTCTCACCTCGTGTCTACGAGACGGAGAGATAGTGACCGTGACGTTTGGTGGCTAGAGAAGCGCAAAGCCCCAGTGTTGCTGCACCTGTGAAAGCGCTTCCAAGGAAGGGTGCTGGCTAGCAACAGCTTTCAGTGCTGGCACTTTTCATCTCTGAGCAATTGCTCGATGTTTGCAATTTCTCACCTGAGCTCTCTTTAGAGTGCGCGAGAGGATGAGCAGAAGATTCGGTGGCTAGAGAAGCCCAGAGCCCCAGTGTTCTTAGGCCTACAAAAGCGCTTCCAAGGAAGGGTGCTGGCTAGCAACAGCTTTCAGTGCTGGCACTTTTCATCTCTGAGCAATTGCTCGACGTTTGCAATTTCTCACCTGAGCTCTCTTTAGAGTGCGCGAGAGGATGAGCAGAAGATTAGGTGGCTAGAGAAGTCCAGAGCCCCAGTGTTCTTAGGCCTACAAAAGCGCTTCCAAGGAAGGGTGCTGCCTAGCAACAGCTTTCAGTGCTGGCACTTTTCATCTCTGAGCAATTGCTCGACGTTTGCAATTTCTCAGCTCGTGTCTACGAGACGGAGAGATAGTGACCGTGACGTTTGGTGGCTAGAGAATCGCAAAGCCCCAGTGTTGCTGCACCTGTGAAAGCGCTTCCAAGGAAGGGTGCTGGCTAGCAACAGCTTTCAGTGCTGGCACTTTTCATCTCTGAGCAATTGCTCGACGTTTGCAATTTCTCAGCTCGTGTCTACGAGACGGAAAGAGAAGGACCGTGACGTTTGGTGGGTAGAGAAGCGCAAAGCCCCAGTGTTGCTGCGCCTGTGAAAGCGCTTCCAAGGAAGGGTGCTGGCTAGCAACAGCTTTCAGTGCTGGCACTTTTCATCTCTGAGCAATTGCTCGACGTTTGCAATTTCTCAGCTCGTGTCTACGAGACGGAGAGATAGTGACCGTGACGTTTGGTGGCTAGAGAAGCGCAAAGCCCCAGTGTTGCTGCGCCTGTGAAAGCGCTTCCAAGGAAGGGTGCTGGCTAGCAACAGCTTTCAGTGCTGGCACTTTTCATCTCTGAGCAATTGCTCGACGTTTGCAATTTCTCACCTGAGCTCTCTTTAGAGTGCGCGAGAGGATGAGCAGAAGATTAGGTGGCTAGAGAAGTCCAGAGCCCCAGTGTGCTTAGGCCTACAAAAGCGATTCCAAGGAAGGGGGCTGGCTAGCAACAGCTTTCAGTGCTGGCACTTTTCATCTCTGAGCAATTGCTCGACGTTTGCAATTTCTCAGCTCGTGTCTACGAGACGGAGAGATAGTGACCGTGACGTTTGGTGGCTAGAGAAGCGCAAAGCCCCAGTGTTGCTGCACCTGTGAAAGCGCTTCCAAGGAAGGGTGCTGGCTAGCAACAGCTTTCAGTGCTGGCACTTTTCATCTCTGAGCAATTGCTCGACGTTTGCAATTTCTCACCTCGTGTCTACGAGACGGAAAGAGAAGGACCGTGACGTTTGGTGGCTAGAGAAGCGCAAAGCCCCAGTGTTGCTGCGCCTGTGAAAGCGCTTCCAAGGAAGGGTGCTGGCTAGCAAGAGCTTTCAGTGCTGGCACTTTTCATCTCTGAGCAATTGCTCGACGTTTGCAATTTCTCACCTGAGCTCTCTTTAGAGTGCGCGAGAGGATGAGCAGAAGATTAGGTGGCTAGAGAAGCCCAGAGCCCCAGTGTTCTTAGGCCTACAAAAGCGCTTCCAAGGAAGGGGGCTGGCTAGCAACAGCTTTCAGTGCTGGCACTTTTCATCTCTGAGCAATTGCTCGACGTTTGCAATTTCTCAGCTCGTGTCTACGAGACGGAAAGAGAAGGACCGTGACGTTTGGTGGCTAGAGAAGCGCAAAGCCCCAGTGTTGCTGCGCCTGTGAAAGCGCTTCCAAGGAAGGGTGCTGGCTAGCAAGAGCTTTCAGTGCTGGCACTTTTCATCTCTGAGCAATTGCTCGACGTTTGCAATTTCTCACCTGAACTCTCTTTAGAGTGCGCGAGAGGATGAGCAGAAGATTAGGTGGCTAGAGAAGCCCAGAGCCCCAGTGTTCTTAGGTCTACAAAAGCGCTTCCAAGGAAGGGTGCTGGCTAGCAACAGCTTTCAGTGCTGGCACTTTTCATCTCTGAGCAATTGCTCGACGTTTGCAATTTCTCAGCTTGTGTCTTGGAGACGGAAAGAGAATGACAGTGACATTTGGTGGGTAGAGAAGCGCAAAGCCCCAGTGTTGCTGCGCCTGTGAAAGCGCTTCCAAGGAAGGGTGCTGGCTAGCAACAGCTTTCAGTGCTGGCACTTTTCATCTCTGAGCAATTGCTCGACGTTTGCAATTCCTCAGCTCGTGTCTACGAGACGGAAAGAGAAGGACCGTGACGTTTGGTGGCTAGAGAAGCGCAAAGCCCCAGTGTTGCTGCGCCTGTGAAAGCGCTTCCAAGGAAGGGGGCTGGCTAGCAACAGCTTTCAGTGCTGGCACTTTTCATCTCTGAGCAATTGCTCGACGTTTGCAATTTCTCAGCTCGTGTCTACGAGACGGAGAGATAGTGACCGTGAAATTTGGTGGCTAGAGAAGCGCAAAGCCCCAGTGTTACTGCGCCTGTGAAAGCGCTTCCAAGGAAGGGTGCTGGCTAGCAACAGCTTTCAGTGCTGGCACTTTTCATCTCTGAGCAATTGCTCGACGTTTGCAATTTCTCACCTGAGCTCTCTTTAGAGTGCGCGAGAGGATGAGCAGAAGATTCGGTGGCTAGAGAAGCCCAGAGCCCCAGTGTGCTTAGGCCTACAAAAGCGCTTCCAAGGAAGGGTGCTGGCTAGCAACAGCTTTCAGTGCTGGCACTTTTCATCTCTGAGCAATTGCTCGACGTTTGCAATTTCTCAGCTCGTGTCTAGGAGACGGAAAGAGAAGGACCGTGACGTTTGGTGGCTCGAGAAGCGCAAAGCCCCAGTGTTGCTGCGCCTGTGAAAGCGCTTCCAAGGAAGGGGGCTGGCTAGCAACAGCTTTCAGTGCTGGCACTTTTCATCTCTGAGCAATTGCTCGACGTTTGCAATTTCTCAGCTCGTGTCTACGAGACGGAAAGAGAAGGACCGTGACGTTTGGTGGCTAGAGAAGCGCAAAGCCCCAGTGTTGCTGCGCCTGTGAAAGCGCTTCCAAGGAAGGGGGCTGGCTAGCAACAGCTTTCAGTGCTGGCACTTTTCATCTCTGAGCAATTGCTCGACGTTTGCAATTTCTCAGCTCGTGTCTACGAGACGGAAAGAGAAGGACCGTGACGTTTGGTGGCTAGAGAAGCGCAAAGCCCCAGTGTTGCTGCGCCTGTGAAAGCGCTTCCAAGGAAGGGGGCTGGCTAGCAACAGCTTTCAGTGCTGGCACTTTTCATCTCTGAGCAATTGCTCGACGTTTGCAATTTCTCAGCTCGTGTCTAGGAGACGGAAAGAGAATGACCGTGACGTTTGGTGGCTAGAGAAGCGCAAAGCCCCAGTGTTGCTGCGCCTGTGAAAGCGCTTCCAAGGAAGGGTGCTGGCTAGCAACAGCTTTCAGTGCTGGCACTTTTCATCTCTGATCAATTGCTCGACGTTTGCAATTTCTCACCTGAGCTCTCTTTAGAGTGCGCGAGAGGATGAGCAGAAGATTAGGTGGCTAGAGAAGCCCAGAGCCCCAGTGTTCTTAGGTCTACAAAAGCGCTTCCAAGGAAGGGTGCTGGCTAGCAACAGCTTTCAGTGCTGGCACTTTTCATCTCTGAGCAATTGCTCGACGTTTGCAATTTCTCAGCTTGTGTCTTGGAGACGGAAAGAGAATGACAGTGACATTTGGTGGGTAGAGAAGCGCAAAGCCCCAGTGTTGCTGCGCCTGTGAAAGCGCTTCCAAGGAAGGGGGCTGGCTAGCAACAGCTTTCAGTGCTGGCACTTTTCATCTCTGATCAATTGCTCGACGTTTGCAATTTCTCACCTGAGCTCTCTTTAGAGTGCGCGAGAGGATGAGCAGAAGATTAGGTGGCTAGAGAAGCCCAGAGCCCCAGTGTTCTTAGGCCTACAAAAGCGCTTCCAAGGAAGGGTGCTGGCTAGCAACAGCTTTCAGTGCTGGCACTTTTCATCTCTGAGCAATTGCTCAACGTTTGCAATTTCTCAGCTCGTGTCTACGAGACGGAAAGAGAAGGACCGTGACGTTTGGTGGGTAGAGAAGCGCAAAGCCCCAGTGTTGCTGCGCATGTGAAAGCGCTTCCAAGGAAGGGTGCTGGCTAGCAACAGCTTTCAGTGCTGGCACTTTTCATCTCTGAGCAATTGCTCGACGTTTGCAATTTCTCAGCTCGTGTCTACGAGACGGAAAGAGAAGGACCGTGACGTTTGGTGGCTAGAGAAGCGCAAAGCCCCAGTGTTGCTGCGCCTGTGAAAGCGCTTCCAAGGAAGGGTGCTGGCTAGCAAGAGCTTTCAGTGCTGGCACTTTTCATCTCTGAGCAATTGCTCGACGTTTGCAATTTCTCAGCTCGTGTCTACGAGACGGAGAGATAGTGACCGTGACGTTTGGTGGCTAGAGAAGCGCAAAGCCCCAGTGTTACTGAGCCTGTGAAAGCGCTTCCAAGGAAGGGTGCTGGCTAGCAACAGCTTTCAGTGCTGGCACTTTTCATCTCTGAGCAATTGCTGGACGTTTGCAATTTCTCAGCTCGTGTCTACGAGACGGAGAGATAGTGACCGTGACGTTTGGTGGCTAGAGAAGCGCAAAGCCCCAGTGTTGCTGCACCTGTGAAAGCGCTTCCAAGGAAGGGTGCTGGCTAGCAACAGCTTTCAGTGCTGGCACTTTTCATCTCTGAGCAATTGCTCGACGTTTGCAATTTCTCCCCTGAGCTCTCTTTAGAGTGCGCGAGAGGATGAGCAGAAGATTAGGTGGCTAGAGAAGCCCAGAGCCCCAGTGTGCTTAGGCCTACAAAAGCGCTTCCAAGGAAGGGTGCTGGCTAGCAACAGCTTTCAGTGCTGGCACTTTTCATCTCTGAGCAATTGCTGGACGTTTGCAATTTCTCAGCTCGTGTCTACGAGACGGAAAGAGAAGGACCGTGACGTTTGGTGGCTAGAGAAGCGCAAAGCCCCAGTGTTGCTGCGCCTGTGAAAGCGCTTCCAAGGAAGGGTGCTGGCTAGCAACAGCTTTCAGTGCTGGCACTTTTCGTCTCTGAGCAATTGCTCGACGTTTGCAATTTCTCAGCTCGTGTCTACGAGACGGAGAGATAGTGACCGTGACGTTTGGTGGCTAGAGAAGCGCAAAGCCCCAGTGTTGCTGCGCCTGTGAAAGCGCTTCCAAGGAAGGGTGCTGGCTAGCAAGAGCTTTCAGTGCTGGCACTTTTCATCTCTGAGCAATTGCTCGACGTTTGCAATTTCTCACCTGAGCTCTCTTTAGAGTGCGCGAGAGGATGAGCAGAAGATTAGGTGGCTAGAGAAGCCCAGAGCCCCAGTGTTGCTGCGCCTGTGAAAGCGCTTCCAAGGAAGGGTGCTGCCTAGCAACAGCTTTCAGTGCTGGCACTTTTCATCTCTGAGCAATTGCTCGACGTTTGCAATTTCTCACCTCGTGTCTACGAGACGGAAAGAGAAGGACCGTGACGTTTGGTGGCTAGAGAAGCGCAAAGCCCCACTGTTGCTGCGCCTGTGAAAGCGCTTCCAAGGAAGGGTGCTGGCTAGCAACAGCTTTCAGTGCTGGCACTTTTCATCTCTGAGCAATTGCTCGACGTTTGCAATTTCTCACCTGAGCTCTCTTTAGAGTGCGCGAGAGGATGAGCAGAAGATTCGGTGGCTAGAGAAGCCCAGAGCCCCAGTGTGCTTAGGCCTACAAAAGCGCTTCCAAGGAAGGGTGCTGCCTAGCAACAGCTTTCAGTGCTGGCACTTTTCATCTCTGAGCAATTGCTCGACGTTTGCAATTTCTCAGCTCGTGTCTAGGAGACGGAAAGAGAAGGACCGTGACGTTTGGTGGCTAGAGAAGCGCAAAGCCCCAGTGTTGCTGCGCCTGTGAAAGCGCTTCCAAGGAAGGGTGCTGGCTAGCAACAGCTTTCAGTGCTGGCACTTTTCATCTCTGAGCAATTGCTCGACGTTTGCAATTTCTCACCTCAGCTCTCTTTAGAGTGCGCGAGAGGATGAGCAGAAGATTAGGTGGCTAGAGAAGCCCAGAGCCCCAGTGTTCTTAGGCCTACAAAAGCGCTTCCAAGGAAGGGTGCTGCCTAGCAACAGCTTTCAGTGCTGGCACTTTTCATCTCTGAGCAATTGCTCGACGTTTGCAATTTCTCAGCTCGTGTCTACGAGACGGAAAGAGAAGGACCGTGACGTTTGGTGGCTAGAGAAGCGCAAAGCCCCAGTGTTGCTGCGCCTGTGAAAGCGCTTCCAAGGAAGGGTGCTGG
Organism: Sarcoramphus papa; assembly: GCA_037962945.1. Taxonomy (NCBI): domain Eukaryota; kingdom Metazoa; phylum Chordata; class Aves; order Accipitriformes; family Cathartidae; genus Sarcoramphus; species Sarcoramphus papa. The sequence goes on along the minus strand of CM075595.1, from coordinate 14,642,114 downwards.
CTAGCAACAGCTTTCAGTGCTGGCACTTTTCATCTCTGAGCAATTGCTCGACGTTTGCAATTTCTCACCTGAGCTCTCTTTAGAGTGCGCGAGAGGATGAGCAGAAGATTCGGTGGCTAGAGAAGCCCAGAGCCCCAGTGTGCTTAGGCCTACAAAAGCGCTTCCAAGGAAGGGTGCTGGCTAGCAACAGCTTTCAGTGCTGGCACTTTTCATCTCTGAGCAATTGCTCGACGTTTGCAATTTCTCAGCTCGTGTCTAGGAGACGGAAAGAGAAGGACCGTGACGTTTGGTGGCTAGAGAAGCGCAAAGCCCCACTGTTGCTGCGCCTGTGAAAGCGCTTCCAAGGAAGGGTGCTGGCTAGCAACAGCTTTCAGTGCTGGCACTTTTCATCTCTGAGCAATTGCTCGACGTTTGCAATTTCTCACCTGAGCTCTCTTTAGAGTGCGCGAGAGGATGAGCAGAAGATTAGGTGGCTAGAGAAGCCCAGAGCCCCAGTGTTCTTAGGCCTACAAAAGCGCTTCCAAGGAAGGGTGCTGCCTAGCAACAGCTTTCAGTGCTGGCACTTTTCATCTCTGAGCAATTGCTCGACGTTTGCAATTTCTCACCTCGTGTCTACGAGACGGAAAGAGAAGGACCGTGACGTTTGGTGGCTAGAGAAGCGCAAAGCCCCAGTGTTGCTGCGCCTGTGAAAGCGCTTCCAAGGAAGGGTGCTGGCTAGCAACAGCTTTCAGTGCTGGCACTTTTCATCTCTGAGCAATTGCTCGACGTTTGCAATTTCTCACCTGAGCTCTCTTTAGAGTGCGCGAGAGGATGAGCAGAAGATTAGGTGGCTAGAGAAGCCCAGAGCCCCAGTGTTCTTAGGCCTACAAAAGCGCTTCCAAGGAAGGGTGCTGGCTAGCAACAGCTTTCAGTGCTGGCACTTTTCATCTCTGAGCAATTGCTGGACGTTTGCAATTTCTCAGCTCGTGTCTACGAGACGGAGAGATAGTGACCGTGAAATTTGGTGGCTAGAGAAGCGCAAAGCCCCAGTCTTGCTGCGCCTGTGAAAGCGCTTCCAAGGAAGGGTGCTGGCTAGCAACAGCTTTCAGTGCTGGCACTTTTCATCTCTGAGCAATTGCTCGACGTTTGCAATTTCTCACCTGAGCTCTCTTTAGAGTGCGCGAGAGGATGAGCAGAAGATTAGGTGGCTAGAGAAGCCCAGAGCCCCAGTGTGCTTAGGCCTACAAAAGCGCTTCCAAGGAAGGGTGCTGGCTAGCAACAGCTTTCAGTGCTGGCACTTTTCATCTCTGAGCAATTGCTCGACGTTTGCAATTTCTCAGCTCGTGTCTACGAGACGGAAAGAGAAGGACCGTGACGTTTGGTGGCTAGAGAAGCGCAAAGCCCCAGTGTTGCTGCGCCTGTGAAAGCGCTTCCAAGGAAGGGTGCTGGCTAGCAACAGCTTTCAGTGCTGGCACTTTTCATCTCTGAGCAATTGCTCGACGTTTGCAATTTCTCAGCTCGTGTCTACGAGACGGAGAGATAGTGACCGTGACGTTTGGTGGCTAGAGAAGCGCAAAGCCCCAGTGTTACTGCGCCTGTGAAAGCGCTTCCAAGGAAGGGGGCTGGCTAGCAACAGCTTTCAGTGCTGGCACTTTTCATCTCTGAGCAATTGCTCGACGTTTGCAATTTCTCAGCTCGTGTCTACGAGACGGAAAGAGAAGGACCGTGACGTTTGGTGGGTAGAGAAGCGCAAAGCCCCAGTGTTGCTGCGCCTGTGAAAGCGCTTCCAAGGAAGGGTGCTGGCTAGCAACAGCTTTCAGTGCTGGCACTTTTCATCTCTGAGCAATTGCTCGACGTTTGCAATTTCTCAGCTCGTGTCTACGAGACGGAAAGAGAATGACCGTGACGTTTGGTGGCTAGAGAAGCGCAAAGCCCCAGTGTTGCTGCGCCTGTGAAAGCGCTTCCAAGGAAGGGTGCTGGCTAGCAACAGCTTTCAGTGCTGGCACTTTTCATCTCTGAGCAATTGCTCGACGTTTGCAATTTCTCACCTGAGCTCTCTTTAGAGTGCGCGAGAGGATGAGCAGAAGATTAGGTGGCTAGAGAAGCCCAGAGCCCCAGTGTTCTTAGGCCTACAAAAGCGCTTCCAAGGAAGGGTGCTGGCTAGCAACAGCTTTCAGTGCTGGCACTTTTCATCTCTGAGCAATTGCTCCACGTTTGCAATTTCTCAGCTCGTGTCTACGAGACGGAAAGAGAAGGACCGTGACGTTTGGTGGGTAGAGAAGCGCAAAGCCCCAGTGTTGCTGCACCTGTGAAAGCGCTTCCAAGGAAGGGTGCTGGCTAGCAACAGCTTTCAGTGCTGGCACTTTTCATCTCTGAGCAATTGCTCGACGTTTGCAATTTCTCACCTGAGCTCTCTTTAGAGTGCGCGAGAGGATGAGCAGAAGATTAGGTGGCTAGAGAAGCCCAGAGCCCCAGTGTTCTTAGGTCTACAAAAGCGCTTCCAAGGAAGGGTGCTGGCTAGCAACAGCTTTCAGTGCTGGCACTTTTCATCTCTGAGCAATTGCTCGACGTTTGCAATTTCTCAGCTCGTGTCTACGAGACGGAAAGAGAATGACAGTGACGTTTGGTGGGTAGAGAAGCGCAAAGCCCCAGTGTTGCTGCGCCTGTGAAAGCGCTTCCAAGGAAGGGTGCTGGCTAGCAACAGCTTTCAGTGCTGGCACTTTTCATCTCTGAGCAATTGCTGGGCATTTGCAATTTCTCACCTGAGCTCTCTTTAGAGTGCGCGAGAGGATGAGCAGAAGATTAGGTGGCTAGAGAAGCCCAGAGCCCCAGTGTGCTTAGGCCTACAAAAGCGCTTCCAAGGAAGGGGGCTGGCTAGCAACAGCTTTCAGTGCTGGCACTTTTCATCTCTGAGCAATTGCTCAACGTTTGCAATTTCTCAGCTCGTGTCTACGAGACGGAAAGAGAAGGACCGTGACGTTTGGTGGGTAGAGAAGCGCAAAGCCCCAGTGTTGCTGCGCCTGTGAAAGCGCTTCCAAGGAAGGGTGCTGGCTAGCAACAGCTTTCAGTGCTGGCACTTTTCATCTCTGAGCAATTGCTCGACGTTTGCAATTTCTCACCTCGTGTCTACGAGACGGAAAGAGAAGGACCGTGACGTTTGGTGGCTAGAGAAGCGCAAAGCCCCAGTGTTGCTGCGCCTGTGAAAGCGCTTCCAAGGAAGGGTGCTGGCTAGCAACAGCTTTCAGTGCTGGCACTTTTCATCTCTGAGCAATTGCTCGACGTTTGCAATTTCTCAGCTCGTGTCTACGAGACGGAGAGATAGTGACCGTGACGTTTGGTGGCTAGAGAAGCGCAAAGCCCCAGTGTTACTGAGCCTGTGAAAGCGCTTCCAAGGAAGGGTGCTGGCTAGCAACAGCTTTCAGTGCTGGCACTTTTCATCTCTGAGCAATTGCTCGACGTTTGCAATTTCTCAGCTCGTGTCTACGAGACGGAGAGATAGTGACCGTGACGTTTGGTGGCTAGAGAAGCGCAAAGCCCCAGTGTTGCTGCACCTGTGAAAGCGCTTCCAAGGAAGGGTGCTGGCTAGCAAGAGCTTTCAGTGCTGGCACTTTTCATCTCTGAGCAATTGCTCGACGTTTGCAATTTCTCACCTGAGCTCTCTTTAGAGTGCGCGAGAGGATGAGCAGAAGATTAGGTGGCTAGAGAAGCCCAGAGCCCCAGTGTTACTGCGCATGTGAAAGCGCTTCCAAGGAAGGGTGCTGGCTAGCAACAGCTTTCAGTGCTGGCACTTTTCCTCTCTGAGCAATTGCTCGACGTTTGCAATTTCTCAGCTCGTGTCTACGAGACGGAAAGAGAAGGACCGTGACGTTTGGTGGCTAGAGAAGCGCAAAGCCCCAGTGTTGCTGCGCCTGTGAAAGCGCTTCCAAGGAAGGGTGCTGGCTAGCAACAGCTTTCAGTGCTGGCACTTTTCATCTCTGAGCAATTGCTCGACGTTTGCAATTTCTCAGCTCGTGTCTACGAGACGGAGAGATAGTGACCGTGACGTTTGGTGGCTAGAGAAGCGCAAAGCCCCAGTGTTGCTGCGCCTGTGAAAGCGCTTCCAAGGAAGGGTGCTGGCTAGCAAGAGCTTTCAGTGCTGGCACTTTTCATCTCTGAGCAATTGCTCGACGTTTGCAATTTCTCACCTGAGCTCTCTTTAGAGTGCGCGAGAGGATGAGCAGAAGATTAGGTGGCTAGAGAAGCCCAGAGCCCCAGTGTTGCTGCGCCTGTGAAAGCGCTTCCAAGGAAGGGTGCTGCCTAGCAACAGCTTTCAGTGCTGGCACTTTTCATCTCTGAGCAATTGCTCGACGTTTGCAATTTCTCACCTCGTGTCTACGAGACGGAAAGAGAAGGACCGTGACGTTTGGTGGCTAGAGAAGCGCAAAGCCCCAGTGTTGCTGCGCCTGTGAAAGCGCTTCCAAGGAAGGGTGCTGGCTAGCAACAGCTTTCAGTGCTGGCACTTTTCATCTCTGAGCAATTGCTCGACGTTTGCAATTTCTCACCTGAGCTCTCTTTAGAGTGCGCGAGAGGATGAGCAGAAGATTCGGTGGCTAGAGAAGCCCAGAGCCCCAGTGTGCTTAGGCCTACAAAAGCGCTTCCAAGGAAGGGTGCTGGCTAGCAACAGCTTTCAGTGCTGGCACTTTTCATCTCTGAGCAATTGCTCGACGTTTGCAATTTCTCAGCTCGTGTCTAGGAGACGGAAAGAGAAGGACCGTGACGTTTGGTGGCTAGAGAAGCGCAAAGCCCCAGTGTTGCTGCGCCTGTGAAAGCGCTTCCAAGGAAGGGTGCTGGCTAGCAACAGCTTTCAGTGCTGGCACTTTTCATCTCTGAGCAATTGCTCGACGTTTTCATTTTCTCACCTGAGGTCTTTTTAGAGTGCGCGAGAGGATGAGCAGAAGATTAGGTGGCTAGAGAAGCCCAGAGCCCCAGTGTTCTTAGGCCTACAAAAGCGCTTCCAAGGAAGGGTGCTGCCTAGCAACAGCTTTCAGTGCTGGCACTTTTCATCTCTGAGCAATTGCTCGACGTTTGCAATTTCTCAGCTCGTGTCTACGAGACGGAAAGAGAAGGACCGTGACGTTTGGTGGCTAGAGAAGCGCAAAGCCCCAGTGTTGCTGCGCCTGTGAAAGCGCTTCCAAGGAAGGGTGCTGGCTAGCAACAGCTTTCAGTGCTGGCACTTTTCATCTCTGAGCAATTGCTCGACGTTTGCAATTTCTCACCTGAGCTCTCTTTAGAGTGCGCGAGAGGATGAGCAGAAGATTAGGTGGCTAGAGAAGCCCAGAGCCCCAGTGTTCTTAGGCCTACAAAAGCGCTTCCAAGGAAGGGTGCTGGCTAGCAACAGCTTTCAGTGCTGGCACTTTTCCTCTCTGAGCAATTGCTGGACGTTTGCAATTTCTCAGCTCGTGTCTACGAGACGGAAAGAGAAGGACCGTGACGTTTGGTGGCTAGAGAAGCGCAAAGCCCCAGTGTTGCTGCGCCTGTGAAAGCGCTTCCAAGGAAGGGTGCTGGCTAGCAACAGCTTTCAGTGCTGGCACTTTTCATCTCTGAGCAATTGCTCGACGTTTGCAATTTCTCCCCTGAGCTCTCTTTAGAGTGCGCGAGAGGATGAGCAGAAGATTAGGTGGCTAGAGAAGCCCAGAGCCCCAGTGTGCTTAGGCCTACAAAAGCGCTTCCAAGGAAGGGTGCTGGCTAGCAAGAGCTTTCAGTGCTGGCACTTTTCATCTCTGAGCAATTGCTCGACGTTTGCAATTTCTCAGCTCGTGTCTACGAGACGGAAAGAGAAGGACCGTGATGTTTGGTGGCTAGAGAAGCGCAAAGCCCCAGTGTTGCTGCGCCTGTGAAAGCGCTTCCAAGGAAGGGGGCTGGCTAGCAACAGCTTTCAGTGCTGGCACTTTTCATCTCTGAGCAATTGCTCGACGTTTGCAATTTCTCAGCTCGTGTCTACGAGACGGAAAGAGAAGGACCGTGACGTTTGGTGGCTAGAGAAGCGCAAAGCCCCAGTGTTACTGCGCATGTGAAAGCGCTTCCAAGGAAGGGGGCTGGCTAGCAACAGCTTTCAGTGCTGGCACTTTTCATCTCTGAGCAATTGCTCGACGTTTGCAATTTCTCACCTGAGCTCTCTTTAGAGTGCGCGAGAGGATGAGCAGAAGATTAAGTGGCTAGAGAAGCCCAGAGCCCCAGTCTTCTTAGGCCTACAAAAGCGATTCCAAGGAAGGGTGCTGGCTAGCAACAGCTTTCAGTGCTGGCACTTTTCATCTCTGAGCAATTGCTCGACGTTTGCAATTTCTCAGCTCGTGTCTACGAGACGGAAAGAGAAGGACCGTGACGTTTGGTGCGTATAGAAGCGCAAAGCCCCAGTGTTGCTGCGCCTGTGAAAGCGCTTCCAAGGAAGGGGGCTGGCTAGCAACAGCTTTCAGTGCTGGCACTTTTCATCTCTGAGCAATTGCTCGACGTTTGCAATTTCTCCCCTGAGCTCTCTTTAGAGTGCGCGAGAGGATGAGCAGAAGATTAAGTGGCTAGAGAAGCCCAGAGCCCCAGTGTTCTTAGGCCTACAAAAGCGCTTCCAAGGAAGGGTGCTGGCTAGCAAGAGCTTTCAGTGCTGGCACTTTTCATCTCTGAGCAATTGCTCGACGTTTGCAATTTCTCACCTCGTGTCTACGAGACGGAGAGATAATGACCGTGACATTTGGTGGCTAGAGAAGCGCAAAGCCCCAGTGTTGCTGCGCCTGTGAAAGCGCTTCCAAGGAAGGGGGCTGGCTAGCAAGAGCTTTCAGTGCTGGCACTTTTCATCTCTGAGCAATTGCTCGACGTTTGCAATTTCTCACCTGAGCTCTCTTTAGAGTGCGCGAGAGGATGAGCAGAAGATTAGGTGGCTAGAGAAGTCCAGAGCCCCAGTGTGCTTAGGCCTACAAAAGCGCTTCCAAGGAAGGGTGCTGGCTAGCAACAGCTTTCAGTGCTGGCACTTTTCATCTCTCAGCAATTGCTCGACGTTTGCAATTTCTCAGCTCGTGTCTACGAGACGGAAAGAGAATGACCGTGACGTTTGGTGGGTAGAGAAGCGCAAAGCCCCAGTGTTACTGCGCCTGTGAAAGCGCTTCCAAGGAAGGGTGCTGGCTAGCAACAGCTTTCAGTGCTGGCACTTTTCATCTCTGAGCAATTGCTCGACGTTTGCAATTTCTCAGCTCGTGTCTACGAGACGGAGAGATAGTGACCGTGACGTTTGGTGGCTAGAGAAGCGCAAAGCCCCAGTGTTGCTGCACCTGTGAAAGCGCTTCCAAGGAAGGGGGCTGGCTAGCAACAGCTTTCAGTGCTGGCACTTTTCATCTCTGAGCAATTGCTCGACGTTTGCAATTTCTCACCTGAGCTCTCTTTAGAGTGTGCGAGAGGATGAGCAGAAGATTAGGTGGCTAGAGAAGTCCAGAGCCCCAGTGTGCTTAGGTCTACAAAAGCGCTTCCAAGGAAGGGGGCTGGCTAGCAAGAGCTTTCAGTGCTGGCACTTTTCATCTCTGAGCAATTGCTCGACGTTTGCAATTTCTCAGCTCGTGTCTACGAGACGGAAAGAGAAGGACCGTGACGTTTGGTGGCTAGAGAAGCGCAAAGCCCCAGTGTTGCTGCGCCTGTGAAAGCGCTTCCAAGGAAGGGTGCTGGCTAGCAACAGCTTTCAGTGCTGGCACTTTTCATCTCTGAGCAATTGCTCGACGTTTGCAATTTCTCACCTGAGCTCTCTTTAGAGTGCGCGAGAGGATGAGCAGAAGATTAGGTGGCTAGAGAAGCCCAGAGCCCCAGTGTTCTTAGGCCTACAAAAGCGCTTCCAAGGAAGGGTGCTGGCTAGCAACAGCTTTCAGTGCTGGCACTTTTCATCTCTGAGCAATTGCTCGACGTTTGCAATTTCTCAGCTCGTGTCTACGAGACGGAAAGAGAATGACAGTGACGTTTGGTGGGTAGAGAAGCGCAAAGCCCCAGTGTTGCTGCGCCTGTGAAAGCGCTTCCAAGGAAGGGTGCTGGCTAGCAACAGCTTTCAGTGCTGGCACTTTTCATCTCTGAGCAATTGCTGGGCATTTGCAATTTCTCACCTGAGCTCTCTTTAGAGTGCGCGAGAGGATGAGCAGAAGATTAGGTGGCTAGAGAAGCCCAGAGCCCCAGTGTGCTTAGGCCTACAAAAGCGATTCCAAGGAAGGGTGCTGGCTAGCAACAGCTTTCAGTGCTGGCACTTTTCATCTCTGAGCAATTGCTCGACGTTTGCAATTTCTCAGCTCGTGTCTACGAGACGGAAAGAGAAGGACCGTGATGTTTGGTGGCTAGAGAAGCGCAAAGCCCCAGTGTTGCTGCGCCTGTGAAAGCGCTTCCAAGGAAGGGTGCTGGCTAGCAACAGCTTTCAGTGCTGGCACTTTTCATCTCTGAGCAATTGCTCGACGTTTGCAATTTCTCAGCTCGTGTCTACGAGACGGAAAGAGAAGGACCGTGACTTTTGGTGTCTAGAGAAGCGCAAAGCCCCAGTGTTGCTGCGCCTGTGAAAGCGCTTCCAAGGAAGGGTGCTGGCTAGCAAGAGCTTTCAGTGCTGGCACTTTTCATCTCTGAGCAATTGCTCGACGTTTGCAATTTCTCAGCTCGTGTCTATGAGACGGAGAGATAGTGACCGTGACGTTTGGTGGGTAGAGAAGCGCAAAGCCCCAGTGTTACTGCGCCTGTGAAAGCGCTTCCAAGGAAGGGTGCTGGCTAGCAACAGCTTTCAGTGCTGGCACTTTTCATCTCTGAGCAATTGCTCGACGTTTGCAATTTCTCAGCTCGTGTCTACGAGACGGAGAGATAGTGACCGTGACGTTTGGTGGGTAGAGAAGCGCAAAGCCCCAGTGTTGCTGCACCTGTGAAAGCGCTTCCAAGGAAGGGTGCTGGCTAGCAACAGCTTTCAGTGCTGGCACTTTTCATCTCTGAGCAATTGCTCGACGTTTGCAATTTCTCACCTGAGCTCTCTTTAGAGTGCGCGAGAGGATGAGCAGAAGATTAGGTGGCTAGAGAAGCCCAGAGCCCCAGTGTTCTTAGGCCTACAAAAGCGCTTCCAAGGAAGGGTGCTGGCTAGCAACAGCTTTCAGTGCTGGCACTTTTCATCTCTGAGCAATTGCTCCACGTTTGCAATTTCTCAGCTCGTGTCTACGAGACGGAAAGAGAAGGACCGTGACGTTTGGTGGGTAGAGAAGTGCAAAGCCCCAGTGTTGCTGCGCCTGTGAAAGCGCTTCCAAGGAAGGGTGCTGGCTAGCAAGAGCTTTCAGTGCTGGCACTTTTCATCTCTGAGCAATTGCTCGACGTTTGCAATTTCTCACCTGAGCTCTCTTTAGAGTGTGCGAGAGGATGAGCAGAAGATTAGGTGGCTAGAGAAGCCCAGAGCCCCAGTGTTCTTAGGCCTACAAAAGTGCTTCCAAGGAAGGGTGCTGGCTAGCAACAGCTTTCAGTGCTGGCACTTTTCCTCTCTGAGCAATTGCTCGACGTTTGCAATTTCTCAGCTCGTGTCTACGAGACGGAAAGAGAAGGACCGTGACGTTTGGTGGGTAGAGAAGCGCAAAGCCCCAGTGTTGCTGCGCCTGTGAAAGCGCTTCCAAGGAAGGGTGCTGGCTAGCAACAGCTTTCAGTGCTGGCACTTTTCATCTCTGAGCAATTGCTGGGCATTTGCAATTTCTCACCTGAGCTCTCTTTAGAGTGCGCGAGAGGATGAGCAGAAGATTAGGTGGCTAGAGAAGCCCAGAGCCCCAGTGTGCTTAGGCCTACAAAAGCGCTTCCAAGGAAGGGTGCTGGCTAGCAACAGCTTTCAGTGCTGGCACTTTTCATCTCTGAGCAATTGCTCGACGTTTGCAATTTCTCAGCTCGTGTCTACGAGACGGAAAGAGAAGGACCGTGACGTTTGGTGGCTAGAGAAGCGCAAAGCCCCAGTGTTGCTGCGCCTGTGAAAGCGCTTCCAAGGAAGGGTGCTGGCTAGCAACAGCTTTCAGTGCTGGCACTTTTCATCTCTGAGCAATTGCTCGACGTTTGCAATTTCTCAGCTCGTGTCTACGAGACGGAAAGAGAAGGACCGTGACGTTTGGTGGCTAGAGAAGCGCAAAGCCCCAGTGTTGCTGCGCCTGTGAAAGCGCTTCCAAGGAAGGGTGCTGGCTAGCAACAGCTTTCAGTGCTGGCACTTTTCATCTCTGAGCAATTGCTCGACGTTTGCAATTTCTCAGCTCGTGTCTACGAGACGGAGAGATAGTGACCGTGACGTTTGGTGGCTAGAGAAGCGCAAAGCCCCAGTGTTGCTGCGCCTGTGAAAGCGCTTCCAAGGCAGGGGGCTGGCTAGCAACAGCTTTCAGTGCTGGCACTTTTCATCTCTGAGCAATTGCTCGACGTTTGCAATTTCTCAGCTCGTGTCTACGAGACGGAGAGATAGTGACCGTGACGTTTGGTGGGTAGAGAAGCGCAAAGCCCCAGTGTTGCTGCACCTGTGAAAGCGCTTCCAAGGAAGGGTGCTGGCTAGCAACAGCTTTCAGTGCTGGCACTTTTCATCTCTGAGCAATTGCTCGACGTTTGCAATTTCTCCCCTGAGCTCTCTTTAGAATGCGCGAGAGGATGAGCAGAAGATTAGGTGGCTAGAGAAGCCCAGAGCCCCAGTGTTCTTAGGGCTACAAAAGCGCTTCCAAGGAAGGGGGCTGGCTAGCAACAGCTTTCAGTGCTGGCACTTTTCATCTCTGAGCAATTGCTCGACGTTTGCAATTTCTCACCTGAGCTCTCTTTAGAGTGCGCGAGAGGATGAGCAGAAGATTCGGTGGCTAGAGAAGCCCAGAGCCCCAGTGTTCTTAGGCCTACAAAAGCGCTTCCAAGGAAGGCTGCTGGCTAGCAACAGCTTTCAGTGCTGGCACTTTTCCTCTCTGAGCAATTGCTCGACGTTTGCAATTTCTCAGCTCGTGTCTACGAGACGGAAAGAGAAGGACCGTGACGTTTGGTGGCTAGAGAAGCGCAAAGCCCCAGTGTTGCTGCGCCTGTGAAAGCGCTTCCAAGGAAGGGTGCTGGCTAGCAACAGCTTTCAGTGCTGGCACTTTTCATCTCTGAGCAATTGCTGGACATTTGCAATTTCTCACCTGAGCTCTCTTTAGAGTGTGCGAGAGGATGAGCAGAAGATTAAGTGGCTAGAGAAGCCCAGAGCCCCAGTGTTCTTAGGCCTACAAAAGCGCTTCCAAGGAAGGGGGCTGGCTAGCAACAGCTTTCAGTGCTGGCACTTTTCATCTCTGAGCAATTGCTCGACGTTTGCAATTTCTCAGCTCGTGTCTACGAGACGGAAAGAGAAGGACCGTGACGTTTGGTGGGTAGAGAAGCGCAAAGCCCCAGTGTTGCTGCGCCTGTGAAAGCGCTTCCAAGGAAGGGTGCTGGCTAGCAACAGCTTTCAGTGCTGGCACTTTTCATCTCTGAGCAATTGCTCGACATTTGCAATTTCTCACCTGAACTCTCTTTAGAGTGCGCGAGAGGATGAGCAGAAGATTAGGTGGCTAGAGAAGCCCAGAGCCCCAGTGTGCTTAGGTCTACAAAAGCGCTTCCAAGGAAGGGTGCTGGCTAGCAACAGCTTTCAGTGCTGGCACTTTTCATCTCTGAGCAATTGCTGGACGTTTGCAATTTCTCAGCTCGTGTCTACGAGACGGAAAGAGAAGGACCGTGACGTTTGGTGGCTAGAGAAGCGCAAAGCCCCAGTGTTGCTGCGCCTGTGAAAGCGCTTCCAAGGAAGGGTGCTGGCTAGCAACAGCTTTCAGTGCTGGCACTTTTCATCTCTGAGCAATTGCTCGACGTTTGCAATTTCTCACCTGAGCTCTCTTTAGAGTGCGCGAGAGGATGAGCAGAAGATTAGGTGGCTAGAGAAGCCCAGAGCCCCAGTGTGCTTAGGCCTACAAAAGCGATTCCAAAGAAGGGGGCTGGATAGCAACAGCTTTCAGTGCTGGCACTTTTCCTCTCTGAGCAATTGCTGGACGTTTGCAATTTCTCAGCTCGTGTCTACGAGACGGAAAGAGAAGGACCGTGACGTTTGGTGGCTAGAGAAGCGCAAAGCCCCATTGTTGCTGCGCCTGTGAAAGTGCTTCCAAGGAAGGGTGCTGGCTAGCAACAGCTTTCAGTGCTGGCACTTTTCATCTCTGAGCAATTGCTCGACGTTTGCAATTTCTCAGCTCGTGTCTACGAGACGGAAAGAGAAGGACCGTGACGTTTGGTGGCTAGAGAAGCGCAAAGCCCCAGTGTTGCTGCGCCTGTGAAAGCGCTTCCAAGGAAGGGGGCTGGCTAGCAACAGCTTTCAGTGCTGGCACTTTTCATCTCTGAGCAATTGCTCGACGTTTGCAATTTCTCAGCTCGTGTCTACGAGACGGAAAGAGAATGACCGTGACGTTTGGTGGGTAGAGAAGCGCAAAGCCCCAGTGTTGCTGCGCCTGTGAAAGCGCTTCCAAGGAAGGGTGCTGGCTAGCAAGAGCTTTCAGTGCTGGCACTTTTCTTCTCTGAGCAATTGCTCGACGTTTGCAATTTCTCAGCTCGTGTCTACGAGACGGAAAGAGAAGGACCGTGATGTTTGGTGGCTAGAGAAGCGCAAAGCCCCAGTGTTGCTGCGCCTGTGAAAGCGCTTCCAAGGAAGGGTGCTGGCTAGCAACAGCTTTCAGTGCTGGCACTTTTCATCTCTGAGCAATTGCTCGACGTTTGCAATTTCTCACCTGAGCTCTCTTTAGAGTGCGCGAGAGGATGAGCAGAAGATTAGGTGGCTAGAGAAGTCCAGATCCCCAGTGTGCTTAGGCCTACAAAAGCGCTTCCAAGGAAGGGTGCTGGCTAGCAAGAGCTTTCAGTGCTGGCACTTTTCATCTCTGAGCAATTGCTCGACGTTTGCAATTTCTCAGCTCGTGTCTACGAGAAGGAAAGAGAAGGACCGTGACGTTTGGTGGGTAGAGAAGCGCAAAGCCCCATTGTTGCTGCGCCTGTGAAAGCGCTTCCAAGGAAGGGTGCTGGCTAGCAACAGCTTTCAGTGCTGGCACTTTTCATCTCTGAGCAATTGCTCGACGTTTGCAATTTCTCACCTGAGCTCTCTTTAGAGTGCGCGAGAGGATGAGCAGAAGATTAGGTGGCTAGAGAAGCCCAGAGCCCCAGTGTTCTTAGGCCTACAAAAGCGCTTCCAAGGAAGGGTGCTGCCTAGCAACAGCTTTCAGTGCTGGCACTTTTCATCTCTGAGCAATTGCTCGACGTTTGCAATTTCTCAGCTCGTGTCTATGAGACGGAAAGAGAAGGACCGTGACGTTTGGTGGGTAGAGAAGCGCAAAGCCCCAGTGTTGCTGCGCCTGTGAAAGCGCTTCCAAGGAAGGGTGCTGGCTAGCAACAGCTTTCAGTGCTGGCACTTTTCATCTCTGAGCAATTGCTCGACGTTTGCAATTTCTCACCTGAGCTCTCTTTAGAGTGTGCGAGAGGATGAGCAGAAGATTAAGTGGCTAGAGAAGCCCAGAGCCCCAGTGTTCTTAGGCCTACAAAAGCGCTTCCAAGGAAGGGGGCTGGCTAGCAAGAGCTTTCAGTGCTGGCACTTTTCATCTCTGAGCAATTGCTCGACGTTTGCAATTTCTCAGCTCGTGTCTACGAGACGGAAAGAGAAGGACCGTGACGTTTGGTGGCTAGAGAAGCGCAAAGCCCCAGTGTTGCTGCGCCTGTGAAAGCGCTTCCAAGGAAGGGTGCTGGCTAGCAACAGCTTTCAGTGCTGGCACTTTTCATCTCTGAGCAATTGCTCGACGTTTGCAATTTCTCACCTGAACTCTCTTTAGAGTGCGCGAGAGGATGAGCAGAAGATTAGGTGGCTAGAGAAGCCCAGAGCCCCAGTGTGCTTAGGTCTACAAAAGCGCTTCCAAGGAAGGGTGCTGGCTAGCAACAGCTTTCAGTGCTGGCACTTTTCATCTCTGAGCAATTGCTCGACGTTTGCAATTTCTCAGCTCGTGTCTACGAGACGGAAAGAGAATGTCCGTGACGTTTGGTGGCTAGAGAAGCGCAAAGCCCCAGTGTTGCTGCGCCTGTGAAAGCGCTTCCAAGGAAGGGTGCTGGCTAGCAACAGCTTTCAGTGCTGGCACTTTTCATCTCTGAGCAATTGCTCGACGTTTGCAATTTCTCACCTGAGCTCTCTTTAGAGTGCGCGAGAGGATGAGCAGAAGATTAGGTGGCTAGAGAAGCCCAGAGCCCCAGTGTGCTTAGGCCTACAAAAGCGATTCCAAAGAAGGGGGCTGGATAGCAACAGCTTTCAGTGCTGGCACTTTTCCTCTCTGAGCAATTGCTGGACGTTTGCAATTTCTCAGCTCGTGTCTACGAGACGGAAAGAGAAGGACCGTGATGTTTGGTGGCTAGAGAAGCGCAAAGCCCCAGTGTTGCTGCGCCTGTGAAAGCGCTTCCAAGGAAGGGTGCTGGCTAGCAACAGCTTTCAGTGCTGGCACTTTTCATCTCTGAGCAATTGCTCGACGTTTGCAATTTCTCAGCTCGTGTCTACGAGACGGAAAGAGAATGACCGTGACGTTTGGTGGGTAGAGAAGCGCAAAGCCCCAGTGTTGCTGTGCCTGTGAAAGCGCTTCCAAGGAAGGGTGCTGGCTAGCAAGAGCTTTCAGTGCTGGCACTTTTCATCTCTGAGCAATTGCTCGACGTTTGCAATTTCTCAGCTCGTGTCTACGAGACGGAAAGAGAAGGACCGTGATGTTTGGTGGCTAGAGAAGCGCAAAGCCCCAGTGTTGCTGCGCCTGTGAAAGCGCTTCCAAGGAAGGGTGCTGGCTAGCAACAGCTTTCAGTGCTGGCACTTTTCATCTCTGAGCAATTGCTCGACGTTTGCAATTTCTCACCTGAGCTCTCTTTAGAGTGCGCGAGAGGATGAGCAGAAGATTAGGTGGCTAGAGAAGTCCAGAGCCCCAGTGTGCTTAGGCCTACAAAAGCGCTTCCAAGGAAGGGTGCTGGCTAGCAACAGCTTTCAGTGCTGGCACTTTTCATCTCTGAGCAATTGCTCGACGTTTGCAATTTCTCACCTCGTGTCTACGAGAAGGAAAGAGAAGGACCGTGACGTTTGGTGGCTAGAGAAGCGCAAAGCCCCAGTGTTGCTGCGCCTGTGAAAGCGCTTCCAAGGAAGGGTGCTGGCTAGCAACAGCTTTCAGTGCTGGCACTTTTCATCTCTGAGCAATTGCTCGACGTTTGCAATTTCTCACCTGAGCTCTCTTTAGAGTGCGCGAGAGGATGAGCAGAAGATTAGGTGGCTAGAGAAGCCCAGAGCCCCAGTGTTCTTAGGCCTACAAAAGCGCTTCCAAGGAAGGGTGCTGCCTAGCAACAGCTTTCAGTGCTGGCACTTTTCATCTCTGAGCAATTGCTCGACGTTTGCAATTTCTCAGCTCGTGTCTATGAGACGGAAAGAGAAGGACCGTGACGTTTGGTGGGTAGAGAAGCGCAAAGCCCCAGTGTTGCTGCGCCTGTGAAAGCGCTTCCAAGGAAGGGTGCTGGCTAGCAACAGCTTTCAGTGCTGGCACTTTTCATCTCTGAGCAATTGCTCGACGTTTGCAATTTCTCACCTGAGCTCTCTTTAGAGTGCGCGAGAGGATGAGCAGAAGATTCGGTGGCTAGAGAAGCCCAGAGCCCCAGTGTGCTTAGGCCTACAAAAGCGCTTCCAAGGAAGGGTGCTGGCTAGCAACAGCTTTCAGTGCTGGCACTTTTCATCTCTGAGCAATTGCTCGACGTTTGCAATTTCTCAGCTCGTGTCTACAAGACGGAAAGAGAAGGACCGTGATGTTTGGTGGCTAGAGAAGCGCAAAGCCCCAGTGTTGCTGCGCCTGTGAAAGCGCTTCCAAGGAAGGGTGCTGGCTAGCAACAGCTTTCAGTGCTGGCACTTTTCATCTCTGAGCAATTGCTCGACGTTTGCAATTTCTCAGCTCGTGTCTACGAGACAGAAAGAGAAGGACCGTGACGTTTGGTGGCTAGAGAAGCGCAAAGCCCCAGTGTTGCTGCGCCTGTGAAAGCGCTTCCAAGGAAGGGTGCTGGCTAGCAACAGCTTTCAGTGCTGGCACTTTTCATCTCTGAGCAATTGCTCGACGTTTGCAATTTCTCAGCTCGTGTCTACGAGACGGAAAGAGAAGGACCGTGACGTTTGGTGGCTAGAGAAGCGCAAAGCCCCAGTGTTGCTGCGCCTGTGAAAGCGCTTCCAAGGAAGGGGGCTGGCTAGCAACAGCTTTCAGTGCTGGCACTTTTCATCTCTGAGCAATTGCTCGACGTTTGCAATTTCTCAGCTCGTGTCTACGAGACGGAGAGATAGTGACCGTGACGTTTGGTGGCTAGAGAAGCGCAAAGCCCCAGTGTTGCTGCGCCTGTGAAAGCGCTTCCAAGGAAGGGTGCTGGCTAGGAACAGCTTTCAGTGCTGGCACTTTTCATCTCTGAGCAATTGCTCCACGTTTGCAATTTCTCCCCTGAGCTCTCTTTAGAGTGTGCGAGAGGATGAGCAGAAGATTCGGTGGCTAGAGAAGCCCAGAGCCCCAGTGTGCTTAGGCCTACAAAAGCGCTTCCAAAGAAGGGTGCTGGCTAGCAACAGCTTTCAGTGCTGGCACTTTTCATCTCTGAGCAATTGCTCGACGTTTGCAATTTCTCAGCTCGTGTCTACGAGACGGAAAGAGAAGGACCGTGACGTTTGGTGGCTAGAGAAGCGCAAAGCCCCAGGGTTACTGCGCCTGTGAAAGCGCTTCCAAGGAAGGGTGCTGGCTAGCAAGAGCTTTCAGTGCTGGCACTTTTCATCTCTGAGCAATTGCTCGACGTTTGCAATTTCTCAGCTCGTGTCTACGAGACGGAAAGAGAAGGACCGTGACGTTTGGTGGGTAGAGAAGCGCAAAGCCCCAGTGTTGCTGCACCTGTGAAAGCGCTTCCAAGGAAGGGTGATGGCTAGCAACAGCTTTCAGTGCTGGCACTTTTCATCTCTGAGCAATTGCTCGACGTTTGCAATTTCTCACCTGAGCTCTCTTTAGAGTGCGCGAGAGGATGAGCAGAAGATTCGGTGGCTAGAGAAGCCCAGAGCCCCAGTGTTCTTAGGCCTACAAAAGCGCTTCCAAGGAAGGGGGCTGGCTAGCAACAGCTTTCAGTGCTGGCACTTTTCATCTCTGAGCAATTGCTCGACGTTTGCAATTTCTCAGCTCGTGTCTACGAGACGGAAAGAGAAGGACCGTGACGTTTGGTGGCTAGAGAAGCGCAAAGCCCCAGTGTTGCTGCGCCTGTGAAAGCGCTTCCAAGGAAGGGTGCTGGCTAGCAACAGCTTTCAGTGCTGGCACTTTTCATCTCTGATCAATTGCTGGACATTTGCAATTTCTCACCTGAGCTCTCTTTAGAGTGCGCGAGAGGATGAGCAGAAGATTAAGTGGCTAGAGAAGCCCAGAGCCCCAGTGTTCTTAGGCCTACAAAAGCGCTTCCAAGGAAGGGGGCTGGCTAGCAAGAGCTTTCAGTGCTGGCACTTTTCATCTCTGAGCAATTGCTCGACGTTTGCAATTTCTCACCTCGTGTCTACGAGACGGAAAGAGAAGGACCGTGACGTTTGGTGGCTAGAGAAGCGCAAAGCCCCAGTCTTGCTGCGCCTGTGAAAGCGCTTCCAAGGAAGGGTGCTGGCTAGCAACAGCTTTCAGTGCTGGCACTTTTCATCTCTGAGCAATTGCTCGACGTTTGCAATTTCTCACCTGAACTCTCTTTAGAGTGCGCGAGAGGATGAGCAGAAGATTAGGTGGCTAGAGAAGCCCAGAGCCCCAGTGTGCTTAGGTCTACAAAAGCGCTTCCAAGGAAGGGTGCTGGCTAGCAACAGCTTTCAGTGCTGGCACTTTTCATCTCTGAGCAATTGCTGGACGTTTGCAATTTCTCAGCTCGTGTCTACGAGACGGAAAGAGAATGTCCGTGACGTTTGGTGGCTAGAGAAGCGCAAAGCCCCAGTGTTGCTGCGCCTGTGAAAGCGCTTCCAAGGAAGGGTGCTGGCTAGCAACAGCTTTCAGTGCTGGCACTTTTCATCTCTGAGCAATTGCTCGACGTTTGCAATTTCTCACCTGAGCTCTCTTTAGAGTGTGCGAGAGGATGAGCAGAAGATTAAGTGGCTAGAGAAGCCCAGAGCCCCAGTGTTCTTAGGCCTACAAAAGCGCTTCCAAGGAAGGGGGCTGGCTAGCAAGAGCTTTCAGTGCTGGCACTTTTCATCTCTGAGCAATTGCTCCACGTTTGCAATTTCTCAGCTCGTGTCTACGAGACGGAAAGAGAAGGACCGTGACGTTTGGTGGCTAGAGAAGCGCAAAGCCCCAGTGTTGCTGCGCCTGTGAAAGCGCTTCCAAGGAAGGGTGCTGGCTAGCAACAGCTTTCAGTGCTGGCACTTTTCATCTCTGAGCAATTGCTCGACGTTTGCAATTTCTCACCTGAGCTCTCTTTAGAGTGTGCGAGAGGATGAGCAGAAGATTAAGTGGCTAGAGAAGCCCAGAGCCCCAGTGTTCTTAGGCCTACAAAAGCGCTTCCAAGGAAGGGGGCTGGCTAGCAACAGCTTTCAGTGCTGGCACTTTTCCTCTCTGAGCAATTGCTCGACGTTTGCAATTTCTCAGCTCGTGTCTACGAGACGGAAAGAGAAGGACCGTGACGTTTGGTGGGTAGAGAAGCGCAAAGCCCCAGTGTTGCTGCGCCTGTGAAAGCGCTTCCAAGGAAGGGTGCTGGCTAGCAACAGCTTTCAGTGCTGGCACTTTTCATCTCTGAGCAATTGCTCGACGTTTGCAATTTCTCACCTGAACTCTCTTTAGAGTGCGCGAGAGGATGAGCAGAAGATTCGGTGGCTAGAGAAGCCCAGAGCCCCAGTGTGCTTAGGTCTACAAAAGCGCTTCCAAGGAAGGGTGCTGGCTAGCAACAGCTTTCAGTGCTGGCACTTTTCATCTCTGAGCAATTGCTCGACGTTTGCAATTTCTCAGCTCGTGTCTACGAGACGGAAAGAGAAGGACCGTGACGTTTGGTGGCTAGAGAAGCGCAAAGCCCCAGTGTTGCTGCGCCTGTGAAAGCGCTTCCAAGGAAGGGTGCTGGCTAGCAACAGCTTTCAGTGCTGGCACTTTTCATCTCTGAGCAATTGCTCGACGTTTGCAATTTCTCACCTGAGCTCTCTTTAGAGTGCGCGAGAGGATGAGCAGAAGATTAGGTGGCTAGAGAAGCCCAGAGCCCCAGTGTGCTTAGGCCTACAAAAGCGATTCCAAAGAAGGGGGCTGGATAGCAACAGCTTTCAGTGCTGGCACTTTTCCTCTCTGAGCAATTGCTGGACGTTTGCAATTTCTCAGCTCGTGTCTACGAGACGGAAAGAGAAGGACCGTGATGTTTGGTGGCTAGAGAAGCGCAAAGCCCCAGTGTTGCTGCGCCTGTGAAAGTGCTTCCAAGGAAGGGTGCTGGCTAGCAACAGCTTTCAGTGCTGGCACTTTTCATCTCTGAGCAATTGCTCGACGTTTGCAATTTCTCAGCTCGTGTCTACGAGACGGAAAGAGAAGGACCGTGACGTTTGGTGGCTAGAGAAGCGCAAAGCCCCAGTGTTGCTGCGCCTGTGAAAGCGCTTCCAAGGAAGGGGGCTGGCTAGCAACAGCTTTCAGTGCTGGCACTTTTCATCTCTGAGCAATTGCTCGACGTTTGCAATTTCTCAGCTCGTGTCTACGAGACGGAAAGAGAATGACCGTGACGTTTGGTGGGTAGAGAAGCGCAAAGCCCCAGTGTTGCTGTGCCTGTGAAAGCGCTTCCAAGGAAGGGTGCTGGCTAGCAAGAGCTTTCAGTGCTGGCACTTTTCATCTCTGAGCAATTGCTCGACGTTTGCAATTTCTCAGCTCGTGTCTACGAGACGGAAAGAGAAGGACCGTGATGTTTGGTGGCTAGAGAAGCGCAAAGCCCCAGTGTTGCTGCGCCTGTGAAAGCGCTTCCAAGGAAGGGTGCTGGCTAGCAACAGCTTTCAGTGCTGGCACTTTTCATCTCTGAGCAATTGCTCGACGTTTGCAATTTCTCACCTGAGCTCTCTTTAGAGTGCGCGAGAGGATGAGCAGAAGATTAGGTGGCTAGAGAAGTCCAGAGCCCCAGTGTGCTTAGGCCTACAAAAGCGCTTCCAAGGAAGGGTGCTGGCTAGCAACAGCTTTCAGTGCTGGCACTTTTCATCTCTGAGCAATTGCTCGACGTTTGCAATTTCTCACCTCGTGTCTACGAGACGGAAAGAGAAGGACCGTGACGTTTGGTGGCTAGAGAAGCGCAAAGCCCCAGTGTTGCTGCGCCTGTGAAAGCGCTTCCAAGGAAGGGTGCTGGCTAGCAAGAGCTTTCAGTGCTGGCACTTTTCATCTCTGAGCAATTGCTCGACGTTTGCAATTTCTCACCTGAGCTCTCTTTAGAGTGCGCGAGAGGATGAGCAGAAGATTCGGTGGCTAGAGAAGCCCAGAGCCCCAGTGTTCTTAGGCCTACAAAAGCGCTTCCAAGGAAGGGTGCTGCCTAGCAACAGCTTTCAGTGCTGGCACTTTTCATCTCTGAGCAATTGCTCGACGTTTGCAATTTCTCAGCTCGTGTCTACGAGACGGAAAGAGAAGGACCGTGACGTTTGGTGGGTAGAGAAGCGCAAAGCCCCAGTGTTGCTGCGCCTGTGAAAGCGCTTCCAAGGAAGGGTGCTGGCTAGCAACAGCTTTCAGTGCTGGCACTTTTCATCTCTGAGCAATTGCTCGACGTTTGCAATTTCTCACCTGAGCTCTCTTTAGAGTGCGCGAGAGGATGAGCAGAAGATTCGGTGGCTAGAGAAGCCCAGAGCCCCAGTGTGCTTCGGCCTACAAAAGCGCTTCCAAGGAAGGGGGCTGGCTAGCAACAGCTTTCAGTGCTGGCACTTTTCATCTCTGAGCAATTGCTCGATGTTTGCAATTTCTCAGCTCGTGTCTACGAGACGGAAAGAGAAGGACCGTGATGTTTGGTGGCTAGAGAAGCGCAAAGCCCCAGTGTTGCTGCGCCTGTGAAAGCGCTTCCAAGGAAGGGTGCTGGCTAGCAACAGCTTTCAGTGCTGGCACTTTTCATCTCTGAGCAATTGCTCGACGTTTGCAATTTCTCAGCTCGTGTCTACGAGACAGAAAGAGAAGGACCGTGACGTTTGGTGGCTAGAGAAGCGCAAAGCCCCAGTGTTGCTGCGCCTGTGAAAGCGCTTCCAAGGAAGGGTGCTGGCTAGCAAGAGCTTTCAGTGCTGGCACTTTTCATCTCTGAGCAATTGCTCGACGTTTGCAATTTCTCACCTGAGCTCTCTTTAGAGTGTGCGAGAGGATGAGCAGAAGATTAGGTGGCTAGAGAAGCCCAGAGCCCCAGTGTTCTTAGGCCTACAAAAGCGCTTCCAAGGAAGGGTGCTGGCTAGCAACAGCTTTCAGTGCTGGCACTTTTCCTCTCTGAGCAATTGCTCGACGTTTGCAATTTCTCAGCTCGTGTCTACGAGACGGAAAGAGAAGGACCGTGACGTTTGGTGGCTAGAGAAGCGCAAAGCCCCAGTGTTGCTGCGCCTGTGAAAGCGCTTCCAAGGAAGGGTGCTGGCTAGCAACAGCTTTCAGTGCTGGCACTTTTCATCTCTGAGCAATTGCTCGACGTTTGCAATTTCTCACCTGAGCTCTCTTTAGAGTGCGCGAGAGGATGAGCAGAAGATTCGGTGGCTAGAGAAGCCCAGAGCCCCAGTGTGCTTAGGCCTACAAAAGCGCTTCCAAGGAAGGGGGCTGGCTAGCAACAGCTTTCAGTGCTGGCACTTTTCATCTCTGAGCAATTGCTCGACGTTTGCAATTTCTCAGCTCGTGTCTACGAGACGGAAAGAGAAGGACCGTGATGTTTGGTGGCTAGAGAAGCGCAAAGCCCCAGTGTTGCTGCGCCTGTGAAAGCGCTTCCAAGGAAGGGGGCTGGCTAGCAACAGCTTTCAGTGCTGGCACTTTTCATCTCTGAGCAATTGCTCGACGTTTGCAATTTCTCAGCTCGTGTCTACGAGACAGAAAGAGAAGGACCGTGACGTTTGGTGGCTAGAGAAGCGCAAAGCCCCAGTGTTGCTGCGCCTGTGAAAGCGCTTCCAAGGAAGGGTGCTGGCTAGCAACAGCTTTCAGTGCTGGCACTTTTCATCTCTGAGCAATTGCTCGACGTTTGCAATTTCTCACCTGAGCTCTCTTTAGAGTGTGCGAGAGGATGAGCAGAAGATTAGGTGGCTAGAGAAGCCCAGAGCCCCAGTGTGCTTAGGCCTACAAAAGCGCTTCCAAGGAAGGGTGCTGGCTAGCAACAGCTTTCAGTGCTGGCACTTTTCATCTCTGAGCAATTGCTCGACGTTTGCAATTTCTCAGCTCGTGTCTACGAGACGGAAAGAGAAGGACCGTGACGTTTGGTGGGTAGAGAAGCGCAAAGCCCCAGTGTTGCTGCGCCTGTGAAAGCGCTTCCAAGGAAGGGTGCTGGCTAGCAACAGCTTTCAGTGCTGGCACTTTTCATCTCTGAGCAATTGCTCGACGTTTGAAATTTCTCAGCTCGTGTCTACGAGACGGAAAGAGAATGACCGTGACGTTTGGTGGCTAGAGAAGCGCAAAGCCCCAGTGTTACTGCGCCTGTGAAAGCGCTTCCAAGGAAGGGGGCTGGCTAGCAAGAGCTTTCAGTGCTGGCACTTTTCATCTCTGAGCAATTGCTCGACGTTTGCAATTTCTCAGCTCGTGTCTACGAGACGGAGAGATAGTGACCGTGACGTTTGGTGGCTAGAGAAGCGCAAAGCCCCAGTGTTGCTGCGCCTGTGAAAGCGCTTCCAAGGAAGGGTGCTGGCTAGCAACAGCTTTCAGTGCTGGCACTTTTCATCTCTGAGCAATTGCTCCACGTTTGCAATTTCTCCCCTGAGCTCTCTTTAGAGTGCGCGAGAGGATGAGCAGAAGATTCGGTGGCTAGAGAAGCCCAGAGCCCCAGTGTGCTTAGGCCTACAAAAGCGCTTCCAAGGAAGGGTGCTGGCTAGCAACAGCTTTCAGTGCTGGCACTTTTCATCTCTGAGCAATTGCTGGACGTTTGCAATTTCTCAGCTCGTGTCTACGAGACGGAAAGAGAAGGACCGTGATGTTTGGTGGCTAGAGAAGCGCAAAGCCCCAGTGTTGCTGCGCCTGTGAAAGCGCTTCCAAGGAAGGGTGCTGGCTAGCAACAGCTTTCAGTGCTGGCACTTTTCATCTCTGAGCAATTGCTCGACGTTTGCAATTTCTCAGCTCGTGTCTAGGAGACGGAAAGAGAAGGACCGTGACGTTTGGTGGCTAGAGAAGCGCAAAGCCCCAGTGTTGCTGCGCCTGTGAAAGCGCTTCCAAGGAAGGGTGCTGGCTAGCAACAGCTTTCAGTGCTGGCACTTTTCATCTCTGAGCAATTGCTCGACGTTTGCAATTTCTCAGCTCGTGTCTACGAGACGGAAAGAGAAGGACCGTGACGTTTGGTGGGTAGAGAAGCGCAAAGCCCCAGTGTTGCTGCACCTGTGAAAGCGCTTCCAAGGAAGGGTGCTGGCTAGCAACAGCTTTCAGTGCTGGCACTTTTCATCTCTGAGCAATTGCTGGACGTTTGCAATTTCTCACCTGAGCTCTCTTTAGAGTGCGCGAGAGGATGAGCAGAAGATTAGGTGGCTAGAGAAGCCCAGAGCCCCAGTGTTCTTAGGCCTACAAAAGCGCTTCCAAGGAAGGGTGCTGGCTAGCAACAGCTTTCAGTGCTGGCACTTTTCCTCTCTGAGCAATTGCTCGACGTTTGCAATTTCTCACCTGAGCTCTCTTTAGAGTGCGCAAGAGGATGAGCAGAAGATTAAGTGGCTAGAGAAGCCCAGAGCCCCAGTGTTCTTAGGCCTACAAAAGTGCTTCCAAGGAAGGGTGCTGGCTAGCAACAGCTTTCAGTGCTGGCACTTTTCATCTCTGAGCAATTGCTCGACGTTTGCAATTTCTCAGCTCGTGTCTACGAGACGGAAAGAGAAGGACCGTGACGTTTGGTGGCTAGAGAAGCGCAAAGCCCCAGTGTTGCTGCGCCTGTGAAAGCGCTTCCAAGGAAGGGTGCTGGCTAGCAACAGCTTTCAGTGCTGGCACTTTTCATCTCTGAGCAATTGCTCGACGTTTGAAATTTCTCAGCTCGTGTCTACGAGACAGAAAGAGAATGACAGTGACGTTTGGTGGCTAGAGAAGCGCAAAGCCCCAGTGTAGCTGCACCTGTGAAAGCGCTTCCAAGGAAGGGTGCTGGCTAGCAACAGCTTTCAGTGCTGGCACTTTTCATCTCTGAGCAATTGCTCGACGTTTGCAATTTCTCAGCTCGTGTCTACGAGACGGAGAGATAGTGACCGTGACGTTTGGTGGCTAGAGAAGCGCAAAGCCCCAGTGTTGCTGCGCCTGTGAAAGCGCTTCCAAGGAAGGGGGCTGGCTAGCAACAGCTTTCAGTGCTGGCACTTTTCATCTCTGAGCAATTGCTCGACGTTTGCAATTTCTCACCTGAGCTCTCTTTAGAGTGCGCGAGAGGATGAGCAGAAGATTAGGTGGCTAGAGAAGCCCAGAGCCCCAGTGTGCTTAGGCCTACAAAAGCGCTTCCAAAGAAGGGTGCTGGCTAGCAACAGCTTTCAGTGCTGGCACTTTTCATCTCTGAGCAATTGCTCGACGTTTGCAATTTCTCAGCTCGTGTCTACGAGATGGAAAGAGAAGGACCGTGACGTTTGGTGGCTAGAGAAGCGCAAAGCCCCAGTGTTGCTGCGCCTGTGAAAGCGCTTCCAAGGAAGGGTGCTGGCTAGCAAGAGCTTTCAGTGCTGGCACTTTTCATCTCTGAGCAATTGCTCGACGTTTGCAATTTCTCAGCTCGTGTCTACGAGACGGAAAGAGAAGGACCGTGACGTTTGTTGGCTAGAGAAACGCAAAGCCCCAGTGTTGCTGCGCCTGTGAAAGCGCTTCCAAGGAAGGGTGCTGGCTAGCAACAGCTTTCAGTGCTGGCACTTTTCATCTCTGAGCAATTGCTCGACGTTTGCAATTTCTCAGCTCGTGTCTACGAGACGGAGAGATAGTGACCGTGACGATTGGTGGCTAGAGAAGCGCAAAGCCCCAGTGTTACTGCGCCTGTGAAAGCGCTTCCAAGGAAGGGTGCTGGCTAGCAACAGCTTTCAGTGCTGGCACTTTTCATCTCTGAGCAATTGCTGGACGTTTGCAATTTCTCAGCTCGTGTCTACGAGACGGAGAGATAGTGACCGTGACGTTTGGTGGCTAGAGAAGCGCAAAGCCCCAGTGTTGCTGCACCTGTGAAAGCGCTTCCAAGGAAGGGTGCTGGCTAGCAAGAGCTTTCAGTGCTGGCACTTTTCATCTCTGAGCAATTGCTCGACGTTTGCAATTTCTCACCTGAGCTCTCTTTAGAGTGCGCAAGAGGATGAGCACAAGATTAGGTGGCTAGAGAAGCCCAGAGCCCCAGTGTTCTTAGGCCTACAAAAGCGCTTCCAAGGAAGGGTGCTGGCTAGCAACAGCTTTCAGTGCTGGCACTTTTCATCTCTGAGCAATTGCTCGACGTTTGCAATTTCTCACCTGAGCTCTCTTTAGAGTGCGCGAGAGGATGAGCAGAAGATTAAGTGGCTAGAGAAGCCCAGAGCCCCAGTGTGCTTAGGCCTACAAAAGCGCTTCCAAGGAAGGGGGCTGGCTAGCAACAGCTTTCAGTGCTGGCACTTTTCATCTCTGAGCAATTGCTCGACGTTTGCAATTTCTCAGCTCGTGTCTACGAGACGGAAAGAGAAGGACCGTGACGTTTGGTGGGTAGAGAAGCGCAAAGCCCCAGTGTTGCTGCGCCTGTGAAAGCGCTTCCAAGGAAGGGTGCTGGCTAGCAACAGCTTTCAGTGCTGGCACTTTTCATCTCTGAGCAATTGCTCGACAATTGCAATTTCTCAGCTCGTGTCTACGAGACGGAGAGATAGTGACCGTGACGTTTGGTGGCTAGAGAAGCGCAAAGCCCCAGTGTTGCTGCGCATGTGAAAGCGCTTCCAAGGAAGGGTGCTGGCTAGCAAGAGCTTTCAGTGCTGGCACTTTTCATCTCTGAGCAATTGCTCGACGTTTGCAATTTCTCACCTGAGCTCTCTTTAGAGTGCGCGAGAGGATGAGCAGAAGATTAGGTGGCTAGAGAAGCCCAGAGCCCCAGTGTGCTTAGGCCTACAAAAGCGCTTCCAAGGAAGGGGGCTGGCTAGCAACAGCTTTCAGTGCTGGCACTTTTCATCTCTGAGCAATTGCTCGACGTTTGCAATTTCTCAGCTCGTGTCTACGAGACGGAAAGAGAAGGACCGTGACGTTTGGTGGCTAGAGAAGCGCAAAGCCCCAGTGTTGCTGCGCCTGTGAAAGCGCTTCCAAGGAAGGGTGCTGGCTAGCAAGAGCTTTCAGTGCTGGCACTTTTCATCTCTGAGCAATTGCTCCACGTTTGCAATTTCTCACCTGAGCTCTCTTTAGAGTGCGCGAGAGGATGAGCAGAAGATTAGGTGGCTAGAGAAGCCCAGAGCCCCAGTGTGCTTAGGCCTACAAAAGCGCTTCCAAGGAAGGGTGCTGGCTAGCAACAGCTTTCAGTGCTGGCACTTTTCTTCTCTGAGCAATTGCTCGACGTTTGCAATTTCTCAGCTCGTGTCTACGAGACGGAAAGAGAAGGACCGTGACGTTTGGTGGGTAGAGAAGCGCAAAGCCCCAGTGTTGCTGCGCCTGTGAAAGCGCTTCCAAGGAAGGGTGCTGGCTAGCAACAGCTTTCAGTGCTGGCACTTTTCATCTCTGAGCAATTGCTCGACGTTTGCAATTTCTCACCTGAGCTCTCTTTAGAGTGTGCGAGAGGATGAGCAGAAGATTAGGTGGCTAGAGAAGCCCAGAGCCCCAGTGTTCTTAGGCCTACAAAAGCGCTTCCAAGGAAGGGTGCTGGCTAGCAACAGCTTTCAGTGCTGGCACTTTTCATCTCTGAGCAATTGCTGGGCATTTGCAATTTCTCACCTGAGCTCTCTTTAGAGTGCGCGAGAGGATGAGCAGAAGATTAGGTGGCTAGAGAAGCCCAGAGCCCCAGTGTGCTTAGGCCTACAAAAGCGCTTCCAAAGAAGGGTGCTGGCTAGCAACAGCTTTCAGTGCTGGCACTTTTCATCTCTGAGCAATTGCTGGACGTTTGCAATTTCTCAGCTCGTGTCTACGAGACGGAAAGAGAAGGACCGTGATGTTTGGTGGGTAGAGAAGCGCAAAGCCCCAGTGTTGCTGCGCCTGTGAAAGCGCTTCCAAGGAAGGGTGCTGGCTAGCAACAGCTTTCAGTGCTGGCACTTTTCATCTCTGAGCAATTGCTGGACATTTGCAATTTCTCACCTGAGCTCTCTTTAGAGTGTGCGAGAGGATGAGCAGAAGATTAGGTGGCTAGAGAAGCCCAGAGCCCCAGTGTGCTTAGGCCTACAAAAGCGCTTCCAAGGAAGGGTGCTGGCTAGCAACAGCTTTCAGTGCTGGCACTTTTCCTCTCTGAGCAATTGCTCGACGTTTGCAATTTCTCAGCTCGTGTCTACGAGACGGAAAGAGAAGGACCGTGACGTTTGGTGGCTAGAGAAGCGCAAAGCCCCAGTGTTGCTGCGCCTGTGAAAGCGCTTCCAAGGAAGGGTGCTGGCTAGCAACAGCTTTCAGTGCTGGCACTTTTCATCTCTGAGCAATTGCTCGACGTTTGCAATTTCTCACCTGAACTCTCTTTAGAGTGCGCGAGAGGATGAGCAGAAGATTAGGTGGCTAGAGAAGCCCAGAGCCCCAGTGTTCTTAGGCCTACAAAAGCGCTTCCAAGGAAGGGTGCTGCCTAGCAACAGCTTTCAGTGCTGGCACTTTTCATCTCTGAGCAATTGCTCGACGTTTGCAATTTCTCAGCTCGTGTCTACGAGACGGAAAGAGAATGTCCGTGACGTTTGGTGGGTAGAGAAGCGCAAAGCCCCAGTGTTGCTGCGCCTGTGAAAGCGCTTCCAAGGAAGGGTGCTGGCTAGCAACAGCTTTCAGTGCTGGCACTTTTCATCTCTGAGCAATTGCTGGGCATTTGCAATTTCTCACCTCAGCTCTCTTTAGAGTGCGCGAGAGGATGAGCAGAAGATTAGGTGGCTAGAGAAGCCCAGAGCCCCAGTGTGCTTAGGCCTACAAAAGCGCTTCCAAGGAAGGGTGCTGGCTAGCAACAGCTTTCAGTGCTGGCACTTTTCCTCTCTGAGCAATTGCTCGACGTTTGCAATTTCTCAGCTCGTGTCTACGAGACGGAAAGAGAAGGACCTTGATGTTTGGTGGCTAGAGAAGCGCAAAGCCCCAGTGTTGCTGCGCCTGTGAAAGCGCTTCCAAGGAAGGGTGCTGGCTAGCAACAGCTTCCAGTGCTGGCACTTTTCATCTCTGAGCAATTGCTGGGCATTTGCAATTTCTCACCTGAGCTCTCTTTAGAGTGCGCGAGAGGATGAGCAGAAGATTAGGTGGCTAGAGAAGCCCAGAGCCCCAGTGTGCTTAGGCCTACAAAAGCGCTTCCAAGGAAGGGTGCTGGCTAGCAACAGCTTTCAGTGCTGGCACTTTTCATCTCTGAGCAATTGCTGGACGTTTGCAATTTCTCAGCTCGTGTCTACGAGACGGAAAGAGAAGGACCTTGATGTTTGGTGGCTAGAGAAGCGCAAAGCCCCAGTGTTGCTGCGCCTGTGAAAGTGCTTCCAAGGAAGGGTGCTGGCTAGCAACAGCTTTCAGTGCTGGCACTTTTCCTCTCTGAGCAATTGCTCGACGTTTGCAATTTCTCAGCTCGTGTCTACGAGACGGAAAGAGAATGACCGTGACGTTTGGTGGCTAGAGAAGCGCAAAGCCCCAGTGTTGCTGCGCCTGTGAAAGCGCTTCCAAGGAAGGGTGCTGGGTAGCAACAGCTTTCAGTGCTGGCACTTTTCATCTCTGAGCAATTGCTCGACGTTTGCAATTTCTCAGCTCGTGTCTAGGAGACGGAAAGAGAATGACCGTGACGTTTGGTGGGTAGAGAAGCGCAAAGCCCCAGTGTTGCTGCGCCTGTGAAAGCGCTTCCAAGGAAGGGTGCTGGCTAGCAACAGCTTTCAGTGCTGGCACTTTTCATCTCTGAGCAATTGCTCGACGTTTGCAATTTCTCAGCTCGTGTCTACGAGACAGAAAGAGAATGACCGTGACGTTTGGTGGCTAGAGAAGCGCAAAGCCCCAGTGTTGCTGCGCCTGTGAAAGCGCTTCCAAGGAAGGGTGCTGGCTAGCAACAGCTTTCAGTGCTGGCACTTTTCATCTCTGAGCAATTGCTCGACGTTTGCAATTTCTCACCTGAGCTCTCTTTAGAGTGCGCGAGAGGATGAGCAGAAGATTAGGTGGCTAGAGAAGCCCAGAGCCCCAGTGTGCTTAGGCCTACAAAAGCGCTTCCAAGGAAGGGGGCTGCCTAGCAACAGCTTTCAGTGCTGGCACTTTTCCTCTCTGAGCAATTGCTCAACGTTTGCAATTTCTCAGCTCGTGTCTACGAGACGGAAAGAGAAGGACCGTGACGTTTGGTGGGTAGAGAAGCGCAAAGCCCCAGTGTTGCTGCGCCTGTGAAAGCGCTTCCAAGGAAGGGTGCTGGCTAGCAACAGCTTTCAGTGCTGGCACTTTTCATCTCTGAGCAATTGCTCGACGTTTGCAATTTCTCACCTGAGCTCTCTTTAGAATGCGCGAGAGGATGAGCAGAAGATTAGGTGGCTAGAGAAGCCCAGAGCCCCAGTGTTCTTAGGCCTACAAAAGCGCTTCCAAGGAAGGGTGCTGGCTAGCAACAGCTTTCAGTGCTGGCACTTTTCATCTCTGAGCAATTGCTGGGCATTTGCAATTTCTCACCTGAGCTCTCTTTAGAGTGCGCGAGAGGATGAGCAGAAGATTAGGTGGCTAGAGAAGCCCAGAGCCCCAGTGTGCTTAGGCCTACAAAAGCGCTTCCAAAGAAGGGTGCTGGCTAGCAACAGCTTTCAGTGCTGGCACTTTTCATCTCTGAGCAATTGCTGGACGTTTGCAATTTCTCAGCTCGTGTCTACGAGACGGAAAGAGAAGGACCTTGATGTTTGGTGGGTAGAGAAGCGCAAAGCCCCAGTGTTGCTGCGCCTGTGAAAGCGCTTCCAAGGAAGGGTGCTGGCTAGCAACAGCTTTCAGTGCTGGCACTTTTCATCTCTGAGCAATTGCTGGACATTTGCAATTTCTCACCTGAGCTCTCTTTAGAGTGTGCGAGAGGATGAGCAGAAGATTAGGTGGCTAGAGAAGCCCAGAGCCCCAGTGTGCTTAGGCCTACAAAAGCGCTTCCAAGGAAGGGGGCTGGCTAGCAACAGCTTTCAGTGCTGGCACTTTTCCTCTCTGAGCAATTGCTCGACGTTTGCAATTTCTCAGCTCGTGTCTACGAGACGGAAAGAGAAGGACCGTGACGTTTGGTGGCTAGAGAAGCGCAAAGCCCCAGTGTTGCTGCGCCTGTGAAAGCGCTTCCAAGGAAGGGTGCTGGCTAGCAACAGCTTTCAGTGCTGGCACTTTTCATCTCTGAGCAATTGCTCGACGTTTGCAATTTCTCACCTGAACTCTCTTTAGAGTGCGCGAGAGGATGAGCAGAAGATTAGGTGGCTAGAGAAGCCCAGAGCCCCAGTGTTCTTAGGCCTACAAAAGCGCTTCCAAGGAAGGGTGCTGCCTAGCAACAGCTTTCAGTGCTGGCACTTTTCATCTCTGAGCAATTGCTCGACGTTTGCAATTTCTCAGCTCGTGTCTACGAGACGGAAAGAGAATGTCCGTGACGTTTGGTGGGTAGAGAAGCGCAAAGCCCCAGTGTTGCTGCGCCTGTGAAAGCGCTTCCAAGGAAGGGTGCTGGCTAGCAACAGCTTTCAGTGCTGGCACTTTTCATCTCTGAGCAATTGCTGGGCATTTGCAATTTCTCACCTCAGCTCTCTTTAGAGTGCGCGAGAGGATGAGCAGAAGATTAGGTGGCTAGAGAAGCCCAGAGCCCCAGTGTGCTTAGGCCTACAAAAGCGCTTCCAAGGAAGGGTGCTGGCTAGCAACAGCTTTCAGTGCTGGCACTTTTCATCTCTGAGCAATTGCTCGATGTTTGCAATTTCTCAGCTCGTGTCTACGAGACGGAAAGAGAAGGACCGTGATGTTTGGTGGGTAGAGAAGCGCAAAGCCCCACTGTTACTGCGCCTGTGAAAGCGCTTCCAAGGAAGGGTGCTGGCTAGCAACAGCTTTCAGTGCTGGCACTTTTCATCTCTGAGCAATTGCTCGACGTTTGCAATTTCTCAGCTCGTGTCTACGAGACGGAAAGAGAAGGACCGTGACGTTTGGTGGGTAGAGAAGCGCAAAGCCCCAGTGTTGCTGCGCCTGTGAAAGCGCTTCCAAGGAAGGGTGCTGGCTAGCAAGAGCTTTCAGTGCTGGCACTTTTCATCTCTGAGCAATTGCTGGACGTTTGCAATTTCTCAGCTCGTGTCTACGAGACGGAAAGAGAAGGACCGTGACGTTTGGTGGCTAGAGAAGCGCAAAGCCCCAGTGTTGCTGCGCCTGTGAAAGCGCTTCCAAGGAAGGGTGCTGGCTAGCAACAGCTTTCAGTGCTGGCACTTTTCATCTCTGAGCAATTGCTCGACGTTTGCAATTTCTCACCTGAACTCTCTTTAGAGTGCGCGAGAGGATGAGCAGAAGATTAGGTGGCTAGAGAAGCCCAGAGCCCCAGTGTTCTTAGGCCTACAAAAGCGCTTCCAAGGAAGGGTGCTGCCTAGCAACAGCTTTCAGTGCTGGCACTTTTCATCTCTGAGCAATTGCTCGACGTTTGCAATTTCTCAGCTCGTGTCTACGAGACGGAAAGAGAATGTCCGTGACGTTTGGTGGGTAGAGAAGCGCAAAGCCCCAGTGTTGCTGCGCCTGTGAAAGCGCTTCCAAGGAAGGGTGCTGGCTAGCAACAGCTTTCAGTGCTGGCACTTTTCATCTCTGAGCAATTGCTGGGCATTTGCAATTTCTCACCTGAGCTCTCTTTAGAGTGCGCGAGAGGATGAGCAGAAGATTAGGTGGCTAGAGAAGCCCAGAGCCCCAGTGTGCTTAGGCCTACAAAAGCGCTTCCAAGGAAGGGTGCTGGCTAGCAACAGCTTTCAGTGCTGGCACTTTTCCTCTCTGAGCAATTGCTCGACGTTTGCAATTTCTCAGCTCGTGTCTACGAGACGGAAAGAGAAGGACCTTGATGTTTGGTGGCTAGAGAAGCGCAAAGCCCCAGTGTTGCTGCGCCTGTGAAAGCGCTTCCAAGGAAGGGTGCTGGCTAGCAAGAGCTTTCAGTGCTGGCACTTTTCATCTCTGAGCAATTGCTGGGCATTTGCAATTTCTCACCTGAGCTCTCTTTAGAGTGCGCGAGAGGATGAGCAGAAGATTAGGTGGCTAGAGAAGCCCAGAGCCCCAGTGTGCTTAGGCCTACAAAAGCGCTTCCAAGGAAGGGTGCTGGCTAGCAACAGCTTTCAGTGCTGGCACTTTTCATCTCTGAGCAATTGCTGGACGTTTGCAATTTCTCAGCTCGTGTCTACGAGACGGAAAGAGAAGGACCTTGATGTTTGGTGGCTAGAGAAGCGCAAAGCCCCAGTGTTGCTGCGCCTGTGAAAGTGCTTCCAAGGAAGGGTGCTGGCTAGCAACAGCTTTCAGTGCTGGCACTTTTCCTCTCTGAGCAATTGCTCGACGTTTGCAATTTCTCAGCTCGTGTCTACGAGACGGAAAGAGAATGACCGTGACGTTTGGTGGCTAGAGAAGCGCAAAGCCCCAGTGTTGCTGCGCCTGTGAAAGCGCTTCCAAGGAAGGGTGCTGGGTAGCAACAGCTTTCAGTGCTGGCACTTTTCATCTCTGAGCAATTGCTCGACGTTTGCAATTTCTCAGCTCGTGTCTAGGAGACGGAAAGAGAATGACCGTGACGTTTGGTGGGTAGAGAAGCGCAAAGCCCCAGTGTTGCTGCGCCTGTGAAAGCGCTTCCAAGGAAGGGTGCTGGCTAGCAACAGCTTTCAGTGCTGGCACTTTTCATCTCTGAGCAATTGCTCGACGTTTGCAATTTCTCAGCTCGTGTCTACGAGACAGAAAGAGAATGACCGTGACGTTTGGTGGCTAGAGAAGCGCAAAGCCCCAGTGTTGCTGCGCCTGTGAAAGCGCTTCCAAGGAAGGGTGCTGGCTAGCAACAGCTTTCAGTGCTGGCACTTTTCATCTCTGAGCAATTGCTCGACGTTTGCAATTTCTCACCTGAGCTCTCTTTAGAGTGCGCGAGAGGATGAGCAGAAGATTAGGTGGCTAGAGAAGCCCAGAGCCCCAGTGTGCTTAGGCCTACAAAAGCGCTTCCAAGGAAGGGGGCTGGCTAGCAACAGCTTTCAGTGCTGGCACTTTTCATCTCTGAGCAATTGCTCAACGTTTGCAATTTCTCAGCTCGTGTCTACGAGACGGAAAGAGAAGGACCGTGACGTTTGGTGGGTAGAGAAGCGCAAAGCCCCAGTGTTGCTGCGCCTGTGAAAGCGCTTCCAAGGAAGGGTGCTGGCTAGCAACAGCTTTCAGTGCTGGCACTTTTCATCTCTGAGCAATTGCTCGACGTTTGCAATTTCTCAGCTCGTGTCTACGAGACAGAAAGAGAAGGACCGTGACGTTTGGTGGGTAGAGAAGCGCAAAGCCCCAGTGTTGCTGCGCCTGTGAAAGCGCTTCCAAGGAAGGGTGCTGGCTAGCAACAGCTTTCAGTGCTGGCACTTTTCCTCTCTGAGCAATTGCTCGACGTTTGCAATTTCTCACCTGAGCTCTCTTTAGAGTGCGCGAGAGGATGAGCAGAAGATTAGGTGGCTAGAGAAGCCCAGAGCCCCAGTGTTCTTAGGCCTACAAAAGCACTTCCAAGGAAGGGGGCTGGCTAGCAACAGCTTTCAGTGCTGGCACTTTTCATCTCTGAGCAATTGCTCCACGTTTGCAATTTCTCACCTGAGCTCTCTTTAGAGTGCGCGAGAGGATGAGCAGAAGATTAAGTGGCTAGAGAAGCCCAGAGCCCCAGTGTTCTTAGGTCTACAAAAGCGCTTCCAAGGAAGGGGGCTGGCTAGCAACAGCTTTCAGTGCTGGCACTTTTCATCTCTGAGCAATTGCTCGACGTTTGCAATTTCTCAGCTCGTGTCTACGAGACGGAAAGAGAAGGACCGTGACGTTTGGTGGGTAGAGAAGCGCAAAGCCCCAGTGTTGCTGCGCCTGTGAAAGCGCTTCCAAGGAAGGGTGCTGGCTAGCAACAGCTTTCAGTGCTGGCACTTTTCATCTCTGAGCAATTGCTCGACGTTTGCAATTTCTCAGCTCGTGTCTACGAGACGGAGAGATAGTGACCGTGACGTTTGGTGGCTAGAGAAGCGCAAAGCCCCAGTGTTGCTGCGCATGTGAAAGCGCTTCCAAGGAAGGGGGCTGGCTAGCAACAGCTTTCAGTGCTGGCACTTTTCATCTCTGAGCAATTGCTCGACGTTTGCAATTTCTCACCTGAGCTCTCTTTAGAGTGCGCGAGAGGATGAGCAGAAGATTAGGTGGCTAGAGAAGTCCAGAGCCCCAGTGTGCTTAGGCCTACAAAAGCGCTTCCAAGGAAGGGTGCTGGCTAGCAACAGCTTTCAGTGCTGGCACTTTTCATCTCTGAGCAATTGCTCGACGTTTGCAATTTCTCAGCTCGTGTCTACGAGACGGAAAGAGAAGGACCGTGACGTTTGGTGGCTAGAGAAGCGCAAAGCCCCAGTGTTGCTGCACCTGTGAAAGCGCTTCCAAGGAAGGGTGCTGGCTAGCAACAGCTTTCAGTGCTGGCACTTTTCATCTCTGAGCAATTGCTCGACGTTTGCAATTTCTCACCTGAGCTCTCTTTAGAGTGTGCGAGAGGATGAGCAGAAGATTAGGTGGCTAGAGAAGCCCAGAGCCCCAGTGTTCTTAGGCCTACAAAAGCGCTTCCAAGGAAGGGTGCTGGCTAGCAACAGCTTTCAGTGCTGGCACTTTTCATCTCTGAGCAATTGCTGGGCATTTGCAATTTCTCACCTGAGCTCTCTTTAGAGTGCGCGAGAGGATGAGCAGAAGATTAGGTGGCTAGAGAAGCCGAGAGCCCCAGTGTGCTTAGGCCTACAAAAGCGCTTCCAAAGAAGGGTGCTGGCTAGCAACAGCTTTCAGTGCTGGCACTTTTCATCTCTGAGCAATTGCTGGACGTTTGCAATTTCTCAGCTCGTGTCTACGAGACGGAAAGAGAAGGACCGTGATGTTTGGTGGGTAGAGAAGCGCAAAGCCCCAGTGTTGCTGCGCCTGTGAAAGCGCTTCCAAGGAAGGGTGCTGGCTAGCAACAGCTTTCAGTGCTGGCACTTTTCATCTCTGAGCAATTGCTGGACATTTGCAATTTCTCACCTGATCTCTCTTTAGAGTGTGCGAGAGGATGAGCAGAAGATTAGGTGGCTAGAGAAGCCCAGAGCCCCAGTGTGCTTAGGCCTACAAAAGCGCTTCCAAGGAAGGGGGCTGGCTAGCAACAGCTTTCAGTGCTGGCACTTTTCCTCTCTGAGCAATTGCTCGACGTTTGCAATTTCTCAGCTCGTGTCTACGAGACGGAAAGAGAAGGACCGTGACGTTTGGTGGCTAGAGAAGCGCAAAGCCCCAGTGTTGCTGCGCCTGTGAAAGCGCTTCCAAGGAAGGGTGCTGGCTAGCAACAGCTTTCAGTGCTGGCACTTTTCATCTCTGAGCAATTGCTCGACGTTTGCAATTTCTCACCTGAACTCTCTTTAGAGTGCGCGAGAGGATGAGCAGAAGATTAGGTGGCTAGAGAAGCCCAGAGCCCCAGTGTGCTTAGGCCTACAAAAGCGCTTCCAAGGAAGGGTGCTGGCTAGCAACAGCTTTCAGTGCTGGCACTTTTCATCTCTGAGCAATTGCTCGACGTTTGCAATTTCTCAGCTCGTGTCTACGAGACGGAAAGAGAAGGACCGTGACGTTTGGTGGCTAGAGAAGCGCAAAGCCCCAGTGTTGCTGCGCCTGTGAAAGCGCTTCCAAGGAAGGGTGCTGGCTAGCAACAGCTTTCAGTGCTGGCACTTTTCATCTCTGAGCAATTGCTGGGCATTTGCAATTTCTCACCTGAGCTCTCTTTAGAGTGCGCGAGAGGATGAGCAGAAGATTAGGTGGCTAGAGAAGCCCAGAGCCCCAGTGTGCTTAGGCCTACAAAAGCGCTTCCAAGGAAGGGTGCTGGCTAGCAACAGCTTTCAGTGCTGGCACTTTTCCTCTCTGAGCAATTGCTGGACGTTTGCAATTTCTCAGCTCGTGTCTACGAGACGGAAAGAGAAGGACCGTGACGTTTGGTGGCTAGAGAAGCGCAAAGCCCCAGTGTTGCTGCGCCTGTGAAAGCGCTTCCAAGGAAGGGTGCTGGCTAGCAACAGCTTTCAGTGCTGGCACTTTTCATCTCTGAGCAATTGCTGGGCATTTGCAATTTCTCACCTGAGCTCTCTTTAGAGTGCGCGAGAGGATGAGCAGAAGATTAGGTGGCTAGAGAAGCCCAGAGCCCCAGTGTGCTTAGGCCTACAAAAGCGCTTCCAAGGAAGGGTGCTGGCTAGCAACAGCTTTCAGTGCTGGCACTTTTCATCTCTGAGCAATTGCTCGACGTTTGCAATTTCTCAGCTCGTGTCTACGAGACGGAAAGAGAAGGACCTTGATGTTTGGTGGCTAGAGAAGCGCAAAGCCCCAGTGTTGCTGCGCCTGTGAAAGCGCTTCCAAGGAAGGGTGCTGGCTAGCAACACCTTTCAGTGCTGGCACTTTTCATCTCTGAGCAATTGCTCCACGTTTGCAATTTCTCAGCTCGTGTCTACGAGACGGAAAGAGAAGGACCGTGACGTTTGGTGGCTAGAGAAGCGCAAAGCCCCAGTGTTGCTGCGCCTGTGAAAGCGCTTCCAAGGAAGGGTGCTGGCTAGCAACAGCTTTCAGTGCTGGCACTTTTCATCTCTGAGCAATTGCTCGACGTTTGCAATTTCTCAGCTCGTGTCTACGAGACAGAAAGAGAATGACCGTGACGTTTGGTGGGTAGAGAAGCGCAAAGCCCCAGTGTTGCTGCGCCTGTGAAAGCGCTTCCAAGGAAGGGTGCTGGCTAGCAAGAGCTTTCAGTGCTGGCACTTTTCATCTCTGAGCAATTGCTCGACGTTTGCAATTTCTCACCTGAGCTCTCTTTAGAGTGCGCGAGAGGATGAGCAGAAGATTAGGTGGCTAGAGAAGCCCAGAGCCCCAGTGTGCTTAGGCCTACAAAAGCGCTTCCAAGGAAGGGTGCTGGCTAGCAACAGCTTTCAGTGCTGGCACTTTTCATCTCTGAGCAATTGCTCGACGTTTGCAATTTCTCAGCTCGTGTCTACGAGACGGAAAGAGAAGGACCGTGACGTTTGGTGGGTAGAGAAGCGCAAAGCCCCAGTGTTGCTGCGCCTGTGAAAGCGCTTCCAAGGAAGGGTGCTGGCTAGCAACAGCTTTCAGTGCTGGCACTTTTCATCTCTGAGCAATTGCTCGACGTTTGCAATTTCTCAGCTCGTGTCTACGAGACAGAAAGAGAAGGACCGTGACGTTTGGTGGGTAGAGAAGCGCAAAGCCCCAGTGTTGCTGCGCCTGTGAAAGCGCTTCCAAGGAAGGGTGCTGGCTAGCAACAGCTTTCAGTGCTGGCACTTTTCATCTCTGAGCAATTGCTCGACGTTTGCAATTTCTCACCTGAGCTCTCTTTAGAGTGTGCGAGAGGATGAGCAGAAGATGAGGTGGCTAGAGAAGCCCAGAGCCCCAGTGTTCTTAGGCCTACAAAAGCGCTTCCAAGGAAGGGGGCTGGCTAGCAACAGCTTTCAGTGCTGGCACTTTTCATCTCTGAGCAATTGCTCGACGTTTGCAATTTCTCAGCTCGTGTCTACGAGACGGAAAGAGAAGGACCGTGACGTTTGGTGGCTAGAGAAGCGCAAAGCCCCAGTGTTGCTGCGCCTGTGAAAGCGCTTCCAAGGAAGGGTGCTGGCTAGCAACAGCTTTCAGTGCTGGCACTTTTCATCTCTGAGCAATTGCTCGACGTTTGCAATTTCTCAGCTCATGTCTACGAGACGGAAAGAGAATGACCGTGACGTTTGGTGGCTAGAGAAGCGCAAAGCCCCAGTGTTGCTGCACCTGTGAAAGCGCTTCCAAGGAAGGGGGCTGGATAGCAAGAGCTTTCAGTGCTGGCACTTTTCATCTCTGAGCAATTGCTCGACGTTTGCAATTTCTCAGCTCGTGTCTACGAGACGGAGAGATAGTGACCGTGACGTTTGGTGGGTAGAGAAGCGCAAAGCCCCACTGTTGCTGCGTCTGTGAAAGCGCTTCCAAGGAAGGGTGCTGGCTAGCAAGAGCTTTCAGTGCTGGCACTTTTCATCTCTGAGCAATTGCTCGACGTTTGCAATTTCTCACCTGAGCTCTCTTTAGAGTGCGCGAGAGGATGAGCAGAAGATTAGGTGGCTAGAGAAGTCCAGACCCCCAGTGTGCTTAGGCCTACAAAAGCGCTTCCAAGGAAGGGTGCTGGCTAGCAACAGCTTTCAGTGCTGGCACTTTTCATCTCTGAGCAATTGCTCGACGTTTGCAATTTCTCAGCTCGTGTCTACGAGACGGAAAGAGAAGGACCGTGACGTTTGGTGGGTAGAGAAGCGCAAAGCCCCAGTGTTGCTGCGCCTGTGAAAGCGCTTCCAAGGAAGGGGGCTGGCTAGCAACAGCTTTCAGTGCTGGCACTTTTCCTCTCTGAGCAATTGCTCGACGTTTGCAATTTCTCAGCTCGTGTCTACGAGACGGAAAGAGAATGACCGTGACGTTTGGTGGGTAGAGAAGCGCAAAGCCCCAGTGTTACTGCGCCTGTGAAAGCGCTTCCAAGGAAGGGGGCTGGCTAGCAACAGCTTTCAGTGCTGGCACTTTTCATCTCTGAGCAATTGCTCGACGTTTGCAATTTCTCACCTGAGCTCTCTTTAGAGTGCGCGAGAGGATGAGCAGAAGATTAGGTGGCTAGAGAAGCCCAGAGCCCCAGTGTTCTTAGGTCTACAAAAGCGCTTCCAAGGAAGGGTGCTGGCTAGCAACAGCTTTCAGTGCTGGCACTTTTCATCTCTGAGCAATTGCTCGACGTTTGCAATTTCTCAGCTCGTGTCTACGAGACGGAAAGAGAATGAAAGTGACGTTTGGTGGGTAGAGAAGCGCAAAGCCCCATTGTTGCTGCGCCTGTGAAAGCGCTTCCAAGGAAGGGTGCTGGCTAGCAACAGCTTTCAGTGGTGGCACTTTTCATCTCTGAGCAATTGCTCGACGTTTGCAATTTCTCACCTCAGCTCTCTTTAGAGTGCGCGAGAGGATGAGCAGAAGATTAGGTGGCTAGAGAAGCCCAGAGCCCCAGTGTGCTTAGGCCTACAAAAGCGCTTCCAAGGAAGGGGGCTGGCTAGCAACAGCTTTCAGTGCTGGCACTTTTCATCTCTGAGCAATTGCTCGACAATTGCAATTTCTCAGCTCGTGTCTACGAGACGGAAAGAGAAGGACCGTGACGTTTGGTGGGTAGAGAAGCGCAAAGCCCCAGTGTTGCTGCGCCTGTGAAAGCGCTTCCAAGGAAGGGTGCTGGCTAGCAAGAGCTTTCAGTGCTGGCACTTTTCATCTCTGAGCAATTGCTCGACGTTTGCAATTTCTCAGCTCGTGTCTACGAGACGGAAAGAGAATGACCGTGACGTTTGGCGGGTAGAGAAGCGCAAAGCCCCAGTGTTACTGCGCCTGTGAAAGCGCTTCCAAGGAAGGGGGCTGGCTAGCAAGAGCTTTCAGTGCTGGCACTTTTCATCTCTGAGCAATTGCTCGACGTTTGCAATTTCTCAGCTCGTGTCTACGAGACGGAAAGAGAAGGACCGTGACGTTTGGTGGCTAGAGAAGCTCAAAGCCCCAGTGTTGCTGCGCCTGTGAAAGCGCTTCCAAGGAAGGGGGCTGGCTAGCAACAGCTTTCAGTGCTGACACTTTTCATCTCTGAGCAATTGCTCGACGTTTGCAATTTCTCCCCTGAGCTCTCTTTAGAGTGCGCGAGAGGATGAGCAGAAGATTAAGTGGCTAGAGAAGCCCAGAGCCCCAGTGTTCTTAGGTCTACAAAAGCGCTTCCAAGGAAGGGTGCTGGCTAGCAACAGCTTTCAGTGCTGGCACTTTTCCTCTCTGAGCAATTGCTCGACGTTTGCAATTTCTCAGCTCGTGTCTACGAGACGGAAAGAGAAGGACCGTGACGTTTGGTGGGTAGAGAAGCGCAAAGCCCCAGTGTTGCTGCGCCTGTGAAAGTGCTTCCAAGGAAGGGGGCTGGCTAGCAACAGCTTTCAGTGCTGGCACTTTTCATCTCTGAGCAATTGCTCGACGTTTGCAATTTCTCAGCTCGTGTCTACGAGACGGAAAGAGAAGGACCGTGACGTTTGGTGGCTAGAGAAGCGCAAAGCCCCAGTGTTGCTGTGCCTGTGAAAGCGCTTCCAAGGAAGGGTGCTGGCTAGCAACAGCTTTCAGTGCTGGCACTTTTCATCTCTGAGCAATTGCTCGACGTTTGCAATTCCTCAGCTCGTGTCTACGAGACGGAAAGAGAAGGACCGTGACGTTTGGTGGCTAGAGAAGCGCAAAGCCCCAGTGTTGCTGCGCCTGTGAAAGCGCTTCCAAGGAAGGGTGCTGGCTAGCAACAGCTTTCAGTGCTGGCACTTTTCATCTCTGAGCAATTGCTCGACGTTTGCAATTTCTCACCTGAGCTCTCTTTAGAGTGCGCGAGAGGATGAGCAGAAGATGAGGTGGCTAGAGAAGCCCAGAGCCCCAGTGTGCTTAGGCCTACAAAAGCGCTTCCAAGGAAGGGTGCTGGCTAGCAACAGCTTTCAGTGCTGGCACTTTTCCTCTCTGAGCAATTGCTCGACGTTTGCAATTTCTCACCTGAGCTCTCTTTAGAGTGCGCGAGAGGATGAGCAGAAGATTAGATGGCTAGAGAAGCCCAGAGCCCCAGTGTTCTTAGGCCTACAAAAGCGCTTCCAAGGAAGGGGGCTGGCTAGCAACAGCTTTCAGTGCTGGCACTTTTCATCTCTGAGCAATTGCTCGACATTTGCAATTTCTCAGCTCGTGTCTACGAGACGGAAAGAGAAGGACCGTGACGTTTGGTGGGTAGAGAAGCGCAAAGCCCCAGTGTTGCTGCGCCTGTGAAAGCGCTTCCAAGGAAGGGTGCTGGCTAGCAACAGCTTTCAGTGCTGGCACTTTTCATCTCTGAGCAATTGCTCGACGTTTGCAATTTCTCAGCTCGTGTCTACGAGACGGAAAGAGAAGGACCGTGACGTTTGGTGGCTAGAGAAGCGCAAAGCCCCAGTGTTGCTGCGCCTGTGAAAGCGCTTCCAAGGAAGGGTGCTGGCTAGCAACAGCTTTCAGTGCTGGCACTTTTCATCTCTGAGCAATTGCTCGACGTTTGCAATTTCTCAGCTCGTGTCTACGAGACGGAGAGATAGTGACCGTGACGATTGGTGGCTAGAGAAGCGCAAAGCCCCAGTGTTGCTGCACCTGTGAAAGCGCTTCCAAGGAAGGGTGCTGGCTAGCAACAGCTTTCAGTGCTGGCACTTTTCATCTCTGAGCAATTGCTCGACGTTTGCAATTTCTCAGCTCGTGTCTACGAGACGGAGAGATAGTGACCGTGACGTTTGGTGGCTAGAGAAGCGCAAAGCCCCAGTGTTGCTGCACCTGTGAAAGCGCTTCCAAGGAAGGGTGCTGGCTAGCAACAGCTTTCAGTGCTGGCACTTTTCATCTCTGAGCAATTGCTCGACGTTTGCAATTTCTCACCTCGTGTCTACGAGACGGAAAGAGAAGGACCGTGACGTTTGGTGGGTAGAGAAGCGCAAAGCCCCAGTGTTGCTGCGCCTGTGAAAGCGCTTCCAAGGAAGGGTGCTGGCTAGCAAGAGCTTTCAGTGCTGGCACTTTTCATCTCTGAGCAATTGCTCGACGTTTGCAATTTCTCACCTGAGCTCTCTTTAGAGTGCGCGAGAGGATGAGCAGAAGATTAGGTGGCTAGAGAAGCCCAGAGCCCCAGTGTGCTTAGGCCTACAAAAGCGCTTCCAAGGAAGGGTGCTGGCTAGCAACAGCTTTCAGTGCTGGCACTTTTCATCTCTGAGCAATTGCTGGACGTTTGCAATTTCTCAGCTCGTGTCTACGAGACGGAGAGATAGTGACAGTGACGTTTGGTGGCTAGAAAAGCGCAAAGCCCCAGTGTTGCTGCACCTGTGAAAGCGCTTCCAAGGAAGGGTGCTGGCTAGCAACAGCTTTCAGTGCTGGCACTTTTCATCTCTGAGCAATTGCTGGACATTTGCAATTTCTCACCTGAGCTCTCTTTAGAGTGCGCGAGAGGATGAGCAGAAGATTAGGTGGCTAGAGAAGTCCAGAGCCCCAGTGTGCTTAGGCCTACAAAAGCGCTTCCAAGGAAGGGTGCTGGCTAGCAACAGCTTTCAGTGCTGGCACTTTTCATCTCTGAGCAATTGCTGGACGTTTGCAATTTCTCAGCTCGTGTCTAGGAGACGGAAAGAGAAGGACCGTGACGTTTGGTGGGTAGAGAAGCGCAAAGCCCCA
This sequence comes from Sarcoramphus papa, assembly GCA_037962945.1. NCBI lineage: Eukaryota > Metazoa > Chordata > Aves > Accipitriformes > Cathartidae > Sarcoramphus > Sarcoramphus papa. The sequence continues at coordinate 14,599,578 of CM075595.1, read as the reverse complement.
GTGTTGCTGCGCCTGTGAAAGCGCTTCCAAGGAAGGGTGCTGGCTAGCAACAGCTTTCAGTGCTGGCACTTTTCATCTCTGAGCAATTGCTGGACGTTTGCAATTTCTCAGCTCTTGTCTACGAGACGGAAAGAGAAGGACCGTGACGTTTGGTGGCTAGAGAAGCGCAAAGCCCCAGTGTTGCTGTGCCTGTGAAAGCGCTTCCAAGGAAGGGTGCTGGCTAGCAAGAGCTTTCAGTGCTGGCACTTTTCATCTCTGAGCAATTGCTCGACGTTTGCAATTTCTCAGCTCGTGTCTACGAGACGGAAAGAGAAGGACCGTGACGTTTGGTGGCTAGAGAAGCGCAAAGCCCCAGTGTTGCTGCGCCTGTGAAAGCGCTTCCAAGGAAGGGTGCTGGCTAGCAACAGCTTCCAGTGCTGGCACTTTTCATCTCTGAGCAATTGCTCGACGTTTGCAATTTCTCAGCTCGTGTCTACGAGACGGAGAGATAGTGACCGTGACGTTTGGTGGGTAGAGAAGCGCAAAGCCCCAGTGTTACTGCGCCTGTGAAAGTGCTTCCAAGGAAGGGTGCTGGCTAGCAACAGCTTTCAGTGCTGGCACTTTTCATCTCTGAGCAATTGCTCGATGTTTGCAATTTCTCACCTGAGCTCTCTTTAGAGTGCGCGAGAGGATGAGCAGAAGATTAGGTGGCTAGAGAAGCCCAGAGCCCCAGTGTGCTTAGGCCTACAAAAGCGCTTCCAAGGAAGGGGGCTGGCTAGCAACAGCTTTCAGTGCTGGCACTTTTCCTCTCTGAGCAATTGCTCGACGTTTGCAATTTCTCAGCTCGTGTCTACGAGACGGAAAGAGAAGGACCGTGACGTTTGGTGGCTAGAGAAGCGCAAAGCCCCAGTGTTTCTGCGCCTGTGAAAGCGCTTCCAAGGAAGGGTGCTGGCTAGCAACAGCTTTCAGTGCTGGCACTTTTCATCTCTGAGCAATTGCTCGACGTTTGCAATTTCTCAGCTCGTGTCTACGAGACGGAAAGAGAAGGACCGTGACGTTTGGTGGGTAGAGAAGCGCAAAGCCCCAGTGTTGCTGCGCCTGTGAAAGCGCTTCCAAGGAAGGGGGCTGGCTAGCAACAGCTTTCAGTGCTGGCACTTTTCATCTCTGAGCAATTGCTCGACGTTTGCAATTCCTCAGCTTCCTTCTAGGAGACGGAAAGAGAAGGACCGTGACGTTTGGTGGGTAGAGAAGCGCAAAGCCCCAGTGTTACTGCGCCTGTGAAAGCGCTTCCAAGGAAGGGTGCTGGCTAGCAACAGCTTTCAGTGCTGGCACTTTTCATCTCTGAGCAATTGCTCGACGTTTGCAATTTCTCAGCTCGTGTCTACGAGACGGAGAGATAGTGACAGTGACGTTTGGTGGGTAGAGAAGCGCAAAGCCCCACTGTTGCTGCGTCTGTGAAAGCGCTTCCAAGGAAGGGTGCTGGCTAGCAACAGCTTTCAGTGCTGGCACTTTTCATCTCTGATCAATTGCTCGACGTTTGCAATTTCTCACCTGAGCTCTCTTTAGAGTGCGCGAGAGGATGAGCAGAAGATTAGGTGGCTAGAGAAGCCCAGAGCCCCATTGTTGCTGCGCCTGTGAAAGCGCTTCCAAGGAAGGGGGCTGGCTAGCAACAGCTTTCAGTGCTGGCACTTTTCCTCTCTGAGCAATTGCTCGACGTTTGCAATTTCTCAGCTCGTGTCTACGAGACGGAAAGAGAAGGACCGTGACGTTTGGTGGGTAGAGAAGCGCAAAGCCCCAGTGTTGCTGCGCCTGTGAAAGCGCTTCCAAGGAAGGGTGCTGGCTACCAACAGCTTTCAGTGCTGGCACTTTTCATCTCTGAGCAATTGCTCGACGTTTGCAATTCCTCAGCTCATGTCTATGAGACGGAATGAGAAGGACCGTGACGTTTGGTGGCTAGAGAAGCGCAAAGCCCCAGTGTTGCTGCGCCTGCGAAAGCGCTTCCAAGGAAGGGGGCTGGCTAGCAACAGCTTTCAGTGCTGGCACTTTTCATCTCTGAGCAATTGCTCGACGTTTGCAATTTCTCAGCTCGTGTCTACGAGACGGAGAGATAGTGACCGTGACGTTTGGTGGGTAGAGAAGCGCAAAGCCCCAGTGTTACTGCACCTGTGAAAGCGCTTCCAAGGAAGGGTGCTGGCTAGCAAGAGCTTTCAGTGCTGGCACTTTTCATCTCTGAGCAATTGCTCGACGTTTGCAATTTCTCGCCTGAGCTCTCTTTAGAGTGCGCGAGAGGATGAGCAGAAGATTCGGTGGCTAGAGAAGCCCAGAGCCCCAGTGTTCTTAGGCCTACAAAAGCGCTTCCAAGGAAGGGTGCTGCCTAGCAACAGCTTTCAGTGCTGGCACTTTTCATCTCTGAGCAATTGCTGGACGTTTGCAATTTCTCAGCTCGTGTCTACGAGACGGAAAGAGAATGACCGTGACGTTTGGTGGCTAGAGAAGCGCAAAGCCCCAGTGTTGCTGCGCCTGTGAAAGCGCTTCCAAGGAAGGGTGCTGGCTAGCAACAGCTTTCAGTGCTGGCACTTTTCCTCTCTGAGCAATTGCTCGACGTTTGCAATTTCTCACCTCGTGTCTACGAGACGGAAAGAGAAGGACCGTGACGTTTGGTGGGTAGAGAAGCGCAAAGCCCCAGTGTTGCTGTGCCTGTGAAAGCGCTTCCAAGGAAGGGTGCTGGCTAGCAACAGCTTTCAGTGCTGGCACTTTTCATCTCTGAGCAATTGCTCGACGTTTGCAATTTCTCACCTGAGCTCTCTTTAGACTGCGCGACAGGATGAGCAGAAGATTAAGTGGCTAGAGAAGCCCAGAGCCCCAGTGTGCTTAGGCCTACAAAAGCGCTTCCAAGGAAGGGTGCTGGCTAGCAAGAGCTTTCAGTGCTGGCACTTTTCATCTCTGAGCAATTGCTCGACGTTTGCAATTTCTCACCTGAGCTCTCTTTAGAGTGCGCGAGAGGATGAGCAGAAGATTAAGTGGCTAGAGAAGCCCAGAGCCCCAGTGTGCTTAGGCCTACAAAAGCGCTTCCAAGGAAGGGTGCTGGCTAGCAACAGCTTTCAGTGCTGGCACTTTTCATCTCTGAGCAATTGCTCGACGTTTGCAATTTCTCAGCTCGTGTCTACGAGACGGAAAGAGAATGAAAGTGACGTTTGGTGGGTAGAGAAGCGCAAAGCCCCATTGTTGCTGCGCCTGTGAAAGCGCTTCCAAGGAAGGGTGCTGGCTAGCAACAGCTTTCAGTGCTGGCACTTTTCATCTCTGAGCAATTGCTCGACGTTTGCAATTTCTCACCTCAGCTCTCTTTAGAGTGCGCGAGAGGATGAGCAGAAGATTAGGTGGCTAGAGAAGCCCAGAGCCCCAGTGTGCTTAGGCCTACAAAAGCGCTTCCAAGGAAGGGGGCTGGCTAGCAACAGCTTTCAGTGCTGGCACTTTTCATCTCTGAGCAATTGCTCGACAATTGCAATTTCTCAGCTCGTGTCTACGAGACGGAAAGAGAAGGACCGTGACGTTTGGTGGGTAGAGAAGCGCAAAGCCCCAGTGTTGCTGCGCCTGTGAAAGCGCTTCCAAGGAAGGGTGCTGGCTAGCAACAGCTTTCAGTGCTGGCACTTTTCATCTCTGAGCAATTGCTCGACGTTTGCAATTTCTCAGCTCGTGTCTACGAGACGGAAAGAGAATGACCGTGACGTTTGGCGGGTAGAGAAGCGCAAAGCCCCAGTGTTACTGCGCCTGTGAAAGCGCTTCCAAGGAAGGGTGCTGGCTAGCAACAGCTTTCAGTGCTGGCACTTTTCATCTCTGAGCAATTGCTCGACGTTTGCAATTTCTCAGCTCGTGTCTACGAGACGGAAAGAGAAGGACCGTGACGTTTGGTGGCTAGAGAAGCTCAAAGCCCCAGTGTTGCTGCGCCTGTGAAAGCGCTTCCAAGGAAGGGGGCTGGCTAGCAACAGCTTTCAGTGCTGACACTTTTCATCTCTGAGCAATTGCTCGACGTTTGCAATTTCTCCCCTGAGCTCTCTTTAGAGTGCGCGAGAGGATGAGCAGAAGATGAGGTGGCTAGAGAAGCCCAGAGCCCCAGTGTTCTTAGGTCTACAAAAGCGCTTCCAAGGAAGGGTGCTGGCTAGCAACAGCTTTCAGTGCTGGCACTTTTCCTCTCTGAGCAATTGCTCGACGTTTGCAATTTCTCAGCTCGTGTCTACGAGACGGAAAGAGAAGGACCGTGACGTTTGGTGGGTAGAGAAGCGCAAAGCCCCAGTGTTGCTGTGCCTGTGAAAGCGCTTCCAAGGAAGGGGGCTGGCTAGCAACAGCTTTCAGTGCTGGCACTTTTCATCTCTGAGCAATTGCTCGACGTTTGCAATTTCTCAGCTCGTGTCTACGAGACGGAAAGAGAAGGACCGTGACGTTTGGTGGCTAGAGAAGCGCAAAGCCCCAGTGTTGCTGCGCCTGTGAAAGCGCTTCCAAGGAAGGGTGCTGGCTAGCAACAGCTTTCAGTGCTGGCACTTTTCATCTCTGAGCAATTGCTCGACGTTTGCAATTTCTCAGCTCGTGTCTACGAGACGGAGAGATAGTGACCGTGACGATTGGTGGCTAGAGAAGCGCAAAGCCCCAGTGTTGCTGCACCTGTGAAAGCGCTTCCAAGGAAGGGTGCTGGCTAGCAAGAGCTTTCAGTGCTGGCACTTTTCATCTCTGAGCAATTGCTCGACGTTTGCAATTTCTCAGCTCGTGTCTACGAGACGGAGAGATAGTGACCGTGACGTTTGGTGGCTAGAGAAGCGCAAAGCCCCAGTGTTACTGCACCTGTGAAAGCGCTTCCAAGGAAGGGTGCTGGCTAGCAACAGCTTTCAGTGCTGGCACTTTTCATCTCTGAGCAATTGCTCGACGTTTGCAATTTCTCAGCTCGTGTCTTGGAGACGGAAAGAGAAGGACCGTGACGTTTGGTGGCTAGAGAAGCGCAAAGCCCCAGTGTTGCTGCGCCTGTGAAAGCGCTTCCAAGGAAGGGTGCTGGCTAGCAAGAGCTTTCAGTGCTGGCACTTTTCATCTCTGAGCAATTGCTCGACGTTTGCAATTTCTCACCTGAGCTCTCTTTAGAGTGCGCGAGAGGATGAGCAGAAGATTAGGTGGCTAGAGAAGCCCAGAGCCCCAGTGTGCTTAGGCCTACAAAAGCGCTTCCAAGGAAGGGTGCTGGCTAGCAACAGCTTTCAGTGCTGGCACTTTTCATCTCTGAGCAATTGCTGGACGTTTGCAATTTCTCAGCTCGTGTCTACGAGACGGAGAGATAGTGACAGTGACGTTTGGTGGCTAGAAAAGCGCAAAGCCCCAGTGTTGCTGCACCTGTGAAAGCGCTTCCAAGGAAGGGTGCTGGCTAGCAACAGCTTTCAGTGCTGGCACTTTTCATCTCTGAGCAATTGCTGGACATTTGCAATTTCTCACCTGAGCTCTCTTTAGAGTGCGCGAGAGGATGAGCAGAAGATTAGGTGGCTAGAGAAGTCCAGAGCCCCAGTGTTCTTAGGCCTACAAAAGCGCTTCCAAGGAAGGGTGCTGGCTAGCAACAGCTTTCAGTGCTGGCACTTTTCATCTCTGAGCAATTGCTCGACGTTTGCAATTTCTCAGCTCGTGTCTAGGAGACGGAAAGAGAAGGACCGTGACGTTTGGTGGGTAGAGAAGCGCAAAGCCCCAGTGTTGCTGCGCCTGTGAAAGCGCTTCCAAGGAAGGGGGCTGGCTAGCAACAGCTTTCAGTGCTGGCACTTTTCATCTCTGAGCAATTGCTGGACGTTTGCAATTTCTCAGCTCTTGTCTACGAGACGGAAAGAGAAGGACCGTGACGTTTGGTGGCTAGAGAAGCGCAAAGCCCCAGTGTTGCTGTGCCTGTGAAAGCGCTTCCAAGGAAGGGTGCTGGCTAGCAATAGCTTTCAGTGCTGGCACTTTTCATCTCTGAGCAATTGCTCGACGTTTGCAATTTCTCAGCTCGTGTCTACGAGACGGAAAGAGAAGGACCGTGACGTTTGGTGGCTAGAGAAGCGCAAAGCCCCAGTGTTGCTGCGCCTGTGAAAGCGCTTCCAAGGAAGGGTGCTGGCTAGCAACAGCTTCCAGTGCTGGCACTTTTCATCTCTGAGCAATTGCTCGACGTTTGCAATTTCTCAGCTCGTGTCTACGAGACGGAGAGATAGTGACCGTGACGTTTGGTGGGTAGAGAAGCGCAAAGCCCCAGTGTTACTGCGCCTGTGAAAGTGCTTCCAAGGAAGGGTGCTGGCTAGCAACAGCTTTCAGTGCTGGCACTTTTCATCTCTGAGCAATTGCTCGACGTTTGCAATTTCTCCCCTGAGCTCTCTTTAGAGTGCGCGAGAGGATGAGCAGAAGATTAGGTGGCTAGAGAAGCCCAGAGCCCCAGTGTGCTTAGGCCTACAAAAGCGCTTCAAAGGAAGGGGGCTGGATAGCAACAGCTTTCAGTGCTGGCACTTTTCCTCTCTGAGCAATTGCTCGACGTTTGCAATTTCTCAGCTCGTGTCTACGAGACGGAAAGAGAAGGACCGTGACGTTTGGTGGCTAGAGAAGCGCAAAGCCCCAGTGTTGCTGCGCCTGTGAAAGCGCTTCCAAGGAAGGGTGCTGGCTAGCAACAGCTTTCAGTGCTGGCACTTTTCATCTCTGAGCAATTGCTCGACGTTTGCAATTTCTCAGCTCGTGTCTACGAGACGGAAAGAGAAGGACCGTGACGTTTGGTGGGTAGAGAAGCGCAAAGCCCCAGTGTTGCTGCGCCTGTGAAAGCGCTTCCAAGGAAGGGTGCTGGCTAGCAACAGCTTTCAGTGCTGGCACTTTTCATCTCTGAGCAATTGCTCGAAGTTTGCAATTCCTCAGCTTCCTTCTAGGAGACGGAAAGAGAAGGACCGTGACGTTTGGTGGGTAGAGAAGCGCAAAGCCCCAGTGTTGCTGCGCCTGTGAAAGCGCTTCCAAGGAAGGGTGCTGGCTAGCAACAGCTTTCAGTGCTGGCACTTTTCATCTCTGAGCAATTGCTCGACGTTTGCAATTTCTCAGCTCGTGTCTACGAGACGGAGAGATAGTGACAGTGACGTTTGGTGGGTAGAGAAGCGCAAAGCCCCAGTGTTGCTGCGCCTGTGAAAGCGCTTCCAAGGAAGGGTGCTGGCTAGCAAGAGCTTTCAGTGCTGGCACTTTTCCTCTCTGAGCAATTGCTCGACGTTTGCAATTTCTCACCTGAGCTCTCTTTAGAGTGCGCGAGAGGATGAGCAGAAGATTAGGTGGCTAGAGAAGCCCAGAGCCCCATTGTTGCTGCGCCTGTGAAAGCGCTTCCAAGGAAGGGTGCTGGCTAGCAACAGCTTTCAGTGCTGGCACTTTTCCTCTCTGAGCAATTGCTCGACGTTTGCAATTTCTCAGCTCGTGTCTACGAGACGGAAAGAGAAGGACCGTGACGTTTGGTGGGTAGAGAAGCGCAAAGCCCCAGTGTTGCTGCGCCTGTGAAAGCGCTTCCAAGGAAGGGTGCTGGCTAGCAACAGCTTTCAGTGCTGGCACTTTTCATCTCTGAGCAATTGCTCGACGTTTGCAATTCCTCAGCTCATGTCTATGAGACGGAAAGAGAAGGACCGTGACGTTTGGTGGCTAGAGAAGCGCAAAGCCCCAGTGTTGCTGCGCCTGTGAAAGCGCTTCCAAGGAAGGGTGCTGGCTAGCAACAGCTTTCAGTGCTGGCACTTTTCATCTCTGAGCAATTGCTCGACGTTTGCAATTTCTCAGCTCGTGTCTACGAGACGGAGAGATAGTGACCGTGACGTTTGGTGCCTAGAGAAGCGCAAAGCCCCAGTGTTACTGCACCTGTGAAAGCGCTTCCAAGGAAGGGTGCTGGCTAGGAACAGCTTTCAGTGCTGGCACTTTTCATCTCTGAGCAATTGCTCGACGTTTGCAATTTCTCACCTGAGCTCTCTTTAGAGTGCGCGAGAGGATGAGCAGAAGATTCGGTGGCTAGAGAAGCCCAGAGCCCCAGTGTTCTTAGGCCTACAAAAGCGCTTCCAAGGAAGGGTGCTGCCTAGCAACAGCTTTCAGTGCTGGCACTTTTCATCTCTGAGCAATTGCTGGACGTTTGCAATTTCTCAGCTCGTGTCTACGAGACGGAAAGAGAATGACCGTGACGTTTGGTGGCTAGAGAAGCGCAAAGCCCCAGTGTTGCTGCGCCTGTGAAAGCGCTTCCAAGGAAGGGTGCTGGCTAGCAACAGCTTTCAGTGCTGGCACTTTTCCTCTCTGAGCAATTGCTCGACGTTTGCAATTTCTCACCTCGTGTCTACGAGACGGAAAGAGAAGGACCGTGACGTTTGGTGGGTAGAGAAGCGCAAAGCCCCAGTGTTGCTGTGCCTGTGAAAGCGCTTCCAAGGAAGGGTGCTGGCTAGCAACAGCTTTCAGTGCTGGCACTTTTCATCTCTGAGCAATTGCTCGACGTTTGCAATTTCTCACCTGAGCTCTCTTTAGACTGCGCGAGAGGATGAGCAGAAGATTAAGTGGCTAGAGAAGCCCAGAGCCCCAGTGTTCTTAGGTCTACAAAAGCGCTTCCAAGGAAGGGGGCTGGCTAGCAACAGCTTTCAGTGCTGGCACTTTTCATCTCTGAGCAATTGCTCGACGTTTGCAATTTCTCACCTGAGCTCTCTTTAGAGTGCGCGAGAGGATGAGCAGAAGATTAAGTGGCTAGAGAAGCCCAGAGCCCCAGTGTGCTTAGGCCTACAAAAGCGCTTCCAAGGAAGGGTGCTGGCTAGCAACAGCTTTCAGTGCTGGCACTTTTCATCTCTGAGCAATTGCTCGACGTTTGCAATTTCTCAGCTCATGTCTACGAGACGGAAAGAGAAGGACCGTGACGTTTGGTGGGTAGAGAAGCGCAAAGCCCCAGTGTTGCTGCGCCTGTGAAAGTGCTTCCAAGGAAGGGTGCTGGCTAGCAAGAGCTTTCAGTGCTGGCACTTTTCATCTCTGAGCAATTGCTCGACGTTTGCAATTTCTCACCTGAGCTCTCTTTAGAGTGCGCGAGAGGATGAGCAGAAGATTAAGTGGCTAGAGAAGCCCAGAGCCCCAGTGTTCTTAGGCCTACAAAAGCGCTTCCAAGGAAGGGTGCTGGCTAGCAACAGCTTTCAGTGCTGGCACTTTTCCTCTCTGAGCAATTGCTCGACGTTTGCAATTTCTCAGCTCGTGTCTACGAGACGGAAAGAGAATGACAGTGACGTTTGGTGGCTAGAGAAGCGCAAAGCCCCAGTGTTGCTGCGCCTGTGAAAGCGCTTCCAAGGAAGGGTGCTGGCTAGCAACAGCTTTCAGTGCTGGCACTTTTCATCTCTGAGCAATTGCTCGACGTTTGCAATTTCTCACCTGAGCTCTCTTTAGAGTGCGCGAGAGGATGAGCAGAAGATTAGGTGGCTAGAGAAGCCCAGAGCCCCAGTGTGCTTAGGCCTACAAAAGCGCTTCCAAGGAAGGGTGCTGGCTAGCAACAGCTTTCAGTGCTGGCACTTTTCATCTCTGAGCAATTGCTCGACGTTTGCAATTTCTCAGCTCGTGTCTACGAGACGGAAAGAGAAGGACCGTGACGTTTGGTGGGTAGAGAAGCGCAAAGCCCCAGTGTTGCTGCGCCTGTGAAAGCGCTTCCAAGGAAGGGTGCTGGCTAGCAACAGCTTTCAGTGCTGGCACTTTTCATCTCTGAGCAATTGCTCGACGTTTGCAATTTCTCAGCTCGTGTCTACGAGACGGAAAGAGAATGACCGTGACGTTTGGTGGGTAGAGAAGCGCAAAGCCCCAGTGTTGCTGCGCCTGTGAAAGCGCTTCCAAGGAAGGGTGCTGGCTAGCAACAGCTTTCAGTGGTGGCACTTTTCATCTCTGAGCAATTGCTCGACGTTTGCAATTTCTCACCTGAGCTCTCTTTAGAGTGCGCGAGAGGATGAGCAGAAGATTAGGTTGCTAGAGAAGCCCAGAGCCCCAGTGTTCTTAGGCCTACAAAAGCGCTTCCAAGGAAGGGTGCTGGCTAGCAACAGCTTTCAGTGCTGGCACTTTTCATCTCTGAGCAATTGCTCGACGTTTGCAATTTCTCAGCTCGTGTCTACGAGACGGAAAGAGAAGGACCGTGACGTTTGGTGGCTAGAGAAGCGCAAAGCCCCAGTGTTGCTGCGCCTGTGAAAGCGCTTCCAAGGAAGGGGGCTGGCTAGCAACAGCTTTCAGTGCTGGCACTTTTCATCTCTGAGCAATTGCTCGACGTTTGCAATTTCTCAGCTCGTGTCTACGAGACGGAGAGATAGTGACCGTGACATTTGGTGGCTAGAGAAGCGCAAAGCCCCAGTGTTGCTGCGCCTGTGAAAGCGCTTCCAAGGAAGGGTGCTGGCTAGCAACAGCTTTCAGTGCTGGCACTTTTCATCTCTGAGCAATTGCTCGACGTTTGCAATTTCTCAGCTCGTGTCTACGAGACGGAAAGAGAAAAACCGTGACGTTTGGTGGGTAGAGAAGCGCAAAGCCCCAGTGTTGCTGCGCCTGTGAAAGCGCTTCCAAGGAAGGGTGCTGGCTAGCAACAGCTTTCAGTGCTGGCACTTTTCATCTCTGAGCAATTGCTCGACGTTTGCAATTTCTCACCTGAACTCTCTTTAGAGTGCGCGAGAGGATGAGCAGAAGATGAGGTGGCTAGAGAAGTCCAGAGCCCCAGTGTGCTTAGGCCTACAAAAGCGCTTCCAAGGAAGGGGGCTGGCTAGCAACAGCTTTCAGTGCTGGCACTTTTCCTCTCTGAGCAATTGCTCGACGTTTGCAATTTCTCAGCTCGTGTCTACGAGACGGAAAGAGAAGGACCATGACGTTTGGTGGCTAGAGAAGCGCAAAGCCCCAGTGTTGCTGCGCCTGTGAAAGCGCTTCCAAGGAAGGGTGCTGGCTAGCAACAGCTTTCAGTGCTGGCACTTTTCATCTCTGAGCAATTGCTCGACGTTTGCAATTTCTCAACGTTTGCAATTTCTCAGCTCGTGTCTACGAGACGGAAAGAGAATGACCGTGACGTTTGGTGGGTAGAGAAGCTCAAAGCCCCAGTGTTGCTGCGCCTGTGAAAGCGCTTCCAAGGAAGGGTGCTGGCTAGCAACAGCTTTCAGTGCTGGCCCTTTTCATCTCTGAGCAATTGCTCGACGTTTGCAATTTCTCACCTGAGCTCTCTTTAGAGTGCGCGAGAGGATGAGCAGAAGATTAGGTGGCTAGAGAAGCCGAGAGCCCCAGTGTGCTTAGGCCTACAAAAGCGCTTCCAAGGAAGGGTGCTGGCTAGCAACAGCTTTCAGTGCTGGCACTTTTCATCTCTGAGCAATTGCTCGACGTTTGCAATTTCTCAGCTCGTGTCTACGAGACGGAGAGATAGTGACAGTGACGTTTGGTGGCTAGAAAAGCGCAAAGCCCCAGTGTTGCTGCACCTGTGAAAGCGCTTCCAAGGAAGGGTGCTGGCTAGCAACAGCTTTCAGTGCTGGCACTTTTCATCTCTGAGCAATTGCTGGACATTTGCAATTTCTCACCTGAGCTCTCTTTAGAGTGCGCGAGAGGATGAGCAGAAGATTAGGTGGCTAGAGAAGCCCAGAGCCCCAGTGTGCTTAGGCCTACAAAAGCGCTTCCAAGGAAGGGTGCTGGCTAGCAACAGCTTTCAGTGCTGGCACTTTTCATCTCTGAGCAATTGCTGGACGTTTGCAATTTCTCAGCTCGTGTCTACGAGACGGAAAGAGAAGGACCGTGATGTTTGGTGGGTAGAGAAGCGCAAAGCCCCAGTGTTGCTGCGCCTGTGAAAGCGCTTCCAAGGAAGGGTGCTGGCTAGCAACAGCTTTCAGTGCTGGCACTTTTCATCTCTGAGCAATTGCTCGACGTTTGCAATTTCTCACCTCGTGTCTACGAGACGGAAAGAGAATGACCGTGACGTTTGGTGGGTAGAGAAGCGCAAAGCCCCAGTGTTGCTGTGCCTGTGAAAGCGCTTCCAAGGAAGGGTGCTGGCTAGCAAGAGCTTTCAGTGCTGGCACTTTTCATCTCTGAGCAATTGCTCGACGTTTGCAATTTCTCAGCTCGTGTCTACGAGACGGAAAGAGAAGGACCGTGACGTTTGGTGGCTAGAGAAGCGCAAAGCCCCAGTGTTGCTGCGCCTGTGAAAGCGCTTCCAAGGAAGGGTGCTGGCTAGCAACAGCTTTCAGTGCTGGCACTTTTCATCTCTGAGCAATTGCTCGACGTTTGCAATTTCTCAGCTCGTGTCTACGAGACGGAGAGATAGTGACCGTGACGTTTGGTGGGTAGAGAAGCGCAAAGCCCCAGTGTCACTGCGCCTGTGAAAGTGCTTCCAAGGAAGGGTGCTGGCTAGCAAGAGCTTTCAGTGCTGGCACTTTTCCTCTCTGAGCAATTGCTCGACGTTTGCAATTTCTCACCTCGTGTCTACGAGACGGAAAGAGAAGGACCGTGACGTTTGGTGGGTAGAGAAGCGCAAAGCCCCAGTGTTGCTGTGCCTGTGAAAGCGCTTCCAAGGAAGGGTGCTGGCTAGCAACAGCTTTCAGTGCTGGCACTTTTCATCTCTGAGCAATTGCTCGACGTTTGCAATTTCTCACCTGAGCTCTCTTTAGACTGCGCGAGAGGATGAGCAGAAGATTAAGTGGCTAGAGAAGCCCAGAGCCCCAGTGTTCTTAGGTCTACAAAAGCGCTTCCAAGGAAGGGGGCTGGCTAGCAACAGCTTTCAGTGCTGGCACTTTTCATCTCTGAGCAATTGCTCGACGTTTGCAATTTCTCACCTGAGCTCTCTTTAGAGTGCGCGAGAGGATGAGCAGAAGATTAAGTGGCTAGAGAAGCCCAGAGCCCCAGTGTTCTTAGGCCTACAAAAGCGCTTCCAAGGAAGGGTGCTGGCTAGCAACAGCTTTCAGTGCTGGCACTTTTCCTCTCTGAGCAATTGCTCGACGTTTGCAATTTCTCAGCTCGTGTCTACGAGACGGAAAGAGAATGACAGTGACGTTTGGTGGCTAGAGAAGCGCAAAGCCCCAGTGTTGCTGCGCCTGTGAAAGCGCTTCCAAGGAAGGGTGCTGGCTAGCAACAGCTTTCAGTGCTGGCACTTTTCATCTCTGAGCAATTGCTCGACGTTTGCAATTTCTCACCTGAGCTCTCTTTAGAGTGCGCGAGAGGATGAGCAGAAGATTAGGTGGCTAGAGAAGCCCAGAGCCCCAGTGTGCTTAGGCCTACAAAAGCGCTTCCAAGGAAGGGTGCTGGCTAGCAACAGCTTTCAGTGCTGGCACTTTTCATCTCTGAGCAATTGCTCGACGTTTGCAATTTCTCAGCTCGTGTCTACGAGACGGAAAGAGAAGGACCGTGACGTTTGGTGGGTAGAGAAGCGCAAAGCCCCAGTGTTGCTGCGCCTGTGAAAGCGCTTCCAAGGAAGGGTGCTGGCTAGCAACAGCTTTCAGTGCTGGCACTTTTCATCTCTGAGCAATTGCTCGACGTTTGCAATTTCTCAGCTCGTGTCTACGAGACGGAAAGAGAATGACCGTGACGTTTGGTGGCTAGAGAAGCGCAAAGCCCCAGTGTTGCTGCGCCTGTGAAAGCGCTTCCAAGGAAGGGTGCTGGCTAGCAAGAGCTTTCAGTGCTGGCACTTTTCATCTCTGAGCAATTGCTCGACGTTTGCAATTTCTCAGCTCGTGTCTACGAGACGGAAAGAGAATGACAGTGACGTTTGGTGGGTAGAGAAGCGCAAAGCCCCAGTGTTGCTGCGCCTGTGAAAGCGCTTCCAAGGAAGGGTGCTGGCTAGCAACAGCTTTCAGTGGTGGCACTTTTCATCTCTGAGCAATTGCTCGACGTTTGCAATTTCTCACCTGAGCTCTCTTTAGAGTGCGCGAGAGGATGAGCAGAAGATTAGGTTGCTAGAGAAGCCCAGAGCCCCAGTGTTCTTAGGCCTACAAAAGCGCTTCCAAGGAAGGGTGCTGGCTAGCAACAGCTTTCAGTGCTGGCACTTTTCATCTCTGAGCAATTGCTCGACGTTTGCAATTTCTCAGCTCGTGTCTACGAGACGGAAAGAGAAGGACCGTGACGTTTGGTGGCTAGAGAAGCGCAAAGCCCCAGTGTTGCTGCGCCTGTGAAAGCGCTTCCAAGGAAGGGGGCTGGCTAGCAACAGCTTTCAGTGCTGGCACTTTTCATCTCTGAGCAATTGCTCGACGTTTGCAATTTCTCAGCTCGTGTCTACGAGACGGAGAGATAGTGACCGTGACATTTGGTGGCTAGAGAAGCGCAAAGCCCCAGTGTTGCTGCGCCTGTGAAAGCGCTTCCAAGGAAGGGTGCTGGCTAGCAACAGCTTTCAGTGCTGGCACTTTTCATCTCTGAGCAATTGCTCGACGTTTGCAATTTCTCAGCTCGTGTCTACGAGACGGAAAGAGAAAAACCGTGACGTTTGGTGGGTAGAGAAGCGCAAAGCCCCAGTGTTGCTGCGCCTGTGAAAGCGCTTCCAAGGAAGGGTGCTGGCTAGCAACAGCTTTCAGTGCTGGCACTTTTCATCTCTGAGCAATTGCTCGACGTTTGCAATTTCTCACCTGAGCTCTCTTTAGAGTGCGCGAGAGGATGAGCAGAAGATTCGGTGGCTAGAGAAGTCCAGAGCCCCAGTGTGCTTAGGCCTACAAAAGCGCTTCCAAGGAAGGGGGCTGGCTAGCAACAGCTTTCAGTGCTGGCACTTTTCCTCTCTGAGCAATTGCTCGACGTTTGCAATTTCTCAGCTCGTGTCTACGAGACGGAAAGAGAAGGACCATGACGTTTGGTGGCTAGAGAAGCGCAAAGCCCCAGTGTTGCTGCGCCTGTGAAAGCGCTTCCAAGGAAGGGTGCTGGCTAGCAACAGCTTTCAGTGCTGGCACTTTTCATCTCTGAGCAATTGCTCGACGTTTGCAATTTCTCAACGTTTGCAATTTCTCAGCTCGTGTCTACGAGACGGAAAGAGAATGACCGTGACGTTTGGTGGGTAGAGAAGCGCAAAGCCCCAGTGTTGCTGCGCCTGTGAAAGCGCTTCCAAGGAAGGGTGCTGGCTAGCAACAGCTTTCAGTGCTGGCCCTTTTCATCTCTGAGCAATTGCTCGACGTTTGCAATTTCTCACCTGAGCTCTCTTTAGAGTGCGCGAGAGGATGAGCAGAAGATTAGGTGGCTAGAGAAGCCGAGAGCCCCAGTGTGCTTAGGCCTACAAAAGCGCTTCCAAGGAAGGGTGCTGGCTAGCAACAGCTTTCAGTGCTGGCACTTTTCATCTCTGAGCAATTGCTCGACGTTTGCAATTTCTCAGCTCGTGTCTACGAGACGGAGAGATAGTGACAGTGACGTTTGGTGGCTAGAAAAGCGCAAAGCCCCAGTGTTGCTGCACCTGTGAAAGCGCTTCCAAGGAAGGGTGCTGGCTAGCAACAGCTTTCAGTGCTGGCACTTTTCATCTCTGAGCAATTGCTGGACATTTGCAATTTCTCACCTGAGCTCTCTTTAGAGTGCGCGAGAGGATGAGCAGAAGATTAGGTGGCTAGAGAAGCCCAGAGCCCCAGTGTGCTTAGGCCTACAAAAGCGCTTCCAAGGAAGGGTGCTGGCTAGCAACAGCTTTCAGTGCTGGCACTTTTCATCTCTGAGCAATTGCTGGACGTTTGCAATTTCTCAGCTCGTGTCTACGAGACGGAAAGAGAAGGACCGTGATGTTTGGTGGGTAGAGAAGCGCAAAGCCCCAGTGTTGCTGCGCCTGTGAAAGCGCTTCCAAGGAAGGGTGCTGGCTAGCAACAGCTTTCAGTGCTGGCACTTTTCATCTCTGAGCAATTGCTCGACGTTTGCAATTTCTCACCTCGTGTCTACGAGACGGAAAGAGAAGGACCGTGACGTTTGGTGGCTAGAGAAGCGCAAAGCCCCAGTGTTGCTGTGCCTGTGAAAGCGCTTCCAAGGAAGGGTGCTGGCTAGCAAGAGCTTTCAGTGCTGGCACTTTTCATCTCTGAGCAATTGCTCGACGTTTGCAATTTCTCAGCTCGTGTCTACGAGACGGAAAGAGAAGGACCGTGACGTTTGGTGGCTAGAGAAGCGCAAAGCCCCAGTGTTGCTGCGCCTGTGAAAGCGCTTCCAAGGAAGGGTGCTGGCTAGCAACAGCTTTCAGTGCTGGCACTTTTCATCTCTGAGCAATTGCTCGACGTTTGCAATTTCTCAGCTCGTGTCTACGAGACGGAGAGATAGTGACCGTGACGTTTGGTGGGTAGAGAAGCGCAAAGCCCCAGTGTCACTGCGCCTGTGAAAGTGCTTCCAAGGAAGGGTGCTGGCTAGCAAGAGCTTTCAGTGCTGGCACTTTTCCTCTCTGAGCAATTGCTCGACGTTTGCAATTTCTCACCTGAGCTCTCTTTAGAGTGCGCGAGAGGATGAGCAGAAGATTAGGTGGCTAGAGAAGCCCAGAGCCCCAGTGTGCTTAGGCCTACAAAAGCGCTTCAAAGGAAGGGTGCTGGCTAGCAACAGCTTTCAGTGCTGGCACTTTTCATCTCTGAGCAATTGCTCGACGTTTGCAATTTCTCAGCTCGTGTCTACGAGACGGAAAGAGAAGGACCGTGACGTTTGGTGGCTAGAGAAGCGCAAAGCCCCAGTGTTTCTGCGCCTGTGAAAGCGCTTCCAAGGAAGGGTGCTGGCTAGCAACAGCTTTCAGTGCTGGCACTTTTCATCTCTGAGCAATTGCTCGACGTTTGCAATTTCTCAGCTCGTGTCTACGAGACGGAAAGAGAAGGACCGTGACGTTTGGTGGGTAGAGAAGCGCAAAGCCCCAGTGTTGCTGTGCCTGTGAAAGCACTTCCAAGGAAGGGTGCTGGCTAGCAACAGCTTTCAGTGCTGGCACTTTTCATCTCTGAGCAATTGCTCGACGTTTGCAATTCCTCAGCTTCCTTCTAGGAGACGGAAAGAGAAGGACCGTGACGTTTGGTGGGTAGAGAAGCGCAAAGCCCCAGTGTTGCTGCGCCTGTGAAAGCGCTTCCAAGGAAGGGTGCTGGCTAGCAACAGCTTTCAGTGCTGGCACTTTTCATCTCTGAGCAATTGCTCGACGTTTGCAATTTCTCAGCTCGTGTCTACGAGACGGAAAGAGAAGGACCGTGACGTTTGGTGGCTAGAGAAGCGCAAAGCCCCAGTGTTGCTGCGCCTGTGAAAGCGCTTCCAAGGAAGGGTGCTGGCTAGGAACAGCTTTCAGTGCTGGCACTTTTCATCTCTGAGCAATTGCTCGACGTTTGCAATTTCTCACCTGAGCTCTCTTTAGAGTGCGCGAGAGGATGAGCAGAAGATTAGGTGGCTAGAGAAGCCCAGAGCCCCAGTGTTCTTAGGCCTACAAAAGCGCTTCCAAGGAAGGGGGCTGGCTAGCAACAGCTTTCAGTGCTGGCACTTTTCATCTCTGAGCAATTGCTCGACGTTTGCAATTTCTCAGCTCGTGTCTACGAGACGGAAAGAGAAGGACCGTGACGTTTGGTGGCTAGAGAAGCGCAAAGCCCCAGTGTTGCTGCGCCTGTGAAAGCGCTTCCAAGGAAGGGGGCTGGCTAGCAACAGCTTTCAGTGCTGGCACTTTTCATCTCTGAGCAATTGCTCGACGTTTGCAATTTCTCAGCTCGTGTCTACGAGACGGAAAGAGAAAAACCGTGACGTTTGGTGGGTAGAGAAGCGCAAAGCCCCAGTGTTGCTGCGCCTGTGAAAGCGCTTCCAAGGAAGGGTGCTGGCTAGCAACAGCTTTCAGTGCTGGCACTTTTCATCTCTGAGCAATTGCTCGACGTTTGCAATTTCTCACCTGAGCTCTCTTTAGAGTGCGCGAGAGGATGAGCAGAAGATTCGGTGGCTAGAGAAGTCCAGAGCCCCAGTGTGCTTAGGCCTACAAAAGCGCTTCCAAGGAAGGGGGCTGGCTAGCAACAGCTTTCAGTGCTGGCACTTTTCCTCTCTGAGCAATTGCTCGACGTTTGCAATTTCTCAGCTCGTGTCTACGAGACGGAAAGAGAAGGACCATGACGTTTGGTGGCTAGAGAAGCGCAAAGCCCCAGTGTTGCTGCGCCTGTGAAAGCGCTTCCAAGGAAGGGTGCTGGCTAGCAACAGCTTTCAGTGCTGGCACTTTTCATCTCTGAGCAATTGCTCGACGTTTGCAATTTCTCAACGTTTGCAATTTCTCAGCTCGTGTCTACGAGACGGAAAGAGAATGACCGTGACGTTTGGTGGGTAGAGAAGCGCAAAGCCCCAGTGTTGCTGCGCCTGTGAAAGCGCTTCCAAGGAAGGGTGCTGGCTAGCAACAGCTTTCAGTGCTGGCCCTTTTCATCTCTGAGCAATTGCTCGACGTTTGCAATTTCTCACCTGAGCTCTCTTTAGAGTGCGCGAGAGGATGAGCAGAAGATTAGGTGGCTAGAGAAGCCGAGAGCCCCAGTGTGCTTAGGCCTACAAAAGCGCTTCCAAGGAAGGGTGCTGGCTAGCAACAGCTTTCAGTGCTGGCACTTTTCATCTCTGAGCAATTGCTCGACGTTTGCAATTTCTCAGCTCGTGTCTACGAGACGGAGAGATAGTGACAGTGACGTTTGGTGGCTAGAAAAGCGCAAAGCCCCAGTGTTGCTGCACCTGTGAAAGCGCTTCCAAGGAAGGGTGCTGGCTAGCAACAGCTTTCAGTGCTGGCACTTTTCATCTCTGAGCAATTGCTGGACATTTGCAATTTCTCACCTGAGCTCTCTTTAGAGTGCGCGAGAGGATGAGCAGAAGATTAGGTGGCTAGAGAAGCCCAGAGCCCCAGTGTGCTTAGGCCTACAAAAGCGCTTCCAAGGAAGGGTGCTGGCTAGCAACAGCTTTCAGTGCTGGCACTTTTCATCTCTGAGCAATTGCTGGACGTTTGCAATTTCTCAGCTCGTGTCTACGAGACGGAAAGAGAAGGACCGTGATGTTTGGTGGGTAGAGAAGCGCAAAGCCCCAGTGTTGCTGCGCCTGTGAAAGCGCTTCCAAGGAAGGGTGCTGGCTAGCAACAGCTTTCAGTGCTGGCACTTTTCATCTCTGAGCAATTGCTCGACGTTTGCAATTTCTCACCTCGTGTCTACGAGACGGAAAGAGAAGGACCGTGACGTTTGGTGGCTAGAGAAGCGCAAAGCCCCAGTGTTGCTGTGCCTGTGAAAGCGCTTCCAAGGAAGGGTGCTGGCTAGCAAGAGCTTTCAGTGCTGGCACTTTTCATCTCTGAGCAATTGCTCGACGTTTGCAATTTCTCAGCTCGTGTCTACGAGACGGAAAGAGAAGGACCGTGACGTTTGGTGGCTAGAGAAGCGCAAAGCCCCAGTGTTGCTGCGCCTGTGAAAGCGCTTCCAAGGAAGGGTGCTGGCTAGCAACAGCTTTCAGTGCTGGCACTTTTCATCTCTGAGCAATTGCTCGACGTTTGCAATTTCTCAGCTCGTGTCTACGAGACGGAGAGATAGTGACCGTGACGTTTGGTGGGTAGAGAAGCGCAAAGCCCCAGTGTCACTGCGCCTGTGAAAGTGCTTCCAAGGAAGGGTGCTGGCTAGCAAGAGCTTTCAGTGCTGGCACTTTTCCTCTCTGAGCAATTGCTCGACGTTTGCAATTTCTCACCTGAGCTCTCTTTAGAGTGCGCGAGAGGATGAGCAGAAGATTAGGTGGCTAGAGAAGCCCAGAGCCCCAGTGTGCTTAGGCCTACAAAAGCGCTTCAAAGGAAGGGTGCTGGCTAGCAACAGCTTTCAGTGCTGGCACTTTTCATCTCTGAGCAATTGCTCGACGTTTGCAATTTCTCAGCTCGTGTCTACGAGACGGAAAGAGAAGGACCGTGACGTTTGGTGGGTAGAGAAGCGCAAAGCCCCAGTGTTTCTGCGCCTGTGAAAGCGCTTCCAAGGAAGGGTGCTGGCTAGCAACAGCTTTCAGTGCTGGCACTTTTCATCTCTGAGCAATTGCTCGACGTTTGCAATTTCTCAGCTCGTGTCTACGAGACGGAAAGAGAAGGACCGTGACGTTTGGTGGGTAGAGAAGCACAAAGCCCCAGTGTTGCTGTGCCTGTGAAAGCACTTCCAAGGAAGGGTGCTGGCTAGCAACAGCTTTCAGTGCTGGCACTTTTCATCTCTGAGCAATTGCTCGACGTTTGCAATTCCTCAGCTTCCTTCTAGGAGACGGAAAGAGAAGGACCGTGACGTTTGGTGGGTAGAGAAGCGCAAAGCCCCAGTGTTGCTGCGCCTGTGAAAGCGCTTCCAAGGAAGGGTGCTGGCTAGCAACAGCTTTCAGTGCTGGCACTTTTCATCTCTGAGCAATTGCTCGACGTTTGCAATTTCTCAGCTCGTGTCTACGAGACGGAAAGAGAAGGACCGTGACGTTTGGTGGCTAGAGAAGCGCAAAGCCCCAGTGTTGCTGCGCCTGTGAAAGCGCTTCCAAGGAAGGGTGCTGGCTAGGAACAGCTTTCAGTGCTGGCACTTTTCATCTCTGAGCAATTGCTCGACGTTTGCAATTTCTCCCCTGAGCTCTCTTTAGAGTGCGCGAGAGGATGAGCAGAAGATTAGGTGGCTAGAGAAGCCCAGAGCCCCAGTGTTCTTAGGCCTACAAAAGCGCTTCCAAGGAAGGGTGCTGGCTAGCAACAGCTTTCAGTGCTGGCACTTTTCATCACTGAGCAATTGCTGGACGTTTGCAATTTCTCAGCTCGTGTCTACGAGACGGAAAGAGAAGGACCGTGACGTTTGGTGGCTAGAGAAGCGCAAAGCCCCAGTGTTGCTGCGCCTGTGAAAGCGCTTCCAAGGAAGGGTGCTGCCTAGCAACAGCTTTCAGTGCTGGCACTTTTCATCTCTGAGCAATTGCTCGACGTTTGCAATTTCTCAGCTCGTGTCTACGAGACGGAGAGATAGTGACCGTGACGTTTGGTGCCTAGAGAAGCGCAAAGCCCCAGTGTTACTGCACCTGTGAAAGCGCTTCCAAGGAAGGGTGCTGGCTAGCAACAGCTTTCAGTGCTGGCACTTTTCATCTCTGAGCAATTGCTCGACGTTTGCAATTTCTCCCCTGAGCTCTCTTTAGAGTGCGCGAGAGGATGAGCAGAAGATTCGGTGGCTAGAGAAGCCCAGAGCCCCAGTGTTCTTAGGCCTACAAAAGCGCTTCCAAGGAAGGGTGCTGGCTAGCAACAGCTTTCAGTGCTGGCACTTTTCATCTCTGAGCAATTGCTCGACGTTTGCAATTTCTCAGCTCGTGTCTACGAGACGGAAAGAGAATTACAGTGACGTTTGGTGGCTAGAGAAGCGCAAAGCCCCAGTGTTGCTGCGCCTGTGAAAGCGCTTCCAAGGAAGGGTGCTGGCTAGCAACAGCTTTCAGTGCTGGCACTTTTCATCTCTGAGCAATTGCTCGACGTTTGCAATTTCTCAGCTCGTGTCTACGAGACGGAAAGAGAATGACCGTGACGTTTGGTGGCTAGAGAAGCGCAAAGCCCCAGTGTTGCTGTGCCTGTGAAAGCGCTTCCAAGGAAGGGTGCTGGCTAGCAACAGCTTTCAGTGCTGGCACTTTTCATCTCTGAGCAATTGCTCGACGTTTGCAATTTCTCACCTGAGCTCTCTTTAGAGTGCGCGAGAGGATGAGCAGAAGATTAGGTGGCTAGAGAAGCCGAGAGCCCCAGTGTGCTTAGGCCTACAAAAGCGCTTCCAAGGAAGGGTGCTGGCTAGCAACAGCTTTCAGTGCTGGCACTTTTCATCTCTGAGCAATTGCTCGACGTTTGCAATTTCTCAGCTCGTGTCTACGAGACGGAGAGATAGTGACAGTGACGTTTGGTGGCTAGAAAAGCGCAAAGCCCCAGTGTTGCTGCGCCTGTGAAAGCGCTTCCAAGGAAGGGTGCTGGCTAGCAACAGCTTTCAGTGCTGGCACTTTTCATCTCTGAGCAATTGCTGGACATTTGCAATTTCTCACCTGAGCTCTCTTTAGAGTGCGCGAGAGGATGAGCAGAAGATTAGGTGGCTAGAGAAGCCCAGAGCCCCAGTGTGCTTAGGCCTACAAAAGCGCTTCCAAGGAAGGGTGCTGGCTAGCAACAGCTTTCAGTGCTGGCACTTTTCATCTCTGAGCAATTGCTGGACGTTTGCAATTTCTCAGCTCGTGTCTACGAGACGGAAAGAGAAGGACCGTGATGTTTGGTGGGTAGAGAAGCGCAAAGCCCCAGTGTTGCTGCGCCTGTGAAAGCGCTTCCAAGGAAGGGTGCTGGCTAGCAACAGCTTTCAGTGCTGGCACTTTTCATCTCTGAGCAATTGCTCGACGTTTGCAATTTCTCACCTCGTGTCTACGAGACGGAAAGAGAAGGACCGTGACGTTTGGTGGCTAGAGAAGCGCAAAGCCCCAGTGTTGCTGTGCCTGTGAAAGCGCTTCCAAGGAAGGGTGCTGGCTAGCAAGAGCTTTCAGTGCTGGCACTTTTCATCTCTGAGCAATTGCTCGACGTTTGCAATTTCTCAGCTCGTGTCTACGAGACGGAAAGAGAAGGACCGTGACGTTTGGTGGCTAGAGAAGCGCAAAGCCCCAGTGTTGCTGCGCCTGTGAAAGCGCTTCCAAGGAAGGGTGCTGGCTAGCAACAGCTTTCAGTGCTGGCACTTTTCATCTCTGAGCAATTGCTCGACGTTTGCAATTTCTCAGCTCGTGTCTACGAGACGGAGAGATAGTGACCGTGACGTTTGGTGCGTAGAGAAGCGCAAAGCCCCAGTGTCACTGCGCCTGTGAAAGTGCTTCCAAGGAAGGGTGCTGGCTAGCAAGAGCTTTCAGTGCTGGCACTTTTCCTCTCTGAGCAATTGCTCGACGTTTGCAATTTCTCACCTGAGCTCTCTTTAGAGTGCGCGAGAGGATGAGCAGAAGATTAGGTGGCTAGAGAAGCCCAGAGCCCCAGTGTGCTTAGGCCTACAAAAGCGCTTCAAAGGAAGGGTGCTGGCTAGCAACAGCTTTCAGTGCTGGCACTTTTCATCTCTGAGCAATTGCTCGACGTTTGCAATTTCTCAGCTCGTGTCTACGAGACGGAAAGAGAAGGACCGTGACGTTTGGTGGGTAGAGAAGCGCAAAGCCCCAGTGTTGCTGCGCCTGTGAAAGCGCTTCCAAGGAAGGGTGCTGGCTAGCAACAGCTTTCAGTGCTGGCACTTTTCATCTCTGAGCAATTGCTCGACGTTTGCAATTTCTCAGCTCGTGTCTACGAGACGGAAAGAGAAGGACCGTGACGTTTGGTGGGTAGAGAAGCGCAAAGCCCCAGTGTTGCTGTGCCTGTGAAAGCACTTCCAAGGAAGGGTGCTGGCTAGCAACAGCTTTCAGTGCTGGCACTTTTCATCTCTGAGCAATTGCTCGACGTTTGCAATTCCTCAGCTTCCTTCTAGGAGACGGAAAGAGAAGGACCGTGACGTTTGGTGGGTAGAGAAGCGCAAAGCCCCAGTGTTGCTGCGCCTGTGAAAGCGCTTCCAAGGAAGGGTGCTGGCTAGCAACAGCTTTCAGTGCTGGCACTTTTCATCTCTGAGCAATTGCTCGACGTTTGCAATTTCTCAGCTCGTGTCTACGAGACGGAAAGAGAAGGACCGTGACGTTTGGTGGCTAGAGAAGCGCAAAGCCCCAGTGTTGCTGCGCCTGTGAAAGCGCTTCCAAGGAAGGGTGCTGGCTAGGAACAGCTTTCAGTGCTGGCACTTTTCATCTCTGAGCAATTGCTCGACGTTTGCAATTTCTCCCCTGAGCTCTCTTTAGAGTGCGCGAGAGGATGAGCAGAAGATTAGGTGGCTAGAGAAGCCCAGAGCCCCAGTGTTCTTAGGCCTACAAAAGCGCTTCCAAGGAAGGGTGCTGGCTAGCAACAGCTTTCAGTGCTGGCACTTTTCATCACTGAGCAATTGCTGGACGTTTGCAATTTCTCAGCTCGTGTCTACGAGACGGAAAGAGAAGGACCGTGACGTTTGGTGGCTAGAGAAGCGCAAAGCCCCAGTGTTGCTGCGCCTGTGAAAGCGCTTCCAAGGAAGGGTGCTGCCTAGCAACAGCTTTCAGTGCTGGCACTTTTCATCTCTGAGCAATTGCTCGACGTTTGCAATTTCTCAGCTCGTGTCTACGAGACGGAGAGATAGTGACCGTGACGTTTGGTGCCTAGAGAAGCGCAAAGCCCCAGTGTTACTGCACCTGTGAAAGCGCTTCCAAGGAAGGGTGCTGGCTAGCAACAGCTTTCAGTGCTGGCACTTTTCATCTCTGAGCAATTGCTCGACGTTTGCAATTTCTCCCCTGAGCTCTCTTTAGAGTGCGCGAGAGGATGAGCAGAAGATTCGGTGGCTAGAGAAGCCCAGAGCCCCAGTGTTCTTAGGCCTACAAAAGCGCTTCCAAGGAAGGGTGCTGGCTAGCAACAGCTTTCAGTGCTGGCACTTTTCATCTCTGAGCAATTGCTCGACGTTTGCAATTTCTCAGCTCGTGTCTACGAGACGGAAAGAGAATTACAGTGACGTTTGGTGGCTAGAGAAGCGCAAAGCCCCAGTGTTGCTGCGCCTGTGAAAGCGCTTCCAAGGAAGGGTGCTGGCTAGCAACAGCTTTCAGTGCTGGCACTTTTCATCTCTGAGCAATTGCTCGACGTTTGCAATTTCTCAGCTCGTGTCTACGAGACGGAAAGAGAATGACCGTGACGTTTGGTGGCTAGAGAAGCGCAAAGCCCCAGTGTTGCTGTGCCTGTGAAAGCGCTTCCAAGGAAGGGTGCTGGCTAGCAACAGCTTTCAGTGCTGGCACTTTTCATCTCTGAGCAATTGCTCGACGTTTGCAATTTCTCACCTGAGCTCTCTTTAGACTGCGCGAGAGGATGAGCAGAAGATTAAGTGGCTAGAGAAGCCCAGAGCCCCAGTGTGCTTAGGTCTACAAAAGCGCTTCCAAGGAAGGGTGCTGGCTAGCAACAGCTTTCAGTGCTGGCACTTTTCATCTCTGAGCAATTGCTCGACGTTTGCAATTTCTCACCTGAGCTCTCTTTAGAGTGCGCGAGAGGATGAGCAGAAGATTAAGTGGCTAGAGAAGCCCAGAGCCCCAGTGTTCTTAGGCCTACAAAAGCGCTTCCAAGGAAGGGTGCTGGCTAGCAACAGCTTTCAGTGCTGGCACTTTTCATCTCTGAGCAATTGCTCGACGTTTGCAATTTCTCAGCTCGTGTCTACGAGACGGAAAGAGAAGGACCGTGACGTTTGGTGGGTAGAGAAGCGCAAAGCCCCAGTGTTTCTGCGCCTGTGAAAGCGCTTCCAAGGAAGGGTGCTGGCTAGCAACAGCTTTCAGTGCTGGCACTTTTCATCTCTGAGCAATTGCTCGACGTTTGCAATTTCTCACCTGAGCTCTCTTTAGAGTGCGCGAGAGGATGAGCAGAAGATTAAGTGGCTAGAGAAGCCCAGAGCCCCAGTGTGCTTAGGCCTACAAAAGCGCTTCCAAGGAAGGGTGCTGGCTAGCAACAGCTTTCAGTGCTGGCACTTTTCATCTCTGAGCAATTGCTCGACGTTTGCAATTTCTCAGCTCGTGTCTACGAGACGGAAAGAGAATGACAGTGACGTTTGGTGGCTAGAGAAGCGCAAAGCCCCAGTGTTGCTGCGCCTGTGAAAGCGCTTCCAAGGAAGGGTGCTGGCTAGCAAGAGCTTTCAGTGCTGGCACTTTTCATCTCTGAGCAATTGCTCGACGTTTGCAATTTCTCCCCTGAGCTCTCTTTAGAGTGCGCGAGAGGATGAGCAGAAGATTAGGTGGCTAGAGAAGCCCAGAGCCCCAGTGTTCTTAGGCCTACAAAAGCGCTTCCAAGGAAGGGTGCTGGATAGCAACAGCTTTCAGTGCTGGCACTTTTCATCTCTGAGCAATTGCTCGACGTTTGCAATTTCTCAGCTCGTGTCTACGAGACGGAAAGAGAAGGACCGTGACGTTTGGTGGGTAGAGAAGCGCAAAGCCCCAGTGTTGCTGCGCCTGTGAAAGCGCTTCCAAGGAAGGGTGCTGGCTACCAACAGCTTTCAGTGCTGGCACTTTTCATCTCTGAGCAATTGCTCGACGTTTGCAATTTCTCAGCTCGTGTCTACGAGACGGAAAGAGAATGACAGTGACGTTTGGTGGCTAGAGAAGCGCAAAGCCCCAGTGTTGCTGCGCCTGTGAAAGCGCTTCCAAGGAAGGGTGCTGGCTAGCAACAGCTTTCAGTGCTGGCACTTTTCATCTCTGAGCAATTGCTCGACGTTTGCAATTTCTCACCTGAGCTCTCTTTAGAGTGCGCGAGAGGATGAGCAGAAGATTAGGTGGCTAGAGAAGCCCAGAGCCCCAGTGTTCTTAGGCCTACAAAAGCGCTTCCAAGGAAGGGTGCTGGCTAGCAACAGCTTTCAGTGCTGGCACTTTTCATCTCTGAGCAATTGCTCGACGTTTGCAATTTCTCAGCTCGTGTCTACGAGACGGAAAGAGAAGGACCGTGACATTTGGTGGGTAGAGAAGCGCAAAGCCCCAGTGTTGCTGCGCCTGTGAAAGCGCTTCCAAGGAAGGGTGCTGGCTAGCAACAGCTTTCAGTGCTGGCACTTTTCATCTCTGAGCAATTGCTCGACGTTTGCAATTTCTCAGCTCATGTCTACGAGACGGAAAGAGAAGGACCGTGACGTTTGGTGGGTAGAGAAGCGCAAAGCCCCAGTGTTGCTGCGCCTGTGAAAGCGCTTCCAAGGAAGGGTGCTGGCTAGCAACAGCTTTCAGTGCTGGCACTTTTCATCTCTGAGCAATTGCTCGACGTTTGCAATTTCTCAGCTCGTGTCTACGAGACGGAAAGAGAATGACCGTGACGTTTGGTGGGTAGAGAAGCGCAAAGCCCCAGTGTTGCTGCGCCTGTGAAAGCGCTTCCAAGGAAGGGTGCTGGCTAGCAACAGCTTTCAGTGCTGGCACTTTTCATCTCTGAGCAATTGCTCGACGTTTGCAATTTCTCAGCTCGTGTCTACGAGACGGAAAGAGAAGGACCGTGACGTTTGGTGGCTAGAGAAGCGCAAAGCCCCAGTGTTGCTGCGCCTGTGAAAGCGCTTCCAAGGAAGGGGGCTGGCTAGCAACAGCTTTCAGTGCTGGCACTTTTCATCTCTGAGCAATTGCTCGACGTTTGCAATTTCTCAGCTCGTGTCTACGAGACGGAGAGATAGTGACCGTGACATTTGGTGGCTAGAGAAGCGCAAAGCCCCAGTGTTGCTGCGCCTGTGAAAGCGCTTCCAAGGAAGGGTGCTGGCTAGCAACAGCTTTCAGTGCTGGCACTTTTCATCTCTGAGCAATTGCTCGACGTTTGCAATTTCTCACCTGAGCTCTCTTTAGAGTGCGCGAGAGGATGAGCAGAAGATTAAGTGGCTAGAGAAGCCCAGAGCCCCAGTGTGCTTAGGCCTACAAAAGCGCTTCCAAGGAAGGGTGCTGGCTAGCAACAGCTTTCAGTGCTGGCACTTTTCCTCTCTGAGCAATTGCTCGACGTTTGCAATTTCTCAGCTCGTGTCTACGAGACGGAAAGAGAAGGACCGTGACGTTTGGTGGCTAGAGAAGCGCAAAGCCCCAGTGTTGCTGCGCCTGTGAAAGCGCTTCCAAGGAAGGGTGCTGGCTAGCAACAGCTTTCAGTGCTGGCACTTTTCATCTCTGAGCAATTGCTCGACGTTTGCAATTTCTCACCTGAGCTCTCTTTAGAGTGCGCGAGAGTATGAGCAGAAGATTAGGTGGCTAGAGAAGCCCAGAGCCCCAGTGTTCTTAGGCCTACAAAAGCGCTTCCAAGGAAGGGTGCTGGCTAGCAACAGCTTTCAGTGCTGGCACTTTTCATCTCTGAGCAATTGCTCGACGTTTGCAATTTCTCAGCTCATGTCTACGAGACAGAAAGAGAAGGACCGTGACGTTTGGTGGGTAGAGAAGCGCAAAGCCCCAGTGTTGCTGCGCCTGTGAAAGCGCTTCCAAGGAAGGGTGCTGGCTAGCAACAGCTTTCAGTGCTGGCACTTTTCATCTCTGAGCAATTGCTCGACGTTTGCAATTCCTCAGCTCATGTCTATGAGACGGAAAGAGAAGGACCGTGACGTTTGGTGGCTAGAGAAGCGCAAAGCCCCAGTGTTGCTGTGCCTGTGAAAGCGCTTCCAAGGAAGGGTGCTGGCTAGCAACAGCTTTCAGTGCTGGCACTTTTCATCTCTGAGCAATTGCTCGACGTTTGCAATTTCTCAGCTCGTGTCTACGAGACGGAAAGAGAAGGACCGTGACGTTTGGTGGCTAGAGAAGCGCAAAGCCCCAGTGTTGCTGCGCCTGTGAAAGCGCTTCCAAGGAAGGGGGCTGGCTAGCAACAGCTTTCAGTGCTGGCACTTTTCATCTCTGAGCAATTGCTCGACGTTTGCAATTTCTCAGCTCGTGTCTAGGAGACGGAAAGAGAAGAACCGTGACGTTTGGTGGCTAGAGAAGCGCAAAGCCCCAGTGTTGCTGCGCCTGTGAAAGCGCTTCCAAGGAAGGGGGCTGGCTAGCAACAGCTTTCAGTGCTGGCACTTTTCGTCTCTGAGCAATTGCTCGACGTTTGCAATTTCTCAGCTCGTGTCTACGAGACGGAGAGATAGTGACCGTGACGTTTGGTGGGTAGAGAAGCGCAAAGCCCCAGTGTTGCTGCGCCTGTGAAAGCGCTTCCAAGGAAGGGTGCTGGCTAGCAACAGCTTTCAGTGCTGGCACTTTTCATCTCTGAGCAATTGCTCGACGTTTGCAATTTCTCACCTGAGCTCTCTTTAGAGTGCGCGAGAGGATGAGCAGAAGATTAGGTGGCTAGAGAAGCCCAGAGCCCCACTGTTCTTAGGCCTACAAAAGCGCTTCCAAGGAAGGGGGCTGGCTAGCAACAGCTTTCAGTGCTGGCACTTTTCCTCTCTGAGCAATTGCTCGACGTTTGCAATTTCTCAGCTCGTGTCTACGAGACGGAAAGAGAAGGACCGTGACGTTTGGTGGGTAGAGAAGCGCAAAGCCCCAGTGTTGCTGCGCCTGTGAAAGCGCTTCCAAGGAAGGGTGCTGGCTAGCAACAGCTTTCAGTGCTGGCACTTTTCGTCTCTGAGCAATTGCTCGACGTTTGCAATTTCTCAACGTTTGCAATTTCTCAGCTCGTGTCTACGAGACGGAAAGAGAATGACCGTGACGTTTGGTGGGTAGAGAAGCGCAAAGCCCCAGTGTTGCTGCGCCTGTGAAAGCGCTTCCAAGGAAGGGTGCTGGCTAGCAACAGCTTTCAGTGCTGGCCCTTTTCATCTCTGAGCAATTGCTCGACGTTTGCAATTTCTCACCTGAGCTCTCTTTAGAGTGCGCGAGAGGATGAGCAGAAGATTCGGTGGCTAGAGAAGCCCAGAGCCCCAGTGTGCTTAGGGCTACAAAAGCGCTTCCAAGGAAGGGTGCTGGCTAGCAACAGCTTTCAGTGCTGGCACTTTTCCTCTCTGAGCAATTGCTCGACGTTTGCAATTTCTCAGCTCGTGTCTACGAGACGGAAAGAGAATGACAGTGACGTTTGGTGACTAGAGAAGCGCAAAGCCCCAGTGTTGCTGCGCCTGTGAAAGCGCTTCCAAGGAAGGGTGCTGGCTAGCAACAGCTTTCAGTGCTGGCACTTTTCATCACTGAGCAATTGCTCGACGTTTGCAATTTCCCAGCTCGTGTCTACGAGACGGAAAGAGAATGACAGTGACGTTTGGTGGCTAGAGAAGCGCAAAGCCCCAGTGTTGCTGCGCCTGTGAAAGCGCTTCCAAGGAAGGGTGCTGGCTAGCAACAGCTTTCAGTGCTGGCACTTTTCATCTCTGAGCAATTGCTCGACGTTTGCAATTTCTCAGCTCGTGTCTACGAGACGGAAAGAGAAGGACCGTGACGTTTGGTGGCTAGAGAAGCGCAAAGCCCCAGTGTTACTGCGCCTGTGAAAGCGCTTCCAAGGAAGGGGGCTGGCTAGCAACAGCTTTCAGTGCTGGCACTTTTCATCTCTGAGCAATTGCTCGACGTTTGCAATTTCTCACCTCGTGTCTAGGAGACGGAAAGAGAAGAACCGTGACGTTTGGTGGCTAGAGAAGCGCAAAGCCCCAGTGTTGCTGCGCCTGTGAAAGCGCTTCCAAGGAAGGGGGCTGGCTAGCAACAGCTTTCAGTGCTGGCCCTTTTCATCTCTGAGCAATTGCTCGACGTTTGCAATTTCTCACCTGAGCTCTCTTTAGAGTGCGCGAGAGGATGAGCAGAAGATTAAGTGGCTAGAGAAGCCCAGAGCCCCAGTGTTCTTAGGCCTACAAAAGCGCTTCCAAGGAAGGGTGCTGGCTAGCAACAGCTTTCAGTGCTGGCACTTTTCATCTCTGAGCAATTGCTCGACGTTTGCAATTTCTCAGCTCGTGTCTACGAGACGGAGAGATAGTGACCGTGACATTTGGTGGCTAGAGAAGCGCAAAGCCCCAGTGTTGCTGAGCCTGTGAAAGCGCTTCCAAGGAAGGGGGCTGGCTAGCAACAGCTTTCAGTGCTGGCACTTTTCATCTCTGAGCAATTGCTCGACGTTTGCAATTTCTCACCTCAGCTCTCTTTAGAGTGCGCGAGAGGATGAGCAGAAGATTAGGTGGCTAGAGAAGCCCAGAGCCCCAGTGTTCTTAGGCCTACAAAAGCGCTTCCAAGGAAGGGTGCTGGCTAGCAACAGCTTTCAGTGCTGGCACTTTTCCTCTCTGAGCAATTGGTCGACGTTTGCAATTTCTCAGCTCGTGTCTACGAGACGGAAAGAGAATGACCGTGACGTTTGGTGGCTAGAGAAGCGCAAAGCCCCAGTGTTGCTGCGCCTGTGAAAGCGCTTCCAAGGAAGGGTGCTGGCTAGCAACAGCTTTCAGTGCTGGCACTTTTCATCTCTGAGCAATTGCTCGACGTTTGCAATTCCTCAGCTCATGTCTATGAGACGGAAAGAGAAGGACCGTGACGTTTGGTGGCTAGAGAAGCGCAAAGCCCCAGTGTAGCTGTGCCTGTGAAAGCGCTTCCAAGGAAGGGGGCTGGCTAGCAACAGCTTTCAGTGCTGGCACTTTTCATCTCTGAGCAATTGCTCGACGTTTGCAATTTCTCAGCTCGTGTCTACGAGACGGAAAGAGAAGGACCGTGACGTTTGGTGGGTAGAGAAGCGCAAAGCCCCAGTGTTACTGCGCCTGTGAAAGCGCTTCCAAGGAAGGGTGCTGGCTAGCAACAGCTTTCAGTGCTGGCACTTTTCGTCTCTGAGCAATTGCTCGACGTTTGCAATTTCTCAGCTCGTGTCTACGAGACGGAAAGAGAATGACCGTGACGTTTGGTGGCTAGAGAAGCGCAAAGCCCCAGTGTTGCTGCGCCTGTGAAAGCGCTTCCAAGGAAGGGGGCTGGCTAGCAACAGCTTTCAGTGCTGGCACTTTTCATCTCTGAGCAATTGCTCGACGTTTGCAATTTCTCACCTGAGCTCTCTTTAGAGTGCGCGAGAGGATGAGCAGAAGATTAGGTGGCTAGAGAAGCCCAGAGCCCCAGTGTTCTTAGGTCTACAAAAGCGCTTCCAAGGAAGGGTGCTGGATAGCAACAGCTTTCAGTGCTGGCACTTTTCCTCTCTGAGCAATTGCTCGACGTTTGCAATTTCTCAGCTCGTGTCTACGAGACGGAAAGAGAATGACAGTGACGTTTGGTGGCTAGAGAAGCGCAAAGCCCCAGTGTTGCTGCACCTGTGAAAGCGCTTCCAAGGAAGGGTGCTGGCTAGCAACAGCTTTCAGTGCTGGCACTTTTCATCTCTGAGCAATTGCTGGGCATTTGCAATTTCTCACCTCAGCTCTCTTTAGAGTGCGCGAGAGGATGAGCAGAAGATTAGGTGGCTAGAGAAGCCCAGAGCCCCAGTGTTCTTAGGCCTACAAAAGCGCTTCCAAGGAAGGGTGCTGGCTAGCAACAGCTTTCAGTGCTGGCACTTTTCATCTCTGAGCAATTGCTCGACGTTTGCAATTCCTCAGCTCATGTCTACGAGACGGAAAGAGAAGGACCATGACGTTTGGTGGCTAGAGAAGCGCAAAGCCCCAGTGTAGCTGTGCCTGTGAAAGCGCTTACAAGGAAGGGGGCTGGCTAGCAACAGCTTTCAGTGCTGGCACTTTTCATCTCTGAGCAATTGCTCGACGTTTGCAATTTCTCAGCTCGTGTCTACGAGACGGAAAGAGAAGGACCGTGACGTTTGGTGGGTAGAGAAGCGCAAAGCCCCAGTGTTACTGCGCCTGTGAAAGCGCTTCCAAGGAAGGGTGCTGGCTAGCAACAGCTTTCAGTGCTGGCACTTTTCGTCTCTGAGCAATTGCTCGACGTTTGCAATTTCTCAGCTCGTGTCTACGAGACGGAAAGAGAATGACCGTGACATTTGGTGGCTAGAGAAGCGCAAAGCCCCAGTGTTGCTGCGCCTGTGAAAGCGCTTCCAAGGAAGGGTGCTGGCTAGCAACAGCTTTCAGTGCTGGCACTTTTCATCTCTGAGCAATTGCTCGACGTTTGCAATTTCTCAGCTCGTGTCTACGAGACGGAAAGAGAATGACAGTGACGTTTGGTGGGTAGAGAAGCGCAAAGCCCCAGTGTTGCTGCGCCTGTGAAAGCGCTTCCAAGGAAGGGTGCTGGCTAGCAACAGCTTTCAGTGCTGGCACTTTTCATCTCTGAGCAATTGCTCGACGTTTGCAATTTCTCACCTCGTGTCTACGAGACGGAAAGAGAAGAACCGTGACGTTTGGTGGCTAGAGAAGCGCAAAGCCCCAGTGTTGCTGCGCCTGTGAAAGCGCTTCCAAGGAAGGGTGCTGGCTAGCAACAGCTTTCAGTGCTGGCCCTTTTCATCTCTGAGCAATTGCTCGACGTTTGCAATTTCTCACCTGAGCTCTCTTTAGACTGCGCGAGAGGATGAGCAGAAGATTAGGTGGCTAGAGAAGCCCAGAGCCCCAGTGTTCTTAGGCCTACAAAAGCGCTTCCAAGGAAGGGTGCTGGCTAGCAACAGCTTTCAGTGCTGGCACTTTTCATCTCTGAGCAATTGCTCGACGTTTGCAATTTCTCAGCTCGTGTCTACGAGACGGAAAGAGAAGGACCATGACGTTTGGTGGCTAGAGAAGCGCAAAGCCCCAGTGTTGCTGCGCCTGTGAAAGCGCTTCCAAGGAAGGGTGCTGGCTAGCAACAGCTTTCAGTGCTGGCACTTTTCATCTCTGAGCAATTGCTCGACGTTTGCAATTTCTGAGCTCGTGTCTACGAGACGGAAAGAGAAGGACCGTGACGTTTGGTGGCTAGAGAAGCGCAAAGCCCCAGTGTTACTGCGCCTGTGAAAGCGCTTCCAAGGAAGGGTGCTGGCTAGCAACAGCTTTCAGTGCTGGCACTTTTCATCACTGAGCAATTGCTCGACGTTTGCAATTTCTCAGCTCGTGTCTACGAGACGGAAAGAGAATGACAGTGACGTTTGGTGGGTAGAGAAGCGCAAAGCCCCAGTGTTGCTGCGCCTGTGAAAGCGCTTCCAAGGAAGGGTGCTGGCTACCAACAGCTTTCAGTGCTGGCACTTTTCATCTCTGAGCAATTGCTCGACGTTTGCAATTTCTCAGCTCGTGTCTAGGAGACGGAAAGAGAATGACCGTGACGTTTGGTGGCTAGAGAAGCGCAAAGCCCCAGTGTTACTGCGCCTGTGAAAGCGCTTCCAAGGAAGGGTGCTGGCTAGCAACAGCTTTCAGTGCTGGCACTTTTCATCTCTGAGCAATTGCTCGACGTTTGCAATTCCTCAGCTCATGTCTATGAGACGGAAAGAGAAGGACCGTGACGTTTGGTGGCTAGAGAAGCGCAAAGCCCCAGTGTTGCTGTGCCTGTGAAAGCGCTTCCAAGGAAGGGTGCTGGCTAGCAACAGCTTTCAGTGCTGGCACTTTTCATCTCTGAGCAATTGCTCGACGTTTGCAATTTCTCAGCTCGTGTCTACGAGACGGAAAGAGAAGGACCGTGACGTTTGGTGGGTAGAGAAGCGCAAAGCCCCAGTGTTGCTGCACCTGTGAAAGCGCTTCCAAGGAAGGGTGCTGGATAGCAACAGCTTTCAGTGCTGGCACTTTTCCTCTCTGAGCAATTGCTCGACGTTTGCAATTTCTCAGCTCGTGTCTACGAGACGGAAAGAGAAGGACCGTGACGTTTGGTGGCTAGAGAAGCGCAAAGCCCCAGTGTTGCTGCGCCTGTGAAAGCGCTTCCAAGGAAGGGTGCTGGCTAGCAACAGCTTTCAGTGCTGGCACTTTTCATCTCTGAGCAATTGCTCGACGTTTGCAATTTCTCACCTGAGCTCTCTTTAGAGTGCGCGAGAGGATGAGCAGAAGATTAAGCGGCTAGAGAAGCCCAGAGCCCCAGTGTTCTTAGGCCTACAAAAGCGCTTCCAAGGAAGGGTGCTGGCTAGCAACAGCTTTCAGTGCTGGCACTTTTCGTCTCTGAGCAATTGCTCGACGTTTGCAATTTCTCAGCTCGTGTCTACGAGACAGAAAGAGAATGACAGTGACGTTTGGTGGCTAGAGAAGCGCATAGCCCCAGTGTTGCTGCGCCTGTGAAAGCGCTTCCAAGGAAGGGTGCTGGCTAGCAACAGCTTTCAGTGCTGGCACTTTTCATCTCTGAGCAATTGCTCGACGTTTGCAATTTCTCACCTGAGCTCTCTTTAGAGTGCGCGAGAGGATGAGCAGAAGATTAGGTGGCTAGAGAAGCCCAGAGCCCCAGTGTGCTTAGGCCTACAAAAGCGCTTCCAAGGAAGGGTGCTGGCTAGCAACAGCTTTCAGTGCTGGCACTTTTCATCTCTGAGCAATTGCTCGACGTTTGCAATTTCTCAGCTCGTGTCTACGAGACGGAAAGAGAAGGACCGTGACGTTTGGTGGGTAGAGAAGCGCAAAGCCCCAGTGTTGCTGCGCCTGTGAAAGCGCTTCCAAGGAAGGGTGCTGGCTAGCAACAGCTTTCAGTGCTGGCACTTTTCATCTCTGAGCAATTGCTCGACGTTTGCAATTTCTCAGCTCGTGTCTACGAGACGGAAAGAGAATGACCGTGACGTTTGGTGGCTAGAGAAGCGCAAAGCCCCAGTGTTGCTGCGCCTGTGAAAGCGCTTCCAAGGAAGGGTGCTGGCTAGCAACAGCTTTCAGTGCTGGCACTTTTCATCTCTGAGCAATTGCTCGACGTTTGCAATTTCTCAGCTCGTGTCTACGAGACGGAGAGATAGTGACCGTGACGTTTGGTGGGTAGAGAAGCGCAAAGCCCCAGTGTTGCTGCGCCTGTGAAAGCGCTTCCAAGGAAGGGTGCTGGCTAGCAACAGCTTTCAGTGCTGGCACTTTTCATCTCTGAGCAATTGCTCGACGTTTGCAATTGCTCGACGTTTGCAATTTCTCAGCTCGTGTCTACGAGACGGAAAGAGAATGACCGTGACGTTTGGTGGCTAGAGAAGCGCAAAGCCCCAGTGTTGCTGCGCCTGTGAAAGCGCTTCCAAGGAAGGGTGCTGGCTAGCAACAGCTTTCAGTGCTGGCACTTTTCATCTCTGAGCAATTGCTCGACGTTTGCAATTTCTCACCTGAGCTCTCTTTAGAGTGCGCGAGAGGATGAGCAGAAGATTCGGTGGCTAGAGAAGCCCAGAGCCCCAGTGTGCTTAGGGCTACAAAAGCGCTTCCAAGGAAGGGTGCTGGCTAGCAACAGCTTTCAGTGCTGGCACTTTTCATCTCTGAGCAATTGCTCGACGTTTGCAATTTCTCAGCTCGTGTCTACGAGACGGAAAGAGAAGGACCGTGACGTTTGGTGGCTAGAGAAGCGCAAAGCCCCAGTGTTGCTGCGCCTGTGAAAGCGCTTCCAAGGAAGGGTGCTGGCTAGCAACAGCTTTCAGTGCTGGCACTTTTCATCTCTGAGCAATTGCTCGACGTTTGCAATTTCTCAACTCGTGTCTAGGAGACGGAAAGAGAAGAACCGTGACGTTTGGTGGCTAGAGAAGCGCAAAGCCCCAGTGTTGCTGCACCTGTGAAAGCGCTTCCAAGGAAGGGGGCTGGCTAGCAACAGCTTTCAGTGCTGGCACTTTTCATCTCTGAGCAATTGCTCGACGTTTGCAATTTCTCACCTGAGCTCTCTTTAGAGTGCGCGAGAGGATGAGCAGAAGATTAAGTGGCTAGAGAAGCCCAGAGCCCCAGTGTTCTTAGGCCTACAAAAGCGCTTCCAAGGAAGGGTGCTGGCTAGCAACAGCTTTCAGTGCTGGCACTTTTCATCTCTGAGCAATTGCTCGACGTTTGCAATTTCTCAGCTCGTGTCTACGAGACGGAGAGATAGTGACCGTGACATTTGGTGGCTAGAGAAGCGCAAAGCCCCAGTGTTGCTGAGCCTGTGAAAGCGCTTCCAAGGAAGGGTGCTGGCTAGCAACAGCTTTCAGTGCTGGCACTTTTCATCTCTGAGCAATTGCTCGACGTTTGCAATTTCTCAGCTCGTGTCTACGAGACGGAAAGAGAAAAACCGTGACGTTTGGTGGCTAGAGAAGCGCAAAGCCCCAGTGTTGCTGCGCCTGTGAAAGCGCTTCCAAGGAAGGGTGCTGGCTAGCAACAGCTTTCAGTGCTGGCACTTTTCATCTCTGAGCAATTGCTCGACGTTTGCAATTTCTCACCTGAGCTCTCTTTAGAGTGCGCGAGAGGATGAGCAGAAGATTAGGTGGCTAGAGAAGCCCAGAGCCCCAGTGTTCTTAGGTCTACAAAAGCGCTTCCAAGGAAGGGTGCTGGCTAGCAACAGCTTTCAGTGCTGGCACTTTTCATCACTGAGCAATTGCTCGACGTTTGCAATTTCTCAGCTCGTGTCTACGAGACGGAAAGAGAATGACAGTGACGTTTGGTGGGTAGAGAAGCGCAAAGCCCCAGTGTTGCTGCGCCTGTGAAAGCGCTTCCAAGGAAGGGTGCTGGCTACCAACAGCTTTCAGTGCTGGCACTTTTCATCTCTGAGCAATTGCTCGACGTTTGCAATTTCTCAGCTCGTGTCTAGGAGACGGAAAGAGAATGACCGTGACGTTTGGTGGCTAGAGAAGCGCAAAGCCCCAGTGTTACTGCGCCTGTGAAAGCGCTTCCAAGGAAGGGTGCTGGCTAGCAACAGCTTTCAGTGCTGGCACTTTTCATCTCTGAGCAATTGCTCGACGTTTGCAATTCCTCAGCTCATGTCTATGAGACGGAAAGAGAAGGACCGTGACGATTGGTGGCTAGAGAAGCGCAAAGCCCCAGTGTTGCTGTGCCTGTGAAAGCGCTTCCAAGGAAGGGTGCTGGCTAGCAACAGCTTTCAGTGCTGGCACTTTTCATCTCTGAGCAATTGCTCGACGTTTGCAATTTCTCAGCTCGTGTCTACGAGACGGAAAGAGAAGGACCGTGACGTTTGGTGGGTAGAGAAGCGCAAAGCCCCAGTGTTGCTGCACCTGTGAAAGCGCTTCCAAGGAAGGGTGCTGGATAGCAACAGCTTTCAGTGCTGGCACTTTTCCTCTCTGAGCAATTGCTCGACGTTTGCAATTTCTCAGCTCGTGTCTACGAGACGGAAAGAGAAGGACCGTGACGTTTGGTGGCTAGAGAAGCGCAAAGCCCCAGTGTTGCTGCGCCTGTGAAAGCGCTTCCAAGGAAGGGTGCTGGCTAGCAACAGCTTTCAGTGCTGGCACTTTTCATCTCTGAGCAATTGCTCGACGTTTGCAATTTCTCACCTGAGCTCTCTTTAGAGTGCGCGAGAGGATGAGCAGAAGATTAAGCGGCTAGAGAAGCCCAGAGCCCCAGTGTTCTTAGGCCTACAAAAGCGCTTCCAAGGAAGGGTGCTGGCTAGCAACAGCTTTCAGTGCTGGCACTTTTCGTCTCTGAGCAATTGCTCGACGTTTGCAATTTCTCAGCTCGTGTCTACGAGACAGAAAGAGAATGACAGTGACGTTTGGTGGCTAGAGAAGCGCATAGCCCCAGTGTTGCTGCGCCTGTGAAAGCGCTTCCAAGGAAGGGTGCTGGCTAGCAACAGCTTTCAGTGCTGGCACTTTTCATCTCTGAGCAATTGCTCGACGTTTGCAATTTCTCACCTGAGCTCTCTTTAGAGTGCGCGAGAGGATGAGCAGAAGATTAGGTGGCTAGAGAAGCCCAGAGCCCCAGTGTGCTTAGGCCTACAAAAGCGCTTCCAAGGAAGGGTGCTGGCTAGCAACAGCTTTCAGTGCTGGCACTTTTCATCTCTGAGCAATTGCTCGACGTTTGCAATTTCTCAGCTCGTGTCTACGAGACGGAAAGAGAAGGACCGTGACGTTTGGTGGGTAGAGAAGCGCAAAGCCCCAGTGTTGCTGCGCCTGTGAAAGCGCTTCCAAGGAAGGGTGCTGGCTAGCAACAGCTTTCAGTGCTGGCACTTTTCATCTCTGAGCAATTGCTCGACGTTTGCAATTTCTCAGCTCGTGTCTAGGAGACGGAAAGAGAATGACCGTGACGTTTGGTGGCTAGAGAAGCGCAAAGCCCCAGTGTTGCTGCGCCTGTGAAAGCGCTTCCAAGGAAGGGTGCTGGCTAGCAACAGCTTTCAGTGCTGGCACTTTTCATCTCTGAGCAATTGCTCGACGTTTGCAATTTCTCAGCTCGTGTCTACGAGACGGAGAGATAGTGACCGTGACGTTTGGTGGGTAGAGAAGCGCAAAGCCCCAGTGTTGCTGCGCCTGTGAAAGCGCTTCCAAGGAAGGGTGCTGGCTAGCAACAGCTTTCAGTGCTGGCACTTTTCATCTCTGAGCAATTGCTCGACGTTTGCAATTGCTCGACGTTTGCAATTTCTCAGCTCGTGTCTACGAGACGGAAAGAGAATGACCGTGACGTTTGGTGGCTAGAGAAGCGCAAAGCCCCAGTGTTGCTGCGCCTGTGAAAGCGCTTCCAAGGAAGGGTGCTGGCTAGCAACAGCTTTCAGTGCTGGCACTTTTCATCTCTGAGCAATTGCTCGACGTTTGCAATTTCTCACCTGAGCTCTCTTCAGAGTGCGCGAGAGGATGAGCAGAAGATTCGGTGGCTAGAGAAGCCCAGAGCCCCAGTGTGCTTAGGGCTACAAAAGCGCTTCCAAGGAAGGGTGCTGGCTAGCAACAGCTTTCAGTGCTGGCACTTTTCATCTCTGAGCAATTGCTCGACGTTTGCAATTTCTCAGCTCGTGTCTACGAGACGGAAAGAGAAGGACCGTGACGTTTGGTGGCTAGAGAAGCGCAAAGCCCCAGTGTTGCTGCGCCTGTGAAAGCGCTTCCAAGGAAGGGTGCTGGCTAGCAACAGCTTTCAGTGCTGGCACTTTTCATCTCTGAGCAATTGCTCGACGTTTGCAATTTCTCAACTCGTGTCTAGGAGACGGAAAGAGAAGAACCGTGACGTTTGGTGGCTAGAGAAGCGCAAAGCCCCAGTGTTGCTGCACCTGTGAAAGCGCTTCCAAGGAAGGGGGCTGGCTAGCAACAGCTTTCAGTGCTGGCACTTTTCATCTCTGAGCAATTGCTCGACGTTTGCAATTTCTCACCTGAGCTCTCTTTAGAGTGCGCGAGAGGATGAGCAGAAGATTAAGTGGCTAGAGAAGCCCAGAGCCCCAGTGTTCTTAGGCCTACAAAAGCGCTTCCAAGGAAGGGTGCTGGCTAGCAACAGCTTTCAGTGCTGGCACTTTTCATCTCTGAGCAATTGCTCGACGTTTGCAATTTCTCAGCTCGTGTCTACGAGACGGAGAGATAGTGACCGTGACATTTGGTGGCTAGAGAAGCGCAAAGCCCCAGTGTTGCTGAGCCTGTGAAAGCGCTTCCAAGGAAGGGTGCTGGCTAGCAACAGCTTTCAGTGCTGGCACTTTTCATCTCTGAGCAATTGCTCGACGTTTGCAATTTCTCAGCTCGTGTCTACGAGACGGAAAGAGAAAAACCGTGACGTTTGGTGGCTAGAGAAGCGCAAAGCCCCAGTGTTGCTGCGCCTGTGAAAGCGCTTCCAAGGAAGGGTGCTGGCTAGCAACAGCTTTCAGTGCTGGCACTTTTCATCTCTGAGCAATTGCTCGACGTTTGCAATTTCTCACCTGAGCTCTCTTTAGAGTGCGCGAGAGGATGAGCAGAAGATTAGGTGGCTAGAGAAGCCCAGAGCCCCAGTGTTCTTAGGTCTACAAAAGCGCTTCCAAGGAAGGGTGCTGGCTAGCAACAGCTTTCAGTGCTGGCACTTTTCCTCTCTGAGCAATTGCTCGACGTTTGCAATTTCTCAGCTCGTGTCTACGAGACGGAAAGAGAATGACAGTGACGTTTGGTGGCTAGAGAAGCGCAAAGCCCCAGTGTTGCTGCGCCTGTGAAAGCGCTTCCAAGGAAGGGTGCTGGCTAGCAACAGCTTTCAGTGCTGGCACTTTTCATCTCTGAGCAATTGCTGGGCATTTGCAATTTCTCACCTCAGCTCTCTATAGAGTGCGCGAGAGGATGAGCAGAAGATTAGGTGGCTAGAGAAGCCCAGAGCCCCAGTGTTCTTAGGCCTACAAAAGCGCTTCCAAGGAAGGGTGCTGGCTAGCAACAGCTTTCAGTGCTGGCACTTTTCCTCTCTGAGCAATTGGTCGACGTTTGCAATTTCTCAGCTCGTGTCTACGAGACGGAAAGAGAAGGACCGTGACGTTTGGTGGCTAGAGAAGCGCAAAGCCCCAGTGTTGCTGTGCCTGTGAAAGCGCTTCCAAGGAAGGGTGCTGGCTAGCAACAGCTTTCAGTGCTGGCACTTTTCATCTCTGAGCAATTGCTCGACGTTTGCAATTCCTCAGCTCATGTCTATGAGACGGAAAGAGAAGGACCGTGACGTTTGGTGGCTAGAGAAGCGCAAAGCCCCAGTGTTGCTGTGCCTGTGAAAGCGCTTCCAAGGAAGGGGGCTGGCTAGCAACAGCTTTCAGTGCTGGCACTTTTCATCTCTGAGCAATTGCTCGACGTTTGCAATTTCTCAGCTCGTGTCTACGAGACGGAAAGAGAATGACAGTGACGTTTGGTGGGTAGAGAAGCGCAAAGCCCCAGTGTTACTGCGCCTGTGAAAGCGCTTCCAAGGAAGGGTGCTGGCTAGCAACAGCTTTCAGTGCTGGCACTTTTCGTCTCTGAGCAATTGCTCGACGTTTGCAATTTCTCAGCTCGTGTCTACGAGACGGAAAGAGAATGACCGTGACGTTTGGTGGCTAGAGAAGCGCAAAGCCCCAGTGTTGCTGCGCCTGTGAAAGCGCTTCCAAGGAAGGGTGCTGGCTAGCAACAGCTTTCAGTGCTGGCACTTTTCATCTCTGAGCAATTGCTCGACGTTTGCAATTTCTCAGCTCGTGTCTACGAGACGGAGAGATAGTGACCGTGACATTTGGTGGCTAGAGAAGCG
This sequence comes from Sarcoramphus papa, assembly GCA_037962945.1. Taxonomy (NCBI): domain Eukaryota; kingdom Metazoa; phylum Chordata; class Aves; order Accipitriformes; family Cathartidae; genus Sarcoramphus; species Sarcoramphus papa. The sequence continues at coordinate 14,558,404 of CM075595.1, read as the reverse complement.
CAAAGCCCCAGTGTTGCTGCACCTGTGAAAGCGCTTCCAAGGAAGGGGGCTGGCTAGCAACAGCTTTCAGTGCTGGCACTTTTCATCTCTGAGCAATTGCTCGACGTTTGCAATTTCTCAGCTCGTGTCTACGAGACGGAAAGAGAATGACAGTGACGTTTGGTGGGTAGAGAAGCGCAAAGCCCCAGTGTTGCTGCGCCTGTGAAAGCGCTTCCAAGGAAGGGTGCTGGCTAGCAACAGCTTTCAGTGCTGGCACTTTTCATCTCTGAGCAATTGCTCGACGTTTGCAATTTCTCAGCTCGTGTCTACGAGACGGAAAGAGAAGAACCGTGACGTTTGGTGGGTAGAGAAGCGCAAAGCCCCAGTGTTGCTGCGCCTGTGAAAGCGCTTCCAAGGAAGGGTGCTGGCTAGCAACAGCTTTCAGTGCTGGCCCTTTTCATCTCTGAGCAATTGCTCGATGTTTGCAATTTCTCACCTGAGCTCTCTTTAGAGTGCGCGAGAGGATGAGCAGAAGATTAAGTGGCTAGAGAAGCCCAGAGCCCCAGTGTTCTTAGGCCTACAAAAGCGCTTCCAAGGAAGGGTGCTGGCTAGCAACAGCTTTCAGTGCTGGCACTTTTCATCACTGAGCAATTGCTCGACGTTTGCAATTTCTCAGCTCGTGTCTAGGAGACGGAAAGAGAATGACAGTGACGTTTGGTGGGTAGAGAAGCGCAAAGCCCCAGTGTTACTGCGCCTGTGAAAGCGCTTCCAAGGAAGGGTGCTGGCTAGCAACAGCTTTCAGTGCTGGCACTTTTCGTCTCTGAGCAATTGCTCGACGTTTGCAATTTCTCAGCTCGTGTCTACGAGACGGAAAGAGAATGACCGTGACGTTTGGTGGCTAGAGAAGCGCAAAGCCCCAGTGTTGCTGCGCCTGTGAAAGCGCTTCCAAGGAAGGGGGCTGGCTAGCAACAGCTTTCAGTGCTGGCACTTTTCATCTCTGAGCAATTGCTCGACGTTTGCAATTTCTCAGCTCGTGTCTACGAGACGGAGAGATAGTGACCGTGACATTTGGTGGCTAGAGAAGCGCAAAGCCCCAGTGTTGCTGCGCCTGTGAAAGCGCTTCCAAGGAAGGGGGCTGGCTAGCAACAGCTTTCAGTGCTGGCACTTTTCATCTCTGAGCAATTGCTCCACGTTTGCAATTTCTCAGCTCGTGTCTACGAGACGGAAAGAGAATGACAGTGACGTTTGGTGGGTAGAGAAGCGCAAAGCCCCAGTGTTGCTGCGCCTGTGAAAGCGCTTCCAAGGAAGGGTGCTGGCTAGCAACAGCTTTCAGTGCTGGCACTTTTCATCTCTGAGCAATTGCTCGACGTTTGCAATTTCTCAGCTCGTGTCTACGAGACGGAAAGAGAAGGACCGTGACGTTTGGTGGCTAGAGAAGCGCAAAGCCCCAGTGTTGCTGCGCCTGTGAAAGCGCTTCCAAGGAAGGGTGCTGGCTAGCAACAGCTTTCAGTGCTGGCACTTTTCGTCTCTTAGCAATTGCTCGACGTTTGCAATTTCTCAGCTCGTGTCTACGAGACGGAAAGAGAATGACCGTGACGTTTGGTGGCTAGAGAAGCGCAAAGCCCCAGTGTTGCTGCGCCTGTGAAAGCGCTTCCAAGGAAGGGTGCTGGCTAGCAACAGCTTTCAGTGCTGGCCCTTTTCATCTCTGAGCAATTGCTCGACGTTTGCAATTTCTCACCTGAGCTCTCTTTAGAGTGCGCGAGAGGATGAGCAGAAGATTAAGTAGCTAGAGAAGCCCAGAGCCCCAGTGTTCTTAGGCCTACAAAAGCGCTTCCAAGGAAGGGTGCTGGCTAGCAACAGCTTTCAGTGCTGGCACTTTTCATCTCTGAGCAATTGCTCGACGTTTGCAATTTCTCAGCTCGTGTCTACGAGACGGAAAGAGAAGGACCATGACGTTTGGTGGGTAGAGAAGCGCAAAGCCCCAGTGTTGCTGCGCCTGTGAAAGCGCTTCCAAGGAAGGGGGCTGGCTAGCAACAGCTTTCAGTGCTGGCACTTTTCATCTCTGAGCAATTGCTCGACGTTTGCAATTTCTCAGCTCGTGTCTACGAGACGGAAAGAGAATGACCGTGACGTTTGGTGGCTAGAGAAGCGCAAAGCCCCAGTCTTACTGCGCCTGTGAAAGCGCTTCCAAGGAAGGGTGCTGGCTAGCAAGAGCTTTCAGTGCTGGCACTTTTCATCACTGAGCAATTGCTCGACGTTTGCAATTTCTCAGCTCGTGTCTACGAGACGGAAAGAGAATGACAGTGACGTTTGGTGGCTAGAGAAGCGCAAAGCCCCAGTGTTGCTGCGCCTGTGAAAGCGCTTCCAAGGAAGGGTGCTGGCTAGCAACAGCTTTCAGTGCTGGCACTTTTCCTCTCTGAGCAATTGCTCGACGTTTGCAATTTCTCAGCTCGTGTCTAGGAGACGGAAAGAGAATGACCGTGACGTTTGGTGGCTAGAGAAGCGCAAAGCCCCAGTGTTACTGCGCCTGTGAAAGCGCTTCCAAGGAAGGGTGCTGGCTAGCAACAGCTTTCAGTGCTGGCACTTTTCGTCTCTGAGCAATTGCTCGACGTTTGCAATTTCTCAACGTTTGCAATTTCTCAGCTCGTGTCTACGAGACGGAAAGAGAATGACCGTGACGTTTGGTGGGTAGAGAAGCGCAAAGCCCCAGTGTTGCTGCGCCTGTGAAAGCGCTTCCAAGGAAGGGTGCTGGCTAGCAACAGCTTTCAGTGCTGGCCCTTTTCATCTCTGAGCAATTGCTCGACGTTTGCAATTTCTCACCTGAGCTCTCTTTAGAGTGCGCGAGAGGATGAGCAGAAGATTCGGTGGCTAGAGAAGCCCAGAGCCCCAGTGTTCTTAGGCCTACAAAAGCGCTTCCAAGGAAGGGTGCTGGCTAGCAACAGCTTTCAGTGCTGGCACTTTTCATCTCTGAGCAATTGCTCGACGTTTGCAATTTCTCAGCTCGTGTCTACGAGACGGAAAGAGAATGACAGTGACGTTTGGTGACTAGAGAAGCGCAAAGCCCCAGTGTTGCTGCGCCTGTGAAAGCGCTTCCAAGGAAGGGTGCTGGCTAGCAACAGCTTTCAGTGCTGGCACTTTTCATCACTGAGCAATTGCTCGACGTTTGCAATTTCCCAGCTCGTGTCTACGAGACGGAAAGAGAATGACAGTGACGTTTGGTGGCTAGAGAAGCGCAAAGCCCCAGTGTTGCTGCGCCTGTGAAAGCGCTTCCAAGGAAGGGTGCTGGCTAGCAACAGCTTTCAGTGCTGGCACTTTTCATCTCTGAGCAATTGCTCGACGTTTGCAATTTCTCAGCTCGTGTCTACGAGACGGAAAGAGAAGGACCGTGACGTTTGGTGGCTAGAGAAGCGCAAAGCCCCAGTGTTGCTGCGCCTGTGAAAGCGCTTCCAAGGAAGGGTGCTGGCTAGCAACAGCTTTCAGTGCTGGCACTTTTCATCTCTGAGCAATTGCTCGACGTTTGCAATTTCTCACCTCGTGTCTAGGAGACGGAAAGAGAAGAACCGTGACGTTTGGTGGGTAGAGAAGCGCAAAGCCCCAGTGTTGCTGCGCCTGTGAAAGCGCTTCCAAGGAAGGGGGCTGGCTAGCAACAGCTTTCAGTGCTGGCCCTTTTCATCTCTGAGCAATTGCTCGACGTTTGCAATTTCTCACCTGAGCTCTCTTTAGAGTGCGCGAGAGGATGAGCAGAAGATTAAGTGGCTAGAGAAGCCCAGAGCCCCAGTGTTCTTAGGCCTACAAAAGCGCTTCCAAGGAAGGGTGCTGGCTAGCAACAGCTTTCAGTGCTGGCACTTTTCCTCTCTGAGCAATTGCTCGACGTTTGCAATTTCTCAGCTCGTGTCTACGAGACGGAGAGATAGTGACCGTGACATTTGGTGGCTAGAGAAGCGCAAAGCCCCAGTGTTGCTGAGCCTGTGAAAGCGCTTCCAAGGAAGGGGGCTGGCTAGCAACAGCTTTCAGTGCTGGCACTTTTCATCTCTGAGCAATTGCTCGACGTTTGCAATTTCTCACCTCGTGTCTACGAGACGGAAAGAGAAAAACCGTGACGTTTGGTGGCTAGAGAAGCGCAAAGCCCCAGTGTTGCTGCGCCTGTGAAAGCGCTTCCAAGGAAGGGTGCTGGCTAGCAACAGCTTTCAGTGCTGGCACTTTTCATCTCTGAGCAATTGCTCGACGTTTGCAATTTCTCACCTGAGCTCTCTTTAGAGTGCGCGAGAGGATGAGCAGAAGATTAGGTGGCTAGAGAAGCCCAGAGCCCCAGTGTTCTTAGGTCTACAAAAGCGCTTCCAAGGAAGGGTGCTGGATAGCAACAGCTTTCAGTGCTGGCACTTTTCCTCTCTGAGCAATTGCTCGACGTTTGCAATTTCTCAGCTCGTGTCTACGAGACGGAAAGAGAATGACAGTGACGTTTGGTGGCTAGAGAAGCGCAAAGCCCCAGTGTTGCTGCGCCTGTGAAAGCGCTTCCAAGGAAGGGTGCTGGCTAGCAACAGCTTTCAGTGCTGGCACTTTTCATCTCTGAGCAATTGCTGGGCATTTGCAATTTCTCACCTCAGCTCTCTTTAGAGTGCGCGAGAGGATGAGCAGAAGATTAAGTGGCTAGAGAAGCCCAGAGCCCCAGTGTTCTTAGGCCTACAAAAGCGCTTCCAAGGAAGGGTGCTGGCTAGCAACAGCTTTCAGTGCTGGCACTTTTCCTCTCTGAGCAATTGGTCGACGTTTGCAATTTCTCAGCTCGTGTCTACGAGACGGAAAGAGAATGACCGTGACGTTTGGTGGCTAGAGAAGCGCAAAGCCCCAGTGTTGCTGCGCCTGTGAAAGCGCTTCCAAGGAAGGGTGCTGGCTAGCAACAGCTTTCAGTGCTGGCACTTTTCATCTCTGAGCAATTGCTCGACGTTTGCAATTCCTCAGCTCATGTCTATGAGACGGAAAGAGAAGGACCGTGACGTTTGGTGGCTAGAGAAGCGCAAAGCCCCAGTGTAGCTGTGCCTGTGAAAGCGCTTCCAAGGAAGGGGGCTGGCTAGCAACAGCTTTCAGTGCTGGCACTTTTCATCTCTGAGCAATTGCTCGACGTTTGCAATTTCTCAGCTCGTGTCTACGAGACGGAAAGAGAAGGACCGTGACGTTTGGTGGCTAGAGAAGCGCAAAGCCCCAGTGTTACTGCGCCTGTGAAAGCGCTTCCAAGGAAGGGTGCTGGCTAGCAACAGCTTTCAGTGCTGGCACTTTTCGTCTCTGAGCAATTGCTCGACGTTTGCAATTTCTCAGCTCGTGTCTACGAGACGGAAAGAGAATGACCGTGACGTTTGGTGGCTAGAGAAGCGCAAAGCCCCAGTGTTGCTGCGCCTGTGAAAGCGCTTCCAAGGAAGGGGGCTGGCTAGCAACAGCTTTCAGTGCTGGCACTTTTCATCTCTGAGCAATTGCTCGACGTTTGCAATTTCTCACCTGAGCTCTCTTTAGAGTGCGCGAGAGGATGAGCAGAAGATTAGGTGGCTAGAGAAGCCCAGAGCCCCAGTGTTCTTAGGTCTACAAAAGCGCTTCCAAGGAAGGGTGCTGGATAGCAACAGCTTTCAGTGCTGGCACTTTTCCTCTCTGAGCAATTGCTCGACGTTTGCAATTTCTCAGCTCGTGTCTACGAGACGGAAAGAGAATGACAGTGACGTTTGGTGGCTAGAGAAGCGCAAAGCCCCAGTGTTGCTGCGCCTGTGAAAGCGCTTCCAAGGAAGGGTGCTGGCTAGCAACAGCTTTCAGTGCTGGCACTTTTCATCTCTGAGCAATTGCTGGGCATTTGCAATTTCTTACCTCAGCTCTCTTTAGAGTGCGTGAGAGGATGAGCAGAAGATTAGGTGGCTAGAGAAGCCCAGAGCCCCAGTGTTCTTAGGCCTACAAAAGCGCTTCCAAGGAAGGGTGCTGGCTAGCAACAGCTTTCAGTGCTGGCACTTTTCCTCTCTGAGCAATTGCTCGACGTTTGCAATTTCTCAGCTCGTGTCTACGAGACGGAAAGAGAATGACAGTGACGTTTGGTGGCTAGAGAAGCGCAAAGCCCCAGTGTTGCTGCGCCTGTGAAAGCGCTTCCAAGGAAGGGTGCTGGCTAGCAACAGCTTTCAGTGCTGGCACTTTTCATCTCTGAGCAATTGCTCGACGTTTGCAATTCCTCAGCTCATGTCTATGAGACGGAAAGAGAAGGACCGTGACGTTTGGTGGCTAGAGAAGCGCAAAGCCCCAGTGTAGCTGTGCCTGTGAAAGCGCTTCCAAGGAAGGGGGCTGGCTAGCAACAGCTTTCAGTGCTGGCACTTTTCATCTCTGAGCAATTGCTCGACGTTTGCAATTTCTCAGCTCGTGTCTACGAGACGGAAAGAGAAGGACCGTGACGTTTGGTGGGTAGAGAAGCGCAAAGCCCCAGTGTTACTGCGCCTGTGAAAGCGCTTCCAAGGAAGGGTGCTGGCTAGCAACAGCTTTCAGTGCTGGCACTTTTCGTCTCTGAGCAATTGCTCGACGTTTGCAATTTCTCAGCTCGTGTCTACGAGACGGAAAGAGAATGACCGTGACGTTTGGTGGCTAGAGAAGCGCAAAGCCCCAGTGTTGCTGCGCCTGTGAAAGCGCTTCCAAGGAAGGGGGCTGGCTAGCAACAGCTTTCAGTGCTGGCACTTTTCATCTCTGAGCAATTGCTCGACGTTTGCAATTTCTCAGCTCGTGTCTACGAGACGGAGAGATAGTGACCGTGACATTTGGTGGCTAGAGAAGCGCAAAGCCCCAGTGTTGCTGCGCCTCTGAAAGCGCTTCCAAGGAAGGGGGCTGGCTAGCAACAGCTTTCAGTGCTGGCACTTTTCATCTCTGAGCAATTGCTCGACGTTTGCAATTTCTCAGCTCGTGTCTACGAGACGGAAAGAGAATGACAGTGACGTTTGGTGGCTAGAGAAGCGCAAAGCCCCAGTGTTGCTGCGCCTGTGAAAGCGCTTCCAAGGAAGGGTGCTGGCTAGCAACAGCTTTCAGTGCTGGCACTTTTCATCTCTGAGCAATTGCTCGACGTTTGCAATTTCTCACCTCGTGTCTACGAGACGGAAAGAGAAGAACCGTGACGTTTGGTGGCTAGAGAAGCGCAAAGCCCCAGTGTTGCTGCGCCTGTGAAAGCGCTTCCAAGGAAGGGTGCTGGCTAGCAACAGCTTTCAGTGCTGGCCCTTTTCATCTCTGAGCAATTGCTCGACGTTTGCAATTTCTCACCTGAGCTCTCTTTAGAGTGCGCGAGAGGATGAGCAGAAGATTAAGTGGCTAGAGAAGCCCAGAGCCCCAGTGTTCTTAGGCCTACAAAAGCGCTTCCAAGGAAGGGTGCTGGCTAGCAACAGCTTTCAGTGCTGGCACTTTTCATCTCTGAGCAATTGCTCGACGTTTGCAATTTCTCAGCTCGTGTCTACGAGACGGAAAGAGAATGACAGTGACGTTTGGTGACTAGAGAAGCGCAAAGCCCCAGTGTTGCTGCGCCTGTGAAAGCGCTTCCAAGGAAGGGTGCTGGCTAGCAACAGCTTTCAGTGCTGGCACTTTTCATCACTGAGCAATTGCTCGACGTTTGCAATTTCCCAGCTCGTGTCTACGAGACGGAAAGAGAATGACAGTGACGTTTGGTGGCTAGAGAAGCGCAAAGCCCCAGTGTTGCTGCGCCTGTGAAAGCGCTTCCAAGGAAGGGTGCTGGCTAGCAACAGCTTTCAGTGCTGGCACTTTTCATCTCTGAGCAATTGCTCGACGTTTGCAATTCCTCAGCTCATGTCTATGAGACGGAAAGAGAAGGACCGTGACGTTTGGTGGCTAGAGAAGCGCAAAGCCCCAGTGTAGCTGTGCCTGTGAAAGCGCTTCCAAGGAAGGGGGCTGGCTAGCAACAGCTTTCAGTGCTGGCACTTTTCATCTCTGAGCAATTGCTCGACGTTTGCAATTTCTCAGCTCGTGTCTACGAGACGGAAAGAGAAGGACCGTGACGTTTGGTGGGTAGAGAAGCGCAAAGCCCCAGTGTTACTGCGCCTGTGAAAGCGCTTCCAAGGAAGGGTGCTGGCTAGCAACAGCTTTCAGTGCTGGCACTTTTCGTCTCTGAGCAATTGCTCGACGTTTGCAATTTCTCAGCTCGTGTCTACGAGACGGAAAGAGAATGACCGTGACGTTTGGTGGCTAGAGAAGCGCAAAGCCCCAGTGTTGCTGCGCCTGTGAAAGCGCTTCCAAGGAAGGGGGCTGGCTAGCAACAGCTTTCAGTGCTGGCACTTTTCATCTCTGAGCAATTGCTCGACGTTTGCAATTTCTCAGCTCGTGTCTACGAGACGGAGAGATAGTGACCGTGACATTTGGTGGCTAGAGAAGCGCAAAGCCCCAGTGTTGCTGCGCCTCTGAAAGCGCTTCCAAGGAAGGGGGCTGGCTAGCAACAGCTTTCAGTGCTGGCACTTTTCATCTCTGAGCAATTGCTCGACGTTTGCAATTTCTCAGCTCGTGTCTACGAGACGGAAAGAGAATGACAGTGACGTTTGGTGGCTAGAGAAGCGCAAAGCCCCAGTGTTGCTGCGCCTGTGAAAGCGCTTCCAAGGAAGGGTGCTGGCTAGCAACAGCTTTCAGTGCTGGCACTTTTCATCTCTGAGCAATTGCTCGACGTTTGCAATTTCTCACCTCGTGTCTACGAGACGGAAAGAGAAGAACCGTGACGTTTGGTGGCTAGAGAAGCGCAAAGCCCCAGTGTTGCTGCGCCTGTGAAAGCGCTTCCAAGGAAGGGTGCTGGCTAGCAACAGCTTTCAGTGCTGGCCCTTTTCATCTCTGAGCAATTGCTCGACGTTTGCAATTTCTCACCTGAGCTCTCTTTAGAGTGCGCGAGAGGATGAGCAGAAGATTAAGTGGCTAGAGAAGCCCAGAGCCCCAGTGTTCTTAGGCCTACAAAAGCGCTTCCAAGGAAGGGTGCTGGCTAGCAACAGCTTTCAGTGCTGGCACTTTTCATCTCTGAGCAATTGCTCGACGTTTGCAATTTCTCAGCTCGTGTCTACGAGACGGAAAGAGAATGACAGTGACGTTTGGTGACTAGAGAAGCGCAAAGCCCCAGTGTTGCTGCGCCTGTGAAAGCGCTTCCAAGGAAGGGTGCTGGCTAGCAACAGCTTTCAGTGCTGGCACTTTTCATCACTGAGCAATTGCTCGACGTTTGCAATTTCCCAGCTCGTGTCTACGAGACGGAAAGAGAATGACAGTGACGTTTGGTGGCTAGAGAAGCGCAAAGCCCCAGTGTTGCTGCGCCTGTGAAAGCGCTTCCAAGGAAGGGTGCTGGCTAGCAACAGCTTTCAGTGCTGGCACTTTTCATCTCTGAGCAATTGCTCGACGTTTGCAATTTCTCAGCTCGTGTCTACGAGACGGAAAGAGAAGGACCGTGACGTTTGGTGGCTAGAGAAGCGCAAAGCCCCAGTGATACTGCGCCTGTGAAAGCGCTTCCAAGGAAGGGTGCTGGCTAGCAACAGCTTTCAGTGCTGGCACTTTTCATCTCTGAGCAATTGCTCGACGTTTGCAATTTCTCACCTCGTGTCTAGGAGACGGAAAGAGAAGAACCGTGACGTTTGGTGGCTAGAGAAGCGCAAAGCCCCAGTGTTGCTGCGCCTGTGAAAGCGCTTCCAAGGAAGGGGGCTGGCTAGCAACAGCTTTCAGTGCTGGCCCTTTTCATCTCTGAGCAATTGCTCGACGTTTGCAATTTCTCACCTGAGCTCTCTTTAGAGTGCGCGAGAGGATGAGCAGAAGATTAAGTGGCTAGAGAAGCCCAGAGCCCCAGTGTTCTTAGGCCTACAAAAGCGCTTCCAAGGAAGGGTGCTGGCTAGCAACAGCTTTCAGTGCTGGCACTTTTCCTCTCTGAGCAATTGCTCGACGTTTGCAATTTCTCAGCTCGTGTCTACGAGACGGAGAGATAGTGACCGTGACATTTGGTGGCTAGAGAAGCGCAAAGCCCCAGTGTTGCTGAGCCTGTGAAAGCGCTTCCAAGGAAGGGTGCTGGCTAGCAACAGCTTTCAGTGCTGGCACTTTTCATCTCTGAGCAATTGCTCGACGTTTGCAATTTCTCACCTCGTGTCTACGAGACGGAAAGAGAAAAACCGTGACGTTTGGTGGCTAGAGAAGCGCAAAGCCCCAGTGTTGCTGCGCCTGTGAAAGCGCTTCCAAGGAAGGGTGCTGGCTAGCAACAGCTTTCAGTGCTGGCACTTTTCATCTCTGAGCAATTGCTCGACGTTTGCAATTTCTCACCTGAGCTCTCTTTAGAGTGCGCGAGAGGATGAGCAGAAGATTAGGTGGCTAGAGAAGCCCAGAGCCCCAGTGTTCTTAGGTCTACAAAAGCGCTTCCAAGGAAGGGTGCTGGATAGCAACAGCTTTCAGTGCTGGCACTTTTCATCTCTGAGCAATTGCTCGACGTTTGCAATTTCTCAGCTCGTGTCTACGAGACGGAAAGAGAATGACAGTGACGTTTGGTGGCTAGAGAAGCGCAAAGCCCCAGTGTTGCTGCGCCTGTGAAAGCGCTTCCAAGGAAGGGTGCTGGCTAGCAACAGCTTTCAGTGCTGGCACTTTTCATCTCTGAGCAATTGCTGGGCATTTGCAATTTCTCACCTCAGCTCTCTTTAGAGTGCGCGAGAGGATGAGCAGAAGATTAAGTGGCTAGAGAAGCCCAGAGCCCCAGTGTTCTTAGGCCTACAAAAGCGCTTCCAAGGAAGGGTGCTGGCTAGCAACAGCTTTCAGTGCTGGCACTTTTCCTCTCTGAGCAATTGGTCGACGTTTGCAATTTCTCAGCTCGTGTCTACGAGACGGAAAGAGAATGACCGTGACGTTTGGTGGCTAGAGAAGCGCAAAGCCCCAGTGTTGCTGCGCCTGTGAAAGCGCTTCCAAGGAAGGGTGCTGGCTAGCAACAGCTTTCAGTGCTGGCACTTTTCATCTCTGAGCAATTGCTCGACGTTTGCAATTCCTCAGCTCATGTCTATGAGACGGAAAGAGAAGGACCGTGACGTTTGGTGGCTAGAGAAGCGCAAAGCCCCAGTGTAGCTGTTCCTGTGAAAGCGCTTCCAAGGAAGGGGGCTGGCTAGCAACAGCTTTCAGTGCTGGCACTTTTCATCTCTGAGCAATTGCTCGACGTTTGCAATTTCTCAGCTCGTGTCTACGAGACGGAAAGAGAAGGACCGTGACGTTTGGTGGGTAGAGAAGCGCAAAGCCCCAGTGTTACTGCGCCTGTGAAAGCGCTTCCAAGGAAGGGTGCTGGCTAGCAACAGCTTTCAGTGCTGGCACTTTTCCTCTCTGAGCAATTGCTCGACGTTTGCAATTTCTCAGCTCGTGTCTACGAGACGGAAAGAGAATGACCGTGACGTTTGGTGGCTAGAGAAGCGCAAAGCCCCAGTGTTGCTGCGCCTGTGAAAGCGCTTCCAAGGAAGGGGGCTGGCTAGCAACAGCTTTCAGTGCTGGCACTTTTCATCTCTGAGCAATTGCTCGACGTTTGCAATTTCTCACCTGAGCTCTCTTTAGAGTGCGCGAGAGGATGAGCAGAAGATTAGGTGGCTAGAGAAGCCCAGAGCCCCAGTGTTCTTAGGTCTACAAAAGCGCTTCCAAGGAAGGGTGCTGGATAGCAACAGCTTTCAGTGCTGGCACTTTTCATCTCTGAGCAATTGCTCGACGTTTGCAATTTCTCAGCTCGTGTCTACGAGACGGAAAGAGAATGACAGTGACGTTTGGTGGCTAGAGAAGCGCAAAGCCCCAGTGTTGCTGCGCCTGTGAAAGCGCTTCCAAGGAAGGGTGCTGGCTAGCAACAGCTTTCAGTGCTGGCACTTTTCATCTCTGAGCAATTGCTGGGCATTTGCAATTTCTTACCTCAGCTCTCTTTAGAGTGCGTGAGAGGATGAGCAGAAGATTAGGTGGCTAGAGAAGCCCAGAGCCCCAGTGTTCTTAGGCCTACAAAAGCGCTTCCAAGGAAGGGTGCTGGCTAGCAACAGCTTTCAGTGCTGGCACTTTTCCTCTCTGAGCAATTGCTCGACGTTTGCAATTTCTCAGCTCGTGTCTACGAGACGGAAAGAGAATGACAGTGACGTTTGGTGGCTAGAGAAGCGCAAAGCCCCAGTGTTGCTGTGCCTGTGAAAGCGCTTCCAAGGAAGGGTGCTGGCTAGCAACAGCTTTCAGTGCTGGCACTTTTCATCTCTGAGCAATTGCTCGACGTTTGCAATTCCTCAGCTCATGTCTATGAGACGGAAAGAGAAGGACCGTGACGTTTGGTGGCTAGAGAAGCGCAAAGCCCCAGTGTAGCTGTGCCTGTGAAAGCGCTTCCAAGGAAGGGGGCTGGCTAGCAACAGCTTTCAGTGCTGGCACTTTTCATCTCTGAGCAATTGCTCGACGTTTGCAATTTCTCAGCTCGTGTCTACGAGACGGAAAGAGAAGGACCGTGACGTTTGGTGGGTAGAGAAGCGCAAAGCCCCAGTGTTACTGCGCCTGTGAAAGCGCTTCCAAGGAAGGGTGCTGGCTAGCAACAGCTTTCAGTGCTGGCACTTTTCGTCTCTGAGCAATTGCTCGACGTTTGCAATTTCTCAGCTCGTGTCTACGAGACGGAAAGAGAATGACCGTGACGTTTGGTGGCTAGAGAAGCGCAAAGCCCCAGTGTTGCTGCGCCTGTGAAAGCGCTTCCAAGGAAGGGGGCTGGCTAGCAACAGCTTTCAGTGCTGGCACTTTTCATCTCTGAGCAATTGCTCGACGTTTGCAATTTCTCAGCTCGTGTCTACGAGACGGAGAGATAGTGACCGTGACATTTGGTGGCTAGAGAAGCGCAAAGCCCCAGTGTTGCTGCGCCTCTGAAAGCGCTTCCAAGGAAGGGGGCTGGCTAGCAACAGCTTTCAGTGCTGGCACTTTTCATCTCTGAGCAATTGCTCGACGTTTGCAATTTCTCAGCTCGTGTCTACGAGACGGAACGAGAATGACAGTGACGTTTGGTGGGTAGAGAAGCGCAAAGCCCCAGTGTTGCTGCGCCTGTGAAAGCGCTTCCAAGGAAGGGTGCTGGCTAGCAACAGCTTTCAGTGCTGGCACTTTTCATCTCTGAGCAATTGCTCGACGTTTGCAATTTCTCAGCTCGTGTCTACGAGACGGAAAGAGAAGAACCGTGACGTTTGGTGGCTAGAGAAGCGCAAAGCCCCAGTGTTGCTGCGCCTGTGAAAGCGCTTCCAAGGAAGGGTGCTGGCTAGCAACAGCTTTCAGTGCTGGCCCTTTTCATCTCTGAGCAATTGCTCGACGTTTGCAATTTCTCACCTGAGCTCTCTTTAGAGTGCGCGAGAGGATGAGCAGAAGATTAAGTGGCTAGAGAAGCCCAGAGCCCCAGTGTTCTTAGGCCTACAAAAGCGCTTCCAAGGAAGGGTGCTGGCTAGCAACAGCTTTCAGTGCTGGCACTTTTCATCTCTGAGCAATTGCTCGACGTTTGCAATTTCTCAGCTCGTGTCTACGAGACGGAAAGAGAAGGACCATGACGTTTGGTGGCTAGAGAAGCGCAAAGCCCCAGTGTTGCTGCGCCTGTGAAAGCGCTTCCAAGGAAGGGTGCTGGCTAGCAACAGCTTTCAGTGCTGGCACTTTTCATCTCTGAGCAATTGCTCGACGTTTGCAATTTCTCAGCTCGTGTCTACGAGACGGAAAGAGAAGGACCGTGACGTTTGGTGGCTAGAGAAGCGCAAAGCCCCAGTGTTACTGCGCCTGTGAAAGCGCTTCCAAGGAAGGGTGCTGGCTAGCAACAGCTTTCAGTGCTGGCACTTTTCATCACTGAGCAATTGCTGGACGTTTGCAATTTCTCAGCTCGTGTCTACGAGACGGAAAGAGAATGACAGTGACGTTTGGTGGGTAGAGAAGCGCAAAGCCCCAGTGTTGCTGCGCCTGTGAAAGCGCTTCCAAGGAAGGGTGCTGGCTACCAACAGCTTTCAGTGCTGGCACTTTTCCTCTCTGAGCAATTGCTCGACGTTTGCAATTTCTCAGCTCGTGTCTAGGAGACGGAAAGAGAATGACCGTGACGTTTGGTGGCTAGAGAAGCGCAAAGCCCCAGTGTTGCTGCGCCTGTGAAAGCGCTTCCAAGGAAGGGGGCTGGCTAGCAACAGCTTTCAGTGCTGGCACTTTTCGTCTCTGAGCAATTGCTCGACGTTTGCAATTTCTCAGCTCGTGTCTACGAGACGGAAAGAGAAGGACCGTGACGTTTGGTGGCTAGAGAAGCGCAAAGCCCCAGTGTTGCTGCGCCTGTGAAAGCGCTTCCAAGGAAGGGGGCTGGCTAGCAACAGCTTTCAGTGCTGGCACTTTTCATCTCTGAGCAATTGCTCGACGTTTGCAATTTCTCAGCTCGTGTCTACGAGACGGAGAGATAGTGACCGTGACATTTGGTGGCTAGAGAAGCGCAAAGCCCCAGTGTTGCTGCACCTGTGAAAGCGCTTCCAAGGAAGGGTGCTGGCTAGCAACAGCTTTCAGTGCTGGCACTTTTCATCTCTGAGCAATTGCTGGGCATTTGCAATTTCTTACCTCAGCTCTCTTTAGAGTGCGTGAGAGGATGAGCAGAAGATTAGGTGGCTAGAGAAGCCCAGAGCCCCAGTGTTCTTAGGCCTACAAAAGCGCTTCCAAGGAAGGGTGCTGGCTAGCAACAGCTTTCAGTGCTGGCACTTTTCCTCTCTGAGCAATTGCTCGACGTTTGCAATTTCTCAGCTCGTGTCTACGAGACGGAAAGAGAATGACAGTGACGTTTGGTGGCTAGAGAAGCGCAAAGCCCCAGTGTTGCTGCGCCTGTGAAAGCGCTTCCAAGGAAGGGTGCTGGCTAGCAACAGCTTTCAGTGCTGGCACTTTTCATCTCTGAGCAATTGCTCGACGTTTGCAATTCCTCAGCTCATGTCTATGAGACGGAAAGAGAAGGACCGTGACGTTTGGTGGCTAGAGAAGCGCAAAGCCCCAGTGTAGCTGTGCCTGTGAAAGCGCTTCCAAGGAAGGGGGCTGGCTAGCAACAGCTTTCAGTGCTGGCACTTTTCATCTCTGAGCAATTGCTCGACGTTTGCAATTTCTCAGCTCGTGTCTACGAGACGGAAAGAGAAGGACCG
Organism: Sarcoramphus papa; assembly: GCA_037962945.1. Classification (NCBI taxonomy): domain Eukaryota; kingdom Metazoa; phylum Chordata; class Aves; order Accipitriformes; family Cathartidae; genus Sarcoramphus; species Sarcoramphus papa. The sequence goes on along the minus strand of CM075595.1, from coordinate 14,543,315 downwards.
TGACGTTTGGTGGGTAGAGAAGCGCAAAGCCCCAGTGTTACTGCGCCTGTGAAAGCGCTTCCAAGGAAGGGTGCTGGCTAGCAACAGCTTTCAGTGCTGGCACTTTTCGTCTCTGAGCAATTGCTCGACGTTTGCAATTTCTCAGCTCGTGTCTACGAGACGGAAAGAGAATGACCGTGACGTTTGGTGGCTAGAGAAGCGCAAAGCCCCAGTGTTGCTGCGCCTGTGAAAGCGCTTCCAAGGAAGGGGGCTGGCTAGCAACAGCTTTCAGTGCTGGCACTTTTCATCTCTGAGCAATTGCTCGACGTTTGCAATTTCTCAGCTCGTGTCTACGAGACGGAGAGATAGTGACCGTGACATTTGGTGGCTAGAGAAGCGCAAAGCCCCAGTGTTGCTGCGCCTCTGAAAGCGCTTCCAAGGAAGGGGGCTGGCTAGCAACAGCTTTCAGTGCTGGCACTTTTCATCTCTGAGCAATTGCTCGACGTTTGCAATTTCTCAGCTCGTGTCTACGAGACGGAAAGAGAATGACAGTGACGTTTGGTGGGTAGAGAAGCGCAAAGCCCCAGTGTTGCTGCGCCTGTGAAAGCGCTTCCAAGGAAGGGTGCTGGCTAGCAACAGCTTTCAGTGCTGGCACTTTTCATCTCTGAGCAATTGCTCGACGTTTGCAATTTCTCAGCTCGTGTCTACGAGACGGAAAGAGAAGAACCGTGACGTTTGGTGGCTAGAGAAGCGCAAAGCCCCAGTGTTGCTGCGCCTGTGAAAGCGCTTCCAAGGAAGGGTGCTGGCTAGCAACAGCTTTCAGTGCTGGCCCTTTTCATCTCTGAGCAATTGCTGGACATTTGCAATTTCTCACCTGAGCTCTCTTTAGAGTGCGCGAGAGGATGAGCAGAAGATTAAGTGGCTAGAGAAGCCCAGAGCCCCAGTGTTCTTAGGCCTACAAAAGCGCTTCCAAGGAAGGGTGCTGGCTAGCAACAGCTTTCAGTGCTGGCACTTTTCATCTCTGAGCAATTGCTCGACGTTTGCAATTTCTCAGCTCGTGTCTACGAGACGGAAAGAGAAGGACCATGACGTTTGGTGGCTAGAGAAGCGCAAAGCCCCAGTGTTGCTGCGCCTCTGAAAGCGCTTCCAAGGAAGGGGGCTGGCTAGCAACAGCTTTCAGTGCTGGCACTTTTCATCTCTGAGCAATTGCTCGACGTTTGCAATTTCTCAGCTCGTGTCTGCGAGACGGAAAGAGAATGACCGTGACGTTTGGTGGCTAGAGAAGCGCAAAGCCCCAGTGTTACTGCGCCTGTGAAAGCGCTTCCAAGGAAGGGTGCTGGCTAGCAACAGCTTTCAGTGCTGGCACTTTTCATCACTGAGCAATTGCTGGACGTTTGCAATTTCTCAGCTCGTGTCTACGAGACGGAAAGAGAATGACAGTGACGTTTGGTGGGTAGAGAAGCGCAAAGCCCCAGTGTTGCTGCGCCTGTGAAAGCGCTTCCAAGGAAGGGTGCTGGCTACCAACAGCTTTCAGTGCTGGCACTTTTCATCTCTGAGCAATTGCTCGACGTTTGCAATTTCTCAGCTCGTGTCTAGGAGACGGAAAGAGAATGACCGTGACGTTTGGTGGCTAGAGAAGCGCAAAGCCCCAGTGTTGCTGCGCCTGTGAAAGCGCTTCCAAGGAAGGGGGCTGGCTAGCAACAGCTTTCAGTGCTGGCACTTTTCGTCTCTGAGCAATTGCTCGACGTTTGCAATTTCTCAGCTCGTGTCTACGAGACGGAAAGAGAAGGACCGTGACGTTTGGTGGCTAGAGAAGCGCAAAGCCCCAGTGTTGCTGCGCCTGTGAAAGCGCTTCCAAGGAAGGGGGCTGGCTAGCAACAGCTTTCAGTGCTGGCACTTTTCATCTCTGAGCAATTGCTCGACGTTTGCAATTTCTCAGCTCGTGTCTACGAGACGGAGAGATAGTGACCGTGACATTTGGTGGCTAGAGAAGCGCAAAGCCCCAGTGTTGCTGCACCTGTGAAAGCGCTTCCAAGGAAGGGGGCTGGCTAGCAACAGCTTTCAGTGCTGGCACTTTTCATCTCTGAGCAATTGCTCGACGTTTGCAATTTCTCAGCTCGTGTCTACGAGACGGAAAGAGAATGACAGTGACGTTTGGTGGGTAGAGAAGCGCAAAGCCCCAGTGTTGCTGCGCCTGTGAAAGCGCTTCCAAGGAAGGGTGCTGGCTAGCAACAGCTTTCAGTGCTGGCACTTTTCATCTCTGAGCAATTGCTCGACGTTTGCAATTTCTCAGCTCGTGTCTACGAGACGGAAAGAGAAGAACCGTGACGTTTGGTGGGTAGAGAAGCGCAAAGCCCCAGTGTTGCTGCGCCTGTGAAAGCGCTTCCAAGGAAGGGTGCTGGCTAGCAACAGCTTTCAGTGCTGGCCCTTTTCATCTCTGAGCAATTGCTCGATGTTTGCAATTTCTCACCTGAGCTCTCTTTAGAGTGCGCGAGAGGATGAGCAGAAGATTAAGTGGCTAGAGAAGCCCAGAGCCCCAGTGTTCTTAGGCCTACAAAAGCGCTTCCAAGGAAGGGTGCTGGCTAGCAACAGCTTTCAGTGCTGGCACTTTTCATCTCTGAGCAATTGCTCGACGTTTGCAATTTCTCAGCTCATGTCTATGAGACGGAAAGAGAAGGACCGTGACGTTTGGTGGCTAGAGAAGCGCAAAGCCCCAGTGTTGCTGTGCCTGTGAAAGCGCTTCCAAGGAAGGGGGCTGGCTAGCAACAGCTTTCAGTGCTGGCACTTTTCATCTCTGAGCAATTGCTCGACGTTTGCAATTTCTCAGCTCGTGTCTACGAGACGGAAAGAGAATGACAGTGACGTTTGGTGGGTAGAGAAGCGCAAAGCCCCAGTGTTACTGCGCCTGTGAAAGCGCTTCCAAGGAAGGGTGCTGGCTAGCAACAGCTTTCAGTGCTGGCACTTTTCGTCTCTGAGCAATTGCTCGACGTTTGCAATTTCTCAGCTCGTGTCTACGAGACGGAAAGAGAAGGACCGTGACGTTTGGTGGCTAGAGAAGCGCAAAGCCCCAGTGTTGCTGCGCCTGTGAAAGCGCTTCCAAGGAAGGGGGCTGGCTAGCAACAGCTTTCAGTGCTGGCACTTTTCATCTCTGAGCAATTGCTCGACGTTTGCAATTTCTCAGCTCGTGTCTACGAGACGGAGAGATAGTGACCGTGACATTTGGTGGCTAGAGAAGCGCAAAGCCCCAGTGTTGCTGCACCTGTGAAAGCGCTTCCAAGGAAGGGGGCTGGCTAGCAACAGCTTTCAGTGCTGGCACTTTTCATCTCTGAGCAATTGCTCGACGTTTGCAATTTCTCAGCTCGTGTCTACGAGACGGAAAGAGAATGACAGTGACGTTTGGTGGGTAGAGAAGCGCAAAGCCCCAGTGTTGCTGCGCCTGTGAAAGCGCTTCCAAGGAAGGGTGCTGGCTAGCAACAGCTTTCAGTGCTGGCACTTTTCATCTCTGAGCAATTGCTCGACGTTTGCAATTTCTCAGCTCGTGTCTACGAGACGGAAAGAGAAGAACCGTGACGTTTGGTGGGTAGAGAAGCGCAAAGCCCCAGTGTTGCTGCGCCTGTGAAAGCGCTTCCAAGGAAGGGTGCTGGCTAGCAACAGCTTTCAGTGCTGGCCCTTTTCATCTCTGAGCAATTGCTCGACGTTTGCAATTTCTCACCTGAGCTCTCTTTAGAGTGCGCGAGAGGATGAGCAGAAGATTAAGTGGCTAGAGAAGCCCAGAGCCCCAGTGTTCTTAGGCCTACAAAAGCGCTTCCAAGGAAGGGTGCTGGCTAGCAACAGCTTTCAGTGCTGGCACTTTTCATCTCTGAGCAATTGCTCGACGTTTGCAATTTCTCAGCTCATGTCTACGAGACGGAAAGAGAAGGACCGTGACGTTTGGTGGCTAGAGAAGCGCAAAGCCCCAGTGTTGCTGCGCCTGTGAAAGCGCTTCCAAGGAAGGGTGCTGGCTAGCAACAGCTTTCAGTGCTGGCACTTTTCATCTCTGAGCAATTGCTCGACGTTTGCAATTTCTCAGCTCGTGTCTACGAGACGGAAAGAGAATGACCGTGACGTTTGGTGGCTAGAGAAGCGCAAAGCCCCAGTGTTACTGCGCCTGTGAAAGCGCTTCCAAGGAAGGGTGCTGGCTAGCAAGAGCTTTCAGTGCTGGCACTTTTCATCACTGAGCAATTGCTGGACGTTTGCAATTTCTCAGCTCGTGTCTACGAGACGGAAAGAGAATGACAGTGACGTTTGGTGGGTAGAGAAGCGCAAAGCCCCAGTGTTGCTGCGCCTGTGAAAGCGCTTCCAAGGAAGGGTGCTGGCTACCAACAGCTTTCAGTGCTGGCACTTTTCATCTCTGAGCAATTGCTCGACGTTTGCAATTTCTCAGCTCGTGTCTAGGAGACGGAAAGAGAATGACCGTGACGTTTGGTGGCTAGAGAAGCGCAAAGCCCCAGTGTTGCTGCGCCTGTGAAAGCGCTTCCAAGGAAGGGGGCTGGCTAGCAACAGCTTTCAGTGCTGGCACTTTTCGTCTCTGAGCAATTGCTCGACGTTTGCAATTTCTCAGCTCGTGTCTACGAGACGGAAAGAGAAGGACCGTGACGTTTGGTGGCTAGAGAAGCGCAAAGCCCCAGTGTTGCTGCGCCTGTGAAAGCGCTTCCAAGGAAGGGGGCTGGCTAGCAACAGCTTTCAGTGCTGGCACTTTTCATCTCTGAGCAATTGCTCGACGTTTGCAATTTCTCAGCTCGTGTCTACGAGACGGAGAGATAGTGACCGTGACATTTGGTGGCTAGAGAAGCGCAAAGCCCCAGTGTTGCTGCACCTGTGAAAGCGCTTCCAAGGAAGGGTGCTGGCTAGCAACAGCTTTCAGTGCTGGCACTTTTCATCTCTGAGCAATTGCTGGGCATTTGCAATTTCTTACCTCAGCTCTCTTTAGAGTGCGTGAGAGGATGAGCAGAAGATTAGGTGGCTAGAGAAGCCCAGAGCCCCAGTGTTCTTAGGCCTACAAAAGCGCTTCCAAGGAAGGGTGCTGGCTAGCAACAGCTTTCAGTGCTGGCACTTTTCCTCTCTGAGCAATTGCTCGACGTTTGCAATTTCTCAGCTCGTGTCTACGAGACGGAAAGAGAATGACAGTGACGTTTGGTGGCTAGAGAAGCGCAAAGCCCCAGTGTTGCTGCGCCTGTGAAAGCGCTTCCAAGGAAGGGGGCTGGCTAGCAACAGCTTTCAGTGCTGGCACTTTTCATCTCTGAGCAATTGCTCGACGTTTGCAATTCCTCAGCTCATGTCTATGAGACGGAAAGAGAAGGACCGTGACGTTTGGTGGCTAGAGAAGCGCAAAGCCCCAGTGTAGCTGTGCCTGTGAAAGCGCTTCCAAGGAAGGGGGCTGGCTAGCAACAGCTTTCAGTGCTGGCACTTTTCATCTCTGAGCAATTGCTCGACGTTTGCAATTTCTCAGCTCGTGTCTACGAGACGGAAAGAGAAGGACCGTGACGTTTGGTGGGTAGAGAAGCGCAAAGCCCCAGTGTTACTGCGCCTGTGAAAGCGCTTCCAAGGAAGGGTGCTGGCTAGCAACAGCTTTCAGTGCTGGCACTTTTCGTCTCTGAGCAATTGCTCGACGTTTGCAATTTCTCAGCTCGTGTCTACGAGACGGAAAGAGAAGGACCGTGACGTTTGGTGGCTAGAGAAGCGCAAAGCCCCAGTGTTGCTGCGCCTGTGAAAGCGCTTCCAAGGAAGGGGGCTGGCTAGCAACAGCTTTCAGTGCTGGCACTTTTCATCTCTGAGCAATTGCTCGACGTTTGCAATTTCTCAGCTCGTGTCTACGAGACGGAGAGATAGTGACCGTGACATTTGGTGGCTAGAGAAGCGCAAAGCCCCAGTGTTGCTGCGCCTCTGAAAGCGCTTCCAAGGAAGGGGGCTGGCTAGCAACAGTTTTCAGTGCTGGCACTTTTCATCTCTGAGCAATTGCTCGACGTTTGCAATTTCTCAGCTCGTGTCTACGAGACGGAAAGAGAATGACAGTGACGTTTGGTGGGTAGAGAAGCGCAAAGCCCCAGTGTTGCTGCGCCTGTGAAAGCGCTTCCAAGGAAGGGTGCTGGCTAGCAACAGCTTTCAGTGCTGGCACTTTTCATCTCTGAGCAATTGCTCGACGTTTGCAATTTCTCAGCTCGTGTCTACGAGACGGAAAGAGAAGAACCGTGACGTTTGGTGGGTAGAGAAGCGCAAAGCCCCAGTGTTGCTGCGCCTGTGAAAGCGCTTCCAAGGAAGGGTGCTGGCTAGCAACAGCTTTCAGTGCTGGCCCTATTCATCTCTGAGCAATTGCTCGACGTTTGCAATTTCTCACCTGAGCTCTCTTTAGAGTGCGCGAGAGGATGAGCAGAAGATTAAGTGGCTAGAGAAGCCCAGAGCCCCAGTGTTCTTAGGCCTACAAAAGCGCTTCCAAGGAAGGGTGCTGGCTAGCAACAGCTTTCAGTGCTGGCACTTTTCATCTCTGAGCAATTGCTCGACGTTTGCAATTTCTCAGCTCATGTCTACGAGACGGAAAGAGAAGGACCGTGACGTTTGGTGGCTAGAGAAGCGCAAAGCCCCAGTGTTGCTGCGCCTGTGAAAGCGCTTCCAAGGAAGGGGGCTGGCTAGCAACAGCTTTCAGTGCTGGCACTTTTCGTCTCTGAGCAATTGCTCGACGTTTGCAATTTCTCAGCTCGTGTCTACGAGACGGAAAGAGAAGGACCGTGACGTTTGGTGGCTAGAGAAGCGCAAAGCCCCAGTGTTGCTGCGCCTGTGAAAGCGCTTCCAAGGAAGGGGGCTGGCTAGCAACAGCTTTCAGTGCTGGCACTTTTCATCTCTGAGCAATTGCTCGACGTTTGCAATTTCTCAGCTCGTGTCTACGAGACGGAGAGATAGTGACCGTGACATTTGGTGGCTAGAGAAGCGCAAAGCCCCAGTGTTGCTGCACCTGTGAAAGCGCTTCCAAGGAAGGGTGCTGGCTAGCAACAGCTTTCAGTGCTGGCACTTTTCATCTCTGAGCAATTGCTCGACGTTTGCAATTTCTCAGCTCGTGTCTAGGAGACGGAAAGAGAATGACCGTGACGTTTGGTGGCTAGAGAAGCGCAAAGCCCCAGTGTTGCTGCGCCTGTGAAAGCGCTTCCAAGGAAGGGGGCTGGCTAGCAACAGCTTTCAGTGCTGGCACTTTTCGTCTCTGAGCAATTGCTCGACGTTTGCAATTTCTCAGCTCGTGTCTACGAGACGGAAAGAGAAGGACCGTGACGTTTGGTGGCTAGAGAAGCGCAAAGCCCCAGTGTTGCTGCGCCTGTGAAAGCGCTTCCAAGGAAGGGGGCTGGCTAGCAACAGCTTTCAGTGCTGGCACTTTTCATCTCTGAGCAATTGCTCGACGTTTGCAATTTCTCAGCTCGTGTCTACGAGACGGAGAGATAGTGACCGTGACATTTGGTGGCTAGAGAAACGCAAAGCCCCAGTGTTGCTGCACCTGTGAAAGCGCTTCCAAGGAAGGGGGCTGGCTAGCAACAGCTTTCAGTGCTGGCACTTTTCATCTCTGAGCAATTGCTCGACGTTTGCAATTTCTCAGCTCGTGTCTACGAGACGGAAAGAGAATGACAGTGACGTTTGGTGGGTAGAGAAGCGCAAAGCCCCAGTGTTGCTGCGCCTGTGAAAGCGCTTCCAAGGAAGGGTGCTGGCTAGCAACAGCTTTCAGTGCTGGCACTTTTCATCTCTGAGCAATTGCTCGACGTTTGCAATTTCTCAGCTCGTGTCTACGAGACGGAAAGAGAAGAACCGTGACGTTTGGTGGGTAGAGAAGCGCAAAGCCCCAGTGTTGCTGCGCCTGTGAAAGCGCTTCCAAGGAAGGGTGCTGGCTAGCAACAGCTTTCAGTGCTGGCCCTTTTCATCTCTGAGCAATTGCTCGATGTTTGCAATTTCTCACCTGAGCTCTCTTTAGAGTGCGCGAGAGGATGAGCAGAAGATTAAGTGGCTAGAGAAGCCCAGAGCCCCAGTGTTCTTAGGCCTACAAAAGCGCTTCCAAGGAAGGGTGCTGGCTAGCAACAGCTTTCAGTGCTGGCACTTTTCATCTCTGAGCAATTGCTCGACGTTTGCAATTTCTCAGCTCATGTCTATGAGACGGAAAGAGAAGGACCGTGACGTTTGGTGGCTAGAGAAGCGCAAAGCCCCAGTGTTGCTGTGCCTGTGAAAGCGCTTCCAAGGAAGGGGGCTGGCTAGCAACAGCTTTCAGTGCTGGCACTTTTCATCTCTGAGCAATTGCTCGACGTTTGCAATTTCTCAGCTCGTGTCTACGAGACGGAAAGAGAATGACAGTGACGTTTGGTGGGTAGAGAAGCGCAAAGCCCCAGTGTTACTGCGCCTGTGAAAGCGCTTCCAAGGAAGGGTGCTGGCTAGCAACAGCTTTCAGTGCTGGCACTTTTCGTCTCTGAGCAATTGCTCGACGTTTGCAATTTCTCAGCTCGTGTCTACGAGACGGAAAGAGAAGGACCGTGACGTTTGGTGGCTAGAGAAGCGCAAAGCCCCAGTGTTGCTGCGCCTGTGAAAGCGCTTCCAAGGAAGGGTGCTGGCTAGCAACAGCTTTCAGTGCTGGCACTTTTCATCTCTGAGCAATTGCTCGACGTTTGCAATTTCTCAGCTCGTGTCTACGAGACGGAGAGATAGTGACCGTGACATTTGGTGGGTAGAGAAGCGCAAAGCCCCAGTGTTGCTGCACCTGTGAAAGCGCTTCCAAGGAAGGGGGCTGGCTAGCAACAGCTTTCAGTGCTGGCACTTTTCATCTCTGAGCAATTGCTCGACGTTTGCAATTTCTCAGCTCGTGTCTACGAGACGGAAAGAGAATGACAGTGACGTTTGGTGGGTAGAGAAGCGCAAAGCCCCAGTGTTGCTGCGCCTGTGAAAGCGCTTCCAAGGAAGGGTGCTGGCTAGCAACAGCTTTCAGTGCTGGCACTTTTCATCTCTGAGCAATTGCTCGACGTTTGCAATTTCTCAGCTCGTGTCTACGAGACGGAAAGAGAAGAACCGTGACGTTTGGTGGGTAGAGAAGCGCAAAGCCCCAGTGTTGCTGCGCCTGTGAAAGCGCTTCCAAGGAAGGGTGCTGGCTAGCAACAGCTTTCAGTGCTGGCCCTTTTCATCTCTGAGCAATTGCTCGATGTTTGCAATTTCTCACCTGAGCTCTCTTTAGAGTGCGCGAGAGGATGAGCAGAAGATTAGGTGGATAGAGAAGCACAGAGCCCCAGTGTTCTTAGGCCTACAAAAGCGCTTCCAAGGAAGGGTGCTGGCTAGCAACAGCTTTCAGTGCTGGCACTTTTCATCTCTGAGCAATTGCTCGACGTTTGCAATTTCTCAGCTCGTGTCTACGAGACGGAAAGAGAAGGACCATGACGTTTGGTGGCTAGAGAAGCGCAAAGCCCCAGTGTTGCTGCGCCTGTGAAAGCGCTTCCAAGGAAGGGGGCTGGCTAGCAACAGCTTTCAGTGCTGGCACTTTTCATCTCTGAGCAATTGCTCCACGTTTGCAATTTCTCAGCTCGTGTCTACGAGACGGAAAGAGAATGACCGTGACGTTTGGTGGCTAGAGAAGCGCAAAGCCCCAGTGTTACTGCGCCTGTGAAAGCGCTTCCAAGGAAGGGTGCTGGCTAGCAACAGCTTTCAGTGCTGGCACTTTTCATCACTGAGCAATTGCTCGACGTTTGCAATTTCTCAGCTCGTGTCTACGAGACGGAAAGAGAATGACAGTGACGTTTGGTGGGTAGAGAAGCGCAAAGCCCCAGTGTTACTGCGCCTGTGAAAGCGCTTCCAAGGAAGGGTGCTGGCTAGCAACAGCTTTCAGTGCTGGCACTTTTCGTCTCTGAGCAATTGCTCGACGTTTGCAATTTCTCAGCTCGTGTCTAGGAGACGGAAAGAGAATGACCGTGACGTTTGGTGGCTAGAGAAGCGCAAAGCCCCAGTGTTGCTGCGCCTGTGAAAGCGCTTCCAAGGAAGGGGGCTGGCTAGCAACAGCTTTCAGTGCTGGCACTTTTCATCTCTGAGCAATTGCTCGACGTTTGCAATTTCTCAGCTCGTGTCTACGAGACGGAGAGATAGTGACCGTGACATTTGGTGGCTAGAGAAGCGCAAAGCCCAAGTGTTGCTGCACCTGTGAAAGCGCTTCCAAGGAAGGGGGCTGGCTAGCAACAGCTTTCAGTGCTGGCACTTTTCATCTCTGAGCAATTGCTCGACGTTTGCAATTTCTCAGCTCGTGTCTACGAGACGGAAAGAGAATGACAGTGACGTTTGGTGGGTAGAGAAGCGCAAAGCCCCAGTGTTGCTGCGCCTGTGAAAGCGCTTCCAAGGAAGGGTGCTGGCTAGCAACAGCTTTCAGTGCTGGCACTTTTCATCTCTGAGCAATTGCTCGACGTTTGCAATTTCTCAGCTCGTGTCTACGAGACGGAAAGAGAAGGACCGTGACGTTTGGTGGCTAGAGAAGCGCAAAGCCCCAGTGTTGCTGCGCCTGTGAAAGCGCTTCCAAGGAAGGGTGCTGGCTAGCAACAGCTTTCAGTGCTGGCACTTTTCGTCTCTTAGCAATTGCTCGACGTTTGCAATTTCTCACCTCGTGTCTACGAGACGGAAAGAGAATGACCGTGACGTTTGGTGGCTAGAGAAGCGCAAAGCCCCAGTGTTGCTGCGCCTGTGAAAGCGCTTCCAAGGAAGGGTGCTGGCTAGCAACAGCTTTCAGTGCTGGCCCTTTTCATCTCTGAGCAATTGCTCGACGTTTGCAATTTCTCACCTGAGCTCTCTTTAGAGTGCGCGAGAGGATGAGCAGAAGATTAAGTGGCTAGAGAAGCCCAGAGCCCCAGTGTTCTTAGGCCTACAAAAGCGCTTCCAAGGAAGGGTGCTGGCTAGCAACAGCTTTCAGTGCTGGCACTTTTCATCTCTGAGCAATTGCTCGACGTTTGCAATTTCTCAGCTCGTGTCTACGAGACGGAAAGAGAAGGACCATGACGTTTGGTGGCTAGAGAAGCGCAAAGCCCCAGTGTTGCTGCGCCTGTGAAAGCGCTTCCAAGGAAGGGGGCTGGCTAGCAACAGCTTTCAGTGCTGGCACTTTTCATCTCTGAGCAATTGCTCGACGTTTGCAATTTCTCAGCTCGTGTCTACGAGACGGAAAGAGAATGACCGTGACGTTTGGTGGCTAGAGAAGCGCAAAGCCCCAGTGTTACTGCGCCTGTGAAAGCGCTTCCAAGGAAGGGTGCTGGCTAGCAAGAGCTTTCAGTGCTGGCACTTTTCATCACTGAGCAATTGCTCGACGTTTGCAATTTCTCAGCTCGTGTCTACGAGACGGAAAGAGAATGACAGTGACGTTTGGTGGCTAGAGAAGCGCAAAGCCCCAGTGTTGCTGCGCCTGTGAAAGCGCTTCCAAGGAAGGGTGCTGGCTAGCAACAGCTTTCAGTGCTGGCACTTTTCATCTCTGAGCAATTGCTCGACGTTTGCAATTTCTCAGCTCGTGTCTAGGAGACGGAAAGAGAATGACCGTGACGTTTGGTGGCTAGAGAAGCGCAAAGCCCCAGTGTTACTGCGCCTGTGAAAGCGCTTCCAAGGAAGGGTGCTGGCTAGCAACAGCTTTCAGTGCTGGCACTTTTCGTCTCTGAGCAATTGCTCGACGTTTGCAATTTCTCACCTCGTGTCTAGGAGACGGAAAGAGAAGGACCGTGACGTTTGGTGGCTAGAGAAGCGCAAAGCCCCAGTGTTGCTGCGCCTGTGAAAGCGCTTCCAAGGAAGGGGGCTGGCTAGCAACAGCTTTCAGTGCTGGCCCTTTTCATCTCTGAGCAATTGCTCGACGTTTGCAATTTCTCACCTGAGCTCTCTTTAGAGTGCGCGAGAGGATGAGCAGAAGATTAAGTGGCTAGAGAAGCCCAGAGCCCCAGTGTTCTTAGGCCTACAAAAGCGCTTCCAAGGAAGGGTGCTGGCTAGCAACAGCTTTCAGTGCTGGCACTTTTCCTCTCTGAGCAATTGCTCGACGTTTGCAATTTCTCAGCTCGTGTCTACGAGACGGAGAGATAGTGACCGTGACATTTGGTGGCTAGAGAAGCGCAAAGCCCCAGTGTTGCTGAGCCTGTGAAAGCGCTTCCAAGGAAGGGTGCTGGCTAGCAACAGCTTTCAGTGCTGGCACTTTTCATCTCTGAGCAATTGCTCGACGTTTGCAATTTCTCACCTCGTGTCTACGAGACGGAAAGAGAATGACAGTGACGTTTGGTGGCTAGAGAAGCGCAAAGCCCCAGTGTTACTGCGCCTGTGAAAGCGCTTCCAAGGAAGGGTGCTGGCTAGCAACAGCTTTCAGTGCTGGCACTTTTCATCTCTGAGCAATTGCTCGACGTTTGCAATTTCTCACCTGAGCTCTCTTTAGAGTGCGCGAGAGGATGAGCAGAAGATTAGGTGGCTAGAGAAGCCCAGAGCCCCAGTGTTCTTAGGTCTACAAAAGCGCTTCCAAGGAAGGGTGCTGGATAGCAACAGCTTTCAGTGCTGGCACTTTTCCTCTCTGAGCAATTGCTCGACGTTTGCAATTTCTCAGCTCGTGTCTACGAGACGGAAAGAGAATGACAGTGACGTTTGGTGGCTAGAGAAGCGCAAAGCCCCAGTGTTGCTGCGCCTGTGAAAGCGCTTCCAAGGAAGGGTGCTGGCTAGCAACAGCTTTCAGTGCTGGCACTTTTCATCTCTGAGCAATTGCTGGGCATTTGCAATTTCTCACCTCAGCTCTCTTTAGAGTGCGCGAGAGGATGAGCAGAAGATTAAGTGGCTAGAGAAGCCCAGAGCCCCAGTGTTCTTAGGCCTACAAAAGCGCTTCCAAGGAAGGGTGCTGGCTAGCAACAGCTTTCAGTGCTGGCACTTTTCCTCTCTGAGCAATTGGTCGACGTTTGCAATTTCTCAGCTCGTGTCTACGAGACGGAAAGAGAATGACCGTGACGTTTGGTGGCTAGAGAAGCGCAAAGCCCCAGTGTTACTGCGCCTGTGAAAGCGCTTCCAAGGAAGGGTGCTGGCTAGCAACAGCTTTCAGTGCTGGCACTTTTCATCTCTGAGCAATTGCTCGACGTTTGCAATTTCTCACCTGAGCTCTCTTTAGAGTGCGCGAGAGGATGAGCAGAAGATTAGGTGGCTAGAGAAGCCCAGAGCCCCAGTGTTCTTAGGTCTACAAAAGCGCTTCCAAGGAAGGGTGCTGGATAGCAACAGCTTTCAGTGCTGGCACTTTTCCTCTCTGAGCAATTGCTCGACGTTTGCAATTTCTCAGCTCGTGTCTACGAGACGGAAAGAGAATGACAGTGACGTTTGGTGGCTAGAGAAGCGCAAAGCCCCAGTGTTGCTGCGCCTGTGAAAGCGCTTCCAAGGAAGGGTGCTGGCTAGCAACAGCTTTCAGTGCTGGCACTTTTCATCTCTGAGCAATTGCTGGGCATTTGCAATTTCTCACCTCAGCTCTCTTTAGAGTGCGCGAGAGGATGAGCAGAAGATTAAGTGGCTAGAGAAGCCCAGAGCCCCAGTGTTCTTAGGCCTACAAAAGCGCTTCCAAGGAAGGGTGCTGGCTAGCAACAGCTTTCAGTGCTGGCACTTTTCCTCTCTGAGCAATTGGTCGACGTTTGCAATTTCTCAGCTCGTGTCTACGAGACGGAAAGAGAATGACCGTGACGTTTGGTGGCTAGAGAAGCGCAAAGCCCCAGTGTTGCTGCGCCTGTGAAAGCGCTTCCAAGGAAGGGTGCTGGCTAGCAACAGCTTTCAGTGCTGGCACTTTTCATCTCTGAGCAATTGCTCGACGTTTGCAATTCCTCAGCTCATGTCTATGAGACGGAAAGAGAAGGACCGTGACGTTTGGTGGCTAGAGAAGCGCAAAGCCCCAGTGTAGCTGTGCCTGTGAAAGCGCTTCCAAGGAAGGGGGCTGGCTAGCAACAGCTTTCAGTGCTGGCACTTTTCATCTCTGAGCAATTGCTCGACGTTTGCAATTTCTCAGCTCGTGTCTACGAGACGGAAAGAGAAGGACCGTGACGTTTGGTGGGTAGAGAAGCGCAAAGCCCCAGTGTTACTGCGCCTGTGAAAGCGCTTCCAAGGAAGGGTGCTGGCTAGCAACAGCTTTCAGTGCTGGCACTTTTCGTCTCTGAGCAATTGCTCGACGTTTGCAATTTCTCAGCTCGTGTCTACGAGACGGAAAGAGAATGACCGTGACGTTTGGTGGCTAGAGAAGCGCAAAGCCCCAGTGTTGCTGCGCCTGTGAAAGCGCTTCCAAGGAAGGGGGCTGGCTAGCAACAGCTTTCAGTGCTGGCACTTTTCATCTCTGAGCAATTGCTCGACGTTTGCAATTTCTCACCTGAGCTCTCTTTAGAGTGCGCGAGAGGATGAGCAGAAGATTAGGTGGCTAGAGAAGCCCAGAGCCCCAGTGTTCTTAGGTCTACAAAAGCGCTTCCAAGGAAGGGTGCTGGATAGCAACAGCTTTCAGTGCTGGCACTTTTCCTCTCTGAGCAATTGCTCGACGTTTGCAATTTCTCAGCTCGTGTCTACGAGACGGAAAGAGAATGACAGTGACGTTTGGTGGCTAGAGAAGCGCAAAGCCCCAGTGTTGCTGCGCCTGTGAAAGCGCTTCCAAGGAAGGGTGCTGGCTAGCAACAGCTTTCAGTGCTGGCACTTTTCATCTCTGAGCAATTGCTGGGCATTTGCAATTTCTTACCTCAGCTCTCTTTAGAGTGCGTGAGAGGATGAGCAGAAGATTAGGTGGCTAGAGAAGCCCAGAGCCCCAGTGTTCTTAGGCCTACAAAAGCGCTTCCAAGGAAGGGTGCTGGCTAGCAACAGCTTTCAGTGCTGGCACTTTTCCTCTCTGAGCAATTGCTCGACGTTTGCAATTTCTCAGCTCGTGTCTACGAGACGGAAAGAGAATGACAGTGACGTTTGGTGGCTAGAGAAGCGCAAAGCCCCAGTGTTGCTGCGCCTGTGAAAGCGCTTCCAAGGAAGGGTGCTGGCTAGCAACAGCTTTCAGTGCTGGCACTTTTCATCTCTGAGCAATTGCTCGACGTTTGCAATTCCTCAGCTCATGTCTATGAGACGGAAAGAGAAGGACCGTGACGTTTGGTGGCTAGAGAAGCGCAAAGCCCCAGTGTAGCTGTGCCTGTGAAAGCGCTTCCAAGGAAGGGGGCTGGCTAGCAACAGCTTTCAGTGCTGGCACTTTTCATCTCTGAGCAATTGCTCGACGTTTGCAATTTCTCAGCTCGTGTCTACGAGACGGAAAGAGAAGGACCGTGACGTTTGGTGGGTAGAGAAGCGCAAAGCCCCAGTGTTACTGCGCCTGTGAAAGCGCTTCCAAGGAAGGGTGCTGGCTAGCAACAGCTTTCAGTGCTGGCACTTTTCGTCTCTGAGCAATTGCTCGACGTTTGCAATTTCTCAGCTCGTGTCTACGAGACGGAAAGAGAATGACCGTGACGTTTGGTGGCTAGAGAAGCGCAAAGCCCCAGTGTTGCTGCGCCTGTGAAAGCGCTTCCAAGGAAGGGTGCTGGCTAGCAACAGCTTTCAGTGCTGGCACTTTTCATCTCTGAGCAATTGCTCGACGTTTGCAATTTCTCAGCTCGTGTCTACGAGACGGAGAGATAGTGACCGTGACATTTGGTGGCTAGAGAAGCGCAAAGCCCCAGTGTTGCTGCGCCTCTGAAAGCGCTTCCAAGGAAGGGGGCTGGCTAGCAACAGCTTTCAGTGCTGGCACTTTTCATCTCTGAGCAATTGCTCGACGTTTGCAATTTCTCAGCTCGTGTCTACGAGACGGAAAGAGAATGACAGTGACGTTTGGTGGGTAGAGAAGCGCAAAGCCCCAGTGTTGCTGCGCCTGTGAAAGCGCTTCCAAGGAAGGGTGCTGGCTAGCAACAGCTTTCAGTGCTGGCACTTTTCATCTCTGAGCAATTGCTCGACGTTTGCAATTTCTCAGCTCGTGTCTACGAGACGGAAAGAGAAGAACCGTGACGTTTGGTGGGTAGAGAAGCGCAAAGCCCCAGTGTTGCTGCGCCTGTGAAAGCGCTTCCAAGGAAGGGTGCTGGCTAGCAACAGCTTTCAGTGCTGGCCCTTTTCATCTCTGAGCAATTGCTCGACGTTTGCAATTTCTCACCTGAGCTCTCTTTAGAGTGCGCGAGAGGATGAGCAGAAGATTAAGTGGCTAGAGAAGCCCAGAGCCCCAGTGTTCTTAGGCCTACAAAAGCGCTTCCAAGGAAGGGGGCTGGCTAGCAACAGCTTTCAGTGCTGGCACTTTTCATCTCTGAGCAATTGCTCGACGTTTGCAATTTCTCAGCTCGTGTCTACGAGACGGAAAGAGAAGGACCATGACGTTTGGTGGCTAGAGAAGCGCAAAGCCCCAGTGTTGCTGCGCCTGTGAAAGCGCTTCCAAGGAAGGGGGCTGGCTAGCAACAGCTTTCAGTGCTGGCACTTTTCATCTCTGAGCAATTGCTCGACGTTTGCAATTTCTCAGCTCGTGTCTACGAGACGGAAAGAGAATGACCGTGACGTTTGGTGGCTAGAGAAGCGCAAAGCCCCAGTGTTACTGCGCCTGTGAAAGCGCTTCCAAGGAAGGGTGCTGGCTAGCAACAGCTTTCAGTGCTGGCACTTTTCATCACTGAGCAATTGCTGGACGTTTGCAATTTCTCAGCTCGTGTCTACGAGACGGAAAGAGAATGACAGTGACGTTTGGTGGCTAGAGAAGCGCAAAGCCCCAGTGTTGCTGCGCCTGTGAAAGCGCTTCCAAGGAAGGGTGCTGGCTAGCAACAGCTTTCAGTGCTGGCCCTTTTCATCTCTGAGCAATTGCTCGACGTTTGCAATTTCTCACCTGAGCTCTCTTTAGAGTGCGCGAGAGGATGAGCAGAAGATTAAGTGGCTAGAGAAGCCCAGAGCCCCAGTGTTCTTAGGCCTACAAAAGCGCTTCCAAGGAAGGGGGCTGGCTAGCAACAGCTTTCAGTGCTGGCACTTTTCATCTCTGAGCAATTGCTCGACGTTTGCAATTTCTCAGCTCGTGTCTACGAGACGGAAAGAGAAGGACCATGACGTTTGGTGGCTAGAGAAGCGCAAAGCCCCAGTGTTGCTGCGCCTGTGAAAGCGCTTCCAAGGAAGGGGGCTGGCTAGCAACAGCTTTCAGTGCTGGCACTTTTCATCTCTGAGCAATTGCTCGACGTTTGCAATTTCTCAGCTCGTGTCTACGAGACGGAAAGAGAATGACCGTGACGTTTGGTGGCTAGAGAAGCGCAAAGCCCCAGTGTTACTGCGCCTGTGAAAGCGCTTCCAAGGAAGGGTGCTGGCTAGCAACAGCTTTCAGTGCTGGCACTTTTCATCACTGAGCAATTGCTGGACGTTTGCAATTTCTCAGCTCGTGTCTACGAGACGGAAAGAGAATGACAGTGACGTTTGGTGGCTAGAGAAGCGCAAAGCCCCAGTGTTGCTGCGCCTGTGAAAGCGCTTCCAAGGAAGGGTGCTGGCTACCAACAGCTTTCAGTGCTGGCACTTTTCATCTCTGAGCAATTGCTCGACGTTTGCAATTTCTCAGTTCGTGTCTAGGAGACGGAAAGAGAATGACCGTGACGTTTGGTGGCTAGAGAAGCGCAAAGCCCCAGTGTTACTGCGCCTGTGAAAGCGCTTCCAAGGAAGGGTGCTGGCTAGCAACAGCTTTCAGTGCTGGCACTTTTCATCTCTGAGCAATTGCTCGACGTTTGCAATTCCTCAGCTCATGTCTATGAGACGGAAAGAGAAGGACCGTGACGTTTGGTGGCTAGAGAAGCGCAAAGCCCCAGTGTTGCTGTGCCTGTGAAAGCGCTTCCAAGGAAGGGTGCTGGCTAGCAACAGCTTTCAGTGCTGGCACTTTTCATCTCTAAGCAATTGCTCGACGTTTGCAATTTCTCAGCTCGTGTCTACGAGACGGAAAGAGAAGGACCGTGACGTTTGGTGGGTAGAGAAGCGCAAAGCCCCAGTGTTGCTGCACCTGTGAAAGCGCTTCCAAGGAAGGGTGCTGGATAGCAACAGCTTTCAGTGCTGGCACTTTTCCTCTCTGAGCAATTGCTCGACGTTTGCAATTTCTCAGCTCGTGTCTACGAGACGGAAAGAGAATGACCGTGACGTTTGGTGGCTAGAGAAGCGCAAAGCCCCAGTGTTGCTGCGCCTGTGAAAGCGCTTCCAAGGAAGGGGGCTGGCTAGCAACAGCTTTCAGTGCTGGCACTTTTCATCTCTGAGCAATTGCTCGACGTTTGCAATTTCTCAGCTCATGTCTACGAGACGGAAAGAGAAGGACCGTGACGTTTGGTGGCTAGAGAAGCGCAAAGCCCCAGTGTTGCTGCGCCTGTGAAAGCGCTTCCAAGGAAGGGTGCTGGCTAGCAACAGCTTTCAGTGCTGGCACTTTTCATCTCTGAGCAATTGCTCGACGTTTGCAATTTCTCACCTGAGCTCTCTTTAGAGTGCGCGAGAGGATGAGCAGAAGATTAAGCGGCTAGAGAAGCCCAGAGCCCCAGTGTTCTTAGGCCTACAAAAGCGCTTCCAAGGAAGGGGGCTGGCTAGCAACAGCTTTCAGTGCTGGCACTTTTCGTCTCTGAGCAATTGCTCGACGTTTGCAATTTCTCAGCTCGTGTCTACGAGACGGAAAGAGAATGACAGTGACGTTTGGTGGCTAGAGAAGCGCATAGCCCCAGTGTTGCTGCGCCTGTGAAAGCGCTTCCAAGGAAGGGTGCTGGCTAGCAACAGCTTTCAGTGCTGGCACTTTTCATCTCTGAGCAATTGCTCGACGTTTGCAATTTCTCACCTGAGCTCTCTTTAGACTG
This sequence comes from Sarcoramphus papa, assembly GCA_037962945.1. Lineage (NCBI taxonomy): Eukaryota > Metazoa > Chordata > Aves > Accipitriformes > Cathartidae > Sarcoramphus > Sarcoramphus papa. The sequence continues at coordinate 14,524,512 of CM075595.1, read as the reverse complement.
CGCGAGAGGATGAGCAGAAGATTAGGTGGCTAGAGAAGCCCAGAGCCCCAGTGTGCTTAGGCCTACAAAAGCGCTTCCAAGGAAGGGGGCTGGCTAGCAACAGCTTTCAGTGCTGGCACTTTTCATCTCTGAGCAATTGCTCGACGTTTGCAATTTCTCAGCTCGTGTCTACGAGACGGAAAGAGAAGGACCGTGACGTTTGGTGGCTAGAGAAGCGCAAAGCCCCAGTGTTGCTGCGCCTGTGAAAGCGCTTCCAAGGAAGGGTGCTGGCTAGCAAGAGCTTTCAGTGCTGGCACTTTTCATCTCTGAGCAATTGCTCGACGTTTGCAATTTCTCAGCTCGTGTCTACGAGACGGAGAGATAGTGACCGTGACGTTTGGTGGCTAGAGAAGCGCAAAGCCCCAGTGTTGCTGCGCCTGTGAAAGCGCTTCCAAGGAAGGGTGCTGGCTAGCAACAGCTTTCAGTGCTGGCACTTTTCATCTCTGAGCAATTGCTCGACGTTTGCAATTTCTCCCCTGAGCTCTCTTTAGAGTGCGCGAGAGGATGAGCAGAAGATTCGGTGGCTAGAGAAGCCCAGAGCCCCAGTGTTCTTAGGCCTACAAAAGCGCTTCCAAGGAAGGGGGCTGGCTAGCAACAGCATTCAGTGCTGGCACTTTTCATCTCTGAGCAATTGCTCGACGTTTGCAATTTCTCAGCTCGTGTCTACGAGACGGAAAGAGAATGACCGTGACGTTTGGTGGGTAGAGAAGCGCAAAGCCCCAGTGTTGCTGCGCCTGTGAAAGCGCTTCCAAGGAAGGGTGCTGGCTAGCAACAGCTTTCAGTGCTGGCACTTTTCATCTCTGAGCAATTGCTCGACGTTTGCAATTTCTCAACGTTTGCAATTTCTCAGCTCGTGTCTACGAGACGGAAAGAGAATGACCGTGACGTTTGGTGGCTAGAGAAGCGCAAAGCCCCAGTGTTGCTGCGCCTGTGAAAGCGCTTCCAAGGAAGGGTGCTGGCTAGCAACAGCTTTCAGTGCTGGCACTTTTCATCTCTGAGCAATTGCTCGACGTTTGCAATTTCTCACCTGAGCTCTCTTTAGAGTGCGCGAGAGGATGAGCAGAAGATTCGGTGGCTAGAGAAGCCCAGAGCCCCAGTGTGCTTAGGGCTACAAAAGCGCTTCCAAGGAAGGGTGCTGGCTAGCAACAGCTTTCAGTGCTGGCACTTTTCATCTCTGAGCAATTGCTCGACGTTTGCAATTTCTCAGCTCGTGTCTACGAGACGGAAAGAGAAGGACCGTGACGTTTGGTGGCTAGAGAAGCGCAAAGCCCCAGTGTTACTGCGCCTGTGAAAGCGCTTCCAAGGAAGGGGGCTGGCTAGCAACAGCTTTCAGTGCTGGCACTTTTCATCTCTGAGCAATTGCTCGACGTTTGCAATTTCTCACCTCGTGTCTAGGAGACGGAAAGAGAAGAACCGTGACGTTTGGTGGCTAGAGAAGCGCAAAGCCCCAGTGTTGCTGCACCTGTGAAAGCGCTTCCAAGGAAGGGGGCTGGCTAGCAACAGCTTTCAGTGCTGGCACTTTTCATCTCTGAGCAATTGCTCGACGTTTGCAATTTCTCACCTGAGCTCTCTTTAGACTGCGCGAGAGGATGAGCAGAAGATTAAGTGGCTAGAGAAGCCCAGAGCCCCAGTGTTCTTAGGCCTACAAAAGCGCTTCCAAGGAAGGGTGCTGGCTAGCAACAGCTTTCAGTGCTGGCACTTTTCATCTCTGAGCAATTGCTCGACGTTTGCAATTTCTCAGCTCGTGTCTACGAGACGGAGAGATAGTGACCGTGACATTTGGTGGCTAGAGAAGCGCAAAGCCCCAGTGTTGCTGAGCCTGTGAAAGCGCTTCCAAGGAAGGGTGCTGGCTAGCAACAGCTTTCAGTGCTGGCACTTTTCATCTCTGAGCAATTGCTCGACGTTTGCAATTTCTCACCTCGTGTCTACGAGACGGAAAGAGAAAAACCGTGACGTTTGGTGGCTAGAGAAGCGCAAAGCCCCAGTGTTGCTGCGCCTGTGAAAGCGCTTCCAAGGAAGGGTGCTGGCTAGCAACAGCTTTCAGTGCTGGCACTTTTCATCTCTGAGCAATTGCTCGACGTTTGCAATTTCTCACCTGAGCTCTCTTTAGAGTGCGCGAGAGGATGAGCAGAAGATTAGGTGGCTAGAGAAGCCCAGAGCCCCAGTGTTCTTAGGCCTACAAAAGCGCTTCCAAGGAAGGGTGCTGGCTAGCAACAGCTTTCAGTGCTGGCACTTTTCCTCTCTGAGCAATTGGTCGACGTTTGCAATTTCTCAGCTCGTGTCTACGAGACGGAAAGAGAAGGACCGTGACGTTTGGTGGCTAGAGAAGCGCAAAGCCCCAGTGTTGCTGCGCCTGTGAAAGCGCTTCCAAGGAAGGGTGCTGGCTAGCAACAGCTTTCAGTGCTGGCACTTTTCATCTCTGAGCAATTGCTCGACGTTTGCAATTCCTCAGCTCATGTCTATGAGACGGAAAGAGAAGGACCGTGACGTTTGGTGGCTAGAGAAGCGCAAAGCCCCAGTGTTGCTGTGCCTGTGAAAGCGCTTCCAAGGAAGGGGGCTGGCTAGCAACAGCTTTCAGTGCTGGCACTTTTCATCTCTGAGCAATTGCTCGACGTTTGCAATTTCTCAGCTCGTGTCTACGAGACGGAAAGAGAATGACAGTGACGTTTGGTGGGTAGAGAAGCGCAAAGCCCCAGTGTTACTGCGCCTGTGAAAGCGCTTCCAAGGAAGGGTGCTGGCTAGCAACAGCTTTCAGTGCTGGCACTTTTCGTCTCTGAGCAATTGCTCGACGTTTGCAATTTCTCAGCTCGTGTCTACGAGACGGAAAGAGAATGACCGTGACGTTTGGTGGCTAGAGAAGCGCAAAGCCCCAGTGTTGCTGCGCCTGTGAAAGCGCTTCCAAGGAAGGGGGCTGGCTAGCAACAGCTTTCAGTGCTGGCACTTTTCATCTCTGAGCAATTGCTCGACGTTTGCAATTTCTCAGCTCATGTCTACGAGACGGAGAGATAGTGACCGTGACATTTGGTGGCTAGAGAAGCGCAAAGCCCCAGTGTTGCTGCACCTGTGAAAGCGCTTCCAAGGAAGGGTGCTGGCTAGCAAGAGCTTTCAGTGCTGGCACTTTTCATCTCTGAGCAATTGCTCGACGTTTGCAATTTCTCAGCTCGTGTCTACGAGACGGAAAGAGAATGACAGTGACGTTTGGTGGCTAGAGAAGCGCAAAGCCCCAGTGTTGCTGCGCCTCTGAAAGCGCTTCCAAGGAAGGGTGCTGGCTAGCAACAGCTTTCAGTGCTGGCACTTTTCATCTCTGAGCAATTGCTCGACGTTTGCAATTTCTCAGCTCGTGTCTACGAGACGGAAAGAGAAGGACCGTGACGTTTGGTGGGTAGAGAAGCGCAAAGCCCCAGTGTTGCTGCGCCTGTGAAAGCGCTTCCAAGGAAGGGTGCTGGCTAGCAACAGCTTTCAGTGCTGGCCCTTTTCATCTCTGAGCAATTGCTCGACGTTTGCAATTTCTCACCTCGTGTCTAGGAGACGGAAAGAGAAGAACCGTGACGTTTGGTGGCTAGAGAAGCGCAAAGCCCCAGTGTTGCTGCGCCTGTGAAAGCGCTTCCAAGGAAGGGTGCTGGCTAGCAACAGCTTTCAGTGCTGGCCCTTTTCATCTCTGAGCAATTGCTCGACGTTTGCAATTTCTCACCTGAGCTCTCTTTAGAGTGCGCGAGAGGATGAGCAGAAGATTAAGTGGCTAGAGAAGCCCAGAGCCCCAGTGTTCTTAGGCCTACAAAAGCGCTTCCAAGGAAGGGTGCTGGCTAGCAACAGCTTTCAGTGCTGGCCCTTTTCATCTCTGAGCAATTGCTCGACGTTTGCAATTTCTCAGCTCATGTCTACGAGACGGAAAGAGAAGGACCGTGACGTTTGGTGGCTAGAGAAGCGCAAAGCCCCAGTGTTGCTGCACCTGTGAAAGCGCTTCCAAGGAAGGGGGCTGGCTAGCAACAGCTTTCAGTGCTGGCACTTTTCATCTCTGAGCAATTGCTCGACGTTTGCAATTTCTCAGCTCGTGTCTACGAGACGGAAAGAGAATGACAGTGACGTTTGGTGGGTAGAGAAGCGCAAAGCCCCAGTGTTGCTGCGCCTGTGAAAGTGCTTCCAAGGAAGGGTGCTGGCTAGCAACAGCTTTCAGTGCTGGCACTTTTCATCTCTGAGCAATTGCTCGACGTTTGCAATTTCTCAGCTCGTGTCTACGAGACGGAAAGAGAAGGACCGTGACGTTTGGTGGGTAGAGAAGCGCAAAGCCCCAGTGTTGCTGCACCTGTGAAAGCGCTTCCAAGGAAGGGTGCTGGCTAGCAACAGCTTTCAGTGCTGGCACTTTTCGTCTCTTAGCAATTGCTCGACGTTTGCAATTTCTCACCTCGTGTCTACGAGACGGAAAGAGAATGACAGTGACGTTTGGTGGCTAGAGAAGCGCAAAGCCCCAGTGTTGCTGCGCCTGTGAAAGCGCTTCCAAGGAAGGGTGCTGGCTAGCAACAGCTTTCAGTGCTGGCCCTTTTCATCTCTGAGCAATTGCTCGACGTTTGCAATTTCTCACCTGAGCTCTCTTTAGAGTGCGCGAGAGGATGAGCAGAAGATTAAGTGGCTAGAGAAGCCCAGAGCCCCAGTGTTCTTAGGCCTACAAAAGCGCTTCCAAGGAAGGGTGCTGGCTAGCAACAGCTTTCAGTGCTGGCACTTTTCATCTCTGAGCAATTGCTCGACGTTTGCAATTTCTCAGCTCGTGTCTACGAGACGGAAAGAGAAGGACCATGACGTTTGGTGGCTAGAGAAGCGCAAAGCCCCAGTGTTGCTGCGCCTCTGAAAGCGCTTCCAAGGAAGGGGGCTGGCTAGCAACAGCTTTCAGTGCTGGCACTTTTCATCTCTGAGCAATTGCTCGACGTTTGCAATTCCTCAGCTCATGTCTACGAGACGGAAAGAGAATGACCGTGACGTTTGGTGGCTAGAGAAGCGCAAAGCCCCAGTGTTACTGCGCCTGTGAAAGCGCTTCCAAGGAAGGGTGCTGGCTAGCAACAGCTTTCAGTGCTGGCACTTTTCATCACTGAGCAATTGCTCGACGTTTGCAATTTCTCAGCTCGTGTCTACGAGACGGAAAGAGAATGACAGTGACGTTTGGTGGCTAGAGAAGCGCAAAGCCCCAGTGTTGCTGCGCCTGTGAAAGCGCTTCCAAGGAAGGGTGCTGGCTAGCAACAGCTTTCAGTGCTGGCACTTTTCATCTCTGAGCAATTGCTCGACGTTTGCAATTTCTCACCTCGTGTCTAGGAGACGGAAAGAGAATGACCGTGACGTTTGGTGGCTAGAGAAGCGCAAAGCCCCAGTGTTACTGCGCCTGTGAAAGCGCTTCCAAGGAAGGGTGCTGGCTAGCAACAGCTTTCAGTGCTGGCACTTTTCATCTCTGAGCAATTGCTCGACGTTTGCAATTCCTCAGCTCATGTCTATGAGACGGAAAGAGAAGGACCGTGACGTTTGGTGGCTAGAGAAGCGCAAAGCCCCAGTGTTGCTGTGCCTGTGAAAGCGCTTCCAAGGAAGGGTGCTGGCTAGCAACAGTTTTCAGTGCTGGCACTTTTCATCTCTGAGCAATTGCTCGACGTTTGCAATTTCTCAGCTCGTGTCTACGAGACGGAAAGAGAAGGACCGTGACGTTTGGTGGCTAGAGAAGCGCAAATCCCCAGTGTTGCTGCGCCTGTGAAAGCGCTTCCAAGGAAGGGTGCTGGCTAGCAACAGCTTTCAGTGCTGGCACTTTTCGTCTCTGAGCAATTGCTCGACGTTTGCAATTCCTCAGCTCGTGTCTACGAGACGGAAAGAGAATGACCGTGACGTTTGGTGGCTAGAGAAGCGCAAAGCCCCAGTGTTGCTGCGCCTGTGAAAGCGCTTCCAAGGAAGGGGGCTGGCTAGCAACAGCTTTCAGTGCTGGCACTTTTCATCTCTGAGCAATTGCTCGACGTTTGCAATTTCTCAGCTCGTGTCTACGAGACGGAGAGATAGTGACCGTGACGTTTGGTGGCTAGAGAAGCGCAAAGCCCCAGTGTTGCTGCGCCTGTGAAAGCGCTTCCAAGGAAGGGTGCTGGCTAGCAACAGCTTTCAGTGCTGGCACTTTTCATCTCTGAGCAATTGCTCGACGTTTGCAATTTCTCAGCTCGTGTCTACGAGACGGAAAGAGAATGACAGTGACATTTGGTGGCTAGAGAAGCGCAAAGCCCCAGTGTTGCTGCGCCTGTGAAAGCGCTTCCAAGGAAGGGTGCTGGCTAGCAACAGCTTTCAGTGCTGGCACTTTTCATCTCTGAGCAATTGCTCGACGTTTGCAATTTCTCAGCTCGTGTCTACGAGACGGAAAGAGAATGACAGTGACGTTTGGTGGCTAGAGAAGCGCAAAGCCCCAGTGTTGCTGCGCCTGTGAAAGCGCTTCCAAGGAAGGGTGCTGGCTAGCAACAGCTTTCAGTGCTGGCACTTTTCATCTCTGAGCAATTGCTCGACGTTTGCAATTTCTCACCTCGTGTCTACGAGACGGAAAGAGAAGAACCGTGACGTTTGGTGGGTAGAGAAGCGCAAAGCCCCAGTGTTGCTGCACCTGTGAAAGCGCTTCCAAGGAAGGGTGCTGGCTAGCAACAGCTTTCAGTGCTGGCCCTTTTCATCTCTGAGCAATTGCTCGACGTTTGCAATTTCTCACCTGAGCTCTCTTTAGAGTGCGCGAGAGGATGAGCAGAAGATTAAGTGGCTAGAGAAGCCCAGAGCCCCAGTGTTCTTAGGCCTACAAAAGCGCTTCCAAGGAAGGGTGCTGGCTAGCAACAGCTTTCAGTGCTGGCACTTTTCATCTCTGAGCAATTGCTCGACGTTTGCAATTTCTCAGCTCGTGTCTACGAGACGGAAAGAGAAGGACCGTGATGTTTGGTGGGTAGAGAAGCGCAAAGCCCCAGTGTTGCTGCGCCTGTGAAAGCGCTTCCAAGGAAGGGGGCTGGCTAGCAAGAGCTTTCAGTGCTGGCACTTTTCATCTCTGAGCAATTGCTCGACGTTTGCAATTTCTCAGCTCGTGTCTACGAGACGGAAAGAGAATGACCGTGACGTTTGGTGGGTAGAGAAGCGCAAAGCCCCAGTGTTACTGCGCCTGTGAAAGCGCTTCCAAGGAAGGGTGCTGGCTAGCAACAGCTTTCAGTGCTGGCACTTTTCATCACTGAGCAATTGCTCGACGTTTGCAATTTCTCAGCTCGTGTCTACGAGACGGAAAGAGAATGACAGTGACGTTTGGTGGCTAGAGAAGCGCAAAGCCCCAGTGTTACTGCGCCTGTGAAAGCGCTTCCAAGGAAGGGGGCTGGCTAGCAACAGCTTTCAGTGCTGGCACTTTTCATCTCTGAGCAATTGCTCGACGTTTGCAATTTCTCAGCTCGTGTCTACGAGACGGAGAGATAGTGACCGTGACGTTTGGTGGCTAGAGAAGCGCAAAGCCCCAGTGTTGCTGTGCCTGTGAAAGCGCTTGCAAGGAAGGGTGCTGGCTAGCAACAGCTTTCAGTGCTGGCACTTTTCATCTCTGAGCAATTGCTCGACGTTTGCAATTTCTCAGCTCGTGTCTACGAGACGGAAAGAGAATGACAGTGACATTTGGTGGCTAGAGAAGCGCAAAGCCCCAGTGTTGCTGCGCCTGTGAAAGCGCTTCCAAGGAAGGGTGCTGGCTAGCAACAGCTTTCAGTGCTGGCACTTTTCATCTCTGAGCAATTGCTCGACGTTTGCAATTTCTCAGCTCGTGTCTACGAGACGGAAAGAGAAGGACCGTGACGTTTGGTGGCTAGAGAAGCGCAAAGCCCCAGTGTTACTGCGCCTGTGAAAGCGCTTCCAAGGAAGGGTGCTGGCTAGCAACAGCTTTCAGTGCTGGCACTTTTCATCTCTGAGCAATTGCTCGACGTTTGCAATTTCTCAGCTCGTGTCTACGAGACGGAAAGAGAAGGACCGTGACGATTGGTGGCTAGAGAAGCGCAAAGCCCCAGTGTTGCTGCGCCTGTGAAAGCGCTTCCAAGGAAGGGTGCTGGCTAGCAACAGCTTTCAGTGCTGGCACTTTTCATCTCTGAGCAATTGCTCGACGTTTGCAATTTCTCAGCTCGTGTCTACGAGACGGAAAGAGAAGAACCGTGACGTTTGGTGGCTAGAGAAGCGCAAAGCCCCAGTGTTGCTGCGCCTGTGAAAGCGCTTCCAAGGAAGGGTGCTGGCTAGCAACAGCTTTCAGTGCTGGCACTTTTCATCTCTGAGCAATTGCTCGACGTTTGCAATTTCTCCCCTGAGCTCTCTTTAGAGTGCGCGAGAGGATGAGCAGAAGATTAGGTGGCTAGAGAAGCCCAGAGCCCCAGTGTTCTTAGGCCTACAAAAGCGCTTCCAAGGAAGGGTGCTGGCTAGCAACAGCTTTCAGTGCTGGCACTTTTCCTCTCTGAGCAATTGCTCCACGTTTGCAATTTCTCAGCTCGTGTCTACGAGACGGAAAGAGAATGACAGTGACGTTTGGTGGCTAGAGAAGCGCAAAGCCCCAGTGTTGCTGCGCCTGTGAAAGCGCTTCCAAGGAAGGGGGCTGGCTAGCAACAGCTTTCAGTGCTGGCCCTTTTCATCTCTGAGCAATTGCTGGACGTTTGCAATTTCTTAGCTCGTGTCTACGAGACGGAAAGAGAATGACCGTGACGTTTGGTGGGTAGAGAAGCGCAAAGCCCCAGTGTTACTGCGCCTGTGAAAGCGCTTCCAAGGAAGGGTGCTGGCTAGCAACAGCTTTCAGTGCTGGCACTTTTCATCTCTGAGCAATTGCTCGACTTTTGCAATTTCTCAGCTCGTGTCTACGAGACGGAGAGATAGTGACCGTGACATTTGGTGGCTAGAGAAGCGCAAAGCCCCAGTGTTACTGCGCCTGTGAAAGCGCTTCCAAGGAAGGGTGCTGGCTAGCAAGAGCTTTCAGTGCTGGCACTTTTCATCTCTGAGCAATTGCTCGACGTTTGCAATTTCTCAGCTCGTGTCTACGAGACGGAAAGAGAAGAACCGTGACGTTTGGTGGCTAGAGAAGCGCAAAGCCCCAGTGTTGCTGCGCCTGTGAAAGCGCTTCCAAGGAAGGGTGCTGGCTAGCAACAGCTTTCAGTGCTGGCACTTTTCATCTCTGAGCAATTGCTCGACGTTTGCAATTTCTCAGCTCGTGTCTAGGAGACGGAAAGAGAATGACCGTGACGTTTGGTGGCTAGAGAAGCGCAAAGCCCCAGTGTTACTGCGCCTGTGAAAGCGCTTCCAAGGAAGGGTGCTGGCTAGCAACAGCTTTCAGTGCTGGCACTTTTCATCTCTGAGCAATTGCTCGACGTTTGCAATTCCTCAGCTCATGTCTATGAGACGGAAAGAGAAGGACCGTGACGTTTGGTGGCTAGAGAAGCGCAAAGCCCCAGTGTTGCTGTGCCTGTGAAAGCGCTTCCAAGGAAGGGTGCTGGCTAGCAACAGTTTTCAGTGCTGGCACTTTTCATCTCTGAGCAATTGCTCGACGTTTGCAATTTCTCAGCTCGTGTCTACGAGACGGAAAGAGAAGAACCGTGACGTTTGGTGGCTAGAGAAGCGCAAAGCCCCAGTGTTGCTGCGCCTGTGAAAGCGCTTCCAAGGAAGGGTGCTGGCTAGCAACAGCTTTCAGTGCTGGCACTTTTCGTCTCTGAGCAATTGCTCGACGTTTGCAATTCCTCAGCTCGTGTCTACGAGACGGAAAGAGAATGACCGTGACGTTTGGTGGCTAGAGAAGCGCAAAGCCCCAGTGTTGCTGCGCCTGTGAAAGCGCTTCCAAGGAAGGGGGCTGGCTAGCAACAGCTTTCAGTGCTGGCCCTTTTCATCTCTGAGCAATTGCTCGACGTTTGCAATTTCTCAGCTCGTGTCTACGAGACGGAGAGATAGTGACCGTGACGTTTGGTGGCTAGAGAAGCGCAAAGCCCCAGTGTTGCTGCGCCTGTGAAAGCGCTTCCAAGGAAGGGTGCTGGCTAGCAACAGCTTTCAGTGCTGGCACTTTTCATCTCTGAGCAATTGCTCGACGTTTGCAATTTCTCAGCTCGTGTCTACGAGACGGAAAGAGAATGACAGTGACATTTGGTGGCTAGAGAAGCGCAAAGCCCCAGTGTTGCTGCGCCTGTGAAAGCGCTTCCAAGGAAGGGTGCTGGCTAGCAACAGCTTTCAGTGCTGGCACTTTTCATCTCTGAGCAATTGCTCGACGTTTGCAATTTCTCAGCTCGTGTCTACGAGACGGAAAGAGAATGACAGTGACGTTTGGTGGCTAGAGAAGCGCAAAGCCCCAGTGTTGCTGCGCCTGTGAAAGCGCTTCCAAGGAAGGGTGCTGGCTAGCAACAGCTTTCAGTGCTGGCACTTTTCATCTCTGAGCAATTGCTCGACGTTTGCAATTTCTCACCTCGTGTCTACGAGACGGAAAGAGAAGAACCGTGACGTTTGGTGGCTAGAGAAGCGCAAAGCCCCAGTGTTGCTGCACCTGTGAAAGCGCTTCCAAGGAAGGGTGCTGGCTAGCAACAGCTTTCAGTGCTGGCACTTTTCATCTCTGAGCAATTGCTCGACGTTTGCAATTTCTCACCTGAGCTCTCTTTAGAGTGCGCGAGAGGATGAGCAGAAGATTAAGTGGCTAGAGAAGCCCAGAGCCCCAGTGTTCTTAGGCCTACAAAAGCGCTTCCAAGGAAGGGTGCTGGCTAGCAACAGCTTTCAGTGCTGGCACTTTTCATCTCTGAGCAATTGCTCGACATTTGCAATTTCTCAGCTCGTGTCTACGAGACGGAAAGAGAAGGACCGTGATGTTTGGTGGGTAGAGAAGCGCAAAACCCCAGTGTTGCTGCGCCTGTGAAAGCGCTTCCAAGGAAGGGGGCTGGCTAGCAACAGCTTTCAGTGCTGGCACTTTTCATCTCTGAGCAATTGCTCGACGTTTGCAATTTCTCAGCTCGTGTCTACGAGACGGAAAGAGAATGACCGTGACGTTTGGTGGGTAGAGAAGCGCAAAGCCCCAGTGTTACTGCGCCTGTGAAAGCGCTTCCAAGGAAGGGTGCTGGCTAGCAACAGCTTTCAGTGCTGGCACTTTTCATCACTGAGCAATTGCTCGACGTTTGCAATTTCTCAGCTCGTGTCTACGAGACGGAAAGAGAATGACAGTGACGTTTGGTGGCTAGAGAAGCGCAAAGCCCCAGTGTTACTGCGCCTGTGAAAGCGCTTCCAAGGAAGGGGGCTGGCTAGCAACAGCTTTCAGTGCTGGCACTTTTCATCTCTGAGCAATTGCTCGACGTTTGCAATTTCTCAGCTCGTGTCTACGAGACGGAGAGATAGTGACCGTGACGTTTGGTGGCTAGAGAAGCGCAAAGCCCCAGTGTTGCTGCGCCTGTGAAAGCGCTTGCAAGGAAGGGTGCTGGCTAGCAACAGCTTTCAGTGCTGGCACTTTTCATCTCTGAGCAATTGCTCGACGTTTGCAATTTCTCACCTCGTGTCTACGAGACGGAAAGAGAATGACAGTGACATTTGGTGGCTAGAGAAGCGCAAAGCCCCAGTGTTGCTGCGCCTGTGAAAGCGCTTCCAAGGAAGGGTGCTGGCTAGCAACAGCTTTCAGTGCTGGCACTTTTCATCTCTGAGCAATTGCTCGACGTTTGCAATTTCTCAGCTCGTGTCTACGAGACGGAAAGAGAAGGACCGTGACGTTTGGTGGCTAGAGAAGCGCAAAGCCCCAGTGTTACTGCGCCTGTGAAAGCGCTTCCAAGGAAGGGTGCTGGCTAGCAACAGCTTTCAGTGCTGGCACTTTTCATCTCTGAGCAATTGCTCGACGTTTGCAATTTCTCAGCTTGTGTCTACGAGACGGAAAGAGAAGGACCGTGACGATTGGTGGCTAGAGAAGCGCAAAGCCCCATTGTTGCTGCGCCTGTGAAAGCGCTTCCAAGGAAGGGTGCTGGCTAGCAACAGCTTTCAGTGCTGGCACTTTTCATCTCTGAGCAATTGCTCGACGTTTGCAATTTCTCAGCTCGTGTCTACGAGACGGAAAGAGAAGAACCGTGACGTTTGGTGGCTAGAGAAGCGCAAAGCCCCAGTGTTGCTGCGCCTGTGAAAGCGCTTCCAAGGAAGGGTGCTGGCTAGCAACAGCTTTCAGTGCTGGCACTTTTCATCTCTGAGCAATTGCTCGACGTTTGCAATTTCTCCCCTGAGCTCTCTTTAGAGTGCGCGAGAGGATGAGCAGAAGATTAGGTGGCTAGAGAAGCACAGAGCCCCAGTGTTCTTAGGCCTACAAAAGCGCTTCCAAGGAAGGGTGCTGGCTAGCAACAGCTTTCAGTGCTGGCACTTTTCATCTCTGAGCAATTGCTCGACGTTTGCAATTTCTCAGCTCGTGTCTACGAGACGGAAAGAGAATGACAGTGACGTTTGGTGGCTAGAGAAGCGCAAAGCCCCAGTGTTGCTGCGCCTGTGAAAGCGCTTCCAAGGAAGGGTGCTGGCTAGCAACAGCTTTCAGTGCTGGCACTTTTCATCTCTGAGCAATTGCTCGACGTTTGCAATTTCTCAGCTCGTGTCTACGAGACGGAAAGAGAATGACCGTGACGTTTGGTGGCTAGAGAAGCGCAAAGCCCCAGTGTTACTGCGCCTGTGAAAGCGCTTCCAAGGAAGGGTGCTGGCTAGCAAGAGCTTTCAGTGCTGGCACTTTTCATCTCTGAGCAATTGCTCGACGTTTGCAATTTCTCAGCTCGTGTCTACGAGACGGAGAGATAGTGACCGTGACATTTGGTGGCTAGAGAAGCGCAAAGCCCCAGTGTTACTGCGCCTGTGAAAGCGCTTCCAAGGAAGGGTGCTGGCTAGCAAGAGCTTTCAGTGCTGGCACTTTTCATCTCTGAGCAATTGCTCGACGTTTGCAATTTCTCACCTCGTGTCTACGAGACGGAAAGAGAAGAACCGTGACGTTTGGTGGCTAGAGAAGCGCAAAGCCCCAGTGTTGCTGCGCCTGTGAAAGCGCTTCCAAGGAAGGGTGCTGGCTAGCAACAGCTTTCAGTGCTGGCACTTTTCATCTCTGAGCAATTGCTCGACGTTTGCAATTTCTCACCTGAGCTCTCTTTAGAGTGTGCGAGGATGAGCAGAAGATTAAGTGGCTAGAGAAGCCCAGAGCCCCAGTGTGCTTAGGCCTACAAAAGCGCTTCCAAGGAAGGGTGCTGGCTAGCAACAGATTTCAGTGCTGGCACTTTTCATCTCTGAGCAATTGCTGGACGTTTGCAATTTCTCAGCTCGTGTCTACGAGACGGAAAGAGAAGGACCGTGACGTTTGGTGGGTAGAGAAGCGCAAAGCCCCAGTGTTGCTGCGCCTGTGAAAGCGCTTCCAAGGAAGGGTGCTGGCTAGCAACAGCTTTCAGTGCTGGCACTTTTCCTCTCTGAGCAATTGCTCGACGTTTGCAATTTCTCAGCTCGTGTCTAGGAGAAGGAGAGATAGTGACCGTGACGTTTGGTGGCTAGAGAAGCGCAAAGCCCCAGTGTTACTGCGCCTGTGAAAGCGCTTCCAAGGAAGGGTGCTGGCTAGCAACAGCTTTCAGTGCTGGCACTTTTCATCTCTGAGCAATTGCTCGACGTTTGCAATTTCTCAGCTCGTGTCTACGAGACGGAAAGAGAATGACCGTGACGTTTGGTGGCTAGAGAAGCGCAAAGCCCCAGTGTTACTGCGCCTGTGAAAGCGCTTGCAAGGAAGGGTGCTGGCTAGCAACAGCTTTCAGTGCTGGCACTTTTCATCTCTGAGCAATTGCTCGACGTTTGCAATTTCTCAGCTCGTGTCTACGAGACGGAGAGATAGTGACCGTGACGATTGGTGGCTAGAGAAGCGCAAAGCCCCAGTGTTGCTGCGCCTGTGAAAGCGCTTCCAAGGAAGGGTGCTGGCTAGCAACAGCTTTCAGTGCTGGCACTTTTCATCTCTGAGCAATTGCTCGACGTTTGCAATTTCTCAGCTCGTGTCTACGAGACGGAAAGAGAAGAACCGTGACGTTTGGTGGCTAGAGAAGCGCAAAGCCCCAGTGTTGCTGCGCCTGTGAAAGCGCTTCCAAGGAAGGGTGCTGGCTAGCAACAGCTTTCAGTGCTGGCACTTTTCATCTCTGAGCAATTGCTCGACGTTTGCAATTTCTCCCCTGAGCTCTCTTTAGAGTGCGCGAGAGGATGAGCAGAAGATTAGGTGGCTAGAGAAGCCCAGAGCCCCAGTGTTCTTAGGCCTACAAAAGCGCTTCCAAGGAAGGGTGCTGGCTAGCAACAGCTTTCAGTGCTGGCACTTTTCATCTCTGAGCAATTGCTCGACGTTTGCAATTTCTCAGCTCGTGTCTACGAGACGGAAAGAGAATGACAGTGACGTTTGGTGGCTAGAGAAGCGCAAAGCCCCAGTGTTGCTGCGCCTGTGAAAGCGCTTCCAAGGAAGGGGGCTGGCTAGCAACAGCTTTCAGTGCTGGCACTTTTCATCTCTGAGCAATTGCTCGACGTTTGCAATTTCTCAGCTCGTGTCTACGAGACGGAAAGAGAAGGACCGTGACGTTTGGTGGGTAGAGAAGCGCAAAGCCCCAGTGTTACTGCGCCTGTGAAAGCGCTTGCAAGGAAGGGTGCTGGCTAGCAACAGCTTTCAGTGCTGGCACTTTTCATCTCTGAGCAATTGCTCGACGTTTGCAATTTCTCAGCTCGTGTCTACGAGACGGAGAGATAGTGACCGTGACGTTTGGTGGCTAGAGAAGCGCAAAGCCCCAGTGTTGCTGCGCCTGTGAAAGCGCTTCCAAGGAAGGGTGCTGGCTAGCAAGAGCTTTCAGTGCTGGCACTTTTCATCTCTGAGCAATTGCTCGACGTTTGCAATTTCTCACCTGAGCTCTCTTTAGAGTGCGCGAGAGGATGAGCAGAAGATTAGGTGGCTAGAGAAGCCCAGAGCCCCAGTGTGCTTAGGCCTACAAAAGCGCTTCCAAGGAAGGGTGCTGGCTAGCAACAGCTTTCAGTGCTGGCACTTTTCATCTCTGAGCAATTGCTGGACGTTTGCAATTTCTCAGCTCGTGTCTACGAGACGGAAAGAGAAGGACCGTGACGTTTGGTGGGTAGAGAAGCGCAAAGCCCCAGTGTTACTGCGCCTGTGAAAGCGCTTCCAAGGAAGGGTGCTGGCTAGCAACAGCTTTCAGTGCTGGCACTTTTCCTCTCTGAGCAATTGCTCGACGTTTGCAATTTCTCAGCTCGTATCTAGGAGAAGGAGAGATAGTGACCGTGACGTTTGGTGGCTAGAGAAGCGCAAAGCCCCAGTGTTACTGCGCCTGTGAAAGCGCTTGCAAGGAAGGGTGCTGGCTAGCAACAGCTTTCAGTGCTGGCACTTTTCATCTCTGAGCAATTGCTCGACGTTTGCAATTTCTCAGCTCGTGTCTACGAGACGGAAAGAGAATGACCGTGACGTTTGGTGGCTAGAGAAGCGCAAAGCCCCAGTGTTACTGCGCCTGTGAAAGCGCTTCCAAGGAAGGGTGCTGGCTAGCAAGAGCTTTCAGTGCTGGCACTTTTCATCTCCGAGCAATTGCTCGACGTTTGCAATTTCTCAGCTCGTGTCTACGAGACGGAGAGATAGTGACCGTGACGATTGGTGGCTAGAGAAGCGCAAAGCCCCAGTGTTGCTGCGCCTGTGAAAGCGCTTCCAAGGAAGGGTGCTGGCTAGCAACAGCTTTCAGTGCTGGCACTTTTCATCTCTGAGCAATTGCTCGACGTTTGCAATTTCTCAGCTCGTGTCTACGAGACGGAAAGAGAAGAACCGTGACGTTTGGTGGCTAGAGAAGCGCAAAGCCCCAGTGTTGCTGCGCCTGTGAAAGCGCTTCCAAGGAAGGGTGCTGGCTAGCAACAGCTTTCAGTGCTGGCACTTTTCATCTCTGAGCAATTGCTCGACGTTTGCAATTTCTCCCCTGAGCTCTCTTTAGAGTGCGCGAGAGGATGAGCAGAAGATGAGGTGGCTAGAGAAGCCCAGAGCCCCAGTGTTCTTAGGCCTACAAAAGCGCTTCCAAGGAAGGGTGCTGGCTAGCAACAGCTTTCAGTGCTGGCACTTTTCATCTCTGAGCAATTGCTCGACGTTTGCAATTTCTCAGCTCGTGTCTACGAGACGGAAAGAGAATGACAGTGACGTTTGGTGGCTAGAGAAGCGCAAAGCCCCAGTGTTGCTGCGCCTGTGAAAGCGCTTCCAAGGAAGGGTGCTGGCTAGCAACAGCTTTCAGTGCTGGCACTTTTCATCTCTGAGCAATTGCTCGACGTTTGCAATTTCTCAGCTCGTGTCTACGAGACGGAAAGAGAAGGACCGTGACGTTTGGTGGGTAGAGAAGCGCAAAGCCCCAGTGTTACTGCGCCTGTGAAAGCGCTTCCAAGGAAGGGTGCTGGCTAGCAACAGCTTTCAGTGCTGGCACTTTTCATCTCTGAGCAATTGCTCGACTTTTGCAATTTCTCAGCTCGTGTCTACGAGACGGAGAGATAGTGACCGTGACATTTGGTGGCTAGAGAAGCGCAAAGCCCCAGTGTTACTGCGCCTGTGAAAGCGCTTCCAAGGAAGGGTGCTGGCTAGCAACAGCTTTCAGTGCTGGCACTTTTCATCTCTGAGCAATTGCTCGACGTTTGCAATTTCTCACCTCGTGTCTACGAGACGGAAAGAGAAGAACCGTGACGTTTGGTGGCTAGAGAAGCGCAAAGCCCCAGTGTTGCTGCGCCTGTGAAAGCGCTTCCAAGGAAGGGTGCTGGCTAGCAAGAGCTTTCAGTGCTGGCACTTTTCATCTCTGAGCAATTGCTCGACGTTTGCAATTTCTCACCTGAGCTCTCTTTAGAGTGTGCGAGAGGATGAGCAGAAGATTAAGTGGCTAGAGAAGCCCAGAGCCCCAGTGTGCTTAGGCCTACAAAAGCGCTTCCAAGGAAGGGTGCTGGCTAGCAACAGCTTTCAGTGCTGGCACTTTTCATCTCTGAGCAATTGCTGGACGTTTGCAATTTCTCAGCTCGTGTCTACGAGACGGAAAGAGAAGGACCGTGACGTTTGGTGGGTAGAGAAGCGCAAAGCCCCAGTGTTGCTGCGCCTGTGAAAGCGCTTCCAAGGAAGGGTGCTGGCTAGCAACAGCTTTCAGTGCTGGCACTTTTCATCGCTGAGCAATTGCTCGACGTTTGCAATTTCTCAGCTCGTGTCTAGGAGAAGGAGAGATAGTGACCGTGACGTTTGGTGGCTAGAGAAGCGCAAAGCCCCAGTGTTACTGCGCCTGTGAAAGCGCTTCCAAGGAAGGGTGCTGGCTAGCAAGAGCTTTCAGTGCTGGCACTTTTCATCTCTGAGCAATTGCTCGACGTTTGCAATTTCTCAGCTCGTTTCTACGAGACGGAAATAGAATGACCGTGACGTTTGGTGGGTAGAGAAGCGCAAAGCCCCAGTGTTACTGCGCCTGTGAAAGCGCTTCCAAGGAAGGGTGCTGGCTAGCAACAGCTTTCAGTGCTGGCACTTTTCATCTCTGAGCAATTGCTCGACGTTTGCAATTTCTCAGCTCGTGTCTACGAGACAGAGAGATAGTGACCGTGACGATTGGTGGCTAGAGAAGCGCAAAGCCCCAGTGTTGCTGCGCCTGTGAAAGCGCTTCCAAGGAAGGGTGCTGGCTAGCAACAGCTTTCAGTGCTGGCACTTTTCATCTCTGAGCAATTGCTCGACGTTTGCAATTTCTCAGCTCGTGTCTACGAGACGGAAAGAGAAGAACCGTGACGTTTGGTGGCTAGAGAAGCGCAAAGCCCCAGTGTTGCTGCGCCTGTGAAAGCGCTTCCAAGGAAGGGTGCTGGCTAGCAACAGCTTTCAGTGCTGGCACTTTTCATCTCTGAGCAATTGCTCGACGTTTGCAATTTCTCCCCTGAGCTCTCTTTAGAGTGCGCGAGAGGATGAGCAGAAGATTAAGTGGCTAGAGAAGCCCAGAGCCCCAGTGTTCTTAGGCCTACAAAAGCGCTTCCAAGGAAGGGTGCTGGCTAGCAACAGCTTTCAGTGCTGGCACTTTTCATCTCTGAGCAATTGCTCGACGTTTGCAATTTCTCAGCTCGTGTCTACGAGACGGAAAGAGAATGACAGTGACGTTTGGTGGCTAGAGAAGCGCAAAGCCCCAGTGTTGCTGCGCCTGTGAAAGCGCTTCCAAGGAAGGGTGCTGGCTAGCAACAGCTTTCAGTGCTGGCACTTTTCATCTCTGAGCAATTGCTCGACGTTTGCAATTTCTCAGCTCGTGTCTATGAGACGGAAAGAGAAGGACCGTGACGTTTGGTGGGTAGAGAAGCGCAAAGCCCCAGTGTTACTGCGCCTGTGAAAGCGCTTGCAAGGAAGGGTGCTGGCTAGCAACAGCTTTCAGTGCTGGCACTTTTCATCTCTGAGCAATTGCTCGACTTTTGCAATTTCTCAGCTCGTGTCTACGAGACGGAGAGATAGTGACCGTGACGTTTGGTGGCTAGAGAAGCGCAAAGCCCCAGTGTTGCTGCGCCTGTGAAAGCGCTTCCAAGGAAGGGTGCTGGCTAGCAACAGCTTTCAGTGCTGGCACTTTTCATCTCTGAGCAATTGCTCGACGTTTGCAATTTCTCACCTGAGCTCTCTTTAGAGTGCGCGAGAGGATGAGCAGAAGATTAGGTGGCTAGAGAAGCCCAGAGCCCCAGTGTGCTTAGGCCTACAAAAGCGCTTCCAAGGAAGGGTGCTGGCTAGCAACAGCTTTCAGTGCTGGCACTTTTCATCTCTGAGCAATTGCTGGACGTTTGCAATTTCTCAGCTCGTGTCTACGAGACGGAAAGAGAAGGACCGTGACGTTTGGTGGGTAGAGAAGCGCAAAGCCCCAGTGTTGCTGCGCCTGTGAAAGCGCTTCCAAGGAAGGGTGCTGGCTAGCAACAGCTTTCAGTGCTGGCACTTTTCATCACTGAGCAATTGCTCGACGTTTGCAATTTCTCAGCTCGTGTCTACGAGACGGAAAGAGAATGACAGTGACGTTTGGTGGCTAGAGAAGCGCAAAGCCCCAGTGTTACTGCGCCTGTGAAAGCGCTTCCAAGGAAGGGGGCTGGCTAGCAACAGCTTTCAGTGCTGGCACTTTTCATCTCTGAGCAATTGCTCGACGTTTGCAATTTCTCAGCTCGTGTCTACGAGACGGAGAGATAGTGACCGTGACGTTTGGTGGCTAGAGAAGCGCAAAGCCCCAGTGTTGCTGCGCCTGTGAAAGCGCTTGCAAGGAAGGGTGCTGGCTAGCAACAGCTTTCAGTGCTGGCACTTTTCATCTCTGAGCAATTGCTCGACGTTTGCAATTTCTCACCTCGTGTCTACGAGACGGAAAGAGAATGACAGTGACATTTGGTGGCTAGAGAAGCGCAAAGCCCCAGTGTTGCTGCGCCTGTGAAAGCGCTTCCAAGGAAGGGTGCTGGCTAGCAACAGCTTTCAGTGCTGGCACTTTTCATCTCTGAGCAATTGCTCGACGTTTGCAATTTCTCAGCTCGTGTCTACGAGACGGAAAGAGAAGGACCGTGACGTTTGGTGGCTAGAGAAGCGCAAAGCCCCAGTGTTACTGCGCCTGTGAAAGCGCTTCCAAGGAAGGGTGCTGGCTAGCAACAGCTTTCAGTGCTGGCACTTTTCATCTCTGAGCAATTGCTCGACGTTTGCAATTTCTCAGCTTGTGTCTACGAGACGGAAAGAGAAGGACCGTGACGATTGGTGGCTAGAGAAGCGCAAAGCCCCATTGTTGCTGCGCCTGTGAAAGCGCTTCCAAGGAAGGGTGCTGGCTAGCAACAGCTTTCAGTGCTGGCACTTTTCATCTCTGAGCAATTGCTCGACGTTTGCAATTTCTCAGCTCGTGTCTACGAGACGGAAAGAGAAGAACCGTGACGTTTGGTGGCTAGAGAAGCGCAAAGCCCCAGTGTTGCTGCGCCTGTGAAAGCGCTTCCAAGGAAGGGTGCTGGCTAGCAACAGCTTTCAGTGCTGGCACTTTTCATCTCTGAGCAATTGCTCGACGTTTGCAATTTCTCCCCTGAGCTCTCTTTAGAGTGCGCGAGAGGATGAGCAGAAGATTAGGTGGCTAGAGAAGCACAGAGCCCCAGTGTTCTTAGGCCTACAAAAGCGCTTCCAAGGAAGGGTGCTGGCTAGCAACAGCTTTCAGTGCTGGCACTTTTCATCTCTGAGCAATTGCTCGACGTTTGCAATTTCTCAGCTCGTGTCTACGAGACGGAAAGAGAATGACAGTGACGTTTGGTGGCTAGAGAAGCGCAAAGCCCCAGTGTTGCTGCGCCTGTGAAAGCGCTTCCAAGGAAGGGTGCTGGCTAGCAACAGCTTTCAGTGCTGGCCCTTTTCATCTCTGAGCAATTGCTGGACGTTTGCAATTTCTCAGCTCGTGTCTACGAGACGGAAAGAGAATGACCGTGACGTTTGGTGGCTAGAGAAGCGCAAAGCCCCAGTGTTACTGCGCCTGTGAAAGCGCTTCCAAGGAAGGGTGCTGGCTAGCAAGAGCTTTCAGTGCTGGCACTTTTCATCTCTGAGCAATTGCTCGACGTTTGCAATTTCTCAGCTCGTGTCTACGAGACGGAGAGATAGTGACCGTGACATTTGGTGGCTAGAGAAGCGCAAAGCCCCAGTGTTACTGCGCCTGTGAAAGCGCTTCCAAGGAAGGGTGCTGGCTAGCAAGAGCTTTCAGTGCTGGCACTTTTCATCTCTGAGCAATTGCTCGACGTTTGCAATTTCTCACCTCGTGTCTACGAGACGGAAAGAGAAGAACCGTGACGTTTGGTGGCTAGAGAAGCGCAAAGCCCCAGTGTTGCTGCGCCTGTGAAAGCGCTTCCAAGGAAGGGTGCTGGCTAGCAACAGCTTTCAGTGCTGGCACTTTTCATCTCTGAGCAATTGCTCGACGTTTGCAATTTCTCACCTGAGCTCTCTTTAGAGTGTGCGAGAGGATGAGCAGAAGATTAAGTGGCTAGAGAAGCCCAGAGCCCCAGTGTGCTTAGGCCTACAAAAGCGCTTCCAAGGAAGGGTGCTGGCTAGCAACAGCTTTCAGTGCTGGCACTTTTCATCTCTGAGCAATTGCTGGACGTTTGCAATTTCTCAGCTCGTGTCTACGAGACGGAAAGAGAAGGACCGTGACGTTTGGTGGGTAGAGAAGCGCAAAGCCCCAGTGTTGCTGCGCCTGTGAAAGCGCTTCCAAGGAAGGGTGCTGGCTAGCAACAGCTTTCAGTGCTGGCACTTTTCCTCTCTGAGCAATTGCTCGACGTTTGCAATTTCTCAGCTCGTGTCTAGGAGACGGAAAGAGAAGGACCGTGACGTTTGGTGGCTAGAGAAGCGCAAAGCCCCAGTGTTACTGCGCCTGTGAAAGCGCTTCCAAGGAAGGGGGCTGGCTAGCAACAGCTTTCAGTGCTGGCACTTTTCATCTCTGAGCAATTGCTCGACGTTTGCAATTTCTCAGCTCGTGTCTACGAGACGGAAAGAGAATGACCGTGACGTTTGGTGGCTAGAGAAGCGCAAAGCCCCAGTGTTACTGCGCCTGTGAAAGCGCTTGCAAGGAAGGGTGCTGGCTAGCAACAGCTTTCAGTGCTGGCACTTTTCATCTCTGAGCAATTGCTCGACGTTTGCAATTTCTCAGCTCGTGTCTACGAGACGGAGAGATAGTGACCGTGACGATTGGTGGCTAGAGAAGCGCAAAGCCCCAGTGTTGCTGCGCCTGTGAAAGCGCTTCCAAGGAAGGGTGCTGGCTAGCAACAGCTTTCAGTGCTGGCACTTTTCATCTCTGAGCAATTGCTCGACGTTTGCAATTTCTCAGCTCGTGTCTACGAGACGGAAAGAGAAGAACCGTGACGTTTGGTGGCTAGAGAAGCGCAAAGCCCCAGTGTTGCTGCGCCTGTGAAAGCGCTTCCAAGGAAGGGTGCTGGCTAGCAACAGCTTTCAGTGCTGGCACTTTTCATCTCTGAGCAATTGCTCGACGTTTGCAATTTCTCCCCTGAGCTCTCTTTAGAGTGCGCGAGAGGATGAGCAGAAGATTAGGTGGCTAGAGAAGCCCAGAGCCCCAGTGTTCTTAGGCCTACAAAAGCGCTTCCAAGGAAGGGTGCTGGCTAGCAACAGCTTTCAGTGCTGGCACTTTTCATCTCTGAGCAATTGCTCGACGTTTGCAATTTCTCAGCTCGTGTCTACGAGACGGAAAGAGAATGACAGTGACGTTTGGTGGCTAGAGAAGCGCAAAGCCCCAGTGTTGCTGCGCCTGTGAAAGCGCTTCCAAGGAAGGGGGCTGGCTAGCAACAGCTTTCAGTGCTGGCACTTTTCATCTCTGAGCAATTGCTCGACGTTTGCAATTTCTCAGCTCGTGTCTACGAGACGGAAAGAGAAGGACCGTGACGTTTGGTGGGTAGAGAAGCGCAAAGCCCCAGTGTTACTGCGCCTGTGAAAGCGCTTGCAAGGAAGGGTGCTGGCTAGCAACAGCTTTCAGTGCTGGCACTTTTCATCTCTGAGCAATTGCTCGACTTTTGCAATTTCTCAGCTCGTGTCTACGAGACGGAGAGATAGTGACCGTGACGTTTGGTGGCTAGAGAAGCGCAAAGCCCCAGTGTTGCTGCGCCTGTGAAAGCGCTTCCAAGGAAGGGTGCTGGCTAGCAACAGCTTTCAGTGCTGGCACTTTTCATCTCTGAGCAATTGCTCGACGTTTGCAATTTCTCACCTGAGCTCTCTTTAGAGTGCGCGAGAGGATGAGCAGAAGATTAGGTGGCTAGAGAAGCCCAGAGCCCCAGTGTGCTTAGGCCTACAAAAGCGCTTCCAAGGAAGGGTGCTGGCTAGCAACAGCTTTCAGTGCTGGCACTTTTCATCTCTGAGCAATTGCTGGACGTTTGCAATTTCTCAGCTCGTGTCTACGAGACGGAAAGAGAAGGACCGTGACGTTTGGTGGGTAGAGAAGCGCAAAGCCCCAGTGTTGCTGCGCCTGTGAAAGCGCTTCCAAGGAAGGGTGCTGGCTAGCAACAGCTTTCAGTGCTGGCACTTTTCCTCTCTGAGCAATTGCTCGACGTTTGCAATTTCTCAGCTCGTATCTAGGAGAAGGAGAGATAGTGACCGTGACGTTTGGTGGCTAGAGAAGCGCAAAGCCCCAGTGTTACTGCGCCTGTGAAAGCGCTTGCAAGGAAGGGTGCTGGCTAGCAACAGCTTTCAGTGCTGGCACTTTTCATCTCTGAGCAATTGCTCGACTTTTGCAATTTCTCAGCTCGTGTCTACGAGACGGAAAGAGAATGACCGTGACGTTTGGTGGCTAGAGAAGCGCAAAGCCCCAGTGTTACTGCGCCTGTGAAAGCGCTTCCAAGGAAGGGTGCTGGCTAGCAAGAGCTTTCAGTGCTGGCACTTTTCATCTCCGAGCAATTGCTCGACGTTTGCAATTTCTCAGCTCGTGTCTACGAGACGGAGAGATAGTGACCGTGACGATTGGTGGCTAGAGAAGCGCAAAGCCCCAGTGTTGCTGCGCCTGTGAAAGCGCTTCCAAGGAAGGGTGCTGGCTAGCAACAGCTTTCAGTGCTGGCACTTTTCATCTCTGAGCAATTGCTCGACGTTTGCAATTTCTCAGCTCGTGTCTACGAGACGGAAAGAGAAGAACCGTGACGTTTGGTGGCTAGAGAAGCGCAAAGCCCCAGTGTTGCTGCGCCTGTGAAAGCGCTTCCAAGGAAGGGTGCTGGCTAGCAACAGCTTTCAGTGCTGGCACTTTTCATCTCTGAGCAATTGCTCGACGTTTGCAATTTCTCACCTGAGCTCTCTTTAGAGTGCGCGAGAGGATGAGCAGAAGATGAGGTGGCTAGAGAAGCCCAGAGCCCCAGTGTTCTTAGGCCTACAAAAGCGCTTCCAAGGAAGGGTGCTGGCTAGCAACAGCTTTCAGTGCTGGCACTTTTCATCTCTGAGCAATTGCTCGACGTTTGCAATTTCTCAGCTCGTGTCTACGAGACGGAAAGAGAATGACAGTGACGTTTGGTGGCTAGAGAAGCGCAAAGCCCCAGTGTTGCTGCGCCTGTGAAAGCGCTTCCAAGGAAGGGTGCTGGCTAGCAACAGCTTTCAGTGCTGGCACTTTTCATCTCTGAGCAATTGCTCGACGTTTGCAATTTCTCAGCTCGTGTCTAGGAGAAGGAGAGATAGTGACCGTGACGTTTGGTGGCTAGAGAAGCGCAAAGCCCCAGTGTTACTGCGCCTGTGAAAGCGCTTCCAAGGAAGGGTGCTGGCTAGCAACAGCTTTCAGTGCTGGCACTTTTCATCTCTGAGCAATTGCTCGACTTTTGCAATTTCTCAGCTCGTGTCTACGAGACGGAGAGATAGTGACCGTGACATTTGGTGGCTAGAGAAGCGCAAAGCCCCAGTGTTACTGCGCCTGTGAAAGCGCTTCCAAGGAAGGGTGCTGGCTAGCAACAGCTTTCAGTGCTGGCACTTTTCATCTCTGAGCAATTGCTCGACGTTTGCAATTTCTCACCTCGTGTCTACGAGACGGAAAGAGAAGAACCGTGACGTTTGGTGGCTAGAGAAGCGCAAAGCCCCAGTGTTGCTGCGCCTGTGAAAGCGCTTCCAAGGAAGGGTGCTGGCTAGCAAGAGCTTTCAGTGCTGGCACTTTTCATCTCTGAGCAATTGCTCGACGTTTTCAATTTCTCACCTGAGCTCTCTTTAGAGTGTGCGAGAGGATGAGCAGAAGATTAAGTGGCTAGAGAAGCCCAGAGCCCCAGTGTGCTTAGGCCTACAAAAGCGCTTCCAAGGAAGGGTGCTGGCTAGCAACAGCTTTCAGTGCTGGCACTTTTCATCTCTGAGCAATTGCTGGACGTTTGCAATTTCTCAGCTCGTGTCTACGAGACGGAAAGAGAAGGACCGTGACGTTTGGTGGGTAGAGAAGCGCAAAGCCCCAGTGTTGCTGCGCCTGTGAAAGCGCTTCCAAGGAAGGGTGCTGGCTAGCAACAGCTTTCAGTGCTGGCACTTTTCCTCTCTGAGCAATTGCTCGACGTTTGCAATTTCTCAGCTCGTGTCTAGGAGAAGGAGAGATAGTGACCGTGACGTTTGGTGGCTAGAGAAGCGCAAAGCCCCAGTGTTACTGCGCCTGTGAAAGCGCTTCCAAGGAAGGGTGCTGGCTAGCAAGAGCTTTCAGTGCTGGCACTTTTCATCTCTGAGCAATTGCTCGACGTTTGCAATTTCTCAGCTCGTGTCTACGAGACGGAAAGAGAATGACCGTGACGTTTGGTGGCTAGAGAAGCGCAAAGCCCCAGTGTTGCTGCGCCTGTGAAAGCGCTTCCAAGGAAGGGTGCTGGCTAGCAACAGCTTTCAGTGCTGGCACTTTTCATCTCTGAGCAATTGCTCGACGTTTGCAATTTCTCAGCTCGTGTCTACGAGACAGAGAGATAGTGACCGTGACGATTGGTGGCTAGAGAAGCGCAAAGCCCCAGTGTTGCTGCGCCTGTGAAAGCGCTTCCAAGGAAGGGTGCTGGCTAGCAACAGCTTTCAGTGCTGGCACTTTTCATCTCTGAGCAATTGCTCGACGTTTGCAATTTCTCAGCTCGTGTCTACGAGACGGAAAGAGAAGAACCGTGACGTTTGGTGGCTAGAGAAGCGCAAAGCCCCAGTGTTGCTGCGCCTGTGAAAGCGCTTCCAAGGAAGGGTGCTGGCTAGCAACAGCTTTCAGTGCTGGCACTTTTCATCTCTGAGCAATTGCTCGACGTTTGCAATTTCTCACCTGAGCTCTCTTTAGAGTGCGCGAGAGGATGAGCAGAAGATTAGGTGGCTAGAGAAGCCCAGAGCCCCAGTGTTCTTAGGCCTACAAAAGCGCTTCCAAGGAAGGGTGCTGGCTAGCAACAGCTTTCAGTGCTGGCACTTTTCATCTCTGAGCAATTGCTCGACGTTTGCAATTTCTCAGCTCGTGTCTACGAGACGGAAAGAGAATGACCGTGACGTTTGGTGGCTAGAGAAGCGCAAAGCCCCAGTGTTGCTGCGCCTGTGAAAGCGCTTCCAAGGAAGGGTGCTGGCTAGCAACAGCTTTCAGTGCTGGCCCTTTTCATCTCTGAGCAATTGCTGGACGTTTGCAATTTCTCAGCTCGTGTCTACGAGACGGAAAGAGAATGACCGTGACGTTTGGTGGCTAGAGAAGCGCAAAGCCCCAGTGTTACTGCGCCTGTGAAAGCGCTTCCAAGGAAGGGTGCTGGCTAGCAACAGCTTTCAGTGCTGGCACTTTTCATCTCTGAGCAATTGCTCGACTTTTGCAATTTCTCAGCTCGTGTCTACGAGACGGAGAGATAGTGACCGTGACATTTGGTGGCTAGAGAAGCGCAAAGCCCCAGTGTTACTGCGCCTGTGAAAGCGCTTCCAAGGAAGGGTGCTGGCTAGCAACAGCTTTCAGTGCTGGCACTTTTCATCTCTGAGCAATTGCTCGACGTTTGCAATTTCTCAGCTCGTGTCTACGAGACGGAAAGAGAAGAACCGTGACGTTTGGTGGCTAGAGAAGCGCAAAGCCCCAGTGTTGCTGCGCCTGTGAAAGCGCTTCCAAGGAAGGGTGCTGGCTAGCAACAGCTTTCAGTGCTGGCACTTTTCATCTCTGAGCAATTGCTCGACGTTTGCAATTTCTCACCTGAGCTCTCTTTAGAGTGTGCGAGAGGATGAGCAGAAGATTAAGTGGCTAGAGAAGCCCAGAGCCCCAGTGTGCTTAGGCCTACAAAAGCGCTTCCAAGGAAGGGTGCTGGCTAGCAACAGCTTTCAGTGCTGGCACTTTTCATCTCTGAGCAATTGCTGGACGTTTGCAATTTCTCAGCTCGTGTCTACGAGACGGAAAGAGAAGGACCGTGACGTTTGGTGGGTAGAGAAGCGCAAAGCCCCAGTGTTGCTGCGCCTGTGAAAGCGCTTCCAAGGAAGGGTGCTGGCTAGCAACAGCTTTCAGTGCTGGCCCTTTTCATCTCTGAGCAATTGCTGGACGTTTGCAATTCCTCAGCTCATGTCTACGAGACGGAAAGAGAAGAACCGTGACGTTTGGTGGCTAGAGAAGCGCAAAGCCCCAGTGTTGCTGCGCCTGTGAAAGCGCTTCCAAGGAAGGGTGCTGGCTAGCAACAGCTTTCAGTGCTGGCACTTTTCATCTCTGAGCAATTGCTCGACTTTTGCAATTTCTCAGCTCGTGTCTACGAGACGGAGAGATAGTGACCGTGACATTTGGTGGCTAGAGAAGCGCAAAGCCCCAGTGTTACTGCGCCTGTGAAAGCGCTTCCAAGGAAGGGTGCTGGCTAGCAACAGCTTTCAGTGCTGGCACTTTTCATCTCTGAGCAATTGCTCGACGTTTGCAATTTCTCAGCTCGTGTCTACGAGACGGAAAGAGAAGAACCGTGACGTTTGGTGGCTAGAGAAGCGCAAAGCCCCAGTGTTGCTGCGCCTGTGAAAGCGCTTCCAAGGAAGGGTGCTGGCTAGCAAGAGCTTTCAGTGCTGGCACTTTTCATCTCTGAGCAATTGCTCGACGTTTTCAATTTCTCACCTGAGCTCTCTTTAGAGTGTGCGAGAGGATGAGCAGAAGATTAAGTGGCTAGAGAAGCCCAGAGCCCCAGTGTGCTTAGGCCTACAAAAGCGCTTCCAAGGAAGGGTGCTGGCTAGCAACAGCTTTCAGTGCTGGCACTTTTCATCTCTGAGCAATTGCTGGACGTTTGCAATTTCTCAGCTCGTGTCTACGAGACGGAAAGAGAAGGACCGTGACGTTTGGTGGGTAGAGAAGCGCAAAGCCCCAGTGTTGCTGCGCCTGTGAAAGCGCTTCCAAGGAAGGGTGCTGGCTAGCAACAGCTTTCAGTGCTGGCACTTTTCCTCTCTGAGCAATTGCTCGACGTTTGCAATTTCTCAGCTCGTGTCTAGGAGAAGGAGAGATAGTGACCGTGACGTTTGGTGGCTAGAGAAGCGCAAAGCCCCAGTGTTACTGCGCCTGTGAAAGCGCTTCCAAGGAAGGGTGCTGGCTAGCAACAGCTTTCAGTGCTGGCACTTTTCATCTCTGAGCAATTGCTCGACGTTTGCAATTTCTCAGCTCGTGTCTACGAGACGGAAAGAGAAGGACCGTGACGTTTGGTGGCTAGAGAAGCGCAAAGCCCCAGTGTTACTGCGCCTGTGAAAGCGCTTCCAAGGAAGGGTGCTGGCTAGCAACAGCTTTCAGTGCTGGCACTTTTCATCTCTGAGCAATTGCTCGACGTTTGCAATTTCTCAGCTCGTGTCTACGAGACAGAGAGATAGTGACCGTGACGATTGGTGGCTAGAGAAGCGCAAAGCCCCAGTGTTGCTGCGCCTGTGAAATCGCTTCCAAGGAAGGGTGCTGGCTAGCAACAGCTTTCAGTGCTGGCACTTTTCATCTCTGAGCAATTGCTCGACGTTTGCAATTTCTCAGCTCGTGTCTACGAGACGGAAAGAGAAGAACCGTGACGTTTGGTGGCTAGAGAAGCGCAAAGCCCCAGTGTTGCTGCGCCTGTGAAAGCGCTTCCAAGGAAGGGTGCTGGCTAGCAACAGCTTTCAGTGCTGGCACTTTTCATCTCTGAGCAATTGCTCGACGTTTGCAATTTCTCCCCTGAGCTCTCTTTAGAGTGCGCGAGAGGATGAGCAGAAGATTAGGTGGCTAGAGAAGCCCAGAGCCCCAGTGTTCTTAGGCCTACAAAAGCGCTTCCAAGGAAGGGTGCTGGCTAGCAACAGCTTTCAGTGCTGGCACTTTTCATCTCTGAGCAATTGCTGGACGTTTGCAATTTCTCAGCTCGTGTCTACGAGACGGAAAGAGAATGACAGTGACGTTTGGTGGCTAGAGAAGCGCAAAGCCCCAGTGTTGCTGCGCCTGTGAAAGCGCTTCCAAGGAAGGGTGCTGGCTAGCAACAGCTTTCAGTGCTGGCACTTTTCATCTCTGAGCAATTGCTCGACGTTTGCAATTTCTCAGCTCGTGTCTACGAGACGGAAAGAGAAGAACCGTGACGTTTGGTGGCTAGAGAAGCGCAAAGCCCCAGTGTTACTGCGCCTGTGAAAGCGCTTCCAAGGAAGGGTGCTGGCTAGCAACAGCTTTCAGTGCTGGCACTTTTCATCTCTGAGCAATTGCTCGACTTTTGCAATTTCTCAGCTCGTGTCTACGAGACGGAGAGATAGTGACCGTGACGTTTGGTGGCTAGAGAAGCGCAAAGCCCCAGTGTTGCTGCGCCTGTGAAAGCGCTTCCAAGGAAGGGTGCTGGCTAGCAACAGCTTTCAGTGCTGGCACTTTTCATCTCTGAGCAATTGCTCGACGTTTGCAATTTCTCACCTGAGCTCTCTTTAGAGTGCGCGAGAGGATGAGCAGAAGATTAGGTGGCTAGAGAAGCCCAGAGCCCCAGTGTGCTTAGGCCTACAAAAGCGCTTCCAAGGAAGGGTGCTGGCTAGCAACAGCTTTCAGTGCTGGCACTTTTCATCTCTGAGCAATTGCTGGACGTTTGCAATTTCTCAGCTCGTGTCTACGAGACGGAAAGAGAAGGACCGTGACGTTTGGTGGGTAGAGAAGCGCAAAGCCCCAGTGTTGCTGCGCCTGTGAAAGCGCTTCCAAGGAAGGGTGCTGGCTAGCAACAGCTTTCAGTGCTGGCACTTTTCCTCTCTGAGCAATTGCTCGACGTTTGCAATTTCTCAGCTCGTATCTAGGAGAAGGAGAGATAGTGACCGTGACGTTTGGTGGCTAGAGAAGCGCAAAGCCCCAGTGTTACTGCGCCTGTGAAAGCGCTTGCAAGGAAGGGTGCTGGCTAGCAACAGCTTTCAGTGCTGGCACTTTTCATCTCTGAGCAATTGCTCGACGTTTGCAATTTCTCAGCTCGTGTCTACGAGACGGAAAGAGAATGACCGTGACGTTTGGTGGCTAGAGAAGCGCAAAGCCCCAGTGTTACTGCGCCTGTGAAAGCGCTTCCAAGGAAGGGTGCTGGCTAGCAAGAGCTTTCAGTGCTGGCACTTTTCATCTCTGAGCAATTGCTCGACGTTTGCAATTTCTCAGCTCGTGTCTACGAGACGGAGAGATAGTGACCGTGACGATTGGTGGCTAGAGAAGCGCAAAGCCCCAGTGTTGCTGCGCCTGTGAAAGCGCTTCCAAGGAAGGGTGCTGGCTAGCAACAGCTTTCAGTGCTGGCACTTTTCATCTCTGAGCAATTGCTCGACGTTTGCAATTTCTCAGCTCGTGTCTACGAGACGGAAAGAGAAGAACCGTGACGTTTGGTGGCTAGAGAAGCGCAAAGCCCCAGTGTTGCTGCGCCTGTGAAAGCGCTTCCAAGGAAGGGTGCTGGCTAGCAACAGCTTTCAGTGCTGGCACTTTTCATCTCTGAGCAATTGCTCGACGTTTGCAATTTCTCCCCTGAGCTCTCTTTAGAGTGCGCGAGAGGATGAGCAGAAGATGAGGTGGCTAGAGAAGCCCAGAGCCCCAGTGTTCTTAGGCCTACAAAAGCGCTTCCAAGGAAGGGTGCTGGCTAGCAACAGCTTTCAGTGCTGGCACTTTTCATCTCTGAGCAATTGCTCGACGTTTGCAATTTCTCAGCTCGTGTCTACGAGACGGAAAGAGAAGGACAGTGACGTTTGGTGGCTAGAGAAGCGCAAAGCCCCAGTGTTGCTGCGCCTGTGAAAGCGCTTCCAAGGAAGGGTGCTGGCTAGCAACAGCTTTCAGTGCTGGCACTTTTCATCTCTGAGCAATTGCTCGACGTTTGCAATTTCTCAGCTCGTGTCTACGAGACGGAAAGAGAAGGACCGTGACGTTTGGTGGGTAGAGAAGCGCAAAGCCCCAGTGTTACTGCGCCTGTGAAAGCGCTTCCAAGGAAGGGTGCTGGCTAGCAACAGCTTTCAGTGCTGGCACTTTTCATCTCTGAGCAATTGCTCGACGTTTGCAATTTCTCACCTCGTGTCTACGAGACGGAAAGAGAAGAAC
This sequence comes from Sarcoramphus papa, assembly GCA_037962945.1. Classification (NCBI taxonomy): domain Eukaryota; kingdom Metazoa; phylum Chordata; class Aves; order Accipitriformes; family Cathartidae; genus Sarcoramphus; species Sarcoramphus papa. The sequence goes on along the minus strand of CM075595.1, from coordinate 14,493,598 downwards.
CGTGACGTTTGGTGGCTAGAGAAGCGCAAAGCCCCAGTGTTGCTGCGCCTGTGAAAGCGCTTCCAAGGAAGGGTGCTGGCTAGCAAGAGCTTTCAGTGCTGGCACTTTTCATCTCTGAGCAATTGCTCGACGTTTTCAATTTCTCACCTGAGCTCTCTTTAGAGTGTGCGAGAGGATGAGCAGAAGATTAAGTGGCTAGAGAAGCCCAGAGCCCCAGTGTGCTTAGGCCTACAAAAGCGCTTCCAAGGAAGGGTGCTGGCTAGCAACAGCTTTCAGTGCTGGCACTTTTCATCTCTGAGCAATTGCTGGACGTTTGCAATTTCTCAGCTCGTGTCTACGAGACGGAAAGAGAAGGACCGTGACGTTTGGTGGCTAGAGAAGCGCAAAGCCCCAGTGTTGCTGTGCCTGTGAAAGCGCTTCCAAGGAAGGGTGCTGGCTAGCAACAGCTTTCAGTGCTGGCACTTTTCCTCTCTGAGCAATTGCTCGACGTTTGCAATTTCTCAGCTCGTGTCTAGGAGAAGGAGAGATAGTGACCGTGACGTTTGGTGGCTAGAGAAGCGCAAAGCCCCAGTGTTACTGCGCCTGTGAAAGCGCTTCCAAGGAAGGGTGCTGGCTAGCAAGAGCTTTCAGTGCTGGCACTTTTCATCTCTGAGCAATTGCTCGACGTTTGCAATTTCTCAGCTCGTGTCTACGAGACGGAAAGAGAAGGACCGTGACGTTTGGTGGCTAGAGAAGCGCAAAGCCCCAGTGTTACTGCGCCTGTGAAAGCGCTTCCAAGGAAGGGTGCTGGCTAGCAACAGCTTTCAGTGCTGGCACTTTTCATCTCTGAGCAATTGCTCGACGTTTGCAATTTCTCAGCTCGTGTCTACGAGACAGAGAGATAGTGACCGTGACGATTGGTGGCTAGAGAAGCGCAAAGCCCCAGTGTTGCTGCGCCTGTGAAAGCGCTTCCAAGGAAGGGTGCTGGCTAGCAACAGCTTTCAGTGCTGGCACTTTTCATCTCTGAGCAATTGCTCGACGTTTGCAATTTCTCAGCTCGTGTCTACGAGACGGAAAGAGAAGAACCGTGACGTTTGGTGGCTAGAGAAGCGCAAAGCCCCAGTGTTGCTGCGCCTGTGAAAGCGCTTCCAAGGAAGGGTGCTGGCTAGCAACAGCTTTCAGTGCTGGCACTTTTCATCTCTGAGCAATTGCTCGACGTTTGCAATTTCTCACCTGAGCTCTCTTTAGAGTGCGCGAGAGGATGAGCAGAAGATTAGGTGGCTAGAGAAGCCCAGAGCCCCAGTGTTCTTAGGCCTACAAAAGCGCTTCCAAGGAAGGGTGCTGGCTAGCAACAGCTTTCAGTGCTGGCACTTTTCATCTCTGAGCAATTGCTCGACGTTTGCAATTTCTCAGCTCGTGTCTACGAGACGGAAAGAGAATGACCGTGACGTTTGGTGGCTAGAGAAGCGCAAAGCCCCAGTGTTGCTGCGCCTGTGAAAGCGCTTCCAAGGAAGGGTGCTGGCTAGCAACAGCTTTCAGTGCTGGCCCTTTTCATCTCTGAGCAATTGCTGGACGTTTGCAATTTCTCAGCTCGTGTCTACGAGACGGAGAGATAGTGACCGTGACATTTGGTGGCTAGAGAAGCGCAAAGCCCCAGTGTTACTGCGCCTGTGAAAGCGCTTCCAAGGAAGGGTGCTGGCTAGCAACAGCTTTCAGTGCTGGCACTTTTCATCTCTGAGCAATTGCTCGACGTTTGCAATTTCTCAGCTCGTGTCTACGAGACGGAAAGAGAAGAACCGTGACGTTTGGTGGCTAGAGAAGCGCAAAGCCCCAGTGTTGCTGCGCCTGTGAAAGCGCTTCCAAGGAAGGGTGCTGGCTAGCAACAGCTTTCAGTGCTGGCACTTTTCATCTCTGAGCAATTGCTCGACGTTTGCAATTTCTCACCTGAGCTCTCTTTAGAGTGTGCGAGAGGATGAGCAGAAGATTAAGTGGCTAGAGAAGCCCAGAGCCCCAGTGTGCTTAGGCCTACAAAAGCGCTTCCAAGGAAGGGTGCTGGCTAGCAACAGCTTTCAGTGCTGGCACTTTTCATCTCTGAGCAATTGCTGGACGTTTGCAATTTCTCAGCTCGTGTCTACGAGACGGAAAGAGAAGGACCGTGACGTTTGGTGGGTAGAGAAGCGCAAAGCCCCAGTGTTGCTGCGCCTGTGAAAGCGCTTCCAAGGAAGGGTGCTGGCTAGCAACAGCTTTCAGTGCTGGCACTTTTCATCTCTGACCAATTGCTGGACATTTGCAATTTCTCACCTGAGCTCTCTTTAGAGTGCGCGAGAGGATGAGCAGAAGATTAGGTGGCTAGAGAAGCCCAGAGCCCCAGTGTTCTTAGGCCTACAAAAGCGCTTCCAAGGAAGGGTGCTGGCTAGCAACAGCTTTCAGTGCTGGCACTTTTCATCTCTGAGCAATTGCTGGACGTTTGCAATTTCTCAGCTCGTGTCTACGAGACGGAAAGAGAATGACCGTGACGTTTGGTGGCTAGAGAAGCGCAAAGCCCCAGTGTTGCTGCGCCTGTGAAAGCGCTTCCAAGGAAGGGTGCTGGCTAGCAACAGCTTTCAGTGCTGGCCCTTTTCATCTCTGAGCAATTGCTGGACGTTTGCAATTTCTCAGCTCGTGTCTACGAGACGGAAAGAGAATGACCGTGACGTTTGGTGGGTAGAGAAGCGCAAAGCCCCAGTGTTACTGCGCCTGTGAAAGCGCTTCCAAGGAAGGGTGCTGGCTAGCAACAGCTTTCAGTGCTGGCACTTTTCATCTCTGAGCAATTGCTCGACTTTTGCAATTTCTCAGCTCGTGTCTACGAGACGGAGAGATAGTGACCGTGACATTTGGTGGCTAGAGAAGCGCAAAGCCCCAGTGTTACTGCGCCTGTGAAAGCGCTTCCAAGGAAGGGTGCTGGCTAGCAACAGCTTTCAGTGCTGGCACTTTTCATCTCTGAGCAATTGCTCGACGTTTGCAATTTCTCAGCTCGTGTCTACGAGACGGAAAGAGAAGAACCGTGACGTTTGGTGGCTAGAGAAGCGCAAAGCCCCAGTGTTGCTGCGCCTGTGAAAGCGCTTCCAAGGAAGGGTGCTGGCTAGCAACAGCTTTCAGTGCTGGCACTTTTCATCTCTGAGCAATTGCTCGACGTTTGCAATTTCTCACCTGAGCTCTCTTTAGAGTGTGCGAGAGGATGAGCAGAAGATTAAGTGGCTAGAGAAGCCCAGAGCCCCAGTGTGCTTAGGCCTACAAAAGCGCTTCCAAGGAAGGGTGCTGGCTAGCAACAGCTTTCAGTGCTGGCACTTTTCATCTCTGAGCAATTGCTGGACGTTTGCAATTTCTCAGCTCGTGTCTACGAGACGGAAAGAGAAGGACCGTGACGTTTGGTGGGTAGAGAAGCGCAAAGCCCCAGTGTTGCTGCGCCTGTGAAAGCGCTTCCAAGGAAGGGTGCTGGCTAGCAACAGCTTTCAGTGCTGGCCCTTTTCATCTCTGAGCAATTGCTGGACGTTTGCAATTCCTCAGCTCGTGTCTACGAGACGGAAAGAGAAGAACCGTGACGTTTGGTGGCTAGAGAAGCGCAAAGCCCCAGTGTTGCTGCGCCTGTGAAAGCGCTTCCAAGGAAGGGTGCTGGCTAGCAACAGCTTTCAGTGCTGGCACTTTTCATCTCTGAGCAATTGCTCGACGTTTGCAATTTCTCCCCTGAGCTCTCTTTAGAGTGCGCGAGAGGATGAGCAGAAGATTAGGTGGCTAGAGAAGCCCAGAGCCCCAGTGTTCTTAGGCCTACAAAAGCGCTTCCAAGGAAGGGTGCTGGCTAGCAACAGCTTTCAGTGCTGGCACTTTTCATCTCTGAGCAATTGCTCGACGTTTGCAATTTCTCAGCTCGTGTCTACGAGACGGAAAGAGAATGACAGTGACGTTTGGTGGCTAGAGAAGCGCAAAGCCCCAGTGTTGCTGCGCCTGTGAAAGCGCTTCCAAGGAAGGGTGCTGGCTAGCAACAGCTTTCAGTGCTGGCACTTTTCATCTCTGAGCAATTGCTCGACGTTTGCAATTTCTCAGCTCGTGTCTACGAGACGGAAAGAGAATGACCGTGACGTTTGGTGGGTAGAGAAGCGCAAAGCCCCAGTGTTACTGCGCCTGTGAAAGCGCTTCCAAGGAAGGGTGCTGGCTAGCAACAGCTTTCAGTGCTGGCACTTTTCATCTCTGAGCAATTGCTCGACGTTTGCAATTTCTCAGCTCGTGTCTACGAGACGGAGAGATAGTGACCGTGACATTTGGTGGCTAGAGAAGCGCAAAGCCCCAGTGTTACTGCGCCTGTGAAAGCGCTTCCAAGGAAGGGTGCTGGCTAGCAACAGCTTTCAGTGCTGGCACTTTTCATCTCTGAGCAATTGCTCGACGTTTGCAATTTCTCAGCTTGTGTCTACGAGACAGAGAGATAGTGACCGTGACGATTGGTGGCTAGAGAAGCGCAAAGCCCCAGTGTTGCTGCGCCTGTGAAAGCGCTTCCAAGGAAGGGTGCTGGCTAGCAACAGCTTTCAGTGCTGGCACTTTTCATCTCTGAGCAATTGCTCGACGTTTGCAATTTCTCAGCTCGTGTCTACGAGACGGAAAGAGAAGAACCGTGACGTTTGGTGGCTAGAGAAGCGCAAAGCCCCAGTGTTGCTGCGCCTGTGAAAGCGCTTCCAAGGAAGGGTGCTGGCTAGCAACAGCTTTCAGTGCTGGCACTTTTCATCTCTGAGCAATTGCTCGACGTTTGCAATTTCTCCCCTGAGCTCTCTTTAGAGTGCGCGAGAGGATGAGCAGAAGATTAGGTGGCTAGAGAAGCCCAGAGCCCCAGTGTTCTTAGGCCTACAAAAGCGCTTCCAAGGAAGGGTGCTGGCTAGCAACAGCTTTCAGTGCTGGCACTTTTCATCTCTGAGCAATTGCTCGACGTTTGCAATTTCTCAGCTCGTGTCTACGAGACGGAGAGATAGTGACCGTGACATTTGGTGGCTAGAGAAGCGCAAAGCCCCAGTGTTACTGCGCCTGTGAAAGCGCTTCCAAGGAAGGGTGCTGGCTAGCAACAGCTTTCAGTGCTGGCACTTTTCATCTCTGAGCAATTGCTCGACGTTTGCAATTTCTCAGCTCGTGTCTACGAGACAGAGAGATAGTGACCGTGACGATTGGTGGCTAGAGAAGCGCAAAGCCCCAGTGTTGCTGCGCCTGTGAAAGCGCTTCCAAGGAAGGGTGCTGGCTAGCAACAGCTTTCAGTGCTGGCACTTTTCATCTCTGAGCAATTGCTCGACGTTTGCAATTTCTCAGCTCGTGTCTACGAGACGGAAAGAGAAGAACCGTGACGTTTGGTGGCTAGAGAAGCGCAAAGCCCCAGTGTTGCTGCGCCTGTGAAAGCGCTTCCAAGGAAGGGTGCTGGCTAGCAACAGCTTTCAGTGCTGGCACTTTTCATCTCTGAGCAATTGCTCGACGTTTGCAATTTCTCAGCTCGTGTCTACGAGACGGAAAGAGAAGAACCGTGACGTTTGGTGGCTAGAGAAGCGCAAAGCCCCAGTGTTGCTGCGCCTGTGAAAGCGCTTCCAAGGAAGGGTGCTGGCTAGCAACAGCTTTCAGTGCTGGCACTTTTCATCTCTGAGCAATTGCTCGACGTTTTCAATTTCTCACCTGAGCTCTCTTTAGAGTGTGCGAGAGGATGAGCAGAAGATTAAGTGGCTAGAGAAGCCCAGAGCCCCAGTGTGCTTAGGCCTACAAAAGCGCTTCCAAGGAAGGGTGCTGCCTAGCAACAGCTTTCAGTGCTGGCACTTTTCATCTCTGAGCAATTGCTGGACGTTTGCAATTTCTCAGCTCGTGTCTACGAGACGGAAAGAGAAGGACCGTGACGTTTGGTGGGTAGAGAAGCGCAAAGCCCCAGTGTTGCTGCGCCTGTGAAAGCGCTTCCAAGGAAGGGTGCTGGCTAGCAACAGCTTTCAGTGCTGGCCCTTTTCATCTCTGAGCAATTGCTGGACGTTTGCAATTTCTCAGCTCGTGTCTACGAGACGGAAAGAGAATGACCGTGACGTTTGGTGGGTAGAGAAGCGCAAAGCCCCAGTGTTACTGCGCCTGTGAAAGCGCTTCCAAGGAAGGGTGCTGGCTAGCAACAGCTTTCAGTGCTGGCACTTTTCATCTCTGAGCAATTGCTCGACTTTTGCAATTTCTCAGCTCGTGTCTACGAGACGGAGAGATAGTGACCGTGACATTTGGTGGCTAGAGAAGCGCAAAGCCCCAGTGTTGCTGCGCCTGTGAAAGCGCTTCCAAGGAAGGGTGCTGGCTAGCAACAGCTTTCAGTGCTGGCACTTTTCCTCTCTGAGCAATTGCTCGACGTTTGCAATTTCTCAGCTCGTGTCTAGGAGAAGGAGAGATAGTGACCGTGACGTTTGGTGGCTAGAGAAGCGCAAAGCCCCAGTGTTACTGCGCCTGTGAAAGCGCTTCCAAGGAAGGGTGCTGGCTAGCAAGAGCTTTCAGTGCTGGCACTTTTCATCTCTGAGCAATTGCTCGACGTTTGCAATTTCTCAGCTCGTGTCTACGAGACGGAAAGAGAATGACCGTGACGTTTGGTGGCTAGAGAAGCGCAAAGCCCCAGTGTTACTGCGCCTGTGAAAGCGCTTCCAAGGAAGGGGGCTGGCTAGCAACAGCTTTCAGTGCTGGCACTTTTCATCTCTGAGCAATTGCTCGACGTTTGCAATTTCTCAGCTCGTGTCTACGAGACGGAAAGAGAAGGACCGTGATGTTTGGTGGGTAGAGAAGCGCAAAGCCCCAGTGTTGCTGCGCCTGTGAAAGCGCTTCCAAGGAAGGGTGCTGGCTAGCAACAGCTTTCAGTGCTGGCACTTTTCATCTCTGAGCAATTGCTCGACGTTTGCAATTTCTCAGCTCGTGTCTAGGAGACGGAAAGAGAATGACCGTGACGTTTGGTGGGTAGAGAAGCGCAAAGCCCCAGTGTTGCTGCGCCTGTGAAAGCGCTTCCAAGGAAGGGTGCTGGCTAGCAACAGCTTTCAGTGCTGGCACTTTTCATCTCTGAGCAATTGCTCGACGTTTGCAATTTCTCAGCTCGTGTCTACGAGACGGAAAGAGAAGAACCGTGACGTTTGGTGGCTAGAGAAGCGCAAAGCCCCAGTGTTACTGCGCCTGTGAAAGCGCTTCCAAGGAAGGGTGCTGGCTAGCAACAGCTTTCAGTGCTGGCACTTTTCATCTCTGAGCAATTGCTGGACGTTTGCAATTTCTCACCTGAGCTCTCTTTTGAGTGCGCGAGAGGATGAGCAGAAGATTAGGTGGCTAGAGAAGCCCAGAGCCCCAGTGTTCTTAGGCCTACAAAAGCGCTTCCAAGGAAGGGTGCTGGCTAGCAACAGCTTTCAGTGCTGGCACTTTTCATCTCTGAGCAATTGCTCGACGTTTGCAATTTCTCAGCTCGTGTCTACGAGACGGAAAGAGAATGAAAGTGACGTTTGGTGGGTAGAGAAGCGCAAAGCCCCATTGTTGCTGCGCCTGTGAAAGCGCTTCCAAGGAAGGGTGCTGGCTAGCAACAGCTTTCAGTGCTGGCACTTTTCATCTCTGAGCAATTGCTGGACATTTGCAATTTCTCACCTGAGCTCTCTTTAGAGTGCGCGAGAGGATGAGCAGAAGATGAGGTGGCTAGAGAAGCCCAGAGCCCCAGTGTTCTTAGGCCTACAAAAGCGCTTCCAAGGAAGGGTGCTGGCTAGCAACAGCTTTCAGTGCTGGCACTTTTCATCTCTGAGCAATTGCTCGACGTTTGCAATTTCTCAGCTCGTGTCTACGAGACGGAAAGAGAAGGACCATGACGTTTGGTGGCTAGAGAAGCGCAAAGCCCCAGTGTTACTGCGCCTGTGAAAGCGCTTCCAAGGAAGGGGGCTGGCTAGCAACAGCTTTCAGTGCTGGCACTTTTCATCTCTGAGCAATTGCTCGACGTTTGCAATTTCTCAGCTCGTGTCTACGAGACGGAAAGAGAAGGACCGTGATGTTTGGTGGGTAGAGAAGCGCAAAGCCCCAGTGTTGCTGCGCCTGTGAAAGCGCTTCCAAGGAAGGGTGCTGGCTAGCAACAGCTTTCAGTGCTGGCACTTTTCATCTCTGAGCAATTGCTCGACGTTTGCAATTTCTCAGCTCGTGTCTAGGAGACGGAAAGAGAATGACCGTGACGTTTGGTGGGTAGAGAAGCGCAAAGCCCCAGTGTTACTGCGCCTGTGAAAGCGCTTCCAAGGAAGGGTGCTGGCTAGCAACAGCTTTCAGTGCTGGCACTTTTCATCTCTGAGCAATTGCTCGACGTTTGCAATTTCTCAGCTCGTGTCTACGAGACGGAAAGAGAATGACCGTGACGTTTGGTGGCTAGAGAAGCGCAAAGCCCCAGTGTTACTGCGCCTGTGAAAGCGCTTCCAAGGAAGGGTGCTGGCTAGCAAGAGCTTTCAGTGCTGGCACTTTTCATCTCTGAGCAATTGCTCGACGTTTGCAATTTCTCACCTCGTGTCTACGAGACGGAGAGATAGTGACCGTGACGTTTGGTGGCTAGAGAAGCGCAAAGCCCCAGTGTTGCTGCACCTGTGAAAGCGCTTCCAAGGAAGGGTGCTGGCTAGCAACAGCTTTCAGTGCTGGCACTTTTCATCTCTGAGCAATTGCTCGACGTTTGCAATTTCTCACCTCGTGTCTACGAGACGGAGAGATAGTGACCGTGATGTTTGGTGCCTAGAGAAGCGCAAAGCCCCAGTGTTGCTGCGCCTGTGAAAGCGCTTCCAAGGAAGGGGGCTGGCAAGCAACAGCTTTCAGTGCTGGCACTTTTCGTCTCTGAGCAATTGCTCGACGTTTGCAATTTCTCACCTGAGCTCTCTTTAGAGTGCGCGAGAGGATGAGCAGAAGATTAAGTGGCTAGAGAAGCCCAGAGCCCCAGTGTTCTTAGGCCTACAAAAGCGCTTCCAAGGAAGGGTGCTGGCTAGCAACAGCTTTCAGTGCTGGCACTTTTCATCTCTGAGCAATTGCTCGACGTTTGCAATTTCTCAGCTCGTGTCTACGAGACGGAAAGAGAAGGACCGTGACGTTTGGTGGCTAGAGAAGCGCAAAGCCCCAGTGTTGCTGCGCCTGTGAAAGCGCTTCCAAGGAAGGGTGCTGGCTAGCAACAGCTTTCAGTGCTGGCACTTTTCATCTCTGAGCAATTGCTGGACGTTTGCAATTTCTCACCTGAGCTCTCTTTTGAGTGCGCGAGAGGATGAGCAGAAGATTAGGTGGCTAGAGAAGCCCAGAGCCCCAGTGTTCTTAGGCCTACAAAAGCGCTTCCAAGGAAGGGTGCTGGCTAGCAACAGCTTTCAGTGCTGGCACTTTTCATCTCTGAGCAATTGCTCGACGTTTGCAATTTCTCAGCTCGTGTCTACGAGACGGAAAGAGAATGACAGTGACGTTTGGTGGCTAGAGAAGCGCAAAGCCCCAGTGTTGCTGCGCCTGTGAAAGCGCTTCCAAGGAAGGGTGCTGGCTAGCAACAGCTTTCAGTGCTGGCCCTTTTCATCTCTGAGCAATTGCTGGACGTTTGCAATTTCTCAGCTCGTGTCTACGAGACGGAAAGAGAATGACCGTGACGTTTGGTGGGTAGAGAAGCGCAAAGCCCCAGTGTTGCTGCGCCTGTGAAAGCGCTTCCAAGGAAGGGTGCTGGCTAGCAACAGCTTTCAGTGCTGGCACTTTTCATCTCTGAGCAATTGCTCGACGTTTGCAATTTCTCAGCTCGTGTCTACGAGACGGAGAGATAGTGACCGTGACGTTTGGTGCCTAGAGAAGCGCAAAGCCCCAGTGTTACTGCGCCTGTGAAAGCGCTTCCAAGGAAGGGTGCTGGCTAGCAACAGCTTTCAGTGCTGGCACTTTTCATCTCTGAGCAATTGCTCGACGTTTGCAATTTCTCCCCTGAGCTCTCTTTAGAGTGCGCGAGAGGATGAGCAGAAGATGAGGTGGCTAGAGAAGCCCAGAGCCCCAGTGTTCTTAGGCCTACAAAAGCGCTTCCAAGGAAGGGGGCTGGCTAGCAACAGCTTTCAGTGCTGGCACTTTTCATCTCTGAGCAATTGCTCGACGTTTGCAATTTCTCAGCTCGTGTCTACGAGACGGAAAGAGAAGGACCGTGACGTTTGGTGGCTAGAGAAGCGCAAAGCCCCAGTGTTACTGCGCCTGTGAAAGCGCTTCCAAGGAAGGGTGCTGGCTAGCAACAGCTTTCAGTGCTGGCACTTTTCATCTCTGAGCAATTGCTCGACGTTTGCAATTTCTCACCTCGTGTCTACGAGACGGAGAGATAGTGACCGTGACGATTGGTAGCTAGAGAAGCGCAAAGCCCCAGTGTTACTGCACCTGTGAAAGCGCTTCCAAGGAAGGGTGCTGGCTAGCAACAGCTTTCAGTGCTGGCACTTTTCATCTCTGAGCAATTGCTCGACGTTTGCAATTTCTCACCTGAGCTCTCTTTAGAGTGCGCGAGAGGATGAGCAGAAGATTAAGTGGCTAGAGAAGCCCAGAGCCCCAGTGTTCTTAGGCCTACAAAAGCGCTTCCAAGGAAGGGTGCTGGCTAGCAACAGCTTTCAGTGCTGGCACTTTTCATCTCTGAGCAATTGCTCGACGTTTGCAATTTCTCAGCTCATGTCTACGAGACAGACAGAGAAGGACCGTGATGTTTGGTGGCTAGAGAAGCGCAAAGCCCCAGTGTTGCTGCGCCTGTGAAAGCGCTTCCAAGGAAGGGTGCTGGCTAGCAACAGCTTTCAGTGCTGGCACTTTTCCTCTCTGAGCAATTGCTCGACGTTTGCAATTTCTCAGCTCGTGTCTACGAGACGGAAAGAGAATGACCGTGACGTTTGGTGGCTAGAGAAGCGCAAAGCCCCAGTGTTACTGCGCCTGTGAAAGCGCTTCCAAGGAAGGGTGCTGGCTAGCAACAGCTTTCAGTGCTGGCACTTTTCATCTCTGAGCAATTGCTCGACGTTTGCAATTTCGCAGCTCGTGTCTACGAGACGGAAAGAGAAGGACCGTGACGTTTGGTGGGTAGAGAAGCGCAAAGCCCCAGTGTTACTGCGCCTGTGAAAGCGCTTCCAAGGAAGGGTGCTGGCTAGCAACAGCTTTCAGTGCTGGCACTTTTCATCTCTGAGCAATTGCTCGACGTTTGCAATTTCTCAGCTCGTGTCTACGAGACGGAAAGAGAATGACCGTGACGTTTGGTGGGTAGAGAAGCGCAAAGCCCCAGTGTTACTGCGCCTGTGAAAGCGCTTCCAAGGAAGGGTGCTGGCTAGCAAGAGCTTTCAGTGCTGGCACTTTTCATCTCTGAGCAATTGCTCGACGTTTGCAATTTCTCACCTCGTGTCTACGAGACGGAGAGATAGTGACCGTGACGTTTGGTGGCTAGAGAAGCGCAAAGCCCCAGTGTTGCTGCACCTGTGAAAGCGCTTCCAAGGAAGGGTGCTGGCTAGCAACAGCTTTCAGTGCTGGCACTTTTCCTCTCTGAGCAATTGCTCGACGTTTGCAATTTCTCACCTCGTGTCTACGAGACGGAGAGATAGTGACCGTGACGTTTGGTGCCTAGAGAAGCGCAAAGCCCCAGTGTTGCTGCGCCTGTGAAAGCGCTTCCAAGGAAGGGTGCTGGCAAGCAACAGCTTTCAGTGCTGGCACTTTTCATCTCTGAGCAATTGCTCGACGTTTGCAATTTCTCACCTGAGCTCTCTTTAGAGTGCGCGAGAGGATGAGCAGAAGATTAAGTGGCTAGAGAAGCCCAGAGCCCCAGTGTTCTTAGGCCTACAAAAGCGCTTCCAAGGAAGGGTGCTGGCTAGCAACAGCTTTCAGTGCTGGCACTTTTCATCACTGAGCAATTGCTCGACGTTTGCAATTTCTCAGCTCGTGTCTAGGAGACGGAAAGAGAAGGACCGTGACGTTTGGTGGCTAGAGAAGCGCAAAGCCCCAGTGTTGCTGCGCCTGTGAAAGCGCTTCCAAGGAAGGGTGCTGGCTAGCAACAGCTTTCAGTGCTGGCACTTTTCATCTCTGAGCAATTGCTGGACGTTTGCAATTTCTCACCTGAGCTCTCTTTTGAGTGCGCGAGAGGATGAGCAGAAGATTAGGTGGCTAGAGAAGCCCAGAGCCCCAGTGTTCTTAGGCCTACAAAAGCGCTTCCAAGGAAGGGTGCTGGCAAGCAACAGCTTTCAGTGCTGGCACTTTTCATCTCTGAGCAATTGCTCCACGTTTGCAATTTCTCAGCTCGTGTCTAGGAGACGGAAAGAGAATGACAGTGACGTTTGGTGGCTAGAGAAGCGCAAAGCCCCAGTGTTGCTGCGCCTGTGAAAGCGCTTCCAAGGAAGGGTGCTGGCTAGCAACAGCTTTCAGTGCTGGCACTTTTCATCTCTGAGCAATTGCTCGACGTTTGCAATTTCTCACCTGAGCTCTCTTTAGAGTGCGCGAGAGGATGAGCAGAAGATTAGGTGGCTAGAGAAGCCCAGAGCCCCAGTGTTCTTAGGCCTACAAAAGCGCTTCCAAGGAAGGGTGCTGGCTAGCAACAGCTTTCAGTGCTGGCACTTTTCATCTCTGAGCAATTGCTGGACGTTTGCAATTTCTCAGCTCGTGTCTACGAGACGGAAAGAGAAGGACCGTGACGTTTGGTGGGTAGAGAAGCGCAAAGCCCCAGTGTTGCTGCGCCTGTGAAAGCGCTTCCAAGGAAGGGTGCTGGCTAGCAACAGCTTTCAGTGCTGGCACTTTTCATCTCTGAGCAATTGCTCGACGTTTGCAATTTCTCAGCTCGTGTCTACGAGACGGAGAGATAGTGACCGTGACGTTTGGTGCCTAGAGAAGCGCAAAGCCCCAGTGTTACTGCGCCTGTGAAAGCGCTTCCAAGGAAGGGTGCTGGCTAGCAACAGCTTTCAGTGCTGGCACTTTTCATCTCTGAGCAATTGCTCGACGTTTGCAATTTCTCCCCTGAGCTCTCTTTAGAGTGCGCGAGAGGATGAGCAGAAGATGAGGTGGCTAGAGAAGCCCAGAGCCCCAGTGTTCTTAGGCCTACAAAAGCGCTTCCAAGGAAGGGTGCTGGCTAGCAACAGCTTTCAGTGCTGGCACTTTTCATCTCTGAGCAATTGCTCGACGTTTGCAATTTCTCAGCTCGTGTCTACGAGACGGAAAGAGAATGACAGTGACGTTTGGTGGGTAGAGAAGCGCAAAGCCCCAGTGTTACTGCGCCTGTGAAAGCGCTTCCAAGGAAGGGTGCTGGCTAGCAACAGCTTTCAGTGCTGGCACTTTTCATCTCTGAGCAATTGCTCGACGTTTGCAATTTCTCACCTCGTGTCTACGAGACGGAGAGATAGTGACCGTGACGATTGGTAGCTAGAGAAGCGCAAAGCCCCAGTGTTACTGCACCTGTGAAAGCGCTTCCAAGGAAGGGTGCTGGCTAGCAACAGCTTTCAGTGCTGGCACTTTTCATCTCTGAGCAATTGCTGGACGTTTGCAATTTCTCACCTGAGCTCTCTTTAGAGTGCGCGAGAGGATGAGCAGAAGATTAAGTGGCTAGAGAAGCCCAGAGCCCCAGTGTTCTTAGGCCTACAAAAGCGCTTCCAAGGAAGGGTGCTGGCTAGCAACAGCTTTCAGTGCTGGCACTTTTCATCTCTGAGCAATTGCTCGACGTTTGCAATTTCTCAGCTCATGTCTACGAGACAGACAGAGAAGGACCGTGACGTTTGGTGGCTAGAGAAGCGCAAAGCCCCAGTGTTGCTGCGCCTGTGAAAGCGCCTCCAAGGAAGGGTGCTGGCTAGCAACAGCTTTCAGTGCTGGCACTTTTCCTCTCTGAGCAATTGCTCGACGTTTGCAATTTCTCAGCTCGTGTCTACGAGACGGAAAGAGAATGACCGTGACGTTTGGTGGCTAGAGAAGCGCAAAGCCCCAGTGTTACTGCGCCTGTGAAAGCGCTTCCAAGGAAGGGTGCTGGCTAGCAACAGCTTTCAGTGCTGGCACTTTTCATCTCTGAGCAATTGCTCGACGTTTGCAATTTCTCACCTCGTGTCTACGAGACGGAAAGAGAAGGACCGTGACGTTTGGTGGCTAGAGAAGCGCAAAGCCCCAGTGTTACTGCGCCTGTGAAAGCGCTTCCAAGGAAGGGTGCTGGCTAGCAACAGCTTTCAGTGCTGGCACTTTTCATCTCTGAGCAATTGCTTGACGTTTGCAATTTCTCAGCTCGTGTCTACGAGACGGAGAGATAGTGACCGTGACGATTGGTAGCTAGAGAAGCGCAAAGCCCCAGTGTTACTGCACCTGTGAAAGCGCTTCCAAGGAAGGGTGCTGGCTAGCAACAGCTTTCAGTGCTGGCACTTTTCATCTCCGAGCAATTGCTCGACGTTTGCAATTTCTCACCTGAGCTCTCTTTAGAGTGCGCGAGAGGATGAGCAGAAGATTAAGTGGCTAGAGAAGCCCAGAGCCCCAGTGTTCTTAGGCCTACAAAAGCGCTTCCAAGGAAGGGTGCTGGCTAGCAACAGCTTTCAGTGCTGGCACTTTTCCTCTCTGAGCAATTGCTCGACGTTTGCAATTTCTCAGCTCGTGTCTACGAGACGGAAAGAGAATGACCGTGACGTTTGGTGGCTAGAGAAGCGCAAAGCCCCAGTGTTGCTGCGCCTGTGAAAGCGCTTCCAAGGAAGGGTGCTGGCTAGCAAGAGCTTTCAGTGCTGGCACTTTTCATCTCTGAGCAATTGCTCGACGTTTGCAATTTCTCAGCTCGTGTCTACGAGACGGAAAGAGAAGGACCATGACGTTTGGTGGCTAGAGAAGCGCAAAGCCCCAGTGTAGCTGTGCCTGTGAAAGCGCTTCCAAGGAAGGGGGCTGGCTAGCAACAGCTTTCAGTGCTGGCACTTTTCATCTCTGAGCAATTGCTCGACGTTTGCAATTTCTCAGCTCGTGTCTACGAGACGGAGAGATAGTGACCGTGACATTTGGTGGCTAGAGAAGCGCAAAGCCCCAGTGTTGCTGCACCTGTGAAAGCGCTTCCAAGGAAGGGGGCTGGCTAGCAACAGCTTTCAGTGCTGGCACTTTTCATCTCTGAGCAATTGCTCGACGTTTGCAATTTCTCAGCTCGTGTCTACGAGACGGAAAGAGAAGGACCGTGACGTTTGGTGGCTAGAGAAGCGCAAAGCCCCAGTGTTACTGCGCCTGTGAAAGCGCTTCCAAGGAAGGGTGCTGGCTAGCAACAGCTTTCAGTGCTGGCACTTTTCATCTCTGAGCAATTGCTCGACGTTTGCAATTTCTCACCTCGTGTCTACGAGACGGAAAGAGAAGGACCGTGACGTTTGGTGGCTAGAGAAGCGCAAAGCCCCAGTGTTGCTGCGCCTGTGAAAGCGCTTCCAAGGAAGGGTGCTGGCTAGCAAGAGCTTTCAGTGCTGGCACTTTTCCTCTCTGAGCAATTGCTCGATGTTTGCAATTTCTCAGCTCGTGTCTACGAGACGGAAAGAGAATGACCGTGACGTTTGGTGGCTAGAGAAGCGCAAAGCCCCAGTGTTACTGCGCCTGTGAAAGCGCTTCCAAGGAAGGGTGCTGGCTAGCAACAGCTTTCAGTGCTGGCACTTTTCATCTCTGAGCAATTGCTCGACGTTTGCAATTTCTCAGCTCGTGTCTACGAGACGGAGAGATAGTGACCGTGACGATTGGTGGCTAGAGAAGCGCAAAGCCCCAGTGTTGCTGCGCCTGTGAAAGCGCTTCCAAGGAAGGGTGCTGGCTAGCAACAGCTTTCAGTGCTGGCACTTTTCATCTCTGAGCAATTGCTCGACGTTTGCAATTTCTCAGCTCGTGTCTACGAGACGGAAAGAGAATGACCGTGACGTTTGGTGGCTAGAGAAGCGCAAAGCCCCAGTGTTACTGCGCCTGTGAAAGCGCTTCCAAGGAAGGGTGGTGGCTAGCAACAGCTTTCAGTGCTGGCACTTTTCATCTCTGAGCAATTGCTCGACGTTTGCAATTTCTCACCTCGTGTCTACGAGACGGAAAGAGAAGAACCGTGACGTTTGGTGGGTAGAGAAGCGCAAAGCCCCAGTGTTGCTGCGCCTGTGAAAGCGCTTCCAAGGAAGGGTGCTGGCTAGCAACAGCTTTCAGTGCTGGCACTTTTCATCTCTGAGCAATTGCTCGACGTTTGCAATTTCTCACCTGAGCTCTCTTTAGAGTGCACGAGAGGATGAGCAGAAGATTAAGTGGCTAGAGAAGCCCAGAGCCCCAGTGTTCTTAGGCCTACAAAAGCGCTTCCAAGGAAGGGTGCTGGCTAGCAACAGCTTTCAGTGCTGGCACTTTTCATCTCTGAGCAATTGCTCGACGTTTGCAATTTCTCAGCTCGTGTCTACGAGACGGAAAGTGAAGGACCGTGTCGTTTGGTGGCTAGAGAAGCGCAAAGCCCCAGTGTTACTGCGCCTGTGAAAGCGCTTCCAAGGAAGGGTGCTGGCTAGCAACAGCTTTCAGTGCTGGCACTTTTCATCTCTGAGCAATTGCTCGACGTTTGCAATTTCTCACCTGAGCTCTCTTTAGAGTGCGCGAGAGGATGAGCAGAAGATTAGGTGGATAGAGAAGCACAGAGCCCCAGTGTTCTTAGGCCTACAAAAGCGCTTCCAAGGAAGGGTGCTGGCTAGCAACAGCTTTCAGTGCTGGCACTTTTCCTCTCTGAGCAATTGCTCGACGTTTGCAATTTCTCAGCTCGTGTCTACGAGACGGAGAGATAGTGACCGTGACGATTGGTGGCTAGAGAAGCGCAAAGCCCCAGTGTTGCTGCGCCTGTGAAAGCGCTTCCAAGGAAGGGTGCTGGCTAGCAACAGCTTTCAGTGCTGGCACTTTTCATCTCTGAGCAATTGCTCGACGTTTGCAATTTCTCACCTGAGCTCTCTTTAGAGTGCGCGAGAGGATGAGCAGAAGATTAGGTGGCTAGAGAAGCGCAAAGCCCCACTGTTCTTAGGCCTACAAAAGCGCTTCCATGGAAGGGTGCTGGCTAGCAACAGCTTTCAGTGCTGGCACTTTTCATCTCTGAGCAATTGCTCCACGTTTGCAATTTCTCAGCTCGTGTCTACGAGACGGAAAGAGAAGGACCGTGATGTTTGGTGGCTAGAGAAGCGCAAAGCCCCAGTGTTGCTGTGCCTGTGAAAGCGCTTCCAAGGAAGGGTGCTGGCTAGCAACAGCTTTCAGTGCTGGCACTTTTCATCTCTGAGCAATTGCTCGACGTTTGCAATTTCTCACCTCGTGTCTACGAGACGGAAAGAGAATGACAGTGACGTTTGGTGGCTAGAGAAGCGCAAAGCCCCAGTGTTGCTGCGCCTGTGAAAGCGCTTCCAAGGAAGGGTGCTGGCTAGCAACAGCTTTCAGTGCTGGCACTTTTCATCTCTGAGCAATTGCTCGACGTTTGCAATTTCTCAGCTCGTGTCTACGAGACGGAAAGAGAAGGACCGTGACGTTTGGTGGGTAGAGAAGCGCAAAGCCCCAGTGTTACTGCGCCTGTGAAAGCGCTTCCAAGGAAGGGTGCTGGCTAGCAACAGCTTTCAGTGCTGGCACTTTTCATCTCTGAGCAATTGCTCGACGTTTGCAATTTCTCAGCTCGTGTCTACGAGACGGAGAGATAGTGACCGTGACGTTTGGTGGCTAGAGAAGCGCAAAGCCCCAGTTTTACTGCGCCTGTGAAAGCGCTTCCAAGGAAGGGTGCTGGCTAGCAACAGCTTTCAGTGCTGGCACTGTTCATCTCTGAGCAATTGCTGGACATTTGCAATTTCTCCCCTGAGCTCTCTTTAAAGTGCGCGAGAGGATGAGCAGAAGATTAGGTGGCTAAAGAAGCCTAGAGCCCCAGTGTTCTTAGGTCTACAAAAGCGCTTCCAAGGAAGGGGGCTGGCTAGCAACAGCTTTCAGTGCTGGCACTTTTCATCTCTGAGCAATTGCTCGACGTTTGCAATTTCTCACCTGAGCTCTCTTTAGAGTGCGCGAGAGGATGAGCAGAAGATTAGGTGGCTAGAGAAGTCCAGAGCCCCAGTGTGCTTAGGCCTACAAAAGCGCTTCCAAGGAAGGGGGCTGGCTAGCAACAGCTTTCAGTGCTGGCACTTTTCATCTCTGAGCAATTGCTCGACAATTGCAATTTCTCAGCTCGTGTCTACGAGACGGAAAGAGAATGACCGTGACGTTTGGTGGGTAGAGAAGCGCAAAGCCCCAGTGTTGCTGCGCCTGTGAAAGCGCTTCCAAGGAAGGGGGCTGGCTAGCAACAGCTTTCAGTGCTGGCACTTTTCATCTCTGAGCAATTGCTGGACGTTTGCAATTTCTCACCTGAGCTCTCTTTAGAGTGCGCGAGAGGATGAGCAGAAGATTAAGTGGCTAGAGAAGCCCAGAGCCCCAGTGTTCTTAGGCCTATAAAAGCACTTCCAAGGAAGGGTGCTGGCTAGCAACAGCTTTCAGTGCTGGCACTTTTCATCTCTGAGCAATTGCTCGACGTTTGCAATTTCTCAGCTCGTGTCTACGAGACGGAAAGAGAAGGACCGTGACGTTTGGTGGCTAGAGAAGCGCAAAGCCCCAGTGTTGCTGCGCCTGTGAAAGCGCTTCCAAGGAAGGGGGCTGGCTAGCAACAGCTTTCAGTGCTGGCACTTTTCGTCTCTGAGCAATTGCTCGACGTTTGCAATTTCTCACCTCGTGTCTACGAGACGGAGAGATAGTGACCGTGACATTTGGTGGCTAGAGAAGCGCAAAGCCCCAGTGTTGCTGCGCCTGTGAAAGCGCTTCCAAGGAAGGGTGCTGGCTAGCAACAGCTTTCAGTGCTGGCACTTTTCATCTCTGAGCAATTGCTCGACGTTTGCAATTTCTCCCCTGAGCTCTCTTTAGAGTGCGCGAGAGGATGAGCAGAAGATGAGGTGGCTAGAGAAGCCCAGAGCCCCAGTGTTCTTAGGCCTACAAAAGCGCTTCCAAGGAAGGGTGCTGGCTAGCAACAGCTTTCAGTGCTGGCACTTTTCCTCTCTGAGCAATTGGTCGACGTTTGCAATTTCTCAGCTCGTGTCTACGAGACGGAAAGAGAAGGACCGTGACGTTTGGTGGGTAGAGAAGCGCAAAGCCCCAGTGTTGCTGCGCCTGTGAAAGCGCTTCCAAGGAAGGGTGCTGGCTAGCAACAGCTTTCAGTGCTGGCACTTTTCCTCTCTGAGCAATTGCTCGACGTTTGCAATTTCTCAGCTCGTGTCTACGAGACGGAAAGAGAATGACCGTGACGTTTGGTGGCTAGAGAAGCGCAAAGCCCCAGTGTTACTGCGCCTGTGAAAGCGCTTCCAAGGAAGGGTGCTGGCTAGCAACAGCTTTCAGTGCTGGCACTTTTCCTCTCTGAGCAATTGCTCGACGTTTGCAATTTCTCAGCTCGTGTCTACGAGACGGAGAGATAGTGACCGTGACGATTGGTGGCTAGAGAAGCGCAAAGCCCCAGTGTTGCTGCGCCTGTGAAAGCGCTTCCAAGGAAGGGTGCTGGCTAGCAACAGCTTTCAGTGCTGGCACTTTTCATCTCTGAGCAATTGCTCGACGTTTGCAATTTCTCAGCTCGTGTCTACGAGACGGAAAGAGAAGGACCGTGACGTTTGGTGGCTAGAGAAGCGCAAAGCCCCAGTGTTACTGCGCCTGTGAAAGCGCTTCCAAGGAAGGGTGCTGGCTAGCAACAGCTTTCAGTGCTGGCACTTTTCATCTCTGAGCAATTGCTCGACGTTTGCAATTTCTCAGCTCGTGTCTACGAGACGGAGAGATAGTGACCGTGACGTTTGGTGGCTAGAGAAGCGCAAAGCCCCAGTGTTACTGCACCTGTGAAAGCGCTTCCAAGGAAGGGTGCTGGCTAGCAACAGCTTTCAGTGCTGGCACTTTTCATCTCTGAGCAATTGCTCGACGTTTGCAATTTCTCACCTGAGCTCTCTTTAGAGTGCGCGAGAGGATGAGCAGAAGATTAAGTGGCTAGAGAAGCCCAGAGCCCCAGTGTGCTTAGGCCTACAAAAGCGCTTCCAAGGAAGGGTGCTGGCTAGCAACAGCTTTCAGTGCTGGCACTTTTCATCTCTGAGCAATTGCTCGACGTTTGCAATTTCTCAGCTCGTGTCTACGAGACGGACAGAGAAGGACCGTGACGTTTGGTGGCTAGAGAAGCGCAAAGCCCCAGTGTTGCTGCGCCTGTGAAAGCGCTTCCAAGGAAGGGTGCTGGCTAGCAACAGCTTTCAGTGCTGGCACTTTTCATCTCTGAGCAATTGCTTGACGTTTGCAATTTCTCAGCTCGTGTCTACGAGACAGAGAGATAGTGACCGTGACGTTTGGTGGCTAGAGAAGCGCAAAGCCCCAGTGTTACTGCGCCTGTGAAAGCGCTTCCAAGGAAGGGTGCTGGCTAGCAACAGCTTTCAGTGCTGGCACTTTTCATCTCTGAGCAATTGCTCGACGTTTGCAATTTCTCAGCTCGTGTCTACGAGACGGAAAGAGAAGGACCGTGACGTTTGGTGGCTAGAGAAGCGCAAAGCCCCAGTGTTGCTGCGCCTGTGAAAGCGCTTCCAAGGAAGGGTGCTGGCTAGCAAGAGCTTTCAGTGCTGGCACTTTTCATCTCTGAGCAATTGCTCGACGTTTGCAATTTCTCACCTCGTGTCTACGAGACGGAGATATAGTGACCGTGACATTTGGTGGCTAGAGAAGCGCAAAGCCCCAGTGTTGCTGCGCCTGTGAAAGCGCTTCCAAGGAAGGGTGCTGGCTAGCAACAGCTTTCAGTGCTGGCACTTTTCATCTCTGAGCAATTGCTCGACGTTTGCAATTTCTCAGCTCGTGTCTACGAGACGGAAAGAGAAGAACCGTGACGTTTGGTGGCTAGAGAAGCGCAAAGCCCCAGTGTTGCTGCGCCTGTGAAAGCGCTTCCAAGGAAGGGTGCTGGCTAGCAACAGCTTTCAGTGCTGGCACTTTTCATCTCTGAGCAATTGCTCGACGTTTGCAATTTCTCACCTGAGCTCTCTTTAGAGTGCGCGAGAGGATGAGCAGAAGATTAAGTGGCTAGAGAAGCCCAGAGCCCCAGTGTTCTTAGGCCTACAAAAGCGCTTCCAAGGAAGGGTGCTGGCTAGCAACAGCTTTCAGTGCTGGCACTTTTCATCTCTGAGCAATTGCTCGACGTTTGCAATTTCTCAGCTCGTGTCTACGAGACGGAAAGTGAAGGACCGTGACGTTTGGTGGCTAGAGAAGCGCAAAGCCCCAGTGTTGCTGCGCCTGTGAAAGCGCTTCCAAGGAAGGGTGCTGGCTAGCAACAGCTTTCAGTGCTGGCACTTTTCATCTCTGAGCAATTGCTCCACGTTTGCAATTTCTCACCTGAGCTCTCTTTAGAGTGCGCGAGAGGATGAGCAGAAGATTAGGTGGCTAGAGAAGCCCAGAGCCCCAGTGTTCTTAGGCCTACAAAAGCGCTTCCAAGGAAGGGTGCTGGCTAGCAACAGCTTTCAGTGCTGGCACTTTTCCTCTCTGAGCAATTGCTCGACGTTTGCAATTTCTCAGCTCGTGTCTACGAGACGGAAAGAGAATGACAGTGACGTTTGGTGGCTAGAGAAGCGCAAAGCCCCAGTGTTGCTGCGCCTGTGAAAGCGCTTCCAAGGAAGGGGGCTGGCTAGCAACAGCTTTCAGTGCTGGCACTTTTCATCTCTGAGCAATTGCTCGACGTTTGCAATTTCTCACCTGAGCTCTCTTTAGAGTGCGCGAGAGGATGAGCAGAAGATTAGGTGGCTAGAGAAGCCCAGAGCCCCAGTGTTCTTAGGCCTACAAAAGCGCTTCCAAGGAAGGGGGCTGGCTAGCAACAGCTTTCAGTGCTGGCACTTTTCATCTCTGAGCAATTGCTCGACGTTTGCAATTTCTCAGCTCGTGTCTACGAGACGGAAAGAGAAGAACCGTGACGTTTGGTGGCTAGAGAAGCGCAAAGCCCCAGTGTTGCTGCACCTGTGAAAGCGCTTCCAAGGAAGGGTGCTGGCTAGCAACAGCTTTCAGTGCTGGCACTTTTCATCTCTGAGCAATTGCTCGACGTTTGCAATTTCTCACCTGAGCTCTCTTTAGAGTGCACGAGAGGATGAGCAGAAGATTAAGTGGCTAGAGAAGCCCAGAGCCCCAGTGTTCTTAGGCCTACAAAAGCGCTTCCAAGGAAGGGTGCTGGCTAGCAAGAGCTTTCAGTGCTGGCACTTTTCATCTCTGAGCAATTGCTCGACGTTTGCAATTTCTCAGCTCGTGTCTACGAGACGGAAAGTGAAGGACCGTGACGTTTGGTGGCTAGAGAAGCGCAAAGCCCCAGTGTTGCTGCGCCTGTGAAAGCGCTTCCAAGGAAGGGTGCTGGCTAGCAACAGCTTTCAGTGCTGGCACTTTTCATCTCTGAGCAATTGCTCGACGTTTGCAATTTCTCACCTGAGCTCTCTTTAGAGTGCGCGAGAGGATGAGCAGAAGATTAGGTGGCTAGAGAAGCCCAGAGCCCCAGTGTTCTTAGGCCTACAAAAGCGCTTCCAAGGAAGCGTGCTGGCTAGCAACAGCTTTCAGTGCTGGCACTTTTCATCTCTGAGCAATTGCTCGACGTTTGCAATTTCTCAGCTCGTGTCTACGAGACGGAGAGATAGTGACCGTGACGTTTGGTGCCTAGAGAAGCGCAAAGCCCCAGTGTTACTGCGCCTGTGAAAGCGCTTCCAAGGAAGGGTGCTGGCTAGCAACAGCTTTCAGTGCTGGCACTTTTCATCTCTGAGCAATTGCTCGACATTTGCAATTTCTCACCTGAGCTCTCTTTAGAGTGCGCGAGAGGATGAGCAGAAGATTAGGTGGCTAGAGAAGCCCAGAGCCCCAGTGTTCTTAGGCCTACAAAAGCGCTTCCAAGGAAGGGTGCTGGCTAGCAACAGCTTTCAGTGCTGGCACTTTTCATCTCTGAGCAATTGCTCGACGTTTGCAATTTCTCAGCTCGTGTCTACGAGACGGAAAGAGAAGGACCGTGATGTTTGGTGGGTAGAGAAGCGCAAAGCCCCAGTGTTGCTGCGCCTGTGAAAGCGCTTCCAAGGAAGGGTGCTGGCTAGCAACAGCTTTCAGTGCTGGCACTTTTCATCTCTGAGCAATTGCTCGACGTTTGCAATTTCTCAGCTCGTGTCTAGGAGACGGAAAGAGAATGACCGTGACGTTTGGTGGCTAGAGAAGCGCAAAGCCCCAGTGTTGCTGCGCCTGTGAAAGCGCTTCCAAGGAAGGGTGCTGGCTAGCAACAGCTTTCAGTGCTGGCACTTTTCATCTCTGAGCAATTGCTCGACGTTTGCAATTTCTCAGCTCGTGTCTACGAGACGGAAAGAGAATGACCGTGACGTTTGGTGGCTAGAGAAGCGCAAAGCCCCAGTGTTACTGCGCCTGTGAAAGCGCTTCCAAGGAAGGGTGCTGGCTAGCAACAGCTTTCAGTGCTGGCACTTTTCATCTCTGAGCAATTGCTCGACGTTTGCAATTTCTCACCTCGTGTCTACGAGACGGAGAGATAGTGACCGTGATGTCTGGTGGCTAGAGAAGCGCAAAGCCCCAGTGTTACTGCGCCTGTGAAAGCGCTTCCAAGGAAGGGGGCTGGCTAGCAAGAGCTTTCAGTGCTGGCACTTTTCCTCTCTGAGCAATTGCTCGACGTTTGCAATTTCTCAGCTCGTGTCTACGAGACGGAAAGAGAAGGACCGTGACGTTTGGTGGCTAGAGAAGCGCAAAGCCCCAGTGTTGCTGCGCCTGTGAAAGCGCTTCCAAGGAAGGGTGCTGGCTAGCAAGAGCTTTCAGTGCTGGCACTTTTCATCTCTGAGCAATTGCTCGACGTTTGCAATTTCTCACCTGAGCTCTCTTTAGAGTGCGCGAGAGGATGAGCAGAAGATTAAGTGGCTAGAGAAGCCCAGAGCCCCAGTGTTCTTAGGCCTACAAAAGCGCTTCCAAGGAAGGGTGCTGGCTAGCAACAGCTTTCAGTGCTGGCACTTTTCATCTCTGAGCAATTGCTCGACGTTTGCAATTTCTCAGCTCGTGTCTGCGAGACGGAAAGAGAAGGACCGTGACGTTTGGTGGCTAGAGAAGCGCAAAGCCCCAGTGTTGCTGCGCCTGTGAAAGTGCTTCCAAGGAAGGGTGCTGGCTAGCAACAGCTTTCAGTGCTGGCACTTTTCATCTCTGAGCAATTGCTCGACGTTTGCCATTTCTCAGCTCGTGTCTACGAGACGGAAAGAGAATGACAGTGACGTTTGGTGGCTAGAGAAGCGCAAAGCCCCAGTGTTACTGCGCCTGTGAAAGCGCTTCCAAGGAAGGGGGCTGGCTAGCAACAGCTTTCAGTGCTGGCACTTTTCATCTCTGAGCAATTGCTCGACGTTTGCAATTTCTCCCCTGAGCTCTCTTTAGAGTGCGCGAGAGGATGAGCAGAAGATGAGGTGGCTAGAGAAGCCCAGAGCCCCAGTGTTCTTAGGCCTACAAAAGCGCTTCCAAGGAAGGGTGCTGGCTAGCAACAGCTTTCAGTGCTGGCACTTTTCCTCTCTGAGCAATTGCTCGACGTTTGCAATTTCTCAGCTCTTGTCTACGAGACGGAAAGAGAATGACAGTGACGTTTGGTGGCTAGAGAAGCGCAAAGCCCCAATGTTACTGCGCCTGTGAAAGCGCTTCCAAGGAAGGGTGCTGGCTAGCAACAGCTTTCAGTGCTGGCACTTTTCCTCTCTGAGCAATTGCTCGACGTTTGCAATTTCTCAGCTCGTGTCTACGAGACAGAGAGATAGTGACCGTGACGATTGGTGGGTAGAGAAGCGCAAAGCCCCAGTGTTACTGCGCCTGTGAAAGCGCTTCCAAGGAAGGGTGCTGGCTAGCAACAGCTTTCAGTGCTGGCACTTTTCATCTCTGAGCAATTGCTGGACGTTTGCATTTTCTCACCTGAGCTCTCTTTAGAGTGCGCGAGAGGATGAGCAGAAGATTAAGTGGCTAGAGAAGCCCAGAGCCCCAGTGTTCTTAGGCCTACAAAAGCGCTTCCAAGGAAGGGTGCTGCCTAGCAACAGCTTTCAGTGCTGGCACTTTTCATCTCTGAGCAATTGCTCGACGTTTGCAATTTCTCAGCTCGTGTCTACGAGACGGAAAGAGAAGGACAGTGACGTTTGGTGGCTAGAGAAGCGCAAAGCCCCAGTGTTACTGCGCCTGTGAAAGCGCTTCCAAGGAAGGGTGCTGGCTAGCAACAGCTTTCAGTGCTGGCACTTTTCGTCTCTGAGCAATTGCTCGACGTTTGCAATTTCTCAGCTCGTGTCTACGAGACGGAAAGAGAATGACAGTGACGTTTGGTGGCTAGAGAAGCGCAAAGCCCCAGTGTTACTGCGCCTGTGAAAGCGCTTCCAAGGAAGGGTGCTGGCTAGCAACAGCTTTCAGTGCTGGCACTTTTCATCTCTGAGCAATTGCTCGACGTTTGCAATTTCTCAGCTCGTATCTACGAGATGGAGAGATAGTGACCGTGACGATTGGTGGCTAGAGAAGCGCAAAGCCCCAGTGTTGCTGCACCTGTGAAAGCGCTTCCAAGGAAGGGTGCTGGCTAGCAACAGCTTTCAGTGCTGGCACTTTTCATCTCTGAGCAATTGCTCGACGTTTGCAATTTCTCAGCTCGTGTCTACGAGACGGAAAGAGAATGACCGTGACGTTTGGTGGCTAGAGAAGCGCAAAGCCCCAGTGTTACTGCGCCTGTGAAAGCGCTTCCAAGGAAGGGTGCTGGCTAGCAACAGCTTTCAGTGCTGGCACTTTTCATCTCTGAGCAATTGCTCGATGTTTGCAATTTCTCAGCTCGTGTCTACGAGACGGAGAGATAGTGACCGTGACGATTGGTGGCTAGAGAAGTGCAAAGCCCCAGTGTTACTGCGCCTGTGAAAGCGCTTCCAAGGAAGGGTGCTGGCTAGCAAGAGCTTTCAGTGCTGGCACTTTTCATCTCTGAGCAATTGCTCGACGTTTGCAATTTCTCACCTGAGCTCTCTTTAGAGTGCGCGAGAGGATGAGCAGAAGATTAAGTGGCTAGAGAAGCCCAGAGCCCCAGTGTTCTTAGGCCTACAAAAGCGCTTCCAAGGAAGGGTGCTGGCTAGCAACAGCTTTCAGTGCTGGCACTTTTCATCTCTGAGCAATTGCTCGACGTTTGCAATTTCTCAGCTCGTGTCTACGAGACAGACAGAGAAGGACCGTGACGTTTGGTGGCTAGAGAAGCGCAAAGCCCCAGTGTTGCTGCGCCTGTGAAAGCGCTTCCAAGGAAGGGTGCTGGCTAGCAACAGCTTTCAGTGCTGGCACTTTTCATCTCTGAGCAATTGCTCGACGTTTGCAATTTCTCAGCTCGTGTCTACGAGACGGAAAGAGAAGGACCGTGACGTTTGGTGGCTAGAGAAGCGCAAAGCCCCAGTGTTACTGCGCCTGTGAAAGCGCTTCCAAGGAAGGGTGCTGGCTAGCAACAGCTTTCAGTGCTGGCACTTTTCATCTCTGAGCAATTGCTCGACGTTTGCAATTTCTCACCTCGTGTCTACGAGACGGAGAGATAGTGACCGTGATGTCTGGTGGCTAGAGAAGCGCAAAGCCCCAGTGTTGCTGCACCTGTGAAAGCGCTTCCAAGGAAGGGTGCTGGCTAGCAACAGCTTTCAGTGCTGGCACTTTTCCTCTCTGAGCAATTGCTCGACGTTTGCAATTTCTCAGCTCGTGTCTACGAGACGGAAAGAGAAGGACCGTGACGTTTGGTGCCTAGAGAAGCGCAAAGCCCCAGTGTTGCTGCGCCTGTGAAAGCGCTTCCAAGGAAGGGTGCTGGCTAGCAAGAGCTTTCAGTGCTGGCACTTTTCATCTCTGAGCAATTGCTCGACGTTTGCAATTTCTCAGCTCGTGTCTACGAGACGGAAAGAGAAGGACCGTGACGTTTGGTGGCTAGAGAAGCGCAAAGCCCCAGTGTTGCTGCGCCTGTGAAAGCGCTTCCAAGGAAGGGGGCTGGCTAGCAACAGCTTTCAGTGCTGGCACTTTTCATCTCTGAGCAATTGCTCGACGTTTGCAATTTCTCAGCTCGTGTCTACGAGACGGAAAGAGAAGGACCGTGACGTTTGGTGCGTACAGAAGGGCAAAGCCCCAGTGTTACTGCGCCTGTGAAAGCGCTTCCAAGGAAGGGTGCTGGCTAGCAACAGCTTTCAGTGCTGGCACTTTTCATCTCTGAGCAATTGCTCGACGTTTGCAATTTCTCAGCTCGTGTCTACGAGACGGAGAGATAGTGACCGTGACGATTGGTGGCTAGAGAAGCGCAAAGCCCCAGTGTTGCTGCGCCTGTGAAAGCGCTTCCAAGGAAGGGTGCTGGCTAGCAACAGCTTTCAGTGCTGGCACTTTTCATCTCTGAGCAATTGCTCGACGTTTGCAATTTCTCAGCTCGTGTCTACGAGACGGAAAGAGAATGACCGTGACGTTTGGTGGCTAGAGAAGCGCAAAGCCCCAGTGTTACTGCGCCTGTGAAAGCGCTTCCAAGGAAGGGTGCTGGCTAGCAACAGCTTTCAGTGCTGGCACTTTTCATCTCTGAGCAATTGCTCGACGTTTGCAATTTCTCAGCTCGTGTCTACGAGACGGAGAGATAGTGACCGTGACGTTTGGTGGCTAGAGAAGCGCAAAGCCCCAGTTTTACTGCGCCTGTGAAAGCGCTTCCAAGGAAGGGTGCTGGCTAGCAAGAGCTTTCAGTGCTGGCACTTTTCATCTCTGAGCAATTGCTCGACGTTTGCAATTTCTCACCTGAGCTCTCTTTAGAGTGCACGAGAGGATGAGCAGAAGATTAAGTGGCTAGAGAAGCCCAGAGCCCCAGTGTTCTTAGGCCTACAAAAGCGCTTCCAAGGAAGGGTGCTGGCTAGCAACAGCTTTCAGTGCTGGCACTTTTCATCTCTGAGCAATTGCTCGACATTTGCAATTTCTCAGCTCGTGTCTACGAGACGGAAAGTGAAGGACCGTGTCGTTTGGTGGCTAGAGAAGCGCAAAGCCCCAGTGTTGCTGCGCCTGTGAAAGCGCTTCCAAGGAAGGGTGCTGGCTAGCAACAGCTTTCAGTGCTGGCACTTTTCATCTCTGAGCAATTGCTCGACGTTTGCAATTTCTCACCTGAGCTCTCTTTAGAGTGCGCGAGAGGATGAGCCGAAGATTAGGTGGCTAGAGAAGCCCAGAGCCCCAGTGTTCTTAGGCCTACAAAAGCGCTTCCAAGGAAGGGTGCTGGCTAGCAACAGCTTTCAGTGCTGGCACTTTTCATCTCTGAGCAATTGCTCGACGTTTGCAATTTCTCAGCTCGTGTCTACGAGACGGAAAGAGAAGGACCGTGATGTTTGTTGGCTAGAGAAGCGCAAAGCCCCAGTGTTGCTGCGCCTGTGAAAGCGCTTCCAAGGAAGGGTGCTGGCTAGCAACAGCTTTCAGTGCTGGCACTTTTCATCTCTGAGCAATTGCTCGACGTTTGCAATTTCTCAGCTCGTGTCTACGAGACGGAAAGAGAATGACAGTGACGTTTGGTGGGTAGAGAAGCGCAAAGCCCCAGTGTTGCTGCGCCTGTGAAAGCGCTTCCAAGGAAGGGTGCTGGCTAGCAACAGCTTTCAGTGCTGGCACTTTTCATCTCTGAGCAATTGCTCGACGTTTGCAATTTCTCAGCTCGTGTCTACGAGACGGAAAGAGAAGGACCGTGACGTTTGGTGGGTAGAGAAGCGCAAAGCCCCAGTGTTACTGCGCCTGTGAAAGCGCTTCCAAGGAAGGGTGCTGGCTAGCAACAGCTTTCAGTGCTGGCACTTTTCATCTCTGAGCAATTGCTCGACGTTTGCAATTTCTCAGCTCGTGTCTACGAGACGGAGAGATAGTGACCGTGACGTTTGGTGGCTAGAGAAGCGCAAAGCCCCAGTTTTACTGCGCCTGTGAAAGCGCTTCCAAGGAAGGGTGCTGGCTAGCAAGAGCTTTCAGTGCTGGCACTTTTCATCTCTGAGCAATTGCTCGACGTTTGCAATTTCTCAGCTCGTGTCTACGAGACGGAGAGATAGTGACCGTGACATTTGGTGGCTAGAGAAGCGCAAAGCCCCAGTGTTACTGCGCCTGTGAAAGCGCTTCCAAGGAAGGGTGCTGGCTAGCAACAGCTTTCAGTGCTGGCACTTTTCATCTCTGAGCAATTGCTCGACGTTTGCAATTTCTCCCCTGAGCTCTCTTTAAAGTGCGCGAGAGGATGAGCAGAAGATTAGGTGGCTAAAGAAGCCTAGAGCCCCAGTGTTTTTAGGTCTACAAAAGCGCTTCCAAGGAAGGGTGCTGGCTAGCAACAGCTTTCAGTGCTGGCACTTTTCATCTCTGAGCAATTGCTCGACGTTTGCAATTTCTCACCTGAGCTCTCTTTAGAGTGCGCGAGAGGATGAGCAGAAGATTAGGTGGCTAGAGAAGTCCAGAGCCCCAGTGTGCTTAGGCCTACAAAAGCGCTTCCAAGGAAGGGGGCTGGCTAGCAACAGCTTTCAGTGCTGGCACTTTTCATCTCTGAGCAATTGCTCGACATTTGCAATTTCTCAGCTCGTGCCTACGAGACGGAAAGAGAAGGACCGTGATGTTTGGTGGCTAGAGAAGCGCAAAGCCCCAGTGTTGCTGCGCCTGTGAAAGCGCTTCCAAGGAAGGGTGCTGGCTAGTAACAGCTTTCAGTGCTGGCACTTTTCATCTCTGAGCAATTGCTCGACGTTTGCAATTTCTCACCTGAGCTCTCTTTAGAGTGCGCGAGAGGATGAGCAGAAGATTAAGTGGCTAGAGAAGCCCAGAGCCCCAGTGTTCTTAGGCCTACAAAAGCACTTCCAAGGAAGGGTGCTGGCTAGCAACAGCTTTCAGTGCTGGCACTTTTCATCTCTGAGCAATTGCTCGACGTTTGCAATTTCTCAGCTCGTGTCTACGAGACGGAAAGAGAAGGACCGTGACGTTTGGTGGCTAGAGAAGCGCAAAGCCCCAGTGTTGCTGCGCCTGTGAAAGCGCTTCCAAGGAAGGGTGCTGGCTAGCAACAGCTTTCAGTGCTGGCACTTTTCGTCTCTGAGCAATTGCTCGACGTTTGCAATTTCTCACCTCGTGTCTACGAGACGGAGAGATAGTGACCGTGACATTTGGTGGCTAGAGAAGCGCAAAGCCCCAGTGTTGCTGCGCCTGTGAAAGCGCTTCCAAGGAAGGGTGCTGGCTAGCAACAGCTTTCAGTGCTGGCACTTTTCATCTCTGAGCAATTGCTCGACGTTTGCAATTTCTCAGCTCGTGTCTACGAGACGGAGAGATAGTGACCGTGACGTTTGGTGCCTAGAGAAGCGCAAAGCCCCAGTGTTACTGCGCCTGTGAAAGCGCTTCCAAGGAAGGGTGCTGGCTAGCAACAGCTTTCAGTGCTGGCACTTTTCATCTCTGAGCAATTGCTCGACGTTTGCAATTTCTCACCTGAGCTCTCTTTAGAGTGCGCGAGAGGATGAGCAGAAGATTAGGTGGCTACAGAAGCGCAAAGCCCCAGTGTTCTTAGGCCTACAAAAGCGCTTCCAAGGAAGGGTGCTGGCTAGCAACAGCTTTCAGTGCTGGCACTTTTCATCTCTGAGCAATTGCTCGACGTTTGCAATTTCTCAGCTCGTGTCTACGAGACGGAAAGAGAAGGACCGTGACGTTTGGTGGCTAGAGAAGCGCAAAGCCCCAGTGTTGCTGCGCCTGTGAAAGCGCTTCCAAGGAAGGGTGCTGGCTAGCAACAGCTTTCAGTGCTGGCACTTTTCGTCTCTGAGCAATTGCTCGACGTTTGCAATTTCTCAGCTCGTGTCTACGAGACGGAAAGAGAAGGACCGTGACGTTTGGTGGCTAGAGAAGCGCAAAGCCCCAGTGTTACTGCGCCTGTGAAAGCGCTTCCAAGGAAGGGTGCTGGCTAGCAAGAGCTTTCAGTGCTGGCACTTTTCATCTCTGAGCAATTGCTCGACGTTTGCAATTTCTCAGCTCGTGTCTACGAGACGGAGAGATAGTGACCGTGACGATTGGTGGCTAGAGAAGCGCAAAGCCCCAGTGTTGCTGCGCCTGTGAAAGCGCTTCCAAGGAAGGGTGCTGGCTAGCAACAGCTTTCAGTGCTGGCACTTTTCATCTCTGAGCAATTGCTCGACGTTTGCAATTTCTCACCTCGTGTCTACGAGACGGAAAGAGAAGGACCGTGACGTTTGGTGGCTAGAGAAGCGCAAAGCCCCAGTGTTACTGCGCCTGTGAAAGCGCTTCCAAGGAAGGGGGCTGGCTAGCAACAGCTTTCAGTGCTGGCACTTTTCATCTCTGAGCAATTGCTCGACGTTTGCAATTTCTCACCTCGTGTCTACGAGACGGAGAGATAGTGACCGTGACGTTTGGTGGCTAGAGAAGCGCAAAGCCCCAGTGTTACTGCGCCTGTGAAAGCGCTTCCAAGGAAGGGTGCTGGCTAGCAACAGCTTTCAGTGCTGGCACTTTTCATCTCTGAGCAATTGCTCGACGTTTGCAATTTCTCACCTGAGCTCTCTTTAGAGTGCGCGAGAGGATGAGCAGAAGATTAAGTGGCTAGAGAAGCCCAGAGCCCCAGTGTGCTTAGGCCTACAAAAGCGCTTCCAAGGAAGGGTGCTGGCTAGCAACAGCTTTCAGTGCTGGCACTTTTCATCTCTGAGCAATTGCTTGACGTTTGCAATTTCTCAGCTCGTGTCTACGAGACAGAGAGATAGTGACCGTGACGATTGGTGGCTAGAGAAGCGCAAAGCCCCAGTGTTGCTGCGCCTGTGAAAGCGCTTCCAAGGAAGGGTGCTGGCTAGCAACAGCTTTCAGTGCTGGCACTTTTCATCTCTGAGCAATTGCTCGACGTTTGCAATTTCTCAGCTCGTGTCTACGAGACGGAAAGAGAAGGACCGTGACGTTTGGTGGCTAGAGAAGCGCAAAGCCCCAGTGTTACTGCGCCTGTGAAAGCGCTTCCAAGGAAGGGTGCTGGCTAGCAACAGCTTTCAGTGCTGGCACTTTTCATCTCTGAGCAATTGCTCGACGTTTGCAATTTCTCACCTCGTGTCTACGAGACGGAGATATAGTGACCGTGACATTTGGTGGCTAGAGAAGCGCAAAGCCCCAGTGTTACTGCGCCTGTGAAAGCGCTTCCAAGGAAGGGGGCTGGCTAGCAACAGCTTTCGGTGCTGGCACTTTTCATCTCTGAGCAATTGCTCGACGTTTGCAATTTCTCAGCTCGTGTCTACGAGACGGAAAGAGAATGACCGTGACGTTTGGTGGCTAGAGAAGCGCAAAGCCCCAGTGTTGCTGCGCCTGTGAAAGCGCTTCCAAGGAAGGGTGCTGGCTAGCAACAGCTTTCAGTGCTGGCACTTTTCCTCTCTGAGCAATTGCTCGACGTTTGCAATTTCTCACCTGAGCTCTCTTTAGAGTGCGCGAGAGGATGAGCAGAAGATTAGGTGGCTAGAGAAGCCCAGAGCCCCAGTGTTCTTAGGCCTACAAAAGCGCTTCCAAGGAAGGGTGCTGGCTAGCAACAGCTTTCAGTGCTGGCACTTTTCATCTCTGAGCAATTGCTCCACGTTTGCAATTTCTCAGCTCGTGTCTACGAGACGGAAAGAGAATGACAGTGACGTTTGGTGGCTAGAGAAGCGCAAAGCCCCAGTGTTGCTGCGCCTGTGAAAGCGCTTCCAAGGAAGGGTGCTGGCTAGCAACAGCTTTCAGTGCTGGCACTTTTCATCTCTGAGCAATTGCTCGACGTTTGCAATTTCTCACCTGAGCTCTCTTTAGAGTGCGCGAGAGGATGAGCAGAAGATTAAGTGGCTAGAGAAGCCCAGAGCCCCAGTGTTCTTAGGCCTACAAAAGCGCTTCCAAGGAAGGGTGCTGGCTAGCAACAGCTTTCAGTGCTGGCACTTTTCATCTCTGAGCAATTGCTCGACGTTTGCAATTTCTCAGCTCGTGTCTATGAGACGGAAAGTGAAGGACCGTGACGTTTGGTGGGTAGAGAAGCGCAAAGCCCCAGTGTTGCTGCGCCCGGGAAAGCGCTTCCAAGGAAGGGTGCTGGCTAGCAACAGCTTTCAGTGCTGGCACTTTTCATCTCTGAGCAATTGCTCGACGTTTGCAATTTCTCACCTGAGCTCTCTTTAGAGTGCGCGAGAGGATGAGCAGAAGATTAGGTGGCTAGAGAAGCCCAGAGCCCCAGTGTTCTTAGGCCTACAAAAGCGCTTCCAAGGAAGGGGGCTGGCTAGCAACAGCTTTCAGTGCTGGCACTTTTCATCTCTGAGCAATTGCTCGACGTTTGCAATTTCTCACCTCGTGTCTACGAGACGGAAAGAGAAGGACCGTGACGTTTGGTGGGTAGAGAAGCGCAAAGCCCCAGTGTTGCTGCGCCTGTGAAAGCGCTTCCAAGGAAGGGTGCTGGCTAGCAACAGCTTTCAGTGCTGGCACTTTTCATCTCTGAGCAATTGCTCGACGTTTGCAATTTCTCACCTGAGCTCTCTTTAGAGTGCGCGAGAGGATGAGCAGAAGATTAGGTGGCTAGAGAAGCCCAGAGCCCCAGTGTTCTTAGGCCTACAAAAGCGCTTCCAAGGAAGGGTGCTGGCTAGCAACAGCTTTCAGTGCTGGCACTTTTCATCTCTGAGCAATTGCTCCACGTTTGCAATTTCTCAGCTCGTGTCTACGAGACGGAAAGAGAATGACAGTGACGTTTGGTGGCTAGAGAAGCGCAAAGCCCCAGTGTTGCTGCGCCTGTGAAAGCGCTTCCAAGGAAGGGTGCTGGCTAGCAACAGCTTTCAGTGCTGGCACTTTTCATCTCTGAGCAATTGCTCGACGTTTGCAATTTCTCACCTGAGCTCTCTTTAGAGTGCGCGAGAGGATGAGCAGAAGATTAGGTGGCTAAAGAAGCCCAGAGCCCCAGTGTTCTTAGGCCTACAGAAGCGCTTCCAAGGAAGGGTGCTGGCTAGCAACAGCTTTCAGTGCTGGCACTTTTCATCTCTGAGCAATTGCTGGACGTTTGCAATTTCTCAGCTCGTGTCTACGAGACGGAAAGAGAAGGACCGTGATGTTTGGTGGCTAGAGAAGCGCAAAGCCCCAGTGTTGCTGCGCCTGTGAAAGCGCTTCCAAGGAAGGGGGCTGGCTAGCAACAGCTTTCAGTGCTGGCACTTTTCATCTCTGAGCAATTGCTCGACGTTTGCAATTTCTCACCTGAGCTCTCTTTAGAGTGTGCGAGAAGATGAGCAGAAGATTAGGTGTCTAAAGAAGCCCAGAGCCCCAGTGTGCTTAGGCCTACAAAAGCGCTTCCAAGGAAGGGTGCTGCCTAGCAACAGCTTTCAGTGCTGGCACTTTTCATCTCTGAGCAATTGCTCGACGTTTGCAATTTCTCAGCTCGTGTCTACGAGACGGAAAGAGAAGGACCGTGACGTTTGGTGGCTAGAGAAGCGCAAAGCCCCAGTGTTGCTGCGCCTGTGAAAGCGCTTCCAAGGAAGGGTGCTGGCTAGCAACAGCTTTCAGTGCTGGCACTTTTCATCTCTGAGCAATTGCTCGACGTTTGCAATTTCTCAGCTCGTGTCTACGAGACGGAAAGAGAAGGACCGTGACGTTTGGTGGCTAGAGAAGCGCAAAGCCCCAGTGTTACTGCGCCTGTGAAAGCGCTTCCAAGGAAGGGGGCTGGCTAGCAACAGCTTTCAGTGCTGGCACTTTTCCTCTCTGAGCAATTGCTCGACGTTTGCAATTTCTCCCCTGAGCTCTCTTTAGAGTGCGCGAGAGGATGAGCAGAAGATTAGGTGGCTAGAGAAGCAGAGAGCCCCAGTGTTCTTAGGCCTACAAAAGCGCTTCCAAGGAAGGGTGCTGGCTAGCAACAGCTTTCAGTGCTGGCACTTTTCATCTCTGAGCAATTGCTCGACGTTTGCAATTTCTCAGCTCGTGTCTACGAGACGGAAAGAGAATGTCCGTGACGCTTGGTGGCTAGAGAAGCGCAAAGCCCCAGTGTTGCTGCGCCTGTGAAAGCGCTTCCAAGGAAGGGTGCTGGCTAGCAACAGCTTTCAGTGCTGGCACTTTTCATCTCTGAGCAATTGCTCGACGTTTGCAATTTCTCACCTGAGCTCTCTTTAGAGTGCGCGAGAGGATGAGCAGAAGATTAGGTGGCTAGAGAAGCCCAGAGCCCCAGTGTTCTTAGGCCTACAAAAGCGCTTCCAAGGAAGGGTGCTGGCTAGCAACAGCTTTCAGTGCTGGCACTTTTCATCTCTGAGCAATTGCTCGACGTTTGCAATTTCTCAGCTCGTGTCTAGGAGACGGAAAGAGAAGGACCGTGATGTTTGGTGGGTAGAGAAGCGCAAAGCCCCAGTGTTGCTGCGCCTGTGAAAGCGCTTCCAAGGAAGGGTGCTGGCTAGCAACAGCTTTCAGTGCTGGCACTTTTCATCTCTGAGCAATTGCTCGACGTTTGCAATTTCTCAACTCTTGTCTACGAGACGGAAAGAGAATGACAGTGACGATTGGTGGGTAGAGAAGCGCAAAGCCCCAGTGTTGCTGCGCCTGTGAAAGCGCTTCCAAGGAAGGGTGCTGGCTAGCAACAGCTTTCAGTGCTGGCACTTTTCATCTCTGAGCAATTGCTCGACGTTTGCAATTTCTCAGCTCGTGTCTACGAGAC
Organism: Sarcoramphus papa; assembly: GCA_037962945.1. Taxonomy (NCBI): domain Eukaryota; kingdom Metazoa; phylum Chordata; class Aves; order Accipitriformes; family Cathartidae; genus Sarcoramphus; species Sarcoramphus papa. The sequence continues at coordinate 14,458,053 of CM075595.1, read as the reverse complement.
GGAAAGAGAAGGACCGTGACGTTTGGTGGCTATAGAAGCACAAAGCCCCAGTGTTGCTGTGCCTGTGAAAGCGCTTCCAAGGAAGGGTGCTGGCTAGCAACAGCTTTCAGTGCTGGCACTTTTCATCTCTGAGCAATTGCTCGACGTTTGCAATTTCTCACCTCGTGTCTACGAGACGGAGAGATAGTGACCGTGACGTTTGGTGGCTAGAGAAGCGCAAAGCCCCAGTGTTACTGCGCCTGTGAAAACGCTTCCAAGGAAGGGGGCTGGCTAGCAACAGCTTTCAGTGCTGGCACTTTTCATCTCTGAGCAATTGCTCGACGTTTGCAATTTCTCAGCTCGTGTCTACGAGACGGAGAGATAGTGACCGTGACGTTTGGTGGCTAGAGAAGCGCAAAGCCCCAGTGTTGCTGCGCCTGTGAAAGCGCTTCCAAGGAAGGGGGCTGGCTAGCAACAGCTTTCAGTGCTGGCACTTTTCATCTCTGAGCAATTGCTCGACGTTTGCAATTTCTCCCCTGAGCTCTCTTTAGAGTGCGCGAGAGGATGAGCAGAAGATTAGGTGGCTAGAGAAGCCCAGAGCCCCAGTGTTCTTAGGCCTACAGAAGCGCTTCCAAGGAAGGGTGCTGGCTAGCAACAGCTTTCAGTGCTGGCACTTTTCATCTCTGAGCAATTGCTCGACGTTTGCAATTTCTCACCTGAGCTCTCTTTAGAGTGTGCGAGAGGATGAGCAGAAGATTAGGTGTCTAAAGAAGCCCAGAGCCCCAGTGTTCTTAGGCCTACAAAAGCGCTTCCAAGGAAGGGTGCTGGCTAGCAACAGCTTTCAGTGCTGGCACTTTTCATCTCTGAGCAATTGCTCGACGTTTGCAATTTCTCAGCTCGTGTCTACGAGACGGAAAGAGAAGGACCGTGACGTTTGGTGGCTAGAGAAGCGCAAAGCCCCAGTGTTGCTGCGCCTGTGAAAGCGCTTCCAAGGAAGGGTGCTGGCTAGCAACAGCTTTCAGTGCTGGCACTTTTCATCTCTGAGCAATTGCTCGACGTTTGCAATTTCTCAGCTCGTGTCTACGAGACGGAAAGAGAAGGACCGTGACGTTTGGTGGGTAGAGAAGCGCAAAGCCCCAGTGTTACTGCGCCTGTGAAAGCGCTTCCAAGGAAGGGTGCTGGCTAGCAACAGCTTTCAGTGCTGGCACTTTTCCTCTCTGAGCAATTGCTCGACGTTTGCAATTTCTCCCCTGAGCTCTCTTTAGAGTGCGCGAGAGGATGAGCAGAAGATTAGGTGGCTAGAGAAGCCCAGAGCCCCAGTGTTCTTAGGCCTACAAAAGCGCTTCCAAGGAAGGGGGCTGGATAGCAACAGCTTTCAGTGCTGGCACTTTTCATCTCTGAGCAATTGCTCGACAATTGCAATTTCTCAGCTCGTGTCTACGAGACGGAAAGAGAATGACCGTGACGTTTGGTGGGTAGAGAAGCGCAAAGCCCCAGTGTTGCTGCGCCTGTGAAAGCGCTTCCAAGGAAGGGTGCTGGCTAGCAACAGCTTTCAGTGCTGGCACTTTTCATCTCTGAGCAATTGCTTGACGTTTGCAATTTCTCACCTGAGCTCTCTTTAGAGTGCGCGAGAGGATGAGCAGAAGATTAGGTGGCTAGAGAAGCCCAGAGCCCCAGTGTTCTTAGGCCTACAAAAGCACTTCCAAGGAAGGGTGCTGGCTAGCAACAGCTTTCAGTGCTGGCACTTTTCATCTCTGAGCAATTGCTCGACGTTTGCAATTTCTCAGCTCGTGTCTACGAGACGGAAAGAGAAGGACCGTGATGTTTGGTGGCTAGAGAAGCGCAAAGCCCCAGTGTTGCTGCGCCTGTGAAAGCGCTTCCAAGGAAGGGGGCTGGCTAGCAACAGCTTTCAGTGCTGGCACTTTTCATCTCTGAGCAATTGCTCGACATTTGCAATTTCTCACCTGAGCTCTCTTTAGAGTGCGCGAGAGGATGAGCAGAAGATTAGGTGGCTAAAGAAGCCCAGAGCCCCAGTGTTCTTAGGCCTACAGAAGCGCTTCCAAGGAAGGGGGCTGGCTAGCAACAGCTTTCAGTGCTGGCACTTTTCATCTCTGAGCAATTGCTCGACGTTTGCAATTTCTCACCTGAGCTCTCTTTAGAGTGTGCGAGAGGATGAGCAGAAGATTAGGTGTCTAAAGAAGCCCAGAGCCCCAGTGTTCTTAGGCCTACAAAAGCGCTTCCAAGGAAGGGTGCTGGCTAGCAACAGCTTTCAGTGCTGGCACTTTTCCTCTCTGAGCAATTGCTCGACGTTTGCAATTTCTCAGCTCGTGTCTACGAGACGGAAAGAGAATGACAGTGACGTTTGGTGGCTAGAGAAGCGCAAAGCCCCAGTGTTGCTGCGCCTGTGAAAGCGCTTCCAAGGAAGGGTGCTGGCTAGCAACAGCTTTCAGTGCTGGCACTTTTCATCTCTGAGCAATTGCTCGACGTTTGCAATTTCTCAGCTCGTGTCTACGAGACGGAAAGAGAAGGACCGTGACGTTTGGTGGCTAGAGAAGCGCAAAGCCCCAGTGTTACTGCGCCTGTGAAAGCGCTTCCAAGGAAGGGGGCTGGCTAGCAACAGCTTTCAGTGCTGGCACTTTTCCTCTCTGAGCAATTGCTCGACGTTTGCAATTTCTCACCTGAGCTCTCTTTAGAGTGCGCGAGAGGATGAGCAGAAGATTAGGTGGCTAGAGAAGCAGAGAGCCCCAGTGTTCTTAGGGCTACCAAAGCGCTTCCAAGGAAGGGTGCTGGCTAGCAACAGCTTTCAGTGCTGGCACTTTTCATCTCTGAGCAATTGCTCGACAATTGCAATTTCTCAGCTCGTGTCTACGAGACGGAAAGAGAATGTCCGTGACGTTTGGTGGCTAGAGAAGCGCAAAGCCCCAGTGTTGCTGCGCCTGTGAAAGCGCTTCCAAGGAAGGGTGCTGGCTAGCAAGAGCTTTCAGTGCTGGCACTTTTCATCTCTGAGCAATTGCTCGACGTTTGCAATTTCTCACCTCGTGTCTACGAGACGGAAAGAGAAGGACCGTGACGTTTGGTGGGTAGAGAAGCGCAAAGCCCCAGTGTTACTGCGCCTGTGAAAGCGCTTCCAAGGAAGGGTGCTGGCTAGCAACAGCTTTCAGTGCTGGCACTTTTCATCTCTGAGCAATTGCTCGACGTTTGCAATTTCTCACCTCGTGTCTACGAGACGGAGAGATAGTGACCGTGATGTTTGGTGGCTAGAGAAGCGCAAAGCCCCAGTGTTACTGCGCCTGTGAAAGCGCTTCCAAGGAAGGGGGCTGGCTAGCAACAGCTTTCAGTGCTGGCACTTTTCATCTCTGAGCAATTGCTCGACGTTTGCAATTTCTCAGCTCGTGTCTACGAGACGGAGAGATAGTGACCGTGACGTTTGGTGGCTAGAGAAGCGCAAAGCCCCAGTGTTGCTGCACCTGTGAAAGCGCTTCCAAGGAAGGGTGCTGGCTAGCAACAGCTTTCAGTGCTGGCACTTTTCATCTCTGAGCAATTGCTCGACGTTTGCAATTTCTCCCCTGAGCTCTCTTTAAAGTGCGCGAGAGGATGAGCAGAAGATTAGGTGGCTAAAGAAGCCTAGAGCCCCAGTGTTCTTAGGTCTACAAAAGCGCTTCCAAGGAAGGGGGCTGGCTAGCAACAGCTTTCAGTGCTGGCACTTTTCATCTCTGAGCAATTGCTCGACAATTGTAATTTCTCAGCTCGTGTCTACGAGACGGAAAGAGAAGGACCGTGACGTTTGGTGGCTAGAGAAGCGCAAAGCCCCAGTGTTGCTGCGCCTGTGAAAGCGCTTCCAAGGAAGGGTGCTGGCTAGCAACAGCTTTCAGTGCTGGCACTTTTCATCTCTGAGCAATTGCTCGACGTTTGCAATTTCTCACCTGAGCTCTCTTTAGAGTGCGCGAGAGGATGAGCAGAAGATTAGGTGGCTAGAGAAGCCCAGAGCCCCAGTGTGCTTAGGCCTACAAAAGCGCTTCCAAGGAAGGGTGCTGCCTAGCAACAGCTTTCAGTGCTGGCACTTTTCATCTCTGAGCAATTGCTGGACGTTTGCAATTTCTCAGCTCGTGTCTACAAGACGGAAAGAGAAGGACCGTGATGTTTGGTGGCTAGAGAAGCGCAAAGCCCCAGTGTTGCTGCGCCTGTGAAAGCGCTTCCAAGGAAGGGGGCTGGCTAGCAACAGCTTTCAGTGCTGGCACTTTTCATCTCTGAGCAATTGCTCAACGTTTGCAATTTCTCACCTGAGCTCTCTTTAGAGTGCGCGAGAGGATGAGCAGAAGATTAGGTGGCTAAAGAAGCCCAGAGCCCCAGTGTTCTTAGGCCTACAGAAGCGCTTCCAAGGAAGGGGGCTGGCTAGCAACAGCTTTCAGTGCTGGCACTTTTCATCTCTGAGCAATTGCTCGACGTTTGCAATTTCTCACCTGAGCTCTCTTTAGAGTGTGCGAGAGGATGAGCAGAAGATTAGGTGTTTAAAGAAGCCCAGAGCCCCAGTGTTCTTAGGCCTACAAAAGCGCTTCCAAAGAAGGGTGCTGGCTAGCAACAGCTTTCAGTGCTGGCACTTTTCATCTCTGAGCAATTGCTCGACGTTTGCAATTTCTCAGCTCGTGTCTACGAGACGGAAAGAGAAGGACCGTGACGTTTGGTGGCTAGAGAAGCGCAAAGCCCCAGTGTTGCTGCGCCTGTGAAAGCGCTTCCAAGGAAGGGGGCTGGCTAGCAACAGCTTTCAGTGCTGGCACTTTTCATCTCTGAGCAATTGCTCGACGTTTGCAATTTCTCAGCTCGTGTCTACGAGACGGAAAGAGAAGGACCGTGACGTTTGGTGGGTAGAGAAGCGCAAAGCCCCAGTGTTGCTGCGCCTGTGAAAGCGCTTCCAAGGAAGGGGGCTGGCTAGCAACAGCTTTCAGTGCTGGCACTTTTCCTCTCTGAGCAATTGCTCGACGTTTGCAATTTCTCAGCTCGTGTCTACGAGACAGAGAGATAGTGACCGTGACGATTGGTGGCTAGAGAAGCGCAAAGCCCCAGTGTTACTGCGCCTGTGAAAGCGCTTCCAAGGAAGGGTGCTGGCTAGCAACAGCTTTCAGTGCTGGCACTTTTCATCTCTGAGCAATTGCTCAACGTTTGCAATTTCTCAGCTCGTGTCTACGAGACGGAAAGAGAAGGACCGTGACGTTTGGTGGCTAGAGAAGCGCAAAGCCCCAGTGTTACTGCGCCTGTGAAAGCGCTTCCAAGGAAGGGTGCTGGCTAGCAAGAGCTTTCAGTGCTGGCACTTTTCATCTCTGAGCAATTGCTCGACGTTTGCAATTTCTCACCTGAGCTCTCTTTAGTGTGCGCTAGAGGATGAGCAGAAGATTAGGTGGCTAGAGAAGCCCAGAGCCCCAGTGTTCTTAGGCCTACAAAAGCGCTTCCAAGGAAGGGTGCTGGCTAGCAACAGCTTTCAGTGCTGGCACTTTTCATCTCTGAGCAATTGCTCGACGTTTGCAATTTCTCAGCTCGTGTCTACGAGACGGAAAGAGAAGGACCGTGACGTTTGGTGGCTAGAGAAGCGCAAAGCCCCAGTGTTACTGCGCCTGTGAAAGCGCTTCCAAGGAAGGGTGCTGGCTAGCAACAGCTTTCAGTGCTGGCACTTTTCATCTCTGAGCAATTGCTCAACGTTTGCAATTTCTCAGCTCGTGTCTACGAGACGGAGAGATAGTGACCGTGACATTTGGTGGCTAGAGAAGCGCAAAGCCCCAGTGTTACTGCGCCTGTGAAAGCGCTTCCAAGGAAGGGTGCTGGCTAGCAACAGCTTTCAGTGCTGGCAGTTTTCATCTCTGAGCAATTGCTCGACGTTTGCAATTTCTCAGCTCGTGTCTACGAGACGGAAAGAGAAGGACCGTGACGTTTGGTGGCTAGAGAAGCGCAAAGCCCCAGTGTTACTGCGCCTGTGAAAGCGCTTCCAAGGAAGGGGGCTGGCTAGCAACAGCTTTCAGTGCTGGCACTTTTCATCTCTGAGCAATTGCTCGACGTTTGCAATTTCTCAGCTCGTGTCTGCGAGACGGAGAGATAGTGACCGTGACGTTTGGTGGCTAGAGAAGCGCTAAGCCCCAGTGTTACTGCGCCTGTGAAAGCGCTTCCAAGGAAGGGTGCTGGCTAGCAACAGCTTTCAGTGCTGGCACTTTTCATCTCTGAGCGATTGCTCGACGTTTGCAATTTCTCCCCTGAGCTCTCTTTAGAGTGCGCGAGAGGATGAGCAGAAGATTAGGTGGCTAAAGAAGCCCAGAGCCCCAGTGTTCTTAGGCCTACAAAAGCGCTTCCAAGGAAGGGTGCTGGCTAGCAACAGCTTTCAGTGCTGGCACTTTTCATCTCTGAGCAATTGCTCGACGTTTGCAATTTCTCACCTGAGCTCTCTTTAGAGTGCGCGAGAGGATGAGCAGAAGATTAGGTGGCTAGAGAAGCCCAGAGCCCCAGTGTTCTTAGGCCTACAAAAGCGCTTCCAAGGAAGGGGGCTGGCTAGCAACAGCTTTCAGTGCTGGCACTTTTCATCTCTGAGCAATTGCTCGACGTTTGCAATTTCTCAGCTCGTGTCTACGAGACGGAAAGAGAAGGACCGTGACGTTTGGTGGCTAGAGAAGCGCAAAGCCCCAGTGTTGCTGTGCCTGTGAAAGCGCTTCCAAGGAAGGGGGCTGGCTAGCAACAGCTTTCAGTGCTGGCACTTTTCATCTCTGAGCAATTGCTCGACGTTTGCAATTTCTCAGCTCGTGTCTACGAGACGGAAAGAGAAGGACCGTGACGTTTGGTGGGTAGAGAAGCGCAAAGCCCCAGTGTTGCTGCGCCTGTGAAAGCGCTTCCAAGGAAGGGGGCTGGCTAGCAACAGCTTTCAGTGCTGGCACTTTTCCTCTCTGAGCAATTGCTCGACGTTTGCAATTTCTCAGCTCGTGTCTACGAGACGGAGAGATAGTGACCGTGACGTTTGGTGGCTAGAGAAGCGCAAAGCCCCAGTGTTACTGCGCCTGTGAAAGCGCTTCCAAGGAAGGGTGCTGGCTAGCAACAGCTTTCAGTGCTGGCACTTTTCCTCTCTGAGCAATTGCTCGACAATTGCAATTTATTAGCTCCTGTCTACGAGACGGAAAGAGAAGGACCGTGACGTTTGGTGGCTAGAGAAGCGCAAAGCCCCAGTGTTACTGCGCCTGTGAAAGCGCTTCCAAGGAAGGGTGCTGGCTAGCAACAGCTTTCAGTGCTGGCACTTTTCATCTCTGAGCAATTGCTCGACGTTTGCAATTTCTCACCTGAGCTCTCTTTAGAGTGCGCGAGAGGATGAGCAGAAGTGTAGGTGGCTAGAGAAGCCCAGAGCCCCAGTGTTCTTAGGCCTACAAAAGCGCTTCCAAGGAAGGGGGCTGGCTAGCAACAGCTTTCAGTGCTGGCACTTTTCATCTCTGAGCAATTGCTCGACGTTTGCAATTTCTCACCTGAGCTCTCTTTAGACTGCGCGAGAGGATGAGCAGAAGATTAGGTGGCTAGAGAAGCCCAGAGCCCCAGTGTTCTTAGGCCTACAAAAGCGCTTCCAAGGAAGGGTGCTGGCTAGCAACAGCTTTCAGTGCTGGCACTTTTCCTCTCTGAGCAATTGCTCGACGTTTGCAATTTCTCAGCTCGTGTCTACGAGACGGAAAGAAAATGACCGTGACGTTTGGTGCCTAGAGAAGCGCAAAGCCCCAGTGTTGCTGCGCCTGTGAAAGCGCTTCCAAGGAAGGGTGCTGGCTAGCAACAGCTTTCAGTGCTGGCACTTTTCATCTCTGAGCAATTGCTCGACGTTTGCAATTTCTCAGCTCGTGTCTATGAGACGGAAAGAGAAGGACCGTGACGTTTGGTGGCTAGAGAAGCGCAAAGCCCCAGTGTTTCTGCACCTGTGAAAGCGCTTCCAAGGAAGGGTGCTGGCTAGCAACAGCTTTCAGTGCTGGCACTTTTCCTCTCTGAGCAATTGCTCGACGTTTGCAATTTCTCAGCTTGTGTCTTGGAGAGGGAAAGAGAAGGACCGTGACGTTTGGTGGCTAGAGAAGCGCAAAGCCCCAGTGTTGCTGCGCCTGTGAAAGCGCTTCCAAGGAAGGGTGCTGGCTAGCAACAGCTTTCAGTGCTGGCACTTTTCATCTCTGAGCAATTGCTCGACGTTTGCAATTTCTCAGCTCGTGTCTACGAGACGGAAAGAGAAGGACCGTGACGTTTGGTGGTAGAGAAGCGCAAAGCCCCAGTGTTACTGCGCCTGTGAAAGCGCTTCCAAGGAAGGGGGCTGGCTAGCAACAGCTTTCAGTGCTGGCACTTTTCATCTCTGAGCAATTGCTCGACGTTTGCAATTTCTCAGCTCGTGTCTATGAGACGGAAAGAGAAGGACCGTGACGTTTGGTGGCTAGAGAAGCGCAAAGCCCCAGTGTTTCTGCGCCTGTGAAAGCGCTTCCAAGGAAGGGTGCTGGCTAGCAACAGCTTTCAGTGCTGGCACTTTTCCTCTCTGAGCAATTGCTCGACGTTTGCAATTTCTCAGCTTGTGTCTTGGAGAGGGAAAGAGAAGGACCGTGACGTTTGGTGGCTAGAGAAGCGCAAAGCCCCAGTGTTGCTGTGCCTGTGAAAGCGCTTCCAAGGAAGGGTGCTGGCTAGCAACAGCTTTCAGTGCTGGCACTTTTCATCTCTGAGCAATTGCTCGACGTTTGCAATTTCTCAGCTCGTGTCTACGAGACGGAAAGAGAAGGACCGTGACGTTTGGTGGTAGAGAAGCGCAAAGCCCCAGTGTTACTGCGCCTGTGAAAGCGCTTCCAAGGAAGGGTGCTGGCTAGCAACAGCTTTCAGTGCTGGCACTTTTCATCTCTGAGCAATTGCTCGACGTTTGCAATTTCTCCCCTGAGCTCTCTTTAGAGTGCGCGAGAGGATGAGCAGAAGATGAGGTGGCTAGAGAAGCCCAGAGCCCCAGTGTTCTTAGGCCTACTAAAGCGCTTCCAAGGAAGGGTGCTGGCTAGCAACAGCTTTCAGTGCTGGCACTTTTCATCTCTGAGCAATTGCTCCACGTTTGCAATTTCTCAGCTCGTGTCTAGGAGACGGAAAGAGAATGACAGTGACGTTTGGTGGGTAGAGAAGCGCAAAGCCCCAGTGTTGCTGCGCCTGTGAAAGCGCTTCCAAGGAAGGGTGCTGGCTAGCAACAGCTTTCAGTGCTGGCACTTTTCATCTCTGAGCAATTGCTCGACGTTTGCAATTTCTCAGCTCGTGTCTACGAGACGGAGAGATAGTGACCGTAACGATTGGTAGCTAGAGAAGCGCAAAGCCCCAGTGTTACTGCACCTGTGAAAGCGCTTCCAAGGAAGGGTGCTGGCTAGCAACAGCTTTCAGTGCTGGCACTTTTCATCTCTGAGCAATTGCTCGACGTTTGCAATTTCTCACCTGAGCTCTCTTTAGAGTGCGCGAGAGGATGAGCAGAAGATTAAGTGGCTAGAGAAGCCCAGAGCCCCAGTGTTCTTAGGCCTACAAAAGCGCTTCCAAGGAAGGGTGCTGGCTAGCAACAGCTTTCAGTGCTGGCACTTTTCATCTCTGAGCAATTGCTCGACGTTTGCAATTTCTCACCTGAGCTCTCTTTAGAGTGCGCGAGAGGATGAGCAGAAGATTAAGTGGCTAGAGAAGCCCAGAGCCCCAGTGTTCTTAGGCCTACAAAAGCGCTTCCAAGGAAGGGTGCTGGCTAGCAACAGCTTTCAGTGCTGGCACTTTTCATCTCTGAGCAATTGCTCGACGTTTGCAATTTCTCAGCTCGTGTCTACGAGACGGAAAGAGAAGGACCGTGACGTTTGGTGGCTAGAGAAGCGCAAAGCCCCAGTGTTGCTGCGCCTGTGAAAGCGCTTCCAAGGAAGGGTGCTGGCTAGCAACAGCTTTCAGTGCTGGCACTTTTCATCTCTGAGCAATTGCTCGACGTTTGCAATTTCTCAGCTCGTGTCTACGAGACGGAGAGATAGTGACCGTGACATTTGGTGGCTAGAGAAGCGCAAAGCCCCAGTGTTGCTGCGCCTGTGAAAGCGCTTCCAAGGAAGGGTGCTGGCTAGCAACAGCTTTCAGTGCTGGCACTTTTCATCTCTGAGCAATTGCTCGACGTTTGCAATTTCTCACCTGAGCTCTCTTTAGAGTGCGCGAGAGGATGAGCAGAAGATTAGGTGGCTAGAGAAGCCCAGAGCCCCAGTGTTCTTAGGCCTACAAAAGCGCTTCCAAGGAAGGGTGCTGGCTAGCAACAGCTTTCAGTGCTGGCACTTTTCATCTCTGAGCAATTGCTCGACGTTTGCAATTTCTCAGCTCGTGTCTACGAGACGGAAAGAGAATGACAGTGACGTTTGGTGGCTAGAGAAGCGCAAAGCCCCAGTGTTGCTGCGCCTGTGAAAGCGCTTCCAAGGAAGGGTGCTGGCTAGCAACAGCTTTCAGTGCTGGCACTTTTCATCTCTGAGCAATTGCTCGACGTTTGCAATTTCTCACCTAAGCTCTCTTTAGAGTGCGCGAGAGGATGAGCAGAAGATTAGGTGGCTAGAGAAGCCCAGAGCCCCAGTGTGCTTAGGCCTACAAAAGCGCTTCCAAGGAAGGGTGCTGCCTAGCAACAGCTTTCAGTGCTGGCACTTTTCATCTCTGAGCAATTGCTCGACGTTTGCAATTTCTCAGCTCGTGTCTACGAGACGGAAAGAGAAGGACCGTGATGTTTGGTGGCTAGAGAAGCGCAAAGCCCCAGTGTTGCTGCGCCTGTGAAAGCGCTTCCAAGGAAGGGTGCTGGCTAGCAACAGCTTTCAGTGCTGGCACTTTTCCTCTCTGAGCAATTGCTCGACGTTTGCAATTTCTCACCTGAGCTCTCTTTAGAGTGCGCGAGAGGATGAGCAGAAGATTAGGTGTCTAAAGAAGCCCAGAGCCCCAGTGTTCTTAGGCCTACAGAAGCGCTTCCAAGGAAGGGTGCTGGCTAGCAACAGCTTTCAGTGCTGGCACTTTTCATCTCTGAGCAATTGCTCAACGTTTGCAATTTCTCACCTGAGCTCTCTTTAGAGTGTGCGAGAGGATGAGCAGAAGATTAGGTGTCTAAAGAAGCCCAGAGCCCCAGTGTTCTTAGGCCTACAAAAGCGCTTCCAAGGAAGGGTGCTGGCTAGCAACAGCTTTCAGTGCTGGCACTTTTCATCTCTGAGCAATTGCTCGACGTTTGCAATTTCTCAGCTCGTGTCTACGAGACGGAAAGAGAAGGACCGTGACGTTTGGTGGCTAGAGAAGCGCAAAGCCCCAGTGTTGCTGCGCCTGTGAAAGCGCTTCCAAGGAAGGGTGCTGGCTAGCAACAGCTTTCAGTGCTGGCACTTTTCATCTCTGAGCAATTGCTCGACGTTTGCAATTTCTCAGCTCGTGTCTACGAAACGGAAAGAGAAGGACCGTGACGTTTGGTGGCTAGAGAAGCGCAAAGCCCCAGTGTTACTGCGCCTGTGAAAGCGCTTCCAAGGAAGGGTGCTGGCTAGCAACAGCTTTCAGTGCTGGCACTTTTCATCTCTGAGCAATTGCTCGACGTTTGCAATTTCTCAGCTCGTGTCTACGAGACGGAGAGATAGTGACCGTGACGTTTGGTGGCTAGAGAAGCGCAAAGCCCCAGTGTTACTGCGCCTGTGAAAGCGCTTCCAAGGAAGGGTGCTGGCTAGCAACAGCTTTCAGTGCTGGCACTTTTCATCTCTGAGCAATTGCTCAACGTTTGCAATTTCTCAGCTCGTGTCTACGAGACGGAAAGAGAAGGACCGTGACGTTTGGTGGCTAGAGAAGCGCAAAGCCCCAGTGTTGCTGCGCCTGTGAAAGCGCTTCCAAGGAAGGGTGCTGGCTAGCAACAGCTTTCAGTGCTGGCACTTTTCATCTCTGAGCAATTGCTCCACGTTTGCAATTTCTCACCTGAGCTCTCTTTAGAGTGCGCTAGAGGATGAGCAGAAGATTAGGTGGCTAGAGAAGCCCAGAGCCCCAGTGTTCTTAGGCCTACAAAAGCGCTTCCAAGGAAGGGTGCTGGCTAGCAACAGCTTTCAGTGCTGGCACTTTTCATCTCTGAGCAATTGCTCGACGTTTGCAATTTCTCACCTGAGCTCTCTTTAGAGTGCGCGAGAGGATGAGCAGAAGATTAAGTGGCTAGAGAAGCCCAGAGCCCCAGTGTGCTTAGGCCTACAAAAGCGCTTCCAAGGAAGGGTGCTGGCTAGCAACAGCTTTCAGTGCTGGCACTTTTCATCTCTGAGCAATTGCTCGACGTTTGCAATTTCTCACCTCGTGTCTACGAGACGGAAAGAGAAGGACCGTGACGTTTGGTGGGTAGAGAAGCGCAAAGCCCCAGTGTTGCTGCGCCTGTGAAAGCGCTTCCAAGGAAGGGGGCTGGCTAGCAACAGCTTTCAGTGCTGGCACTTTTCATCTCTGAGCAATTGCACGACGTTTGCAATTTCTCAGCTCGTGTCTACGAGACGGAGAGATAGTGACCGTGACATTTGGTGGCTAGAGAAGCGCAAAGCCCCAGTGTTGCTGCGCCTGTGAAAGCGCTTCCAAGGAAGGGTGCTGGCTAGCAACAGCTTTCAGTGCTGGCACTTTTCATCTCTGAGCAATTGCTCGACGTTTGCAATTTCTCAGCTCGTGTCTACGAGACGGAAAGAGAAGGACCGTGACGTTTGGTGGGTAGAGAAGCGCAAAGCCCCAGTGTTACTGCGCCTGAGAAAGCGCTTCCAAGGAAGGGTGCTGGCTAGCAACAGCTTTCAGTGCTGGCACTTTTCATCTCTGAGCAATTGCTCGACGTTTGCAATTTCTCAGCTCGTGTCTGCGAGACGGAGAGATAGTGACCGTGACGTTTGGTGGCTAGAGAAGCGCTAAGCCCCAGTGTTACTGCGCCTGTGAAAGCGCTTCCAAGGAAGGGTGCTGGCTAGCAACAGCTTTCAGTGCTGGCACTTTTCCTCTCTGAGCAATTGCTCGACGTTTGCAATTTCTCACCTGAGCTCTCTTTAGAGTGCGCGAGAGGATGAGCAGAAGATTAGGTGGCTAAAGAAGCCCAGAGCCCCAGTGTTCTTAGGCCTACAAAAGCGCTTCCAAGGAAGGGTGCTGGCTAGCAACAGCTTTCAGTGCTGGCACTTTTCATCTCTGAGCAATTGCTCGACGTTTGCAATTTCTCACCTGAGCTCTCTTTAGAGTGTGCGAGAGGATGAGCAGAAGATTAGGTGTCTAAAGAAGCCCAGAGCCCCAGTGTTCTTAGGCCTACAAAAGCGCTTCCAAGGAAGGGGGCTGGCTAGCAACAGCTTTCAGTGCTGGCACTTTTCATCTCTGAGCAATTGCTCGACGTTTGCAATTTCTCAGCTCGTGTCTACGAGACGGAAAGAGAAGGACCGTGACGTTTGGTGGCTAGAGAAGCGCAAAGCCCCAGTGTTGCTGCGCCTGTGAAAGCGCTTCCAAGGAAGGGTGCTGGCTAGCAACAGCTTTCAGTGCTGGCACTTTTCATCTCTGAGCAATTGCTCGACAATTGCAATTTATCAGCTCCTGTCTACGAGACGGAAAGAGAAGGACCGTGACGTTTGGTGGCTAGAGAAGCGCAAAGCCCCAGTGTTACTGCGCCTGTGAAAGCGCTTCCAAGGAAGGGTGCTGGCTAGCAACAGCTTTCAGTGCTGGCACTTTTCATCTCTGAGCAATTGCTCGACGTTTGCAATTTCTCAGCTCGTGTCTACGAGACGGAGAGATAGTGACCGTGACGTTTGGTGGCTAGAGAAGCGCAAAGCCCCAGTGTTACTGCGCCTGTGAAAGCGCTTCCAAGGAAGGGTGCTGGCTAGCAACAGCTTTCAGTGCTGGCACTTTTCGTCTCTGAGCAATTGCTCGACGTTTGCAATTTCTCAGCTCGTGTCTAGGAGACGGAAAGAGAAGGACCGTGACGTTTGGTGGTAGAGAAGCGCAAAGCCCCAGTGTTGCTGCGCCTGTGAAAGCGCTTCCAAGGAAGGGTGCTGGCTAGCAACAGCTTTCAGTGCTGGCACTTTTCATCTCTGAGCAATTGCTCGACGTTTGCAATTTCTCAGCTCGTGTCTACGAGACGGAGAGATAGTGACCGTGACGTTTGGTGGCTAGAGAAGCGCAAAGCCCCAGTGTTACTGCGCCTGTGAAAGCGCTTCCAAGGAAGGGTGCTGGCTAGCAACAGCTTTCAGTGCTGGCACTTTTCATCTCTGAGCAATTGCTCGACGTTTGCAATTTCTCACCTGAGCTCTCTTTAGAGTGCGCGAGAGGATGAGCAGAAGATTAGGTGGCTAGAGAAGCCCAGAGCCCCAGTGTTCTTAGGCCTACAAAAGCGCTTCCAAGGAAGGGTGCTGGCTAGCAACAGCTTTCAGTGCTGGCACTTTTCATCTCTGAGCAATTGCTCGACGTTTGCAATTTCTCAGCTCGTGTCTACGAGACGGAAAGAGAAGGACCGTGACGTTTGGTGGTAGAGAAGCGCAAAGCCCCAGTGTTGCTGCGCCTGTGAAAGCGCTTCCAAGGAAGGGTGCTGGCTAGCAACAGCTTTCAGTGCTGGCACTTTTCATCTCTGAGCAATTGCTCGACGTTTGCAATTTCTCACCTGAGCTCTCTTTAGAGTGCGCGAGAGGATGAGCAGAAGATTAGGTGGCTAGAGAAGCCCAGAGCCCCACTGTTCTTAGGCCTACAAAAGCGCTTCCAAGAAAGGGGGCTGGCTAGCAACAGCTTTCAGTGCTGGCACTTTTCATCTCTGAGCAATTGCTCGACGTTTGCAATTTGTCACCTGAGCTCTCTTTAGACTGCGCGAGAGGATGAGCAGAAGATTAAGTGGCTAGAGAAGCCCAGAGCCCCAGTGTTCTTAGGCCTACAAAAGCGCTTCCAAGGAAGGGTGCTGGCTAGCAACAGCTTTCAGTGCTGGCACTTTTCCTCTCTGAGCAATGGCTCGACGTTTGCAATTTCTCAGCTCGTGTCTATGAGACGGAAAGAGAAGGACCGTGACGTTTGGTGGCTAGAGAAGCGCAAAGCCCCAGTGTTGCTGCGCCTGTGAAAGCGCTTCCAAGGAAGGGTGCTGGCTAGCAACAGCTTTCAGTGCTGGCACTTTTCATCTCTGAGCAATTGCTCGACGTTTGCAATTTCTCAGCTCGTGTCTACGAGACGGAAAGAGAAGGACCGTGACGTTTGGTGGCTAGAGAAGCGCAAAGCCCCAGTGTTGCTGCGCCTGTGAAAGCGCTTCCAAGGAAGGGTGCTGGCTAGCAACAGCTTTCAGTGCTGGCACTTTTCCTCTCTGAGCAATTGCTCGACGTTTGCAATTTCTCAGCTTGTGTCTTGGAGACGGAAAGAGAACGTCCGTGACGATTGGTAGCTAGAGAAGCGCAAAGCCCCAGTGTTACTGCACCTGTGAAAGCGCTTCCAAGGAAGGGTGCTGGCTAGCAACAGCTTTCAGTGCTGGCACTTTTCATCTCTGAGCAATTGCTGGACGTTTGCAATTTCTCACCTGAGCTCTCTTTAGAGTGCGCGAGAGGATGAGCAGAAGATTAAGTGGCTAGAGAAGCCCAGAGCCCCAGTGTTCTTAGGCCTACAAAAGCGCTTCCAAGGAAGGGTGCTGGCTAGCAACAGCTTTCAGTGCTGGCACTTTTCATCTCTGAGCAATTGCTCGACGTTTGCAATTTCTCAGCTCATGTCTACGAGACAGACAGAGAAGGACCGTGACGTTTGGTGGCTAGAGAAGCGCAAAGCCCCAGTGTTGCTGCGCCTGTGAAAGCGCTTCCAAGGAAGGGTGCTGGCTAGCAACAGCTTTCAGTGCTGGTACTTTTCCTCTCTGAGCAATTGCTCGACGTTTGCAATTTCTCAGCTCGTGTCTACGAGACGGAAAGAGAATGACCGTGACGTTTGGTGGGTAGAGAAGCGCAAAGCCCCAGTGTTGCTGCGCCTCTGAAAGCGCTTCCAAGGAAGGGTGCTGGCTAGCAACAGCTTTCAGTGCTGGCACTTTTCATCTCTGAGCAATTGCTCGACGTTTGCAATTTCTCAGCTCGTGTCTACGAGACGGAAAGAGAATGACCGTGACGTTTGGTGGCTAGAGAAGCGCAAAGCCCCAGTGTTGCTGCGCCTGTGAAAGCGCTTCCAAGGAAGGGTGCTGGCTAGCAACAGCTTTCAGTGCTGGCACTTTTCATCTCTGAGCAATTGCTCGACGTTTGCAATTTCTCAGCTCGTGTCTACGAGACGGAGAGATAGTGACCGTGACGATTGGTAGATAGAGAAGCGCAAAGCCCCAGTGTTGCTGCGCCTGTGAAAGCGCTTCCAAGGAAGGGTGCTGGCTAGCAACAGCTTTCAGTGCTGGCACTTTTCATCTCTGAGCAATTGCTCGACGTTTGCAATTTCTCACCTGAGCTCTCTTTAGAGTGCGCGAGAGGATGAGCAGAAGATTAAGTGGCTAGAGAAGCCCAGAGCCCCAGTGTTCTTAGGGCTACAAAAGCGCTTCCAAGGAAGGGGGCTGGCTAGCAACAGCTTTCAGTGCTGGCACTTTTCATCTCTGAGCAATTGCTCGACGTTTGCAATTTCTCAGCTCGTGTCTACGAGACGGAGAGATAGTGACCGTGACGATTGGTGGCTAGAGAAGCGCAAAGCCCCAGTGTTGCTGCGCCTGTGAAAGCGCTTCCAAGGAAGGGTGCTGGCTAGCAACAGCTTTCAGTGCTGGCACTTTTCCTCTCTGAGCAATTGCTCGACGTTTGCAATTTCTCAGCTCGTGTCTACGAGACGGAAAGAGAATGACCGTGACGTTTGGTGGCTAGAGAAGCGCAAAGCCCCAGTTTTACTGCGCCTGTGAAAGCGCTTCCAAGGAAGGGTGCTGGCTAGCAACAGCTTTCAGTGCTGGCACTTTTCATCTCTGAGCAATTGCTCGACGTTTGCAATTTCTCAGCTCGTGTCTACGAGACAGAGAGATAGTGACCGTGACGATTGGTGGCTAGAGAAGCGCAAAGCCCCAGTGTTGCTGCACCTGTGAAAGCGCTTCCAAGGAAGGGTGCTGGCTAGCAACAGCTTTCAGTGCTGGCACTTTTCCTCTCTGAGCAATTGCTCAAAGTTTGCAATTTCTCAGCTCGTGTCTAGGAGACGGAAAGAGAAGGACCGTGACGTTTGGTGGCTAGAGAAGCGCAAAGCCCCAGTGTTGCTGCGCCTGTGAAAGCGCTTCCAAGGAAGGGTGCTGGCTAGCAAGAGCTTTCAGTGCTGGCACTTTTCATCTCTGAGCAATTGCTCGACGTTTGCAATTTCTCAGCTCGTGTCTAGGAGACGGAAAGAGAAGGACCGTGACGTTTGGTGGCTAGAGAAGCGCAAAGCCCCAGTGTTGCTGCGCCTGTGAAAGCGCTTCCAAGGAAGGGTGCTGGCTAGCAAGAGCTTTCAGTGCTGGCACTTTTCCTCTCTGAGCAATTGCTCGACGTTTGCAATTTCTCAGCTCGTGTCTACGAGACGGAAAGAGAATGACCGTGACGTTTGGTGGCTAGAGAAGCGCAAAGCCCCAGTGTTACTGCGCCTGTGAAAGCGCTTCCAAGGAAGGGGGCTGGCTAGCAACAGCTTTCAGTGCTGGCACTTTTCATCTCTGAGCAATTGCTCGACGTTTGCAATTTCGCAGCTCGTGTCTACGAGACGGAGAGATAGTGACCGTGACGATTGGTGGCTAGAGAAGCGCAAAGCCCCAGTGTTGCTGCGCCTGTGAAAGCGCTTCCAAGGAAGGGTGCTGGCTAGCAACAGCTTTCAGTGCTGGCACTTTTCATCTCTGAGCAATTGCTCGACGTTTGCAATTTCTCAGCTCGTGTCTACGAGACGGAAAGAGAATGACCGTGACGTTTGGTGGCTAGAGAAGCGCAAAGCCCCAGTGTTACTGCGCCTGTGAAAGCGCTTCCAAGGAAGGGTGCTGGCTAGCAAGAGCTTTCAGTGCTGGCACTTTTCATCTCTGAGCAATTGCTCGACGTTTGCAATTTCTCAGCTCATGTCTACGAGACAGACAGAGAAGGACCGTGACGTTTGGTGGCTAGAGAAGCGCAAAGCCCCAGTGTTGCTGCGCCTGTGAAAGCGCTTGCAAGGAAGGGTGCTGGCTAGCAACAGCTTTCAGTGCTGGTACTTTTCCTCTCTGAGCAATTGCTCGACGTTTGCAATTTCTCAGCTCGTGTCTAGGAGACGGAAAGAGAATGACCGTGACGTTTGGTGGCTAGAGAAGCGCAAAGCCCCAGTGTTACTGCGCCTGTGAAAGCGCTTCCAAGGAAGGGTGCTGGCTAGCAACAGCTTTCAGTGCTGGCACTTTTCATCTCTGAGCAATTGCTCGACGTTTGCAATTTCTCAGCTCGTATCTACGAGACGGAGAGATAGTGACCGTGACGATTGGTGGCTAGAGAAGCGCAAAGCCCCAGTGTTGCTGCACCTGTGAAAGCGCTTCCAAGGAAGGGTGCTGGCTAGCAACAGCTTTCAGTGCTGGCACTTTTCATCTCTGAGCAATTGCTCGACGTTTGCAATTTCTCAGCTCGTGTCTACGAGACGGAAAGAGAATGACCGTGACGTTTGGTGGCTAGAGAAGCGCAAAGCCCCAGTGTTACTGCGCCTGTGAAAGCGCTTCCAAGGAAGGGTGCTGGCTAGCAACAGCTTTCAGTGCTGGCACTTTTCATCTCTGAGCAATTGCTCGACGTTTGCAATTTCTCAGCTCGTGTCTACGAGACGGAGAGATAGTGACCGTGACGATTGGTAGCTAGAGAAGCGCAAAGCCCCAGTGTTGCTGCACCTGTGAAAGCGCTTCCAAGGAAGGGTGCTGGCTAGCAACAGCTTTCAGTGCTGGCACTTTTCATCTCTGAGCAATTGCTCGACGTTTGCAATTTCTCACCTGAGCTCTCTTTAGAGTGCGCGAGAGGATGAGCAGAAGATTAAGTGGCTAGAGAAGCCCAGAGCCCCAGTGTTCTTAGGGCTACAAAAGCGCTTCCAAGGAAGGGTGCTGGCTAGCAAGAGCTTTCAGTGCTGGCACTTTTCATCTCTGAGCAATTGCTCGACGTTTGCAATTTCTCAGCTCGTGTCTACGAGACGGAGATATAGTGACCGTGACGATTGGTGGCTAGAGAAGCGCAAAGCCCCAGTGTTGCTGCGCCTGTGAAAGCGCTTCCAAGGAAGGGTGCTGGCTAGCAACAGCTTTCAGTGCTGGCACTTTTCCTCTCTGAGCAATTGCTCGACGTTTGCAATTTCTCAGCTCGTGTCTACGAGACGGAAAGAGAATGACCGTGATGTTTGGTGGCTAGAGAAGCGCAAAGCCCCAGTTTTACTGCGCCTGTGAAAGCGCTTCCAAGGAAGGGTGCTGGCTAGCAACAGCTTTCAGTGCTGGCACTTTTCATCTCTGAGCAATTGCTCGACGTTTGCAATTTCTCAGCTCGTGTCTACGAGACAGAGAGATAGTGACCGTGACGATTGGTGGCTAGAGAAGCGCAAAGCCCCAGTGTTGCTGCACCTGTGAAAGCGCTTCCAAGGAAGGGGGCTGGCTAGCAACAGCTTTCAGTGCTGGCACTTTTCATCTCTGAGCAATTGCTCAAAGTTTGCAATTTCTCAGCTCGTGTCTAGGAGACGGAAAGAGAAGGACCGTGACGTTTGGTGGCTAGAGAAGCGCAAAGCCCCAGTGTTGCTGCGCCTGTGAAAGCGCTTCCAAGGAAGGGTGCTGGCTAGCAAGAGCTTTCAGTGCTGGCACTTTTCATCTCTGAGCAATTGCTCGACGTTTGCAATTTCTCAGCTCGTGTCTACGAGACGGAAAGAGAAGGACCGTGACGTTTGGTGGCTAGAGAAGCGCAAAGCCCCAGTGTTGCTGCGCCTGTGAAAGCGCTTCCAAGGAAGGGTGCTGGCTAGCAACAGCTTTCAGTGCTGGCACTTTTCCTCTCTGAGCAATTGCTCGACGTTTGCAATTTCTCAGCTCGTGTCTACGAGACGGAAAGAGAAGGACCGTGACGTTTGGTGGCTAGAGAAGCGCAAAGCCCCAGTGTTACTGCGCCTGTGAAAGCGCTTCCAAGGAAGGGGGCTGGCTAGCAACAGCTTTCAGTGCTGGCACTTTTCATCTCTGAGCAATTGCTCGACGTTTGCAATTTCTCAGCTCGTGTCTACGAGACGGAGAGATAGTGACCGTGACGATTGGTGGCTAGAGAAGCGCAAAGCCCCAGTGTTGCTGCGCCTGTGAAAGCGCTTCCAAGGAAGGGTGCTGGCTAGCAACAGCTTTCAGTGCTGGCACTTTTCATCTCTGAGCAATTGCTCGACGTTTGCAATTTCTCAGCTCGTGTCTACGAGACGGAAAGAGAATGACCGTGACGTTTGGTGGCTAGAGAAGCGCAAAGCCCCAGTGTTACTGCGCCTGTGAAAGCGCTTCCAAGGAAGGGTGCTGGCTAGCAACAGCTTTCAGTGCTGGCACTTTTCATCTCTGAGCAATTGCTCGACGTTTGCAATTTCTCAGCTCGTGTCTACGAGACGGAAAGAGAAGAACCGTGACGTTTGGTGGCTAGAGAAGCGCAAAGCCCCAGTGTTGCTGCGCCTGTGAAAGCGCTTCCAAGGAAGGGTGCTGGCTAGCAACAGCTTTCAGTGCTGGCACTTTTCATCTCTGAGCAATTGCTCGACGTTTGCAATTTCTCACCTGAGCTCTCTTTAGAGTGCACGAGAGGATGAGCAGAAGATTAAGTGGCTAGAGAAGCCCAGAGCCCCAGTGTTCTTAGGCCTACAAAAGCGCTTCCAAGGAAGGGTGCTGGCTAGCAACAGCTTTCAGTGCTGGCACTTTTCATCTCTGAGCAATTGCTCGACGTTTGCAATTTCTCAGCTCGTGTCTACGAGACGGACAGAGAAGGACCGTGACGTTTGGTGGCTAGAGAAGCGCAAAGCCCCAGTGTTGCTGCGCCTGTGAAAGCGCTTCCAAGGAAGGGTGCTGGCTAGCAACAGCTTTCAGTGCTGGCACTTTTCATCTCTGAGCAATTGCTCGACGTTTGCAATTTCTCACCTGAGCTCTCTTTAGAGTGCGCGAGAGGATGAGCAGAAGATTAAGTGGCTAGAGAAGCCCAGAGCCCCAGTGTTCTTAGGCCTACAAAAGCGCTTCCAAGGAAGGGTGCTGGCTAGCAACAGCTTTCAGTGCTGGCACTTTTCATCTCTGAGCAATTGCTCGACGTTTGCAATTTCTCAGCTCGTGTCTACGAGACGGAAAGAGAATGACAGTGACGATTGGTGGCTAGAGAAGCGCAAAGCCCCAGTGTTGCTGCGCCTGTGAAAGCGCTTCCAAGGAAGGGTGCTGGCTAGCAACAGCTTTCAGTGCTGGCAGTTTTCGTCTCTGAGCAATTGCTCGACGTTTGCAATTTCTCAGCTCGTGTCTACGAGACGGAAAGAGAAGGACCGTGACGTTTGGTGGTAGAGAAGCGCAAAGCCCCAGTGTTGCTGCGCCTGTGAAAGCGCTTCCAAGGAAGGGTGCTGGCTAGCAACAGCTTTCAGTGCTGGCACTTTTCATCTCTGAGCAATTGCTCGACGTTTGCAATTTCTCAGCTCGTGTCTACGAGACGGAGAGATAGTGACCGTGACGTTTGGTGGCTAGAGAAGCGCAAAGCCCCAGTGTTACTGCGCCTGTGAAAGCGCTTCCAAGGAAGGGTGCTGGCTAGCAAGAGCTTTCAGTGCTGGCACTTTTCATCTCTGAGCAATTGCTCGACGTTTGCAATTTCTCAGCTCGTGTCTACGAGACGGAAAGAGAAGGACCGTGACGTTTGGTGGCTAGAGAAGCGCAAAGCCCCAGTGTTGCTGCGCCTGTGAAAACGCTTCCAAGGAAGGGTGCTGGCTAGCAAGAGCTTTCAGTGCTGGCACTTTTCATCTCTGAGCAATTGCTCGACGTTTGCAATTTCTCACCTGAGCTCTCTTTAGAGTGCGCGAGAGGATGAGCAGAAGATTAGGTGGCTAGAGAAGCCCAGAGCCCCAGTGTTCTTAGGCCTACAAAAGCGCTTCCAAGGAAGGGTGCTGGCTAGCAAGAGCTTTCAGTGCTGGCACTTTTCCTCTCTGAGCAATTGCTCGACGTTTGCAATTTCTCAGCTCGTGTCTACGAGACGGAAAGAGAAGGACCGTGACGTTTGGTGGCTAGAGAAGCGCAAAGCCCCAGTGTTGCTGCGCCTGTGAAAGCGCTTCCAAGGAAGGGTGCTGGCTAGCAACAGCTTTCAGTGCTGGCACTTTTCATCTCTGAGCAATTGCTCGACGTTTGCAATTTCTCAGCTCGTGTCTACGAGACGGAGAGATAGTGACCGTGACGTTTGGTGGCTAGAGAAGCGCAAAGCCCCAGTGTTTCTGCGCCTGTGAAAGCGCTTCCAAGGAAGGGTGCTGGCTAGCAACAGCTTTCAGTGCTGGCACTTTTCCTCTCTGAGCAATTGCTCGACGTTTGCAATTTCTCAGCTTGTGTCTTGGAGACGGAAAGAGAATGTCCGTGACGTTTGGTGGCTAGAGAAGCGCAAAGCCCCAGTGTTGCTGTGCCTGTGAAAGCGCTCCCAATGAAGGGTGCTGGCTAGCAACAGCTTTCAGTGCTGGCACTTTTCATCTCTGAGCAATTGCTCGACGTTTGCAATTTCTCACCTCGTGTCTACGAGACGGAAAGAGAAGGACCGTGACGTTTGGTGGCTAGAGAAGCGCAAAGCCCCAGTGTTACTGCGCCTGTGAAAGCGCTTCCAAGGAAGGGTGCTGGCTAGCAACAGCTTTCAGTGCTGGCACTTTTCATCTCTGAGCAATTGCTCGACGTTTGCAATTTCTCAGCTCGTGTCTACGAGACGGAAAGAGAAGAACCGTGA
Source organism: Sarcoramphus papa (assembly GCA_037962945.1). Lineage (NCBI taxonomy): Eukaryota > Metazoa > Chordata > Aves > Accipitriformes > Cathartidae > Sarcoramphus > Sarcoramphus papa. The sequence goes on along the minus strand of CM075595.1, from coordinate 14,435,275 downwards.
CGTTTGGTGGCTAGAGAAGCGCAAAGCCCCAGTGTTGCTGCGCCTGTGAAAGCGCTTCCAAGGAAGGGTGCTGGCTAGCAACAGCTTTCAGTGCTGGCACTTTTCATCTCTGAGCAATTGCTCGACGTTTGCAATTTCTCACCTGAGCTCTCTTTAGAGTGCACGAGAGGATGAGCAGAAGATTAAGTGGCTAGAGAAGCCCAGAGCCCCAGTGTTCTTAGGCCTACAAAAGCACTTCCAAGGAAGGGTGCTGGCTAGCAACAGCTTTCAGTGCTGGCACTTTTCATCTCTGAGCAATTGCTCGACGTTTGCAATTTCTCAGCTCGTGTCTACGAGACGGAAAGTGAAGGACCGTGACGTTTGGTGGCTAGAGAAGCGCAAAGCCCCAGTGTTGCTGCGCCTGTGAAAGCGCTTCCAAGGAAGGGTGCTGGCTAGCAACAGCTTTCAGTGCTGGCACTTTTCATCTCTGAGCAATTGCTCGACGTTTGCAATTTCTCACCTGAGCTCTCTTTAGAGTGCACGAGAGGATGAGCAGAAGATTAAGTGGCTAGAGAAGCCCAGAGCCCCAGTGTTCTTAGGCCTACAAAAGCGCTTCCAAGGAAGGGTGCTGGCTAGCAACAGCTTTCAGTGCTGGCACTTTTCATCTCTGAGCAATTGCTCGACGTTTGCAATTTCTCAGCTCGTGTCTACGAGACGGACAGAGAAGGACCGTGACGTTTGGTGGCTAGAGAAGCGCAAAGCCCCAGTGTTGCTGCGCCTGTGAAAGCGCTTCCAAGGAAGGGTGCTGGCTAGCAACAGCTTTCAGTGCTGGCACTTTTCATCTCTGAGCAATTGCTCGACGTTTGCAATTTCTCACCTGAGCTCTCTTTAGAGTGCGCGAGAGGATGAGCAGAAGATTAAGTGGCTAGAGAAGCCCAGAGCCCCAGTGTTCTTAGGCCTACAAAAGCGCTTCCAAGGAAGGGTGCTGGCTAGCAACAGCTTTCAGTGCTGGCACTTTTCATCTCTGAGCAATTGCTCGACGTTTGCAATTTCTCACCTCGTGTCTACGAGACGGAAAGAGAATGACAGTGACGTTTGGTGGCTAGAGAAGCGCAAAGCCCCAGTGTTGCTGCGCCTGTGAAAGCGCTTCCAAGGAAGGGTGCTGGCTAGCAACAGCTTTCAGTGCTGGCACTTTTCATCTCTGAGCAATTGCTCGACGTTTGCAATTTCTCAGCTCGTGTCTATGAGACGGAAAGAGAAGGACCGTGACGTTTGGTGGTAGAGAAGCGCAAAGCCCCAGTGTTGCTGCGCCTGTGAAAGCGCTTCCAAGGAAGGGTGCTGGCTAGCAACAGCTTTCAGTGCTGGCACTTTTCATCTCTGAGCAATTGCTCGACGTTTGCAATTTCTCAGCTCGTGTCTACGAGACGGAGAGATAGTGACCGTGACGTTTGGTGGCTAGAGAAGCGCAAAGCCCCAGTGTTACTGCGCCTGTGAAAGCGCTTCCAAGGAAGGGTGCTGGCTAGCAACAGCTTTCAGTGCTGGCACTTTTCATCTCTGAGCAATTGCTCGACGTTTGCAATTTCTCAGCTCGTGTCTACGAGACGGAAAGAGAAGGACCGTGACGTTTGGTGGCTAGAGAAGCGCAAAGCCCCAGTGTTACTGCGCCTGTGAAAGCGCTTCCAAGGAAGGGTGCTGGCTAGCAACAGCTTTCAGTGCTGGCACTTTTCATCTCTGAGCAATTGCTCGACGTTTGCAATTTCTCACCTGAGCTCTCTTTAGAGTGCGCGAGAGGATGAGCAGAAGATTAGGTGGCTAGAGAAGCCCAGAGCCCCAGTGTTCTTAGGCCTACAAAAGCGCTTCCAAGGAAGGGTGCTGGCTAGCAACAGCTTTCAGTGCTGGCACTTTTCATCTCTGAGCAATTGCTCGACGTTTGCAATTTCTCAGCTCGTGTCTACGAGACGGAAAGAGAAGGACCGTGACGTTTGGTGGCTAGAGAAGCGCAAAGCCCCAGTGTTGCTGCGCCTGTGAAAGCGCTTCCAAGGAAGGGTGCTGGCTAGCAACAGCTTTCAGTGCTGGCACTTTTCATCTCTGAGCAATTGCTCGACGTTTGCAATTTCTCACCTGAGCTCTCTTTAGAGTGCGCGAGAGGATGAGCAGAAGATTAGGTGGCTAGAGAAGCCCAGAGCCCCAGTGTTCTTAGGCCTACAAAAGCGCTTCCAAGGAAGGGTGCTGGCTAGCAACAGCTTTCAGTGCTGGCACTTTTCATCTCTGAGCAATTGCTCGACGTTTGCAATTTCTCAGCTCGTGTCTACGAGACGGAAAGAGAAGGACCGTGACGTTTGGTGGTAGAGAAGCGCAAAGCCCCAGTGTTGCTGCGCCTGTGAAAGCGCTTCCAAGGAAGGGTGCTGGCTAGTAACAGCTTTCAGTGCTGGCACTTTTCATCTCTGAGCAATTGCTCGACGTTTGCAATTTCTCAGCTCGTGTCTACGAGACGGAGAGATAGTGACCGTGACGTTTGGTGGCTAGAGAAGCGCAAAGCCCCAGTGTTACTGCGCCTGTGAAAGCGCTTCCAAGGAAGGGTGCTGGCTAGCAACAGCTTTCAGTGCTGGCACTTTTCATCTCTGAGCAATTGCTCGACGTTTGCAATTTCTCAGCTCGTGTCTACGAGACGGAAAGAGAAGGACCGTGACGTTTGGTGGCTAGAGAAGCGCAAAGCCCCAGTGTTGCTGCGCCTGTGAAAGCGCTTCCAAGGAAGGGTGCTGGCTAGCAACAGCTTTCAGTGCTGGCACTTTTCATCTCTGAGCAATTGCTCGACGTTTGCAATTTCTCACCTGAGCTCTCTTTAGAGTGCGCGAGAGGATGAGCAGAAGATGAGGTGGCTAGAGAAGCCCAGAGCCCCAGTGTTCTTAGGCCTACAAAAGCGCTTCCAAGGAAGGGTGCTGGCTAGCAACAGCTTTCAGTGCTGGCACTTTTCATCTCTGAGCAATTGCTCGACGTTTGCAATTTCTCAGCTCGTGTCTACGAGACGGAAAGAGAAGGACCGTGACGTTTGGTGGCTAGAGAAGCGCAAAGCCCCAGTGTTGCTGCGCCTGTGAAAGCGCTTCCAAGGAAGGGTGCTGGCTAGCAAGAGCTTTCAGTGCTGGCACTTTTCATCTCTGAGCAATTGCTCGACGTTTGCAATTTCTCAGCTCGTGTCTACGAGACGGAGAGATAGTGACCGTGACGTTTGGTGGCTAGAGAAGCGCAAAGCCCCAGTGTTGCTGCGCCTGTGAAAGCGCTTCCAAGGAAGGGTGCTGGCTAGCAACAGCTTTCAGTGCTGGCACTTTTCCTCTCTGAGCAATTGCTCGACGTTTGCAATTTCTCAGCTTGTGTCTTGGAGACGGAAAGAGAATGTCCGTGACGTTTGGTGGCTAGAGAAGCGCAAAGCCCCAGTGTTGCTGTGCCTGTGAAAGCGCTTCCAATGAAGGGTGCTGGCTAGCAACAGCTTTCAGTGCTGGCACTTTTCATCTCTGAGCAATTGCTCGACGTTTGCAATTTCTCAGCTCGTGTCTACGAGACGGAAAGAGAAGGACCGTGACGTTTGGTGGCTAGAGAAGCGCAAAGCCCCAGTGTTACTGCGCCTGTGAAAGCGCTTCCAAGGAAGGGTGCTGGCTAGCAACAGCTTTCAGTGCTGGCACTTTTCATCTCTGAGCAATTGCTCCACGTTTGCAATTTCTCAGCTCGTGTCTACGAGACGGAAAGAGAAGAACCGTGATGTTTGGTGGCTAGAGAAGCGCAAAGCCCCAGTGTTGCTGCGCCTGTGAAAGCGCTTCCAAGGAAGGGTGCTGGCTAGCAACAGCTTTCAGTGCTGGCACTTTTCATCTCTGAGCAATTGCTCGACGTTTGCAATTTCTCACCTGAGCTCTCTTTAGAGTGCACGAGAGGATGAGCAGAAGATTAAGTGGCTAGAGAAGCCCAGAGCCCCAGTGTTCTTAGGCCTACAAAAGCGCTTCCAAGGAAGGGTGCTGGCTAGCAACAGCTTTCAGTGCTGGCACTTTTCATCTCTGAGCAATTGCTCGACGTTTGCAATTTCTCAGCTCGTGTCTACGAGACGGAAAGTGAAGGACCGTGACGTTTGGTGGCTAGAGAAGCGCAAAGCCCCAGTGTTGCTGCGCCTGTGAAAGCGCTTCCAAGGAAGGGTGCTGGCTAGCAACAGCTTTCAGTGCTGGCACTTTTCATCTCTGAGCAATTGCTCGACGTTTGCAATTTCTCACCTGAGCTCTCTTTAGAGTGCGCGAGAGGATGAGCAGAAGATTAGGTGGCTAGAGAAGCCCAGAGCCCCAGTGTTCTTAGGCCTACAAAAGCGCTTCCAAGGAAGGGTGCTGGCTAGCAACAGCTTTCAGTGCTGGCACTTTTCATCTCTGAGCAATTGCTCGACGTTTGCAATTTCTCAGCTCGTGTCTACGAGACGGAAAGAGAATGACAGTGACGTTTGGTGGCTAGAGAAGCGCAAAGCCCCAGTGTTGCTGCGCCTGTGAAAGCGCTTCCAAGGAAGGGTGCTGGCTAGCAACAGCTTTCAGTGCTGGCACTTTTCATCTCTGAGCAATTGCTCGACGTTTGCAATTTCTCACCTGAGCTCTCTTTAGAGTGCGCGAGAGGATGAGCAGAAGATTAGGTGGCTAGAGAAGCCCAGAGCCCCAGTGTTCTTAGGCCTACAAAAGCGCTTCCAAGGAAGGGTGCTGGCTAGCAACAGCTTTCAGTGCTGGCACTTTTCATCTCTGAGCAATTGCTCGACGTTTGCAATTTCTCAGCTCGTGTCTACGAGACGGAAAGAGAAGGACCGTGACGTTTGGTGGTAGAGAAGCGCAAAGCCCCAGTGTTGCTGCGCCTGTGAAAGCGCTTCCAAGGAAGGGTGCTGGCTAGCAACAGCTTTCAGTGCTGGCACTTTTCATCTCTGAGCAATTGCTCGACGTTTGCAATTTCTCAGCTCGTGTCTACGAGACGGAGAGATAGTGACCGTGACGTTTGGTGGCTAGAGAAGCGCAAAGCCCCAGTGTTACTGCGCCTGTGAAAGCGCTTCCAAGGAAGGGTGCTGGCTAGCAACAGCTTTCAGTGCTGGCACTTTTCATCTCTGAGCAATTGCTCGACGTTTGCAATTTCTCAGCTCGTGTCTACGAGACGGAAAGAGAAGGACCGTGACGTTTGGTGGCTAGAGAAGCGCAAAGCCCCAGTGTTGCTGCGCCTGTGAAAGCGCTTCCAAAGAAGGGTGCTGGCTAGCAAGAGCTTTCAGTGCTGGCACTTTTCATCTCTGAGCAATTGCTCGACGTTTGCAATTTCTCACCTGAGCTCTCTTTAGAGTGCGCGAGAGGATGAGCAGAAGATTAGGTGGCTAGAGAAGCCCAGAGCCCCAGTGTTCTTAGGCCTACAAAAGCGCTTCCAAGGAAGGGTGCTGGCTAGCAACAGCTTTCAGTGCTGGCACTTTTCCTCTCTGAGCAATTGCTCGACGTTTGCAATTTCTCAGCTCGTGTCTACGAGACGGAAAGAGAAGGACCGTGACGTTTGGTGGCTAGAGAAGCGCAAAGCCCCAGTGTTGCTGCGCCTGTGAAAGCGCTTCCAAGGAAGGGTGCTGGCTAGCAACAGCTTTCAGTGCTGGCACTTTTCATCTCTGAGCAATTGCTCGACGTTTGCAATTTCTCAGCTCGTGTCTATGAGACGGAAAGAGAAGGACCGTGACGTTTGGTGGCTAGAGAAGCGCAAAGCCCCAGTGTTTCTGCGCCTGTGAAAGCGCTTCCAAGGAAGGGTGCTGGCTAGCAACAGCTTTCAGTGCTGGCACTTTTCGTCTCTGAGCAATTGCTCGACGTTTGCAATTTATCAGCTCCTGTCTACGAGACGGAAAGAGAAGGACCGTGACGTTTGGTGGCTAGAGAAGCGCAAAGCCCCAGTGTTGCTGCGCCTGTGAAAGCGCTTCCAAGGAAGGGTGCTGGCTAGCAACAGCTTTCAGTGCTGGCACTTTTCATCTCTGAGCAATTGCTCGACGTTTGCAATTTCTCAGCTCGTGTCTACGAGACGGAAAGAGAAGGACCGTGACGTTTGGTGGTAGAGAAGCGCAAAGCCCCAGTGTTACTGCGCCTGTGAAAGCGCTTCCAAGGAAGGGTGCTGGCTAGCAACAGCTTTCAGTGCTGGCACTTTTCATCTCTGAGCAATTGCTCGACGTTTGCAATTTCTCAGCTCGTGTCTACGAGACGGAGAGATAGTGACCGTGACGTTTGGTGGCTAGAGAAGCGCAAAGCCCCAGTGTTGCTGCGCCTGTGAAAGCGCTTCCAAGGAAGGGTGCTGGCTAGCAACAGCTTTCAGTGCTGGCACTTTTCATCTCTGAGCAATTGCTCGACGTTTGCAATTTCTCACCTGAGCTCTCTTTAGAGTGCGCGAGAGGATGAGCAGAAGATGAGGTGGCTAGAGAAGCCCAGAGCCCCAGTGTTCTTAGGCCTACAAAAGCGCTTCCAAGGAAGGGGGCTGGCTAGCAACAGCTTTCAGTGCTGGCACTTTTCATCTCTGAGCAATTGCTCGACGTTTGCAATTTCTCAGCTCGTGTCTAGGAGACGGAAAGAGAATGACAGTGACGTTTGGTGGCTAGAGAAGCGCAAAGCCCCAGTGTTACTGCGCCTGTGAAAGCGCTTCCAAGGAAGGGTGCTGGCTAGCAACAGCTTTCAGTGCTGGCACTTTTCATCTCTGAGCAATTGCTCGACGTTTGCAATTTCTCAGCTCGTGTCTACGAGACGGAGAGATAGTGACCGTGACGATTGGTAGCTAGAGAAGCGCAAAGCCCCAGTGTTACTGCACCTGTGAAAGCGCTTCCAAGGAAGGGTGCTGGCTAGCAACAGCTTTCAGTGCTGGCACTTTTCATCTCTGAGCAATTGCTCGACGTTTGCAATTTCTCACCTGAGCTCTCTTTAGAGTGCGCGAGAGGATGAGCAGAAGATTAAGTGGCTAGAGAAGCCCAGAGCCCCAGTGTTCTTAGGCCTACAAAAGCGCTTCCAAGGAAGGGTGCTGGCTAGCAACAGCTTTCAGTGCTGGCACTTTTCATCTCTGAGCAATTGCTCGACGTTTGCAATTTCTCAGCTCATGTCTACGAGACAGACAGAGAAGGACCGTGACGTTTGGTGGCTAGAGAAGCGCAAAGCCCCAGTGTTGCTGCGCCTGTGAAAGCGCTTCCAAGGAAGGGTGCTGGCTAGCAACAGCTTTCAGTGCTGGCACTTTTCCTCTCTGAGCAATTGCTCGACGTTTGCAATTTCTCAGCTCGTGTCTAGGAGACGGAAAGAGAATGACCGTGACGTTTGGTGGCTAGAGAAGCGCAAAGCCCCAGTGTTACTGCGCCTGTGAAAGCGCTTCCAAGGAAGGGTGCTGGCTAGCAACAGCTTTCAGTGCTGGCACTTTTCATCTCTGAGCAATTGCTCGACGTTTGCAATTTCTCAGCTCGTATCTACGAGACGGAGAGATAGTGACCGTGACGATTGGTGGCTAGAGAAGCGCAAAGCCCCAGTGTTGCTGCACCTGTGAAAGCGCTTCCAAGGAAGGGTGCTGGCTAGCAACAGCTTTCAGTGCTGGCACTTTTCATCTCTGAGCAATTGCTCGACGTTTGCAATTTCTCAGCTCGTGCCTAGGAGACGGAAAGAGAAGGACCGTGACGTTTGGTGGCTAGAGAAGCGCAAAGCCCCAGTGTTACTGCGCCTGTGAAAGCGCTTCCAAGGAAGGGTGCTGGCTAGCAACAGCTTTCAGTGCTGGCACTTTTCATCTCTGAGCAATTGCTCGACGTTTGCAATTTCTCAGCTCGTGTCTACGAGACGGAGAGATAGTGACCGTGACGTTTGGTGGCTAGAGAAGCGCAAAGCCCCAGTGTTTCTGCGCCTGTGAAAGCGCTTCCAAGGAAGGGTGCTGGCTAGCAACAGCTTTCAGTGCTGGCACTTTTCGTCTCTGAGCAATTGCTCGACGTTTGCAATTTCTCAGCTTGTGTCTTGGAGACGGAAAGAGAATGTCCGTGACGTTTGGTGGCTAGAGAAGCGCAAAGCCCCAGTGTTGCTGCGCCTGTGAAAGCGCTTCCAAGGAAGGGTGCTGGCTAGCAACAGCTTTCAGTGCTGGCACTTTTCATCTCTGAGCAATTGCTCGACGTTTGCAATTTCTCAGCTCGTGTCTACGAGACGGAAAGAGAAGGACCGTGACGTTTGGTGGTAGAGAAGCGCAAAGCCCCAGTGTTACTGCGCCTGTGAAAGCGCTTCCAAGGAAGGGTGCTGGCTAGCAACAGCTTTCAGTGCTGGCACTTTTCATCTCTGAGCAATTGCTCGACGTTTGCAATTTCTCAGCTCGTGTCTACGAGACGGAAAGAGAATGAAAGTGACGTTTGGTGGCTAGAGAAGCGCAAAGCCCCAGTGTTACTGCGCCTGTGAAAGCGCTTCCAGGGAAGGGTGCTGGCTAGCAACAGCTTTCAGTGCTGGCACTTTTCATCTCTGAGCAATTGCTCGACGTTTGCAATTTCTCAGCTCGTGTCTACGAGACGGAAAGAGAAGAACCGTGACGTTTGGTGGCTAGAGAAGCGCAAAGCCCCAGTGTTGCTGCGCCTGTGAAAGCGCTTCCAAGGAAGGGTGCTGGCTAGCAACAGCTTTCAGTGCTGGCACTTTTCATCTCTGAGCAATTGCTCGACGTTTGCAATTTCTCACCTGAGCTCTCTTTAGAGTGCACGAGAGGATGAGCAGAAGATTAAGTGGCTAGAGAAGCCCAGAGCCCCAGTGTTCTTAGGCCTACAAAAGCGCTTCCAAGGAAGGGTGCTGGCTAGCAACAGCTTTCAGTGCTGGCACTTTTCATCTCTGAGCAATTGCTCGACGTTTGCAATTTCTCAGCTCGTGTCTACGAGACGGAAAGTGAAGGACCGTGACGTTTGGTGGCTAGAGAAGCGCAAAGCCCCAGTGTTGCTGCGCCTGTGAAAGCGCTTCCAAGGAAGGGTGCTGGCTAGCAACAGCTTTCAGTGCTGGCACTTTTCATCTCTGAGCAATTGCTCGACGTTTGCAATTACTCACCTGAGCTCTCTTTAGAGTGCGCGAGAGGATGAGCAGAAGATTAGGTGGCTAGAGAAGCCCAGAGCCCCAGTGTTCTTAGGCCTACAAAAGCGCTTCCAAGGAAGGGTGCTGGCTAGCAACAGCTTTCAGTGCTGGCACTTTTCATCTCTGAGCAATTGCTCGACGTTTGCAATTTCTCAGCTCGTGTCTACGAGACGGAAAGAGAATGACAGTGACGTTTGGTGGCTAGAGAAGCGCAAAGCCCCAGTGTTGCTGCGCCTGTGAAAGCGCTTCCAAGGAAGGGTGCTGGCTAGCAACAGCTTTCAGTGCTGGCCCTTTTCATCTCTGAGCAATTGCTCGACGTTTGCAATTTCTCACCTGAGCTCTCTTTAGAGTGCGCGAGAGGATGAGCAGAAGATTAGGTGGCTAGAGAAGCCCAGAGCCCCAGTGTTCTTAGGCCTACAAAAGCGCTTCCAAGGAAGGGTGCTGGCTAGCAACAGCTTTCAGTGCTGGCACTTTTCATCTCTGAGCAATTGCTGGACGTTTGCAATTTCTCAGCTCGTGTCTACGAGACGGAGAGATAGTGACCGTGACGTTTGGTGGTAGAGAAGCGCAAAGCCCCAGTGTTGCTGCGCCTGTGAAAGCGCTTCCAAGGAAGGGTGCTGGCTAGCAACAGCTTTCAGTGCTGGCACTTTTCATCTCTGAGCAATTGCTCGACGTTTGCAATTTCTCAGCTCGTGTCTACGAGACGGGGAGATAGTGACCGTGACGTTTGGTGGCTAGAGAAGCGCAAAGCCCCAGTGTTACTGCGCCTGTGAAAGCGCTTCCAAGGAAGGGTGCTGGCTAGCAACAGCTTTCAGTGCTGGCACTTTTCATCTCTGAGCAATTGCTCGACGTTTGCAATTTCTCAGCTCGTGTCTACGAGACGGAAAGAGAAGGACCGTGACGTTTGGTGGCTAGAGAAGCGCAAAGCCCCAGTGTTGCTGCGCCTGTGAAAGTGCTTCCAAGGAAGGGTGCTGGCTAGCAACAGCTTTCAGTGCTGGCACTTTTCATCTCTGAGCAATTGCTCGACGTTTGCAATTTCTCACCTGAGCTCTCTTTAGAGTGCGCGAGAGGATGAGCAGAAGATTAGGTGGCTAGAGAAGCCCAGAGCCCCAGTGTTCTTAGGCCTACAAAAGCGCTTCCAAGGAAGGGTGCTGGCTAGCAACAGCTTTCAGTGCTGGCACTTTTCCTCTCTGAGCAATTGCTCGACGTTTGCAATTTCTCAGCTCGTGTCTATGAGACGGAAAGAGAAGGACCGTGACGTTTGGTGGCTAGAGAAGCGCAAAGCCCCAGTGTTGCTGCGCCTGTGAAAGCGCTTCCAAGGAAGGGTGCTGGCTAGCAACAGCTTTCAGTGCTGGCACTTTTCATCTCTGAGCAATTGCTCGACGTTTGCAATTTCTCAGCTCGTGTCTATGAGACGGAAAGAGAAGGACCGTGACGTTTGGTGGCTAGAGAAGCGCAAAGCCCCAGTGTTTCTGCGCCTGTGAAAGCGCTTCCAAGGAAGGGTGCTGGCTAGCAACAGCTTTCAGTGCTGGCACTTTTCGTCTCTGAGCAATTGCTCGACGTTTGCAATTTCTCAGCTCGTGTCTACGAGACGGAGAGATAGTGACCGTGACGTTTGGTGCCTAGAGAAGCGCAAAGCCCCAGTGTTACTGCGCCTGTGAAAGCGCTTCCAAGGAAGGGTGCTGGCTAGCAACAGCTTTCAGTGCTGGCACTTTTCATCTCTGAGCAATTGCTCGACGTTTGCAATTTCTCACCTGAGCTCTCTTTAGAGTGTGCGAGAGGATGAGCAGAAGATGAGGTGGCTAGAGAAGCCCAGAGCCCCAGTGTTCTTAGGCCTACAAAAGCGCTTCCAAGGAAGGGTGCTGGCTAGCAACAGCTTTCAGTGCTGGCACTTTTCATCTCTGAGCAATTGCTCGACGTTTGCAATTTCTCAGCTCGTGTCTACGAGACGGAGAGATAGTGACCGTGACGATTGGTAGCTAGAGAAGCGCAAAGCCCCAGTGTTGCTGCGCCTGTGAAAGCGCTTCCAAGGAAGGGTGCTGGCTAGCAACAGCTTTCAGTGCTGGCACTTTTCATCTCTGAGCAATTGCTCGACGTTTGCAATTTCTCACCTGAGCTCTCTTTAGAGTGCGCGAGAGGATGAGCAGAAGATTAAGTGGCTAGAGAAGCCCAGAGCCCCAGTGTGCTTAGGCCTACAAAAGCGCTTCCAAGGAAGGGGGCTGGCTAGCAACAGCTTTCAGTGCTGGCACTTTTCATCTCTGAGCAATTGCTCGACGTTTGCAATTTCTCAGCTCATGTCTACTAGACAGACAGAGAAGGACCGTGACGTTTGGTGGCTAGAGAAGCGCAAAGCCCCAGTGTTACTGCGCCTGTGAAAGCGCTTCCAAGGAAGGGTGCTGGCTAGCAACAGCTTTCAGTGCTGGCACTTTTCATCTCTGAGCAATTGCTCGACGTTTGCAATTTCTCAGCTCGTATCTACGAGACGGAGAGATAGTGACCGTGACGATTGGTGGCTAGAGAAGCGCAAAGCCCCAGTGTTGCTGCACCTGTGAAAGCGCTTCCAAGGAAGGGTGCTGGCTAGCAACAGCTTTCAGTGCTGGCACTTTTCATCTCTGAGCAATTGCTCGACGTTTGCAATTTCTCAGCTCGTGTCTACGAGACGGAAAGAGAATGACCGTGACGTTTGGTGGCTAGAGAAGCGCAAAGCCCCAGTGTTGCTGCGCCTGTGAAAGCGCTTCCAAGGAAGGGTGCTGGCTAGCAACAGCTTTCAGTGCTGGCACTTTTCATCTCTGAGCAATTGCTCGACGTTTGCAATTTCTCAGCTCGTGTCTACGAGACGGAGAGATAGTGACCGTGACGATTGGTAGCTAGAGAAGCGCAAAGCCCCAGTGTTACTGCACCTGTGAAAGCGCTTCCAAGGAAGGGTGCTGGCTAGCAACAGCTTTCAGTGCTGGCACTTTTCATCTCTGAGCAATTGCTCGACGTTTGCAATTTCTCAGCTCGTGTCTATGAGACGGAAAGAGAAGGACCGTGACGTTTGGTGGCTAGAGAAGCGCAAAGCCCCAGTGTTTCTGCGCCTGTGAAAGCGCTTCCAAGGAAGGGTGCTGGCTAGCAACAGCTTTCAGTGCTGGCACTTTTCGTCTCTGAGCAATTGCTCGACGTTTGCAATTTCTCAGCTTGTGTCTTGGAGACGGAAAGAGAATGTCCGTGACGTTTGGTGGCTAGAGAAGCGCAAAGCCCCAGTGTTGCTGCGCCTGTGAAAGCGCTTCCAAGGAAGGGTGCTGGCTAGCAACAGCTTTCAGTGCTGGCACTTTTCATCTCTGAGCAATTGCTCGACGTTTGCAATTTCTCAGCTCGTGTCTACGAGACGGAAAGAGAAGGACCGTGACGTTTGGTGGTAGAGAAGCGCAAAGCCCCAGTGTTACTGCGCCTGTGAAAGCGCTTCCAAGGAAGGGTGCTGGCTAGCAACAGCTTTCAGTGCTGGCAGTTTTCATCTCTGAGCAATTGCTCGACGTTTGCAATTTCTCAGCTCGTGTCTACGAGACGGAGAGATAGTGACCGTGACGTTTGGTGCCTAGAGAAGCGCAAAGCCCCAGTGTTACTGCGCCTGTGAAAGCGCTTCCAAGGAAGGGTGCTGGCTAGCAACAGCTTTCAGTGCTGGCACTTTTCATCTCTGAGCAATTGCTCGATGTTTGCAATTTCTCACCTGAGCTCTCTTTAGAGTGCGCGAGAGGATGAGCAGAAGATGAGGTGGCTAGAGAAGCCCAGAGCCCCAGTGTTCTTAGGCCTACAAAAGCGCTTCCAAGGAAGGGGGCTGGCTAGCAACAGCTTTCAGTGCTGGCACTTTTCATCTCTGAGCAATTGCTCGACGTTTGCAATTTCTCAGCTCGTGTCTACGAGACGGAAAGAGAAGGACCGTGACGTTTGGTGGCTAGAGAAGCGCAAAGCCCCAGTGTTACTGCGCCTGTGAAAGCGCTTCCAAGGAAGGGTGCTGGCTAGCAACAGCTTTCAGTGCTGGCACTTTTCATCTCTGAGCAATTGCTCGACGTTTGCAATTTCTCAGCTCGTGTCTACGAGACGGAGAGATAGTGACCGTGACGATTGGTAGCTAGAGAAGCGCAAAGCCCCAGTGTTACTGCACCTGTGAAAGCGCTTCCAAGGAAGGGTGCTGGCTAGCAACAGCTTTCAGTGCTGGCACTTTTCATCTCTGAGCAATTGCTCGACGTTTGCAATTTCTCACCTGAGCTCTCTTTAGAGTGCGCGAGAGGATGAGCAGAAGATTAAGTGGCTAGAGAAGCCCAGAGCCCCAGTGTTCTTAGGCCTACAAAAGCGCTTCCAAGGAAGGGTGCTGGCTAGCAACAGCTTTCAGTGCTGGCACTTTTCATCTCTGAGCAATTGCTCGACGTTTGCAATTTCTCAGCTCATGTCTACGAGACAGACAGAGAAGGACCGTGACGTTTGGTGGCTAGAGAAGCGCAAAGCCCCAGTGTTGCTGCGCCTGTGAAAGCGCTTCCAAGGAAGGGTGCTGGCTAGCAACAGCTTTCAGTGCTGGCACTTTTCCTCTCTGAGCAATTGCTCGACGTTTGCAATTTCTCAGCTCGTGTCTAGGAGACGGAAAGAGAATGACCGTGACGTTTGGTGGCTAGAGAAGCGCAAAGCCCCAGTGTTACTGCGCCTGTGAAAGCGCTTCCAAGGAAGGGTGCTGGCTAGCAACAGCTTTCAGTGCTGGCACTTTTCATCTCTGAGCAATTGCTCGACGTTTGCAATTTCTCAGCTCGTATCTACGAGACGGAGAGATAGTGACCGTGACGATTGGTGGCTAGAGAAGCGCAAAGCCCCAGTGTTGCTGCACCTGTGAAAGCGCTTCCAAGGAAGGGTGCTGGCTAGCAACAGCTTTCAGTGCTGGCACTTTTCATCTCTGAGCAATTGCTCGACGTTTGCAATTTCTCAGCTCGTGTCTACGAGACGGAAAGAGAAGGACCGTGACGTTTGGTGGCTAGAGAAGCGCAAAGCCCCAGTGTTACTGGGCCTGTGAAAGCGCTTCCAAGGAAGGGTGCTGGCTAGCAACAGCTTTCAGTGCTGGCACTTTTCATCTCTGAGCAATTGCTCGACGTTTGCAATTTCTCAGCTCGTGTCTACGAGACGGAGAGATAGTGACCGTGACGATTGGTAGCTAGAGAAGCGCAAAGCCCCAGTGTTACTGCACCTGTGAAAGCGCTTCCAAGGAAGGGTGCTGGCTAGCAACAGCTTTCAGTGCTGGCACTTTTCATCTCTGAGCAATTGCTCGACGTTTGCAATTTCTCAGCTCGTGTCTACGAGACGGAAAGAGAAGGACCGTGACGTTTGGTGGCTAGAGAAGCGCAAAGCCCCAGTGTTGCTGCGCCTGTGAAAGCGCTTCCAAGGAAGGGTGCTGGCTAGCAAGAGCTTTCAGTGCTGGCACTTTTCATCTCTGAGCAATTGCTCGACGTTTGCAATTTCTCAGCTCGTGTCTAGGAGACGGAAAGAGAAGGACCGTGACGTTTGGTGGCTAGAGAAGCGCAAAGCCCCAGTGTTGCTGCGCCTGTGAAAGCGCTTCCAAGGAAGGGTGCTGGCTAGCAACAGCTTTCAGTGCTGGCACTTTTCATCTCTGAGCAATTGCTCGACGTTTGCAATTTCTCAGCTCGTGTCTACGAGACGGAAAGAGAAGGACCGTGATGTTTGGTGGCTAGAGAAGCGCAAAGCCCCAGTGTTACTGCGCCTGTGAAAGCGCTTCCAAGGAAGGGTGCTGGCTAGCAACAGCTTTCAGTGCTGGCACTTTTCATCTCTGAGCAATTGCTCGACGTTTGCAATTTCTCAGCTCGTGTCTACGAGACGGAAAGAGAAGGACCGTGACGTTTGGTGGCTAGAGAAGCGCAAAGCCCCAGTGTTGCTGCGCCTGTGAAAGCGCTTCCAAGGAAGGGTGCTGGCTAGCAACAGCTTTCAGTGCTGGCACTTTTCATCTCTGAGCAATTGCTCGACGTTTGCAATTTCTCACCTGAGCTCTCTTTAGAGTGCGCGAGAGGATGAGCAGAAGATTAGGTGGCTAGAGAAGCCCAGAGCCCCAGTGTTCTTAGGCCTACAAAAGCGCTTCCAAGGAAGGGTGCTGGCTAGCAACAGCTTTCAGTGCTGGCACTTTTCCTCTCTGAGCAATTGCTCGACGTTTGCAATTTCTCAGCTCGTGTCTATGAGACGGAAAGAGAAGGACCGTGACGTTTGGTGGCTAGAGAAGCGCAAAGCCCCAGTGTTGCTGCGCCTGTGAAAGCGCTTCCAAGGAAGGGTGCTGGCTAGCAACAGCTTTCAGTGCTGGCACTTTTCATCTCTGAGCAATTGCTCGACGTTTGCAATTTCTCAGCTCGTGTCTATGAGACGGAAAGAGAAGGACCGTGACGTTTGGTGGCTAGAGAAGCGCAAAGCCCCAGTGTTTCTGCGCCTGTGAAAGCGCTTCCAAGGAAGGGTGCTGGCTAGCAACAGCTTTCAGTGCTGGCAGTTTTCGTCTCTGAGCAATTGCTCGACGTTTGCAATTTCTCAGCTTTTGTCTTGGAGACGGAAAGAGAATGTCCGTGACGTTTGGTGGCTAGAGAAGCGCAAAGCCCCAGTGTTGCTGCGCCTGTGAAAGCGCTTCCAAGGAAGGGTGCTGGCTAGCAACAGCTTTCAGTGCTGGCACTTTTCATCTCTGAGCAATTGCTCGACGTTTGCAATTTCTCAGCTCGTGTCTACGAGACGGAGAGATAGTGACCGTGACGTTTGGTGCCTAGAGAAGCGCAAAGCCCCAGTGTTACTGCGCCTGTGAAAGCGCTTCCAAGGAAGGGTGCTGGCTAGCAACAGCTTTCAGTGCTGGCACTTTTCATCTCTGAGCAATTGCTCGACGTTTGCAATTTCTCACCTGAGCTCTCTTTAGAGTGTGCGAGAGGATGAGCAGAAGATGAGGTGGCTAGAGAAGCCCAGAGCCCCAGTGTTCTTAGGCCTACAAAAGCGCTTCCAAGGAAGGGTGCTGGCTAGCAACAGCTTTCAGTGCTGGCACTTTTCATCTCTGAGCAATTGCTCGACGTTTGCAATTTCTCAGCTCGTGTCTACGAGACGGAGAGATAGTGACCGTGACGATTGGTAGCTAGAGAAGCGCAAAGCCCCAGTGTTGCTGCGCCTGTGAAAGCGCTTCCAAGGAAGGGTGCTGGCTAGCAACAGCTTTCAGTGCTGGCACTTTTCATCTCTGAACAATTGCTTGACGTTTGCAATTTCTCACCTGAGCTCTCTTTAGAGTGCGCGAGAGGATGAGCAGAAGATTAAGTGGCTAGAGAAGCCCAGAGCCCCAGTGTTCTTAGGCCTACAAAAGCGCTTCCAAGGAAGGGTGCTGGCTAGCAACAGCTTTCAGTGCTGGCACTTTTCATCTCTGAGCAATTGCTCGACGTTTGCAATTTCTCAGCTCATGTCTACTAGACAGACAGAGAAGGACCGTGACGTTTGGTGGCTAGAGAAGCGCAAAGCCCCAGTGTTACTGCGCCTGTGAAAGCGCTTCCAAGGAAGGGTGCTGGCTAGCAACAGCTTTCAGTGCTGGCACTTTTCATCTCTGAGCAATTGCTCGACGTTTGCAATTTCTCAGCTCGTATCTACGAGACGGAGAGATAGTGACCGTGACGATTGGTGGCTAGAGAAGCGCAAAGCCCCAGTGTTGCTGCACCTGTGAAAGCGCTTCCAAGGAAGGGTGCTGGCTAGCAACAGCTTTCAGTGCTGGCACTTTTCATCTCTGAGCAATTGCTCGACGTTTGCAATTTCTCAGCTCGTGTCTACGAGACGGAAAGAGAATGACCGTGACGTTTGGTGGCTAGAGAAGCGCAAAGCCCCAGTGTTACTGCGCCTGTGAAAGCGCTTCCAAGGAAGGGTGCTGGCTAGCAACAGCTTTCAGTGCTGGCACTTTTCATCTCTGAGCAATTGCTCGACGTTTGCAATTTCTCAGCTCGTGTCTACGAGACGGAGAGATAGTGACCGTGACGATTGGTAGCTAGAGAAGCGCAAAGCCCCAGTGTTACTGCACCTGTGAAAGCGCTTCCAAGGAAGGGTGCTGGCTAGCAACAGCTTTCAGTGCTGGCACTTTTCATCTCTGAGCAATTGCTCGACGTTTGCAATTTCTCAGCTCGTGTCTATGAGACGGAAAGAGAAGGACCGTGACGTTTGGTGGCTAGAGAAGCGCAAAGCCCCAGTGTTGCTGCGCCTGTGAAAGCGCTTCCAAGGAAGGGTGCTGGCTAGCAACAGCTTTCAGTGCTGGCACTTTTCGTCTCTGAGCAATTGCTCGACGTTTGCAATTTCTCAGCTTGTGTCTTGGAGACGGAAAGAGAATGTCCGTGACGTTTGGTGGCTAGAGAAGCGCAAAGCCCCAGTGTTGCTGCGCCTGTGAAAGCGCTTCCAAGGAAGGGTGCTGGCTAGCAACAGCTTTCAGTGCTGGCACTTTTCATCTCTGAGCAATTGCTCGACGTTTGCAATTTCTCAGCTCGTGTCTACGAGACGGAAAGAGAAGGACCGTGACGTTTGGTGGTAGAGAAGCGCAAAGCCCCAGTGTTACTGCGCCTGTGAAAGCGCTTCCAAGGAAGGGTGCTGGCTAGCAACAGCTTTCAGTGCTGGCAGTTTTCATCTCTGAGCAATTGCTCGACGTTTGCAATTTCTCAGCTCGTGTCTACGAGACGGAGAGATAGTGACCGTGACGTTTGGTGCCTAGAGAAGCGCAAAGCCCCAGTGTTACTGCGCCTGTGAAAGCGCTTCCAAGGAAGGGTGCTGGCTAGCAACAGCTTTCAGTGCTGGCACTTTTCATCTCTGAGCAATTGCTCGACGTTTGCAATTTCTCACCTGAGCTCTCTTTAGAGTGCGCGAGAGGATGAGCAGAAGATGAGGTGGCTAGAGAAGCCCAGAGCCCCAGTGTTCTTAGGCCTACAAAAGCGCTTCCAAGGAAGGGGGCTGGCTAGCAACAGCTTTCAGTGCTGGCACTTTTCATCTCTGAGCAATTGCTCGACGTTTGCAATTTCTCAGCTCGTGTCTACGAGACGGAAAGAGAAGGACCGTGACGTTTGGTGGCTAGAGAAGCGCAAAGCCCCAGTGTTACTGCGCCTGTGAAAGCGCTTCCAAGGAAGGGTGCTGGCTAGCAACAGCTTTCAGTGCTGGCACTTTTCATCTCTGAGCAATTGCTCGACGTTTGCAATTTCTCAGCTCGTGTCTACGAGACGGAGAGATAGTGACCGTGACGATTGGTAGCTAGAGAAGCGCAAAGCCCCAGTGTTACTGCACCTGTGAAAGCGCTTCCAAGGAAGGGTGCTGGCTAGCAACAGCTTTCAGTGCTGGCACTTTTCATCTCTGAGCAATTGCTCGACGTTTGCAATTTCTCACCTGAGCTCTCTTTAGAGTGCGCGAGAGGATGAGCAGAAGATTAAGTGGCTAGAGAAGCCCAGAGCCCCAGTGTTCTTAGGCCTACAAAAGCGCTTCCAAGGAAGGGTGCTGGCTAGCAACAGCTTTCAGTGCTGGCACTTTTCATCTCTGAGCAATTGCTCGACGTTTGCAATTTCTCAGCTCATGTCTACGAGACAGACAGAGAAGGACCGTGACGTTTGGTGGCTAGAGAAGCGCAAAGCCCCAGTGTTGCTGCGCCTGTGAAAGCGCTTCCAAGGAAGGGTGCTGGCTAGCAACAGCTTTCAGTGCTGGCACTTTTCCTCTCTGAGCAATTGCTCGACGTTTGCAATTTCTCAGCTCGTGTCTAGGAGACGGAAAGAGAATGACCGTGACGTTTGGTGGCTAGAGAAGCGCAAAGCCCCAGTGTTACTGCGCCTGTGAAAGCGCTTCCAAGGAAGGGTGCTGGCTAGCAACAGCTTTCAGTGCTGGCACTTTTCATCTCTGAGCAATTGCTCGACGTTTGCAATTTCTCAGCTCGTATCTACGAGACGGAGAGATAGTGACCGTGACGATTGGTGGCTAGAGAAGCGCAAAGCCCCAGTGTTGCTGCACCTGTGAAAGCGCTTCCAAGGAAGGGTGCTGGCTAGCAACAGCTTTCAGTGCTGGCACTTTTCATCTCTGAGCAATTGCTCGACGTTTGCAATTTCTCAGCTCGTGTCTACGAGACGGAAAGAGAATGACCGTGACGTTTGGTGGCTAGAGAAGCGCAAAGCCCCAGTGTTACTGCGCCTGTGAAAGCGCTTCCAAGGAAGGGTGCTGGCTAGCAACAGCTTTCAGTGCTGGCACTTTTCATCTCTGAGCAATTGCTCGACGTTTGCAATTTCTCAGCTCGTGTCTACGAGACGGAGAGATAGTGACCGTGACGATTGGTAGCTAGAGAAGCGCAAAGCCCCAGTGTTACTGCACCTGTGAAAGCGCTTCCAAGGAAGGGTGCTGGCTAGCAACAGCTTTCAGTGCTGGCACTTTTCATCTCTGAGCAATTGCTCGACGTTTGCAATTTCTCAGCTCGTGTCTACGAGACGGAAAGAGAAGGACCGTGACGTTTGGTGGCTAGAGAAGCGCAAAGCCCCAGTGTTACTGCGCCTGTGAAAGCGCTTCCAAGGAAGGGTGCTGGCTAGCAACAGCTTTCAGTGCTGGCACTTTTCATCTCTGAGCAATTGCTCGACGTTTGCAATTTCTCAGCTCGTGTCTAGGAGACGGAAAGAGAAGGACCGTGACATTTGGTGGCTAGAGAAGCGCAAAGCCCCAGTGTTGCTGCGCCTGTGAAAGCGCTTCCAAGGAAGGGTGCTGGCTAGCAACAGCTTTCAGTGCTGGCACTTTTCATCTCTGAGCAATTGCTCGACGTTTGCAATTTCTCAGCTCGTGTCTACGAGACGGAAAGAGAATGACCGTGACGTTTGGTGGCTAGAGAAGCGCAAAGCCCCAGTGTTACTGCGCCTGTGAAAGCGCTTCCAAGGAAGGGTGCTGGCTAGCAACAGCTTTCAGTGCTGGCACTTTTCATCTCTGAGCAATTGCTCGACGTTTGCAATTTCTCAGCTCGTGTCTACGAGACGGAGAGATAGTGACCGTGACGATTGGTGGCTAGAGAAGCGCAAAGCCCCAGTGTTGCTGCGCCTGTGAAAGCGCTTCCAAGGAAGGGTGCTGGCTAGCAACAGCTTTCAGTGCTGGCACTTTTCATCTCTGAGCAATTGCTCGACGTTTGCAATTTCTCAGCTCGTGTCTACGAGACGGAAAGAGAATGACCGTGACGTTTGGTGGCTAGAGAAGCGCAAAGCCCCAGTGTTACTGCGCCTGTGAAAGCGCTTCCAAGGAAGGGTGCTGGCTAGCAAGAGCTTTCAGTGCTGGCACTTTTCATCTCTGAGCAATTGCTCGACGTTTGCAATTTCTCACCTCGTGTCTACGAGACGGAAAGAGAAGAACCGTGACGTTTGGTGGCTAGAGAAGCGCAAAGCCCCAGTGTTGCTGCGCCTGTGAAAGCGCTTCCAAGGAAGGGTGCTGGCTAGCAACAGCTTTCAGTGCTGGCACTTTTCATCTCTGAGCAATTGCTCGACGTTTGCAATTTCTCACCTGAGCTCTCTTTAGAGTGCACGAGAGGATGAGCAGAAGATTAAGTGGCTAGAGAAGCCCAGAGCCCCAGTGTTCTTAGGCCTACAAAAGCGCTTCCAAGGAAGGGGGCTGGCTAGCAACAGCTTTCAGTGCTGGCACTTTTCATCTCTGAGCAATTGCTCGACGTTTGCAATTTCTCAGCTCGTGTCTACGAGACGGAAAGTGAAGGACCGTGACGTTTGGTGGCTAGAGAAGCGCAAAGCCCCAGTGTTGCTGCGCCTGTGAAAGCGCTTCCAAGGAAGGGTGCTGGCTAGCAACAGCTTTCAGTGCTGGCACTTTTCATCTCTGAGCAATTGCTCGACGTTTGCAATTTCTCACCTGAGCTCTCTTTAGAGTGCGCGAGAGGATGAGCAGAAGATTAGGTGGCTAGAGAAGCCCAGAGCCCCAGTGTTCTTAGGCCTACAAAAGCGCTTCCAAGGAAGGGTGCTGGCTAGCAACAGCTTTCAGTGCTGGCACTTTTCATCTCTGAGCAATTGCTCGACGTTTGCAATTTCTCAGCTCGTGTCTACGAGACGGAAAGTGAAGGACCGTGACGTTTGGTGGCTAGAGAAGCGCAAAGCCCCAGTGTTGCTGCGCCTGTGAAAGCGCTTCCAAGGAAGGGTGCTGGCTAGCAACAGCTTTCAGTGCTGGCACTTTTCATCTCTGAGCAATTGCTCGACGTTTGCAATTTCTCACCTGAGCTCTCTTTAGAGTGCGCGAGAGGATGAGCAGAAGATTAAGTGGCTAGAGAAGCCCAGAGCCCCAGTGTTCTTAGGCCTACAAAAGCGCTTCCAAGGAAGGGTGCTGGCTAGCAACAGCTTTCAGTGCTGGCACTTTTCATCTCTGAGCAATTGCTCGACGTTTGCAATTTCTCAGCTCGTGTCTACGAGACGGAAAGAGAATGACAGTGACGTTTGGTGGCTAGAGAAGCGCAAAGCCCCAGTGTTGCTGCGCCTCTGAAAGCGCTTCCAAGGAAGGGTGCTGGCTAGCAACAGCTTTCAGTGCTGGCACTTTTCATCTCTGAGCAATTGCTCGACGTTTGCAATTTCTCACCTGAGCTCTCTTTAGAGTGCGCGAGAGGATGAGCAGAAGATTAGGTGGCTAGAGAAGCCCAGAGCCCCAGTGTTCTTAGGCCTACAAAAGCGCTTCCAAGGAAGGGTGCTGGCTAGCAACAGCTTTCAGTGCTGGCACTTTTCATCTCTGAGCAATTGCTCGACGTTTGCAATTTCTCAGCTCGTGTCTACGAGACGGAAAGAGAATGACAGTGATGTTTGGTGGCTAGAGAAGCGCAAAGCCCCAGTGTTGCTGCGCCTGTGAAAGCGCTTCCAAGGAAGGGGGCTGGCTAGCAACAGCTTTCAGTGCTGGCACTTTTCATCTCTGAGCAATTGCTCGACGTTTGCAATTTCTCAACTCTTGTCTAGGAGACGGAAAGAGAATGAACGTGACGTTTGGTGGCTAGAGAAGCGCAAAGCCCCAGTGTTGCTGCGCCTGTGAAAGCGCTTCCAAGGAAGGGTGCTGGCTAGCAACAGCTTTCAGTGCTGGCACTTTTCATCTCTGAGCAATTGCTCGACGTTTGCAATTTCTCAGCTCGTGTCTACGAGACGGAAAGAGAAGGACCGTGACGTTTGGTGGGTAGAGAAGCGCAAAGCCCCAGTGTTACTGCGCCTGTGAAAGCGCTTCCAAGGAAGGGTGCTGGCTAGCAACAGCTTTCAGTGCTGGCACTTTTCATCTCTGAGCAATTGCTCGACGTTTGCAATTTCTCAGCTCGTGTCTACGAGACGGAGAGATAGTGACCGTGACGTTTGGTGGCTAGAGAAGCGCAAAGCCCCAGTGTTACTGCGCCTGTGAAAGCGCTTCCAAGGAAGGGTGCTGGCTAGCAAGAGCTTTCAGTGCTGGCACTTTTCATCTCTGAGCAATTGCTTGACGTTTGCAATTTCTCAGCTCGTGTCTACGAGACGGAGAGATAGTGACCGTGACATTTGGTGGCTAGAGAAGCGCAAAGCCCCAGTGTTGCTGCGCCTGTGAAAGCGCTTCCAAGGAAGGGTGCTGGCTAGCAACAGCTTTCAGTGCTGGCACTTTTCATCTCTGAGCAATTGCTCGACGTTTGCAATTTCTCCCCTGAGCTCTCTTTAAAGTGCGCGAGAGGATGAGCAGAAGATTAGGTGGCTAAAGAAGCCCAGAGCCCCAGTGTTCTTAGGTCTACAAAAGCGCTTCCAAGGAAGGGGGCTGGCTAGCAAGAGCTTTCAGTGCTGGCACTTTTCATCTCTGAGCAATTGCTCGACGTTTGCAATTTCTCACCTGAGCTCTCTTTAGACTGCGCGAGAGGATGAGCAGAAGATTAGGTGGCTAGAGAAGTCCAGAGCCCCAGTGTGCTTAGGCCTACAAAAGCGCTTCCAAGGAAGGGTGCTGGCTAGCAACAGCTTTCAGTGCTGGCACTTTTCATCTCTGAGCAATTGCTCGACGTTTGCAATTTCTCAGCTCGTGTCTACGAGACGGAAAGAGAAGGACCGTGACGTTTGGTGGCTAGAGAAGCGCAAAGCCCCAGTGTTGCTGCGCCTGTGAAAGCGCTTCCAAGGAAGGGTGCTGGCTAGTAACAGCTTTCAGTGCTGGCACTTTTCATCTCTGAGCAAGTGCTGGACGTTTGCAATTTCTCACCTGAGCTCTCTTTAGAGTGCGCGAGAGGATGAGCAGAAGATTAAGTGGCTAGAGAAGCCGAGAGCCCCAGTGTTCTTAGGCCTACAAAAGCGCTTCCAAGGAAGGGTGCTGGCTAGCAACAGCTTTCAGTGCTGGCACTTTTCATCTCTGAGCAATTGCTCGACGTTTGCAATTTCTCAGCTCGTGTCTACGAGACGGAAAGAGAAGGACCGTGACGTTTGGTGGCTAGAGAAGCGCAAAGCCCCAGTGTTGCTGCGCCTGTGAAAGCGCTTCCAAGGAATGGGGCTGGCTAGCAACAGCTTTCAGTGCTGGCACTTTTCCTCTCTGAGCAATTGCTCGACGTTTGCAATTTCTCACCTCGTGTCTACGAGACGGAGAGATAGTGACCGTGACATTTGGTGGCTAGAGAAGCGCAAAGCCCCAGTGTTGCTGCGCCTGTGAAAGCGCTTCCAAGGAAGGGTGCTGGCTAGCAACAGCTTTCAGTGCTGGCACTTTTCATCTCTGAGCAATTGCTCGACGTTTGCAATTTCTCCCCTGAGCTCTCTTTAGAGTGCGCGAGAGGATGAGCAGAAGATTAGGTGGCTAGAGAAGCCCAGAGCCCCAGTGTGCTTAGGCCTACAAAAGCGCTTCCAAGGAAGGGTGCTGGCTAGCAACAGCTTTCAGTGCTGGCACTTTTCATCTCTGAGCAATTGCTCGACGTTTGCAATTTCTCAGCTCGTGTCTACGAGACGGAAAGAGAAGGACCGTGACGTTTGGTGGGTAGAGAAGCGCAAAGCCCCAGTGTTGCTGCGCCTGTGAAAGCGCTTCCAAGGAAGGGTGCTGGCTAGCAACATCTTTCAGTGCTGGCACTTTTCATCTCTGAGCAATTGCTCGACGTTTGCAATTTCTCAGCTCGTGTCTACGAGACAGAGAGATAGTGACCGTGACGATTGGTGGCTAGAGAAGCGCAAAGCCCCAGTGTTGCTGCGCCTGTGAAAGCGCTTCCAAGGAAGGGTGCTGGCTAGCAACAGCTTTCAGTGCTGGCACTTTTCATCTCTGAGCAATTGCTCGACGTTTGCAATTTCTCAGCTCGTGTCTACGAGACGGAAAGAGAAGGACCGTGACGTTTGGTGGCTAGAGAAGCGCAAAGCCCCAGTGTTGCTGCGCCTGTGAAAGCGCTTCCAAGGAAGGGTGCTGGCTAGCAAGAGCTTTCAGTGCTGGCACTTTTCATCTCTGAGCAATTGCTCGACGTTTGCAATTTCTCAGCTCGTGTCTAGGAGACGGAAAGAGAAGGACCGTGACGTTTGGTGGCTAGAGAAGCGCAAAGCCCCAGTGTTGCTGCGCCTGTGAAAGCGCTTCCAAGGAAGGGGGCTGGCTAGCAAGAGCTTTCAGTGCTGGCACTTTTCCTCTCTGAGCAATTGCTCGACGTTTGCAATTTCTCAGCTCGTGTCTAGGAGACGGAAAGAGAATGACCGTGACGTTTGGTGGCTAGAGAAGCGCAAAGCCCCAGTGTTACTGCGCCTGTGAAAGCGCTTCCAAGGAAGGGTGCTGGCTAGCAAGAGCTTTCAGTGCTGGCACTTTTCATCTCTGAGCAATTGCTCGACGTTTGCAATTTCTCAGCTCGTGTCTACGAGACGGAGAGATAGTGACCGTGACGTTTGGTGGCTAGAGAAGCGCAAAACCCCAGTGTTGCTGCGCCTGTGAAAGCGCTTCCAAGGAAGGGTGCTGGCTAGCAACAGCTTTCAGTGCTGGCACTTTTCATCTCTGAGCAATTGCTCGACGTTTGCAATTTCTCAGCTCGTGTCTACGAGACGGAAAGAGAATGACAGTGACGTTTGGTGGCTAGAG
Source organism: Sarcoramphus papa (assembly GCA_037962945.1). NCBI lineage: Eukaryota > Metazoa > Chordata > Aves > Accipitriformes > Cathartidae > Sarcoramphus > Sarcoramphus papa. The sequence continues at coordinate 14,410,211 of CM075595.1, read as the reverse complement.
AAGCGCAAAGCCCCAGTGTTACTGCGCCTGTGAAAGCGCTTCCAAGGAAGGGTGCTGGCTAGCAACAGCTTTCAGTGCTGGCACTTTTCATCTCTGAGCAATTGCTCGACGTTTGCAATTTCTCAGCTCGTGTCTACGAGACGGAAAGAGAATGACCGTGACGTTTGGTGGCTAGAGAAGCGCAAAGCCCCAGTGTTGCTGCGCCTGTGAAAGCGCTTCCAAGGAAGGGTGCTGGCTAGCAACAGCTTTCAGTGCTGGCACTTTTCATCTCTGAGCAATTGCTCGACGTTTGCAATTTCTCACCTGAGCTCTCTTTAGAGTGCGCGAGAGGATGAGCAGAAGATTAGGTGGCTAGAGAAGCCCAGAGCCCCAGTGTTCTTAGGCCTACAAAAGCGCTTCCAAGGAAGGGGGCTGGCTAGCAACAGCTTTCAGTGCTGGCACTTTTCATCTCTGAGCAATTGCTGGACGTTTGCAATTTCTCAGCTCGTGTCTACGAGACGGAAAGAGAAGGACCGTGACGTTTGGTGGCTAGAGAAGCGCAAAGCCCCAGTGTTGCTGCGCCTGTGAAAGCGCTTCCAAGGAAGGGTGCTGGCTAGCAACAGCTTTCAGTGCTGGCACTTTTCATCTCTGAGCAATTGCTCGACGTTTGCAATTTCTCACCTGAGCTCTCTTTAGAGTGCGCGAGAGGATGAGCAGAAGATTAGGTGGCTAGAGAAGCGCAAAGCCCCAGTGTTCTTAGGCCTACAAAAGCGCTTCCAAGGAAGGGTGCTGGCTAGCAACAGCTTTCAGTGCTGGCACTTTTCATCTCTGAGCAATTGCTCGACGTTTGCAATTTCTCAGCTCGTGTCTACGAGACGGAAAGAGAAGGACCGTGATGTTTGGTGGCTAGAGAAGCGCAAAGCCCCAGTGTTGCTGCGCCTGTGAAAGCGCTTCCAAGGAAGGGTGCTGGCTAGCAACAGCTTTCAGTGCTGGCACTTTTCATCTCTGAGCAATTGCTTGACGTTTGCAATTTCTCAGCTCGTGTCTACGAGACGGAAAGAGAATGACCGTGACGTTTGGTGGCTAGAGAAGCGCAAAGCCCCAGTGTTACTGCGCCTGTGAAAGCGCTTCCAAGGAAGGGTGCTGGCTAGCAAGAGCTTTCAGTGCTGGCACTTTTCATCTCTGAGCAATTGCTCGACGTTTGCAATTTCTCACCTCGTGTCTACGAGACGGAAAGAGAAGAACCGTGACGTTTGGTGGCTAGAGAAGCGCAAAGCCCCAGTGTTGCTGCGCCTGTGAAAGCGCTTCCAAGGAAGGGTGCTGGCTAGCAACAGCTTTCAGTGCTGGCACTTTTCATCTCTGAGCAATTGCTCGACGTTTGCAATTTCTCACCTGAGCTCTCTTTAGAGTGCACGAGAGGATGAGCAGAAGATTAAGTGGCTAGAGAAGCCCAGAGCCCCAGTGTTCTTAGGCCTACAAAAGCGCTTCCAAGGAAGGGGGCTGGCTAGCAACAGCTTTCAGTGCTGGCACTTTTCATCTCTGAGCAATTGCTCGACGTTTGCAATTTCTCAGCTCGTGTCTACGAGACGGAAAGTGAAGGACCGTGACGTTTGGTGGCTAGAGAAGCGCAAAGCCCCAGTGTTGCTGCGCCTGTGAAAGCGCTTCCAAGGAAGGGTGCTGGCTAGCAACAGCTTTCAGTGCTGGCACTTTTCATCTCTGAGCAATTGCTCGACGTTTGCAATTTCTCACCTGAGCTCTCTTTAGAGTGCGCGAGAGGATGAGCAGAAGATTAGGTGGCTAGAGAAGCCCAGAGCCCCAGTGTTCTTAGGCCTACAAAAGCGCTTCCAAGGAAGGGTGCTGGCTAGCAACAGCTTTCAGTGCTGGCACTTTTCATCTCTGAGCAATTGCTCGACGTTTGCAATTTCTCAGCTCGTGTCTACGAGACGGAAAGTGAAGGACCGTGACGTTTGGTGGCTAGAGAAGCGCAAAGCCCCAGTGTTGCTGCGCCTGTGAAAGCGCTTCCAAGGAAGGGTGCTGGCTAGCAACAGCTTTCAGTGCTGGCACTTTTCATCTCTGAGCAATTGCTCGACGTTTGCAATTTCTCACCTGAGCTCTCTTTAGAGTGCGCGAGAGGATGAGCAGAAGATTAAGTGGCTAGAGAAGCCCAGAGCCCCAGTGTTCTTAGGCCTACAAAAGCGCTTCCAAGGAAGGGTGCTGGCTAGCAACAGCTTTCAGTGCTGGCACTTTTCATCTCTGAGCAATTGCTCGACGTTTGCAATTTCTCAGCTCGTGTCTACGAGACGGAAAGAGAATGACAGTGACGTTTGGTGGCTAGAGAAGCGCAAAGCCCCAGTGTTGCTGCGCCTCTGAAAGCGCTTCCAAGGAAGGGTGCTGGCTAGCAACAGCTTTCAGTGCTGGCACTTTTCATCTCTGAGCAATTGCTCGACGTTTGCAATTTCTCACCTGAGCTCTCTTTAGAGTGCGCGAGAGGATGAGCAGAAGATTAGGTGGCTAGAGAAGCCCAGAGCCCCAGTGTTCTTAGGCCTACAAAAGCGCTTCCAAGGAAGGGTGCTGGCTAGCAACAGCTTTCAGTGCTGGCACTTTTCATCTCTGAGCAATTGCTCGACGTTTGCAATTTCTCAGCTCGTGTCTACGAGACGGAAAGAGAATGACAGTGATGTTTGGTGGCTAGAGAAGCGCAAAGCCCCAGTGTTGCTGCGCCTGTGAAAGCGCTTCCAAGGAAGGGGGCTGGCTAGCAACAGCTTTCAGTGCTGGCACTTTTCATCTCTGAGCAATTGCTCGACGTTTGCAATTTCTCAACTCTTGTCTAGGAGACGGAAAGAGAATGACCGTGACGTTTGGTGGCTAGAGAAGCGCAAAGCCCCAGTGTTGCTGCGCCTGTGAAAGCGCTTCCAAGGAAGGGTGCTGGCTAGCAACAGCTTTCAGTGCTGGCACTTTTCCTCTCTGAGCAATTGCTCGACGTTTGCAATTTCTCAGCTCGTGTCTACGAGACGGAAAGAGAAGGACCGTGACGTTTGGTGGGTAGAGAAGCGCAAAGCCCCAGTGTTACTGCGCCTGTGAAAGCGCTTCCAAGGAAGGGTGCTGGCTAGCAACAGCTTTCAGTGCTGGCACTTTTCATCTCTGAGCAATTGCTCGACGTTTGCAATTTCTCAGCTCGTGTCTACGAGACGGAGAGATAGTGACCGTGACGTTTGGTGGCTAGAGAAGCGCAAAGCCCCAGTGTTACTGCGCCTGTGAAAGCGCTTCCAAGGAAGGGTGCTGGCTAGCAACAGCTTTCAGTGCTGGCACTTTTCATCTCTGAGCAATTGCTTGACGTTTGCAATTTCTCAGCTCGTGTCTACGAGACGGAGAGATAGTGACCGTGACATTTGGTGGCTAGAGAAGCCGAGAGCCCCAGTGTTGCTGCGCCTGTGAAAGCGCTTCCAAGGAAGGGTGCTGGCTAGCAACAGCTTTCAGTGCTGGCACTTTTCATCTCTGAGCAATTGCTGGACGTTTGCAATTTCTCCCCTGAGCTCTCTTTAAAGTGCGCGAGAGGATGAGCAGAAGATTAGGTGGCTAAAGAAGCCCAGAGCCCCAGTGTTCTTAGGTCTACAAAAGCGCTTCCAAGGAAGGGGGCTGGCTAGCAACAGCTTTCAGTGCTGGCACTTTTCATCTCTGAGCAATTGCTCGACGTTTGCAATTTCTCACCTGAGCTCTCTTTAGACTGCGCGAGAGGATGAGCAGAAGATTAGGTGGCTAGAGAAGTCCAGAGCCCCAGTGTGCTTAGGCCTACAAAAGCGCTTCCAAGGAAGGGTGCTGGCTAGCAACAGCTTTCAGTGCTGGCACTTTTCATCTCTGAGCAATTGCTCGACGTTTGCAATTTCTCAGCTCGTGTCTACGAGACGGAAAGAGAAGGACCGTGACGTTTGGTGGCTAGAGAAGCGCAAAGCCCCAGTGTTGCTGCGCCTGTGAAAGCGCTTCCAAGGAAGGGTGCTGGCTAGTAACAGCTTTCAGTGCTGGCACTTTTCATCTCTGAGCAATTGCTGGACGTTTGCAATTTCTCACCTGAGCTCTCTTTAGAGTGCGCGAGAGGATGAGCAGAAGATTAAGTGGCTAGAGAAGCCGAGAGCCCCAGTGTTCTTAGGCCTACAAAAGCGCTTCCAAGGAAGGGTGCTGGCTAGCAACAGCTTTCAGTGCTGGCACTTTTCATCTCTGAGCAATTGCTCGACGTTTGCAATTTCTCAGCTCGTGTCTACGAGACGGAAAGAGAAGGACCGTGACGTTTGGTGGCTAGAGAAGCGCAAAGCCCCAGTGTTGCTGCGCCTGTGAAAGCGCTTCCAAGGAATGGGGCTGGCTAGCAACAGCTTTCAGTGCTGGCACTTTTCCTCTCTGAGCAATTGCTCGACGTTTGCAATTTCTCACCTCGTGTCTACGAGACGGAGAGATAGTGACCGTGACATTTGGTGGCTAGAGAAGCGCAAAGCCCCAGTGTTGCTGCGCCTGTGAAAGCGCTTCCAAGGAAGGGTGCTGGCTAGCAACAGCTTTCAGTGCTGGCACTTTTCATCTCTGAGCAATTGCTCGACGTTTGCAATTTCTCCCCTGAGCTCTCTTTAGAGTGCGCGAGAGGATGAGCAGAAGATTAGGTGGCTAGAGAAGCCCAGAGCCCCAGTGTGCTTAGGCCTACAAAAGCGCTTCCAAGGAAGGGTGCTGGCTAGCAACAGCTTTCAGTGCTGGCACTTTTCATCTCTGAGCAATTGCTCGACGTTTGCAATTTCTCAGCTCGTGTCTACGAGACGGAAAGAGAAGGACCGTGACGTTTGGTGGCTAGAGAAGCGCAAAGCCCCAGTGTTGCTGCGCCTGTGAAAGCGCTTCCAAGGAAGGGTGCTGGCTAGCAACATCTTTCAGTGCTGGCACTTTTCATCTCTGAGCAATTGCTCGACGTTTGCAATTTCTCAGCTCGTGTCTACGAGACAGAGAGATAGTGACCGTGACGATTGGTGGCTAGAGAAGCGCAAAGCCCCAGTGTTGCTGCGCCTGTGAAAGCGCTTCCAAGGAAGGGTGCTGGCTAGCAACAGCTTTCAGTGCTGGCACTTTTCATCTCTGAGCAATTGCTCGACGTTTGCAATTTCTCAGCTCGTGTCTACGAGACGGAAAGAGAAGGACCGTGACGTTTGGTGGCTAGAGAAGCGCAAAGCCCCAGTGTTGCTGCGCCTGTGAAAGCGCTTCCAAGGAAGGGTGCTGGCTAGCAAGAGCTTTCAGTGCTGGCACTTTTCATCTCTGAGCAATTGCTCGACGTTTGCAATTTCTCAGCTCGTGTCTAGGAGACGGAAAGAGAAGGACCGTGACGTTTGGTGGCTAGAGAAGCGCAAAGCCCCAGTGTTGCTGCGCCTGTGAAAGCGCTTCCAAGGAAGGGGGCTGGCTAGCAAGAGCTTTCAGTGCTGGCACTTTTCCTCTCTGAGCAATTGCTCGACGTTTGCAATTTCTCAGCTCGTGTCTAGGAGACGGAAAGAGAATGACCGTGACGTTTGGTGGCTAGAGAAGCGCAAAGCCCCAGTGTTACTGCGCCTGTGAAAGCGCTTCCAAGGAAGGGTGCTGGCTAGCAACAGCTTTCAGTGCTGGCACTTTTCATCTCTGAGCAATTGCTCGACGTTTGCAATTTCTCAGCTCGTGTCTACGAGACGGAGAGATAGTGACCGTGACGTTTGGTGGCTAGAGAAGCGCAAAACCCCAGTGTTGCTGCGCCTGTGAAAGCGCTTCCAAGGAAGGGTGCTGGCTAGCAACAGCTTTCAGTGCTGGCACTTTTCATCTCTGAGCAATTGCTCGACGTTTGCAATTTCTCAGCTCGTGTCTACGAGACGGAAAGAGAATGACAGTGACGTTTGGTGGCTAGAGAAGCGCAAAGCCCCAGTGTTGCTGCGCCTGTGAAAGCGCTTCCAAGGAAGGGTGCTGGCTAGCAAGAGCTTTCAGTGCTGGCACTTTTCATCTCTGAGCAATTGCTCGACGTTTGCAATTTCTCAGCTCGTGTCTACGAGACGGAAAGAGAAGAACCGTGACGTTTGGTGGCTAGAGAAGCGCAAAGCCCCAGTGTTGCTGCGCCTGTGAAAGCGCTTCCAAGGAAGGGTGCTGGCTAGCAACAGCTTTCAGTGCTGGCACTTTTCATCTCTGAGCAATTGCTCGACGTTTGCAATTTCTCACCTGAGCTCTCTTTAGAGTGCACGAGAGGATGAGCAGAAGATTAAGTGGCTAGAGAAGCCCAGAGCCCCAGTGTTCTTAGGCCTACAAAAGCGCTTCCAAGGAAGGGTGCTGGCTAGCAACAGCTTTCAGTGCTGGCACTTTTCATCTCTGAGCAATTGCTCGACGTTTGCAATTTCTCAGCTCGTGTCTACGAGACGGAAAGAGAAGGACCGTGACGTTTGGTGGCTAGAGAAGCGCAAAGCCCCAGTGTTGCTGCGCCTGTGAAAGCGCTTCCAAGGAAGGGTGCTGGCTAGCAACAGCTTTCAGTGCTGGCACTTTTCATCTCTGAGCAATTGCTCGACGTTTGCAATTTCTCACCTGAGCTCTCTTTAGAGTGCGCGAGAGGATGAGCAGAAGATTAGGTGGCTAGAGAAGCCCAGAGCCCCAGTGTTCTTAGGCCTACAAAAGCGCTTCCAAGGAAGGGGGCTGGCTAGCAACAGCTTTCAGTGCTGGCACTTTTCATCTCTGAGCAATTGCTGGACGTTTGCAATTTCTCAGCTCGTGTCTACGAGACGGAAAGAGAATGACCGTGACGTTTGGTGGCTAGAGAAGCGCAAAGCCCCAGTGTTGCTGCGCCTGTGAAAGCGCTTCCAAGGAAGGGTGCTGGCTAGCAACAGCTTTCAGTGCTGGCACTTTTCATCTCTGAGCAATTGCTCGACGTTTGCAATTTCTCACCTGAGCTCTCTTTAGAGTGCGCGAGAGGATGAGCAGAAGATTAGGTGGCTAGAGAAGCGCAAATCCCCAGTGTTGTTAGGCCTACAAAAGCGCTTCCAAGGAAGGGTGCTGGCTAGCAACAGCTTTCAGTGCTGGCACTTTTCATCTCTGAGCAATTGCTCGACGTTTGCAATTTCTCAACTCTTGTCTACGAGACGGAGAGATAGTGACCGTGACGATTGGTGGCTAGAGAAGCGCAAAGCCCCAGTGTTGCTGCGCCTGTGAAAGCGCTTCCAAGGAAGGGTGCTGGCTAGCAACAGCTTTCAGTGCTGGCACTTTTCATCTCTGAGCAATTGCTGGACGTTTGCAATTTCTCCCCTGAGCTCTCTTTAAAGTGCGCGAGAGGATGAGCAGAAGATTAGGTGGCTAAAGAAGCCCAGAGCCCCAGTGTTCTTAGGTCTACAAAAGCGCTTCCAAGGAAGGGTGCTGGCTAGCAACAGCTTTCAGTGCTGGCACTTTTCATCTCTGAGCAATTGCTCGACATTTGCAATTTCTCACCTGAGCTCTCTTTAGACTGCGCGAGAGGATGAGCAGAAGATTAGGTGGCTAGAGAAGTCCAGAGCCCCAGTGTGCTTAGGCCTACAAAAGCGCTTCCAAGGAAGGGTGCTGGCTAGCAACAGCTTTCAGTGCTGGCACTTTTCATCTCTGAGCAATTGCTCGACGTTTGCAATTTCTCAGCTCGTGTCTACGAGACGGAAAGAGAAGGACCGTGACGTTTGGTGGCTAGAGAAGCGCAAAGCCCCAGTGTTGCTGCGCCTGTGAAAGCGCTTCCAAGGAAGGGTGCTGGCTAGTAACAGCTTTCAGTGCTGGCACTTTTCATCTCTGAGCAATTGCTGGACGTTTGCAATTTCTCACCTGAGCTCTCTTTAGAGTGCGCGAGAGGATGAGCAGAAGATTAAGTGGCTAGAGAAGCCGAGAGCCCCAGTGTTCTTAGGCCTACAAAAGCGCTTCCAAGGAAGGGTGCTGGCTAGCAACAGCTTTCAGTGCTGGCACTTTTCATCTCTGAGCAATTGCTCGACGTTTGCAATTTCTCAGCTCGTGTCTACGAGACGGAAAGAGAAGGACCGTGACGTTTGGTGGCTAGAGAAGCGCAAAGCCCCAGTGTTGCTGCGCCTGTGAAAGCGCTTCCAAGGAAGGGGGCTGGCTAGCAACAGCTTTCAGTGCTGGCACTTTTCATCTCTGAGCAATTGCTCGACGTTTGCAATTTCTCACCTCGTGTCTACGAGACGGAGAGATAGTGACCGTGACATTTGGTGGCTAGAGAAGCGCAAAGCCCCAGTGTTGCTGCGCCTGTGAAAGCGCTTCCAAGGAAGGGTGCTGGCTAGCAACAGCTTTCAGTGCTGGCACTTTTCATCTCTGAGCAATTGCTCGACGTTTGCAATTTCTCACCTGAGCTCTCTTTAGAGTGCGCGAGAGGATGAGCAGAAGATTAGGTGGCTAGAGAAGCCCAGAGCCCCAGTGTGCTTAGGCCTACAAAAGCGCTTCCAAGGAAGGGTGCTGGCTAGCAACAGCTTTCAGTGCTGGCACTTTTCATCTCTGAGCAATTGCTCGACGTTTGCAATTTCTCAGCTCGTGTCTACGAGACGGAAAGAGAAGGACCGTGACGTTTGGTGGGTAGAGAAGCGCAAAGCCCCAGTGTTGCTGCGCCTGTGAAAGCGCTTCCAAGGAAGGGTGCTGGCTAGCAACAGCTTTCAGTGCTGGCACTTTTCATCTCTGAGCAATTGCTCGACGTTTGCAATTTCTCAGCTCGTGTCTACGAGACAGAGAGATAGTGACCGTGACGATTGGTGGCTAGAGAAGCGCAAAGCCCCAGTGTTGCTGCGCCTGTGAAAGCGCTTCCAAGGAAGGGTGCTGGCTAGCAACAGCTTTCAGTGCTGGCACTTTTCATCTCTGAGCAATTGCTCGACGTTTGCAATTTCTCAGCTCGTGTCTACGAGACGGAAAGAGAAGGACCGTGACGTTTGGTGGCTAGAGAAGCGCAAAGCCCCAGTGTTGCTGCGCCTGTGAAAGCGCTTCCAAGGAAGGGTGCTGGCTAGCAAGAGCTTTCAGTGCTGGCACTTTTCATCTCTGAGCAATTGCTCGACGTTTGCAATTTCTCAGCTCGTGTCTAGGAGACGGAAAGAGAAGGACCGTGACGTTTGGTGGCTAGAGAAGCGCAAAGCCCCAGTGTTGCTGCGCCTGTGAAAGCGCTTCCAAGGAAGGGGGCTGGCTAGCAAGAGCTTTCAGTGCTGGCACTTTTCCTCTCTGAGCAATTGCTCGACGTTTGCAATTTCTCAGCTCGTGTCTAGGAGACGGAAAGAGAATGACCGTGATGTTTGGTGGCTAGAGAAGCGCAAAGCCCCAGTGTTACTGCGCCTGTGAAAGCGCTTCCAAGGAAGGGTGCTGGCTAGCAACAGCTTTCAGTGCTGGCACTTTTCATCTCTGAGCAATTGCTCGACGTTTGCAATTTCTCAGCTCGTGTCTACGAGACGGAGAGATAGTGACCGTGACGTTTGGTGGCTAGAGAAGCGCAAAACCCCAGTGTTGCTGCGCCTGTGAAAGCGCTTCCAAGGAAGGGTGCTGGCTAGCAAGAGCTTTCAGTGCTGGCACTTTTCATCTCTGAGCAATTGCTCGACGTTTGCAATTTCTCAGCTCGTGTCTACGAGACGGAAAGAGAATGACAGTGACGTTTGGTGGCTAGAGAAGCGCAAAGCCCCAGTGTTACTGCGCCTGTGAAAGCGCTTCCAAGGAAGGGTGCTGGCTAGCAACAGCTTTCAGTGCTGGCACTTTTCATCTCTGAGCAATTGCTCGACGTTTGCAATTTCTCAGCTCGTGTCTACGAGACGGAAAGAGAAGAACCGTGACGTTTGGTGGCTAGAGAAGCGCAAAGCCCCAGTGTTGCTGCGCCTGTGAAAGCGCTTCCAAGGAAGGGTGCTGGCTAGCAACAGCTTTCAGTGCTGGCACTTTTCATCTCTGAGCAATTGCTCGACGTTTGCAATTTCTCACCTGAGCTCTCTTTAGAGTGCACGAGAGGATGAGCAGAAGATTAAGTGGCTAGAGAAGCCCAGAGCCCCAGTGTTCTTAGGCCTACAAAAGCGCTTCCAAGGAAGGGTGCTGGCTAGCAACAGCTTTCAGTGCTGGCACTTTTCATCTCTGAGCAATTGCTCGACGTTTGCAATTTCTCAGCTCGTGTCTACGAGACGGAAAGAGAAGGACCGTGACGTTTGGTGGCTAGAGAAGCGCAAAGCCCCAGTGTTGCTGCGCCTGTGAAAGCGCTTCCAAGGAAGGGTGCTGGCTAGCAACAGCTTTCAGTGCTGGCACTTTTCATCTCTGAGCAATTGCTCGACGTTTGCAATTTCTCACCTGAGCTCTCTTTAGAGTGCGCGAGAGGATGAGCAGAAGATTAAGTGGCTAGAGAAGCCCAGAGCCCCAGTGTGCTTAGGCCTACAAAAGCGCTTCCAAGGAAGGGTGCTGGCTAGCAAGAGCTTTCAGTGCTGGCACTTTTCATCTCTGAGCAATTGCTCGACGTTTGCAATTTCTCAGCTCGTGTCTACGAGACGGAAAGAGAATGACAGTGACGTTTGGTGGCTAGAGAAGCGCAAAGCCCCAGTGTTGCTGCGCCTGTGAAAGCGCTTCCAAGGAAGGGTGCTGGCTAGCAACAGCTTTCAGTGCTGGCACTTTTCATCTCTGAGCAATTGCTCGACGTTTGCAATTTCTCACCTGAGCTCTCTTTAGAGTGCGCGAGAGGATGAGCAGAAGATTAGGTGGCTAGAGAAGCGCAAAGCCCCAGTGTTCTTAGGCCTACAAAAGCGCTTCCAAGGAAGGGTGCTGGCTAGCAACAGCTTTCAGTGCTGGCACTTTTCATCTCTGAGCAATTGCTCGACGTTTGCAATTTCTCAGCTCGTGTCTACGAGACGGAAAGAGAAGGACCGTGATGTTTGGTGGCTAGAGAAGCGCAAAGCCCCAGTGTTGCTGCGCCTGTGAAAGCGCTTCCAAGGAAGGGTGCTGGCTAGCAACAGCTTTCAGTGCTGGCACTTTTCATCTCTGAGCAATTGCTCGACGTTTGCAATTTCTCAGCTCGTGTCTACGAGACGGAAAGAGAAGGACCGTGATGTTTGGTGGCTAGAGAAGCGCAAAGCCCCAGTGTTACTGCGCCTGTGAAAGCGCTTCCAAGGAAGGGTGCTGGCTAGCAACAGCTTTCAGTGCTGGCACTTTTCATCTCTGAGCAATTGCTCGACGTTTGCAATTTCTCAGCTCGTGTCTACGAGACGGAAAGAGAAGGACCGTGACGTTTGGTGGGTAGAGAAGCGCAAAGCCCCAGTGTTACTGCGCCTGTGAAAGCGCTTCCAAGGAAGGGTGCTGGCTAGCAACAGCTTTCAGTGCTGGCACTTTTCATCTCTGAGCAATTGCTCGACGTTTGCAATTTCTCAGCTCGTGTCTACGAGACGGAGAGATAGTGACCGTGACATTTGGTGGCTAGAGAAGCGCAAAGCCCCAGTGTTGCTGCACCTGTGAAAGCGCTTCCAAGGAAGGGGGCTGGCTAGCAACAGCTTTCAGTGCTGGCACTTTTCATCTCTGAGCAATTGCTGGACGTTTGCAATTTCTCCCCTGAGCTCTCTTTAAAGTGCGCGAGAGGATGAGCAGAAGATTAGGTGGCTAAAGAAGCCCAGAGCCCCAGTGTTCTTAGGTCTACAAAAGCGCTTCCAAGGAAGGGGGCTGGCTAGCAACAGCTTTCAGTGCTGGCACTTTTCATCTCTGAGCAATTGCTCGACGTTTGCAATTTCTCACCTGAGCTCTCTTTAGAGTGCGCGAGAGGATGAGCAGAAGATTAGGTGGCTAGAGAAGCCCAGAGCCCCAGTGTGCTTAGGCCTACAAAAGCGCTTCCAAGGAAGGGTGCTGGCTAGCAACAGCTTTCAGTGCTGGCACTTTTCATCTCTGAGCAATTGCTCGACGTTTGCAATTTCTCAGCTCGTGTCTACGAGACGGAAAGAGAATGACCGTGACGTTTGATGGCTAGAGAAGCGCAAAGCCCCAGTGTTGCTGCGCCTCTGAAAGCGCTTCCAAGGAAGGGTGCTGGCTAGCAACAGCTTTCAGTGCTGGCACTTTTCATCTCTGAGCAATTGCTCGACGTTTGCAATTTCTCACCTGAGCTCTCTTTAGAGTGCGCGAGAGGATGAGCAGAAGATTAAGTGGCTAGAGAAGCCCAGAGCCCCAGTGTTCTTAGGCCTACAAAAGCGCTTCCAAGGAAGGGTGCTGGCTAGCAACAGCTTTCAGTGCTGGCACTTTTCCTCTCTGAGCAATTGCTCGACAATTGCAATTTCTCAGCTCGTGTCTACGAGACGGAAAGAGAAGGACCGTGACGTTTGGTGGCTAGAGAAGCGCAAAGCCCCAGTGTTGCTGCGCCTGTGAAAGCGCTTCCAAGGAAGGGTGCTGGCTAGCAACAGCTTACAGTGCTGGCACTTTTCATCTCTGAGCAATTGCTCGACGTTTGCAATTTCTCACCTGAGCTCTCTTTAGAGTGCGCGAGAGGATGAGCAGAAGATTAAGCGGCTAGAGAAGCCCAGAGCCCCAGTGTGCTTAGGCCTACAAAAGCGCTTCCAAGGAAGGGTGCTGGCTAGCAACAGCTTTCAGTGCTGGCACTTTTCATCTCTGAGCAATTGCTCGACGTTTGCAATTTCTCAGCTCGTGTCTACGAGACGGAAAGAGAAGGACCGTGACGTTTGGTGGCTAGAGAAGCGCAAAGCCCCAGTGTTGCTGCGCCTGTGAAAGCGCTTCCAAGGAAGGGTGCTGGCTAGCAACAGCTTACAGTGCTGGCACTTTTCATCTCTGAGCAATTGCTCGACGTTTGCAATTTCTCACCTGAGCTCTCTTTAGAGTGCGCGAGAGGATGAGCAGAAGATTAAGCGGCTAGAGAAGCCCAGAGCCCCAGTGTTCTTAGGCCTACAAAAGCGCTTCCAAGGAAGGGTGCTGGCTAGCAACAGCTTTCAGTGCTGGCACTTTTCATCTCTGAGCAATTGCTCGACGTTTGCAATTTCTCAGCTCGTGTCTACGAGACGGAAAGAGAAGGACCGTGATGTTTGGTGGCTAGAGAAGCGCAAAGCCCCAGTGTTGCTGCGCCTGTGAAAGCGCTTCCAAGGAAGGGTGCTGGCTAGCAACAGCTTTCAGTGCTGGCACTTTTCATCTCTGAGCAATTGCTCGACGTTTGCAATCTCTCAACTCTTGTCTACGAGACGGAAAGAGAATGACAGTGACGTTTGGTGGCTAGAGAAGCGCAAAGCCCCAGTGTTGCTGCGCCTGTGAAAGCGCTTCCAAGGAAGGGTGCTGGCTAGCAACAGCTTTCAGTGCTGGCACTTTTCATCTCTGAGCAATTGCTCGACGTTTGCAATTTCTCAGCTCGTGTCTACGAGACGGAAAGAGAAGGACCGTGACGTTTGGTGGCTAGAGAAGCGCAAAGCCCCAGTGTTACTGCGCCTGTGAAAGCGCTTCCAAGGAAGGGTGCTGGCTAGCAACAGCTTTCAGTGCTGGCACTTTTCATCTCTGAGCAATTGCTGGACGTTTGCAATTTCTCACCTGAGCTCTCTTTAGAGTGCGCGAGAGGATGAGCAGAAGATTAGGTGGCTAGAGAAGTCCAGAGCCCCAGTGTGCTTAGGCCTACAAAAGCGCTTCCAAGGAAGGGTGCTGGCTAGCAACAGCTTTCAGTGCTGGCACTTTTCATCTCTGAGCAATTGCTCGACAATTGCAATTTCTCAGCTCGTGTCTACGAGACGGAAAGAGAATGACCGTGACGTTTGGTGGCTAGAGAAGCGCAAAGCCCCAGTGTTGCTGCGCCTCTGAAAGCGCTTCCAAGGAAGGGTGCTGGCTAGTAACAGCTTTCAGTGCTGGCACTTTTCATCTCTGAGCAATTGCTCGACGTTTGCAATTTCTCACCTGAGCTCTCTTTAGAGTGCGCGAGAGGATGTGCAGAAGATTAAGTGGCTAGAGAAGCCGAGAGCCCCAGTGTTCTTAGGCCTACAAAAGCACTTCCAAGGAAGGGTGCTGGCTAGCAACAGCTTTCAGTGCTGGCACTTTTCATCTCTGAGCAATTGCTCGACGTTTGCAATTTCTCAGCTCGTGTCTACGAGACGGAAAGAGAAGGACCGTGACGTTTGGTGGGTAGAGAAGCGCAAAGCCCCAGTGTTGCTGCGCCTGTGAAAGCGCTTCCAAGGAAGGGGGCTGGCTAGCAACAGCTTTCAGTGCTGGCACTTTTCCTCTCTGAGCAATTGCTCGACGTTTGCAATTTCTCAGCTCGTGTCTACGAGACGGAGAGATAGTGACCGTGACATTTGGTGGCTAGAGAAGCGCAAAGCCCCAGTGTTGCTGCGCCTGTGAAAGCGCTTCCAAGGAAGGGGGCTGGGTAGCAACAGCTTTCAGTGCTGGCACTTTTCATCTCTGAGCAATTGCTCGACGTTTGCAATTTCTCACCTGAGCTCTCTTTAGAGTGCGCGAGAGGATGAGCAGAAGATTAGGTGGCTAGAGAAGCCCAGAGCCCCAGTGTGCTTAGGCCTACAAAAGCGCTTCCAAGGAAGGGTGCTGGCTAGCAACAGCTTTCAGTGCTGGCACTTTTCCTCTCTGAGCAATTGCTCGACGTTTGCAATTTCTCAGCTCGTGTCTACGAGACGGAAAGAGAAGGACCGTGACGTTTGGTGGCTAGAGAAGCGCAAAGCCCCAGTGTTGCTGCGCCTGTGAAAGCGCTTCCAAGGAAGGGGGCTGGCTAGCAACAGCTTTCAGTGCTGGCACTTTTCCTCTCTGAGCAATTGCTCGACGTTTGCAATTTCTCAGCTCGTGTCTACGAGACGGAGAGATAGTGACCGTGACGATTGGTAGATAGAGAAGCGCAAAGCCCCAGTGTTACTGCACCTGTGAAAGCGCTTCCAAGGAAGGGTGCTGGCTAGCAACAGCTTTCAGTGCTGGCACTTTTCATCTCTGAGCAATTGCTCGACGTTTGCAATTTCTCACCTGAGCTCTCTTTAGAGTGCGCGAGAGGATGAGCAGAAGATTAAGTGGCTAGAGAAGCCCAGAGCCCCAGTGTGCTTAGGCCTACAAAAGCGCTTCCAAGGAAGGGTGCTGCCTAGCAACAGCTTTCAGTGCTGGCACTTTTCATCTCTGAGCAATTGCTCGACGTTTGCAATTTCTCAGCTCGTGTCTACGAGACGGAAAGAGAAGGACCGTGACGTTTGGTGGCTAGAGAAGCGCAAAGCCCCAGTGTTACTGCGCCTGTGAAAGCGCTTCCAAGGAAGGGTGCTGGCTAGCAACAGCTTTCAGTGCTGGCACTTTTCATCTCTGAGCAATTGCTCGACGTTTGCAATGTCTCAGCTCGTGTCTACGAGACGGAGAGATAGTGACCGTGACATTTGGTGGCTAGAGAAGCGCAAAGCCCCAGTGTTGCTGCACCTGTGAAAGCGCTTCCAAGGAAGGGTGCTGGCTAGCAACAGCTTTCAGTGCTGGCACTTTTCATCTCTGAGCAATTGCTTGACGTTTGCAATGTCTCAGCTCGTGTCTACGAGACGGAGAGATAGTGACCGTGACGATTGGTGGCTAGAGAAGCGCAAAGCCCCAGTGTTGCTGCACCTGTGAAAGCGCTTCCAAGGAAGGGTGCTGGCTAGCAACAGCTTTCAGTGCTGGCACTTTTCATCTCTGAGCAATTGCTCGACGTTTGCAATTTCTCAGCTCGTGTCTACGAGACCGAAAGAGAATGACCGTGACGTTTGGTGGCTAGAGAAGCGCAAAGCCCCAGTGTTACTGCGCCTGTGAAAGCGCTTCCAAGGAAGGGTGCTGGCTAGCAACAGCTTTCAGTGCTGGCACTTTTCATCTCTGAGCAATTGCTCGACGTTTGCAATTTCTCACCTCGTGTCTACGAGACGGAGATATAGTGACCGTGACATTTGGTGGCTAGAGAAGCGCAAAGCCCCAGTGTTGCTGCGCCTGTGAAAGCGCTTCCAAGGAAGGGTGCTGGCTAGCAACAGCTTTCAGTGCTGGCACTTTTCATCTCTGAGCAATTGCTCGACGTTTGCAATTTCTCAGCTCGTGTCTACGAGACGGAAAGAGAAGAACCGTGACGTTTGGTGGCTAGAGAAGCGCAAAGCCCCAGTGTTGCTGCGCCTGTGAAAGCGCTTCCAAGGAAGGGGGCTGGCTAGCAACAGCTTTCAGTGCTGGCACTTTTCATCTCTGAGCAATTGCTCGACGTTTGCAATTTCTCACCTGAGCTCTCTTTAGAGTGCGCGAGAGGATGAGCAGAAGATTAAGTGGCTAGAGAAGCCCAGAGCCCCAGTGTTCTTAGGCCTACAAAAGCGCTTCCAAGGAAGGGGGCTGGCTAGCAACAGCTTTCAGTGCTGGCACTTTTCATCTCTGAGCAATTGCTGGACGTTTGCAATTTCTCAGCTCGTGTCTACGAGACGGAAAGTGAAGGACCGTGACGTTTGGTGGCTAGAGAAGCGCAAAGCCCCAGTGTTGCTGCGCCTGTGAAAGCGCTTCCAAGGAAGGGTGCTGGCTAGCAACAGCTTTCAGTGCTGGCACTTTTCATCTCTGAGCAATTGCTCGACGTTTGCAATTTCTCACCTGAGCTCTCTTTAGAGTGCGCGAGAGGATGAGCAGAAGATTAAGTGGCTAGAGAAGCCCAGAGCCCCAGTGTTCTTAGGCCTACAAAAGCGCTTCCAAGGAAGGGTGCTGGCTAGCAACAGCTTTCAGTGCTGGCACTTTTCATCTCTGAGCAATTGCTCGACGTTTGCAATTTCTCAGCTCGTGTCTACGAGACGGAAAGTGAAGGACCGTGACGTTTGGTGGCTAGAGAAGCGCAAAGCCCCAGTGTTGCTGCGCCTGTGAAAGCGCTTCCAAGGAAGGGTGCTGGCTAGCAACAGCTTTCAGTGCTGGCACTTTTCATCTCTGAGCAATTGCTCGACGTTTGCAATTTCTCACCTGAGCTCTCTTTAGAGTGCGCGAGAGGATGAGCAGAAGATTAGGTGGCTAGAGAAGCCCAGAGCCCCAGTGTTCTTAGGCCTACAAAAGCGCTTCCAAGGAAGGGTGCTGGCTAGCAACAGCTTTCAGTGCTGGCACTTTTCATCTCTGAGCAATTGCTCGACGTTTGCAATTTCTCAGCTCGTGTCTACGAGACGGAAAGAGAATGACAGTGACGTTTGGTGGCTAGAGAAGCGCAAAGCCCCAGTGTTGCTGCGCCTGTGAAAGCGCTTCCAAGGAAGGGTGCTGGCTAGCAAGAGCTTTCAGTGCTGGCACTTTTCATCTCTGAGCAATTGCTCGACGTTTGCAATTTCTCACCTGAGCTCTCTTTAGAGTGCGCGAGAGGATGAGCAGAAGATTAGGTGGCTAGAGAAGCCCAGAGCCCCAGTGTTCTTAGGCCTACAAAAGCGCTTCCAAGGAAGGGTGCTGGCTAGCAACAGCTTTCAGTGCTGGCACTTTTCATCTCTGAGCAATTGCTCGACGTTTGCAATTTCTCAACTCTTGTCTACGAGACGGAAAGAGAATGACAGTGACGATTGGTGGGTAGAGAAGCGCAAAGCCCCAGTGTTGCTGCGCCTGTGAAAGCGCTTCCAAGGAAGGGTGCTGGCTAGCAACAGCTTTCAGTGCTGGCACTTTTCATCTCTGAGCAATTGCTCGACGTTTGCAATTTCTCAGCTCGTGTCTACGAGACGGAAAGAGAAGGACCGTGACGTTTGGTGGGTAGAGAAGCGCAAAGCCCCAGTGTTACTGCGCCTGTGAAAGCGCTTCCAAGGAAGGGTGCTGGCTAGCAACAGCTTTCAGTGCTGGCACTTTTCATCTCTGAGCAATTGCTCGACGTTTGCAATTTCTCAGCTCGTGTCTACGAGACGGAGAGATAGTGACCGTGACGTTTGGTGGCTAGAGAAGCGCAAAGCCCCAGTGTTGCTGCACCTGTGAAAGCGCTTCCAAGGAAGGGTGCTGGCTAGCAACAGCTTTCAGTGCTGGCACTTTTCATCTCTGAGCAATTGCTCGACGTTTGCAATTTCTCACCTGAGCTCTCTTTAGAGTGCGCGAGAGGATGAGCAGAAGATTAGGTGGCTAGAGAAGCCGAGAGCCCCAGTATTCTTAGGTCTACAAAAGCGCTTCCAAGGAAGGGTGCTGGCTAGCAACAGCTTTCAGTGCTGGCACTTTTCATCTCTGAGCAATTGCTCGACGTTTGCAATTTCTCAGCTCGTGTCTAGGAGACGGAAAGAGAAGGACCGTGACGTTTGGTGGCTAGAGAAGCGCAAAGCCCCAGTGTTGCTGCGCCTGTGAAAGCGCTTCCAAGGAAGGGTGCTGGCTAGCAAGAGCTTTCAGTGCTGGCACTTTTCATCTCTGAGCAATTGCTCGACGTTTGCAATTTATCACCTCGTGTCTACGAGACGGAGAGATAGTGACCGTGACATTTGGTGGCTAGAGAAGCGCAAAGCCCCAGTGTTGCTGCGCCTGTGAAAGCGCTTCCAAGGAAGGGGGCTGGCTAGCAACAGCTTTCAGTGCTGGCACTTTTCATCTCTGAGCAATTGCTCGACGTTTGCAGTTTCTCACCTGAGCTCTCTTTAGAGTGCGCGAGAGGATGAGCAGAAGATTAGGTGTCTAAAGAAGCCCAGAGCCCCAGTGTTCTTAGGCCTACAAAAGCGCTTCCAAGGAAGGGTGCTGGCTAGCAACAGCTTTCAGTGCTGGCACTTTTCCTCTCTGAGCAATTGCTCGACGTTTGCAATTTCTCAGCTCGTGTCTACGAGACAGAAAGAGAATGACAGTGACGTTTGATGGCTAGAGAAGCGCAAAGCCCCAGTGTTGCTGCGCCTGTGAAAGCGCTTCCAAGGAAGGGTGCTGGCTAGCAACAGCTTTCAGTGCTGGCACTTTTCATCTCTGAGCAATTGCTCGACGTTTGCAATTTCTCACCTGAGCTCTCTTTAGAGTGCGCGAGAGGATGAGCAGAAGATTAGGTGGCTAGAGAAGCCCAGAGCCCCAGTGTGCTTAGGCCTACAAAAGCGCTTCCAAGGAAGGGTGCTGGCTAGCAACAGCTTTCAGTGCTGGCACTTTTCATCTCTGAGCAATTGCTCGACGTTTGCAATTTCTCAGCTCGTGTCTACGAGACGGAAAGAGAATGACAGTGACGTTTGGTGGCTAGAGAAGCGCAAAGCCCCAGTGTTGCTGCGCCTGTGAAAGCGCTTCCAAGGAAGGGTGCTGGCTAGCAAGAGCTTTCAGTGCTGGCACTTTTCATCTCTGAGCAATTGCTCGACGTTTGCAATTTCTCACCTGAGCTCTCTTTAGAGTGCGCGAGAGGATGAGCAGAAGATTAGGTGGCTAGAGAAGCCCAGAGCCCCAGTGTTCTTAGGCCTACAAAAGCGCTTCCAAGGAAGGGTGCTGGCTAGCAACAGCTTTCAGTGCTGGCACTTTTCATCTCTGAGCAATTGCTCGACGTTTGCAATTTCTCAACTCTTGTCTACGAGACGGAAAGAGAATGACAGTGACGTTTGGTGGGTAGAGAAGCGCAAAGCCCCAGTGTTGCTGCGCCTGTGAAAGCGCTTCCAAGGAAGGGTGCTGGCTAGCAACAGCTTTCAGTGCTGGCACTTTTCATCTCTGAGCAATTGCTCGACGTTTGCAATTTCTCAGCTCGTGTCTACGAGACGGAAAGAGAAGGACCGTGACGTTTGGTGGGTAGAGAAGCGCAAAGCCCCAGTGTTACTGCGCCTGTGAAAGCGCTTCCAAGGAAGGGTGCTGGCTAGCAAGAGCTTTCAGTGCTGGCACTTTTCATCTCTGAGCAATTGCTCGACGTTTGCAATTTCTCAGCTCGTGTCTACGAGACGGAGAGATAGTGACCGTGACGTTTGGTGGGTAGAGAAGCGCAAAGCCCCAGTGTTACTGCGCCTGTGAAAGCGCTTCCAAGGAAGGGGGCTGGCTAGCAACAGCTTTCAGTGCTGGCACTTTTCATCTCTGAGCAATTGCTCGACGTTTGCAATTTCTCAGCTCGTGTCTACGAGACGGAGAGATAGTGACCGTGACGTTTGGTGGCTAGAGAAGCGCAAAGCCCCAGTGTTGCTGCACCTGTGAAAGCGCTTCCAAGGAAGGGTGCTGGCTAGCAACAGCTTTCAGTGCTGGCACTTTTCATCTCTGAGCAATTGCTCGACAATTGTAATTTCTCAGCTCGTGTCTACGAGACGGAAAGAGAAGGACCGTGACGTTTGGTGGCTAGAGAAGCGCAAAGCCCCAGTGTTGCTGCGCCTGTGAAAGCGCTTCCAAGGAAGGGTGCTGGCTAGTAACAGCTTTCAGTGCTGGCACTTTTCATCTCTGAGCAATTGCTCGACGTTTGCAATTTCTCACCTGAGCTCTCTTTAGAGTGCGCGAGAGGATGAGCAGAAGATTAGGTGGCTAGAGAAGCCGAGAGCCCCAGTGTTCTTAGGTCTACAAAAGCGCTTCCAAGGAAGGGTGCTGGCTAGCAACAGCTTTCAGTGCTGGCACTTTTCATCTCTGAGCAATTGCTCGACGTTTGCAATTTCTCAGCTCGTGTCTACGAGACGGAAAGAGAAGGACCGTGACGTTTGGTGGCTAGAGAAGCGCAAAGCCCCAGTGTTGCTGCGCCTGAGAAAGCGCTTCCAAGGAAGGGGGCTGGCTAGCAACAGCTTTCAGTGCTGGCACTTTTCGTCTCTGAGCAATTGCTCGACGTTTGCAATTTCTCACCTCGTGTCTACGAGACGGAGAGATAGTGACCGTGACATTTGGTGGCTAGAGAAGCGCAAAGCCCCAGTGTTGCTGCGCCTGTGAAAGCGCTTCCAAGGAAGGGGGCTGGCTAGCAACAGCTTTCAGTGCTGGCACTTTTCATCTCTGAGCAATTGCTCGACGTTTGCAGTTTCTCACCTGAGCTCTCTTTAGAGTGCGCGAGAGGATGAGCAGAAGATTAGGTGTCTAAAGAAGCCCAGAGCCCCAGTGTTCTTAGGCCTACAAAAGCGCTTCCAAGGAAGGGTGCTGGCTAGCAACAGCTTTCAGTGCTGGCACTTTTCCTCTCTGAGCAATTGCTCGACGTTTGCAATTTCTCAGCTCGTGTCTACGAGACGGAAAGAGAATGACAGTGACGTTTGATGGCTAGAGAAGCGCAAAGCCCCAGTGTTGCTGCGCCTGTGAAAGCGCTTCCAAGGAAGGGTGCTGGCTAGCAACAGCTTTCAGTGCTGGCACTTTTCATCTCTGAGCAATTGCTCGACGTTTGCAATTTCTCACCTGAGCTCTCTTTAGAGTGCGCGAGAGGATGAGCAGAAGATTAGGTGGCTAGAGAAGCCCAGAGCCCCAGTGTGCTTAGGCCTACAAAAGCGCTTCCAAGGAAGGGTGCTGGCTAGCAACAGCTTTCAGTGCTGGCACTTTTCATCTCTGAGCAATTGCTGGACGTTTGCAATTTCTCAGCTCGTGTCTACGAGACGGAAAGAGAAGGACCGTGACG
Source organism: Sarcoramphus papa (assembly GCA_037962945.1). Taxonomy (NCBI): domain Eukaryota; kingdom Metazoa; phylum Chordata; class Aves; order Accipitriformes; family Cathartidae; genus Sarcoramphus; species Sarcoramphus papa. The sequence continues at coordinate 14,388,865 of CM075595.1, read as the reverse complement.
TTTGGTGGGTAGAGAAGCGCAAAGCCCCAGTGTTACTGCGCCTGTGAAAGCGCTTCCAAGGAAGGGTGCTGGCTAGCAACAGCTTTCAGTGCTGGCACTTTTCATCTCTGAGCAATTGCTCGACGTTTGCAATTTCTCAGCTCGTGTCTACGAGACGGAGAGATAGTGACCGTGACGTTTGGTGGCTAGAGAAGCGCAAAGCCCCAGTGTTGCTGCGCCTGTGAAAGCGCTTCCAAGGAAGGGTGCTGGCTAGCAAGAGCTTTCAGTGCTGGCACTTTTCATCTCTGAGCAATTGCTCGACGTTTGCAATTTCTCAGCTCGTGTCTACGAGACGGAAAGAGAATGACAGTGACGTTTGGTGGCTAGAGAAGCGCAAAGCCCCAGTGTTGCTGCGCCTGTGAAAGCGCTTCCAAGGAAGGGTGCTGGCTAGCAAGAGCTTTCAGTGCTGGCACTTTTCATCTCTGAGCAATTGCTCCACGTTTGCAATTTCTCACCTGAGCTCTCTTTAGAGTGCGCGAGAGGATGAGCAGAAGATGAGGTGGCTAGAGAAGCCCAGAGCCCCAGTGTTCTTAGGCCTACAAAAGCGCTTCCAAGGAAGGGTGCTGGCTAGCAACAGCTTTCAGTGCTGGCACTTTTCATCTCTGAGCAATTGCTCGACGTTTGCAATTTCTCACCTGAGCTCTCTTTAGACTGCGCGAGAGGATGAGCAGAAGATTAAGTGGCTAGAGAAGCCCAGAGCCCCAGTGTGCTTAGGCCTACAAAAGCGCTTCCAAGGAAGGGTGCTGCCTAGCAAGAGCTTTCAGTGCTGGCACTTTTCATCTCTGAGCAATTGCTCGACGTTTGCAATTTCTCAGCTCGTGTCTACGAGACGGAAAGAGAAGGACCGTGACGTTTGGTGGCTAGAGAAGCGCAAAGCCCCAGTGTTGCTGCGCCTGTGAAAGCGCTTCCAAGGAAGGGGGCTGGCTAGCAACAGCTTTCAGTGCTGGCACTTTTCATCTCTGAGCAATTGCACGACGTTTGCAATTTCTCAACTCGTTTCTACGAGACGGAGAGATAGTGACCGTGACATTTGGTGGCTAGAGAAGCGCAAAGCCCCAGTGTTGCTGCGCCTGTGAAAGCGCTTCCAAGGAAGGGGGCTGGCTAGCAACAGCTTTCAGTGCTGGCACTTTTCATCTCTGAGCAATTGCTCGACGTTTGCAATTTCTCAGCTCGTGTCTACGAGACGGAGAGATAGTGACCGTGACGTTTGGTGGCTAGAGAAGCGCAAAGCCCCAGTGTTGCTGCACCTGTGAAAGCGCTTCCAAGGAAGGGTGCTGGCTAGCAACAGCTTTCAGTGCTGGCACTTTTCATCTCTGAGCAATTGCTCGACAATTGTAATTTCTCAGCTCGTGTCTACGAGACGGAAAGAGAAGGACCGTGACGTTTGGTGGCTAGAGAAGCGCAAAGCCCCAGTGTTGCTGCGCCTGTGAAAGCGCTTCCAAGGAAGGGTGCTGGCTAGTAACAGCTTTCAGTGCTGGCACTTTTCATCTCTGAGCAATTGCTCGACGTTTGCAATTTCTCACCTGAGCTCTCTTTAGACTGCGCGAGAGGATGAGCAGAAGATGAGGTGGCTAGAGAAGCCCAGAGCCCCAGTGTTCTTAGGTCTACAAAAGCGCTTCCAAGGAAGGGTGCTGGCTAGCAACAGCTTTCAGTGCTGGCACTTTTCATCTCTGAGCAATTGCTCGACGTTTGCAATTTCTCAGCTCGTGTCTACGAGACGGAAAGAGAAGGACCGTGACGTTTGGTGGCTAGAGAAGCGCAAAGCCCCAGTGTTGCTGCGCCTGTGAAAGCGCTTCCAAGGAAGGGGGCTGGCTAGCAACAGCTTTCAGTGCTGGCACTTTTCGTCTCTGAGCAATTGCTCGACGTTTGCAATTTCTCACCTCGTGTCTACGAGACGGAGAGATAGTGACCGTGACATTTGGTGGCTAGAGAAGCGCAAAGCCCCAGTGTTGCTGCGCCTGTGAAAGCGCTTCCAAGGAAGGGTGCTGGCTAGCAACAGCTTTCAGTGCTGGCACTTTTCATCTCTGAGCAATTGCTCGACGTTTGCAGTTTCTCACCTGAGCTCTCTTTAGAGTGCGCGAGAGGATGAGCAGAAGATTAGGTGTCTAAAGAAGCCCAGAGCCCCAGTGTTCTTAGGCCTACAAAAGCGCTTCCAAGGAAGGGTGCTGGCTAGCAACAGCTTTCAGTGCTGGCACTTTTCCTCTCTGAGCAATTGCTCGACGTTTGCAATTTCTCAGCTCGTGTCTACGAGACGGAAAGAGAATGACAGTGACGTTTGATGGCTAGAGAAGCGCAAAGCCCCAGTGTTGCTGCGCCTGTGAAAGCGCTTCCAAGGAAGGGGGCTGGCTAGCAAGAGCTTTCAGTGCTGGCACTTTTCATCTCTGAGCAATTGCTCCACGTTTGCAATTTCTCACCTGAGCTCTCTTTAGAGTGCGCGAGAGGATGAGCAGAAGATGAGGTGGCTAGAGAAGCCCAGAGCCCCAGTGTTCTTAGGCCTACAAAAGCGCTTCCAAGGAAGGGTGCTGGCTAGCAACAGCTTTCAGTGCTGGCACTTTTCATCTCTGAGCAATTGCTCGACGTTTGCAATTTCTCACCTGAGCTCTCTTTAGACTGCGCGAGAGGATGAGCAGAAGATTAAGTGGCTAGAGAAGCCCAGAGCCCCAGTGTGCTTAGGCCTACAAAAGCGCTTCCAAGGAAGGGTGCTGCCTAGCAACAGCTTTCAGTGCTGGCACTTTTCATCTCTGAGCAATTGCTCGACGTTTGCAATTTCTCAGCTCGTGTCTACGAGACGGAAAGAGAAGGACCGTGACGTTTGGTGGCTAGAGAAGCGCAAAGCCCCAGTGTTGCTGCGCCTGTGAAAGCGCTTCCAAGGAAGGGGGCTGGCTAGCAACAGCTTTCAGTGCTGGCACTTTTCATCTCTGAGCAATTGCACGACGTTTGCAATTTCTCAACTCGTTTCTACGAGACGGAGAGATAGTGACCGTGACATTTGGTGGCTAGAGAAGCGCAAAGCCCCAGTGTTGCTGCGCCTGTGAAAGCGCTTCCAAGGAAGGGTGCTGGCTAGCAACAGCTTTCAGTGCTGGCACTTTTCATCTCTGAGCAATTGCTCGACGTTTGCAATTTCTCAGCTCGTGTCTACGAGACGGAAAGAGAATGACCGTGACGTTTGGTGGCTAGAGAAGCGCAAAGCCCCAGTGTTACTGCGCCGGTGAAAGCGCTTCCAAGGAAGGGGGCTGGCTAGCAACAGCTTTCAGTGCTGGCACTTTTCATCTCTGAGCAATTGCTGGACGTTTGCAATTTCTCAGCTCGTGTCTGCGAGACGGAGAGATAGTGACCGTGACGATTGGTGGCTAGAGAAGCGCTAAGCCCCAGTGTTACTGCGCCTGTGAAAGCGCTTCCAAGGAAGGGTGCTGGCTAGCAACAGCTTTCAGTGCTGGCACTTTTCATCTCTGAGCAATTGCTCGACGTTTGCAATTTCTCACCTGAGCTCTCTTTAGAGTGCGCGAGAGGATGAGCAGAAGATTAGGTGGCTAAAGAAGCCCAGAGCCCCAGTGTTCTTAGGCCTACAAAAGCGCTTCCAAGGAAGGGTGCTGGCTAGCAACAGCTTTCAGTGCTGGCACTTTTCATCTCTGAGCAATTGCTCGACGTTTGCAATTTCTCACCTGAGCTCTCTTTAGAGTGTGCGAGAGGATGAGCAGAAGATTAGGTGTCTAAAGAAGCCCAGAGCCCCAGTGTTCTTAGGCCTACAAAAGCGCTTCCAAGGAAGGGTGCTGGCTAGCAACAGCTTTCAGTGCTGGCACTTTTCCTCTCTGAGCAATTGCTCGACGTTTGCAATTTCTCAGCTCGTGTCTATGAGACGGAAAGAGAAGGATCGTGACGTTTGGTGGCTAGAGAAGCGCAAAGCCCCAGTGTTGCTGTGCCTGTGAAAGCGCTTCCAAGGAAGGGTGCTGGCTAGCAACAGCTTTCAGTGCTGGCACTTTTCATCTCTGAGCAATTGCTCGACAATTGCAATTTATCAGCTCGTGTCTACGAGACGGAAAGAGAAGGACCGTGACGTTTGGTGGGTAGAGAAGCGCAAAGCCCCAGTGTTACTGCGCCTGTGAAAGCGCTTCCAAGGAAGGGGGCTGGCTAGCAACAGCTTTCAGTGCTGGCACTTTTCATCTCTGAGCAATTGCTCGACGTTTGCAATTTCTCAGCTCGTGTCTACGAGACGGAGAGATAGTGACCGTGACGTTTGGTGGCTAGAGAAGCGCAAAGCCCCAGTGTTACTGCGCCTGTGAAAGCGCTTCCAAGGAAGGGTGCTGGCTAGCAACAGCTTTCAGTGCTGGCACTTTTCATCTCTGAGCAATTGCTCGACGTTTGCAATTTCTCAGCTCGTGTCTACGAGACGGAAAGAGAAGGACCGTGACGTTTGGTGGCTAGAGAAGCGCAAAGCCCCAGTGTTGCTGCGCCTGTGAAAGCGCTTCCAAGGAAGGGTGCTGGCTAGCAAGAGCTTTCAGTGCTGGCACTTTTCATCTCTGAGCAATTGCTCGACGTTTGCAATTTCTCACCTGAGCTCTCTTTAGAGTGCGCGAGAGGATGAGCAGAAGATGAGGTGGCTAGAGAAGCCCAGAGCCCCAGTGTTCTTAGGCCTACAAAAGCGCTTCCAAGGAAGGGGGCTGGCTAGCAACAGCTTTCAGTGCTGGCACTTTTCATCTCTGAGCAATTGCTCGACGTTTGCAATTTCTCACCTGAGCTCTCTTTAGACTGCGCGAGAGGATGAGCAGAAGATTAAGTGGCTAGAGAAGCCCAGAGCCCCAGTGTTCTTAGGCCTACAAAAGCGCTTCCAAGGAAGGGTGCTGGCTAGCAACAGCTTTCAGTGCTGGCACTTTTCATCTCTGAGCAATTGCACGACGTTTGCAATTTCTCAGCTCGTGTCTACGAGACGGAGAGATAGTGACCGTGACATTTGGTGGCTAGAGAAGCGCAAAGCCCCAGTGTTGCTGCGCCTGTGAAAGCGCTTCCAAGGAAGGGTGCTGGCTAGCAACAGCTTTCAGTGCTGGCAGTTTTCATCTCTGAGCAATTGCTCGACGTTTGCAATTTCTCAGCTCGTGTCTATGAGACGGAAAGAGAATGTCCATGACGTTTGGTGGCTAGAGAAGCGCAAAGCCCCAGTGTTGCTGCGCCTGTGAAAGCGCTTCCAAGGAAGGGTGCTGGCTAGCAACAGCTTTCAGTGCTGGCACTTTTCATCTCTGAGCAATTGCTCGACGTTTGCAATTTCTCAGCTCGTGTCTACGAGACGGAAAGAGAAGGACCGTGACGTTTGGTGGTAGAGAAGCGCAAAGCCCCAGTGTTTCTGCGCCTGTGAAAGTGCTTCCAAGGAAGGGTGCTGGCTAGCAACAGCTTTCAGTGCTGGCACTTTTCATCTCTGAGCAATTGCTCGACGTTTGCAATTTCTCAGCTCGTGTCTACGAGACGGAGAGATAGTGACCGTGACGTTTGGTGGCTAGAGAAGCGCAAAGCCCCAGTGTTACTGCGCCTGTGAAAGCGCTTCCAAGGAAGGGGGCTGGCTAGCAACAGCTTTCAGTGCTGGCACTTTTCATCTCTGAGCAATTGCTCGACGTTTGCAATTTCTCAGCTCGTGTCTACGAGACGGAAAGAGAAGGACCGTGACGTTTGGTGGCTAGAGAAGCGCAAAGCCCCAGTGTTGCTGCGCCTGTGAAAGCGCTTCCAAGGAAGGGTGCTGGCTAGCAACAGCTTTCAGTGCTGGCACTTTTCATCTGTGAGCAATTGCTCGACGTTTGCAATTTCTCACCTGAGCTCTCTTTAGACTGCGCGAGAGGATGAGCAGAAGATGAGGTGGCTAGAGAAGCCCAGAGCCCCAGTGTTCTTAGGGCTACAAAAGCGCTTCCAAGGAAGGGGGCTGGCTAGCAACAGCTTTCAGTGCTGGCACTTTTCCTCTCTGAGCAATTGCTCGACGTTTGCAATTTCTCAGCTCGTGTCTACGAGACGGAAAGAGAAGGACCGTGACGTTTGGTGGCTAGAGAAGCGCAAAGCCCCAGTGTTGCTGCGCCTGTGAAAGCGCTTCCAAGGAAGGGTGCTGGCTAGCAACAGCTTTCAGTGCTGGCACTTTTCATCTCTGAGCAATTGCTCGACGTTTGCAATTTCTCAGCTCGTGTCTATGAGACGGAAAGAGAAGGACCGTGACGTTTGGTGGCTAGAGAAGCGCAAAGCCCCAGTGTTGCTGCGCCTGTGAAAGCGCTTCCAAGGAAGGGTGCTGGCTAGCAACAGCTTTCAGTGCTGGCACTTTTCATCTCTGAGCAATTGCTCGACGTTTGCAATTTCTCAGCTTGTGTCTAGGAGATGGAAAGAGAATGTCCGTGACGTTTGGTGGCTAGAGAAGCGCAAAGCCCCAGTGTTGCTGCGCCTGTGAAAGCGCTTCCAAGGAAGGGTGCTGGCTAGCAACAGCTTTCAGTGCTGGCAGTTTTCATCTCTGAGCAATTGCTCGACGTTTGCAATTTCTCAGCTCGTGTCTACGAGACGGAAAGAGAAGGACCGTGACGTTTGGTGGTAGAGAAGCGCAAAGCCCCAGTGTTACTGCGCCTGTGAAAGCGCTTCCAAGGAAGGGTGCTGGCTAGCAACAGCTTTCAGTGCTGGCACTTTTCATCTCTGAGCAATTGCTCGACGTTTGCAATTTCTCAGCTCGTGTCTACGAGATGGAGAGATAGTGACCGTGACGTTTGGTGGCTAGAGAAGCGCAAAGCCCCAGTGTTACTGCGCCTGTGAAAGCGCTTCCAAGGAAGGGTGCTGGCTAGCAACAGCTTTCAGTGCTGGCACTTTTCGTCTCTGAGCAATTGCTCGACGTTTGCAATTTCTCAGCTCGTGTCTACGAGACGGAAAGAGAAGGACCGTGACGTTTGGTGAGTAGAGAAGCGCAAAGCCCCAGTGTTGCTGCGCCTGTGAAAGCGCTTCCAAGGAAGGGTGCTGGCTAGCAAGAGCTTTCAGTGCTGGCACTTTTCATCTCTGAGCAATTGCTCGACGTTTGCAATTTCTCACCTGAGCTCTCTTTAGAGTGCGCGAGAGGATGAGCAGAATATTAGGTGGCTAGAGAAGCCCAGAGCCCCAGTGTTCTTAGGCCTACAAAAGCGCTTCCAAGGAAGGGGGCTGGCTAGCAACAGCTTTCAGTGCTGGCACTTTTCATCTCTGAGCAATTGCTCGACGTTTGCAATTTCTCACCTGAGCTCTCTTTAGACTGCGCGAGAGGATGAGCAGAAGATTAAGTGGCTAGAGAAGCCCAGAGCCCCAGTGTTCTTAGGCCTACAAAAGCGCTTCCAAGGAAGGGTGCTGGCTAGCAACAGCTTTCAGTGCTGGCACTTTTCGTCTCTGAGCAATTGCTCGACGTTTGCAATTTCTCACCTCGTGTCTACGAGACGGAGAGATAGTGACCGTGACATTTGGTGGCTAGAGAAGCGCAAAGCCCCAGTGTTGCTGCGCCTGTGAAAGCGCTTCCAAGGAAGGGGGCTGGCTAGCAACAGCTTTCAGTGCTGGCACTTTTCATCTCTGAGCAATTGCTCGACGTTTGCAGTTTCTCACCTGAGCTCTCTTTAGAGTGCGCGAGAGGATGAGCAGAAGATTAGGTGTCTAAAGAAGCCCAGAGCCCCAGTGTTCTTAGGCCTACAAAAGCGCTTCCAAGGAAGGGTGCTGGCTAGCAACAGCTTTCAGTGCTGGCACTTTTCCTCTCTGAGCAATTGCTCGACGTTTGCAATTTCTCAGCTCGTGTCTACGAGACGGAAAGAGAATGACAGTGACGTTTGATGGCTAGAGAAGCGCAAAGCCCCAGTGTTGCTGCGCCTGTGAAAGCGCTTCCAAGGAAGGGTGCTGGCTAGCAACAGCTTTCAGTGCTGGCACTTTTCATCTCTGAGCAATTGCTCGACGTTTGCAATTTCTCACCTGAGCTCTCTTTAGAGTGCGCGAGAGGATGAGCAGAAGATTAGGTGGCTAGAGAAGCCCAGAGCCCCAGTGTGCTTAGGCCTACAAAAGCGCTTCCAAGGAAGGGTGCTGCCTAGCAACAGCTTTCAGTGCTGGCACTTTTCATCTCTGAGCAATTGCTGGACGTTTGCAATTTCTCAGCTCGTGTCTACGAGACGGAAAGAGAAGGACCGTGACGTTTGGTGGGTAGAGAAGCGCAAAGCCCCAGTGTTACTGCGCCTGTGAAAGCGCTTCCAAGGAAGGGTGCTGGCTAGCAACAGCTTTCAGTGCTGGCACTTTTCATCTCTGAGCAATTGCTCGACGTTTGCAATTTCTCAGCTCGTGTCTACGAGACGGAGAGATAGTGACCGTGACGTTTGGTGGCTAGAGAAGCGCAAAGCCCCAGTGTTGCTGCGCCTGTGAAAGCGCTTCCAAGGAAGGGTGCTGGCTAGCAAGAGCTTTCAGTGCTGGCACTTTTCATCTCTGAGCAATTGCTCGACGTTTGCAATTTCTCAGCTCGTGTCTACGAGACGGAAAGAGAAGGACCGTGACGTTTGGTGGCTAGAGAAGCGCAAAGCCCCAGTGTTGCTGCGCCTGTGAAAGCGCTTCCAAGGAAGGGTGCTGGCTAGCAAGAGCTTTCAGTGCTGGCACTTTTCATCTCTGAGCAATTGCTCCACGTTTGCAATTTCTCACCTGAGCTCTCTTTAGAGTGCGCGAGAGGATGAGCAGAAGATGAGGTGGCTAGAGAAGCCCAGAGCCCCAGTGTTCTTAGGCCTACAAAAGCGCTTCCAAGGAAGGGTGCTGGCTAGCAACAGCTTTCAGTGCTGGCACTTTTCATCTCTGAGCAATTGCTCGACGTTTGCAATTTCTCACCTGAGCTCTCTTTAGACTGCGCGAGAGGATGAGCAGAAGATTAAGTGGCTAGAGAAGCCCAGAGCCCCAGTGTTCTTAGGCCTACAAAAGCGCTTCCAAGGAAGGGTGCTGCCTAGCAACAGCTTTCAGTGCTGGCACTTTTCATCTCTGAGCAATTGCTCGACGTTTGCAATTTCTCAGCTCGTGTCTACGAGACGGAAAGAGAAGGACCGTGACGTTTGGTGGCTAGAGAAGCGCAAAGCCCCAGTGTTGCTGCGCCTGTGAAAGCGCTTCCAAGGAAGGGTGCTGGCTAGCAACAGCTTTCAGTGCTGGCACTTTTCATCTCTGAGCAATTGCTCGACGTTTGCAATTTCTCAGCTCGTGTCTATGAGACGGAAAGAGAAGGACCGTGACGTTTGGTGGCTAGAGAAGCGCAAAGCCCCAGTGTTGCTGCGCCTGTGAAAGCGCTTCCAAGGAAGGGTGCTGGCTAGCAACAGCTTTCAGTGCTGGCACTTTTCATCTCTGAGCAATTGCTCGACGTTTGCAATTTCTCAGCTTGTGTCTAGGAGATAGAAAGAGAATGTCCGTGACGTTTGGTGGCTAGAGAAGCGCAAAGCCCCAGGGTTGCTGCGCCTGTGAAAGCGCTTCCAAGGAAGGGTGCTGGCTAGCAACAGCTTTCAGTGCTGGCAGTTTTCATCTCTGAGCAATTGCTCGACGTTTGCAATTTCTCAGCTCGTGTCTACGAGACGGAAAGAGAAGGACCGTGACGTTTGGTGGTAGAGAAGCGCAAAGCCCCAGTGTTACTGCGCCTGTGAAAGCGCTTCCAAGGAAGGGTGCTGGCTAGCAACAGCTTTCAGTGCTGGCACTTTTCATCTCTGAGCAATTGCTCGACGTTTGCAATTTCTCAGCTCGTGTCTACGAGATGGAGAGATAGTGACCGTGACGTTTGGTGGCTAGAGAAGCGCAAAGCCCCAGTGTTACTGCGCCTGTGAAAGCGCTTCCAAGGAAGGGTGCTGGCTAGCAAGAGCTTTCAGTGCTGGCACTTTTCATCTCTGAGCAATTGCTCGACGTTTGCAATTTCTCACCTGAGCTCTCTTTAGAGTGCGCGAGAGGATGAGCAGAATATTAGGTGGCTAGAGAAGCCCAGAGCCCCAGTGTTCTTAGGCCTACAAAAGCGCTTCCAAGGAAGGGGGCTGGCTAGCAACAGCTTTCAGTGCTGGCACTTTTCATCTCTGAGCAATTGCTCGACGTTTGCAATTTCTCACCTGAGCTCTCTTTAGACTGCGCGAGAGGATGAGCAGAAGATTAAGTGGCTAGAGAAGCCCAGAGCCCCAGTGTTCTTAGGCCTACAAAAGCGCTTCCAAGGAAGGGTGCTGGCTAGCAACAGCTTTCAGTGCTGGCACTTTTCGTCTCTGAGCAATTGCTCGACGTTTGCAATTTCTCACCTCGTGTCTACGAGACGGAGAGATAGTGACCGTGACATTTGGTGGCTAGAGAAGCGCAAAGCCCCAGTGTTGCTGCGCCTGTGAAAGCGCTTCCAAGGAAGGGGGCTGGCTAGCAACAGCTTTCAGTGCTGGCACTTTTCATCTCTGAGCAATTGCTCGACGTTTGCAGTTTCTCACCTGAGCTCTCTTTAGAGTGCGCGAGAGGATGAGCAGAAGATTAGGTGTCTAAAGAAGCCCAGAGCCCCAGTGTTCTTAGGCCTACAAAAGCGCTTCCAAGGAAGGGTGCTGGCTAGCAACAGCTTTCAGTGCTGGCACTTTTCCTCTCTGAGCAATTGCTCGACGTTTGCAATTTCTCAGCTCGTGTCTACGAGACGGAAAGAGAATGACAGTGACGTTTGATGGCTAGAGAAGCGCAAAGCCCCAGTGTTGCTGCGCCTGTGAAAGCGCTTCCAAGGAAGGGTGCTGGCTAGCAACAGCTTTCAGTGCTGGCACTTTTCATCTCTGAGCAATTGCTCGACGTTTGCAATTTCTCACCTGAGCTCTCTTTAGAGTGCGCGAGAGGATGAGCAGAAGATTAGGTGGCTAGAGAAGCCCAGAGCCCCAGTGTGCTTAGGCCTACAAAAGCGCTTCCAAGGAAGGGTGCTGCCTAGCAACAGCTTTCAGTGCTGGCACTTTTCATCTCTGAGCAATTGCTGGACGTTTGCAATTTCTCAGCTCGTGTCTACGAGACGGAAAGAGAAGGACCGTGACGTTTGGTGGGTAGAGAAGCGCAAAGCCCCAGTGTTACTGCGCCTGTGAAAGCGCTTCCAAGGAAGGGTGCTGGCTAGCAACAGCTTTCAGTGCTGGCACTTTTCATCTCTGAGCAATTGCTCGACGTTTGCAATTTCTCAGCTCGTGTCTACGAGACGGAGAGATAGTGACCGTGACGTTTGGTGGCTAGAGAAGCGCAAAGCCCCAGTGTTGCTGCGCCTGTGAAAGCGCTTCCAAGGAAGGGTGCTGGCTAGCAAGAGCTTTCAGTGCTGGCACTTTTCATCTCTGAGCAATTGCTCGACGTTTGCAATTTCTCAGCTCGTGTCTACGAGACGGAAAGAGAAGGACCGTGACGTTTGGTGGCTAGAGAAGCGCAAAGCCCCAGTGTTGCTGCGCCTGTGAAAGCGCTTCCAAGGAAGGGTGCTGGCTAGCAAGAGCTTTCAGTGCTGGCACTTTTCATCTCTGAGCAATTGCTCCACGTTTGCAATTTCTCACCTGAGCTCTCTTTAGAGTGCGCGAGAGGATGAGCAGAAGATGAGGTGGCTAGAGAAGCCCAGAGCCCCAGTGTTCTTAGGCCTACAAAAGCGCTTCCAAGGAAGGGTGCTGGCTAGCAACAGCTTTCAGTGCTGGCACTTTTCATCTCTGAGCAATTGCTCGACGTTTGCAATTTCTCACCTGAGCTCTCTTTAGACTGCGCGAGAGGATGAGCAGAAGATTAAGTGGCTAGAGAAGCCCAGAGCCCCAGTGTGCTTAGGCCTACAAAAGCGCTTCCAAGGAAGGGTGCTGGCTAGCAAGAGCTTTCAGTGCTGGCACTTTTCATCTCTGAGCAATTGCTCGACGTTTGCAATTTCTCAGCTCGTGTCTACGAGACGGAAAGAGAAGGACCGTGACGTTTGGTGGGTAGAGAAGCGCAAAGCCCCAGTGTTGCTGCGCCTGTGAAAGCGCTTCCAAGGAAGGGGGCTGGCTAGCAACAGCTTTCAGTGCTGGCACTTTTCATCTCTGAGCAATTGCACGACGTTTGCAATTTCTCAACTCGTTTCTACGAGACGGAGAGATAGTGACCGTGACATTTGGTGGCTAGAGAAGCGCAAAGCCCCAGTGTTGCTGCGCCTGTGAAAGCGCTTCCAAGGAAGGGTGCTGGCTAGCAACAGCTTTCAGTGCTGGCACTTTTCATCTCTGAGCAATTGCTCGACGTTTGCAATTTCTCAGCTCGTGTCTACGAGACGGAAAGAGAATGACCGTGACGTTTGGTGGCTAGAGAAGCGCAAAGCCCCAGTGTTACTGCGCCTGTGAAAGCGCTTCCAAGGAAGGGGGCTGGCTAGCAACAGCTTTCAGTGCTGGCACTTTTCATCTCTGAGCAATTGCTGGACGTTTGCAATTTCTCAGCTCGTGTCTGCGAGACGGAGAGATAGTGACCGTGACGATTGGTGGCTAGAGAAGCGCTAAGCCCCAGTGTTACTGCGCCTGTGAAAGCGCTTCCAAGGAAGGGTGCTGGCTAGCAACAGCTTTCAGTGCTGGCACTTTTCATCTCTGAGCAATTGCTCGACGTTTGCAATTTCTCCCCTGAGCTCTCTTTAGAGTGCGCGAGAGGATGAGCAGAAGATTAGGTGGCTAAAGAAGCCCAGAGCCCCAGTGTTCTTAGGCCTACAAAAGCGCTTCCAAGGAAGGGTGCTGGCTAGCAACAGCTTTCAGTGCTGGCACTTTTCATCTCTGAGCAATTGCTCGACGTTTGCAATTTCTCACCTGAGCTCTCTTTAGAGTGTGCGAGAGGATGAGCAGAAGATTAGGTGTCTAAAGAAGCCCAGAGCCCCAGTGTTCTTAGGCCTACAAAAGCGCTTCCAAGGAAGGGTGCTGGCTAGCAACAGCTTTCAGTGCTGGCACTTTTCATCTCTGAGCAATTGCTCGACGTTTGCAATTTCTCAGCTTGTGTCTATGAGACGGAAAGAGAAGGACCGTGACGTTTGGTGGCTAGAGAAGCGCAAAGCCCCAGTGTTGCTGTGCCTGTGAAAGCGCTTCCAAGGAAGGGTGCTGGCTAGCAACAGCTTTCAGTGCTGGCACTTTTCATCTCTGAGCAATTGCTCGACAATTGCAATTTATCAGCTCGTGTCTACGAGACGGAAAGAGAAGGACCGTGACGTTTGGTGGGTAGAGAAGCGCAAAGCCCCAGTGTTACTGCGCCTGTGAAAGCGCTTCCAAGGAAGGGGGCTGGCTAGCAACAGCTTTCAGTGCTGGCACTTTTCATCTCTGAGCAATTGCTCGACGTTTGCAATTTCTCAGCTCGTGTCTACGAGACGGAGAGATAGTGACCGTGACGTTTGGTGGCTAGAGAAGCGCAAAGCCCCAGTGTTACTGCGCCTGTGAAAGCGCTTCCAAGGAAGGGTGCTGGCTAGCAACAGCTTTCAGTGCTGGCACTTTTCATCTCTGAGCAATTGCTCGACGTTTGCAATTTCTCACCTGAGCTCTCTTTAGAGTGCGCGAGAGGATGAGCAGAAGATGAGGTGGCTAGAGAAGCCCAGAGCCCCAGTGTTCTTAGGCCTACAAAAGCGCTTCCAAGGAAGGGGGCTGGCTAGCAACAGCTTTCAGTGCTGGCACTTTTCATCTCTGAGCAATTGCTCGACGTTTGCAATTTCTCACCTGAGCTCTCTTTAGACTGCGCGAGAGGATGAGCAGAAGATTAAGTGGCTAGAGAAGCCCAGAGCCCCAGTGTTCTTAGGCCTACAAAAGCGCTTCCAAGGAAGGGTGCTGGCTAGCAACAGCTTTCAGTGCTGGCACTTTTCATCTCTGAGCAATTGCACGACGTTTGCAATTTCTCAGCTCGTGTCTACGAGACGGAGAGATAGTGACCGTGACATTTGGTGGCTAGAGAAGCGCAAAGCCCCAGTGTTGCTGCGCCTGTGAAAGCGCTTCCAAGGAAGGGTGCTGGCTAGCAACAGCTTTCAGTGCTGGCAGTTTTCATCTCTGAGCAATTGCTCCACGTTTGCAATTTCTCAGCTCGTGTCTATGAGACGGAAAGAGAATGTCCATGACGTTTGGTGGCTAGAGAAGCGCAAAGCCCCAGTGTTGCTGCGCCTGTGAAAGCGCTTCCAAGGAAGGGTGCTGGCTAGCAACAGCTTTCAGTGCTGGCAGTTTTCATCTCTGAGCAATTGCTCGACGTTTGCAATTTCTCAGCTCGTGTCTAGGAGACGGAAAGAGAAGGACCGTGACGTTTGGTGGTAGAGAAGCGCAAAGCCCCAGTGTTTCTGCGCCTGTGAAAGCGCTTCCAAGGAAGGGTGCTGGCTAGCAACAGCTTTCAGTGCTGGCACTTTTCATCTCTGAGCAATTGCTCGACGTTTGCAATTTCTCAGCTCGTGTCTACGAGACGGAGAGATAGTGACCGTGACGTTTGGTGGCTAGAGAAGCGCAAAGCCCCAGTGTTACTGCGCCTGTGAAAGCGCTTCCAAGGAAGGGGGCTGGCTAGCAACAGCTTTCAGTGCTGGCACTTTTCATCTCTGAGCAATTGCTCGACGTTTGCAATTTCTCAGCTCGTGTCTACGAGACGGAAAGAGAAGGACCGTGACGTTTGGTGGCTAGAGAAGCGCAAAGCCCCAGTGTTGCTGCGCCTGTGAAAGCGCTTCCAAGGAAGGGTGCTGGCTAGCAACAGCTTTCAGTGCTGGCACTTTTCATCTGTGAGCAATTGCTCGACGTTTGCAATTTCTCACCTGAGCTCTCTTTAGACTGCGCGAGAGGATGAGCAGAAGATGAGGTGGCTAGAGAAGCCCAGAGCCCCAGTGTTCTTAGGGCTACAAAAGCGCTTCCAAGGAAGGGGGCTGGCTAGCAACAGCTTTCAGTGCTGGCACTTTTCCTCTCTGAGCAATTGCTCGACGTTTGCAATTTCTCAGCTCGTGTCTACGAGACGGAAAGAGAAGGACCGTGACGTTTGGTGGCTAGAGAAGCGCAAAGCCCCAGTGTTGCTGCGCCTGTGAAAGCGCTTCCAAGGAATGGGGCTGGCTAGCAACAGCTTTCAGTGCTGGCACTTTTCATCTCTGAGCAATTGCTCGACGTTTGCAATTTCTCAGCTCGTGTCTACGAGACGGAAAGAGAAGGACCGTGACGTTTGGTGGCTAGAGAAGCGCAAAGCCCCAGTGTTGCTGCGCCTGTGAAAGCGCTTCCAAGGAAGGGTGCTGGCTAGCAACAGCTTTCAGTGCTGGCACTTTTCATCTCTGAGCAATTGCTCGACATTTGCAATTTCTCACCTGAGCTCTCTTTAGACTGCGCGAGAGGATGAGCAGAAGATGAGGTGGCTAGAGAAGCCCAGAGCCCCAGTGTTCTTAGGGCTACAAAAGCGCTTCCAAGGAAGGGGGCTGGCTAGCAACAGCTTTCAGTGCTGGCACTTTTCCTCTCTGAGCAATTGCTCGACGTTTGCAATTTCTCAGCTCGTGTCTGCGAGACGGAGAGATAGTGACCGTGACGATTGGTGGCTAGAGAAGCGCTAAGCCCCAGTGTTACTGCGCCTGTGAAAGCGCTTCCAAGGAAGGGTGCTGGCTAGCAACAGCTTTCAGTGCTGGCACTTTTCATCTCTGAGCAATTGCTCCACGTTTGCAATTTCTCAGCTCGTGTCTATGAGACGGAAAGAGAATGTCCATGACGTTTGGTGGCTAGAGAAGCGCAAAGCCCCAGTGTTGCTGCGCCTGTGAAAGCGCTTCCAAGGAAGGGTGCTGGCTAGCAACAGCTTTCAGTGCTGGCAGTTTTCATCTCTGAGCAATTGCTCGACGTTTGCAATTTCTCAGCTCGTGTCTAGGAGACGGAAAGAGAAGGACCGTGACGTTTGGTGGTAGAGAAGCGCAAAGCCCCAGTGTTTCTGCGCCTGTGAAAGCGCTTCCAAGGAAGGGTGCTGGCTAGCAACAGCTTTCAGTGCTGGCACTTTTCATCTCTGAGCAATTGCTCGACGTTTGCAATTTCTCAGCTCGTGTCTACGAGACGGAGAGATAGTGACCGTGACGTTTGGTGGCTAGAGAAGCGCAAAGCCCCAGTGTTACTGCGCCTGTGAAAGCGCTTCCAAGGAAGGGGGCTGGCTAGCAACAGCTTTCAGTGCTGGCACTTTTCATCTCTGAGCAATTGCTCGACGTTTGCAATTTCTCAGCTCGTGTCTACGAGACGGAAAGAGAAGGACCGTGACGTTTGGTGGCTAGAGAAGCGCAAAGCCCCAGTGTTGCTGCGCCTGTGAAAGCGCTTCCAAGGAAGGGTGCTGGCTAGCAACAGCTTTCAGTGCTGGCACTTTTCATCTCTGAGCAATTGCTCGACGTTTGCAATTTCTCACCTGAGCTCTCTTTAGACTGCGCGAGAGGATGAGCAGAAGATGAGGTGGCTAGAGAAGCCCAGAGCCCCAGTGTTCTTAGGGCTACAAAAGCGCTTCCAAGGAAGGGGGCTGGCTAGCAACAGCTTTCAGTGCTGGCACTTTTCCTCTCTGAGCAATTGCTCGACGTTTGCAATTTCTCAGCTCGTGTCTACGAGACGGAAAGAGAAGGACCGTGACGTTTGGTGGCTAGAGAAGCGCAAAGCCCCAGTGTTGCTGCGCCTGTGAAAGCGCTTCCAAGGAATGGGGCTGGCTAGCAACAGCTTTCAGTGCTGGCACTTTTCATCTCTGAGCAATTGCTCGACGTTTGCAATTTCTCAGCTCGTGTCTACGAGACGGAAAGAGAAGGACCGTGACGTTTGGTGGCTAGAGAAGCGCAAAGCCCCAGTGTTGCTGCGCCTGTGAAAGCGCTTCCAAGGAAGGGTGCTGGCTAGCAACAGCTTTCAGTGCTGGCACTTTTCATCTCTGAGCAATTGCTCGACATTTGCAATTTCTCACCTGAGCTCTCTTTAGACTGCGCGAGAGGATGAGCAGAAGATGAGGTGGCTAGAGAAGCCCAGAGCCCCAGTGTTCTTAGGGCTACAAAAGCGCTTCCAAGGAAGGGGGCTGGCTAGCAACAGCTTTCAGTGCTGGCACTTTTCCTCTCTGAGCAATTGCTCGACGTTTGCAATTTCTCAGCTCGTGTCTGCGAGACGGAGAGATAGTGACCGTGACGATTGGTGGCTAGAGAAGCGCTAAGCCCCAGTGTTACTGCGCCTGTGAAAGCGCTTCCAAGGAAGGGGGCTGGCTAGCAACAGCTTTCAGTGCTGGCACTTTTCATCTCTGAGCAATTGCTCGACGTTTGCAATTTCTCCCCTGAGCTCTCTTTAGAGTGCGCGAGAGGATGAGCAGAAGATTAGGTGGCTAAAGAAGCCCAGAGCCCCAGTGTTCTTAGGCCTACAAAAGCGCTTCCAAGGAAGGGTGCTGGCTAGCAACAGCTTTCAGTGCTGGCACTTTTCATCTCTGAGCAATTGCTCGACGTTTGCAATTTCTCACCTGAGCTCTCTTTAGAGTGTGCGAGAGGATGAGCAGAAGATTAGGTGTCTAAAGAAGCCCAGAGCCCCAGTGTTCTTAGGCCTACAAAAGCGCTTCCAAGGAAGGGTGCTGGCTAGCAACAGCTTTCAGTGCTGGCACTTTTCATCTCTGAGCAATTGCTCGACGTTTGCAATTTCTCAGCTTGTGTCTATGAGACGGAAAGAGAAGGACCGTGACGTTTGGTGGCTAGAGAAGCGCAAAGCCCCAGTGTTGCTGTGCCTGTGAAAGCGCTTCCAAGGAAGGGTGCTGGCTAGCAACAGCTTTCAGTGCTGGCACTTTTCATCTCTGAGCAATTGCTCGACAATTGCAATTTATCAGCTCGTGTCTACGAGACGGAAAGAGAAGGACCGTGACGTTTGGTGGGTAGAGAAGCGCAAAGCCCCAGTGTTACTGCGCCTGTGAAAGCGCTTCCAAGGAAGGGGGCTGGCTAGCAACAGCTTTCAGTGCTGGCACTTTTCATCTCTGAGCAATTGCTCGACGTTTGCAATTTCTCAGCTCGTGTCTACGAGACGGAGAGATAGTGACCGTGACGTTTGGTGGCTAGAGAAGCGCAAAGCCCCAGTGTTACTGCGCCTGTGAAAGCGCTTCCAAGGAAGGGTGCTGGCTAGCAACAGCTTTCAGTGCTGGCACTTTTCATCTCTGAGCAATTGCTCGACGTTTGCAATTTCTCACCTGAGCTCTCTTTAGAGTGCGCGAGAGGATGAGCAGAAGATGAGGTGGCTAGAGAAGCCCAGAGCCCCACTGTTCTTAGGCCTACAAAAGCGCTTCCAAGGAAGGGGGCTGGCTAGCAACAGCTTTCAGTGCTGGCACTTTTCATCTCTGAGCAATTGCTCGACGTTTGCAATTTCTCACCTGAGCTCTCTTTAGACTGCGCGAGAGGATGAGCAGAAGATTAAGTGGCTAGAGAAGCCCAGAGCCCCAGTGTTCTTAGGCCTACAAAAGCGCTTCCAAGGAAGGGTGCTGGCTAGCAACAGCTTTCAGTGCTGGCACTTTTCATCTCTGAGCAATTGCACGACGTTTGCAATTTCTCAGCTCGTGTCTACGAGACGGAGAGATAGTGACCGTGACATTTGGTGGCTAGAGAAGCGCAAAGCCCCAGTGTTGCTGCGCCTGTGAAAGCGCTTCCAAGGAAGGGTGCTGGCTAGCAACAGCTTTCAGTGCTGGCAGTTTTCATCTCTGAGCAATTGCTCCACGTTTGCAATTTCTCAGCTCGTGTCTATGAGACGGAAAGAGAATGTCCATGACGTTTGGTGGCTAGAGAAGCGCAAAGCCCCAGTGTTGCTGCGCCTGTGAAAGCGCTTCCAAGGAAGGGGGCTGGCTAGCAACAGCTTTCAGTGCTGGCACTTTTCATCTCTGAGCAATTGCTCGACGTTTGCAATTTCTCAGCTCGTGTCTAGGAGACGGAAAGAGAAGGACCGTGACGTTTGGTGGTAGAGAAGCGCAAAGCCCCAGTGTTTCTGCGCCTGTGAAAGCGCTTCCAAGGAAGGGTGCTGGCTAGCAACAGCTTTCAGTGCTGGCACTTTTCATCTCTGAGCAATTGCTCGACGTTTGCAATTTCTCAGCTCGTGTCTACGAGACGGAGAGATAGTGACCGTGACGTTTGGTGGCTAGAGAAGCGCAAAGCCCCAGTGTTACTGCGCCTGTGAAAGCGCTTCCAAGGAAGGGGGCTGGCTAGCAACAGCTTTCAGTGCTGGCACTTTTCATCTCTGAGCAATTGCTCGACGTTTGCAATTTCTCAGCTCGTGTCTACGAGACGGAAAGAGAAGGACCGTGACGTTTGGTGGCTAGAGAAGCGCAAAGCCCCAGTGTTGCTGCGCCTGTGAAAGCGCTTCCAAGGAAGGGTGCTGGCTAGCAACAGCTTTCAGTGCTGGCACTTTTCATCTGTGAGCAATTGCTCGACGTTTGCAATTTCTCACCTGAGCTCTCTTTAGACTGCGCGAGAGGATGAGCAGAAGATGAGGTGGCTAGAGAAGCCCAGAGCCCCAGTGTTCTTAGGCCTACAAAAGCGCTTCCAAGGAAGGGGGCTGGCTAGCAACAGCTTTCAGTGCTGGCACTTTTCCTCTCTGAGCAATTGCTCGACGTTTGCAATTTCTCAGCTCGTGTCTACGAGACGGAAAGAGAAGGACCGTGACGTTTGGTGGCTAGAGAAGCGCAAAGCCCCAGTGTTGCTGCGCCTGTGAAAGCGCTTCCAAGGAATGGGGCTGGCTAGCAACAGCTTTCAGTGCTGGCACTTTTCATCTCTGAGCAATTGCTCGACGTTTGCAATTTCTCAGCTCGTGTCTACGAGACGGAAAGAGAAGGACCGTGACGTTTGGTGGCTAGAGAAGCGCAAAGCCCCAGTGTTGCTGCGCCTGTGAAAGCGCTTCCAAGGAAGGGTGCTGGCTAGCAACAGCTTTCAGTGCTGGCACTTTTCATCTCTGAGCAATTGCTCGACATTTGCAATTTCTCACCTGAGCTCTCTTTAGACTGCGCGAGAGGATGAGCAGAAGATGAGGTGGCTAGAGAAGCCCAGAGCCCCAGTGTTCTTAGGGCTACAAAAGCGCTTCCAAGGAAGGGGGCTGGCTAGCAACAGCTTTCAGTGCTGGCACTTTTCCTCTCTGAGCAATTGCTCGACGTTTGCAATTTCTCAGCTCGTGTCTACGAGACGGAAAGAGAAGGACCGTGACGTTTGGTGGCTAGAGAAGCGCAAAGCCCCAGTGTTGCTGCGCCTGTGAAAGCGCTTCCAAGGAAGGGTGCTGGCTAGCAACAGCTTTCAGTGCTGGCACTTTTCATCTCTGAGCAATTGCTCGACGTTTGCAATTTCTCAGCTCGTGTCTATGAGACGGAAAGAGAAGGACCGTGACGTTTGGTGGCTAGAGAAGCGCAAAGCCCCAGTGTTGCTGCGCCTGTGAAAGCGCTTCCAAGGAAGGGTGCTGGCTAGCAACAGCTTTCAGTGCTGGCACTTTTCATCTCTGAGCAATTGCTCGACGTTTGCAATTTCTCAGCTTGTGTCTAGGAGATGGAAAGAGAATGTCCGTGACGTTTGGTGGCTAGAGAAGCGCAAAGCCCCAGTGTTACTGCGCCTGTGAAAGCGCTTCCAAGGAAGGGTGCTGGCTAGCAACAGCTTTCAGTGCTGGCAGTTTTCATCTCTGAGCAATTGCTCGACGTTTGCAATTTCTCAGCTCGTGTCTACGAGACGGAAAGAGAAGGACCGTGACGTTTGGTGGTAGAGAAGCGCAAAGCCCCAGTGTTACTGCGCCTGTGAAAGCGCTTCCAAGGAAGGGTGCTGGCTAGCAACAGCTTTCAGTGCTGGCACTTTTCATCTCTGAGCAATTGCTCGACGTTTGCAATTTCTCAGCTCGTGTCTACGAGATGGAGAGATAGTGACCGTGACGTTTGGTGGCTAGAGAAGCGCAAAGCCCCAGTGTTACTGCGCCTGTGAAAGCGCTTCCAAGGAAGGGTGCTGGCTAGCAACAGCTTTCAGTGCTGGCACTTTTCGTCTCTGAGCAATTGCTCGACGTTTGCAATTTCTCAGCTCGTGTCTACGAGACGGAAAGAGAAGGACCGTGACGTTTGGTGAGTAGAGAAGCGCAAAGCCCCAGTGTTGCTGCGCCTGTGAAAGCGCTTCCAAGGAAGGGTGCTGGCTAGCAAGAGCTTTCAGTGCTGGCACTTTTCATCTCTGAGCAATTGCTCGACGTTTGCAATTTCTCACCTGAGCTCTCTTTAGAGTGCGCGAGAGGATGAGCAGAAGATTAGGTGGCTAGAGAAGCCCAGAGCCCCAGTGTTCTTAGGCCTACAAAAGCGCTTCCAAGGAAGGGGGCTGGCTAGCAACAGCTTTCAGTGCTGGCACTTTTCATCTCTGAGCAATTGCTCGACGTTTGCAATTTCTCACCTGAGCTCTCTTTAGACTGCGCGAGAGGATGAGCAGAAGATTAAGTGGCTAGAGAAGCCCAGAGCCCCAGTGTGCTTAGGCCTACAAAAGCGCTTCCAAGGAAGGGGGCTGGCTAGCAACAGCTTTCAGTGCTGGCACTTTTCCTCTCTGAGCAATTGCACGACGTTTGCAATTTCTCAGCTCGTGTCTACGAGACGGAAAGAGAAGGACCGTGACGTTTGGTGGCTAGAGAAGCGCAAAGCCCCAGTGTTGCTGCGCCTGTGAAAGCGCTTCCAAGGAAGGGTGCTGGCTAGCAACAGCTTTCAGTGCTGGCACTTTTCATCTCTGAGCAATTGCTCGACGTTTGCAATTTCTCAGCTCGTGTCTATGAGACGGAAAGAGAAGGACCGTGACGTTTGGTGGCTAGAGAAGCGCAAAGCCCCAGTGTTGCTGCGCCTGTGAAAGCGCTTCCAAGGAAGGGTGCTGGCTAGCAACAGCTTTCAGTGCTGGCACTTTTCCTCTCTGAGCAATTGCTCGACGTTTGCAATTTCTCAGCTTGTGTCTTGGAGACGGAAAGAGAATGTCCGTGACGTTTGGTGGCTAGAGAAGCGCAAAGCCCCAGTGTTGCTGCGCCTGTGAAAGCGCTTCCAAGGAAGGGGGCTGGCTAGCAACAGCTTTCAGTGCTGGCAGTTTTCATCTCTGAGCAATTGCTCGACGTTTGCAATTTCTCAGCTCGTGTCTACGAGACGGAAAGAGAAGGACCGTGACGTTTGGTGGTAGAGAAGCGCAAAGCCCCAGTGTTACTGCGCCTGTGAAAGCGCTTCCAAGGAAGGGTGCTGGCTAGCAACAGCTTTCAGTGCTGGCACTTTTCATCTCTGAGCAATTGCTCGACGTTTGCAATTTCTCAGCTCGTGTCTACGAGACGGAGAGATAGTGACCGTGACGTTTGGTGGCTAGAGAAGCGCAAAGCCCCAGTGTTGCTGCGCCTGTGAAAGCGCTTCCAAGGAAGGGGGCTGGCTAGCAACAGCTTTCAGTGCTGGCACTTTTCATCTCTGAGCAATTGCTCGACGTTTGCAATTTCTCAGCTCGTGTCTACGAGACGGAAAGAGAAGGACCGTGACGTTTGGTGGCTAGAGAAGCGCAAAGCCCCAGTGTTACTGCACCTGTGAAAGCGCTTCCAAGGAAGGGTGCTGGCTAGCAACAGCTTTCAGTGCTGGCACTTTTCGTCTCTGAGCAATTGCTCGACGTTTGCAATTTCTCACCTGAGCTCTCTTTAGAGTGCGCGAGAGGATGAGCAGAAGATTAAGTGGCTAGAGAAGCCCAGAGCCCCAGTGTTCTTAGGTCTACAAAAGCGCTTCCAAGGAAGGGTGCTGGCTAGCAACAGCTTTCAGTGCTGGCACTTTTCATCTCTGAGCAATTGCTCGACGTTTGCAATTCCTCAGCTCGTGTCTACGAGACGGAAAGAGAAGGACCGTGACGTTTGGTGGCTAGAGAAGCGCAAAGCCCCAGTGTTACTGCGCCTGTGAAAGCGCTTCCAAGGAAGGGTGCTGGCTAGCAACAGCTTTCAGTGCTGGCACTTTTCATCTCTGAGCAATTGCTCGACAATTGCAATTTCTCAGCTCGTGTCTACGAGACGGAGAGATAGTGACCGTGACGTTTGGTGGCTAGAGAAGCGCAAAGCCCCAGTGTTACTGCGCCTGTGAAAGCGCTTCCAAGGAAGGGTGCTGGCTAGCAACAGCTTTCAGTGCTGGCAGTTTTCATCTCTGAGCAATTGCTCGACGTTTGCAATTTCTCAGCTCGTGTCTACGAGACGGAAAGAGAAGGACCGTGACGTTTGGTGGCTAGAGAAGCGCAAAGCCCCAGTGTTACTGTGCCTGTGAAAGCGCTTCCAAGGAAGGGTGCTGGCTAGCAACAGCTTTCAGTGCTGGCACTTTTCATCTCTGAGCAATTGCTCGACGTTTGCAATTTCTCACCTGAGCTCTCTTTAGAGTGCGCGAGAGGATGAGCAGAAGATTAAGTGGCTAGAGAAGCCCAGAGCCCCAGTGTTCTTAGGCCTACAAAAGCGCTTCCAAGGAAGGGGGCTGGCTAGCAACAGCTTTCAGTGCTGGCACTTTTCATCTCTGAGCAATTGCTCGACGTTTGCAATTTCTCAGCTCGTGTCTACGAGATGGAGAGATAGTGACCGTGACGTTTGGTGGCTAGAGAAGCGCAAAGCCCCAGTGTTACTGCGCCTGTGAAAGCGCTTCCAAGGAAGGGTGCTGGCTAGCAAGAGCTTTCAGTGCTGGCACTTTTCATCTCTGAGCAATTGCTCGACGTTTGCAATTTCTCCCCTCAGCTCTCTTTAGAGTGCGCGAGAGGATGAGCAGAAGATTAGGTGGCTAAAGAAGCCCAGAGCCCCAGTGTGCTTAGGTCTACAAAAGCGCTTCCAAGGAAGGGTGCTGGCTAGCAACAGCTTTCAGTGCTGGCACTTTTCATCTCTGAGCAATTGCTCGACGTTTGCAATTTCTCCCCTCAGCTCTCTTTAGAGTGCGCGAGAGGATGAGCAGAAGATTAGGTGGCTAGAGAAGTCCAGAGCCCCAGTGTTCTTAGGCCTACAAAAGCGCTTCCAAGGAAGGGTGCTGGCTAGCAACAGCTTTCAGTGCTGGCACTTTTCATCTCTGAGCAATTGCTCGACGTTTGCAATTTCTCAGCTCGTGTCTAGGAGACGGAAAGAGAAGGACCGTGACGTTTGGTGGGTAGAGAAGCGCAAAGCCCCAGTGTTGCTGCGCCTGTGAAAGTGCTTCCAAGGAAGGGTGCTGGCTAGCAACAGCTTTCAGTGCTGGCACTTTTCCTCTCTGAGCAATTGCTCGACGTTTGCAATTTCTCAGCTCGTGTCTACGAGACGGAGAGATAGTGACCGTGATGTTTGGTGGCTAGAGAAGCGCAAAGCCCCAGTGTTACTGCGCCTGTGAAAGCGCTTCCAAGGAAGGGTGCTGGCTAGCAACAGCTTTCAGTGCTGGCACTTTTCATCTCTGAGCAATTGCTCGACGTTTGCAATTTCTCAGCTTGTGTCTACGAGACGGAAAGAGAAGGATCGTGACGTTTGGTGGCTAGAGAAGCGCAAAGCCCCAGTGTTGCTGCGCCTGTGAAAGCGCTTCCAAGGAAGGGTGCTGGCTAGCAACAGCTTTCAGTGCTGGCACTTTTCATCTCTGAGCAATTGCTCGACGTTTGCAATTTCTCCCCTGAGCTCTCTTTAGAGTGCGCGAGAGGATGAGCAGAAGATTAGGTGGCTAGAGAAGCCCAGAGCCCCAGTGTTCTTAGGCCTACAAAAGCGCTTCCAAGGAAGGGTGCTGGCTAGCAACAGCTTTCAGTGCTGGCACTTTTCATCTCTGAGCAATTGCTCGACGTTTGCAATTTCTCACCTGAGCTCTCTTTAGAGTGCGCGAGAGGATGAGCAGAAGATTAGGTGGCTAGAGAACCCCAGAGCCCCAGTGTTCCTAGGGCTACAAAAGCGCTTCCAAGGAATGGGGCTGGCTAGCAACAGCTTTCAGTGCTGGCACTTTTCATCTCTGAGCAATTGCTCGACGTTTGCAATTTCTCAGCTCGTGTCTACGAGACGGAGAGATAGTGACCGTGACGTTTGGTGGCTAGAGAAGCGCAAAGCCCCAGTGTTGCTGCACCTGTGAAAGCGCTTCCAAGGAAGGGTGCTGGCTAGCAACAGCTTTCAGTGCTGGCACTTTTCATCTCTGAGCAATTGCTCGACGTTTGCAATTTCTCCCCTGAGCTCTCTTTAAAGTGCGCGAGAGGATGAGCAGAAGATTAGGTGGCTAAAGAAGCCTAGAGCCCCAGTGTTCTTAGGTCTACAAAAGCGCTTCCAAGGAAGGGGGCTGGCTAGCAACAGCTTTCAGTGCTGGCACTTTTCATCTCTGAGCAATTGCTTGACAATTGTAATTTCTCAGCTCGTGTCTACGAGATGGAAAGAGAAGGACCGTGTCGTTTGGTGGCTAGAGAAGCGCAAAGCCCCAGTGTTGCTGCGCCTGTGAAAGCGCTTCCAAGGAAGGGTGCTGGCTAGTAACAGCTTTCAGTGCTGGCACTTTTCATCTCTGAGCAATTGCTCGACGTTTGCAATTTCTCACCTGAGCTCTCTTTAGAGTGCGCGAGAGGATGAGCAGAAGATTAGGTGGCTAGAGAAGCCCAGAGCCCCAGTGTTCTTAGGTCTACAAAAGCGCTTCCAAGGAAGGGTGCTGGCTAGCAACAGCTTTCAGTGCTGGCACTTTTCATCTCTGAGCAATTGCTCGACGTTTGCAATTTCTCAGCTCGTGTCTACGAGACGGAAAGAGAAGGACCGTGACGTTTGGTGGCTAGAGAAGCGCAAAGCCCCAGTGTTGCTGCGCCTGTGAAAGTGCTTCCAAGGAAGGGTGCTGGCTAGCAACAGCTTTCAGTGCTGGCACTTTTCCTCTCTGAGCAATTGCTCGACGTTTGCAATTTCTCAGCTCGTGTCTACGAGACGGAGAGATAGTGACCGTGATGTTTGGTGGCTAGAGAAGCGCAAAGCCCCAGTGTTACTGCGCCTGTGAAAGCGCTTCCAAGGAAGGGGGCTGGCTAGCAACAGCTTTCAGTGCTGGCACTTTTCATCTCTGAGCAATTGCTCGACGTTTGCAATTTCTCAGCTTGTGTCTACGAGACGGAAAGAGAAGGATCGTGACGTTTGGTGGCTAGAGAAGCGCAAAGCCCCAGTGTTGCTGCGCCTGTGAAAGCGCTTCCAAGGAAGGGTGCTGGCTAGCAACAGCTTTCAGTGCTGGCACTTTTCATCTCTGAGCAATTGCTCGACGTTTGCAATTTCTCCCCTGAGCTCTCTTTAGAGTGCGCGAGAGGATGAGCAGAAGATGAGGTGGCTAGAGAAGCCCAGAGCCCCAGTGTTCTTAGGTCTACAAAAGCGCTTCCAAGGAAGGGTGCTGGCTAGCAACAGCTTTCAGTGCTGGCACTTTTCATCTCTGAGCAATTGCTCGACGTTTGCAATTTCTCAGCTCGTGTCTACGAGACGGAGAGATAGTGACCGTGATGTTTGGTGGCTAGAGAAGCGCAAAGCCCCAGTGTTACTGCGCCTGTGAAAGCGCTTCCAAGGAAGGGTGCTGGCTAGCAACAGCTTTCAGTGCTGGCACTTTTCATCTCTGAGCAATTGCTCGACGTTTGCAATTTCTCAGCTTGTGTCTACGAGACGGAAAGAGAAGGATCGTGACGTTTGGTGGCTAGAGAAGCGCAAAGCCCCAGTGTTGCTGCGCCTGTGAAAGCGCTTCCAAGGAAGGGTGCTGGCTAGCAACAGCTTTCAGTGCTGGCACTTTTCATCTCTGAGCAATTGCTCGACGTTTGCAATTTCTCACCTGAGCTCTCTTTAGAGTGCGCGAGAGGATGAGCAGAAGATTAGGTGGCTAGAGAACCCCAGAGCCCCAGTGTTCCTAGGGCTACAAAAGCGCTTCCAAGGAATGGGGCTGGCTAGCAACAGCTTTCAGTGCTGGCACTTTTCATCTCTGAGCAATTGCTCGACGTTTGCAATTTCTCAGTTCGTGTCTACGAGACGGAGAGATAGTGACCGTGACGTTTGGTGGCTAGAGAAGCGCAAAGCCCCAGTGTTGCTGCACCTGTGAAAGCGCTTCCAAGGAAGGGTGCTGGCTAGCAAGAGCTTTCAGTGCTGGCACTTTTCATCTCTGAGCAATTGCTCGACGTTTGCAATTTCTCCCCTGAGCTCTCTTTAAAGTGCGCGAGAGGATGAGCAGAAGATTAGGTGGCTAAAGAAGCCTAGAGCCCCAGTGTTCTTAGGTCTACAAAAGCGCTTCCAAGGAAGGGGGCTGGCTAGCAACAGCTTTCAGTGCTGGCACTTTTCATCTCTGAGCAATTGCTCGACAATTGTAATTTCTCAGCTCGTGTCTACGAGACGGAAAGAGAAGGACCGTGTCGTTTGGTGGCTAGAGAAGCGCAAAGCCCCAGTGTTGCTGCGCCTGTGAAAGCGCTTCCAAGGAAGGGTGCTGGCTAGTAACAGCTTTCAGTGCTGGCACTTTTCATCTCTGAGCAATTGCTCGACGTTTGCAATTTCTCACCTGAGCTCTCTTTAGAGTGCGCGAGAGGATGAGCAGAAGATTAGGTGGCTAGAGAAGCCCAGAGCCCCAGTGTTCTTAGGTCTACAAAAGCGCTTCCAAGGAAGGGTGCTGGCTAGCAACAGCTTTCAGTGCTGGCACTTTTCATCTCTGAGCAATTGCTCGACGTTTGCAATTTCTCAGCTCGTGTCTAGGAGACGGAAAGAGAAGGACCGTGACGTTTGGTGGCTAGAGAAGCGCAAAGCCCCAGTGTTGCTGCGCCTGTGAAAGCGCTTCCAAGGAAGGGTGCTGGCTAGCAACAGCTTTCAGTGCTGGCACTTTTCCTCTCTGAGCAATTGCTCGACGTTTGCAATTTCTCACCTCGTGTCTACGAGACGGAGAGATAGTGACCGTGACATTTGGTGGCTAGAGAAGCGCAAAGCCCCAGTGTTGCTGCGCCTGTGAAAGCGCTTCCAAGGAAGGGGGCTGGCTAGCAACAGCTTTCAGTGCTGGCACTTTTCATCTCTGAGCAATTGCTCGACGTTTGCAGTTTCTCACCTGAGCTCTCTTTAGAGTGCGCGAGAGGATGAGCAGAAGATTAGGTGTCTAAAGAAGCCCAGAGCCCCAGTGTTCTTAGGCCTACAAAAGCGCTTCCAAGGAAGGGTGCTGGCTAGCAACAGCTTTCAGTGCTGGCACTTTTCCTCTCTGAGCAATTGCTCGACGTTTGCAATTTCTCACCTCGTGTCTACGAGACGGAAAGAGAATGACAGTGACGTTTGATGGCTAGAGAAGCGCAAAGCCCCAGTGTTGCTGCGCCTGTGAAAGCGCTTCCAAGGAAGGGTGCTGGCTAGCAACAGCTTTCAGTGCTGGCACTTTTCATCTCTGAGCAATTGCTCGACGTTTGCAATTTCTCACCTGAGCTCTCTTTAGAGTGCGCGAGAGGATGAGCAGAAGATTAGGTGGCTAGAGAAGCCCAGAGCCCCAGTGTGCTTAGGCCTACAAAAGCGCTTCCAAGGAAGGGTGCTGGCTAGCAACAGCTTTCAGTGCTGGCACTTTTCATCTCTGAGCAATTGCTCGACGTTTGCAATTTCTCAGCTCGTGTCTACGAGACGGAAAGAGAATGACAGTGACGTTTGGTGGCTAGAGAAGCGCAAAGCCCCAGTGTTGCTGCGCCTGTGAAAGCGCTTCCAAGGAAGGGTGCTGGCTAGCAAGAGCTTTCAGTGCTGGCACTTTTCATCTCTGAGCAATTGCTCGACGTTTGCAATTTCTCACCTGAGCTCTCTTTAGAGTGCGCGAGAGGATGAGCAGAAGATTAGGTGGCTAGAGAAGCCCAGAGCCCCAGTGTTCTTAGGCCTACAAAAGCGCTTCCAAGGAAGGGTGCTGGCTAGCAACAGCTTTCAGTGCTGGCACTTTTCATCTCTGAGCAATTGCTCGACGTTTGCAATTTCTCAACTCTTGTCTACGAGACGGAAAGAGAATGACAGTGACGATTGGTGGGTAGAGAAGCGCAAAGCCCCAGTGTTGCTGCGCCTGTGAAAGCGCTTCCAAGGAAGGGTGCTGGCTAGCAACAGCTTTCAGTGCTGGCACTTTTCATCTCTGAGCAATTGCTCGACGTTTGCAATTTCTCACCTGAGCTCTCTTTAGAGTGCGCGAGAGGATGAGCAGAAGATTAGGTGGCTAGAGAACCCCAGAGCCCCAGTGTTCCTAGGGCTACAAAAGCGCTTCCAAGGAATGGGGCTGGCTAGCAACAGCTTTCAGTGCTGGCACTTTTCATCTCTGAGCAATTGCTCGACGTTTGCAATTTCTCAGCTCGTGTCTACGAGACGGAGAGATAGTGACCGTGACGTTTGGTGGCTAGAGAAGCGCAAAGCCCCAGTGTTGCTGCACCTGTGAAAGCGCTTCCAAGGAAGGGTGCTGGCTAGCAACAGCTTTCAGTGCTGGCACTTTTCATCTCTGAGCAATTGCTCGACGTTTGCAATTTCTCCCCTGAGCTCTCTTTAAAGTGCGCGAGAGGATGAGCAGAAGATTAGGTGGCTAAAGAAGCCTAGAGCCCCAGTGTTCTTAGGTCTACAAAAGCGCTTCCAAGGAAGGGGGCTGGCTAGCAACAGCTTTCAGTGCTGGCACTTTTCATCTCTGAGCAATTGCTCGACAATTGTAATTTCTCAGCTCGTGTCTACGAGACGGAAAGAGAAGGACCGTGTCGTTTGGTGGCTAGAGAAGCGCAAAGCCCCAGTGTTGCTGCGCCTGTGAAAGCGCTTCCAAGGAAGGGTGCTGGCTAGTAACAGCTTTCAGTGCTGGCACTTTTCATCTCTGAGCAATTGCTCGACGTTTGCAATTTCTCACCTGAGCTCTCTTTAGAGTGCGCGAGAGGATGAGCAGAAGATTAGGTGGCTAGAGAAGCCCAGAGCCCCAGTGTTCTTAGGTCTACAAAAGCGCTTCCAAGGAAGGGTGCTGGCTAGCAACAGCTTTCAGTGCTGGCACTTTTCATCTCTGAGCAATTGCTCGACGTTTGCAATTTCTCAGCTCGTGTCTACGAGACGGAAAGAGAAGGACCGTGACGTTTGGTGGCTAGAGAAGCGCAAAGCCCCAGTGTTGCTGCGCCTGTGAAAGCGCTTCCAAGGAAGGGGGCTGGCTAGCAACAGCTTTCAGTGCTGGCACTTTTCCTCTCTGAGCAATTGCTCGACGTTTGCAATTTCTCACCTCGTGTCTACGAGACGGAGAGATAGTGACCGTGACATTTGGTGGCTAGAGAAGCGCAAAGCCCCAGTGTTGCTGCGCCTGTGAAAGCGCTTCCAAGGAAGGGGGCTGGCTAGCAACAGCTTTCAGTGCTGGCACTTTTCATCTCTGAGCAATTGCTCGACGTTTGCAGTTTCTCACCTGAGCTCTCTTTAGAGTGCGCGAGAGGATGAGCAGAAGATTAGGTGTCTAAAGAAGCCCAGAGCCCCAGTGTTCTTAGGCCTACAAAAGCGCTTCCAAGGAAGGGTGCTGGCTAGCAACAGCTTTCAGTGCTGGCACTTTTCCTCTCTGAGCAATTGCTCGACGTTTGCAATTTCTCAGCTCGTGTCTACGAGACGGAAAGAGAATGACAGTGACGTTTGATGGCTAGAGAAGCGCAAAGCCCCAGTGTTGCTGCGCCTGTGAAAGCGCTTCCAAGGAAGGGTGCTGGCTAGCAACAGCTTTGAGTGCTGGCACTTTTCATCTCTGAGCAATTGCTCGACGTTTGCAATTTCTCACCTGAGCTCTCTTTAGAGTGCGCGAGAGGATGAGCAGAAGATTAGGTGGCTAGAGAAGCCCAGAGCCCCAGTGTGCTTAGGCCTACAAAAGCGCTTCCAAGGAAGGGTGCTGGCTAGCAACAGCTTTCAGTGCTGGCACTTTTCATCTCTGAGCAATTGCTCGACGTTTGCAATTTCTCAGCTCGTGTCTACGAGACGGAAAGAGAATGACAGTGACGTTTGGTGGCTAGAGAAGCGCAAAGCCCCAGTGTTGCTGCGCCTGTGAAAGCGCTTCCAAGGAAGGGTGCTGGCTAGCAAGAGCTTTCAGTGCTGGCACTTTTCATCTCTGAGCAATTGCTCGACGTTTGCAATTTCTCCCCTGAGCTCTCTTTAGAGTGCGCGAGAGGATGAGCAGAAGATTAGGTGGCTAGAGAAGCCCAGAGCCCCAGTGTTCTTAGGCCTACAAAAGCGCTTCCAAGGAAGGGTGCTGGCTAGCAACAGCTTTCAGTGCTGGCACTTTTCATCTCTGAGCAATTGCTCGACGTTTGCAATTTCTCAACTCTTGTCTACGAGACGGAAAGAGAATGACAGTGACGATTGGTGGGTAGAGAAGCGCAAAGCCCCAGTGTTGCTGCGCCTGTGAAAGCGCTTCCAAGGAAGGGTGCTGGCTAGCAACAGCTTTCAGTGCTGGCACTTTTCATCTCTGAGCAATTGCTCAACGTTTGCAATTTCTCACCTGAGCTCTCTTTAGAGTGCGCGAGAGGATGAGCAGAAGATTAGGTGGCTAGAGAACCCCAGAGCCCCAGTGTTCCTAGGGCTACAAAAGCGCTTCCAAGGAATGGGGCTGGCTAGCAACAGCTTTCAGTGCTGGCACTTTTCATCTCTGAGCAATTGCTCGACGTTTGCAATTTCTCAGCTCGTGTCTACGAGACGGAGAGATAGTGACCGTGACGTTTGGTGGCTAGAGAAGCGCAAAGCCCCAGTGTTGCTGCACCTGTGAAAGCGCTTCCAAGGAAGGGTGCTGGCTAGCAACAGCTTTCAGTGCTGGCACTTTTCATCTCTGAGCAATTGCTCGACGTTTGCAATTTCTCCCCTGAGCTCTCTTTAAAGTGCGCGAGAGGATGAGCAGAAGATTAGGTGGCTAAAGAAGCCTAGAGCCCCAGTGTTCTTAGGTCTACAAAAGCGCTTCCAAGGAAGGGGGCTGGCTAGCAACAGCTTTCAGTGCTGGCACTTTTCATCTCTGAGCAATTGCTCGACAATTGTAATTTCTCAGCTCGTGTCTACGAGATGGAAAGAGAAGGACCGTGTCGTTTGGTGGCTAGAGAAGCGCAAAGCCCCAGTGTTGCTGCGCCTGTGAAAGCGCTTCCAAGGAAGGGTGCTGGCTAGTAACAGCTTTCAGTGCTGGCACTTTTCATCTCTGAGCAATTGCTCGACGTTTGCAATTTCTCACCTGAGCTCTCTTTAGAGTGCGCGAGAGGATGAGCAGAAGATTAGGTGGCTAGAGAAGCCCAGAGCCCCAGTGTTCTTAGGTCTACAAAAGCGCTTCCAAGGAAGGGTGCTGGCTAGCAACAGCTTTCAGTGCTGGCACTTTTCATCTCTGAGCAATTGCTCGACGTTTGCAATTTCTCAGCTCGTGTCTACGAGACGGAAAGAGAAGGACCGTGACGTTTGGTGGCTAGAGAAGCGCAAAGCCCCAGTGTTGCTGCGCCTGTGAAAGTGCTTCCAAGGAAGGGTGCTGGCTAGCAACAGCTTTCAGTGCTGGCACTTTTCCTCTCTGAGCAATTGCTCGACGTTTGCAATTTCTCAGCTCGTGTCTACGAGACGGAGAGATAGTGACCGTGATGTTTGGTGGCTAGAGAAGCGCAAAGCCCCAGTGTTACTGCGCCTGTGAAAGCGCTTCCAAGGAAGGGTGCTGGCTAGCAACAGCTTTCAGTGCTGGCACTTTTCATCTCTGAGCAATTGCTCGACGTTTGCAATTTCTCAGCTTGTGTCTACGAGACGGAAAGAGAAGGATCGTGACGTTTGGTGGCTAGAGAAGCGCAAAGCCCCAGTGTTGCTGCGCCTGTGAAAGCGCTTCCAAGGAAGGGTGCTGGCTAGCAACAGCTTTCAGTGCTGGCACTTTTCATCTCTGAGCAATTGCTCGACGTTTGCAATTTCTCCCCTGAGCTCTCTTTAGAGTGCGCGAGAGGATGAGCAGAAGATTAGGTGGCTAGAGAAGCCCAGAGCCCCAGTGTTCTTAGGTCTACAAAAGCGCTTCCAAGGAAGGGTGCTGGCTAGCAACAGCTTTCAGTGCTGGCACTTTTCATCTCTGAGCAATTGCTCGACGTTTGCAATTTCTCAGCTCGTGTCTACGAGACGGAGAGATAGTGACCGTGATGTTTGGTGGCTAGAGAAGCGCAAAGCCCCAGTGTTACTGCGCCTGTGAAAGCGCTTCCAAGGAAGGGTGCTGGCTAGCAACAGCTTTCAGTGCTGGCACTTTTCATCTCTGAGCAATTGCTCGACGTTTGCAATTTCTCAGCTTGTGTCTACGAGACGGAAAGAGAAGGATCGTGACGTTTGGTGGCTAGAGAAGCGCAAAGCCCCAGTGTTGCTGCGCCTGTGAAAGCGCTTCCAAGGAAGGGTGCTGGCTAGCAAGAGCTTTCAGTGCTGGCACTTTTCATCTCTGAGCAATTGCTCGACGTTTGCAATTTCTCACCTGAGCTCTCTTTAGAGTGCGCGAGAGGATGAGCAGAAGATTAGGTGGCTAGAGAACCCCAGAGCCCCAGTGTTCCTAGGGCTACAAAAGCGCTTCCAAGGAATGGGGCTGGCTAGCAACAGCTTTCAGTGCTGGCACTTTTCATCTCTGAGCAATTGCTCGACGTTTGCAATTTCTCAGTTCGTGTCTACGAGACGGAGAGATAGTGACCGTGACGTTTGGTGGCTAGAGAAGCGCAAAGCCCCAGTGTTGCTGCACCTGTGAAAGCGCTTCGAAGGAAGGGTGCTGGCTAGCAACAGCTTTCAGTGCTGGCACTTTTCATCTCTGAGCAATTGCTCGACGTTTGCAATTTCTCCCCTGAGCTCTCTTTAGAGTGCGCGAGAGGATGAGCAGAAGATTAGGTGGCTAAAGAAGCCTAGAGCCCCAGTGTTCTTAGGTCTACAAAAGCGCTTCCAAGGAAGGGGGCTGGCTAGCAACAGCTTTCAGTGCTGGCACTTTTCATCTCTGAGCAATTGCTCGACAATTGTAATTTCTCAGCTCGTGTCTACGAGACGGAAAGAGAAGGACCGTGTCGTTTGGTGGCTAGAGAAGCGCAAAGCCCCAGTGTTGCTGCGCCTGTGAAAGCGCTTCCAAGGAAGGGTGCTGGCTAGTAACAGCTTTCAGTGCTGGCACTTTTCATCTCTGAGCAATTGCTCGACGTTTGCAATTTCTCACCTGAGCTCTCTTTAGAGTGCGCGAGAGGATGAGCAGAAGATTAGGTGGCTAGAGAAGCCCAGAGCCCCAGTGTTCCTAGGGCTACAAAAGCGCTTCCAAGGAAGGGTGCTGGCTAGCAACAGCTTTCAGTGCTGGCACTTTTCATCTCTGAGCAATTGCTCGACGTTTGCAATTTCTCAGCTCGTGTCTACGAGACGGAAAGAGAAGGACCGTGACGTTTGGTGGCTAGAGAAGCGCAAAGCCCCAGTGTTGCTGCGCCTGTGAAAGCGCTTCCAAGGAAGGGTGCTGGCTAGCAACAGCTTTCAGTGCTGGCACTTTTCATCTCTGAGCAATTGCTCGACGTTTGCAATTTCTCAGCTCGTGTCTAGGAGACGGAAAGAGAAGGACCGTGACGTTTGGTGGCTAGAGAAGCGCAAAGCCCCAGTGTTGCTGCGCCTGTGAAAGCGCTTCCAAGGAAGGGTGCTGGCTAGCAACAGCTTTCAGTGCTGGCACTTTTCATCTCTGAGCAATTGCTCGACGTTTGCAATTTCTCACCTCGTGTCTACGAGACGGAGAGATAGTGACCGTGACATTTGGTGGCTAGAGAAGCGCAAAGCCCCAGTGTTGCTGCGCCTGTGAAAGCGCTTCCAAGGAAGGGGGCTGGCTAGCAACAGCTTTCAGTGCTGGCACTTTTCATCTCTGAGCAATTGCTCGACGTTTGCAGTTTCTCACCTGAGCTCTCTTTAGAGTGCGCGAGAGGATGAGCAGAAGATTAGGTGGCTAGAGAAGCCCAGAGCCCCAGTGTTCTTAGGCCTACAAAAGCGCTTCCAAGGAAGGGTGCTGGCTAGCAACAGCTTTCAGTGCTGGCACTTTTCCTCTCTGAGCAATTGCTCGACGTTTGCAATTTCTCAGCTCGTGTCTACGAGACGGAAAGAGAATGACAGTGACGTTTGATGGCTAGAGAAGCGCAAAGCCCCAGTGTTGCTGCGCCTGTGAAAGCGCTTCCAAGGAAGGGTGCTGGCTAGCAACAGCTTTGAGTGCTGGCACTTTTCATCTCTGAGCAATTGCTCGACGTTTGCAATTTCTCACCTGAGCTCTCTTTAGAGTGTGCGAGAGGATGAGCAGAAGATTAGGTGGCTAGAGAAGCCCAGAGCCCCAGTGTGCTTAGGCCTACAAAAGCGCTTCCAAGGAAGGGTGCTGGCTAGCAACAGCTTTCAGTGCTGGCACTTTTCATCTCTGAGCAATTGCTCGACGTTTGCAATTTCTCAGCTCGTGTCTACGAGACGGAAAGAGAATGACAGTGACGTTTGGTGGCTAGAGAAGCGCAAAGCCCCAGTGTTGCTGCGCCTGTGAAAGCGCTTCCAAGGAAGGGTGCTGGCTAGCAACAGCTTTCAGTGCTGGCACTTTTCATCTCTGAGCAATTGCTCGACGTTTGCAATTTCTCACCTGAGCTCTCTTTAGAGTGCGCGAGAGGATGAGCAGAAGATTAGGTGGCTAGAGAAGCCCAGAGCCCCAGTGTTCTTAGGCCTACAAAAGCGCTTCCAAGGAAGGGTGCTGGCTAGCAACAGCTTTCAGTGCTGGCACTTTTCACCTCTGAGCAATTGCTCGACGTTTGCAATTTCTCAACTCTTGTCTACGAGACGGAAAGAGAATGACAGTGACGATTGGTGGGTAGAGAAGCGCAAAGCCCCAGTGTTGCTGTGCCTGTGAAAGCGCTTCCAAGGAAGGGTGCTGGCTAGCAACAGCTTTCAGTGCTGGCACTTTTCATCTCTGAGCAATTGCTCGACGTTTGCAATTTCTCAGCTCGTGTCTACGAGACGGAGAGATAGTGACCGTGACGTTTGGTGGCTAGAGAAGCGCAAAGCCCCAGTGTTACTGCGCCTGTGAAAGCGCTTCCAAGGAAGGGGGCTGGCTAGCAACAGCTTTCAGTGCTGGCACTTTTCATCTCTGAGCAATTGCTCGACGTTTGCAATTTCTCAGCTCGTGTCTACGAGACGGAGAGATAGTGACCGTGACGTTTGGTGGCTAGAGAAGCGCAAAGCCCCAGTGTTGCTGCACCTGTGAAAGCGCTTCCAAGGAAGGGTGCTGGCTAGCAACAGCTTTCAGTGCTGGCACTTTTCATCTCTGAGCAATTGCTCGACGTTTGCAATTTCTCCCCTGAGCTCTCTTTAAAGTGCGCGAGAGGATGAGCAGAAGATTAGGTGGCTAAAGAAGCCTAGAGCCCCAGTGTTCTTAGGTCTACAAAAGCGCTTCCAAGGAAGGGGGCTGGCTAGCAACAGCTTTCAGTGCTGGCACTTTTCATCTCTGAGCAATTGCTCGACAATTGTAATTTCTCAGCTCGTGTCTACGAGACGGAAAGAGAAGGACCGTGACGTTTGGTGGCTAGAGAAGCGCAAAGCCCCAGTGTTGCTGCGCCTGTGAAAGCGCTTCCAAGGAAGGGGGCTGGCTAGCAACAGCTTTCAGTGCTGGCACTTTTCCTCTCTGAGCAATTGCTCGACGTTTGCAATTTCTCACCTCGTGTCTACGAGACGGAGAGATAGTGACCGTGACATTTGGTGGCTAGAGAAGCGCAAAGCCCCAGTGTTGCTGCGCCTGTGAAAGCGCTTCCAAGGAAGGGGGCTGGCTAGCAACAGCTTTCAGTGCTGGCACTTTTCATCTCTGAGCAATTGCTCGACGTTTGCAGTTTCTCACCTGAGCTCTCTTTAGAGTGCGCGAGAGGATGAGCAGAAGATTAGGTGTCTAAAGAAGCCCAGAGCCCCAGTGTTCTTAGGCCTACAAAAGCGCTTCCAAGGAAGGGTGCTGGCTAGCAACAGCTTTCAGTGCTGGCACTTTTCCTCTCTGAGCAATTGCTCGACGTTTGCAATTTCTCAGCTCGTGTCTACGAGACGGAAAGAGAATGACAGTGACGTTTGATGGCTAGAGAAGCGCAAAGCCCCAGTGTTGCTGCGCCTGTGAAAGCGCTTCCAAGGAAGGGTGCTGGCTAGCAACAGCTTTCAGTGCTGGCACTTTTCATCTCTGAGCAATTGCTCGACGTTTGCAATTTCTCACCTGAGCTCTCTTTAGAGTGCGCGAGAGGATGAGCAGAAGATTAGGTGGCTAGAGAAGCCCAGAGCCCCAGTGTTCTTAGGCCTACAAAAGCGCTTCCAAGGAAGGGTGCTGCCTAGCAACAGCTTTCAGTGCTGGCACTTTTCATCTCTGAGCAATTGCTCGACGTTTGCAATTTCTCAGCTCGTGTCTACGAGACGGAAAGAGAAGGACCGTGACGTTTGGTGGCTAGAGAAGCGCAAAGCCCCAGTGTTACTGCGCCTGTGAAAGCGCTTCCAAGGAAGGGTGCTGGCTAGCAACAGCTTTCAGTGCTGGCACTTTTCATCTCTGAGCAATTGCTCGACGTTTGCAATTTCTCAGCTTGTGTCTACGAGACGGAGAGATAGTGACCGTGACGTTTGGTGGCTAGAGAAGCGCAAAGCCCCAGTGTTACTGCGCCTGTGAAAGCGCTTCCAAGGAAGGGTGCTGGCTAGCAACAGCTTTCAGTGCTGGCACTTTTCATCTCTGAGCAATTGCTCGACGTTTGCAATTTCTCAGCTCGTGTCTACGAGACGGAAAGAGAAGGACCGTGACGTTTGGTGGCTAGAGAAGCGCAAAGCCCCAGTGTTGCTGCGCCTGTGAAAGCGCTTCCAAGGAAGGGTGCTGGCTAGCAAGAGCTTTCAGTGCTGGCACTTTTCATCTCTGAGCAATTGCTCCACGTTTGCAATTTCTCACCTGAGCTCTCTTTAGAGTGCGCTAGAGGATGAGCAGAAGATTAGGTGGCTAGAGAAGCCCAGAGCCCCAGTGTTCTTAGGCCTACAAAAGCGCTTCCAAGGAAGGGTGCTGGCTAGCAACAGCTTTCAGTGCTGGCACTTTTCATCTCTGAGCAATTGCTCGACGTTTGCAATTTCTCACCTGAGCTCTCTTTAGACTGCGCGAGAGGATGAGCAGAAGATTAAGTGGCTAGAGAAGCCCAGAGCCCCAGTGTGCTTAGGCCTACAAAAGCGCTTCCAAGGAAGGGTGCTGGCTAGCAACAGCTTTCAGTGCTGGCACTTTTCCTCTCTGAGCAATTGCTCGACGTTTGCAATTTCTCAGCTCGTGTCTACGAGACGGAAAGAGAAGGACCGTGACGTTTGGTGGCTAGAGAAGCGCAAAGCCCCAGTGTTGCTGCGCCTGTGAAAGCGCTTCCAAGGAAGGGGGCTGGCTAGCAACAGCTTTCAGTGCTGGCACTTTTCATCTCTGAGCAATTGCACGACGTTTGCAATTTCTCAGCTCGTTTCTACGAGACGGAGAGATAGTGACCGTGACATTTGGTGGCTAGAGAAGCGCAAAGCCCCAGTGTTGCTGCGCCTGTGAAAGCGCTTCCAAGGAAGGGTGCTGGCTAGCAACAGCTTTCAGTGCTGGCACTTTTCATCTCTGAGCAATTGCTCGACGTTTGCAATTTCTCAGCTCGTGTCTACGAGACGGAAAGAGAATGACCGTGACGTTTGGTGGCTAGAGAAGCGCAAAGCCCCAGTGTTACTGCGCCTGTGAAAGCGCTTCCAAGGAAGGGTGCTGGCTAGCAACAGCTTTCAGTGCTGGCACTTTTCATCTCTGAGCAATTGCTGGACGTTTGCAATTTCTCAGCTCGTGTCTGCGAGACGGAGAGATAGTGACCGTGACGTTTGGTGGCTAGAGAAGCGCTAAGCCCCAGTGTTACTGCGCCTGTGAAAGCGCTTCCAAGGAAGGGTGCTGGCTAGCAACAGCTTTCAGTGCTGGCACTTTTCATCTCTGAGCAATTGCTCGACGTTTGCAATTTCTCCCCTGAGCTCTCTTTAGAGTGTGCGAGAGGATGAGCAGAAGATTAGGTGTCTAAAGAAGCCCAGAGCCCCAGTGTTCTTAGGCCTACAAAAGCGCTTCCAAGGAAGGGTGCTGGCTAGCAACAGCTTTCAGTGCTGGCACTTTTCATCTCTGAGCAATTGCTCGACGTTTGCAATTTCTCAGCTCGTGTCTATGAGACGGAAAGAGAAGGACCGTGACGTTTGGTGGCTAGAGAAGCGCAAAGCCCCAGTGTTGCTCTGCCTGTGAAAGCGCTTCCAAGGAAGGGTGCTGGCTAGCAACAGCTTTCAGTGCTGGCACTTTTCATCTCTGAGCAATTGCTCGACAATTGCAATTTATCAGCTCCTGTCTACGAGACGGAAAGAGAAGGACCGTGACGTTTGGTGGGTAGAGAAGCGCAAAGCCCCAGTGTTACTGCGCCTGTGAAAGCGCTTCCAAGGAAGGGGGCTGGCTAGCAACAGCTTTCAGTGCTGGCACTTTTCATCTCTGAGCAATTGCTCGACGTTTGCAATTTCTCAGCTCGTGTCTACGAGACGGAGAGATAGTGACCGTGACGTTTGGTGGCTAGAGAAGCGCAAAGCCCCAGTGTTACTGCGCCTGTGAAAGCGCTTCCAAGGAAGGGTGCTGGCTAGCAACAGCTTTCAGTGCTGGCACTTTTCGTCTCTGAGCAATTGCTCGACGTTTGCAATTTCTCAGCTCGTGTCTACGAGACGGAAAGAGAATGACCGTGACGTTTGGTGGCTAGAGAAGCGCAAAGCCCCAGTGTTGCTGCGCCTGTGAAAGCGCTTCCAAGGAAGGGTGCTGGCTAGCAAGAGCTTTCAGTGCTGGCACTTTTCATCTCTGAGCAATTGCTCGACGTTTGCAATTTCTCACCTGAGCTCTCTTTAGAGTGCGCGAGAGGATGAGCAGAAGATTAGGTGGCTAGAGAAGCCCAGAGCCCCAGTGTTCTTAGGCCTACAAAAGCGCTTCCAAGGAAGGGGGCTGGCTAGCAACAGCTTTCAGTGCTGGCACTTTTCATCTCTGAGCAATTGCTCGACGTTTGCAATTTCTCACCTGAGCTCTCTTTAGACTGCGCGAGAGGATGAGCAGAAGATTAAGTGGCTAGAGAAGCCCAGAGCCCCAGTGTTCTTAGGCCTACAAAAGCGCTTCCAAGGAAGGGTGCTGGCTAGCAACAGCTTTCAGTGCTGGCACTTTTCATCTCTGAGCAATTGCACGACGTTTGCAATTTCTCAGCTCGTGTCTACGAGACGGAGAGATAGTGACCGTGACATTTGGTGGCTAGAGAAGCGCAAAGCCCCAGTGTTGCTGCGCCTGTGAAAGCGCTTCCAAGGAAGGGTGCTGGCTAGCAACAGCTTTCAGTGCTGGCACTTTTCATCTCTGAGCAATTGCTCGACGTTTGCAATTTCTCAGCTCGTGTCTATGAGACGGAAAGAGAATGTCCATGACGTTTGGTGGCTAGAGAAGCGCAAAGCCCCAGTGTTGCTGCGCCTGTGAAAGCGCTTCCAAGGAAGGGTGCTGGCTAGCAAGAGCTTTCAGTGCTGGCACTTTTCATCTCTGAGCAATTGCTCGACGTTTGCAATTTCTCAGCTCGTGTCTACGAGACGGAAAGAGAAGGACCGTGACGTTTGGTGGTAGAGAAGCGCAAAGCCCCAGTGTTGCTGCGCCTGTGAAAGCGCTTCCAAGGAAGGGTGCTGGCTAGCAACAGCTTTCAGTGCTGGCACTTTTCATCTCTGAGCAATTGCTCGACGTTTGCAATTTCTCAGCTCGTGTCTACGAGACGGAGAGATAGTGACCGTGACGTTTGGTGGCTAGAGAAGCGCAAAGCCCCAGTGTTACTGCGCCTGTGAAAGCGCTTCCAAGGAAGGGGGCTGGCTAGCAACAGCTTTCAGTGCTGGCACTTTTCATCTCTGAGCAATTGCTCGATGTTTGCAATTTCTCAGCTCGTGTCTACGAGACGGAAAGAGAAGGACCGTGACGTTTGGTGGCTAGAGAAGCGCAAAGCCCCAGTGTTGCTGCGCCTGTGAAAGCGCTTCCAAGGAAGGGTGCTGGCTAGCAACAGCTTTCAGTGCTGGCACTTTTCATCTCTGAGCAATTGCTCGACGTTTGCAATTTCTCACCTGAGCTCTCTTTAGAGTGCGCGAGAGGATGAGCAGAAGATGAGGTGTCTAGAGAAGCCCAGAGCCCCAGTGTTCTTAGGCCTACAAAAGCGCTTCCAAGGAAGGGTGCTGGCTAGCAACAGCTTTCAGTGCTGGTACTTTTCCTCTCTGAGCAATTGCACGACGTTTGCAATTTCTCAGCTCGTGTCTACGAGACGGAGAGATAGTGACCGTGACGTTTGGTGGCTAGAGAAGCGCAAAGCCCCAGTGTTACTGCGCCTGTGAAAGCGCTTCCAAGGAAGGGTGCTGGCTAGCAACAGCTTTCAGTGCTGGCACTTTTCATCTCTGAGCCATTGCTCGACAATTGCAATTTCTCAGCTCGTGTCTACGAGACGGAGAGATAGTGACCGTGACGTTTGGTGGCTAGAGAAGCGCAAAGCCCCAGTGTTACTGCGCCTGTGAAAGCGCTTCCAAGGAAGGGTGCTGGCTAGCAAGAGCTTTCAGTGCTGGCACTTTTCATCTCTGAGCAATTGCTCGACGTTTGCAATTTCTCCCCTCAGCTCTCTTTAGAGTGCGCGAGAGGATGAGCAGAAGATTAGGTGTCTAAAGAAGCCCAGAGCCCCAGTGTTCTTAGGCCTACAAAAGCGCTTCCAAGGAAGGGTGCTGGCTAGCAAGAGCTTTCAGTGCTGGCACTTTTCATCTCTGAGCAATTGCTCGACGTTTGCAATTTCTCCCCTCAGCTCTCTTTAGAGTGCGCGAGAGGATGAGCAGAAGATTAGGTGGCTAGAGAAGTCCAGAGCCCCAGTGTTCTTAGGCCTACAAAAGCGCTTCCAAGGAAGGGTGCTGGCTAGCAACAGCTTTCAGTGCTGGCACTTTTCATCTCTGAGCAATTGCTCGACGTTTGCAATTTCTCACCTCGTGTCTACGAGACGGAAAGAGAAGGACCGTGACGTTTGGTGGCTAGAGAAGCGCAAAGCCCCAGTGTTGCTGCGCCTGTGAAAGTGCTTCCAAGGAAGGGTGCTGGCTAGCAACAGCTTTCAGTGCTGGCACTTTTCCTCTCTGAGCAATTGC
This sequence comes from Sarcoramphus papa, assembly GCA_037962945.1. NCBI lineage: Eukaryota > Metazoa > Chordata > Aves > Accipitriformes > Cathartidae > Sarcoramphus > Sarcoramphus papa. The sequence goes on along the minus strand of CM075595.1, from coordinate 14,346,917 downwards.
TCGACGTTTGCAATTTCTCAGCTCATGTCTACGAGACGGAGAGATAGTGACCGTGATGGTTGGTGGCTAGAGAAGCGCAAAGCCCCAGTGTTACTGCGCCTGTGAAAGCGCTTCCAAGGAAGGGTGCTGGCTAGCAACAGCTTTCAGTGCTGGCACTTTTCCTCTCTGAGCAATTGCTCGACGTTTGCAATTTCTCAGCTTGTGTCTACGAGACGGAAAGAGAAGGATCGTGACGTTTGGTGGCTAGAGAAGCGCAAAGCCCCAGTGTTGCTGCGCCTGTGAAAGCGCTTCCAAGGAAGGGTGCTGGCTAGCAACAGCTTTCAGTGCTGGCACTTTTCATCTCTGAGCAATTGCTCGACGTTTGCAATTTCTCACCTGAGCTCTCTTTAGAGTGCGCGAGAGGATGAGCAGAAGATTAGGTGGCTAGAGAAGCCCAGAGCCCCAGTGTTGCTGCGCCTGTGAAAGCGCTTCCAAGGAAGGGTGCTGGCTAGCAACAGCTTTCAGTGCTGGCACTTTTCATCTCTGAGCAATTGCTCGACGTTTGCAATTTCTCACCTGAGCTCTCTTTAGACTGCGCGAGAGGATGAGCAGAAGATTAAGTGGCTAGAGAAGCCCAGAGCCCCAGTGTTCTTAGGCCTACAAAAGCGCTTCCAAGGAAGGGTGCTGGCTAGCAACAGCTTTCAGTGCTGGCACTTTTCATCTCTGAGCAATTGCACGACATTTGCAATTTCTCAGCTCGTGTCTACGAGACGGAGAGATAGTGACCGTGACATTTGGTGGCTAGAGAAGCGCAAAGCCCCAGTGTTGCTGCGCCTGTGAAAGCGCTTCCAAGGAAGGGTGCTGGCTAGCAACAGCTTTCAGTGCTGGCACTTTTCATCTCTGAGCAATTGCTCGACGTTTGCAATTTCTCAGCTCGTGTCTATGAGACGGAAAGAGAATGTCCATGACGTTTGGTGGCTAGAGAAGCGCAAAGCCCCAGTGTTGCTGCGCCTGTGAAAGCGCTTCCAAGGAAGGGTGCTGGCTAGCAACAGCTTTCAGTGCTGGCAGTTTTCATCTCTGAGCAATTGCTCGACGTTTGCAATTTCTCAGCTCGTGTCTACGAGACGGAAAGAGAAGGACCGTGACGTTTGGTGGTAGAGAAGCGCAAAGCCCCAGTGTTACTGCGCCTGTGAAAGCGCTTCCAAGGAAGGGTGCTGGCTAGCAACAGCTTTCAGTGCTGGCACTTTTCATCTCTGAGCAATTGCTCGACGTTTGCAATTTCTCAGCTCGTGTCTACGAGACGGAGAGATAGTGACCGTGACGTTTGGTGGCTAGAGAAGCGCAAAGCCCCAGTGTTACTGCGCCTGTGAAAGCGCTTCCAAGGAAGGGGGCTGGCTAGCAACAGCTTTCAGTGCTGGCACTTTTCATCTCTGAGCAATTGCTCGACGTTTGCAATTTCTCAGCTCGTGTCTACGAGACGGAAAGAGAAGGACCGTGACGTTTGGTGGCTAGAGAAGCGCAAAGCCCCAGTGTTGCTGCGCCTGTGAAAGTGCTTCCAAGGAAGGGTGCTGGCTAGCAACAGCTTTCAGTGCTGGCACTTTTCATCTCTGAGCAATTGCTCGACATTTGCAATTTCTCACCTGAGCTCTCTTTAGAGTGCGCGAGAGGATGAGCAGAAGATTAGGTGGCTAGAGAAGCCCAGAGCCCCAGTGTTCTTAGGCCTACAAAAGCGCTTCCAAGGAAGGGTGCTGGCTAGCAACAGCTTTCAGTGCTGGCACTTTTCCTCTCTGAGCAATTGCTCGACGTTTGCAATTTCTCAGCTCGTGTCTACGAGACGGAAAGAGAAGGACCGTGACGTTTGGTGGCTAGAGAAGCGCAAAGCCCCAGTGTTGCTGCGCCTGTGAAAGCGCTTCCAAGGAAGGGTGCTGGCTAGCAAGAGCTTTCAGTGCTGGCACTTTTCATCTCTGAGCAATTGCTCGACGTTTGCAATTTCTCAGCTCGTGTCTACGAGACGGAAAGAGAATGTCCGTGACGTTTGGTGGCTAGAGAAGCGCAAAGCCCCAGTGTTGCTGCGCCTGTGAAAGCGCTTCCAAGGATGGGTGCTGGCTAGCAACAGCTTTCAGTGCTGGCAGTTTTCATCTCTGAGCAGTTGCTAGACGTTTGCAATTTCTCAGCTCGTGTCTACGAGACGGAAAGAGAAGGACCGTGACGTTTGGTGGTAGAGAAGCGCAAAGCCCCAGTGTTACTGCGCCTGTGAAAGCGCTTCCAAGGAAGGGTGCTGGCTAGCAACAGCTTTCAGTGCTGGCACTTTTCATCTCTGAGCAATTGCTCGACGTTTGCAATTTCTCAGCTCGTGTCTACGAGACGGAAAGAGAATGAGCGTGACGTTTGGTGGCTAGAGAAGCGCAAAGCCCCAGTGTTACTGCGCCTGTGAAAGCGCTTCCAAGGAAGGGTGCTGGCTAGCAACAGCTTTCAGTGCTGGCACTTTTCGTCTCTGAGCAATTGCTCGACGTTTGCAATTTCTCAGCTCGTGTCTACGAGACGGAAAGAGAAGGACCGTGACGTTTGGTGGCTAGAGAAGCGCAAAGCCCCAGTGTTGCTGCGCCTGTGAAAGCGCTTCCAAGGAAGGGTGCTGGCTATCAAGAGCTTTCAGTGCTGGCACTTTTCATCTCTGAGCAATTGCTCGACGTTTGCAATTTCTCACCTGAGCTCTCTTTAGAGTGCGCGAGAGGATGAGCAGAAGATTAGGTGGCTAGAGAAGCCCAGAGCCCCGGTGTTCTTAGGCCTACAAAAGCACTTCCAAGGAAGGGTGCTGGCTAGCAACAGCTTTCAGTGCTGGCACTTTTCCTCTCTGAGCAATTGCACGACGTTTGCAATTTCTCAGCTCGTGTCTACGAGACGGAAAGAGAAGGACCGTGACGTTTGGTGGCTAGAGAAGCGCAAAGCCCCAGTGTTGCTGCGCCTGTGAAAGCGCTTCCAAGGAAGGGTGCTGGCTAGCAACAGCTTTCAGTGCTGGCACTTTTCATCTCTGAGCAGTTGCTCGACGTTTGCAATTTCTCAGCTCGTGTCTACGAGACGGAAAGAGAAGGACCGTGACGTTTGGTGGTAGAGAAGCGCAAAGCCCCAGTGTTACTGCGCCTGTGAAAGCGCTTCCAAGGAAGGGTGCTGGCTAGCAACAGCTTTCAGTGCTGGCACTTTTCATCTCTGAGCAATTGCTCGACGTTTGCAATTTCTCAGCTCGTGTCTACGAGATGGAGAGATAGTGACCGTGACGTTTGGTGGCTAGAGAAGCGCAAAGCCCCAGTGTTACTGCGCCTGTGAAAGCGCTTCCAAGGAAGGGGGCTGGCTAGCAACAGCTTTCAGTGCTGGCACTTTTCATCTCTGAGCAATTGCTCGACGTTTGCAATTTCTCAGCTCGTGTCTACGAGACGGAAAGAGAAGAACCGTGACGTTTGGTGGCTAGAGAAGCGCAAAGCCCCAGTGTTACTGCGCCTGTGAAAGCGCTTCCAAGGAAGGGTGCTGGCTAGCAACAGCTTTCAGTGCTGGCACTTTTCGTCTCTGAGCAATTGCTCGACGTTTGCAATTTCTCACCTGAGCTCTCTTTAGAGTGCGCGAGAGGATGAGCAGAAGATTAAGTGGCTAGAGAAGCCCAGAGCCCCAGTGTTCTTAGGTCTACAAAAGCGCTTCCAAGGAAGGGTGCTGGCTAGCAAGAGCTTTCAGTGCTGGCACTTTTCATCTCTGAGCAATTGCTCGACGTTTGCAATTCCTCAGCTCGTGTCTACGAGACGGAAAGAGAAGGACCGTGACGTTTGGTGGGTAGAGAAGCGCAAAGCCCCAGTGTTGCTGCGCCTGTGAAAGCGCTTCCAAGGAAGGGTGCTGGCTAGCAACAGCTTTCAGTGCTGGCACTTTTCATCTCTGAGCAATTGCTCGACAATTGCAATTTCTCAGCTCGTGTCTACGAGACGGAGAGATAGTGACCGTGACGTTTGGTGGCTAGAGAAGCGCAAAGCCCCAGTGTTACTGCGCCTGTGAAAGCGCTTCCAAGGAAGGGTGCTGGCTAGCAACAGCTTTCAGTGCTGGCACTTTTCATCTCTGAGCAATTGCTCCACGTTTGCAATTTCTCAGCTCGTGTCTACGAGACGGAAAGAGAAGGACCGTGACGTTTGGTGGCTAGAGAAGCGCAAAGCCCCAGTGTTACTGTGCCTGTGAAAGCGCTTCCAAGGAAGGGTGCTGGCTAGCAACAGCTTTCAGTGCTGGCACTTTTCATCTCTGAGCAATTGCTCGACGTTTGCATTTTCTCACCTGAGCTCTCTTTAGAGTGCGCGAGAGGATGAGCAGAAGATTAGGTGGCTAGAGAAGCCCAGAGCCCCAGTGTTCTTAGGCCTACAAAAGCGCTTCCAAGGAAGGGTGCTGGCTAGCAACAGCTTTCAGTGCTGGCACTTTTCATCTCTGAGCAATTGCTCGACGTTTGCAATTTCTCAGCTCGTGTCTACGAGACGGAGAGATAGTGACCGTGACGTTTGGTGGCTAGAGAAGCGCAAAGCCCCAGTGTTACTGCGCCTGTGAAAGCGCTTCCAAGGAAGGGTGCTGGCTAGCAAGAGCTTTCAGTGCTGGCACTTTTCATCTCTGAGCAATTGCTCGACGTTTGCAATTTCTCCCCTCAGCTCTCTTTAGAGTGCGCGAGAGGATGAGCAGAAGATTAGGTGGCTAAAGAAGCCCAGAGCCCCAGTGTTCTTAGGTCTACAAAAGCGCTTCCAAGGAAGGGTGCTGGCTAGCAACAGCTTTCAGTGCTGGCACTTTTCATCTCTGAGCAATTGCTCGACGTTTGCAATTTCTCCCCTCAGCTCTCTTTAGAGTGCGCGAGAGGATGAGCAGAAGATTAGGTGGCTAGAGAAGTCCAGAGCCCCAGTGTTCTTAGGCCTACAAAAGCGCTTCCAAGGAAGGGTGCTGGCTAGCAACAGCTTTCAGTGCTGGCACTTTTCATCTCTGAGCAATTGCTCGACGTTTGCAATTTCTCAGCTCGTGTCTACGAGACGGAAAGAGAAGGACCGTGACGTTTGGTGGGTAGAGAAGCGCAAAGCCCCAGTGTTGCTGCGCCTGTGAAAGTGCTTCCAAGGAAGGGTGCTGGCTAGCAACAGCTTTCAGTGCTGGCACTTTTCCTCTCTGAGCAATTGCTCGACGTTTGCAATTTCTCAGCTCGTGTCTACGAGACGGAGAGATAGTGACCGTGATGTTTGGTGGCTAGAGAAGCGCAAAGCCCCAGTGTTACTGCGCCTGTGAAAGCGCTTCCAAGGAAGGGTGCTGGCTAGCAACAGCTTTCAGTGCTGGCACTTTTCATCTCTGAGCAATTGCTCGACGTTTGCAATTTCTCAGCTTGTGTCTACGAGACGGAAAGAGAAGGATCGTGACGTTTGGTGGCTAGAGAAGCGCAAAGCCCCAGTGTTGCTGCGCCTGTGAAAGCGCTTCCAAGGAAGGGTGCTGGCTAGCAACAGCTTTGAGTGCTGGCACTTTTCATCTCTGAGCAATTGCTCGACGTTTGCAATTTCTCACCTGAGCTCTCTTTAGAGTGCGCGAGAGGATGAGCAGAAGATTAGGTGGCTAGAGAAGCCCAGAGCCCCAGTGTTCTTAGGCCTACAAAAGCGCTTCCAAGGAAGGCTGCTGGCTAGCAACAGCTTTCAGTGCTGGCACTTTTCATCTCTGAGCAATTGCTCGACGTTTGCAATTTCTCACCTGAGCTCTCTTTAGAGTGCGCGAGAGGATGAGCAGAAGATTAGGTGGCTAGAGAACCCCAGAGCCCCAGTGTTCCTAGGGCTACAAAAGCGCTTCCAAGGAAGGGTGCTGGCTAGCAACAGCTTTCAGTGCTGGCACTTTTCATCTCTGAGCAATTGCTCGACGTTTGCAATTTCTCAGCTCGTGTCTACGAGACGGAAAGAGAAGGACCGTGACGTTTGGTGGCTAGAGAAGCGCAAAGCCCCAGTGTTGCTGCGCCTGTGAAAGCGCTTCCAAGGAAGGGTGCTGGCTAGCAACAGCTTTCAGTGCTGGCACTTTTCCTCTCTGAGCAATTGCTCAACGTTTGCAATTTCTCAGCTCGTGTCTAGGAGACGGAGAGATAGTGACCGTGACGTTTGGTGGCTAGAGAAGCGCAAAGCCCCAGTGTTGCTGCGCCTGTGAAAGCGCTTCCAAGGAAGGGTGCTGGCTAGCAACAGCTTTCAGTGCTGGCACTTTTCATCTCTGAGCAATTGCTCGACGTTTGCAATTTCTCACCTGAGCTCTCTTTAGAGAGTACGAGAGGATGAGCAGAAGATTAGGTGTCTAAAGAAGCCCAGAGCCCCAGTGTTCTTAGGCCTACAAAAGCGCTTCCAAGGAAGGGGGCTGGCTAGCAACAGCTTTCAGTGCTGGCACTTTTCCTCTCTGAGCAATTGCTGGACGTTTGCAATTTCTCCCCTGAGCTCTCTTTAGAGTGCGCGAGAGGATGAGCAGAAGATTCGGTGGCTAGAGAAGCCCAGAGCCCCAGTGTTCTTAGGCCTACAAAAGCGCTTCCAAGGAAGGGTGCTGGCTAGCAACAGCTTTCAGTGCTGGCACTTTTCATCTCTGAGCAATTGCTCGACGTTTGCAATTTTTCAGCTCGTGTCTACGAGACGGAAAGAGAATGTCCGTGACGTTTGGTGGCTAGAGAAGCGCAAAGCCCCAGTGTTGCTGCGCCTGTGAAAGCGCTTCCAAGGAAGGGTGCTGGCTAGCAACAGCTTTCAGTGCTGGCACTTTTCATCTCTGAGCAATTGCTCGACGTTTGCAATTTCTCAGCTCGTGTCTACGAGACGGAAAGAGAAGGACCGTGACGTTTGGTGGTAGAGAAGCGCAAAGCCCCAGTGTTACTGCGCCTGTGAAAGCGCTTCCAAGGAAGGGTGCTGGCTAGCAACAGCTTTCAGTGCTGGCACTTTTCATCTCTGAGCAATTGCTCGACGTTTGCAATTTCTCAGCTCGTGTCTACGAGATGGAGAGATAGTGACCGTGACGTTTGGTGGCTAGAGAAGCGCAAAGCCCCAGTGTTACTGCGCCTGTGAAAGCGCTTCCAAGGAAGGGTGCTGGCTAGCAACAGCTTTCAGTGCTGGCACTTTTCGTCTCTGAGCAATTGCTCGACGTTTGCAATTTCTCAGCTCGTGTCTACGAGACGGAAAGAGAAGGACCGTGACGTTTGGTGGCTAGAGAAGCGCAAAGCCCCAGTGTTGCTGCGCCTGTGAAAGCGCTTCCAAGGAAGGGTGCTGGCTAGCAACAGCTTTCAGTGCTGGCACTTTTCATCTCTGAGCAATTGCTCGACGTTTGCAATTTCTCACCTGAGCTCTCTTTAGAGTGCGCGAGAGGATGAGCAGAAGATTAGGTGGCTAGAGAAGGCCAGAGCCCCAGTGTTCTTAGGCCTACAAAAGCGCTTCCAAGGAAGGGGGCTGGCTAGCAACAGCTTTCAGTGCTGGCACTTTTCATCTCTGAGCAATTGCTCGACGTTTGCAATTTCTCCCCTGAGCTCTCTTTAGACTGCGCGAGAGGATGAGCAGAAGATTAAGTGGCTAGAGAAGCCGAGAGCCCCAGTGTTCTTAGGCCTACAAAAGCGCTTCCAAGGAAGGGTGCTGGCTAGCAACAGCTTTCAGTGCTGGCACTTTTCCTCTCTGAGCAATTGCACGACGTTTGCAATTTCTCAGCTCGTGTCTACGAGACGGAAAGAGAAGGACCGTGACGTTTGGTGGCTAGAGAAGCGCAAAGCCCCAGTGTTGCTGCGCCTGTGAAAGCGCTTCCAAGGAAGGGTGCTGGCTAGCAACAGCTTTCAGTGCTGGCACTTTTCATCTCTGAGCAATTGCTCGACGTTTGCAATTTCTCAGCTCGTGTCTATGAGACGGAAAGAGAAGGACCGTGACGTTTGGTGGCTAGAGAAGCGCAAAGCCCCAGTGTTGCTGCGCCTGTGAAAGCGCTTCCAAGGAAGGGTGCTGGCTAGCAACAGCTTTCAGTGCTGGCACTTTTCCTCTCTGAGCAATTGCTCGACGTTTGCAATTTCTCAGCTTGTGTCTTGGAGACGGAAAGAGAATGTCCGTGACGTTTGGTGGCTAGAGAAGCGCAAAGCCCCAGTGTTGCTGCGCCTGTGAAAGCGCTTCCAAGGAAGGGTGCTGGCTAGCAACAGCTTTCAGTGCTGGCACTTTTCATCTCTGAGCAATTGCTCGACGTTTGCAATTTCTCAGCTCGTGTCTACGAGACGGAAAGAGAAGGACCGTGACGTTTGGTGGTAGAGAAGCGCAAAGCCCCAGTGTTACTGCGCCTGTGAAAGCGCTTCCAAGGAAGGGTGCTGGCTAGCAACAGCTTTCAGTGCTGGCACTTTTCATCTCTGAGCAATTGCTCGACGTTTGCAATTTCTCAGCTCGTGTCTACGAGATGGAGAGATAGTGACCGTGACGTTTGGTGGCTAGAGAAGCGCAAAGCCCCAGTGTTACTGCGCCTGTGAAAGCGCTTCCAAGGAAGGGGGCTGGCTAGCAACAGCTTTCAGTGCTGGCACTTTTCATCTCTGAGCAATTGCTCGACGTTTGCAATTTCTCAGCTCGTGTCTACGAGACGGAAAGAGAAGAACCGTGACGTTTGGTGGCTAGAGAAGCGCAAAGCCCCAGTGTTACTGCGCCTGTGAAAGCGCTTCCAAGGAAGGGTGCTGGCTAGCAAGAGCTTTCAGTGCTGGCACTTTTCGTCTCTGAGCAATTGCTCGACGTTTGCAATTTCTCACCTGAGCTCTCTTTAGAGTGCGCGAGAGGATGAGCAGAAGATTAAGTGGCTAGAGAAGCCCAGAGCCCCAGTGTTCTTAGGTCTACAAAAGCGCTTCCAAGGAAGGGTGCTGGCTAGCAAGAGCTTTCAGTGCTGGCACTTTTCATCTCTGAGCAATTGCTCGACGTTTGCAATTCCTCAGCTCGTGTCTACGAGACAGAAAGAGAAGGACCGTGACGTTTGGTGGCTAGAGAAGCGCAAAGCCCCAGTGTTACTGCGCCTGTGAAAGCGCTTCCAAGGAAGGGGGCTGGCTAGCAACAGCTTTCAGTGCTGGCACTTTTCATCTCTGAGCAATTGCTCGACGTTTGCAATTTCTCACCTCGTGTCTACGAGACGGAAAGAGAAGGACCGTGACGTTTGGTGGCTAGAGAAGCGCAAAGCCCCAGTGTTGCTGCGCCTGTGAAAGTGCTTCCAAGGAAGGGTGCTGGCTAGCAACAGCTTTCAGTGCTGGCACTTTTCCTCTCTGAGCAATTGCTCGACGTTTGCAATTTCTCAGCTCATGTCTACGAGACGGAGAGATAGTGACCGTGATGTTTGGTGGCTAGAGAAGCGCAAAGCCCCAGTGTTACTGCGCCTGTGAAAGCGCTTCCAAGGAAGGGTGCTGGCTAGCAACAGCTTTCAGTGCTGGCACTTTTCATCTCTGAGCAATTGCTCGACGTTTGCAATTTCTCAGCTTGTGTCTACGAGACGGAAAGAGAAGGATCGTGACGTTTGGTGGCTAGAGAAGCGCAAAGCCCCAGTGTTGCTGCGCCTGTGAAAGCGCTTCCAAGGAAGGGTGCTGGCTAGCAAGAGCTTTCAGTGCTGGCACTTTTCATCTCTGAGCAATTGCTCCACGTTTGCAATTTCTCAGCTCGTGTCTACGAGACGGAGAGATAGTGACCGTGACGTTTGGTGGGTAGAGAAGCGCAAAGCCCCAGTGTTGCTGCGCCTGTGAAAGCGCTTCCAAGGAAGGGTGCTGGCTAGCAAGAGCTTTCAGTGCTGGCACTTTTCATCTCTGAGCAATTGCTCGACGTTTGCAATTTCTCCCCTCAGCTCTCTTTAGAGTGCGCGAGAGGATGAGCAGAAGATTAGGTGGCTAAAGAAGCCCAGAGCCCCAGTGTTCTTAGGTCTACAAAAGCGCTTCCAAGGAAGGGGGCTGGCTAGCAACAGCTTTCAGTGCTGGCACTTTTCATCTCTGAGCAATTGCTCGACGTTTGCAATTTCTCAGCTCGTGTCTACGAGACGGAAAGAGAAGGATCGTGACGTTTGGTGGCTAGAGAAGCGCAAAGCCCCAGTGTTGCTGCGCCTGTGAAAGCGCTTCCAAGGAAGGGTGCTGGCTAGCAACAGCTTTCAGTGCTGGCACTTTTCATCTCTGAGCAATTGCTCGACGTTTGCAATTTCTCACCTGAGCTCTCTTTAGAGTGCGCGAGAGGATGAGCAGAAGATGAGGTGGCTAGAGAAGCCCAGAGCCCCAGTGTTCTTAGGCCTACAAAAGCGCTTCCAAGGAAGGGGGCTGGCTAGCAACAGCTTTCAGTGCTGGCACTTTTCATCTCTGAGCAATTGCTCGACGTTTGCAATTTCTCACCTGAGCTCTCTTTAGAGTGCGCGAGAGGATGAGCAGAAGATTAGGTGGCTAGAGAACCCCAGAGCCCCAGTGTTCCTAGGGCTACAAAAGCGCTTCCAAGGAAGGGTGCTGGCTAGCAACAGCTTTCAGTGCTGGCACTTTTCATCTCTGAGCAATTGCTCGACGTTTGCAATTTCTCAGCTCGTGTCTACGAGACGGAAAGAGAAGGACCGTGACGTTTGGTGGCTAGAGAAGCGCAAAGCCCCAGTGTTGCTGCGCCTGTGAAAGCGCTTCCAAGGAAGGGTGCTGGCTAGCAACAGCTTTCAGTGCTGGCACTTTTCATCTCTGAGCAATTGCTCGACGTTTGCAATTTCTCAGCTCGTGTCTACGAGACGGAAAGAGAAGAACCGTGACGTTTGGTGGCTAGAGAAGCGCAAAGCTCCAGTGTTGCTGCGCCTGTGAAAGCGCTTCCAAGGAAGGGTGCTGGCTAGCAACAGCTTTCAGTGCTGGCACTTTTCATCTCTGAGCAATTGCTGGACATTTGCAATTTCTCCCCTGAGCTCTCTTTAGAGTGCGCGAGAGGATGAGCAGAAGATTAGGTGGCTAGAGAAGCCCAGAGCCCCAGTGTTCTTAGGCCTACAAAAGCGCTTCCAAGGAAGGGGGCTGGCTAGCAACAGCTTTCAGTGCTGGCACTTTTCATCTCTGAGCAATTGCTCGACATTTGCAATTTCTCAGCTCGTGTCTACGAGACGGAAAGAGAAGGACCGTGACGTTTGGTGGCTAGAGAAGCGCAAAGCCCCAGTGTTGCTGCGCCTGTGAAAGCGCTTCCAAGGAAGGGTGCTGGCTAGCAACAGCTTTCAGTGCTGGCACTTTTCATCTCTGAGCAGTTGCTCGACGTTTGCAATTTCTCAGCTCGTGTCTACGAGACGGAAAGAGAAGGACCGTGACGTTTGGTGGCTAGAGAAGCGCAAAGCCCCAGTGTTGCTGCGCCTGTGAAAGCGCTTCCAAGGAAGGGTGCTGGCTAGCAACAGCTTTCAGTGCTGGCACTTTTCATCTCTGAGCAATTGCTCGACGTTTGCAATTTCTCAGCTCGTGTCTACGAGACGGAAAGAGAATGTCCGTGACGTTTGGTGGGTAGAGAAGCGCAAAGCCCCAGTGTTGCTGCGCCTGTGAAAGTGCTTCCAAGGAAGGGTGTTGGCTAGCAACAGCTTTCAGTGCTGGCGCTTTTCATCTCTGAGCAATTGCTGGACATTTGCAATTTCTCCCCTGAGCTCTCTTTAGAGTGCGCGAGAGCATGAGCAGAAGATTAGGTGGCTAGAGAAGCCCAGAGCCCCAGTGTTCTTAGGCCTACAAAAGCAATTCCAAGGAAGGGTGCTGGCTAGCAACAGCTTTCAGTGCTGGCACTTTTCATCTCTGAGCAATTGCTCGACGTTTGCAATTTCTCACCTGAGCTCTCTTTAGAGTGCGCGAGAGGATGAGCAGAAGATTAGGTGGCTAGAGAAGCCCAGAGCCCCACTGTTCTTAGGCCTACAAAAGCGCTTCCAAGGAAGGGGGCTGGCTAGCAACAGCTTTCAGTGCTGGCACTTTTCCTCTCTGAGCAATTGCTCGACGTTTGCAATTTCTCAGCTCGTGTCTACGAGACGGAAAGAGAAGGACCGTGACGTTTGGTGGCTAGAGAAGCGCAAAGCCCCAGTGTTGCTGCGCCTGTGAAAGCGCTTCCAAGGAAGGGTGCTGGCTAGCAACAGCTTTCAGTGCTGGCACTTTTCATCTCTGAGCAATTGCTCGACGTTTGCAATTTCTCACCTGAGGTCTTTTTAGAGTGCGCGAGAGGATGAGCAGAAGATTCGGTGGCTAGAGAAGCCCAGAGCCCCAGTGTTCTTAGGCCTACAAAAGCGCTTCCAAGGAAGGGTGCTGGCTAGCAACAGCTTTCAGTGCTGGCACTTTTCATCTCTGAGCAATTGCTCGACGTTTGCAATTTCTCAGCTCGTGTCTACGAGACGGAAAGAGAAGGACCGTGACGTTTGGTGGCTAGAGAAGCGCAAAGCTCCAGTGTTGCTGCGCCTGTGAAAGCGCTTCCAAGGAAGGGTGCTGGCTAGCAACAGCTTTCAGTGCTGGCACTTTTCATCTCTGAGCAATTGCTCGACGTTTGCAATTTCTCACCTGAGCTCTTTTTAGAGTGTGCGAGAGGATGAGCAGAAGATTAGGTGGCTAGAGAAGCCCAGAGCCCCAGTGTTCTTAGGCCTACAAAAGCGCTTCCAAGGAAGGGTGCTGGCTAGCAACAGCTTTCAGTGCTGGCACTTTTCATCTCTGAGCAATTGCTCGACGTTTGCAATTTCTCCCCCGAGCTGTCTTTAGAGTGCGCGAGAGGATGAGCAGAAGATTAGGTGGCTAGAGAAGCCCAGAGCCCCAGTGTTCTTAGGCCTACAAAAGCGCTTCCAAGGAAGGGTGCTGGCTAGCAACAGCTTTCAGTGCTGGCACTTTTCCTCTCTGAGCAATTGCTCAACAATTGCAATTTCTCAGCTCGTGTCTACGAGACGGAAAGAGAAGGACCGTGACGTTTGGTGGCTAGAGAAGCGCAAAGCCCCAGTGTTGCTGCGCCTGTGAAAGCGCTTCCAAGGAAGGGTGCTGGCTAGCAACAGCTTTCAGTGCTGGCACTTTTCATCTCTGAGCAATTGCTCGACGTTTGCAATTTCTCAGCTCGTGTCTACGAGACGGAAAGAGAAGGACCGTGACGTTTGGTGGCTAGAGAAGCGCAAAGCTCCAGTGTTGCTGCGCCTGTGAAAGCGCTTCCAAGGAAGGGTGCTGGCTAGCAACAGCTTTCAGTGCTGGCACTTTTCATCTCTGAGCAATTGCTCGACGTTTGCAATTTCTCACCTGAGCTCTTTTTAGAGTGTGCGAGAGGATGAGCAGAAGATTAGGTGGCTAGAGAAGCCCAGAGCCCCAGTGTTCTTAGGCCTACAAAAGCGCTTCCAAGGAAGGGTGCTGGCTAGCAACAGCTTTCAGTGCTGGCACTTTTCCTCTCTGAGCAATTGCTCCACGTTTGCAATTTCTCAGCTCGTGTCTACGAGACGGAAAGAGAAGGACCATGACGTTTGGTGGCTAGAGAAGCGCAAAGCCCCAGTGTTGCTGCGCCTGTGAAAGCGCTTCCAAGGAAGGGTGCTGGCTAGCAAGAGCTTTCAGTGCTGGCACTTTTCATCTCTGAGCAATTGCTCGACGTTTGCAATTTCTCACCTGAGCTCTCTTTAGAGTGCGCGAGAGGATGAGCAGAAGATTAGGTGGCTAAAGAAGCCCAGAGCCCCACTGTTCTTAGGCCTACAAAAGCGCTTCCAAGGAAGGGTGCTGGCTAGCAACAGCTTTCAGTGCTGGCACTTTTCCTCTCTGAGCAATTGCTCCACGTTTGCAATTTCTCAGCTCGTGTCTACGAGACGGAAAGAGAAGGACCGTGACATTTGGTGGCTAGAGAAGCGCAAAGCCCCAGTGTTGCTGCGCCTGTGAAAGCGCTTCCAAGGAAGGGTGCTGGCTAGCAACAGCTTTCAGTGCTGGCACTTTTCATCTCTGAGCAATTGATCGACGTTTGCAATTTCTCACCTGAGCTCTCTTTAGAGTGCGCGAGAGGATGAGCAGAAGATTAGGTGGCTAGAGAAGCCCAGAGCCCCACTGTTCTTAGGCCTACAAAAGCGCTTCCAAGGAAGGGGGCTGGCTAGCAACAGCTTTCAGTGCTGGCACTTTTCCTCTCTGAGCAATTGCTCGACGTTTGCAATTTCTCAGCTCGTGTCTACGAGACGGAAAGAGAAGGACCGTGACGTTTGGTGGCTAGAGAAGCGCAAAGCCCCAGTGTTGCTGCGCCTGTGAAAGCGCTTCCAAGGAAGGGTGCTGGCTAGCAACAGCTTTCAGTGCTGGCACTTTTCATCTCTGAGCAATTGCTCGACGTTTGCAATTTCTCACCTGAGGTCTTTTTAGAGTGCGCGAGAGGATGAGCAGAAGATTCGGTGGCTAGAGAAGCCCAGAGCCCCAGTGTTCTTAGGCCTACAAAAGCGCTTCCAAGGAAGGGTGCTGGCTAGCAACAGCTTTCAGTGCTGGCACTTTTCATCTCTGAGCAATTGCTCCACGTTTGCAATTTCTCAGCTCGTGTCTACGAGACGGAAAGAGAAGGACCGTGACGTTTGGTGGCTAGAGAAGCGCAAAGCTCCAGTGTTGCTGCGCCTGTGAAAGCGCTTCCAAGGAAGGGTGCTGGCTAGCAACAGCTTTCAGTGCTGGCACTTTTCATCTCTGAGCAATTGCTCGACGTTTGCAATTTCTCACCTGAGCTCTTTTTAGAGTGTGCGAGAGGATGAGCAGAAGATTAGGTGGCTAGAGAAGCCCAGAGCCCCAGTGTTCTTAGGCCTACAAAAGCGCTTCCAAGGAAGGGTGCTGGCTAGCAACAGCTTTCAGTGCTGGCACTTTTCATCTCTGAGCAATTGCTCGACGTTTGCAATTTCTCACCTGAGCTCTCTTTAGAGTGCGCGAGAGGATGAGCAGAAGATTCGGTGGCTAGAGAAGCCCAGAGCCCCAGTGTTCTTAGGCCTACAAAAGCGCTTCCAAGGAAGGGTGCTGGCTAGCAACAGCTTTCAGTGCTGGCACTTTTCCTCTCTGAGCAATTGCTCAACAATTGCAATTTCTCAGCTCGTGTCTACGAGACGGAAAGAGAAGGACCGTGACGTTTGGTGGCTAGAGAAGCGCAAAGCCCCAGTGTTGCTGCGCCTGTGAAAGCGCTTCCAAGGAAGGGTGCTGGCTAGCAACAGCTTTCAGTGCTGGCACTTTTCATCTCTGAGCAATTGCTCGACGTTTGCAATTTCTCAGCTCGTGTCTACGAGACGGAAAGAGAAGGACCGTGACGTTTGGTGGCTAGAGAAGCGCAAAGCTCCAGTGTTGCTGCGCCTGTGAAAGCGCTTCCAAGGAAGGGTGCTGGCTAGCAACAGCTTTCAGTGCTGGCACTTTTCATCTCTGAGCAATTGCTCGACGTTTGCAATTTCTCACCTGAGCTCTTTTTAGAGTGTGCGAGAGGATGAGCAGAAGATTAGGTGGCTAGAGAAGCCCAGAGCCCCAGTGTTCTTAGGCCTACAAAAGCGCTTCCAAGGAAGGGTGCTGGCTAGCAACAGCTTTCAGTGCTGGCACTTTTCCTCTCTGAGCAATTGCTCCACGTTTGCAATTTCTCAGCTCGTGTCTACGAGACGGAAAGAGAAGGACCATGACGTTTGGTGGCTAGAGAAGCGCAAAGCCCCAGTGTTGCTGCACCTGTGAAAGCGCTTCCAAGGAAGGGTGCTGGCTAGCAACAGCTTTCAGTGCTGGCACTTTTCATCTCTGAGCAATTGCTCGACGTTTGCAATTTCTCCCCTGAGCTCTCTTTAGAGTCCGCGAGAGGATGAGCAGAAGATTAGGTGTCTAAAGAAGCCCAGAGCCCCAGTGTTCTTAGGCCTACAAAAGCGCTTCCAAGGAAGGGTGCTGGCTAGCAACAGCTTTCAGTGCTGGCACTTTTCCTCTCTGAGCAATTGCTCCACGTTTGCAATTTCTCAGCTCGTGTCTACGAGACGGAAAGAGAAGGACCGTGACATTTGGTGGCTAGAGAAGCGCAAAGCCCCAGTGTTGCTGCGCCTGTGAAAGCGCTTCCAAGGAAGGGTGCTGGCTAGCAACAGCTTTCAGTGCTGGCACTTTTCATCTCTGAGCAATTGATCGACGTTTGCAATTTCTCACCTGAGCTCTCTTTAGAGTGTGCGAGAGGATGAGCAGAAGATTAGGTGGCTAGAGAAGCCCAGAGCCCCAGTGTTCTTAGGCCTACAAAAGCGCTTCCAAGGAAGGGTGCTGGCTAGCAACAGCTTTCAGTGCTGGCACTTTTCATCTCTGAGCAATTGCTCGACGTTTGCAATTTCTCACCTGAGCTCTCTTTAGAGTGCGCGAGAGGATGAGCAGATTAGGTGTCTAAAGAAGCCCAGAGCCCCACTGTTCTTAGGCCTACAAAAGCGCTTCCAAGGAAGGGTGCTGGCTAGCAACAGCTTTCAGTGCTGGCACTTTTCATCTCTGAGCAATTGCTCGACGTTTGCAATTTTTCAGCTCGTGTCTACGAGACGGAAAGAGAATGTCCGTGACGTTTGGTGGCTAGAGAAGCGCAAAGCCCCAGTGTTGCTGCGCCTGTGAAAGCGCTTCCAAGGAAGGGTGCTGGCTAGCAACAGCTTTCAGTGCTGGCACTTTTCATCTCTGAGCAATTGCTGGACGTTTGCAATTTCTCACCTGAGGTCTTTTTAGAGTGCGCGAGAGGATGAGCAGAAGATTAAGTGGCTAGAGAAGCCCAGAGCCCCAGTGTTCTTAGGCCTACAAAAGCGCTTCCAAGGAAGGGTGCTGGCTAGCAACAGCTTTCAGTGCTGGCACTTTTCATCTCTGAGCAATTGCTCGACGTTTGCAATTTCTCAGCTCGTGTCTACGAGACGGAAAGAGAAGAACCGTGACGTTTGGTGGCTAGAGAAGCGCAAAGCTCCAGTGTTGCTGCGCCTGTGAAAGCGCTTCCAAGGAAGGGTGCTGGGTAGCAACAGCTTTCAGTGCTGGCACTTTTCATCTCTGAGCAATTGCTCGACGTTTGCAATTTCTCACCTGAGCTCTTTTTAGAGTGCGCGAGAGGATGAGCAGAAGATTAAGTGGCTAGAGAAGCCCAGAGCCCCAGTGTGCTTAGGCCTACAAAAGCGCTTCCAAGGAAGGGTGCTGGCTAGCAACAGCTTTCAGTGCTGGCACTTTTCATCTCTGAGCAATTGCTCCACGTTTGCAATTTCTCAGCTCGTGTCTACGAGACGGAAAGAGAAGGACCGTGACGTTTGGTGGCTAGAGAAGCGCAAAGCCCCAGTGTTGCTGCGCCTGTGAAAGCGCTTCCAAGGAAGGGTGCTGGCTAGCAACAGCTTTCAGTGCTGGCACTTTTCATCTCTGAGCAATTGCTCGACGTTTGCAATTTCTCAGCTCGTGTCTACGAGACGGAAAGAGAAGGACCGTGACGTTTGGTGGCTAGAGAAGCGCAAAGCTCCAGTGTTGCTGCGCCTGTGAAAGCGCTTCCAAGGAAGGGTGCTGGCTAGCAACAGCTTTCAGTGCTGGCACTTTTCATCTCTGAGCAATTGCTCGACGTTTGCAATTTCTCACCTGAGCTCTTTTTAGAGTGTGCGAGAGGATGAGCAGAAGATTAGGTGGCTAGAGAAGCCCAGAGCCCCAGTGTTCTTAGGCCTACAAAAGCGCTTCCAAGGAAGGGTGCTGGCTAGCAACAGCTTTCAGTGCTGGCACTTTTCCTCTCTGAGCAATTGCTCCACGTTTGCAATTTCTCAGCTCGTGTCTACGAGACGGAAAGAGAAGGACCATGACGTTTGGTGGCTAGAGAAGCGCAAAGCCCCAGTGTTGCTGCACCTGTGAAAGCGCTTCCAAGGAAGGGTGCTGGCTAGCAACAGCTTTCAGTGCTGGCACTTTTCATCTCTGAGCAATTGCTCGACGTTTGCAATTTCTCCCCTGAGCTCTCTTTAGAGTGCGCGAGAGGATGAGCAGAAGATTAGGTGTCTAAAGAAGCCCAGAGCCCCAGTGTTCTTAGGCCTACAAAAGCGCTTCCAAGGAAGGGTGCTGGCTAGCAACAGCTTTCAGTGCTGGCACTTTTCCTCTCTGAGCAATTGCTCCACGTTTGCAATTTCTCAGCTCGTGTCTACGAGACGGAAAGAGAAGGACCGTGACATTTGGTGGCTAGAGAAGCGCAAAGCCCCAGTGTTGCTGCGCCTGTGAAAGCGCTTCCAAGGAAGGGTGCTGGCTAGCAACAGCTTTCAGTGCTGGCACTTTTCATCTCTGAGCAATTGATCGACGTTTGCAATTTCTCACCTGAGCTCTCTTTAGAGTGTGCGAGAGGATGAGCAGAAGATTAGGTGGCTAGAGAAGCCCAGAGCCCCAGTGTTCTTAGGCCTACAAAAGCGCTTCCAAGGAAGGGTGCTGGCTAGCAACAGCTTTCAGTGCTGGCACTTTTCATCTCTGAGCAATTGCTCGACGTTTGCAATTTCTCACCTGAGCTCTCTTTAGAGTGCGCGAGAGGATGAGCAGATTAGGTGTCTAAAGAAGCCCAGAGCCCCACTGTTCTTAGGCCTACAAAAGCGCTTCCAAGGAAGGGTGCTGGCTAGCAACAGCTTTCAGTGCTGGCACTTTTCATCTCTGAGCAATTGCTCGACGTTTGCAATTTCTCAGCTCGTGTCTATAAGAAGGAAAGAGAAGGACCGTGACGCTTGGTGGCTAGAGAAGCGCAAAGCCCCAGTGTTGCTGCGCCTGTGAAAGCGCTTCCAAGGAAGGGTGCTGGCTAGCAACAGCTTTCAGTGCTGGCACTTTTCATCTCTGAGCAATTGCTGGACGTTTGCAATTTCTCACCTGAGGTCTTTTTAGAGTGCGCGAGAGGATGAGCAGAAGATTAAGTGGCTAGAGAAGCCCAGAGCCCCAGTGTTCTTAGGCCTACAAAAGCGCTTCCAAGGAAGGGTGCTGGCTAGCAACAGCTTTCAGTGCTGGCACTTTTCATCTCTGAGCAATTGCTCGACGTTTGCAATTTCTCAGCTCGTGTCTACGAGACGGAAAGAGAAGAACCGTGACGTTTGGTGGCTAGAGAAGCGCAAAGCTCCAGTGTTGCTGCGCCTGTGAAAGCGCTTCCAAGGAAGGGTGCTGGCTAGCAACAGCTTTCAGTGCTGGCACTTTTCATCTCTGAGCAATTGCTCGACGTTTGCAATTTCTCACCTGAGCTCTTTTTAGAGTGCGCGAGAGGATGAGCAGAAGATTAAGTGGCTAGAGAAGCCCAGAGCCCCAGTGTGCTTAGGCCTACAAAAGCGCTTCCAAGGAAGGGTGCTGGCTAGCAACAGCTTTCAGTGCTGGCACTTTTCATCTCTGAGCAATTGCTCGACGTTTGCAATTTCTCAGCTCGTGTCTACGAGACGGAAAGAGAAGGACCGTGACGTTTGGTGGCTAGAGAAGCGCAAAGCCCCAGTGTTGCTGCGCCTGTGAAAGCGCTTCCAAGGAAGGGTGCTGGCTAGCAACAGCTTTCAGTGCTGGCACTTTTCATCTCTGAGCAATTGATCGACGTTTGCAATTTCTCACCTGAGCTCTCTTTAGAGTGCGCGAGAGGATGAGCAGAAGATTAGGTGGCTAGAGAAGCCCAGAGCCCCACTGTTCTTAGGCCTACAAAAGCGCTTCCAAGGAAGGGGGCTGGCTAGCAACAGCTTTCAGTGCTGGCACTTTTCCTCTCTGAGCAATTGCTCGACGTTTGCAATTTCTCAGCTCGTGTCTACGAGACGGAAAGAGAAGGACCGTGACGTTTGGTGGCTAGAGAAGCGCAAAGCCCCAGTGTTGCTGCGCCTGTGAAAGCGCTTCCAAGGAAGGGTGCTGGCTAGCAACAGCTTTCAGTGCTGGCACTTTTCATCTCTGAGCAATTGCTCGACGTTTGCAATTTCTCACCTGAGGTCTTTTTAGAGTGCGCGAGAGGATGAGCAGAAGATTCGGTGGCTAGAGAAGCCCAGAGCCCCAGTGTTCTTAGGCCTACAAAAGCGCTTCCAAGGAAGGGTGCTGGCTAGCAACAGCTTTCAGTGCTGGCACTTTTCATCTCTGAGCAATTGCTCCACGTTTGCAATTTCTCAGCTCGTGTCTACGAGACGGAAAGAGAAGGACCGTGACGTTTGGTGGCTAGAGAAGCGCAAAGCTCCAGTGTTGCTGCGCCTGTGAAAGCGCTTCCAAGGAAGGGTGCTGGCTAGCAACAGCTTTCAGTGCTGGCACTTTTCATCTCTGAGCAATTGCTCGACGTTTGCAATTTCTCACCTGAGCTCTTTTTAGAGTGTGCGAGAGGATGAGCAGAAGATTAGGTGGCTAGAGAAGCCCAGAGCCCCAGTGTTCTTAGGCCTACAAAAGCGCTTCCAAGGAAGGGTGCTGGCTAGCAACAGCTTTCAGTGCTGGCACTTTTCATCTCTGAGCAATTGCTCGACGTTTGCAATTTCTCACCTGAGCTCTCTTTAGAGTGCGCGAGAGGATGAGCAGAAGATTCGGTGGCTAGAGAAGCCCAGAGCCCCAGTGTTCTTAGGCCTACAAAAGCGCTTCCAAGGAAGGGTGCTGGCTAGCAACAGCTTTCAGTGCTGGCACTTTTCCTCTCTGAGCAATTGCTCAACAATTGCAATTTCTCAGCTCGTGTCTACGAGACGGAAAGAGAAGGACCGTGACGTTTGGTGGCTAGAGAAGCGCAAAGCCCCAGTGTTGCTGCGCCTGTGAAAGCGCTTCCAAGGAAGGGTGCTGGCTAGCAACAGCTTTCAGTGCTGGCACTTTTCATCTCTGAGCAATTGCTCGACGTTTGCAATTTCTCAGCTCGTGTCTACGAGACGGAAAGAGAAGGACCGTGACGTTTGGTGGCTAGAGAAGCGCAAAGCTCCAGTGTTGCTGCGCCTGTGAAAGCGCTTCCAAGGAAGGGTGCTGGCTAGCAACAGCTTTCAGTGCTGGCACTTTTCATCTCTGAGCAATTGCTCGACGTTTGCAATTTCTCACCTGAGCTCTTTTTAGAGTGTGCGAGAGGATGAGCAGAAGATTAGGTGGCTAGAGAAGCCCAGAGCCCCAGTGTTCTTAGGCCTACAAAAGCGCTTCCAAGGAAGGGTGCTGGCTAGCAACAGCTTTCAGTGCTGGCACTTTTCCTCTCTGAGCAATTGCTCCACGTTTGCAATTTCTCAGCTCGTGTCTACGAGACGGAAAGAGAAGGACCATGACGTTTGGTGGCTAGAGAAGCGCAAAGCCCCAGTGTTGCTGCACCTGTGAAAGCGCTTCCAAGGAAGGGTGCTGGCTAGCAACAGCTTTCAGTGCTGGCACTTTTCATCTCTGAGCAATTGCTCGACGTTTGCAATTTCTCCCCTGAGCTCTCTTTAGAGTGCGCGAGAGGATGAGCAGAAGATTAGGTGTCTAAAGAAGCCCAGAGCCCCAGTGTTCTTAGGCCTACAAAAGCGCTTCCAAGGAAGGGTGCTGGCTAGCAACAGCTTTCAGTGCTGGCACTTTTCCTCTCTGAGCAATTGCTCCACGTTTGCAATTTCTCAGCTCGTGTCTACGAGACGGAAAGAGAAGGACCGTGACATTTGGTGGCTAGAGAAGCGCAAAGCCCCAGTGTTGCTGCGCCTGTGAAAGCGCTTCCAAGGAAGGGTGCTGGCTAGCAACAGCTTTCAGTGCTGGCACTTTTCATCTCTGAGCAATTGATCGACGTTTGCAATTTCTCACCTGAGCTCTCTTTAGAGTGTGCGAGAGGATGAGCAGAAGATTAGGTGGCTAGAGAAGCCCAGAGCCCCAGTGTTCTTAGGCCTACAAAAGCGCTTCCAAGGAAGGGTGCTGGCTAGCAACAGCTTTCAGTGCTGGCACTTTTCATCTCTGAGCAATTGCTCGACGTTTGCAATTTCTCACCTGAGCTCTCTTTAGAGTGCGCGAGAGGATGAGCAGATTAGGTGTCTAAAGAAGCCCAGAGCCCCACTGTTCTTAGGCCTACAAAAGCGCTTCCAAGGAAGGGTGCTGGCTAGCAACAGCTTTCAGTGCTGGCACTTTTCATCTCTGAGCAATTGCTCGACGTTTGCAATTTTTCAGCTCGTGTCTACGAGACGGAAAGAGAATGTCCGTGACGTTTGGTGGCTAGAGAAGCGCAAAGCCCCAGTGTTGCTGCGCCTGTGAAAGCGCTTCCAAGGAAGGGTGCTGGCTAGCAACAGCTTTCAGTGCTGGCACTTTTCATCTCTGAGCAATTGCTGGACGTTTGCAATTTCTCACCTGAGGTCTTTTTAGAGTGCGCGAGAGGATGAGCAGAAGATTAAGTGGCTAGAGAAGCCCAGAGCCCCAGTGTTCTTAGGCCTACAAAAGCGCTTCCAAGGAAGGGTGCTGGCTAGCAACAGCTTTCAGTGCTGGCACTTTTCATCTCTGAGCAATTGCTCCACGTTTGCAATTTCTCAGCTCGTGTCTACGAGACGGAAAGAGAAGGACCGTGACGTTTGGTGGCTAGAGAAGCGCAAAGCCCCAGTGTTGCTGCGCCTGTGAAAGCGCTTCCAAGGAAGGGTGCTGGCTAGCAACAGCTTTCAGTGCTGGCACTTTTCATCTCTGAGCAATTGCTCGACGTTTGCAATTTCTCAGCTCGTGTCTACGAGACGGAAAGAGAAGGACCGTGACGTTTGGTGGCTAGAGAAGCGCAAAGCTCCAGTGTTGCTGCGCCTGTGAAAGCGCTTCCAAGGAAGGGTGCTGGCTAGCAACAGCTTTCAGTGCTGGCACTTTTCATCTCTGAGCAATTGCTCGACGTTTGCAATTTCTCACCTGAGCTCTTTTTAGAGTGTGCGAGAGGATGAGCAGAAGATTAGGTGGCTAGAGAAGCCCAGAGCCCCAGTGTTCTTAGGCCTACAAAAGCGCTTCCAAGGAAGGGTGCTGGCTAGCAACAGCTTTCAGTGCTGGCACTTTTCCTCTCTGAGCAATTGCTCGACGTTTGCAATTTCTCAGCTCGTGTCTACGAGACGGAAAGAGAAGGACCATGACGTTTGGTGGCTAGAGAAGCGCAAAGCCCCAGTGTTGCTGCACCTGTGAAAGCGCTTCCAAGGAAGGGTGCTGGCTAGCAACAGCTTTCAGTGCTGGCACTTTTCATCTCTGAGCAATTGCTCGACGTTTGCAATTTCTCCCCTGAGCTCTCTTTAGAGTGCGCGAGAGGATGAGCAGAAGATTAGGTGTCTAAAGAAGCCCAGAGCCCCAGTGTTCTTAGGCCTACAAAAGCGCTTCCAAGGAAGGGTGCTGGCTAGCAACAGCTTTCAGTGCTGGCACTTTTCCTCTCTGAGCAATTGCTCCACGTTTGCAATTTCTCAGCTCGTGTCTACGAGACGGAAAGAGAAGGACCGTGACATTTGGTGGCTAGAGAAGCGCAAAGCCCCAGTGTTGCTGCGCCTGTGAAAGCGCTTCCAAGGAAGGGTGCTGGCTAGCAACAGCTTTCAGTGCTGGCACTTTTCATCTCTGAGCAATTGATCGACGTTTGCAATTTCTCACCTGAGCTCTCTTTAGAGTGTGCGAGAGGATGAGCAGAAGATTAGGTGGCTAGAGAAGCCCAGAGCCCCAGTGTTCTTAGGCCTACAAAAGCGCTTCCAAGGAAGGGTGCTGGCTAGCAACAGCTTTCAGTGCTGGCACTTTTCATCTCTGAGCAATTGCTCGACGTTTGCAATTTCTCACCTGAGCTCTCTTTAGAGTGCGCGAGAGGATGAGCAGATTAGGTGTCTAAAGAAGCCCAGAGCCCCACTGTTCTTAGGCCTACAAAAGCGCTTCCAAGGAAGGGTGCTGGCTAGCAACAGCTTTCAGTGCTGGCACTTTTCATCTCTGAGCAATTGCTCGACGTTTGCAATTTCTCAGCTCGTGTCTATAAGAAGGAAAGAGAAGGACCGTGACGCTTGGTGGCTAGAGAAGCGCAAAGCCCCAGTGTTGCTGCGCCTGTGAAAGCGCTTCCAAGGAAGGGTGCTGGCTAGCAACAGCTTTCAGTGCTGGCACTTTTCATCTCTGAGCAATTGCTGGACGTTTGCAATTTCTCACCTGAGGTCTTTTTAGAGTGCGCGAGAGGATGAGCAGAAGATTAAGTGGCTAGAGAAGCCCAGAGCCCCAGTGTTCTTAGGCCTACAAAAGCGCTTCCAAGGAAGGGTGCTGGCTAGCAACAGCTTTCAGTGCTGGCACTTTTCATCTCTGAGCAATTGCTCGACGTTTGCAATTTCTCAGCTCGTGTCTACGAGACGGAAAGAGAAGAACCGTGACGTTTGGTGGCTAGAGAAGCGCAAAGCTCCAGTGTTGCTGCGCCTGTGAAAGCGCTTCCAAGAAGGGTGCTGGCTAGCAACAGCTTTCAGTGCTGGCACTTTTCATCTCTGAGCAATTGCTCGACGTTTGCAATTTCTCACCTGAGCTCTTTTTAGAGTGCGCGAGAGGATGAGCAGAAGATTAAGTGGCTAGAGAAGCCCAGAGCCCCAGTGTGCTTAGGCCTACAAAAGCGCTTCCAAGGAAGGGTGCTGGCTAGCAACAGCTTTCAGTGCTGGCACTTTTCATCTCTGAGCAATTGCTCGACGTTTGCAATTTCTCAGCTCGTGTCTACGAGACGGAAAGAGAATGACCGTGACGTTTGGTGGCTAGAGAAGCGCAAAGCCCCAGTGTTACTGCGCCTGTGAAAGCGCTTCCAAGGAAGGGTGCTGGCTAGCAACAGCTTTCAGTGCTGGCACTTTTCATCTCTGAGCAATTGCTCGACGTTTGCAATTTCTCAGCTCGTGTCTACGAGACGGAAAGAGAATGACCGTGACGTTTGGTGGCTAGAGAAGCGCAAAGCCCCAGTGTTGCTGCGCCTGTGAAAGCGCTTCCAAGGAAGGGTGCTGGCTAGCAACAGCTTTCAGTGCTGGCACTTTTCATCTCTGAGCAATTGCTGGACGTTTGCAATTTCTCACCTGAGCTCTCTTTAGAGTGCGCGAGAGGCTGAGCAGAAGATTAGGTGGCTAGAGAAGCCCAGAGCCCCAGTGTTCTTAGGCCTACAAAAGCGCTTCCAAGGAAGGGTGCTGGCTAGCAACAGCTTTCAGTGCTGGCACTTTTCATCTCTGAGCAATTGCTCGACGTTTGCAATTTCTCAGCTTGTGTCTTGGAGACAGAAAGAGAATGTCCGTGACGTTTGGTGGCTAGAGAAGCGCAAAGCCCCAGTGTTGCTGCGCCTGTGAAAGCGCTTCCAAGGAAGGGTGCTGGCTAGCAACAGCTTTCAGTGCTGGCACTTTTCATCTCTGAGCAATTGCTGGACATTTGCAATTTCTCCCCTGAGCTCTCTTTAGAGTGCGCGAGAGGATGAGCAGAAGATTAGGTGGCTAGAGAAGCCCAGAGCCCCAGTGTTCTTAGGCCTACAAAAGCGCTTCCAAGGAAGGGTGCTGGCTAGCAACAGCTTTCAGTGCTGGCACTTTTCCTCTCTGAGCAATTGCTCGACGTTTGCAATTTCTCAGCTCGTGTCTAGGAGACGGAAAGAGAAGGACCGTGACGTTTGGTGGCTAGAGAAGCGCAAAGCCCCAGTGTTGCTGCGCCTGTGAAAGCGCTTCCAAGGAAGGGTGCTGGCTAGCAAGAGCTTTCAGTGCTGGCACTTTTCATCTCTGAGCAATTGCTCGACGTTTGCAATTTCTCCCCTGAGCTCTCTTTAGAGTGCGCGAGAGGATGAGCAGAAGATTAGGTGTCTAAAGAAGCCCAGAGCCCCAGTGTTCTTAGGCCTACAAAAGCGCTTCCAAGGAAGGGTGCTGGCTAGCAACAGCTTTCAGTGCTGGCACTTTTCATCTCTGAGCAATTGCTCGACGTTTGCAATTTCTCAGCTCGTGTCTGCGAGACGGAAAGAGAATGACAGTGACGTTTGGTGGCTAGAGAAGCGCAAAGCCCCAGTGTTGCTGCGCCTGTGAAAGCGCTTCCAAGGAAGGGTGCTGGCTAGCAACAGCTTTCAGTGCTGGCACTTTTCATCTCTCAGCAATTGCTCGACGTTTGCAATTTCTCCCCTGAGCTCTTTTTAGAGTGCGCGAGAGGATGAGCAGATGATTAAGTGGCTAGAGAAGCCCAGAGCCCCAGTGTTCTTAGGTCTACAAAAGCGCTTCCAAGGAAGGGTGCTGGCTAGCAACAGCTTTCAGTGCTGGCACTTTTCATCTCTGAGCAATTGCTCGACGTTTGCAATTTCTCAGCTCGTGTCTATGAGACGGAAAGAGAAGGACCGTGACGTTTGGTGGCTAGAGAAGCGCAAAGCCCCAGTGTTGCTGCGCCTGT
This sequence comes from Sarcoramphus papa, assembly GCA_037962945.1. Classification (NCBI taxonomy): domain Eukaryota; kingdom Metazoa; phylum Chordata; class Aves; order Accipitriformes; family Cathartidae; genus Sarcoramphus; species Sarcoramphus papa. Next base: position 14,320,807 of record CM075595.1, on the reverse strand, counting down.
GAAAGCGCTTCCAAGGAAGGGTGCTGGCTAGCAACAGCTTTCAGTGCTGGCACTTTTCATCTCTGAGCAATTGCTCGACGTTTGCAATTTCTCCCCTGAGCTCTCTTTAGAGTGCGCGAGAGGATGAGCAGAAGATTAGGTGGCTAGAGAAGCCCAGAGCCCCAGTGTTCTTAGGCCTACAAAAGCGCTTCCAAGGAAGGGTGCTGGCTAGCAACAGCTTTCAGTGCTGGCACTTTTCATCTCTGAGCAATTGCTGGACGTTTGCAATTTCTCAGCTCGTGTCTACGAGACGGAAAGAGAAGGACCGTGACGTTTGGTGGCTAGAGAAGCGCAAAGCCCCAGTGTTGCTGCGCCTGTGAAAGCGCTTCCAAGGAAGGGTGCTGGCTAGCAACAGCTTTCAGTGCTGGCACTTTTCATCTCTGAGCAATTGCTCGACGTTTGCAATTTCTCACCTGAGCTCTCTTTAGAGTGCGCGAGAGGATGAGCAGAAGATTAGGTGGCTAGAGAAGCCCAGAGCCCCAGTGTTCCTAGGCCTACAAAAGCGCTTCCAAGGAAGGGGGCTGGCTAGCAACAGCTTTCAGTGCTGGCACTTTTCATCTCTGAGCAATTGCTCGACGTTTGCAATTTCTCAGCTCGTGTCTACGAGACGGAAAGAGAATGACAGTGACGTTTGGTGGCTAGAGAAGCGCAAAGCCCCAGTGTTACTGCGCCTGTGAAAGCGCTTCCAAGGAAGGGTGCTGGCTAGCAACAGCTTTCAGTGCTGGCACTTTTCATCTCTGAGCAATTGCTCGACGTTTGCAATTTCTCACCTGAGCTCTCTTTAGAGTGCGCGAGAGGATGAGCAGAAGATTAGGTGTCTAAAGAAGCCCAGAGCCCCAGTGTTCTTAGGCCTACAAAAGCGCTTCCAAGGAAGGGTGCTGGCTAGCAACAGCTTTCAGTGTTGGCACTTTTCCTCTCTGAGCAATTGCTCGACGTTTGCAATTTCTCAGCTCGTGTCTACGAGACGGAAAGAGAAGGACCGTGACGTTTGGTGGCTAGAGAAGCGCAAAGCCCCAGTGTTGCTGCGCCTGTGAAAGCGCTTCCAAGGAAGGGTGCTGGCTAGCAACAGCTTTCAGTGCTGGCACTTTTCATCTCTGAGCAATTGCTCGACGTTTGCAATTTCTCAGCTCGTGTCTATGAGACGGAAAGAGAAAAACCGTGACGTTTGGTGGGTAGAGAAGCGCAAAGCCCCAGTGTTGCTGCGCCTGTGAAAGCGCTTCCAAGGAAGGGTGCTGGCTAGCAACAGCTTTCAGTGCTGGCACTTTTCATCTCTGAGCAATTGCTCGACGTTTGCAATTTCTCACCTGAGCTCTCTTTAGAGTGCGCGAGAGGATGAGCAGAAGATTAGGTGGCTAGAGAAGCCCAGAGCCCCAGTGTTCTTAGGCCTACAAAAGCGCTTCCAAGGAAGGGGGCTGGCTAGCAACAGCTTTCAGTGCTGGCACTTTTCATCTCTGAGCAATTGCTCGACAATTGCAATTTCTCACCTCGTGTCTACGAGACGGAAAGAGAAGGACCGTGACGTTTGGTGGCTAGAGAAGCGCAAAGCCCCAGTGTTGCTGCGCCTGTGAAAGCGCTTCCAAGGAAGGGTGCTGGCTAGCAACAGCTTTCAGTGCTGGCACTTTTCATCTCTGAGCAATTGCTCGACGTTTGCAATTTCTCACCTGAGCTCTTTTTAGAGTGCGCAAGAGGATGAGCAGAAGATTTGGTGGCTAGAGAAGCCCAGAGCCCCAGTGTTCTTAGGCCTACAAAAGCGCTTCCAAGGAAGGGTGCTGGCTAGCAACAGCTTTCAGTGCTGGCACTTTTCATCTCTGAGCAATTGCTCGACGTTTGCAATTTCTCAGCTCGTGTCTACGAGACGGAAAGAGAAGGACCGTGACGTTTGGTGGCTAGAGAAGCGCAAAGCCCCAGTGTTGCTGCGCCTGTGAAAGCGCTTCCAAGGAAGGGGGCTGGCTAGCAACAGCTTTCAGTGCTGGCACTTTTCATCTCTGAGCAATTGCTGGACGTTTGCAATTTCTCAGCTCATGTCTACGAGACGGAGAGATAGTGACCGTGACATTTGGTGGCTAGAGAAGCGCAAAGCCCCAGTGTTGCTGCGCCTGTGAAAGCGCTTCCAAGGAAGGGTGCTGGCTAGCAACAGCTTTCAGTGCTGGCACTTTTCATCTCTGAGCAATTGCTGGACATTTGCAATTTCTCCCCTGAGCTCTCTTTAGAGTGCGCGAGAGGATGAGCAGAAGATTAGGTGGCTAGAGAAGCCCAGAGCCCCAGTGTTCTTAGGCCTACAAAAGCGCTTCCAAGGAAGGGTGCTGGCTAGCAACAGCTTTCAGTGCTGGCACTTTTCATCTCTGAGCAATTGCTCGACGTTTGCAATTTCTCAGCTCGTGTCTACGAGACGGAAAGAGAAGGACCGTGACGTTTGGTGGCTAGAGAAGCGCAAAGCCCCAGTGTTGCTGCGCCTGTGAAAGCGCTTCCAAGGAAGGGTGCTGGCTAGCAACAGCTTTCAGTGCTGGCACTTTTCATCTCTGAGCAATTGCTGGACGTTTGCAATTTCTCCCCTGAGCTCTCTTTAGAGTGCGCGAGAGGATGAGCAGAAGATTAGGTGGCTAGAGAAGCCCAGAGCCCCAGTGTTCTTAGGCCTACAAAAGCGCTTCCAAGGAAGGGTGCTGGCTAGCAACAGCTTTCAGTGCTGGCACTTTTCCTCTCTGAGCAATTGCTCGACGTTTGCAATTTCTCAGATCGTATCTATGAGACGGAAATAGAAGGACCGTGATGTTTGGTGGCTAGAGAAGCGCAAAGCCCCAGTGTTGCTGCGCCTGTGAAAGCGCTTCCAAGGAAGGGTGCTGGCTAGCAAGAGCTTTCAGTGCTGGCACTTTTCATCTCTGAGCAATTGCTCGACGTTTGCAATTTCTCACCTGAGCTCTCTTTAGAGTGCGCGAGAGGATGAGCAGAAGATTAGGTGGCTAGAGAAGCCCAGAGCCCCAGTGTTCTTAGGCCTACAAAAGCGCTTCCAAGGAAGGGTGCTGGCTAGCAACAGCTTTCAGTGCTGGCACTTTTCATCTCTGAGCAATTGCTCGACAATTGCAATTTCTCAGCTCGTGTCTACGAGACGGAAAGAGAAGGACCGTGACGTTTGGTGGCTAGAGAAGCGCAAAGCCCCAGTGTTGCTGCGCCTGTGAAAGCGCTTCCAAGGAAGGGGGCTGGCTAGCAACAGCTTTCAGTGCTGGCACTTTTCCTCTCTGAGCAATTGCTCGACGTTTGCAATTTCTCAGCTCATGTCTACGAGACGGAGAGATAGTGACCGTGACATTTGGTGGCTAGAGAAGCGCAAAGCCCCAGTGTTGCTGCGCCTGTGAAAGCGCTTCCAAGGAAGGGTGCTGGCTAGCAACAGCTTTCAGTGCTGGCACTTTTCATCTCTGAGCAATTGCTGGACATTTGCAATTTCTCCCCTGAGCTCTCTTTAGAGTGTGCGAGAGCATGAGCAGAAGATTAGGTGGCTAGAGAAGCCCAGAGCCCCAGTGTGCTTAGGCCTACAAAAGCGCTTCCAAGGAAGGGGGCTGGCTAGCAACAGCTTTCAGTGCTGGCACTTTTCATCTCTGAGCAATTGCTCGACGTTTGCAATTTCTCAGCTCGTGTCTACGAGACGGAGAGATAGTGACCGTGACATTTGGTGGCTAGAGAAGCGCAAAGCCCCAGTGTTGCTGTGCCTGTGAAAGCGCTTCCAAGGAAGGGTGCTGGCTAGCAAGAGCTTTCAGTGCTGGCACTTTTCATCTCTGAGCAATTGCTCGACGTTTGCAATTTCTCACCTGAGCTCTCTTTAGAGTGCGCGAGAGGATGAGCAGAAGATTAGGTGTCTAAAGAAGCCCAGAGCCCCAGTGTTCTTAGGCCTACAAAAGCGCTTCCAAGGAAGGGTGCTGGCTAGCAACAGCTTTCAGTGCTGGCACTTTTCCTCTCTGAGCAATTGCTCGACGTTTGCAATTTCTCAGCTCGTGTCTGCGAGACGGAAAGAGAATGACCGTGACGTTTGGTGGCTAGAGAAGCGCAAAGCCCCAGTGTTGCTGCGCCTGTGAAAGCGCTTCCAAGGAAGGGTGCTGGCTAGCAACAGCTTTCAGTGCTGGCAGTTTTCATCTCTGAGCAATTGCTCGACGTTTGCAATTTCTCAGCTCGTGTCTACGAGACGGAAAGAGAAGGACCGTGACGTTTGGTGGCTAGAGAAGCGCAAAGCCCCAGTGTTGCTGCGCCTGTGAAAGCGCTTCCAAGGAAGGGTGCTGGCTAGCAACAGCTTTCAGTGCTGGCACTTTTCATCTCTGAGCAATTGCTCGACGTTTGCAATTTCTCACCTGAGCTCTCTTTAGAGTGCGCGAGAGGATGAGCAGAAGATTAGGTGGCTAGAGAAGCCCAGAGCCCCAGTGTTCTTAGGCCTACAAAAGCGCTTCCAAGGAAGGGTGCTGGCTAGCAACAGCTTTCAGTGCTGGCACTTTTCATCTCTGAGCAATTGCTCGACAATTGCAATTTCTCAGCTCGTGTCTACGAGACGGAAAGAGAAGGACCGTGACGTTTGGTGGCTAGAGAAGCGCAAAGCCCCAGTGTTGCTGCACCTGTGAAAGCGCTTCCAAGGAAGGGTGCTGGCTAGCAACAGCTTTCAGTGCTGGCACTTTTCATCTCTGAGCAATTGCTCGACGTTTGCAATTTCTCAGCTCATGTCTACGAGACGGAGAGATAGTGAAAGTGACGTTTGGTGGCTAGAGAAGCGCAAAGCCCCAGTGTTGCTGCGCCTGTGAAAGCGCTTCCAAGGAAGGGTGCTGGCTAGCAACAGCTTTCAGTGCTGGCACTTTTCATCTCTGAGCAATTGCTGGACATTTGCAATTTCTCACCTGAGCTCTCTTTAGAGTGTGCGAGAGCATGAGCAGAAGATTAGGTGGCTAGAGAAGCCCAGAGCCCCAGTGTTCTTAGGCCTACAAAAGCGCTTCCAAGGAAGGGGGCTGGCTAGCAACAGCTTTCAGTGCTGGCACTTTTCATCTCTGAGCAATTGCTCGACGTTTGCAATTTCTCAGCTCGTGTCTACAAGACGGAGAGATAGTGACCGTGACATTTGGTGGCTAGAGAAGCGCAAAGCCCCAGTGTTGCTGTGCCTGTGAAAGCGCTTCCAAGGAAGGGTGCTGGCTAGCAACAGCTTTCAGTGCTGGCACTTTTCATCTCTGAGCAATTGCTCGACGTTTGCAATTTCTCACCTGAGCTCTCTTTAGAGTGCGCGAGAGGATGAGCAGAAGATTAGGTGTCTAAAGTAGCCCAGAGCCCCAGTGTTCTTAGGCCTACAAAAGCGCTTCCAAGGAAGGGGGCTGGCTAGCAACAGCTTTCAGTGCTGGCACTTTTCCTCTCTGAGCAATTGCTCGACGTTTGCAATTTCTCAGCTCGTGTCTACGAGACGGAAAGAGAAGGACCGTGATGTTTGGTGGCTAGAGAAGCGCAAAGCCCCAGTGTTGCTGCGCCTGTGAAAGCGCTTCCAAGGAAGGGTGCTGGCTAGCAACAGCTTTCAGTGCTGGCACTTTTCATCTCTGAGCAATTGCTCCACGTTTGCAATTTCTCACCTGAGCTCTTTTTAGAGTGCGCGAGAGGATGAGCAGAAGATTAAGTGGCTAGAGAAGCCCAGAGCCCCAGTGTTCTTAGGCCTACAAAAGCGCTTCCAAGGAAGGGTGCTGGCTAGCAACAGCTTTCAGTGCTGGCACTTTTCATCTCTGAGCAATTGCTCGACGTTTGCAATTTCTCAGCTCGTGTCTGCGAGACGGAAAGAGAATGACAGTGACATTTGGTGGCTAGAGAAGCGCAAAGCCCCAGTGTTGCTGCGCCTGTGAAAGCGCTTCCAAGGAAGGGTGCTGGCTAGCAAGAGCTTTCAGTGCTGGCACTTTTCATCTCTGAGCAATTGCTCGACGTTTGCAATTTCTCACCTGAGCTCTCTTTAGAGTGCGCGAGAGGATGAGCAGAAGATTAAGTGGCTAGAGAAGCCCAGAGCCCCAGTGTTCTTAGGCCTACAAAAGCGCTTCCAAGGAAGGGTGCTGGCTAGCAACAGCTTTCAGTGCTGGCACTTTTCATCTCTGAGCAATTGCTCGATATTTGCAATTTCTCAGCTCGTGTCTACGAGACGGAGAGATAGTGACCGTGACATTTGGTGGCTAGAGAAGCGCAAAGCCCCAGTGTTGCTGTGCCTGTGAAAGCGCTTCCAAGGAAGGGTGCTGGCTAGCAAGAGCTTTCAGTGCTGGCACTTTTCATCTCTGAGCAATTGCTCGACGTTTGCAATTTCTCACCTGAGCTCTCTTTAGAGTGCGCGAGAGGATGAGCAGAAGATTAGGTGTCTAAAGAAGCCCAGAGCCCCAGTGTTCTTAGGCCTACAAAAGCGCTTCCAAGGAAGGGTGCTGGCTAGCAACAGCTTTCAGTGCTGGCACTTTTCCTCTCTGAGCAATTGCTCGACGTTTGCAATTTCTCAGCTCGTGTCTGCGAGACGGAAAGAGAATGACCGTGACGTTTGGTGGCTAGAGAAGCGCAAAGCCCCAGTGTTGCTGCGCCTGTGAAAGCGCTTCCAAGGAAGGGTGCTGGCTAGCAACAGCTTTCAGTGCTGGCAGTTTTCATCTCTGAGCAATTGCTCGACGTTTGCAATTTCTCAGCTCGTGTCTACGAGACGGAAAGAGAAGGACCGTGACGTTTGGTGGCTAGAGAAGCGCAAAGCCCCAGTGTTGCTGCGCCTGTGAAAGCGCTTCCAAGGAAGGGTGCTGGCTAGCAACAGCTTTCAGTGCTGGCACTTTTCATCTCTGAGCAATTGCTCGACGTTTGCAATTTCTCACCTGAGCTCTCTTTAGAGTGCGCGAGAGGATGAGCAGAAGATTAGGTGGCTAGAGAAGCCCAGAGCCCCAGTGTTCTTAGGCCTACAAAAGCGCTTCCAAGGAAGGGTGCTGGCTAGCAACAGCTTTCAGTGCTGGCACTTTTCATCTCTGAGCAATTGCTCGACAATTGCAATTTCTCAGCTCGTGTCTACGAGACGGAAAGAGAAGGACCGTGACGTTTGGTGGCTAGAGAAGCGCAAAGCCCCAGTGTTGCTGCACCTGTGAAAGCGCTTCCAAGGAAGGGTGCTGGCTAGCAACAGCTTTCAGTGCTGGCACTTTTCATCTCTGAGCAATTGCTCGACGTTTGCAATTTCTCAGCTCATGTCTACGAGACGGAGAGATAGTGAAAGTGACGTTTGGTGGCTAGAGAAGCGCAAAGCCCCAGTGTTGCTGCGCCTGTGAAAGCGCTTCCAAGGAAGGGTGCTGGCTAGCAACAGCTTTCAGTGCTGGCACTTTTCATCTCTGAGCAATTGCTGGACATTTGCAATTTCTCACCTGAGCTCTCTTTAGAGTGTGCGAGAGCATGAGCAGAAGATTAGGTGGCTAGAGAAGCCCAGAGCCCCAGTGTTCTTAGGCCTACAAAAGCGCTTCCAAGGAAGGGGGCTGGCTAGCAACAGCTTTCAGTGCTGGCACTTTTCATCTCTGAGCAATTGCTCGACGTTTGCAATTTCTCAGCTCGTGTCTACAAGACGGAGAGATAGTGACCGTGACATTTGGTGGCTAGAGAAGCGCAAAGCCCCAGTGTTGCTGTGCCTGTGAAAGCGCTTCCAAGGAAGGGTGCTGGCTAGCAACAGCTTTCAGTGCTGGCACTTTTCATCTCTGAGCAATTGCTCGACGTTTGCAATTTCTCACCTGAGCTCTCTTTAGAGTGCGCGAGAGGATGAGCAGAAGATTAGGTGTCTAAAGTAGCCCAGAGCCCCAGTGTTCTTAGGCCTACAAAAGCGCTTCCAAGGAAGGGGGCTGGCTAGCAACAGCTTTCAGTGCTGGCACTTTTCCTCTCTGAGCAATTGCTCGACGTTTGCAATTTCTCAGCTCGTGTCTACGAGACGGAAAGAGAAGGACCGTGATGTTTGGTGGCTAGAGAAGCGCAAAGCCCCAGTGTTGCTGCGCCTGTGAAAGCGCTTCCAAGGAAGGGTGCTGGCTAGCAACAGCTTTCAGTGCTGGCACTTTTCATCTCTGAGCAATTGCTCGACGTTTGCAATTTCTCACCTGAGCTCTTTTTAGAGTGCGCGAGAGGATGAGCAGAAGATTAAGTGGCTAGAGAAGCCCAGAGCCCCAGTGTTCTTAGGCCTACAAAAGCGCTTCCAAGGAAGGGTGCTGGCTAGCAACAGCTTTCAGTGCTGGCACTTTTCATCTCTGAGCAATTGCTCGACGTTTGCAATTTCTCAGCTCGTGTCTGCGAGACGGAAAGAGAATGACAGTGACATTTGGTGGCTAGAGAAGCGCAAAGCCCCAGTGTTGCTGCGCCTGTGAAAGCGCTTCCAAGGAAGGGTGCTGGCTAGCAAGAGCTTTCAGTGCTGGCACTTTTCATCTCTGAGCAATTGCTCGACGTTTGCAATTTCTCACCTGAGCTCTCTTTAGAGTGCGCGAGAGGATGAGCAGAAGATTAAGTGGCTAGAGAAGCCCAGAGCCCCAGTGTTCTTAGGCCTACAAAAGCGCTTCCAAGGAAGGGTGCTGGCTAGCAACAGCTTTCAGTGCTGGCACTTTTCATCTCTGAGCAATTGCTCGATATTTGCAATTTCTCAGCTCGTGTCTGCGAGACGGAAAGAGAATGACAGTGACATTTGGTGGCTAGAGAAGCGCAAAGCCCCAGTGTTGCTGCGCCTGTGAAAGCGCTTCCAAGGAAGGGTGCTGGCTAGCAACAGCTTTCAGTGCTGGCACTTTTCATCTCTGAGCAATTGCTCGACGTTTGCAATTTCTCACCTGAGCTCTCTTTAGAGTGCGCGAGAGGATGAGCAGAAGATTAGGTGGCTAGAGAAGCCCAGAGCCCCAGTGTGCTTAGGCCTACAAAAGCGCTTCCAAGGAAGGGTGCTGGCTAGCAACAGCTTTCAGTGCTGGCACTTTTCATCTCTGAGCAATTGCTCGACAATTGCAATTTCTCAGCTCGTGTCTACGAGACGGAAAGAGAAGGACCGTGACGTTTGGTGGCTAGAGAAGCGCAAAGCCCCAGTGTTGCTGCGCCTGTGAAAGCGCTTCCAAGGAAGGGGGCTGGCTAGCAACAGCTTTCAGTGCTGGCACTTTTCATCTCTGAGCAATTGCTCGACGTTTGCAATTTCTCAGCTCATGTCTACGAGACGGAGAGATAGTGACCGTGACATTTGGTGGCTAGAGAAGCGCAAAGCCCCAGTGTTGCTGCGCCTGTGAAAGCGCTTCCAAGGAAGGGTGCTGGCTAGCAACAGCTTTGAGTGCTGGCACTTTTCATCTCTGAGCAATTGCTCGACATCTGCAATTTCTCCCCTGAGCTCTCTTTAGAGTGTGCAAGAGCATGAGCAGAAGATTAGGTGGCTAGAGAAGCCCAGAGCCCCAGTGTTCTTAGGCCTACAAAAGCGCTTCCAAGGAAGGGGGCTGGCTAGCAACAGCTTTCAGTGCTGGCACTTTTCATCTCTGAGCAATTGCTCGACGTTTGCAATTTCTCAGCTCGTGTCTACGAGACGGAGAGATAGTGACCGTGACATTTGGTGGCTAGAGAAGCGCAAAGCCCCAGTGTTGCTGTGCCTGTGAAAGCGCTTCCAAGGAAGGGTGCTGGCTAGCAAGAGCTTTCAGTGCTGGCACTTTTCATCTCTGAGCAATTGCTCGACGTTTGCAATTTCTCCCCTGAGCTCTCTTTAGAGTGCGCGAGAGGATGAGAAGAAGATTAGGTGTCTAAAGAAGCCCAGAGCCCCAGTGTTCTTAGGCCTACAAAAGCGCTTCCAAGGAAGGGTGCTGGCTAGCAACAGCTTTCAGTGCTGGCACTTTTCCTCTCTGAGCAATTGCTCGACGTTTGCAATTTCTCAGCTCGTGTCTGCGAGACGGAAAGAGAATGACCGTGACGTTTGGTGGCTAGAGAAGCGCAAAGCCCCAGTGTTGCTGCGCCTGTGAAAGCGCTTCCAAGGAAGGGGGCTGGCTAGCAACAGCTTTCAGTGCTGGCACTTTTCATCTCTCAGCAATTGCTCGACGTTTGCAATTTCTCAGCTCGTGTCTACGAGACGGAAAGAGAAGGACCGTGACGTTTGGTGGCTAGAGAAGCGCAAAGCCCCAGTGTTGCTGCGCCTGTGAAAGCGCTTCCAAGGAAGGGTGCTGGCTAGCAACAGCTTTCAGTGCTGGCACTTTTCATCTCTGAGCAATTGCTCGACGTTTGCAATTTCTCACCTGAGCTCTCTTTAGAGTGCGCGAGAGGATGAGCAGAAGATTAGGTGGCTAGAGAAGCCCAGAGCCCCAGTGTTCTTAGGCCTACAAAAGCGCTTCCAAGGAAGGGTGCTGGCTAGCAACAGCTTTCAGTGCTGGCACTTTTCATCTCTGAGCAATTGCTCGACGTTTGCAATTTCTCAGCTCGTGTCTACGAGACGGAAAGAGAAGGACCGTGACGTTTGGTGGCTAGAGAAGCGCAAAGCCCCAGTGTTGCTGCGCCTGTGAAAGCGCTTCCAAGGAAGGGTGCTGGCTAGCAACAGCTTTCAGTGCTGGCACTTTTCATCTCTGAGCAATTGCTCGACGTTTGCAATTTCTCAGCTCATGTCTACGAGACGGAGAGATAGTGACCGTGACGTTTGGTGGCTAGAGAAGCGCAAAGCCCCAGTGTTGCTGCGCCTGTGAAAGCGCTTCCAAGGAAGGGTGCTGGCTAGCAACAGCTTTCAGTGCTGGCACTTTTCATCTCTGAGCAATTGCTGGACATTTGCAATTTCTCACCTGAGCTCTCTTTACAGTGTGCGAGAGCATGAGCAGAAGATGAGGTGGCTAGAGAAGCCCAGAGCCCCAGTGTTCTTAGGCCTACAAAAGCGCTTCCAAGGAAGGGTGCTGGCTAGCAACAGCTTTCAGTGCTGGCACTTTTCATCTCTGAGCAATTGCTCGACGTTTGCAATTTCTCAGCTCGTGTCTACAAGACGGAGAGTTAGTGACCGTGACATTTGGTGGCTAGAGAAGCGCAAAGCCCCAGTGTTGCTGTGCCTGTGAAAGCGCTTCCAAGGAAGGGTGCTGGCTAGCAACAGCTTTCAGTGCTGGCACTTTTCATCTCTGAGCAATTGCTCGACGTTTGCAATTTCTCACCTGAGCTCTCTTTAGAGTGCGCGAGAGGATGAGCAGAAGATTAGGTGTCTAAAGAAGCCCAGAGCCCCAGTGTTCTTAGGCCTACAAAAGCACTTCCAAGGAAGGGTGCTGGCTAGCAACAGCTTTCAGTGCTGGCACTTTTCCTCTCTGAGCAATTGCTCGACGTTTGCAATTCCTCAGCTCGTGTCTACGAGACGGAAAGAGAAGGACCGTGATGTTTGGTGGCTAGAGAAGCGCAAAGCCCCAGTGTTGCTGCGCCTGTGAAAGCGCTTCCAAGGAAGGGTGCTGGCTAGCAACAGCTTTCAGTGCTGGCACTTTTCATCTCTGAGCAATTGCTCGACGTTTGCAATTTCTCACCTGAGCTCTTTTTAGAGTGCGCGAGAGGATGAGCAGAAGATTAAGTGGCTAGAGAAGCCCAGAGCCCCAGTGTTCTTAGGCCTACAAAAGCGCTTCCAAGGAAGGGTGCTGGCTAGCAACAGCTTTCAGTGCTGGCACTTTTCATCTCTGAGCAATTGCTCGACGTTTGCAATTTCTCAGCTCGTGTCTGCGAGACGGAAAGAGAATGACAGTGACATTTGGTGGCTAGAGAAGCGCAAAGCCCCAGTGTTGCTGCGCCTGTGAAAGCGCTTCCAAGGAAGGGTGCTGGCTAGCAACAGCTTTCAGTGCTGGCACTTTTCATCTCTGAGCAATTGCTCGACGTTTGCAATTTCTCACCTGAGCTCTCTTTAGAGTGCGCGAGAGGATGAGCAGAAGATTAAGTGGCTAGAGAAGCCCAGAGCCCCAGTGTTCTTAGGCCTACAAAAGCGCTTCCAAGGAAGGGTGCTGGCTAGCAAGAGCTTTCAGTGCTGGCACTTTTCATCTCTGAGCAATTGCTCGACGTTTGCAATTTCTCAGCTCGTGTCTGCGAGACGGAAAGAGAATGACAGTGACATTTGGTGGCTAGAGAAGCGCAAAGCCCCAGTGTTGCTGCGCCTGTGAAAGCGCTTCCAAGGAAGGGTGCTGGCTAGCAACAGCTTTCAGTGCTGGCACTTTTCATCTCTGAGCAATTGCTCGACGTTTGCAATTTCTCACCTGAGCTCTTTTTAGAGTGCGCGAGAGGCTGAGCAGAAGATTAGGTGGCTAGAGAAGCCCAGAGCCCCAGTGTGCTTAGGCCTACAAAAGTGCTTCCAAGGAAGGGTGCTGGCTAGCAAGAGCTTTCAGTGCTGGCACTTTTCATCTCTGAGCAATTGCTCGACGTTTGCAATTTCTCAGCTCGTGTCTACGAGACGGAAAGAGAAGGACCGTGACGTTTGGTGGCTAGAGAAGCGCAAAGCCCCAGTGTTGCTGCGCCTGTGAAAGCGCTTCCAAGGAAGGGTGCTAGCTAGCAACAGCTTTCAGTGCTGGCACTTTTCATCTCTGAGCAATTGCTCGACGTTTGCAATTTCTCACCTGAGCTCTCTTTAGAGTGCGCGAGAGGATGAGCAGAAGATTCGGTGGCTAGAGAAGCCCAGAGCCCCAGTGTTCTTAGGCCTACAAAAGCGCTTCCAAGGAAGGGTGCTGGCTAGCAACAGCTTTCAGTGCTGGCACTTTTCATCTCTGAGCAATTGCTCGACGTTTGCAATTTCTCAGCTCGTGTCTACGAGACGGAAAGAGAAGGACCGTGATGTTTGGTGGCTAGAGAAGCGCAAAGCCCCAGTGTTGCTGCGCCTGTGAAAGCGCTTCCAAGGAAGGGTGCTGGCTAGCAACAGCTTTCAGTGCTGGCACTTTTCATCTCTGAGCAATTGCTCGACGTTTGCAATTTCACAGCTTGTGTCTAGGAGATGGAAAGAGAATGACCGTGACGTTTGGTGGCTAGAGAAGCGCAAAGCCCCAGTGTTGCTGCGCCTGTGAAAGCGCTTCCAAGGAAGGGTGCTGGCTAGCAAGAGCTTTCAGTGCTGGCACTTTTCATCTCTGAGCAATTGCTCGACATTTGCAATTTCTCCCCTGAGCTCTCTTTAGAGTGCGCGAGAGCATGAGCAGAAGATTAGGTGGCTAGAGAAGCCCAGAGCCCCAGTGTTCTTAGGCCTACAAAAGCGCTTCCAAGGAAGGGTGCTGGCTAGCAACAGCTTTCAGTGCTGGCACTTTTCATCTCTGAGCAATTGCTCGACGTTTGCAATTTCTCAGCTCGTGTCTACGAGACGGAAAGAGAATGACAGTGACATTTGGTGGCTAGAGAAGCGCAAAGCCCCAGTGTTGCTGCGCCTGTGAAAGCGCTTCCAAGGAAGGGTGCTGGCTAGCAACAGCTTTCAGTGCTGGCACTTTTCATCTCTGAGCAATTGCTGGACGTTTGCAATTTCTCACCTGAGCTCTCTTTAGAGTGCGCGAGAGGATGAGCAGAAGATTAAGTGGCTAGAGAAGCCCAGAGCCCCAGTGTGCTTAGGCCTACAAAAGTGCTTCCAAGGAAGGGTGCTGGCTAGCAAGAGCTTTCAGTGCTGGCACTTTTCATCTCTGAGCAATTGCTCGACGTTTGCAATTTCTCAGCTCGTGTCTACGAGACGGAAAGAGAAGGACCGTGACGTTTGGTGGCTAGAGAAGCGCAAAGCCCCAGTGTTGCTGCGCCTGTGAAAGCGCTTCCAAGGAAGGGTGCTAGCTAGCAACAGCTTTCAGTGCTGGCACTTTTCATCTCTGAGCAATTGCTCGACGTTTGCAATTTCTCACCTGAGCTCTCTTTAGAGTGCGCGAGAGGATGAGCAGAAGATTCGGTGGCTAGAGAAGCCCAGAGCCCCAGTGTTCTTAGGCCTACAAAAGCGCTTCCAAGGAAGGGGGCTGGCTAGCAACAGCTTTCAGTGCTGGCACTTTTCATCTCTGAGCAATTGCTCGACGTTTGCAATTTCTCACCTCGTGTCTAGGAGATGGAAAGAGAATGACCGTGACGTTTGGTGGCTAGAGAAGCGCAAAGCCCCAGTGTTGCTGCGCCTGTGAAAGCGCTTCCAAGGAAGGGTGCTGGCTAGCAAGAGCTTTCAGTGCTGGCACTTTTCATCTCTGAGCAATTGCTCGACATTTGCAATTTCTCCCCTGAGCTCTCTTTAGAGTGCGCGAGAGGATGAGCAGAAGATGAGGTGGCTAGAGAAGCCCAGAGCCCCAGTGTTCTTAGGCCTACAAAAGCGCTTCCAAGGAAGGGTGCTGGCTAGCAACAGCTTTCAGTGCTGGCACTTTTCATCTCTGAGCAATTGCTCGACGTTTGCAATTTCTCAGCTCGTGTCTACGAGACGGAAAGAGAAGGACCGTGACGTTTGGTGGCTAGAGAAGCGCAAAGCCCCAGTGTTGCTGCGCCTGTGAAAGCGCTTCCAAGGAAGGGTGCTGGCTAGCAACAGCTTTCAGTGCTGGCACTTTTCATCTCTGAGCAATTGCTCGACGTTTGCAATTTCTCACCTGAGCTCTCTTTAGAGTGCGCGAGAGGATGAGCAGAAGATTAGGTGTCTAAAGAAGCCCAGAGCCCCAGTGTTCTTAGGCCTACAAAAGCGCTTCCAAGGAAGGGTGCTGGCTAGCAACAGCTTTCAGTGCTGGCACTTTTCCTCTCTGAGCAATTGCTCGACGTTTGCAATTTCTCAGCTCGTGTCTACGAGACGGAAAGAGAAGGACCGTGACGTTTGGTGGCTAGAGAAGCGCAAAGCCCCAGTGTTGCTGCGCCTGTGAAAGCGCTTCCAAGGAAGGGTGCTGGCTAGCAACAGCTTTCAGTGCTGGCACTTTTCATCTCTGAGCAATTGCTCGACGTTTGCAATTTCTCAGCTCATGTCTACGAGACGGAGAGATAGTGAAAGTGACGTTTGGTGGCTAGAGAAGCGCAAAGCCCCAGTGTTGCTGCGCCTGTGAAAGCGCTTCCAAGGAAGGGTGCTGGCTAGCAACAGCTTTCAGTGCTGGCACTTTTCATCTCTGAGCAATTGCTGGACATTTGCAATTTCTCACCTGAGCTCTCTTTAGAGTGTGCGAGAGCATGAGCAGAAGATTAGGTGGCTAGAGAAGCCCAGAGCCCCAGTGTTCTTAGGCCTACAAAAGCGCTTCCAAGGAAGGGTGCTGGCTAGCAACAGCTTTCAGTGCTGGCACTTTTCATCTCTGAGCAATTGCTCGACGTTTGCAATTTCTCAGCTCGTGTCTACAAGACGGAGAGATAGTGACCGTGACGTTTGGTGGCTAGAGAAGCGCAAAGCCCCAGTGTTGCTGTGCCTGTGAAAGCGCTTCCAAGGAAGGGTGCTGGCTAGCAACAGCTTTCAGTGCTGGCACTTTTCATCTCTGAGCAATTGCTCGACGTTTGCAATTTCTCACCTGAGCTCTCTTTAGAGTGCGCGAGAGGATGAGCAGAAGATTAGGTGTCTAAAGAAGCCCAGAGCCCCAGTGTTCTTAGGCCTACAAAAGCACTTCCAAGGAAGGGTGCTGGCTAGCAACAGCTTTCAGTGCTGGCACTTTTCCTCTCTGAGCAATTGCTCGACGTTTGCAATTTCTCACCTCGTGTCTACGAGACGGAAAGAGAAGGACCGTGATGTTTGGTGGCTAGAGAAGCGCAAAGCCCCAGTGTTGCTGCGCCTGTGAAAGCGCTTCCAAGGAAGGGTGCTGGCTAGCAACAGCTTTCAGTGCTGGCACTTTTCATCTCTGAGCAATTGCTCGACGTTTGCAATTTCTCACCTGAGCTCTTTTTAGAGTGCGCGAGAGGATGAGCAGAAGATTAAGTGGCTAGAGAAGCCCAGAGCCCCAGTGTTCTTAGGCCTACAAAAGCGCTTCCAAGGAAGGGTGCTGGCTAGCAACAGCTTTCAGTGCTGGCACTTTTCATCTCTGAGCAATTGCTCGACGTTTGCAATTTCTCAGCTCGTGTCTGCGAGACGGAAAGAGAATGACAGTGACATTTGGTGGCTAGAGAAGCGCAAAGCCCCAGTGTTGCTGCGCCTGTGAAAGCGCTTCCAAGGAAGGGTGCTGGCTAGCAAGAGCTTTCAGTGCTGGCACTTTTCATCTCTGAGCAATTGCTCGACGTTTGCAATTTCTCACCTGAGCTCTCTTTAGAGTGCGCGAGAGGATGAGCAGAAGATTAAGTGGCTAGAGAAGCCCAGAGCCCCAGTGTTCTTAGGCCTACAAAAGCGCTTCCAAGGAAGGGTGCTGGCTAGCAACAGCTTTCAGTGCTGGCACTTTTCATCTCTGAGCAATTGCTCGATATTTGCAATTTCTCAGCTCGTGTCTGCGAGACGGAAAGAGAATGACAGTGACATTTGGTGGCTAGAGAAGCGCAAAGCCCCAGTGTTGCTGCGCCTGTGAAAGCGCTTCCAAGGAAGGGTGCTGGCTAGCAACAGCTTTCAGTGCTGGCACTTTTCATCTCTGAGCAATTGCTCGACGTTTGCAATTTCTCACCTGAGCTCTCTTTAGAGTGCGCGAGAGGATGAGCAGAAGATTAGGTGGCTAGAGAAGCCCAGAGCCCCAGTGTGCTTAGGCCTACAAAAGCGCTTCCAAGGAAGGGTGCTGGCTAGCAACAGCTTTCAGTGCTGGCACTTTTCATCTCTGAGCAATTGCTCGACAATTGCAATTTCTCAGCTCGTGTCTACGAGACGGAAAGAGAAGGACCGTGACGTTTGGTGGCTAGAGAAGCGCAAAGCCCCAGTGTTGCTGCGCCTGTGAAAGCGCTTCCAAGGAAGGGGGCTGGCTAGCAACAGCTTTCAGTGCTGGCACTTTTCATCTCTGAGCAATTGCTCGACGTTTGCAATTTCTCAGCTCATGTCTACGAGACGGAGAGATAGTGACCGTGACATTTGGTGGCTAGAGAAGCGCAAAGCCCCAGTGTTGCTGCGCCTGTGAAAGCGCTTCCAAGGAAGGGTGCTGGCTAGCAACAGCTTTGAGTGCTGGCACTTTTCATCTCTGAGCAATTGCTCGACATCTGCAATTTCTCCCCTGAGCTCTCTTTAGAGTGTGCAAGAGCATGAGCAGAAGATTAGGTGGCTAGAGAAGCCCAGAGCCCCAGTGTTCTTAGGCCTACAAAAGCGCTTCCAAGGAAGGGGGCTGGCTAGCAACAGCTTTCAGTGCTGGCACTTTTCATCTCTGAGCAATTGCTCGACGTTTGCAATTTCTCAGCTCGTGTCTACGAGACGGAGAGATAGTGACCGTGACATTTGGTGGCTAGAGAAGCGCAAAGCCCCAGTGTTGCTGTGCCTGTGAAAGCGCTTCCAAGGAAGGGTGCTGGCTAGCAAGAGCTTTCAGTGCTGGCACTTTTCATCTCTGAGCAATTGCTCGACGTTTGCAATTTCTCCCCTGAGCTCTCTTTAGAGTGCGCGAGAGGATGAGAAGAAGATTAGGTGTCTAAAGAAGCCCAGAGCCCCAGTGTTCTTAGGCCTACAAAAGCGCTTCCAAGGAAGGGTGCTGGCTAGCAACAGCTTTCAGTGCTGGCACTTTTCCTCTCTGAGCAATTGCTCGACGTTTGCAATTTCTCAGCTCGTGTCTGCGAGACGGAAAGAGAATGACCGTGACGTTTGGTGGCTAGAGAAGCGCAAAGCCCCAGTGTTGCTGCGCCTGTGAAAGCGCTTCCAAGGAAGGGGGCTGGCTAGCAACAGCTTTCAGTGCTGGCACTTTTCATCTCTGAGCAATTGCTCGACGTTTGCAATTTCTCAGCTCGTGTCTACGAGACGGAAAGAGAAGGACCGTGACGTTTGGTGGCTAGAGAAGCGCAAAGCCCCAGTGTTGCTGCGCCTGTGAAAGCGCTTCCAAGGAAGGGTGCTGGCTAGCAACAGCTTTCAGTGCTGGCACTTTTCATCTCTGAGCAATTGCTCGACGTTTGCAATTTCTCACCTGAGCTCTCTTTAGAGTGCGCGAGAGGATGAGCAGAAGATTAGGTGGCTAGAGAAGCCCAGAGCCCCAGTGTTCTTAGGCCTACAAAAGCGCTTCCAAGGAAGGGTGCTGGCTAGCAACAGCTTTCAGTGCTGGCACTTTTCATCTCTGAGCAATTGCTCGACAATTGCAATTTCTCAGCTCGTGTCTACGAGACGGAAAGAGAAGGACCGTGACGTTTGGTGGCTAGAGAAGCGCAAAGCCCCAGTGTTGCTGCGCCTGTGAAAGCGCTTCCAAGGAAGGGTGCTGGCTAGCAACAGCTTTCAGTGCTGGCACTTTTCATCTCTGAGCAATTGCTCGACGTTTGCAATTTCTCAGCTCATGTCTACGAGACGGAGAGATAGTGACCGTGACGTTTGGTGGCTAGAGAAGCGCAAAGCCCCAGTGTTGCTGCGCCTGTGAAAGCGCTTCCAAGGAAGGGTGCTGGCTAGCAACAGCTTTCAGTGCTGGCACTTTTCATCTCTGAGCAATTGCTGGACATTTGCAATTTCTCACCTGAGCTCTCTTTACAGTGTGCGAGAGCATGAGCAGAAGATGAGGTGGCTAGAGAAGCCCAGAGCCCCAGTGTTCTTAGGCCTACAAAAGCGCTTCCAAGGAAGGGTGCTGGCTAGCAACAGCTTTCAGTGCTGGCACTTTTCATCTCTGAGCAATTGCTCGACGTTTGCAATTTCTCAGCTCGTGTCTACAAGACGGAGAGTTAGTGACCGTGACATTTGGTGGCTAGAGAAGCGCAAAGCCCCAGTGTTGCTGTGCCTGTGAAAGCGCTTCCAAGGAAGGGTGCTGGCTAGCAACAGCTTTCAGTGCTGGCACTTTTCATCTCTGAGCAATTGCTCGACGTTTGCAATTTCTCACCTGAGCTCTCTTTAGAGTGCGCGAGAGGATGAGCAGAAGATTAGGTGTCTAAAGAAGCCCAGAGCCCCAGTGTTCTTAGGCCTACAAAAGCACTTCCAAGGAAGGGTGCTGGCTAGCAACAGCTTTCAGTGCTGGCACTTTTCCTCTCTGAGCAATTGCTCGACGTTTGCAATTCCTCAGCTCGTGTCTACGAGACGGAAAGAGAAGGACCGTGATGTTTGGTGGCTAGAGAAGCGCAAAGCCCCAGTGTTGCTGCGCCTGTGAAAGCGCTTCCAAGGAAGGGTGCTGGCTAGCAACAGCTTTCAGTGCTGGCACTTTTCATCTCTGAGCAATTGCTCGACGTTTGCAATTTCTCACCTGAGCTCTTTTTAGAGTGCGCGAGAGGATGAGCAGAAGATTAAGTGGCTAGAGAAGCCCAGAGCCCCAGTGTTCTTAGGCCTACAAAAGCGCTTCCAAGGAAGGGTGCTGGCTAGCAACAGCTTTCAGTGCTGGCACTTTTCATCTCTGAGCAATTGCTCGACGTTTGCAATTTCTCAGCTCGTGTCTGCGAGACGGAAAGAGAATGACAGTGACATTTGGTGGCTAGAGAAGCGCAAAGCCCCAGTGTTGCTGCGCCTGTGAAAGCGCTTCCAAGGAAGGGTGCTGGCTAGCAACAGCTTTCAGTGCTGGCACTTTTCATCTCTGAGCAATTGCTCGACGTTTGCAATTTCTCACCTGAGCTCTCTTTAGAGTGCGCGAGAGGATGAGCAGAAGATTAAGTGGCTAGAGAAGCCCAGAGCCCCAGTGTTCTTAGGCCTACAAAAGCGCTTCCAAGGAAGGGTGCTGGCTAGCAACAGCTTTCAGTGCTGGCACTTTTCATCTCTGAGCAATTGCTCGACGTTTGCAATTTCTCAGCTCGTGTCTGCGAGACGGAAAGAGAATGACAGTGACATTTGGTGGCTAGAGAAGCGCAAAGCCCCAGTGTTGCTGCGCCTGTGAAAGCGCTTCCAAGGAAGGGTGCTGGCTAGCAACAGCTTTCAGTGCTGGCACTTTTCATCTCTGAGCAATTGCTCGACGTTTGCAATTTCTCACCTGAGCTCTTTTTAGAGTGCGCGAGAGGCTGAGCAGAAGATTAGGTGGCTAGAGAAGCCCAGAGCCCCAGTGTGCTTAGGCCTACAAAAGTGCTTCCAAGGAAGGGTGCTGGCTAGCAAGAGCTTTCAGTGCTGGCACTTTTCATCTCTGAGCAATTGCTCGACGTTTGCAATTTCTCAGCTCGTGTCTACGAGACGGAAAGAGAAGGACCGTGACGTTTGGTGGCTAGAGAAGCGCAAAGCCCCAGTGTTGCTGCGCCTGTGAAAGCGCTTCCAAGGAAGGGTGCTAGCTAGCAACAGCTTTCAGTGCTGGCACTTTTCATCTCTGAGCAATTGCTCGACGTTTGCAATTTCTCACCTGAGCTCTCTTTAGAGTGCGCGAGAGGATGAGCAGAAGATTAGGTGGCTAGAGAAGCCCAGAGCCCCAGTGTTCTTAGGCCTACAAAAGCGCTTCCAAGGAAGGGTGCTGGCTAGCAACAGCTTTCAGTGCTGGCACTTTTCATCTCTGAGCAATTGCTCGACGTTTGCAATTTCTCAGCTCGTGTCTACGAGACGGAAAGAGAAGGACCGTGATGTTTGGTGGCTAGAGAAGCGCAAAGCCCCAGTGTTGCTGCGCCTGTGAAAGCGCTTCCAAGGAAGGGTGCTGGCTAGCAACAGCTTTCAGTGCTGGCACTTTTCATCTCTGAGCAATTGCTCGACGTTTGCAATTTCACAGCTTGTGTCTAGGAGATGGAAAGAGAATGACCGTGACGTTTGGTGGCTAGAGAAGCGCAAAGCCCCAGTGTTGCTGCGCCTGTGAAAGCGCTTCCAAGGAAGGGTGCTGGCTAGCAAGAGCTTTCAGTGCTGGCACTTTTCATCTCTGAGCAATTGCTCGACATTTGCAATTTCTCCCCTGAGCTCTCTTTAGAGTGCGCGAGAGCATGAGCAGAAGATTAGGTGGCTAGAGAAGCCCAGAGCCCCAGTGTTCTTAGGCCTACAAAAGCGCTTCCAAGGAAGGGTGCTGGCTAGCAACAGCTTTCAGTGCTGGCACTTTTCATCTCTGAGCAATTGCTCGACGTTTGCAATTTCTCAGCTCGTGTCTACGAGACGGAAAGAGAATGACAGTGACATTTGGTGGCTAGAGAAGCGCAAAGCCCCAGTGTTGCTGCGCCTGTGAAAGCGCTTCCAAGGAAGGGTGCTGGCTAGCAACAGCTTTCAGTGCTGGCACTTTTCATCTCTGAGCAATTGCTGGACGTTTGCAATTTCTCACCTGAGCTCTCTTTAGAGTGCGCGAGAGGATGAGCAGAAGATTAAGTGGCTAGAGAAGCCCAGAGCCCCAGTGTTCTTAGGCCTACAAAAGCGCTTCCAAGGAAGGGTGCTGGCTAGCAACAGCTTTCAGTGCTGGCACTTTTCATCTCTGAGCAATTGCTCGACGTTTGCAATTTCTCAGCTCGTGTCTGCGAGACGGAAAGAGAATGACAGTGACATTTGGTGGCTAGAGAAGCGCAAAGCCCCAGTGTTGCTGCGCCTGTGAAAGCGCTTCCAAGGAAGGGTGCTGGCTAGCAACAGCTTTCAGTGCTGGCACTTTTCATCTCTGAGCAATTGCTCGACGTTTGCAATTTCTCACCTGAGCTCTTTTTAGAGTGCGCGAGAGGCTGAGCAGAAGATTAGGTGGCTAGAGAAGCCCAGAGCCCCAGTGTGCTTAGGCCTACAAAAGTGCTTCCAAGGAAGGGTGCTGGCTAGCAAGAGCTTTCAGTGCTGGCACTTTTCATCTCTGAGCAATTGCTCGACGTTTGCAATTTCTCAGCTCGTGTCTACGAGACGGAAAGAGAAGGACCGTGACGTTTGGTGGCTAGAGAAGCGCAAAGCCCCAGTGTTGCTGCGCCTGTGAAAGCGCTTCCAAGGAAGGGTGCTAGCTAGCAACAGCTTTCAGTGCTGGCACTTTTCATCTCTGAGCAATTGCTCGACGTTTGCAATTTCTCACCTGAGCTCTCTTTAGAGTGCGCGAGAGGATGAGCAGAAGATTCGGTGGCTAGAGAAGCCCAGAGCCCCAGTGTTCTTAGGCCTACAAAAGCGCTTCCAAGGAAGGGGGCTGGCTAGCAACAGCTTTCAGTGCTGGCACTTTTCATCTCTGAGCAATTGCTCGACGTTTGCAATTTCTCACCTCGTGTCTAGGAGATGGAAAGAGAATGACCGTGACGTTTGGTGGCTAGAGAAGCGCAAAGCCCCAGTGTTGCTGCGCCTGTGAAAGCGCTTCCAAGGAAGGGTGCTGGCTAGCAAGAGCTTTCAGTGCTGGCACTTTTCATCTCTGAGCAATTGCTCGACATTTGCAATTTCTCCCCTGAGCTCTCTTTAGAGTGCGCGAGAGGATGAGCAGAAGATGAGGTGGCTAGAGAAGCCCAGAGCCCCAGTGTTCTTAGGCCTACAAAAGCGCTTCCAAGGAAGGGTGCTGGCTAGCAACAGCTTTCAGTGCTGGCACTTTTCATCTCTGAGCAATTGCTCGACGTTTGCAATTTCTCAGCTCGTGTCTACGAGACGGAAAGAAAATGACCGTGACGTTTGGTGGCTAGAGAAGCGCAAAGCCCCAGTGTTGCTGCGCCTGTGAAAGCGCTTCCAAGGAAGGGTGCTGGCTAGCAACAGCTTTCAGTGCTGGCACTTTTCATCTCTGAGCAATTGCTCGACGTTTGCAATTTCTCACCTGAGCTCTCTTTAGAGTGCGCGAGAGGATGAGCAGAAGATTAGGTGTCTAAAGAAGCCCAGAGCCCCAGTGTTCTTAGGCCTACAAAAGCGCTTCCAAGGAAGGGTGCTGGCTAGCAACAGCTTTCAGTGCTGGCACTTTTCATCTCGGAGCAATTGCTCGACGTTTGCAATTTCTCAGCTCGTGTCTACGAGACGGAAAGAGAAGGACCGTGACGTTTGGTGGCTAGAGAAGCGCAAAGCCCCAGTGTTGCTGCGCCTGTGAAAGCGCTTCCAAGGAAGGGTGCTGGCTAGCAACAGCTTTCAGTGCTGGCACTTTTCATCTCTGAGCAATTGCTCGACGTTTGCAATTTCTCAGCTCATGTCTACGAGACGGAGAGATAGTGAAAGTGACGTTTGGTGGCTAGAGAAGCGCAAAGCCCCAGTGTTGCTGCGCCTGTGAAAGCGCTTCCAAGGAAGGGTGCTGGCTAGCAACAGCTTTCAGTGCTGGCACTTTTCATCTCTGAGCAATTGCTGGACATTTGCAATTTCTCACCTGAGCTCTCTTTAGAGTGTGCGAGAGCATGAGCAGAAGATTAGGTGGCTAGAGAAGCCCAGAGCCCCAGTGTTCTTAGGCCTACAAAAGCGCTTCCAAGGAAGGGTGCTGGCTAGCAACAGCTTTCAGTGCTGGCACTTTTCATCTCTGAGCAATTGCTCGACGTTTGCAATTTCTCAGCTCGTGTCTACAAGACGGAGAGATAGTGACCGTGACGTTTGGTGGCTAGAGAAGCGCAAAGCCCCAGTGTTGCTGTGCCTGTGAAAGCGCTTCCAAGGAAGGGTGCTGGCTAGCAACAGCTTTCAGTGCTGGCACTTTTCATCTCTGAGCAATTGCTCGACGTTTGCAATTTCTCACCTCAGCTCTCTTTAGAGTGCGCGAGAGGATGAGCAGAAGATTAGGTGTCTAAAGAAGCCCAGAGCCCCAGTGTTCTTAGGCCTACAAAAGCACTTCCAAGGAAGGGTGCTGGCTAGCAACAGCTTTCAGTGCTGGCACTTTTCCTCTCTGAGCAATTGCTCGACGTTTGCAATTTCTCACCTCGTGTCTACGAGACGGAAAGAGAAGGACCGTGATGTTTGGTGGCTAGAGAAGCGCAAAGCCCCAGTGTTGCTGCGCCTGTGAAAGCGCTTCCAAGGAAGGGTGCTGGCTAGCAACAGCTTTCAGTGCTGGCACTTTTCATCTCTGAGCAATTGCTCGACGTTTGCAATTTCTCACCTGAGCTCTTTTTAGAGTGCGCGAGAGGATGAGCAGAAGATTAAGTGGCTAGAGAAGCCCAGAGCCCCAGTGTTCTTAGGCCTACAAAAGCGCTTCCAAGGAAGGGTGCTGGCTAGCAACAGCTTTCAGTGCTGGCACTTTTCATCTCTGAGAAATTGCTCGACGTTTGCAATTTCTCAGCTCGTGTCTGCGAGACGGAAAGAGAATGACAGTGACATTTGGTGGCTAGAGAAGCGCAAAGCCCCAGTGTTGCTGCGCCTGTGAAAGCGCTTCCAAGGAAGGGTGCTGGCTAGCAACAGCTTTCAGTGCTGGCACTTTTCATCTCTGAGCAATTGCTGGACGTTTGCAATTTCTCACCTGAGCTCTCTTTAGAGTGCGCGAGAGGATGAGCAGAAGATTAAGTGGCTAGAGAAGCCCAGAGCCCCAGTGTTCTTAGGCCTACAAAAGCGCTTCCAAGGAAGGGGGCTGGCTAGCAACAGCTTTCAGTGCTGGCACTTTTCATCTCTGAGCAATTGCTCGACGTTTGCAATTTCTCAGCTCGTGTCTGCGAGACGGAAAGAGAATGACAGTGACATTTGGTGGCTAGAGAAGCGCAAAGCCCCAGTGTTGCTGCGCCTGTGAAAGCGCTTCCAAGGAAGGGTGCTGGCTAGCAACAGCTTTCAGTGCTGGCACTTTTCATCTCTGAGCAATTGCTCGACGTTTGCAATTTCTCACCTGAGCTCTTTTTAGAGTGCGCGAGAGGATGAGCAGAAGATTAGGTGGCTAGAGAAGCCCAGAGCCCCAGTGTGCTTAGGCCTACAAAAGTGCTTCCAAGGAAGGGTGCTGGCTAGCAAGAGCTTTCAGTGCTGGCACTTTTCATCTCTGAGCAATTGCTCGACGTTTGCAATTTCTCAGCTCGTGTCTACGAGACGGAAAGAGAAGGACCGTGACGTTTGGTGGCTAGAGAAGCGCAAAGCCCCAGTGTTGCTGCGCCTGTGAAAGCGCTTCCAAGGAAGGGTGCTAGCTAGCAACAGCTTTCAGTGCTGGCACTTTTCATCTCTGAGCAATTGCTCGACGTTTGCAATTTCTCACCTGAGCTCTCTTTAGAGTGCGCGAGAGGATGAGCAGAAGATTCGGTGGCTAGAGAAGCCCAGAGCCCCAGTGTTCTTAGGCCTACAAAAGCGCTTCCAAGGAAGGGTGCTGGCTAGCAAGAGCTTTCAGTGCTGGCACTTTTCATCTCTGAGCAATTGCTCGACGTTTGCAATTTCTCAGCTCGTGTCTATGAGACGGAAAGAGAAGGACCGTGATGTTTGGTGGCTAGAGAAGCGCAAAGCCCCAGTGTTGCTGCGCCTGTGAAAGCGCTTCCAAGGAAGGGGGCTGGCTAGCAACAGCTTTCAGTGCTGGCACTTTTCATCTCTGAGCAATTGCTCGACGTTTGCAATTTCACAGCTTGTGTCTAGGAGATGGAAAGAGAATGACCGTGACGTTTGGTGGCTAGAGAAGCGCAAAGCCCCAGTGTTGCTGCGCCTGTGAAAGCGCTTCCAAGGAAGGGTGCTGGCTAGCAAGAGCTTTCAGTGCTGGCACTTTTCATCTCTGAGCAATTGCTCGACATTTGCAATTTCTCCCCTGAGCTCTCTTTAGAGTGCGCGAGAGCATGAGCAGAAGATTAGGTGGCTAGAGAAGCCCAGAGCCCCAGTGTTCTTAGGCCTACAAAAGTGCTTCCAAGGAAGGGTGCTGGCTAGCAACAGCTTTCAGTGCTGGCACTTTTCATCTCTGAGCAATTGCTCGACGTTTGCAATTTCTCAGCTCGTGTCTACGAGACGGAAAGAGAAGGACCGTGACGTTTGGTGGCTAGAGAAGCGCAAAGCCCCAGTGTTGCTGCGCCTGTGAAAGCGCTTCCAAGGAAGGGTGCTGGCTAGCAACAGCTTTCAGTGCTGGCACTTTTCATCTCTGAGCAATTGCTCGACGTTTGCAATTTCTCACCTGAGCTCTCTTTAGAGTGCGCGAGAGGATGAGCAGAAGATTAGGTGTCTAAAGAAGCCCAGAGCCCCAGTGTTCTTAGGCCTACAAAAGCGCTTCCAAGGAAGGGTGCTGGCTAGCAACAGCTTTCAGTGCTGGCACTTTTCCTCTCTGAGCAATTGCTCGACGTTTGCAATTTCTCACCTCGTGTCTACGAGACGGAAAGAGAAGGACCGTGACGTTTGGTGGCTAGAGAAGCGCAAAGCCCCAGTGTTGCTGCGCCTGTGAAAGCGCTTCCAAGGAAGGGTGCTGGCTAGCAACAGCTTTCAGTGCTGGCACTTTTCATCTCTGAGCAATTGCTCGACGTTTGCAATTTCTCACCTGAGCTCTTTTTAGAGTGCGCGAGAGGCTGAGCAGAAGATTAGGTGGCTAGAGAAGCCCAGAGCCCCAGTGTGCTTAGGCCTACAAAAGTGCTTCCAAGGAAGGGTGCTGGCTAGCAAGAGCTTTCAGTGCTGGCACTTTTCATCTCTGAGCAATTGCTCGACGTTTGCAATTTCTCAGCTCGTGTCTACGAGACGGAAAGAGAAGGACCGTGACGTTTGGTGGCTAGAGAAGCGCAAAGCCCCAGTGTTGCTGCGCCTGTGAAAGCGCTTCCAAGGAAGGGTGCTAGCTAGCAACAGCTTTCAGTGCTGGCACTTTTCATCTCTGAGCAATTGCTCGACGTTTGCAATTTCTCACCTGAGCTCTCTTTAGAGTGCGCGAGAGGATGAGCAGAAGATTCGGTGGCTAGAGAAGCCCAGAGCCCCAGTGTTCTTAGGCCTACAAAAGCGCTTCCAAGGAAGGGGGCTGGCTAGCAACAGCTTTCAGTGCTGGCACTTTTCATCTCTGAGCAATTGCTCGACGTTTGCAATTTCTCACCTCGTGTCTAGGAGATGGAAAGAGAATGACCGTGACGTTTGGTGGCTAGAGAAGCGCAAAGCCCCAGTGTTGCTGCGCCTGTGAAAGCGCTTCCAAGGAAGGGTGCTGGCTAGCAAGAGCTTTCAGTGCTGGCACTTTTCATCTCTGAGCAATTGCTCGACATTTGCAATTTCTCCCCTGAGCTCTCTTTAGAGTGCGCGAGAGCATGAGCAGAAGATTAGGTGGCTAGAGAAGCCCAGAGCCCCAGTGTTCTTAGGCCTACAAAAGCGCTTCCAAGGAAGGGTGCTGGCTAGCAACAGCTTTCAGTGCTGGCACTTTTCATCTCTGAGCAATTGCTCGACGTTTGCAATTTCTCAGCTCGTGTCTACGAGACGGAAAGAGAAGGACCGTGACGTTTGGTGGCTAGAGAAGCGCAAAGCCCCAGTGTTGCTGCGCCTGTGAAAGCGCTTCCAAGGAAGGGTGCTGGCTAGCAACAGCTTTCAGTGCTGGCACTTTTCATCTCTGAGCAATTGCTCGACGTTTGCAATTTCTCACCTGAGCTCTCTTTAGAGTGCGCGAGAGGATGAGCAGAAGATTAGGTGTCTAAAGAAGCCCAGAGCCCCAGTGTTCTTAGGCCTACAAAAGCGCTTCCAAGGAAGGGTGCTGGCTAGCAACAGCTTTCAGTGCTGGCACTTTTCCTCTCTGAGCAATTGCTCGACGTTTGCAATTTCTCAGCTCGTGTCTACGAGACGGAAAGAGAAGGACCGTGACGTTTGGTGGCTAGAGAAGCGCAAAGCCCCATTGTTGCTGCGCCTGTGAAAGCGCTTCCAAGGAAGGGTGCTGGCTAGCAACAGCTTTCAGTGCTGGCACTTTTCATCTCTGAGCAATTGCTCGACGTTTGCAATTTCTCAGCTCATGTCTACGAGACGGAGAGATAGTGAAAGTGACGTTTGGTGGCTAGAGAAGCGCAAAGCCCCAGTGTTGCTGCGCCTGTGAAAGCGCTTCCAAGGAAGGGTGCTGGCTAGCAACAGCTTTCAGTGCTGGCACTTTTCATCTCTGAGCAATTGCTGGACATTTGCAATTTCTCACCTGAGCTCTCTTTACAGTGTGCGAGAGCATGAGCAGAAGATTAGGTGGCTAGAGAAGCCCAGAGCCCCAGTGTTCTTAGGCCTACAAAAGCGCTTCCAAGGAAGGGGGCTGGCTAGCAACAGCTTTCAGTGCTGGCACTTTTCATCTCTGAGCAATTGCTCGACGTTTGCAATTTCTCAGCTCGTGTCTACAAGACGGAGAGATAGTGACCGTGACGTTTGGTGGCTAGAGAAGCGCAAAGCCCCAGTGTTGCTGTGCCTGTGAAAGCGCTTCCAAGGAAGGGTGCTGGCTAGCAACAGCTTTCAGTGCTGGCACTTTTCATCTCTGAGCAATTGCTCGACGTTTGCAATTTCTCACCTCAGCTCTCTTTAGAGTGCGCGAGAGGATGAGCAGAAGATTAGGTGTCTAAAGAAGCCCAGAGCCCCAGTGTTCTTAGGCCTACAAAAGCACTTCCAAGGAAGGGTGCTGGCTAGCAACAGCTTTCAGTGCTGGCACTTTTCATCTCTGAGCAATTGCTCGACGTTTGCAATTTCTCAGCTCGTGTCTACGAGACGGAAAGAGAAGGACCGTGATGTTTGGTGGCTAGAGAAGCGCAAAGCCCCAGTGTTGCTGCGCCTGTGAAAGCGCTTCCAAGGAAGGGTGCTGGCTAGCAACAGCTTTCAGTGCTGGCACTTTTCATCTCTGAGCAATTGCTCGACGTTTGCAATTTCTCACCTGAGCTCTTTTTAGAGTGCGCGAGAGGATGAGCAGAAGATTAAGTGGCTAGAGAAGCCCAGAGCCCCAGTGTTCTTAGGCCTACAAAAGCGCTTCCAAGGAAGGGTGCTGGCTAGCAACAGCTTTCAGTGCTGGCACTTTTCATCTCTGAGCAATTGCTCGACGTTTGCAATTTCTCAGCTCGTGTCTGCGAGACGGAAAGAGAATGACAGTGACATTTGGTGGCTAGAGAAGCGCAAAGCCCCAGTGTTGCTGCGCCTGTGAAAGCGCTTCCAAGGAAGGGTGCTGGCTAGCAACAGCTTTCAGTGCTGGCACTTTTCATCTCTGAGCAATTGCTGGACGTTTGCAATTTCTCACCTGAGCTCTCTTTAGAGTGCGCGAGAGGATGAGCAGAAGATTAAGTGGCTAGAGAAGCCCAGAGCCCCAGTGTTCTTAGGCCTACAAAAGCGCTTCCAAGGAAGGGTGCTGGCTAGCAACAGCTTTCAGTGCTGGCACTTTTCATCTCTGAGCAATTGCTCGACGTTTGCAATTTCTCAGCTCGTGTCTACGAGACGGAAAGAGAAGGACCGTGACGTTTGGTGGCTAGAGAAGCGCAAAGCCCCAGTGTTGCTGCGCCTGTGAAAGCGCTTCCAAGGAAGGGTGCTAGCTAGCAACAGCTTTCAGTGCTGGCACTTTTCCTCTCTGAGCAATTGCTCGACGTTTGCAATTTCTCACCTGAGCTCTCTTTAGAGTGCGCGAGAGGATGAGCAGAAGATTAGGTGGCTAGAGAAGCCCAGAGCCCCAGTGTTCTTAGGCCTACAAAAGCGCTTCCAAGGAAGGGGGCTGGCTAGCAACAGCTTTCAGTGCTGGCACTTTTCATCTCTGAGCAATTGCTCGACAATTGCAATTTCTCAGCTCGTGTCTACGAGACGGAAAGAGAAGGACCGTGATGTTTGGTGGCTAGAGAAGCGCAAAGCCCCAGTGTTGCTGCGCCTGTGAAAGCGCTTCCAAGGAAGGGGGCTGGCTAGCAACAGCTTTCAGTGCTGGCACTTTTCATCTCTGAGCAATTGCTCGACGTTTGCAATTTCACAGCTTGTGTCTAGGAGATGGAAAGAGAATGACCGTTACGTTTGGTGGCTAGAGAAGCGCAAAGCCCCAGTGTTGCTGCGCCTGTGAAAGCGCTTCCAAGGAAGGGTGCTGGCTAGCAAGAGCTTTCAGTGCTGGCACTTTTCATCTCTGAGCAATTGCTCGACATTTGCAATTTCTCCCCTGAGCTCTCTTTAGAGTGCGCGAGAGCATGAGCAGAAGATTAGGTGGCTAGAGAAGCCCAGAGCCCCAGTGTTCTTAGGCCTACAAAAGTGCTTCCAAGGAAGGGTGCTGGCTAGCAACAGCTTTCAGTGCTGGCACTTTTCATCTCTGAGCAATTGCTCGACGTTTGCAATTTCTCAGCTCGTGTCTACGAGACGGAAAGAGAAGGACCGTGACGTTTGGTGGGTAGAGAAGCGCAAAGCCCCAGTGTTGCTGCGCCTGTGAAAGCGCTTCCAAGGAAGGGTGCTGGCTAGCAACAGCTTTCAGTGCTGGCACTTTTCATCTCTGAGCAATTGCTCGACGTTTGCAATTTCTCACCTGAGCTCTCTTTAGAGTGCGCGAGAGGATGAGCAGAAGATTAGGTGTCTAAAGAAGCCCAGAGCCCCAGTGTTCTTAGGCCTACAAAAGCGCTTCCAAGGAAGGGTGCTGGCTAGCAACAGCTTTCAGTGCTGGCACTTTTCCTCTCTGAGCAATTGCTCGACGTTTGCAATTTCTCACCTCGTGTCTACGAGACGGAAAGAGAAGGACCGTGACGTTTGGTGGCTAGAGAAGCGCAAAGCCCCAGTGTTGCTGCGCCTGTGAAAGCGCTTCCAAGGAAGGGTGCTGGCTAGCAACAGCTTTCAGTGCTGGCACTTTTCATCTCTGAGCAATTGCTCGACGTTTGCAATTTCACAGCTTGTGTCTAGGAGATGGAAAGAGAATGACCGTGACATTTGGTGGCTAGAGAAGCGCAAAGCCCCAGTGTTGCTGCGCCTGTGAAAGCGCTTCCAAGGAAGGGTGCTGGCTAGCAACAGCTTTCAGTGCTGGCACTTTTCATCTCTGAGCAATTGCTCGACATTTGCAATTTCTCCCCTGAGCTCTCTTTAGAGTGCGCGAGAGCATGAGCAGAATATTAGGTGGCTAGAGAAGCCCAGAGCCCCAGTGTTCTTAGGCCTACAAAAGCGCTTCCAAGGAAGGGTGCTGGCTAGCAACAGCTTTCAGTGCTGGCACTTTTCCTCTCTGAGCAATTGCTCAACGTTTGCAATTTCTCAGCTCGTGTCTGCGAGACGGAAAGAGAATGACCGTGACGTTTGGTGGCTAGAGAAGCGCAAAGTCCCAGTGTTGCTGTGCCTGTGAAAGCGCTTCCAAGGAAGGGTGCTGGCTAGCAACAGCTTTCAGTGCTGGCAGTTTTCATCTCTGAGCAATTGCTCGACGTTTGCAATTTCTCAGCTCGTGTCTACGAGACGGAAAGAGAAGGACCGTGACGTTTAGTGGCTAGAGAAGCGCAAAGCCCCAGTGTTGCTGCGCCTGTGAAAGCGCTTCCAAGGAAGGGTGCTGGCTAGCAACAGCTTTCAGTGCTGGCACTTTTCATCTCTGAGCAATTGCTCGACGTTTGCAATTTCTCACCTGAGCTCTCTTTAGAGTGCGCGAGAGGATGAGCAGAAGATTAGGTGGCTAGAGAAGCCCAGAGCCCCAGTGTTCTTAGGCCTACAAAAGCGCTTCCAAGGAAGGGTGCTGGCTAGCAACAGCTTTCAGTGCTGGCACTTTTCATCTCTGAGCAATTGCTCGACGTTTGCAATTTCTCAGCTCGTGTCTACGAGACGGAAAGAGAATGACAGTGACGTTTGGTGGCTAGAGAAGCGCAAAGCCCCAGTGTTACTGAGCCTGTGAAAGCGCTTCCAAGGAAGGGTGCTGGCTAGCAACAGCTTTCAGTGCTGGCACTTTTCATCTCTGAGCAATTGCTCGACGTTTGCAATTTCTCAGCTCGTGTCTATGAGACGGAAAGAGAAGGACCGTGACGTTTGGTGGCTAGAGAAGCGCAAAGCCCCAGTGTTGCTGCGCCTGTGAAAGCGCTTCCAAGGAAGGGTGCTGGCTAACAACAGCTTTCAGTGCTGGCACTTTTCATCTCTGAGCAATTGCTCGACATTTGCAATTTCTCAGCTCGTGTCTACGAGACGGAGAGATAGTGACCGTGACGTTTGGTGGCTAGAGAAGCGCAAAGCCCCAGTGTTGCTGCGCCTGTGAAAGCGCTTCCAAGGAAGGGTGCTGGCTAGCAACAGCTTTCAGTGCTGGCACTTTTCATCTCTGAGCAATTGCTGGACATTTGCAATTTCTCACCTGAGGTCTTTTTAGAGTGCGCGAGAGGATGAGCAGAAGATTAGGTGGCTAGAGAAGCCCAGAGCCCCAGTGTTCTTAGGCCTACAAAAGCGCTTCCAAGGAAGGGTGCTGGCTAGCAACAGCTTTCAGTGCTGGCACTTTTCATCTCTGAGCAATTGCTCGACGTTTGCAATTTCTCAGCTCGTGTCTACAAGACGGAGAGATAGTGACCGTGACATTTGGTGGCTAGAGAAGCGCAAAGCCCCAGTGTTGCTGTGCCTGTGAAAGCGCTTCCAAGGAAGGGTGCTGGCTAGCAACAGCTTTCAGTGCTGGCACTTTTCATCTCTGAGCAATTGCTCGACGTTTGCAATTTCTCACCTGAGCTCTCTTTAGAGTGCGCGAGAGGATGAGAAGAAGATTAGGTGTCTAAAGAAGCCCAGAGCCCCAGTGTTCTTAGGGCTACAAAAGCGCTTCCAAGGAAGGGTGCTGGCTAGCAACAGCTTTCAGTGCTGGCACTTTTCATCTCTGAGCAATTGCTCGACGTTTGCAATTTCTCAGCTCGTGTCTAGGAGACGGAAAGAGAAGAACCGTGACGTTTGGTGGCTAGAGAAGCGCAAAGCCCCAGTGTTGCTGCGCCTGTGAAAGCGCTTCCAAGGAAGGGTGCTGGCTAGCAACAGCTTTCAGTGCTGGCACTTTTCATCTCTGAGCAATTGCTCGACGTTTGCAATTTCTCACCTGAGCTCTTTTTAGAGTGCGCGAGAGGATGAGCAGAAGATTAAGTGGCTAGAGAAGCCCAGAGCCCCAGTGTTCTTAGGCCTACAAAAGCGCTTCCAAGGAAGGGGGCTGGCTAGCAACAGCTTTCAGTGCTGGCACTTTTCATCTCTGAGCAATTGCTCGACGTTTGCAATTTCTCAGCTCGTGTCTGCGAGACGGAAAGAGAATGACAGTGACATTTGGTGGCTAGAGAAGTGCAAAGCCCCAGTGTTGCTGCGCCTGTGAAAGCGCTTCCAAGGAAGGGTGCTGGCTAGCAACAGCTTTCAGTGCTGGCACTTTTCATCTCTGAGCAATTGCTCGACGTTTGCAATTTCTCACCTGAGGTCTTTTTAGATTGCGCGAGAGGATGAGCAGAGGATTAAGTGGCTAGAGAAGCCCAGAGCCCCAGTGTTCTTAGGCCTACAAAAGCGCTTCCAAGGAAGGGTGCTGGCTAGCAACAGCTTTCAGTGCTGGCACTTTTCATCTCTGAGCAATTGCTCGACGTTTGCAATTTCTCAGCTCGTGTCTGCGAGACGGAAAGAGAATGACAGTGACATTTGGTGGCTAGAGAAGCGCAAAGCCCCAGTGTTGCTGCGCCTGTG
The DNA here is from genome assembly GCA_037962945.1 of Sarcoramphus papa. Classification (NCBI taxonomy): domain Eukaryota; kingdom Metazoa; phylum Chordata; class Aves; order Accipitriformes; family Cathartidae; genus Sarcoramphus; species Sarcoramphus papa. The sequence goes on along the minus strand of CM075595.1, from coordinate 14,287,641 downwards.
AAAGCGCTTCCAAGGAAGGGTGCTGGCTAGCAACAGCTTTCAGTGCTGGCACTTTTCATCTCTGAGCAATTGCTCGACGTTTGCAATTTCTCACCTGAGCTCTCTTTAGAGTGCGCGAGAGGATGAGCAGAAGATTAGGTGTCTAAAAAAGCCCAGAGCCCCAGTGTTCTTAGGCCTACAAAAGCGCTTCCAAGGAAGGGTGCTGGCTAGCAACAGCTTTCAGTGCTGGCACTTTTCATCTCTGAGCAATTGCTCGACGTTTGCAATTTCTCAGCTCGTGTCTGCGAGACGGAAAGAGAATGACAGTGACATTTGGTGGCTAGAGAAGCGCAAAGCCCCAGTGTTGCTGCGCCTGTGAAAGCGCTTCCAAGGAAGGGTGCTGGCTAGCAACAGCTTTCAGTGCTGGCACTTTTCATCTCTGAGCAATTGCTCGACGTTTGCAATTTCACAGCTTGTGTCTAGGAGATGGAAAGAGAATGACCGTGACGTTTGGTGGCTAGAGAAGCGCAAAGCCCCAGTGTTGCTGCGCCTGTGAAAGCGCTTCCAAGGAAGGGTGCTGGCTAGCAACAGCTTTCAGTGCTGGCACTTTTCATCTCTGAGCAATTGCTCGACATTTGCAATTTCTCCCCTGAGCTCTCTTTAGAGTGCGCGAGAGCATGAGCAGAATATTAGGTGGCTAGAGAAGACCAGAGCCCCAGTGTTCTTACGCCTACAAAAGCGCTTCCAAGGAAGGGTGCTGGCTAGCAACAGCTTTCAGTGCTGGCACTTTTCCTCTCTGAGCAATTGCTCAACGTTTGCAATTTCTCAGCTCGTGTCTGCGAGACGGAAAGAGAATGACCGTGACGTTTGGTGGCTAGAGAAGCGCAAAGTCCCAGTGTTGCTGTGCCTGTGAAAGCGCTTCCAAGGAAGGGTGCTGGCTAGCAACAGCTTTCAGTGCTGGCAGTTTTCATCTCTGAGCAATTGCTCGACGTTTGCAATTTCTCAGCTCGTGTCTACGAGACGGAAAGAGAAGGACCGTGACGTTTAGTGGCTAGAGAAGCGCAAAGCCCCAGTGTTGCTGCGCCTGTGAAAGCGCTTCCAAGGAAGGGTGCTGGCTAGCAACAGCTTTCAGTGCTGGCACTTTTCATCTCTGAGCAATTGCTCGACGTTTGCAATTTCTCACCTGAGCTCTCTTTAGAGTGCGCGAGAGGATGAGCAGAAGATTAGGTGGCTAGAGAAGCCCAGAGCCCCAGTGTTCTTAGGCCTACAAAAGCGCTTCCAAGGAAGGGGGCTGGCTAGCAACAGCTTTCAGTGCTGGCACTTTTCATCTCTGAGCAATTGCTCGACGTTTGCAATTTCTCAGCTCGTGTCTACGAGACGGAAAGAGAATGACAGTGACGTTTGGTGGCTAGAGAAGCGCAAAGCCCCAGTGTTACTGAGCCTGTGAAAGCGCTTCCAAGGAAGGGTGCTGGCTAGCAACAGCTTTCAGTGCTGGCACTTTTCATCTCTGAGCAATTGCTCGACGTTTGCAATTTCTCAGCTCGTGTCTATGAGACGGAAAGAGAAGGACCGTGACGTTTGGTGGCTAGAGAAGCGCAAAGCCCCAGTGTTGCTGCGCCTGTGAAAGCGCTTCCAAGGAAGGGTGCTGGCTAACAACAGCTTTCAGTGCTGGCACTTTTCATCTCTGAGCAATTGCTCGACATTTGCAATTTCTCAGCTCGTGTCTACGAGACGGAGAGATAGTGACCGTGACGTTTGGTGGCTAGAGAAGCGCAAAGCCCCAGTGTTGCTGCGCCTGTGAAAGCGCTTCCAAGGAAGGGTGCTGGCTAGCAACAGCTTTCAGTGCTGGCACTTTTCATCTCTGAGCAATTGCTGGACATTTGCAATTTCTCACCTGAGCTCTCTTTAGACTGCGCGAGAGGATGAGCAGAAGATTAGGTGGCTAGAGAAGCCCAGAGCCCCAGTGTTCTTAGGCCTACAAAAGCGCTTCCAAGGAAGGGTGCTGGCTAGCAACAGCTTTCAGTGCTGGCACTTTTCATCTCTGAGCAATTGCTCGACGTTTGCAATTTCTCAGCTCGTGTCTACAAGACGGAGAGATAGTGACCGTGACATTTGGTGGCTAGAGAAGCGCAAAGCCCCAGTGTTGCTGTGCCTGTGAAAGCGCTTCCAAGGAAGGGTGCTGGCTAGCAACAGCTTTCAGTGCTGGCACTTTTCATCTCTGAGCAATTGCTCGACGTTTGCAATTTCTCACCTGAGCTCTCTTTAGAGTGCGCGAGAGGATGAGAAGAAGATTAGGTGTCTAAAGAAGCCCAGAGCCCCAGTGTTCTTAGGGCTACAAAAGCGCTTCCAAGGAAGGGTGCTGGCTAGCAACAGCTTTCAGTGCTGGCACTTTTCATCTCTGAGCAATTGCTCGACGTTTGCAATTTCTCAGCTCGTGTCTAGGAGACGGAAAGAGAAGAACCGTGACGTTTGGTGGCTAGAGAAGCGCAAAGCCCCAGTGTTGCTGCGCCTGTGAAAGCGCTTCCAAGGAAGGGTGCTGGCTAGCAACAGCTTTCAGTGCTGGCACTTTTCATCTCTGAGCAATTGCTCGACGTTTGCAATTTCTCACCTGAGCTCTTTTTAGAGTGCGCGAGAGGATGAGCAGAAGATTAAGTGGCTAGAGAAGCCCAGAGCCCCAGTGTTCTTAGGCCTACAAAAGCGCTTCCAAGGAAGGGGGCTGGCTAGCAACAGCTTTCAGTGCTGGCACTTTTCATCTCTGAGCAATTGCTCGACGTTTGCAATTTCTCAGCTCGTGTCTGCGAGACGGAAAGAGAATGACAGTGACATTTGGTGGCTAGAGAAGTGCAAAGCCCCAGTGTTGCTGCGCCTGTGAAAGCGCTTCCAAGGAAGGGTGCTGGCTAGCAACAGCTTTCAGTGCTGGCACTTTTCATCTCTGAGCAATTGCTCGACGTTTGCAATTTCTCACCTGAGGTCTTTTTAGATTGCGCGAGAGGATGAGCAGAGGATTAAGTGGCTAGAGAAGCCCAGAGCCCCAGTGTTCTTAGGCCTACAAAAGCGCTTCCAAGGAAGGGTGCTGGCTAGCAACAGCTTTCAGTGCTGGCACTTTTCATCTCTGAGCAATTGCTCGACGTTTGCAATTTCTCAGCTCGTGTCTGCGAGACGGAAAGAGAATGACAGTGACATTTGGTGGCTAGAGAAGCGCAAAGCCCCAGTGTTGCTGCGCCTGTGAAAGCGCTTCCAAGGAAGGGTGCTGGCTAGCAAGAGCTTTCAGTGCTGGCACTTTTCATCTCTGAGCAATTGCTCGACGTTTGCAATTTCTCACCTGAGCTCTTTTTAGAGTGCGCGAGAGGATGAGCAGAAGATTAGGTGGCTAGAGAAGCCCAGAGCCCCAGTGTGCTTAGGCCTACAAAAGTGCTTCCAAGGAAGGGTGCTGGCTAGCAAGAGCTTTCAGTGCTGGCACTTTTCATCTCTGAGCAATTGCTCGACGTTTGCAATTTCTCAGCTCGTGTCTGCGAGACGGAAAGAGAAGGACCGTGACGTTTGGTGGCTAGAGAAGCGCAAAGCCCCAGTGTTGCTGCGCCTGTGAAAGCGCTTCCAAGGAAGGGTGCTAGCTAGCAACAGCTTTCAGTGCTGGCACTTTTCATCTCTGAGCAATTGCTCGACGTTTGCAATTTCTCACCTGAGCTCTCTTTAGAGTGCGCGAGAGGATGAGCAGAAGATTAGGTGGCTAGAGAAGCCCAGAGCCCCAGTGTTCTTAGGCCTACAAAAGCGCTTCCAAGGAAGGGTGCTGGCTAGCAACAGCTTTCAGTGCTGGCACTTTTCATCTCTGAGCAATTGCTCGACGTTTGCAATTTCTCAGCTCGTGTCTACGAGACGGAAAGAGAAGGACCGTGACGTTTGGTGGCTAGAGAAGCGCAAAGCCCCAGTGTTGCTGCGCCTGTGAAAGCGCTTCCAAGGAAGGGTGCTGGCTAGCAACAGCTTTCAGTGCTGGCACTTTTCCTCTCTGAGCAATTGCTCGACGTTTGCAATTTCTCACCTGAGCTCTCTTTAGAGTGCGCGAGAGGATGAGCAGAAGATTAGGTGGCTAGAGAAGCCCAGAGCCCCAGTGTTCTTAGGCCTACAAAAGCGCTTCCAAGGAAGGGTGCTGGCTAGCAACAGCTTTCAGTGTTGGCACTTTTCATCTCTGAGCAATTGCTCGACGTTTGCAATTTCTCAGCTCGTGTCTAGGAGACGGAAAGAGAAGGACCGTGATGTTTGGTGGCTAGAGAAGCGCAAAGCCCCAGTGTTGCTGCGCCTGTGAAAGCGCTTCCAAGGAAGGGGGCTGGCTAGCAACAGCTTTCAGTGCTGGCACTTTTCATCTCTGAGCAATTGCTCGACATTTGCAATTTCACAGCTTGTGTCTAGGAGATGGAAAGAGAATGACCGTGACGTTTGGTGGCTAGAGAAGCGCAAAGCCCCAGTGTTGCTGCGCCTGTGAAAGCGCTTCCAAGGAAGGGTGCTGGCTAGCAACAGCTTTCAGTGCTGGCACTTTTCATCTCTGAGCAATTGCTCGACATTTGCAATTTCTCCCCTGAGCTCTCTTTAGAGTGCGCGAGAGCATGAGCAGAATATTAGGTGGCTAGAGAAGCCCAGAGCCCCAGTGTTCTTAGGCCTACAAAAGCGCTTCCAAGGAAGGGTGCTGGCTAGCAACAGCTTTCAGTGCTGGCACTTTTCATCTCTGAGCAATTGCTCGACGTTTGCAATTTCTCAGCTTGTGTCTATGAGACGGAAAGAGAAGGACCGTGACGTTTGGTGGCTAGAGAAGCGCAAAGCCCCAGTGTTGCTGCGCCTGTGAAAGCGCTTCCAAGGAAGGGTGCTGGCTAGCAACAGCTTTCAGTGCTGGCACTTTTCATCTCTGAGCAATTGCTCGACGTTTGCAATTTCTCACCTGAGCTCTCTTTAGAGTGCGCGAGAGGATGAGCAGAAGATTAGGTGTCTAAAGAAGCCCAGAGCCCCAGTGTTCTTAGGCCTACAAAAGCGCTTCCAAGGAAGGGTGCTGGCTAGCAACAGCTTTCAGTGCTGGCACTTTTCATCTCTGAGCAATTGCTCGACGTTTGCAATTTCTCGGCTCGTGTCTACGAGACGGAAAGAGAAGGACCGTGATGTTTGGTGGCTAGAGAAGCGCAAAGCCCCAGTGTTGCTGCGCCTGTGAAAGCGCTTCCAAGGAAGGGGGCTGGCTAGCAACAGCTTTCAGTGCTGGCACTTTTCATCTCTGAGCAATTGCTCGACGTTTGCAATTTCACAGCTTGTGTCTAGGAGATGGAAAGAGAATGACCGTGACGTTTGGTGGCTAGAGAAGCGCAAAGCCCCAGTGTTGCTGCGCCTGTGAAAGCGCTTCCAAGGAAGGGTGCTGGCTAGCAAGAGCTTTCAGTGCTGGCACTTTTCATCTCTGAGCAATTGCTCGACGTTTGCAATTTCTCACCTGAGCTCTTTTTAGAGTGCGCGAGAGGATGAGCAGAAGATTAGGTGGCTAGAGAAGCCCAGAGCCCCAGTGTGCTTAGGCCTACAAAAGTGCTTCCAAGGAAGGGTGCTGGCTAGCAAGAGCTTTCAGTGCTGGCACTTTTCATCTCTGAGCAATTGCTCGACGTTTGCAATTTCTCAGCTCGTGTCTAGGAGACGGAAAGAGAAGGACCGTGACGTTTGGTGGCTAGAGAAGCGCAAAGCCCCAGTGTTGTTGCGCCTGTGAAAGCGCTTCCAAGGAAGGGTGCTAGCTAGCAACAGCTTTCAGTGCTGGCACTTTTCATCTCTGAGCAATTGCTCGACGTTTGCAATTTCTCACCTGAGCTCTCTTTAGAGTGCGCGAGAGGATGAGCAGAAGATTCGGTGGCTAGAGAAGCCCAGAGCCCCAGTGTTCTTAGGCCTACAAAAGCGCTTCCAAGGAAGGGTGCTGGCTAGCAACAGCTTTCAGTGCTGGCACTTTTCATCTCTGAGCAATTGCTCGACGTTTGCAATTTCTCAGCTCGTGTCTGCGAGACGGAAAGAGAATGACCGTGACGTTTGGTGGCTAGAGAAGCGCAAAGCCCCAGTGTTGCTGCGCCTGTGAAAGCGCTTCCAAGGAAGGGTGCTGGCTAGCAACAGCTTTCAGTGCTGGCACTTTTCATCTCTGAGCAATTGCTCGACGTTTGCAATTTCTCCCCTGAGCTCTCTTTAGAGTGCGCGAGAGGCTGAGCAGAAGATTAGGTGGCTAGAGAAGCCCAGAGCCCCAGTGTTCTTAGGCCTACAAAAGCGCTTCCAAGGAAGGGGGCTGGCTAGCAACAGCTTTCAGTGCTGGCACTTTTCATCTCTGAGCAATTGCTCGACGTTTGCAATTTCTCACCTCGTGTCTACGAGACGGAAAGAGAAGGACCGTGACGTTTGGTGGCTAGAGAAGCGCAAAGCCCCAGTGTTGCTGCGCCTGTGAAAGCGCTTCCAAGGAAGGGTGCTGGCTAGCAACAGCTTTCAGTGCTGGCACTTTTCCTCTCTGAGCAATTGCTCGACGTTTGCAATTTCTCACCTGAGCTCTCTTTAGAGTGCGCGAGAGGATGAGCAGAAAATTAGGTGGCTAGAGAAGCCCAGAGCCCCAGTGTTCTTAGGCCTACAAAAGCGCTTCCAAGGAAGGGTGCTGGCTAGCAACAGCTTTCAGTGTTGGCACTTTTCATCTCTGAGCAATTGCTCGACGTTTGCAATTTCTCAGCTCGTGTCTAGGAGACGGAAAGAGAAGGACCGTGATGTTTGGTGGCTAGAGAAGCGCAAAGCCCCAGTGTTGCTGCGCCTGTGAAAGCGCTTCCAAGGAAGGGTGCTGGCTAGCAACAGCTTTCAGTGCTGGCACTTTTCATCTCTGAGCAATTGCTCGACATTTGCAATTTCACAGCTTGTGTCTAGGAGATGGAAAGAGAATGACCGTGACGTTTGGTGGCTAGAGAAGCGCAAAGCCCCAGTGTTGCTGCGCCTGTGAAAGCGCTTCCAAGGAAGGGTGCTGGCTAGCAACAGCTTTCAGTGCTGGCACTTTTCATCTCTGAGCAATTGCTCGACATTTGCAATTTCTCCCCTGAGCTCTCTTTAGAGTGCGCGAGAGCATGAGCAGAATATTAGGTGGCTAGAGAAGCCCAGAGCCCCAGTGTTCTTAGGCCTACAAAAGCGCTTCCAAGGAAGGGTGCTGGCTAGCAACAGCTTTCAGTGCTGGCACTTTTCATCTCTGAGCAATTGCTCGACGTTTGCAATTTCTCAGCTTGTGTCTATGAGACGGAAAGAGAAGGACCGTGACGTTTGGTGGCTAGAGAAGCGCAAAGCCCCAGTGTTGCTGCGCCTGTGAAAGCGCTTCCAAGGAAGGGTGCTGGCTAGCAACAGCTTTCAGTGCTGGCACTTTTCATCTCTGAGCAATTGCTCGACGTTTGCAATTTCTCACCTGAGCTCTCTTTAGAGTGCGCGAGAGGATGAGCAGAAGATTAGGTGTCTAAAGAAGCCCAGAGCCCCAGTGTTCTTAGGCCTACAAAAGCGCTTCCAAGGAAGGGTGCTGGCTAGCAACAGCTTTCAGTGCTGGCACTTTTCATCTCTGAGCAATTGCTCGACGTTTGCAATTTCTCGGCTCGTGTCTACGAGACGGAAAGAGAAGGACCGTGATGTTTGGTGGCTAGAGAAGCGCAAAGCCCCAGTGTTGCTGCGCCTGTGAAAGCGCTTCCAAGGAAGGGGGCTGGCTAGCAACAGCTTTCAGTGCTGGCACTTTTCATCTCTGAGCAATTGCTCGACGTTTGCAATTTCACAGCTTGTGTCTAGGAGATGGAAAGAGAATGACCGTGACGTTTGGTGGCTAGAGAAGCGCAAAGCCCCAGTGTTGCTGCGCCTGTGAAAGCGCTTCCAAGGAAGGGTGCTGGCTAGCAACAGCTTTCAGTGCTGGCACTTTTCATCTCTGAGCAATTGCTCGACATTTGCAATTTCTCCCCTGAGCTCTCTTTAGAGTGCGCGAGAGCATGAGCAGAATATTAGGTGGCTAGAGAAGCCCAGAGCCCCAGTGTTCTTAGGCCTACAAAAGCGCTTCCAAGGAAGGGTGCTGGCTAGCAACAGCTTTCAGTGCTGGCACTTTTCATCTCTGAGCAATTGCTCGACGTTTGCAATTTCTCACCTCGTGTCTACGAGACGGAAAGAGAAGAACCGTGACGTTTGGTGGCTAGAGAAGCGCAAAGCCCCAGTGTTGTTGCGCCTGTGAAAGCGCTTCCAAGGAAGGGGGCTGGCTAGCAACAGCTTTCAGTGCTGGCACTTTTCATCTCTGAGCAATTGCTCGACGTTTGCAATTTCTCACCTGAGCTCTCTTTAGAGTGCGCGAGAGGATGAGCAGAAGATTAGGTGGCTAGAGAAGCCCAGAGCCCCAGTGTTCTTGGGACTACAAAAGTGCTTCCAAGGAAGGGTGCTGGCTAGCAAGAGCTTTCAGTGCTGGCACTTTTCATCTCTGAGCAATTGCTCGACGTTTGCAATTTCTCAGCTCGTGTCTACGAGACGGAAAGAGAAGAACCGTGACGTTTGGTGGCTAGAGAAGCGCAAAGCTCCAGTGTTGCTGCGCCTGTGAAAGCGCTTCCAAGGAAGGGTGCTGGCTAGCAACAGCTTTCAGTGCTGGCACTTTTCATCTCTGAGCAATTGCTCGACGTTTGCAATTTCTCCCCTGAGCTCTCTTTAGAGTGCGCGAGAGGATGAGCAGAAGATTAGGTGGCTAGAGAAGCCCAGAGCCCCAGTGTGCTTAGGCCTACAAAAGTGCTTCCAAGGAAGGGTGCTGGCTAGCAAGAGCTTTCAGTGCTGGCACTTTTCATCTCTGAGCAATTGCTCGACGTTTGCAATTTCTCACCTCGTGTCTACGAGACGGAAAGAGAAGGACCGTGACGTTTGGTGGCTAGAGAAGCGCAAAGCCCCAGTGTTGCTGCGCCTGTGAAAGCGCTTCCAAGGAAGGGTGCTAGCTAGCAACAGCTTTCAGTGCTGGCACTTTTCATCTCTGAGCAATTGCTCGACGTTTGCAATTTCTCCCCTGAGCTCTCTTTAGAGTGTGCGAGAGGATGAGCAGAAGATTAAGTGGCTAGAGAAGCCCAGAGCCCCAGTGTTCTTAGGCCTACAAAAGCGCTTCCAAGGAAGGGTGCTGGCTAGCAACAGCTTTCAGTGCTGGCACTTTTCATCTCTGAGCAATTGCTCGACGTTTGCAATTTCTCAGCTCGTGTCTGCGAGAGGGAAAGAGAATGACCGTGACGTTTGGTGGGTAGAGAAGCGCAAAGCCCCAGTGTTGCTGTGCCTGTGAAAGCGCTTCCAAGGAAGGGTGCTGGCTAGCAACAGGTTTCAGTGCTGGCACTTTTCATCTCTGAGCAATTGCTCGACGTTTGCAATTTCTCACCTGAGCTCTCTTTAGAGTGCGCGAGAGGCTGAGCAGAGGATTAGGTGGCTAGAGAAGCCCAGAGCCCCAGTGTTCTTAGGCCTACAAAAGCGCTTCCAAGGAAGGGGGCTGGCTAGCAACAGCTTTCAGTGCTGGCACTTTTCATCTCTGAGCAATTGCTCGACGTTTGCAATTTCTCAGCTCGTGTCTACGAGACGGAAAGAGAATGACCGTGATGTTTGGTGGCTAGAGAAGCGCAAAGCCCCAGTGTTGCTGCGCCTGTGAAAGCGCTTCCAAGGAAGGGTGCTGGCTAGCAACAGCTTTCAGTGCTGGCCCTTTTCATCTCTGAGCAATTGCTCGACGTTTGCAATTTCTCACCTGAGCTCTCTTTAGAGTGCGCGAGAGGATGAGCAGAAGATTAGGTGTCTAAAGAAGCCCAGAGCCCCAGTGTTCTTAGGCCTACAAAAGCGCTTCCAAGGAAGGGTGCTGGCTAGCAACAGCTTTCAGTGTTGGCACTTTTCATCTCTGAGCAATTGCTCCACGTTTGCAATTTCTCGGCTCGTGTCTACGAGACGGAAAGAGAATGACCGTGATGTTTGGTGGCTAGAGAAGCGCAAAGCCCCAGTGTTGCTGCGCCTGTGAAAGCGCTTCCAAGGAAGGGTGCTGGCTAGCAACAGCTTTCAGTGCTGGCACTTTTCATCTCTGAGCAATTGCTCGACGTTTGCAATTTCTCAGCTTGTGTCTAGGAGATGGAAAGAGAATGACCGTGACGTTTGGTGGCTAGAGAAGCGCAAAGCCCCAGTGTTGCTGCGCCTGTGAAAGCGCTTCCAAGGAAGGGTGCTGGCTAGCAACAGCTTTCAGTGCTGGCACTTTTCATCTCTGAGCAATTGCTCGACGTTTGCAATTTCTCAGCTCGTGTCTACGAGACGGAAAGAGAAGGACCGTGACGTTTGGTGGCTAGAGAAGCGCAAAGCCCCAGTGTTGCTGCGCCTGTGAAAGCGCTTCCAAGGAAGGGTGCTGGCTAGCAACAGCTTTCAGTGCTGGCACTTTTCATCTCTGAGCAATTGCTCCACGTTTGCAATTTCTCAGCTCATGTCTACGAGACGGAGAGATAGTGACCGTGACATTTGGTGGCTAGAGAAGCGCAAAGCCCCAGTGTTGCTGCGCCTGTGAAAGCGCTTCCAAGGAAGGGTGCTGGCTAGCAACAGCTTTCAGTGCTGGCACTTTTCATCTCTGAGCAATTGCTCGACATTTGCAATTTCTCCCCTGAGCTCTCTTTAGAGTGCGCGAGAGGCTGAGCAGAAGATTAGGTGGCTAGAGAAGCCCAGAGCCCCAGTGTTCTTAGGCCTACAAAAGCGCTTCCAAGGAAGGGTGCTGGCTAGCAACAGCTTTCAGTGCTGGCACTTTTCATCTCTGAGCAATTGCTCGACAATTGCAATTTCTCAGCTCGTGTCTACGAGACGGAAAGAGAAGAACCGTGACGTTTGGTGGCTAGAGAAGCGCAAAGCCCCAGTGTTGCTGCGCCTGTGAAAGCGCTTCCAAGGAAGGGTGCTGGCTAGCAACAGCTTTCAGTGCTGGCACTTTTCCTCTCTGAGCAATTGCTCGACGTTTGCAATTTCTCCCCTGAGCTCTCTTTAGAGTGCGCGAGAGGATGAGCAGATTAGGTGGCTAGAGAAGCCCAGAGCCCCAGTGTTCTTAGGCCTACAAAAGCGCTTCCAAGGAAGGGTGCTGGCTAGCAACAGCTTTCAGTGCTGGCACTTTTCATCTCTGAGCAATTGCTCGACGTTTGCAATTTCTCAGCTCGTGTCTACGAGACGGAAAGAGAAGAACCGTGACGTTTGGTGGCTAGAGAAGCGCAAAGCTCCAGTGTTGCTGCGCCTGTGAAAGCACTTCCAAGGAAGGGGGCTGGCTAGCAACAGCTTTCAGTGCTGGCACTTTTCATCTCTGAGCAATTGCTCGACGTTTGCAATTTCTCCCCTGAGCTGTCTTTAGAGTGCGCGAGAGGATGAGCAGAAGATTAGGTGGCTAGAGAAGCCCAGAGCCCCAGTGTTCTTAGGTCTACAAAAGCGCTTCCAAGGAAGGGTGCTGGCTAGCAAGAGCTTTCAGTGCTGGCACTTTTCATCTCTGAGCAATTGCTCGACGTTTGCAATTTCTCAGCTCGTGTCTACGAGACGGAAAGAGAAGGACCGTGACGTTTGGTGGCTAGAGAAGCGCAAAGCCCCAGTGTTGCTGCGCCTGTGAAAGCGCTTCCAAGGAAGGGTGCTAGCTAGCAACAGCTTTCAGTGCTGGCACTTTTCATCTCTGAGCAATTGCTCGACGTTTGCAATTTCTCACCTGAGCTCTCTTTAGAGTGCGCGAGAGGATGAGCAGAAGATGAGGTGGCTAGAGAAGCCCAGAGCCCCAGTGTTCTTAGGCCTACAAAAGCGCTTCCAAGGAAGGGTGCTGGCTAGCAAGAGCTTTCAGTGCTGGCACTTTTCCTCTCTGAGCAATTGCTCGACAATTGCAATTTCTCAGCTCGTGTCTACGAGACGGAAAGAGAAGGACCGTGACGTTTGGTGGCTAGAGAAGCGCAAAGCCCCAGTGTTGCTGCGCCTGTGAAAGCGCTTCCAAGGAAGGGTGCTGGCTAGCAACAGCTTTCAGTGCTGGCACTTTTCCTCTCTGAGCAATTGCTCCACGTTTGCAATTTCTCAGCTCATGTCTACGAGACGGAGAGATAGTGACCGTGACATTTCGTGGCTAGAGAAGCGCAAAGCCCCAGTGTTGCTGCGCCTGTGAAAGCGCTTCCAAGGAAGGGTGCTGGCTAGCAACAGCTTTCAGTGCTGGCACTTTTCATCTCTGAGCAATTGCTCGACGTTTGCAATTTCTCACCTGAGCTCTCTTTAGAGTGCGCGAGAGGATGAGCAGAAGATTAAGTGGCTAAAGAAGCCCAGAGCCCCAGTGTGCTTAGGCCTACAAAAGCGCTTCCAAGGAAGGGTGCTGGCTAGCAAGAGCTTTCAGTGCTGGCACTTTTCATCTCTGAGCAATTGCTCGACAATTGCAATTTCTCAGCTCGTGTGTACGAGACGGAAAGAGAAGAAGCGTGATGTTTGGTGGCTAGAGAAGCGCAAAGCCCCAGTGTTGCTGCGCCTGTGAAAGCGCTTCCAAGGAAGGGTGCTAGCTAGCAACAGCTTTCAGTGCTGGCACTTTTCATCTCTGAGCAATTGCTCGACGTTTGCAATTTCTCACCTGAGCTCTTTTTAGAGTGCGCGAGAGGATGAGCAGAAGATTAAGTGGCTAGAGAAGCCCAGAGCCCCAGTGTTCTTAGGCCTACAAAAGCGCTTCCAAGGAAGGGGGCTGGCTAGCAACAGCTTTCAGTGCTGGCACTTTTCATCTCTGAGCAATTGCTCGACGTTTGCAATTTTTCAGCTCGTGTCTACGAGACGGAAAGAGAAGGACCGTGACGTTTAGTGGCTAGAGAAGCGCAAAGCCCCAGTGTTGCTGCGCCTGTGAAAGCGCTTCCAAGGAAGGGTGCTGGCTAGCAACAGCTTTCAGTGCTGGCACTTTTCATCTCTGAGCAATTGCTCGACGTTTGCAATTTCTCAGCTCGTGTCTACGAGACGGAAAGAGAAGGACCGTGACGTTTGGTGGCTAGAGAAGCGCAAAGCCCCAGTGTTGCTGTGCCTGTGAAAGCGCTTCCAAGGAAGGGTGCTGGCTAGCAACAGCTTTCAGTGCTGGCACTTTTCATCTCTGAGCAATTGCTCGACGTTTGCAATTTCTCAGCTCGTGTCTACGAGACGGAAAGAGAAGGACCGTGACGTTTGGTGGCTAGAGAAGCGCAAAGCCCCAGTGTTGCTGCGCCTGTGAAAGCGCTTCCAAGGAAGGGTGCTGGCTAGCAACAGCTTTCAGTGCTGGCACTTTTCATCTCTGAGCAATTGCTCGACGTTTGCAATTTCTCAGCTCGTGTCTACGAGACGGAAAGAGAAGGACCGTGACGTTTGGTGGCTAGAGAAGCGCAAAGCCCCAGTGTTACTGCGCCTGTGAAAGCGCTTCCAAGGAAGGGTGCTGGCTAGCAACAGCTTTCAGTGCTGGCACTTTTCTTCTCTGAGCAATTGCTCGACGTTTGCAATTTCTCAGCTCATGTCTACGAGACGGAGAGATAGTGACCGTGACATTTGGTGGGTAGAGAAGCGCAAAGCCCCAGTGTTGCTGCGCCTGTGAAAGCGCTTCCAAGGAAGGGTGCTGGCTAGCAACAGCTTTCAGTGCTGGCACTTTTCATCTCTGAGCAATTGCTCGACATTTGCAATTTCTCCCCTGAGCTCTCTTTAGAGTGCGCGAGAGCATGAGCAGAAGATTAGGTGGCTAGAGAAGCCCAGAGCCCCAGTGTTCTTAGGCCTACAAAAGCGCTTCCAAGGAAGGGTGCTGGCTAGCAAGAGCTTTCAGTGCTGGCACTTTTCATCTCTGAGCAATTGCTCGACGTTTGCAATTTCTCAGCTCGTGTCTACGAGACGGAAAGAGAAGGACCGTGACGTTTGGTGGCTAGAGAAGCGCAAAACCCCAGTGTTGCTGCGCCTGTGAAAGCGCTTCCAAGGAAGGGTGCTGGCTAGCAACAGCTTTCAGTGCTGGCACTTTTCATCTCTGAGCAATTGCTCGACGTTTGCAATTTCTCACCTGAGCTCTCTTTAGAGTGCGCGAGAGGATGAGCAGAAGATTAGGTGTCTAAAGAAGCCCAGAGCCCCAGTGTTCTTAGGCCTACAAAAGCGCTTCCAAGGAAGGGTGCTGGCTAGCAACAGCTTTCAGTGCTGGCACTTTTCATCTCTGAGCAATTGCTCGACGTTTGCAATTTCTCACCTCGTGTCTACGAGACGGAAAGAGAAGGACCGTGACGTTTGGTGGCTAGAGAAGCGCAAAGCCCCAGTGTTACTGCGCCTGTGAAAGCGCTTCCAAGGAAGGGTGCTGGCTAGCAACAGCTTTCAGTGCTGGCACTTTTCATCTCTGAGCAATTGCTCGACGTTTGCAATTTCTCACCTGAGGTCTTTTTAGAGTGCGCGAGAGGATGAGCAGAAGATTAAGTGGCTAGAGAAGCCCAGAGCCCCAGTGTTCTTAGGCCTGTGAAAGCGCTTCCAAGGAAGGGGGCTGGCTAGCAAGAGCTTTCAGTGCTGGCACTTTTCATCTCTGAGCAATTGCTCGACGTTTGCAATTTCTCAGCTCGTGTCTACGAGACGGAAAGAGAAGAACCGTGACGTTTGGTGGCTAGAGAAGCGCAAAGCTCCAGTGTTGCTGCGCCTGTGAAAGCGCTTCCAAGGAAGGGTGCTAGCTAGCAACAGCTTTCAGTGCTGGCACTTTTCATCTCTGAGCAATTGCTCGACGTTTGCAATTTCTCACCTGAGCTCTCTTTAGAGTGCGCGAGAGGATGAGCAGAAGATTAAGTGGCTAGAGAAGCCCAGAGCCCCAGTGTTCTTAGGCCTACAAAAGTGCTACCAAGGAAGGGGGCTGGCTAGCAACAGCTTTCAGTGCTGGCACTTTTCATCTCTGAGCAATTGCTCGACGTTTGCAATTTCTCAGCTCGTGTCTGCGAGACGGAAAGAGAATGACAGTGACATTTGGTGGCTAGAGAAGCGCAAAGCCCCAGTGTTGCTGCGCCTGTGAAAGCGCTTCCAAGGAAGGGGGCTGGCTAGCAACAGCTTTCAGTGCTGGCACTTTTCATCTCTGAGCAATTGCTCGACGTTTGCAATTTCTCACCCGAGGTCTTTTTAGAGTGCGCGAGAGGATGAGCAGAAGATTAAGTGGCTAGAGAAGCCCAGAGCCCCAGTGTTCTTAGGCCTACAAAAGCGCTTCCAAGGAAGGGTGCTGGCTAGCAACAGCTTTCAGTGCTGGCACTTTTCCTCTCTGAGCAATTGCTCGACGTTTGCAATTTCTCAGCTCGTGTCTACGAGACGGAGAGATAGTGACCGTGACATTTGGTGGCTAGAGAACGCAAAGCCCCAGTGTTGCTGCGCCTGTGAAAGCGCTTCCAAGGAAGGGTGCTGGCTAGCAACAGCTTTCAGTGCTGGCACTTTTCATCTCTGAGCAATTGCTCGACGTTTGCAATTTCTCACCTGAGCTCTCTTTAGAGTGCGCGAGAGGATGAGCAGAAGATTAGGTGTCTAAAGAAGCCCAGAGCCCCAGTGTGCTTAGGCCTACAAAAGCGCTTCCAAGGAAGGGGGCTGGCTAGCAACAGCTTTCAGTGCTGGCACTTTTCCTCTCTGAGCAATTGCTCGACAATTGCAATTTCTCAGCTCGTGTCTACGAGACGGAAAGAGAAGGACCGTGATGTTTGGTGGCTAGAGAAGCGCAAAGCCCCAGTGTTGCTGCGCCTGTGAAAGCGCTTCCAAGGAAGGGTGCTGGCTAGCAACAGCTTTCAGTGCTGGCACTTTTCATCTCTGAGCAATTGCTGGACGTTTGCAATTTCTCACCTGAGCTCTCTTTAGACTGCGCGAGAGGATGAGCAGAAGATTAAGTGGCTAGAGAAGCCCAGAGCCCCAGTGTTCTTAGGCCTACAAAAGCGCTTCCAAGGAAGGGTGCTGGCTAGCAACAGCTTTCAGTGCTGGCACTTTTCATCTCTGAGCAATTGCTCGACGTTTGCAATTTCTCAGCTCGTGTCTGCGAGACGGAAAGAGAATGACAGTGACATTTGGTGGCTAGAGAAGCGCAAAGCCCCAGTGTTACTGCGCCTGTGAAAGCGCTTCCAAGGAAGGGTGCTGGCTACCAACAGCTTTCAGTGCTGGCACTTTTCATCTCTGAGCAATTGCTCGACGTTTGCAATTTCTCACCTGAGGTCTTTTTAGAGTACGCGACAGGATGAGCAGAGGATTAAGTGGCTAGAGAAGCCCAGAGCCCCAGTGTTCTTAGGCCTACAAAAGCGCTTCCAAGGAAGGGTGCTGGCTAGCAACAGCTTTCAGTGCTGGCACTTTTCATCTCTGAGCAATTGCTCGACGTTTGCAATTTCTCAGCTCGTGTCTGCGAGACGGAAAGAGAATGACAGTGACGTTTGGTGGCTAGAGAAGCGCAAAGCCCCAGTGTTGCTGCGCCTGTGAAAGCGCTTCCAAGGAAGGGTGCTAGCTAGCAACAGCTTTCAGTGCTGGCACTTTTCATCTCTGAGCAATTGCTCGACGTTTGCAATTTCTCCCCTGAGCTCTCTTTAGAGTGCGCGAGAGGATGAGCAGAAGATTAGGTGTCTAAAGAAGCCCAGAGCCCCAGTGTTCTTAGGCCTACAAAAGCGCTTCCAAGGAAGGGTGCTGGCTAGCAACAGCTTTCAGTGCTGGCACTTTTCCTCTCTGAGCAATTGCTCGACAATTGCAATTTCTCAGCTCGTGTCTACGAGACGGAAAGAGAAGGACCGTGACGTTTGGTGGCTAGAGAAGCGCAAAGCCCCAGTGTTGCTGTGCCTGTGAAAGCGCTTCCAAGGAAGGGTGCTGGCTAGCAACAGCTTTCAGTGCTGGCACTTTTCATCTCTGAGCAATTGCTCGACGTTTGCAATTTCTCAGCTCATGTCTACGAGACGGAGAGATAGTGACCGTGACATTTGGTGGCTAGAGAAGCGCAAAGCCCCAGTGTTGCTGCGCCTGTGAAAGCGCTTCCAAGGAAGGGTGCTGGCTAGCAACAGCTTTCAGTGCTGGCACTTTTCATCTCTGAGCAATTGCTCGACGTTTGCAATTTCTCACCTGAGGTCTTTTTAGAGTACGCGAGAGGATGAGCAGAGGATTAAGTGGCTAGAGAAGCCCAGAGCCCCAGTGTTCTTAGGCCTACAAAAGCGCTTCCAAGGAAGGGTGCTGGCTAGCAACAGCTTTCAGTGCTGGCACTTTTCATCTCTGAGCAATTGCTCGACGTTTGCAATTTCTCAGCTCGTGTCTGCGAGACGGAAAGAGAATGACAGTGACATTTGGTGGCTAGAGAAGCGCAAAGCCCCAGTGTTGCTGCGCCTGTGAAAGCGCTTCCAAGGAAGGGTGCTAGCTAGCAACAGCTTTCAGTGCTGGCACTTTTCATCTCTGAGCAATTGCTCAACGTTTGCAATTTCTCACCTGAGCTCTCTTTAGAGTGCGCGAGAGGATGAGCAGAAGATTAGGTGGCTAGAGAAGCCCAGAGTCCCAGTGTTCTTAGGCCTACAAAAGCGCTTCCAAGGAAGGGTGCTGGCTAGCAAGAGCTTTCAGTGCTGGCACTTTTCATCTCTGAGCAATTGCTCGACGTTTGCAATTTCTCAGCTCGTGTCTACGAGACGGAAAGAGAAGAACCGTGACGTTTGGTGGGTAGAGAAGCGCAAAGCCCCAGTGTTGCTGCGCCTCTGAAAGCGCTTCCAAGGAAGGGTGCTGGCTAGCAACAGCTTTCAGTGCTGGCACTTTTCATCTCTGAGCAATTGCTCGACGTTTGCAATTTCTCACCTGAGCTCTCTTTAGAGTGCGCGAGAGGATGAGCAGAAGATTCGGTGGCTAGAGAAGCCCAGAGCCCCAGTGTTCTTAGGCCTACAAAAGCGCTTCCAAGGAAGGGGGCTGGCTAGCAACAGCTTTCAGTGCTGGCACTTTTCATCTCTGAGCAATTGCTCGACGTTTGCAATTTCTCAGCTCGTGTCTACGAGACGGAAAGAGAATGACAGTGACGTTTGGTGGGTAGAGAAGCGCAAAGCCCCAGTGTTGCTGCGCCTGTGAAAGCGCTTCCAAGGAAGGGTGCTGGCTAGCAACAGCTTTCAGTGCTGGCACTTTTCATCTCTGAGCAATTGCTCGACGTTTGCAATTTCTCCCCTGAGCTCTCTTTAGAGTGCGCGAGAGGCTGAGCAGAAGATTAGGTGTCTAAAGAAGCCCAGAGCCCCAGTGTGCTTAGGCCTACAAAAGCGCTTCCAAGGAAGGGTGCTGGCTAGCAACAGCTTTCAGTGCTGGCACTTTTCATCTCTGAGCAATTGCTCGACGTTTGCAATTTCTCACCTGAGCTCTCTTTAGAGTGCGCGAGAGGATGAGCAGAAGATTAAGTGGCTAGAGAAGCCCAGAGCCCCAGTGTTCTTAGGCCTACAAAAGCGCTTCCAAGGAAGGGGGCTGGCTAGCAACAGCTTTCAGTGCTGGCACTTTTCATCTCTGAGCAATTGCTCGACGTTTGCAATTTCTCAGCTCGTGTCTGCGAGACGGAAAGAGAATGACAGTGACATTTGGTGGCTAGAGAAGCGCAAAGCCCCAGTGTTGCTGCGCCTGTGAAAGCGCTTCCAAGGAAGGGTGCTGGCTAGCAACAGCTTTCAGTGCTGGCACTTTTCATCTCTGAGCAATTGCTCGACGTTTGCAATTTCTCAGCTTGTGTCTAGGAGATGGAAAGAGAATGACCGTGACGTTTGGTGGCTAGAGAAGCGCAAATCCCCAGTGTTACTGCGCCTGTGAAAGCGCTTCCAAGGAAGGGTGCTGGCTAGCAACAGCTTTCAGTGCTGGCACTTTTCATCTCTGAGCAATTGCTCGACGTTTGCAATTTCTCAGCTCGTGTCTACGAGACGGAAAGAGAAGGACCGTGACGTTTGGTGGGTAGAGAAGCGCAAAGCCCCAGTGTTGCTGCGCCTGTGAAAGCGCTTCCAAGGAAGGGTGCTGGCTAGCAACAGCTTTCAGTGCTGGCACTTTTCATCTCTGAGCAATTGCTCAACGTTTGCAATTTCTCAGCTCGTGTCTACGAGACGGAAAGAGAAGGACCGTGACGTTTGGTGGCTAGAGAAGCGCAAAACCCCAGTGTTGCTGCGCCTGTGAAAGCGCTTCCAAGGAAGGGGGCTGGCTAGCAACAGCTTTCAGTGCTGGCACTTTTCATCTCTGAGCAATTGCTCGACGTTTGCAATTTCTCACCTGAGCTCTCTTTAGAGTGCGCGAGAGGATGAGCAGAAGATTCGGTGGCTAAAGAAGCCCAGAGCCCCAGTGTTCTTAGGCCTACAAAAGCGCTTCCAAGGAAGGGGGCTGGCTAGCAACAGCTTTCAGTGCTGGCACTTTTCATCTCTGAGCAATTGCTCGACAATTGCAATTTCTCACCTCGTGTCTACGAGACGGAAAGAGAAGAACCGTGACGTTTGGTGGCTAGAGAAGCGCAAAGCCCCAGTGTTGTTGCGCCTGTGAAAGCGCTTCCAAGGAAGGGTGCTGGCTAGCAACAGCTTTCAGTGCTGGCACTTTTCATCTCTGAGCAATTGCTCGACGTTTGCAATTTCTCACCTGAGCTCTCTTTAGAGTGCGCGAGAGGATGAGCAGAAGATTCGGTGGCTAGAGAAGCCCAGAGCCCCAGTGTTCTTAGGCCTACAAAAGCGCTTCCAAGGAAGGGTGCTGGCTAGCAACAGCTTTCAGTGCTGGCACTTTTCATCTCTGAGCAATTGCTCGACGTTTGCAATTTCTCAGCTCGTGTCTACGAGACGGAAAGAGAAGGACCGTGACGTTTGGTGGCTAGAGAAGCGCAAAGCCCCAGTGTTGCTGCGCCTGTGAAAGCGCTTCCAAGGAAGGGTGCTGGCTAGCAACAGCTTTCAGTGCTGGCACTTTTCATCTCTCAGCAATTGCTCGACGTTTGCAATTTCTCCCCTGAGCTCTGTTTAGAGTGCGCGAGAGGATGAGCAGAAGATTAGGTGTCTAAAGAAGCCCAGAGCCCCAGTGTGCTTAGGCCTACAAAAGCGCTTCCAAGGAAGGGGGCTGGCTAGCAACAGCTTTCAGTGCTGGCACTTTTCATCTCTGAGCAATTGCTCGACGTTTGCAATTTCTCACCTCGTGTCTACGAGACGGAAAGAGAATGACAGTGACGTTTGGTGGCTAGAGAAGCGCAAAGCCCCAGTGTTGCTGCGCCTGTGAAAGCGCTTCCAAGGAAGGGTGCTGGCTAGCAACAGCTTTCAGTGCTGGCACTTTTCATCTCTGAGCAATTGCTTGACGTTTGCAATTTCTCACCTGAGCTCTTTTTAGAGTGCGCGAGAGGATGAGCAGAAGATTAAGTGGCTAGAGAAGCCCAGAGCCCCAGTGTTCTTAGGCCTACAAAAGCGATTCCAAGGAAGGGTGCTGGCTAGCAACAGCTTTCAGTGCTGGCACTTTTCATCTCTGAGCAATTGCTCGACGTTTGCAATTTCTCAGCTCGTGTCTACGAGACGGAAAGAGAATGACAGTGACAATTGGTGGCTAGAGAAGCGCAAAGCCCCAGTGTTGCTGCGCCTGTGAAAGCGCTTCCAAGGAAGGGTGCTGGCTAGCAACAGCTTTCAGTGCTGGCACTTTTCATCTCTGAGCAATTGCTCGACGTTTGCAATTTCTCACCTGAGCTCTCTTTAGAGTGCGCGAGAGGATGAGCAGAAGATTAGGTGTATAAAGAAGCCCAGAGCCCCAGTGTTCTTAGGCCTACAAAAGCGCTTCCAAGGAAGGGTGCTGGCTAGCAACAGCTTTCAGTGTTGGCACTTTTCATCTCTGAGCAATTGCTCGACGTTTGCAATTTCTCAGCTCGTGTCTACGAGACGGAAAGAGAAGGACCGTGACGTTTGGTGGCTAGAGAAGCGCAAAGCCCCAGTGTTGCTGCGCCTGTGAAAGCGCTTCCAAGGAAGGGTGCTGGCTAGCAACAGCTTTCAGTGCTGGCACTTTTCATCTCTGAGCAATTGCTCGACGTTTGCAATTTCTCAGCTTGTGTCTAGGAGATGGAAAGAGAATGACCGTGACGTTTGGTGGCTAGAGAAGCGCAAAGCCCCAGTGTTACTGCGCCTGTGAAAGCGCTTCCAAGGAAGGGTGCTGGCTAGCAACAGCTTTCAGTGCTGGCACTTTTCATCTCTGAGCAATTGCTGGACGTTTGCAATTTCTCACCTCGTGTCTACGAGACGGAAAGAGAAGGACCGTGACGTTTGGTGGGTAGATAAGCGCAAAGCCCCAGTGTTGCTGCGCCTGTGAAAGCGCTTCCAAGGAAGGGTGCTGGCTAGCAACAGCTTTCAGTGCTGGCACTTTTCCTCTCTGAGCAATTGCTCGACGTTTGCAATTTCTCAGCTCGTGTCTACGAGACGGAAAGAGAAGGACCGTGACGTTTGGTGGCTAGAGAAGCGCAAAGCCCCAGTGTTGCTGCGCCTGTGAAAGCGCTTCCAAGGAAGGGGGCTGGCTAGCAACAGCTTTCAGTGCTGGCACTTTTCATCTCTGAGCAATTGCTCGACGTTTGCAATTTCTCAGCTCATGTCTACGAGACGGAGAGATAGTGACCGTGACGTTTGGTGGCTAGAGAAGCGCAAAGCCCCAGTGTTGCTGCGCCTGTGAAAGCGCTTCCAAGGAAGGGTGCTGGCTAGCAACAGCTTTCAGTGCTGGCACTTTTCATCTCTGAGCAATTGCTCGACGTTTGCAATTTCTCACCTGAGCTCTCTTTAGAGTGCGCGAGAGGATGAGCAGAAGATTAGGTGGCTAGAGAAGCCCAGAGCCCCAGTGTTCTTAGGCCTACAAAAGCGCTTCCAAGGAAGGGTGCTGGCTAGCAACAGCTTTCAGTGCTGGCACTTTTCATCTCTGAGCAATTGCTCAACGTTTGCAATTTCTCAGCTCGTGTCTACGAGACGGAAAGAGAAGGACCGTGACGTTTGGTGGCTAGAGAAGCGCAAAACCCCAGTGTTGCTGCGCCTGTGAAAGCGCTTCCAAGGAAGGGTGCTGGCTAGCAACAGCTTTCAGTGCTGGCACTTTTCATCTCTGAGCAATTGCTCGACGTTTGCAATTTCTCACCTGAGCTCTCTTTAGAGTGCGCGAGAGGATGAGCAGAAGATTCGGTGGCTAAAGAAGCCCAGAGCCCCAGTGTTCTTAGGCCTACAAAAGCGCTTCCAAGGAAGGGGGCTGGCTAGCAACAGCTTTCAGTGCTGGCACTTTTCATCTCTGAGCAATTGCTCGACAATTGCAATTTCTCACCTCGTGTCTACGAGACGGAAAGAGAAGGACCGTGACGTTTGGTGGCTAGAGAAGCGCAAAGCCCCAGTGTTGTTGCGCCTGTGAAAGCGCTTCCAAGGAAGGGTGCTGGCTAGCAACAGCTTTCAGTGCTGGCACTTTTCATCTCTGAGCAATTGCTCGACGTTTGCAATTTCTCACCTGAGCTCTCTTTAGAGTGCGCGAGAGGATGAGCAGAAGATTAGGTGGCTAGAGAAGCCCAGAGCCCCAGTGTTCTTAGGCCTACAAAAGCGCTTCCAAGGAAGGGGGCTGGCTAGCAACAGCTTTCAGTGCTGGCACTTTTCATCTCTGAGCAATTGCTCGACGTTTGCAATTTCTCGGCTCGTGTCTACGAGACGGAAAGAGAAGGACCGTGACGTTTGGTGGGTAGAGAAGCGCAAAGCCCCAGTGTTGCTGCGCCTGTGAAAGCGCTTCCAAGGAAGGGTGCTGGCTAGCAACAGCTTTCAGTGCTGGCACTTTTCATCTCTGAGCAATTGCTCGACGTTTGCAATTTCTCACCTGAGCTCTTTTTAGAGTGCGCGAGAGGATGAGCAGAAGATTAGGTGGCTAGAGAAGCCCAGAGCCCCAGTGTTCTTAGGCCTACAAAAGTGCTACCAAGGAAGGGTGCTGGCTAGCAAGAGCTTTCAGTGCTGGCACTTTTCATCTCTGAGCAATTGCTCGACGTTTGCAATTTCTCAGCTCGTGTCTGCGAGACGGAAAGAGAATGACAGTGACATTTGGTGGCTAGAGAAGCGCAAAGCTCCAGTGTTACTGCGCCTGTGAAAGCGCTTCCAAGGAAGGGTGCTGGCTAGCAACAGCTTTCAGTGCTGGCACTTTTCATCTCTGAGCAATTGCTCGACGTTTGCAATTTCTCCCCTGAGCTCTCTTTAGAGTGCGCGAGAGGATGAGCAGAAGATTAGGTGGCTAGAGAAGCCCAGAGCCCCAGTGTTCTTAGGCCTACAAAAGCGCTTCCAAGGAAGGGTGCTGGCTAGCAACAGCTTTCAGTGCTGGCACTTTTCATCTCTGAGCAATTGCTCGACGTTTGCAATTTCTCCCCCGAGCTGTCTTTAGAGTGCGCGAGAGGATGAGCAGAAGATTAGGTGGCTAGAGAAGCCCAGAGCCCCAGTGTTCTTAGGTCTACAAAAGCGCTTCCAAGGAAGGGTGCTGGCTAGCAAGAGCTTTCAGTGCTGGCACTTTTCATCTCTGAGCAATTGCTCGACGTTTGCAATTTCTCAGCTCATGTCTACGAGACGGAGAGATAGTGACCGTGACATTTGGTGGGTAGAGAAGCGCAAAGCCCCAGTGTTGCTGCACCTGTGAAAGCGCTTCCAAGGAAGGGTGCTGGCTAGCAACAGCTTTCAGTGCTGGCACTTTTCATCTCTGAGCAATTGCTCGACGTTTGCAATTTCTCACCTCGTGTCTACGAGACGGAAAGAGAAGGACCGTGACGTTTGGTGGGTAGAGAAGCGCAAAGCCCCAGTGTTGCTGCGCCTGTGAAAGCGCTTCCAAGGAAGGGTGCTGGCTAGCAACAGCTTTCAGTGCTGGCACTTTTCATCTCTGAGCAATTGCTCGACGTTTGCAATTTCTCAGCTCGTGTCTACGAGACGGAAAGAGAAGGACCGTGACGTTTGGTGGGTAGAGAAGCGCAAAGCCCCAGTGTTGCTGCGCCTGTGAAAGCGCTTCCAAGGAAGGGTGCTGGCTAGCAACAGCTTTCAGTGCTGGCACTTTTCATCTCTGAGCAATTGCTCGACGTTTGCAATTTCTCAGCTCATGTCTACGAGACGGAGAGATAGTGACCGTGACATTTGGTGGGTAGAGAAGCGCAAAGCCCCAGTGTTGCTGCGCCTGTGAAAGCGCTTCCAAGGAAGGGTGCTGGCTAGCAACAGCTTTCAGTGCTGGCACTTTTCATCTCTGAGCAATTGCTCGACATTTGCAATTTCTCCCCTGAGCTCTCTTTAGAGTGCGCGAGAGCATGAGCAGAAGATTAGGTGGCTAGAGAAGCCCAGAGCCCCAGTGTTCTTAGGCCTACAAAAGCGCTTCCAAGGAAGGGTGCTGGCTAGCAACAGCTTTCAGTGCTGGCACTTTTCATCTCTGAGCAATTGCTCGACGTTTGCAATTTCTCAGCTCGTGTCTACGAGATGGAAAGAGAAGGACCGTGACGTTTGGTGGCTAGAGAAGCGCAAAACCCCAGTGTTGCTGCGCCTGTGAAAGCGCTTCCAAGGAAGGGTGCTGGCTAGCAACAGCTTTCAGTGCTGGCACTTTTCATCTCTGAGCAATTGCTCGACGTTTGCAATTTCTCACCTGAGCTCTCTTTAGAGTGCGCGAGAGGATGAGCAGAAGATTCGGTGGCTAGAGAAGCCCAGAGCCCCAGTGTTCTTAGGCCTACAAAAGCGCTTCCAAGGAAGGGGGCTGGCTAGCAACAGCTTTCAGTGCTGGCACTTTTCATCTCTGAGCAATTGCTCGACAATTGCAATTTCTCACCTCGTGTCTACGAGACGGAAAGAGAAGAACCGTGACGTTTGGTGGCTAGAGAAGCGCAAAGCCCCAGTGTTGTTGCGCCTGTGAAAGCGCTTCCAAGGAAGGGTGCTGGCTAGCAACAGCTTTCAGTGCTGGCACTTTTCATCTCTGAGCAATTGCTCGACGTTTGCAATTTCTCACCTGAGGTCTTTTTAGAGTGCGCGAGAGGATGAGCAGAAGATTAGGTGGCTAGAGAAGCCCAGAGCCCCAGTGTGCTTAGGCCTACAAAAGCGCTTCCAAGGAAGGGGGCTGGCTAGCAACAGCTTTCAGTGCTGGCACTTTTCATCTCTGAGCAATTGCTCGACGTTTGCAATTTCTCGGCTCGTGTCTACGAGACGGAAAGAGAAGGACCGTGACGTTTGGTGGGTAGAGAAGCGCAAAGCCCCAGTGTTGCTGCGCCTGTGAAAGCGCTTCCAAGGAAGGGTGCTGGCTAGCAACAGCTTTCAGTGCTGGCACTTTTCATCTCTGAGCAATTGCTCGACGTTTGCAATTTCTCACCTGAGCTCTTTTTAGAGTGCGCGAGAGGATGAGCAGAAGATTAGGTGGCTAGAGAAGCCCAGAGCCCCAGTGTTCTTAGGCCTACAAAAGTGCTACCAAGGAAGGGTGCTGGCTAGCAAGAGCTTTCAGTGCTGGCACTTTTCATCTCTGAGCAATTGCTCGACGTTTGCAATTTCTCAGCTCGTGTCTGCGAGACGGAAAGAGAATGACAGTGACATTTGGTGGCTAGAGAAGCGCAAAGCTCCAGTGTTACTGCGCCTGTGAAAGCGCTTCCAAGGAAGGGTGCTGGCTAGCAACAGCTTTCAGTGCTGGCACTTTTCATCTCTGAGCAATTGCTCGACGTTTGCAATTTCTCACCTCAGCTCTCTTTAGAGTGCGCGAGAGGATGAGCAGAAGATTAAGTGGCTAGAGAAGCCCAGAGCCCCAGTGTTCTTAGGCCTACAAAAGCGCTTCCAAGGAAGGGGGCTGGCTAGCAACAGCTTTCAGTGCTGGCACTTTTCATCTCTGAGCAATTGCTCGACGTTTGCAATTTCTCAGCTCGTGTCTGCGAGACGGAAAGAGAATGACATTGACATTTGGTGGCTAGAGAAGCACAAAGCCCCAGTGTTGCTGCGCCTGTGAAAGCGCTTCCAAGGAAGGGTGCTGGCTAGCAACAGCTTTCAGTGCTGGCACTTTTCATCTCTGAGCAATTGCTCGACGTTTGCAATTTCTCCCCTGAGCTGTCTTTAGAGTGCGCGAGAGGATGAGCAGAAGATTAGGTGGCTAGAGAAGCCCAGAGCCCCAGTGTTCTTAGGTCTACAAAAGCGCTTCCAAGGAAGGGTGCTGGCTAGCAAGAGCTTTCAGTGCTGGCACTTTTCATCTCTGAGCAATTGCTCGACGTTTGCAATTTCTCAGCTCATGTCTACGAGACGGAGAGATAGTGACCGTGACATTTGGTGGGTAGAGAAGCGCAAAGCCCCAGTGTTGCTGCGCCTGTGAAAGCGCTTCCAAGGAAGGGTGCTGGCTAGCAACAGCTTTCAGTGCTGGCACTTTTCATCTCTGAGCAATTGCTCGACGTTTGCAATTTCTCACCTGAGCTCTCTTTAGAGTGCGCGAGAGGATGAGCAGAAGATTAGGTGTCTAAAGAAGCCCAGAGCCCCAGTGTGCTTAGGCCTACAAAAGCGCTTCCAAGGAAGGGTGCTGGCTAGCAACAGCTTTCAGTGCTGGCACTTTTCATCTCTGAGCAATTGCTCGACAATTGCAATTTCTCAGCTCGTGTCTACGAGACGGAAAGAGAAGGACCGTGACGTTTGGTGGCTAGAGAAGCGCAAAGCCCCAGTGTTGCTGCGCCTGTGAAAGCGCTTCCAAGGAAGGGTGCTGGCTAGCAACAGCTTTCAGTGCTGGCACTTTTCATCTCTGAGCAATTGCTCGACGTTTGCAATTTCTCACCTGAGCTCTCTTTAGAGTGCGCGAGAGGATGAGCAGAAGATTAGGTGTCTAAAGAAGCCCAGAGCCCCAGTGTTCTTAGGCCTACAAAAGCGCTTTCAAAGGAAGGGTGCTGGCTAGCAACAGCTTTCAGTGCTGGCACTTTTCATCTCTGAGCAATTGCTCGACGTTTGCAATTTCTCCCCCGAGCTGTCTTTAGAGTGCGCGAGAGGATGAGCAGAAGATTAGGTGGCTAGAGAAGCCCAGAGCCCCAGTGTTCTTAGGTCTACAAAAGCGCTTCCAAGGAAGGGTGCTGGCTAGCAAGAGCTTTCAGTGCTGGCACTTTTCATCTCTGAGCAATTGCTCGACGTTTGCAATTTCTCAGCTCATGTCTACGAGACGGAGAGATAGTGACCGTGACATTTGGTGGGTAGAGAAGCGCAAAGCCCCAGTGTTGCTGCACCTGTGAAAGCGCTTCCAAGGAAGGGTGCTGGCTAGCAACAGCTTTCAGTGCTGGCACTTTTCATCTCTGAGCAATTGCTCGACGTTTGCAATTTCTCACCTCGTGTCTACGAGACGGAAAGAGAAGGACCGTGACGTTTGGTGGGTAGAGAAGCGCAAAGCCCCAGTGTTGCTGCGCCTGTGAAAGCGCTTCCAAGGAAGGGTGCTGGCTAGCAACAGCTTTCAGTGCTGGCACTTTTCATCTCTGAGCAATTGCTCGACGTTTGCAATTTCTCAGCTCGTGTCTACGAGACGGAAAGAGAAGGACCGTGACGTTTGGTGGGTAGAGAAGCGCAAAGCCCCAGTGTTGCTGCGCCTGTGAAAGCGCTTCCAAGGAAGGGTGCTGGCTAGCAACAGCTTTCAGTGCTGGCACTTTTCATCTCTGAGCAATTGCTCGACGTTTGCAATTTCTCAGCTCATGTCTACGAGACGGAGAGATAGTGACCGTGACATTTGGTGGCTAGAGAAGCGCAAAGCCCCAGTGTTGCTGCGCCTGTGAAAGCGCTTCCAAGGAAGGGTGCTGGCTAGCAACAGCTTTCAGTGCTGGCACTTTTCATCTCTGAGCAATTGCTCGACATTTGCAATTTCTCCCCTGAGCTCTCTTTAGAGTGCGCGAGAGCATGAGCAGAAGATTAGGTGGCTAGAGAAGCCCAGAGCCCCAGTGTTCTTAGGCCTACAAAAGCGCTTCCAAGGAAGGGTGCTGGCTAGCAACAGCTTTCAGTGCTGGCACTTTTCATCTCTGAGCAATTGCTCGACGTTTGCAATTTCTCAGCTCGTGTCTACGAGATGGAAAGAGAAGGACCGTGACGTTTGGTGGCTAGAGAAGCGCAAAACCCCAGTGTTGCTGCGCCTGTGAAAGCGCTTCCAAGGAAGGGTGCTGGCTAGCAACAGCTTTCAGTGCTGGCACTTTTCATCTCTGAGCAATTGCTCGACGTTTGCAATTTCTCACCTGAGCTCTCTTTAGAGTGCGCGAGAGGATGAGCAGAAGATTCGGTGGCTAGAGAAGCCCAGAGCCCCAGTGTTCTTAGGCCTACAAAAGCGCTTCCAAGGAAGGGGGCTGGCTAGCAACAGCTTTCAGTGCTGGCACTTTTCATCTCTGAGCAATTGCTCGACAATTGCAATTTCTCACCTCGTGTCTACGAGACGGAAAGAGAAGAACCGTGACGTTTGGTGGCTAGAGAAGCGCAAAGCCCCAGTGTTGTTGCGCCTGTGAAAGCGCTTCCAAGGAAGGGTGCTGGCTAGCAACAGCTTTCAGTGCTGGCACTTTTCATCTCTGAGCAATTGCTCGACGTTTGCAATTTCTCACCTGAGGTCTTTTTAGAGTGCGCGAGAGGATGAGCAGAAGATTAGGTGGCTAGAGAAGCCCAGAGCCCCAGTGTGCTTAGGCCTACAAAAGCGCTTCCAAGGAAGGGGGCTGGCTAGCAACAGCTTTCAGTGCTGGCACTTTTCATCTCTGAGCAATTGCTCGACGTTTGCAATTTCTCGGCTCGTGTCTACGAGACGGAAAGAGAAGGACCGTGACGTTTGGTGGGTAGAGAAGCGCAAAGCCCCAGTGTTGCTGCGCCTGTGAAAGCGCTTCCAAGGAAGGGTGCTGGCTAGCAACAGCTTTCAGTGCTGGCACTTTTCATCTCTGAGCAATTGCTCGACGTTTGCAATTTCTCACCTGAGCTCTTTTTAGAGTGCGCGAGAGGATGAGCAGAAGATTAGGTGGCTAGAGAAGCCCAGAGCCCCAGTGTTCTTAGGCCTACAAAAGTGCTACCAAGGAAGGGTGCTGGCTAGCAAGAGCTTTCAGTGCTGGCACTTTTCATCTCTGAGCAATTGCTCGACGTTTGCAATTTCTCAGCTCGTGTCTGCGAGACGGAAAGAGAATGACAGTGACATTTGGTGGCTAGAGAAGCGCAAAGCTCCAGTGTTACTGCGCCTGTGAAAGCGCTTCCAAGGAAGGGTGCTGGCTAGCAACAGCTTTCAGTGCTGGCACTTTTCATCTCTGAGCAATTGCTCGACGTTTGCAATTTCTCACCTCAGCTCTCTTTAGAGTGCGCGAGAGGATGAGCAGAAGATTAAGTGGCTAGAGAAGCCCAGAGCCCCAGTGTTCTTAGGCCTACAAAAGCGCTTCCAAGGAAGGGGGCTGGCTAGCAACAGCTTTCAGTGCTGGCACTTTTCATCTCTGAGCAATTGCTCGACGTTTGCAATTTCTCAGCTCGTGTCTGCGAGACGGAAAGAGAATGACATTG
Source organism: Sarcoramphus papa (assembly GCA_037962945.1). Classification (NCBI taxonomy): domain Eukaryota; kingdom Metazoa; phylum Chordata; class Aves; order Accipitriformes; family Cathartidae; genus Sarcoramphus; species Sarcoramphus papa. The sequence continues at coordinate 14,258,281 of CM075595.1, read as the reverse complement.
ACATTTGGTGGCTAGAGAAGCACAAAGCCCCAGTGTTGCTGCGCCTGTGAAAGCGCTTCCAAGGAAGGGTGCTGGCTAGCAACAGCTTTCAGTGCTGGCACTTTTCATCTCTGAGCAATTGCTCGACGTTTGCAATTTCTCCCCTGAGCTGTCTTTAGAGTGCGCGAGAGGATGAGCAGAAGATTAGGTGGCTAGAGAAGCCCAGAGCCCCAGTGTTCTTAGGTCTACAAAAGCGCTTCCAAGGAAGGGTGCTGGCTAGCAAGAGCTTTCAGTGCTGGCACTTTTCATCTCTGAGCAATTGCTCGACGTTTGCAATTTCTCAGCTCATGTCTACGAGACGGAGAGATAGTGACCGTGACATTTGGTGGGTAGAGAAGCGCAAAGCCCCAGTGTTGCTGCGCCTGTGAAAGCGCTTCCAAGGAAGGGTGCTGGCTAGCAACAGCTTTCAGTGCTGGCACTTTTCATCTCTGAGCAATTGCTCGACGTTTGCAATTTCTCACCTGAGCTCTCTTTAGAGTGCGCGAGAGGATGAGCAGAAGATTAGGTGTCTAAAGAAGCCCAGAGCCCCAGTGTGCTTAGGCCTACAAAAGCGCTTCCAAGGAAGGGGGCTGGCTAGCAACAGCTTTCAGTGCTGGCACTTTTCATCTCTGAGCAATTGCTCGACAATTGCAATTTCTCAGCTCGTGTCTACGAGACGGAAAGAGAAGGACCGTGACGTTTGGTGGCTAGAGAAGCGCAAAGCCCCAGTGTTGCTGCGCCTGTGAAAGCGCTTCCAAGGAAGGGTGCTGGCTAGCAACAGCTTTCAGTGCTGGCACTTTTCATCTCTGAGCAATTGCTCGACGTTTGCAATTTCTCACCTGAGCTCTCTTTAGAGTGCGCGAGAGGATGAGCAGAAGATTAGGTGTCTAAAGAAGCCCAGAGCCCCAGTGTTCTTAGGCCTACAAAAGCGCTTTCAAAGGAAGGGTGCTGGCTAGCAACAGCTTTCAGTGCTGGCACTTTTCATCTCTGAGCAATTGCTCCACGTTTGCAATTTCTCAGCTCGTGTCTACGAGACGGAAAGAGAAGAAGCGTGACGTTTGGTGGCTAGAGAAGCGCAAAGCCCCAGTGTTGCTGCGCCTGTGAAAGCGCTTCCAAGGAAGGGTGCTGGCTAGCAACAGCTTTCAGTGCTGGCACTTTTCATCTCTGAGCAATTGCTCGACGTTTGCAATTTCTCACCTGAGGTCTTTTTAGAGTGCGCGAGAGGATGAGCAGAAGATTAAGTGGCTAGAGAAGCCCAGAGCCCCAGTGTTCTTAGGCCTACAAAAGCGCTTCCAAGGAAGGGTGCTGGCTAGCAACAGCTTTCAGTGCTGGCACTTTTCATCTCTGAGCAATTGCTCGACGTTTGCAATTTCTCAGCTCGTGTCTATGAGACGGAAAGAGAATGACAGTGACATTTGGTGGCTAGAGAAGCGCAAAGCCCCAGTGTTGCTGCGCCTGTGAAAGCGCTTCCAAGGAAGGGTGCTGGCTAGCAACAGCTTTCAGTGCTGGCCCTTTTCATCTCTGAGCAATTGCTCGACGTTTGCAATTTCTCACCTGAGCTCTCTTTAGAGTGCGCGAGAGGATGAGCAGAAGATTAGGTGTATAAAGAAGCCCAGAGCCCCAGTGTTCTTAGGCCTACAAAAGCGCTTCCAAGGAAGGGTGCTGGCTAGCAACAGCTTTCAGTGTTGGCACTTTTCATCTCTGAGCAATTGCTCGACGTTTGCAATTTCTCAGCTCGTGTCTACGAGACGGAAAGAGAAGAACCGTGACGTTTGGTGGCTAGAGAAGCGCAAAGCCCCAGTGTTGCTGCGCCTGTGAAAGCGCTTCCAAGGAAGGGTGCTGGCTAGCAACAGCTTTCAGTGCTGGCACTTTTCCTCTCTGAGCAATTGCTCGACGTTTGCAATTTCTCAGCTTGTGTCTACGAGACGGAAAGAGAAGGACCGTGACGTTTGGTGGCTAGAGAAGCGCAAATCCCCAGTGTTACTGCGCCTGTGAAAGCGCTTCCAAGGAAGGGTGCTGGCTAGCAACAGCTTTCAGTGCTGGCACTTTTCATCTCTGAGCAATTGCTCGACGTTTGCAATTTCTCAGCTCGTGTCTACGAGACGGAAAGAGAAGGACCGTGACGTTTGGTGGCTAGAGAAGCGCAAAGCCCCAGTGTTGCTGCGCCTGTGAAAGCGCTTCCAAGGAAGGGTGCTGGGTAGCAACAGCTTTCAGTGCTGGCACTTTTCATCTCTGAGCAATTGCTCCACGTTTGCAATTTCTCAGCTCATGTCTACGAGACGGAGAGATAGTGACCGTGACATTTGGTGGGTAGAGAAGCGCAAAGCCCCAGTGTTGCTGCGCCTGTGAAAGCGCTTCCAAGGAAGGGTGCTGGCTAGCAACAGCTTTCAGTGCTGGCACTTTTCATCTCTGAGCAATTGCTCGACATTTGCAATTTCTCCCCTGAGCTCTCTTTAGAGTGCGCGAGAGGATGAGCAGAAGATTAGGTGGCTAGAGAAGCCCAGAGCCCCAGTGTGCTTAGGCCTACAAAAGCGCTTCCAAGGAAGGGGGCTGGCTAGCAACAGCTTTCAGTGCTGGCACTTTTCATCTCTGAGCAATTGCTCGACGTTTGCAATTTCTCACCTCGTGTCTACGAGACGGAAAGAGAAGAACCGTGACGTTTGGTGGCTAGAGAAGCGCAAAGCCCCAGTGTTGTTGCGCCTGTGAAAGCGCTTCCAAGGAAGGGTGCTGGCTAGCAACAGCTTTCAGTGCTGGCACTTTTCATCTCTGAGCAATTGCTCGACGTTTGCAATTTCTCACCTGAGCTCTCTTTAGAGTGCGCGAGAGGATGAGCAGAAGATTAGGTGTCTAAAGAAGCCCAGAGCCCCAGTGTTCTTAGGCCTACAAAAGCGCTTTCAAAGGAAGGGTGCTGGCTAGCAACAGCTTTCAGTGCTGGCACTTTTCATCTCTGAGCAATTGCTCCACGTTTGCAATTTCTCAGCTCGTGTCTATGAGACGGAAAGAGAAGAAGCGTGACGTTTGGTGGCTAGAGAAGCGCAAAGCCCCAGTGTTGCTGCGCCTGTGAAAGCGCTTCCAAGGAAGGGTGCTGGCTAGCAACAGCTTTCAGTGCTGGCACTTTTCATCTCTGAGCAATTGCTCGACGTTTGCAATTTCTCACCTGAGGTCTTTTTAGAGTGCGCGAGAGGATGAGCAGAAGATTAAGTGGCTAGAGAAGCCCAGAGCCCCAGTGTTCTTAGGCCTACAAAAGCGCTTCCAAGGAAGGGTGCTGGCTAGCAACAGCTTTCAGTGCTGGCACTTTTCATCTCTGAGCAATTGCTCGACGTTTGCAATTTCTCAGCTCGTGTCTATGAGACGGAAAGAGAATGACAGTGACATTTGGTGGCTAGAGAAGCGCAAAGCCCCAGTGTTGCTGCGCCTGTGAAAGCGCTTCCAAGGAAGGGTGCTGGCTAGCAAGAGCTTTCAGTGCTGGCCCTTTTCATCTCTGAGCAATTGCTCGACGTTTGCAATTTCTCACCTGAGCTCTCTTTAGAGTGCGCGAGAGGATGAGCAGAAGATTAGGTGTATAAAGAAGCCCAGAGCCCCAGTGTTCTTAGGCCTACAAAAGCGCTTCCAAGGAAGGGTGCTGGCTAGCAACAGCTTTCAGTGTTGGCACTTTTCATCTCTGAGCAATTGCTCGACGTTTGCAATTTCTCAGCTCGTGTCTACGAGACGGAAAGAGAAGAACCGTGACGTTTGGTGGCTAGAGAAGCGCAAAGCCCCAGTGTTGCTGCGCCTGTGAAAGCGCTTCCAAGGAAGGGTGCTGGCTAGCAACAGCTTTCAGTGCTGGCACTTTTCATCTCTGAGCAATTGCTCGACGTTTGCAATTTCTCAGCTTGTGTCTACGAGACGGAAAGAGAAGGACCGTGACGTTTGGTGGCTAGAGAAGCGCAAAGCCCCAGTGTTACTGCGCCTGTGAAAGCGCTTCCAAGGAAGGGTGCTGGCTAGCAACAGCTTTCAGTGCTGGCACTTTTCATCTCTGAGCAATTGCTCGACGTTTGCAATTTCTCAGCTCGTGTCTACGAGACGGAAAGAGAAGGACCGTGACGTTTGGTGGCTAGAGAAGCGCAAAGCCCCAGTGTTGCTGCGCCTGTGAAAGCGCTTCCAAGGAAGGGTGCTGGGTAGCAACAGCTTTCAGTGCTGGCACTTTTCATCTCTGAGCAATTGCTCGACGTTTGCAATTTCTCAGCTCGTGTCTACGAGACGGAAAGAGAAGGACCGTGACGTTTGGTGGCTAGAGAAGCGCAAAGCCCCAGTGTTGCTGCGCCTGTGAAAGCGCTTCCAAGGAAGGGTGCTGGCTAGCAACAGCTTTCAGTGCTGGCACTTTTCATCTCTGAGCAATTGCTCGACGTTTGCAATTTCTCAGCTCATGTCTACGAGACGGAGAGATAGTGACCGTGACATTTGGTGGGTAGAGAAGCGCAAAGCCCCAGTGTTGCTGCGCCTGTGAAAGCGCTTCCAAGGAAGGGTGCTGGCTAGCAACAGCTTTCAGTGCTGGCACTTTTCATCTCTGAGCAATTGCTCGACATTTGCAATTTCTCCCCTGAGCTCTCTTTAGAGTGCGCGAGAGGATGAGCAGAAGATTAGGTGGCTAGAGAAGCCCAGAGCCCCAGTGTGCTTAGGCCTACAAAAGCGCTTCCAAGGAAGGGGGCTGGCTAGCAACAGCTTTCAGTGCTGGCACTTTTCATCTCTGAGCAATTGCTCGACAATTGCAATTTCTCACCTCGTGTCTACGAGACGGAAAGAGAAGAACCGTGACGTTTGGTGGCTAGAGAAGCGCAAAGCCCCAGTGTTGTTGCGCCTGTGAAAGCGCTTCCAAGGAAGGGTGCTGGCTAGCAACAGCTTTCAGTGCTGGCACTTTTCATCTCTGAGCAATTGCTCGACGTTTGCAATTTCTCACCTGAGGTCTTTTTAGAGTGCGCGAGAGGATGAGCAGAAGATTAGGTGGCTAGAGAAGCCCAGAGCCCCAGTGTTCTTAGGCCTACAAAAGCGCTTCCAAGGAAGGGTGCTGGCTAGCAACAGCTTTCAGTGCTGGCACTTTTCATCTCTGAGCAATTGCTCGACGTTTGCAATTTCTCAGCTCGTGTCTACGAGACGGAAAGAGAAGGACCGTGACGTTTGGTGGCTAGAGAAGCGCAAAGCCCCAGTGTTGCTGCGCCTGTGAAAGCGCTTCCAAGGAAGGGTGCTGGCTAGCAACAGCTTTCAGTGCTGGCACTTTTCATCTCTGAGCAATTGCTCGACGTTTGCAATTTCTCACCTGAGCTCTCTTTAGAGTGCGCGAGAGGATGAGCAGAAGATTAAGTGGCTAGAGAAGCCCAGAGCCCCAGTGTGCTTAGGCCTACAAAAGCGCTTCCAAGGAAGGGGGCTGGCTAGCAACAGCTTTCAGTGCTGGCACTTTTCATCTCTGAGCAATTGCTCGACGTTTGCAATTTCTCAGCTCGTGTCTATGAGACGGAAAGAGAATGACAGTGACATTTGGTGGCTAGAGAAGCGCAAAGCCCCAGTGTTGCTGCGCCTGTGAAAGCGCTTCCAAGGAAGGGTGCTGGCTACCAACAGCTTTCAGTGCTGGCACTTTTCATCTCTGAGCAATTGCTCGACGTTTGCAATTTCTCACCTGAGCTCTCTTTAGAGTGCGCGAGAGGATGAGCAGAAGATTAGGTGTATAAAGAAGCCCAGAGCCCCAGTGTTCTTAGGCCTACAAAAGCGCTTTCAAGGAAGGGTGCTGGCTAGCAACAGCTTTCAGTGTTGGCACTTTTCATCTCTGAGCAATTGCTCGACGTTTGCAATTTCTCAGCTCGTGTCTACGAGACGGAAAGAGAAGGACCGTGACGTTTGGTGGCTAGAGAAGCGCAAAGCCCCAGTGTTGCTGCGCCTGTGAAAGCGCTTCCAAGGAAGGGTGCTGGGTAGCAACAGCTTTCAGTGCTGGCACTTTTCATCTCTGAGCAATTGCTCGACGTTTGCAATTTCTCAGCTCGTGTCTACGAGACGGAAAGAGAAGGACCGTGACGTTTGGTGGCTAGAGAAGCGCAAAGCCCCAGTGTTGCTGCGCCTGTGAAAGCGCTTCCAAGGAAGGGTGCTGGCTAGCAACAGCTTTCAGTGCTGGCACTTTTCATCTCTGAGCAATTGCTCGACGTTTGCAATTTCTCAGCTCATGTCTACGAGACGGAGAGATAGTGACCGTGACATTTGGTGGGTAGAGAAGCGCAAAGCCCCAGTGTTGCTGCGCCTGTGAAAGCGCTTCCAAGGAAGGGTGCTGGCTAGCAACAGCTTTCAGTGCTGGCACTTTTCATCTCTGAGCAATTGCTCGACATTTGCAATTTCTCCCCTGAGCTCTCTTTAGAGTGCGCGAGAGGATGAGCAGAAGATTAGGTGGCTAGAGAAGCCCAGAGCCCCAGTGTGCTTAGGCCTACAAAAGCGCTTCCAAGGAAGGGGGCTGGCTAGCAACAGCTTTCAGTGCTGGCACTTTTCATCTCTGAGCAATTGCTCGACGTTTGCAATTTCTCACCTCGTGTCTACGAGACGGAAAGAGAAGAACCGTGACGTTTGGTGGCTAGAGAAGCGCAAAGCCCCAGTGTTGTTGCGCCTGTGAAAGCGCTTCCAAGGAAGGGTGCTGGCTAGCAACAGCTTTCAGTGCTGGCACTTTTCATCTCTGAGCAATTGCTCGACGTTTGCAATTTCTCACCTGAGCTCTCTTTAGAGTGCGCGAGAGGATGAGCAGAAGATTAGGTGTCTAAAGAAGCCCAGAGCCCCAGTGTTCTTAGGCCTACAAAAGCGCTTTCAAAGGAAGGGTGCTGGCTAGCAACAGCTTTCAGTGCTGGCACTTTTCATCTCTGAGCAATTGCTCCACGTTTGCAATTTCTCAGCTCGTGTCTATGAGACGGAAAGAGAAGAAGCGTGACGTTTGGTGGCTAGAGAAGCGCAAAGCCCCAGTGTTGCTGCGCCTGTGAAAGCGCTTCCAAGGAAGGGTGCTGGCTAGCAACAGCTTTCAGTGCTGGCACTTTTCATCTCTGAGCAATTGCTCGACGTTTGCAATTTCTCACCTGAGGTCTTTTTAGAGTGCGCGAGAGGATGAGCAGAAGATTAAGTGGCTAGAGAAGCCCAGAGCCCCAGTGTTCTTAGGCCTACAAAAGCGCTTCCAAGGAAGGGTGCTGGCTAGCAACAGCTTTCAGTGCTGGCACTTTTCATCTCTGAGCAATTGCTCGACGTTTGCAATTTCTCAGCTCGTGTCTATGAGACGGAAAGAGAATGACAGTGACATTTGGTGGCTAGAGAAGCGCAAAGCCCCAGTGTTGCTGCGCCTGTGAAAGCGCTTCCAAGGAAGGGTGCTGGCTAGCAACAGCTTTCAGTGCTGGCCCTTTTCATCTCTGAGCAATTGCTCGACGTTTGCAATTTCTCACCTGAGCTCTCTTTAGAGTGCGCGAGAGGATGAGCAGAAGATTAGGTGTATAAAGAAGCCCAGAGCCCCAGTGTTCTTAGGCCTACAAAAGCGCTTCCAAGGAAGGGTGCTGGCTAGCAACAGCTTTCAGTGTTGGCACTTTTCATCTCTGAGCAATTGCTCGACGTTTGCAATTTCTCAGCTCGTGTCTACGAGACGGAAAGAGAAGAACCGTGACGTTTGGTGGCTAGAGAAGCGCAAAGCCCCAGTGTTGCTGCGCCTGTGAAAGCGCTTCCAAGGAAGGGTGCTGGCTAGCAACAGCTTTCAGTGCTGGCACTTTTCCTCTCTGAGCAATTGCTCGACGTTTGCAATTTCTCAGCTTGTGTCTACGAGACGGAAAGAGAAGGACCGTGACGTTTGGTGGCTAGAGAAGCGCAAAGCCCCAGTGTTACTGCGCCTGTGAAAGCGCTTCCAAGGAAGGGTGCTGGCTAGCAACAGCTTTCAGTGCTGGCACTTTTCATCTCTGAGCAATTGCTCGACGTTTGCAATTTCTCAGCTCGTGTCTACGAGACGGAAAGAGAAGGACCGTGACGTTTGGTGGCTAGAGAAGCGCAAAGCCCCAGTGTTGCTGCGCCTGTGAAAGCGCTTCCAAGGAAGGGTGCTGGGTAGCAACAGCTTTCAGTGCTGGCACTTTTCATCTCTGAGCAATTGCTCGACGTTTGCAATTTCTCAGCTCGTGTCTACGAGACGGAAAGAGAAGGACCGTGACGTTTGGTGGCTAGAGAAGCGCAAAGCCCCAGTGTTGCTGCGCCTGTGAAAGCGCTTCCAAGGAAGGGTGCTGGCTAGCAACAGCTTTCAGTGCTGGCACTTTTCATCTCTGAGCAATTGCTCGACGTTTGCAATTTCTCAGCTCATGTCTACGAGACGGAGAGATAGTGACCGTGACATTTGGTGGGTAGAGAAGCGCAAAGCCCCAGTGTTGCTGCGCCTGTGAAAGCGCTTCCAAGGAAGGGTGCTGGCTAGCAACAGCTTTCAGTGCTGGCACTTTTCATCTCTGAGCAATTGCTCGACATTTGCAATTTCTCCCCTGAGCTCTCTTTAGAGTGCGCGAGAGGATGAGCAGAAGATTAGGTGGCTAGAGAAGCCCAGAGCCCCAGTGTGCTTAGGCCTACAAAAGCGCTTCCAAGGAAGGGGGCTGGCTAGCAACAGCTTTCAGTGCTGGCACTTTTCATCTCTGAGCAATTGCTCGACAATTGCAATTTCTCACCTCGTGTCTACGAGACGGAAAGAGAAGAACCGTGACGTTTGGTGGCTAGAGAAGCGCAAAGCCCCAGTGTTGTTGCGCCTGTGAAAGCGCTTCCAAGGAAGGGTGCTGGCTAGCAAGAGCTTTCAGTGCTGGCACTTTTCATCTCTGAGCAATTGCTCGACGTTTGCAATTTCTCACCTGAGGTCTTTTTAGAGTGCGCGAGAGGATGAGCAGAAGATTAGGTGGCTAGAGAAGCCCAGAGCCCCAGTGTTCTTAGGCCTACAAAAGCGCTTCCAAGGAAGGGTGCTGGCTAGCAACAGCTTTCAGTGCTGGCACTTTTCATCTCTGAGCAATTGCTCGACGTTTGCAATTTCTCAGCTCGTGTCTACGAGACGGAAAGAGAAGGACCGTGACGTTTGGTGGCTAGAGAAGCGCAAAGCCCCAGTGTTGCTGCGCCTGTGAAAGCGCTTCCAAGGAAGGGTGCTGGCTAGCAACAGCTTTCAGTGCTGGCACTTTTCATCTCTGAGCAATTGCTCGACGTTTGCAATTTCTCACCTGAGCTCTCTTTAGAGTGCGCGAGAGGATGAGCAGAAGATTAAGTGGCTAGAGAAGCCCAGAGCCCCAGTGTTCTTAGGCCTACAAAAGCGCTTCCAAGGAAGGGTGCTGGCTAGCAACAGCTTTCAGTGCTGGCACTTTTCATCTCTGAGCAATTGCTCGACGTTTGCAATTTCTCAGCTCGTGTCTATGAGACGGAAAGAGAATGACAGTGACATTTGGTGGCTAGAGAAGCGCAAAGCCCCAGTGTTGCTGCGCCTGTGAAAGCGCTTCCAAGGAAGGGTGCTGGCTACCAACAGCTTTCAGTGCTGGCACTTTTCATCTCTGAGCAATTGCTCGACGTTTGCAATTTCTCACCTGAGCTCTCTTTAGAGTGCGCGAGAGCATGAGCAGAAGATTAGGTGTATAAAGAAGCCCAGAGCCCCAGTGTTCTTAGGCCTACAAAAGCGCTTTCAAGGAAGGGTGCTGGCTAGCAACAGCTTTCAGTGTTGGCACTTTTCATCTCTGAGCAATTGCTCGACGTTTGCAATTTCTCAGCTCGTGTCTACGAGACGGAAAGAGAAGGACCGTGACGTTTGGTGGCTAGAGAAGCGCAAAGCCCCAGTGTTGCTGCGCCTGTGAAAGCGCTTCCAAGGAAGGGTGCTGGCTAGCAACAGCTTTCAGTGCTGGCACTTTTCCTCTCTGAGCAATTGCTCGACGTTTGCAATTTCTCAGCTTGTGTCTAGGAGATGGAAAGAGAATGACCGTGACGTTTGGTGGCTAGAGAAGCGCAAAGCCCCAGTGTTACTGCGCCTGTGAAAGCGCTTCCAAGGAAGGGGGCTGGCTAGCAACAGCTTTCAGTGCTGGCACTTTTCATCTCTGAGCAATTGCTCGACGTTTGCAATTTCTCAGCTCGTGTCTACGAGACGGAAAGAGAAGGACCGTGACGTTTGGTGGCTAGAGAAGCGCAAAGCCCCACTGTTGCTGCGCCTGTGAAAGCGCTTCCAAGGAAGGGTGCTGGGTAGCAACAGCTTTCAGTGCTGGCACTTTTCATCTCTGAGCAATTGCTCGACGTTTGCAATTTCTCAGCTCGTGTCTACGAGACGGAAAGAGAAGGACCGTGACGTTTGGTGGCTAGAGAAGCGCAAAGCCCCAGTGTTGCTGCGCCTGTGAAAGCGCTTCCAAGGAAGGGTGCTGGCTAGCAACAGCTTTCAGTGCTGGCACTTTTCATCTCTGAGCAATTGCTCGACGTTTGCAATTTCTCAGCTCATGTCTACGAGACGGAGAGATAGTGACCGTGACATTTGGTGGGTAGAGAAGCGCAAAGCCCCAGTGTTGCTGCGCCTGTGAAAGCGCTTCCAAGGAAGGGTGCTGGCTAGCAACAGCTTTCAGTGCTGGCACTTTTCATCTCTGAGCAATTGCTCGACATTTGCAATTTCTCCCCTGAGCTCTCTTTAGAGTGCGCGAGAGCATGAGCAGAAGATTAGGTGGCTAGAGAAGCCCAGAGCCCCAGTGTTCTTAGGCCTACAAAAGCGCTTCCAAGGAAGGGGGCTGGCTAGCAACAGCTTTCAGTGCTGGCACTTTTCATCTCTGAGCAATTGCTCGACAATTGCAATTTCTCACCTCGTGTCTACGAGACGGAAAGAGAAGAACCGTGACGTTTGGTGGCTAGAGAAGCGCAAAGCCCCAGTGTTGTTGCGCCTGTGAAAGCGCTTCCAAGGAAGGGTGCTGGCTAGCAACAGCTTTCAGTGCTGGCACTTTTCATCTCTGAGCAATTGCTCGACGTTTGCAATTTCTCACCTGAGGTCTTTTTAGAGTGCGCGAGAGGATGAGCAGAAGATTAGGTGGCTAGAGAAGCCCAGAGCCCCAGTGTTCTTAGGCCTACAAAAGCGCTTCCAAGGAAGGGTGCTGGCTAGCAACAGCTTTCAGTGCTGGCACTTTTCATCTCTGAGCAATTGCTCGACGTTTGCAATTTCTCAGCTCGTGTCTACGAGACGGAAAGAGAAGGACCGTGACGTTTGGTGGCTAGAGAAGCGCAAAGCCCCAGTGTTGCTGCGCCTGTGAAAGCGCTTCCAAGGAAGGGTGCTGGCTAGCAACAGCTTTCAGTGCTGGCACTTTTCATCTCTGAGCAATTGCTCGACGTTTGCAATTTCTCACCTGAGCTCTCTTTAGAGTGTGCGAGAGGATGAGCAGAAGATTCGGTGGCTAGAGAAGCCCAGAGCCCCAGTGTTCTTAGGCCTACAAAAGTGCTACCAAGGAAGGGTGCTGGCTAGCAACAGCTTTCAGTGCTGGCACTTTTCATCTCTGAGCAATTGCTCGACGTTTGCAATTTCTCAGCTCGTGTCTGCGAGACGGAAAGAGAATGACAGTGACATTTGGTGGCTAGAGAAGCGCAAAGCTCCAGTGTTACTGCGCCTGTGAAAGCGCTTCCAAGGAAGGGTGCTGGCTAGCAACAGCTTTCAGTGCTGGCACTTTTCATCTCTGAGCAATTGCTCGACGTTTGCAATTTCTCACCTGAGCTCTCTTTAGAGTGCGCGAGAGGATGAGCAGAAGATTAAGTGGCTAGAGAAGCCCAGAGCCCCAGTGTTCTTAGGCCTACAAAAGCGCTTCCAAGGAAGGGGGCTGGCTAGCAACAGCTTTCAGTGCTGGCACTTTTCATCTCTGAGCAATTGCTCGACGTTTGCAATTTCTCAGCTCGTGTCTGCGAGACGGAAAGAGAATGACAGTGACATTTGGTGGCTAGAGAAGCACAAAGCCCCAGTGTTGCTGCGCCTGTGAAAGCGCTTCCAAGGAAGGGGGCTGGCTAGCAACAGCTTTCAGTGCTGGCACTTTTCATCTCTGAGCAATTGCTCGACGTTTGCAATTTCTCACCTGAGCTCTCTTTAGAGTGCGCGAGAGGATGAGCAGAAGATTAGGTGGCTAGAGAAGCCCAGAGCCCCAGTGTGCTTAGGTCTAAAAAAGCGCTTCCAAGGAAGGGTGCTGGCTAGCAACAGCTTTCAGTGCTGGCACTTTTCATCTCTGAGCAATTGCTCGACGTTTGCAATTTCTCAGCTCGTGTCTACGAGACGGAAAGAGAAGGACCGTGACGTTTGGTGGCTAGAGCAGCGCAAAGCCCCAGTGTTGCTGCGCCTGTGAAAGCGCTTCCAAGGAAGGGTGCTAGCTAGCAACAGCTTTCAGTGCTGGCACTTTTCATCTCTGAGCAATTGCTCGACGTTTGCAATTTCTCACCTGAGCTCTCTTTAGAGTGCGCGAGAGCATGAGCAGAAGATTAGGTGGCTAGAGAAGCCCAGAGCCCCAGTGTTCTTAGGCCTACAAAAGCGCTTCCAAGGAAGGGTGCTGGCTAGCAACAGCTTTCAGTGCTGGCACTTTTCATCTCTGAGCAATTGCTCGACGTTTGCAATTTCTCAGCTCGTGTCTACGAGACGGAAAGAGAAGGACCGTGACGTTTGGTGGCTAGAGAAGCGCAAAGCCCCAGTGTTGCTGCGCCTGTGAAAGCGCTTCCAAGGAAGGGTGCTGGCTAGCAACAGCTTTCAGTGCTGGCACTTTTCATCTCTGAGCAATTGCTCCACGTTTGCAATTTCTCAGCTCATGTCTACGAGACGGAGAGATAGTGACCGTGACATTTGGTGGGTAGAGAAGCGCAAAGCCCCAGTGTTGCTGCGCCTGTGAAAGCGCTTCCAAGGAAGGGTGCTGGCTAGCAACAGCTTTCAGTGCTGGCACTTTTCATCTCTGAGCAATTGCTCGACGTTTGCAATTTCTCACCTCAGCTCTCTTTAGAGTGCGCGAGAGGATGAGCAGAAGATTAGGTGTATAAAGAAGCCCAGAGCCCCAGTGTGCTTAGGCCTACAAAAGCGCTTCCAAGGAAGGGTGCTGGCTAGCAACAGCTTTCAGTGCTGGCACTTTTCATCTCTGAGCAATTGCTCGACAATTGCAATTTCTCAGCTCGTGTCTACGAGACGGAAAGAGAAGGACCGTGACGTTTGGTGGCTAGAGAAGCGCAAAGCCCCAGTGTTGCTGCGCCTGTGAAAGCGCTTCCAAGGAAGGGTGCTGGCTAGCAACAGCTTTCAGTGCTGGCCCTTTTCATCTCTGAGCAATTGCTCGACGTTTGCAATTTCTCACCTGAGCTCTCTTTAGAGTGCGCGAGAGGATGAGCAGAAGATGAGGTGGCTAGAGAAGCCCAGAGCCCCAGTCTTCTTAGGCCTACAAAAGCGCTTCCAAGGAAGGGTGCTGGCTAGCAACAGCTTTCAGTGCTGGCACTTTTCATCTCTGAGCAATTGCTCCACGTTTGCAATTTCTCAGCTCGTGTCTGCGAGACGGAAAGAGAATGACAGTGACATTTGGTGGCTAGAGAAGCGCAAAGCTCCAGTGTTACTGCGCCTGTGAAAGCGCTTCCAAGGAAGGGTGCTGGCTAGCAACAGCTTTCAGTGCTGGCACTTTTCATCTCTGAGCAATTGCTCGACGTTTGCAATTTCTCACCTGAGCTCTCTTCAGAGTGCGCGAGAGGATGAGCAGAAGATTAAGTGGCTAGAGAAGCCCAGAGCCCCAGTGTTCTTAGGCCTACAAAAGCGATTCCAAGGAAGGGTGCTGCCTAGCAACAGCTTTCAGTGCTGGCACTTTTCATCTCTGAGCAATTGCTCGACGTTTGCAATTTCTCAGCTCGTGTCTGCGAGACGGAAAGAGAATGACAGTGACATTTGGTGGCTAGAGAAGCACAAAGCCCCAGTGTTGCTGCGCCTGTGAAAGCGCTTCCAAGGAAGGGTGCTGGCTAGCAACAGCTTTCAGTGCTGGCACTTTTCATCTCTGAGCAATTGCTCGACGTTTGCAATTTCTCCCCTGAGCTGTCTTTAGAGTGCGCGAGAGGATGAGCAGAAGATTAGGTGGCTAGAGAAGCCCAGAGCCCCAGTGTGCGTAGGTCTACAAAAGCGCTTCCAAGGAAGGGTGCTGGCTAGCAACAGCTTTCAGTGCTGGCACTTTTCATCTCTGAGCAATTGCTCGACGTTTGCAATTTCTCAGCTCGTGTCTACGAGACGGAAAGAGAAGGACCGTGACGTTTGGTGGCTAGAGCAGCGCAAAGCCCCAGTGTTGCTGCGCCTGTGAAAGCGCTTCCAAGGAAGGGTGCTAGCTAGCAACAGCTTTCAGTGCTGGCACTTTTCATCTCTGAGCAATTGCTCGACGTTTGCAATTTCTCAGCTCGTGTCTATGAGACGGAAAGAGAATGACAGTGACATTTGGTGGCTAGAGAAGCGCAAAGCCCCACTGTTGCTGCGCCTGTGAAAGCGCTTCCAAGGAAGGGTGCTGGCTAGCAACAGCTTTCAGTGCTGGCACTTTTCCTCTCTGAGCAATTGCTCGACGTTTGCAATTTCTCAGCTTGTGTCTAGGAGATGGAAAGAGAAGGACCGTGACGTTTGGTGGCTAGAGAAGCGCAAAGCCCCAGTGTTACTGCGCCTGTGAAAGCGCTTCCAAGGAAGGGGGCTGGCTAGCAACAGCTTTCAGTGCTGGCACTTTTCATCTCTGAGCAATTGCTCGACGTTTGCAATTTCTCAGCTCGTGTCTACGAGACGGAAAGAGAAGGACCGTGACGTTTGGTGGCTAGAGAAGCGCAAAGCCCCACTGTTGCTGCGCCTGTGAAAGCGCTTCCAAGGAAGGGTGCTGGCTAGCAACAGCTTTCAGTGCTGGCACTTTTCATCTCTGAGCAATTGCTCGACGTTTGCAATTTCTCAGCTCGTGTCTACGAGACGGAAAGAGAAGGACCGTGACGTTTGGTGGCTAGAGAAGCGCAAAGCCCCAGTGTTGCTGCGCCTGTGAAAGCGCTTCCAAGGAAGGGTGCTGGCTAGCAACAGCTTTCAGTGCTGGCACTTTTCATCTCTGAGCAATTGCTCGACGTTTGCAATTTCTCAGCTCATGTCTACGAGACGGAGAGATAGTGACCGTGACATTTGGTGGGTAGAGAAGCGCAAAGCCCCAGTGTTGCTGCGCCTGTGAAAGCGCTTCCAAGGAAGGGTGCTGGCTAGCAACAGCTTTCAGTGCTGGCACTTTTCATCTCTGAGCAATTGCTCGACATTTGCAATTTCTCCCCTGAGCTCTCTTTAGAGTGCGCGAGAGCATGAGCAGAAGATTAGGTGGCTAGAGAAGCCCAGAGCCCCAGTGTTCTTAGGCCTACAAAAGCGCTTCCAAGGAAGGGTGCTGGCTAGCAACAGCTTTCAGTGCTGGCACTTTTCATCTCTGAGCAATTGCTCGACAATTGCAATTTCTCACCTCGTGTCTACGAGACGGAAAGAGAAGAACCGTGACGTTTGGTGGCTAGAGAAGCGCAAAGCCCCAGTGTTGTTGCGCCTGTGAAAGCGCTTCCAAGGAAGGGTGCTGGCTAGCAACAGCTTTCAGTGCTGGCACTTTTCATCTCTGAGCAATTGCTCGACGTTTGCAATTTCTCACCTGAGGTCTTTTTAGAGTGCGCGAGAGGATGAGCAGAAGATTAGGTGGCTAGAGAAGCCCAGAGCCCCAGTGTTCTTAGGCCTACAAAAGCGCTTCCAAGGAAGGGTGCTGGCTAGCAACAGCTTTCAGTGCTGGCACTTTTCATCTCTGAGCAATTGCTCGACGTTTGCAATTTCTCAGCTCGTGTCTACGAGACGGAAAGAGAAGGACCGTGACGTTTGGTGGCTAGAGAAGCGCAAAGCCCCAGTGTTGCTGCGCCTGTGAAAGCGCTTCCAAGGAAGGGTGCTGGCTAGCAACAGCTTTCAGTGCTGGCACTTTTCATCTCTGAGCAATTGCTCGACGTTTGCAATTTCTCACCTGAGCTCTCTTTAGAGTGTGCGAGAGGATGAGCAGAAGATTCGGTGGCTAGAGAAGCCCAGAGCCCCAGTGTTCTTAGGCCTACAAAAGTGCTACCAAGGAAGGGTGCTGGCTAGCAACAGCTTTCAGTGCTGGCACTTTTCATCTCTGAGCAATTGCTCGACGTTTGCAATTTCTCAGCTCGTGTCTGCGAGACGGAAAGAGAATGACAGTGACATTTGGTGGCTAGAGAAGCGCAAAGCTCCAGTGTTACTGCGCCTGTGAAAGCGCTTCCAAGGAAGGGTGCTGGCTAGCAAGAGCTTTCAGTGCTGGCACTTTTCATCTCTGAGCAATTGCTCGACGTTTGCAATTTCTCACCTGAGCTCTCTTTAGAGTGCGCGAGAGGATGAGCAGAAGATTAAGTGGCTAGAGAAGCCCAGAGCCCCAGTGTTCTTAGGCCTACAAAAGCGCTTCCAAGGAAGGGGGCTGGCTAGCAACAGCTTTCAGTGCTGGCACTTTTCATCTCTGAGCAATTGCTCGACGTTTGCAATTTCTCAGCTCGTGTCTGCGAGACGGAAAGAGAATGACAGTGACATTTGGTGGCTAGAGAAGCACAAAGCCCCAGTGTTGCTGCGCCTGTGAAAGCGCTTCCAAGGAAGGGGGCTGGCTAGCAACAGCTTTCAGTGCTGGCACTTTTCATCTCTGAGCAATTGCTCGACGTTTGCAATTTCTCACCTGAGCTCTCTTTAGAGTGCGCGAGAGGATGAGCAGAAGATTAGGTGGCTAGAGAAGCCCAGAGCCCCAGTGTTCTTAGGCCTACAAAAGCGCTTCCAAGGAAGGGTGCTGGCTAGCAACAGCTTTCAGTGCTGGCACTTTTCATCTCTGAGCAATTGCTCGACGTTTGCAATTTCTCAGCTCGTGTCTACGAGACGGAAAGAGAAGGACCGTGACGTTTGGTGGCTAGAGAAGCGCAAAGCCCCAGTGTTGCTGCGCCTGTGAAAGCGCTTCCAAGGAAGGGTGCTGGCTAGCAACAGCTTTCAGTGCTGGCACTTTTCATCTCTGAGCAATTGCTCCACGTTTGCAATTTCTCAGCTCATGTCTACGAGACGGAGAGATAGTGACCGTGACATTTGGTGGGTAGAGAAGCGCAAAGCCCCAGTGTTGCTGCGCCTGTGAAAGCGCTTCCAAGGAAGGGTGCTGGCTAGCAACAGCTTTCAGTGCTGGCACTTTTCATCTCTGAGCAATTGCTCGACGTTTGCAATTTCTCACCTCAGCTCTCTTTAGAGTGCGCGAGAGGATGAGCAGAAGATTAGGTGTATAAAGAAGCCCAGAGCCCCAGTGTGCTTAGGCCTACAAAAGCGCTTCCAAGGAAGGGTGCTGGCTAGCAACAGCTTTCAGTGCTGGCACTTTTCATCTCTGAGCAATTGCTCGACAATTGCAATTTCTCAGCTCGTGTCTACGAGACGGAAAGAGAAGGACCGTGACGTTTGGTGGCTAGAGAAGCGCAAAGCCCCAGTGTTGCTGCGCCTGTGAAAGCGCTTCCAAGGAAGGGTGCTGGCTAGCAACAGCTTTCAGTGCTGGCACTTTTCATCTCTGAGCAATTGCTCCACGTTTGCAATTTCTCAGCTCGTGTCTGCGAGACGGAAAGAGAATGACAGTGACATTTGGTGGCTAGAGAAGCGCAAAGCTCCAGTGTTACTGCGCCTGTGAAAGCGCTTCCAAGGAAGGGTGCTGGCTAGCAACAGCTTTCAGTGCTGGCACTTTTCATCTCTGAGCAATTGCTCGACGTTTGCAATTTCTCACCTGAGCTCTCTTCAGAGTGCGCGAGAGGATGAGCAGAAGATTAAGTGGCTAGAGAAGCCCAGAGCCCCAGTGTTCTTAGGCCTACAAAAGCGATTCCAAGGAAGGGTGCTGCCTAGCAACAGCTTTCAGTGCTGGCACTTTTCATCTCTGAGCAATTGCTCGACGTTTGCAATTTCTCAGCTCGTGTCTGCGAGACGGAAAGAGAATGACAGTGACATTTGGTGGCTAGAGAAGCACAAAGCCCCAGTGTTGCTGCGCCTGTGAAAGCGCTTCCAAGGAAGGGTGCTGGCTAGCAACAGCTTTCAGTGCTGGCACTTTTCATCTCTGAGCAATTGCTCGACGTTTGCAATTTCTCACCTGAGCTCTCTTCAGAGTGCGCGAGAGGATGAGCAGAAGATTAGGTGGCTAGAGAAGCCCAGAGCCCCAGTGTGCTTAGGTCTACAAAAGCGCTTCCAAGGAAGGGTGCTGGCTAGCAACAGCTTTCAGTGCTGGCACTTTTCATCTCTGAGCAATTGCTCGACGTTTGCAATTTCTCAGCTCGTGTCTACGAGACGGAAAGAGAAGGACCGTGACGTTTGGTGGCTAGAGCAGCGCAAAGCCCCAGTGTTGCTGCGCCTGTGAAAGCGCTTCCAAGGAAGGGTGCTAGCTAGCAACAGCTTTCAGTGCTGGCACTTTTCATCTCTGAGCAATTGCTCGACGTTTGCAATTTCTCACCTGAGCTCTCTTTAGAGTGCGCGAGAGGATGAGCAGAAGATTAGGTGGCTAGAGAAGCCCAGAGCCCCAGTGTTCTTAGGCCTACAAAAGCGCTTCCAAGGAAGGGGGCTGGCTAGCAACAGCTTTCAGTGCTGGCACTTTTCATCTCTGAGCAATTGCTCGACGTTTGCAATTTCTCAGCTTGTGTCTAGGAGATGGAAAGAGAATGACCGTGACGTTTGGTGGGTAGAGAAGCGCAAAGCCCCAGTGTTGCTGCGCCTGTGAAAGCGCTTCCAAGGAAGGGTGCTGGCTAGCAACAGCTTTCAGTGCTGGCACTTTTCATCTCTGAGCAATTGCTCGACGTTTGCAATTTCTCAGCTCGTGTCTACGAGACGGAAAGAGAAGGACCGTGACGTTTGGTGGCTAGAGAAGCGCAAAGCCCCAGTGTTGCTGCGCCTGTGAAAGCGCTTCCAAGGAAGGGTGCTGGCTAGCAACAGCTTTCAGTGCTGGCACTTTTCATCTCTGAGCAATTGCTCCACGTTTGCAATTTCTCAGCTCATGTCTACGAGACGGAGAGATAGTGACCGTGACATTTGGTGGGTAGAGAAGCGCAAAGCCCCAGTGTTGCTGCGCCTGTGAAAGCGCTTCCAAGGAAGGGTGCTGGCTAGCAACAGCTTTCAGTGCTGGCACTTTTCATCTCTGAGCAATTGCTCGACGTTTGCAATTTCTCACCTGAGCTCTCTTTAGAGTGCGCGAGAGCATGAGCAGAAGATTAGGTGGCTAGAGAAGCCCAGAGCCCCAGTGTTCTTAGGCCTACAAAAGCGCTTCCAAGGAAGGGTGCTGGCTAGCAACAGCTTTCAGTGCTGGCACTTTTCATCTCTGAGCAATTGCTCGACGTTTGCAATTTCTCAGCTCGTGTCTACGAGACGGAAAGAGAAGGACCGTGACGTTTGGTGGCTAGAGAAGCGCAAAGCCCCAGTGTTGCTGCGCCTGTGAAAGCGCTTCCAAGGAAGGGTGCTGGCTAGCAACAGCTTTCAGTGCTGGCACTTTTCATCTCTGAGCAATTGCTCCACGTTTGCAATTTCTCAGCTCATATCTACGAGACGGAGAGATAGTGACCGTGACATTTGGTGGCTAGAGAAGCGCAAAGCCCCAGTGTTGCTGCGCCTGTGAAAGCGCTTCCAAGGAAGGGTGCTGGCTAGCAACAGCTTTCAGTGCTGGCACTTTTCATCTCTGAGCAATTGCTCGACGTTTGCAATTTCTCACCTCAGCTCTCTTTAGAGTGCGCGAGAGGATGAGCAGAAGATTAGGTGTATAAAGAAGCCCAGAGCCCCAGTGTGCTTAGGCCTACAAAAGCGCTTCCAAGGAAGGGTGCTGGCTAGCAACAGCTTTCAGTGCTGGCACTTTTCATCTCTGAGCAATTGCTCGACAATTGCAATTTCTCAGCTCGTGTCTACGAGACGGAAAGAGAAGGACCGTGACGTTTGGTGGCTAGAGAAGCGCAAAGCCCCAGTGTTGCTGCGCCTGTGAAAGCGCTTCCAAGGAAGGGTGCTGGCTAGCAACAGCTTTCAGTGCTGGCCCTTTTCATCTCTGAGCAATTGCTCGACGTTTGCAATTTCTCACCTGAGCTCTCTTTAGAGTGCGCGAGAGGATGAGCAGAAGATTAGGTGTCTAAAGAAGCCCAGAGCCCCAGTCTTCTTAGGCCTACAAAAGCACTTCCAAGGAAGGGTGCTGGCTAGCAACAGCTTTCAGTGCTGGCACTTTTCATCTCTGAGCAATTGCTCCACGTTTGCAATTTCTCAGCTCGTGTCTGCGAGACGGAAAGAGAATGACAGTGACATTTGGTGGCTAGAGAAGCGCAAAGCTCCAGTGTTACTGCGCCTGTGAAAGCGCTTCCAAGGAAGGGTGCTGGCTAGCAACAGCTTTCAGTGCTGGCACTTTTCATCTCTGAGCAATTGCTCGACGTTTGCAATTTCTCACCTGAGCTCTCTTCAGAGTGCGCGAGAGGATGAGCAGAAGATTAAGTGGCTAGAGAAGCCCAGAGCCCCAGTGTTCTTAGGCCTACAAAAGCGCTTCCAAGGAAGGGTGCTGCCTAGCAACAGCTTTCAGTGCTGGCACTTTTCATCTCTGAGCAATTGCTCGACGTTTGCAATTTCTCAGCTCGTGTCTGCGAGACGGAAAGAGAATGACAGTGACATTTGGTGGCTAGAGAAGCACAAAGCCCCAGTGTTGCTGCGCCTGTGAAAGCGCTTCCAAGGAAGGGTGCTGGCTAGCAACAGCTTTCAGTGCTGGCACTTTTCATCTCTGAGCAATTGCTCGACGTTTGCAATTTCTCCCCTGAGCTGTCTTTAGAGTGCGCGAGAGGATGAGCAGAAGATTAGGTGGCTAGAGAAGCCCAGAGCCCCAGTGTGCTTAGGCCTACAAAAGCGCTTCCAAGGAAGGGTGCTGGCTAGCAACAGCTTTCAGTGCTGGCACTTTTCATCTCTGAGCAATTGCTCGACGTTTGCAATTTCTCAGCTCGTGTCTACGAGACGGAAAGAGAAGGACCGTGACGTTTGGTGGCTAGAGCAGCGCAAAGCCCCAGTGTTGCTGCGCCTGTGAAAGCGCTTCCAAGGAAGGGTGCTAGCTAGCAACAGCTTTCAGTGCTGGCACTTTTCCTCTCTGAGCAATTGCTCGACGTTTGCAATTTCTCACCTGAGCTCTCTTTAGAGTGCGCGAGAGGATGAGCAGAAGATTAGGTGGCTAGAGAAGCCCAGAGCCCCAGTGTTCTTAGGCCTACAAAAGCGCTTCCAAGGAAGGGGGCTGGCTAGCAACAGCTTTCAGTGCTGGCACTTTTCATCTCTGAGCAATTGCTCGACGTTTGCAATTTCTCAGCTTGTGTCTAGGAGATGGAAAGAGAATGACCGTGACGTTTGGTGGGTAGAGAAGCGCAAAGCCCCAGTGTTGCTGCGCCTGTGAAAGCGCTTCCAAGGAAGGGTGCTGGCTAGCAACAGCTTTCAGTGCTGGCACTTTTCATCTCTGAGCAATTGCTCGACGTTTGCAATTTCTCAGCTCGTGTCTACGAGACGGAAAGAGAAGGACCGTGACGTTTGGTGGGTAGAGAAGCGCAAAGCCCCAGTGTTGCTGCGCCTGTGAAAGCGCTTCCAAGGAAGGGTGCTGGCTAGCAACAGCTTTCAGTGCTGGCACTTTTCATCTCTGAGCAATTGCTCCACGTTTGCAATTTCTCAGCTCATGTCTACGAGACGGAGAGATAGTGACCGTGACATTTGGTGGGTAGAGAAGCGCAAAGCCCCAGTGTTGCTGCGCCTGTGAAAGCGCTTCCAAGGAAGGGTGCTGGCTAGCAAGAGCTTTCAGTGCTGGCACTTTTCATCTCTGAGCAATTGCTCGACGTTTGCAATTTCTCACCTGAGCTCTCTTTAGAGTGCGCGAGAGGATGAGCAGAAGATTAGGTGTCTAAAGAAGCCCAGAGCCCCAGTGTGCTTAGGCCTACAAAAGCGCTTCCAAGGAAGGGTGCTGGCTAGCAACAGCTTTCAGTGCTGGCACTTTTCATCTCTGAGCAATTGCTCGACAATTGCAATTTCTCAGCTCGTGTCTACGAGACGGAAAGAGAAGGTCCGTGACGTTTGGTGGCTAGAGAAGTGCAAAGCCCCAGTGTTGCTGCGCCTGTGAAAGCGCTTCCAAGGAAGGGTGCTGGCTAGCAACAGCTTTCAGTGCTGGCACTTTTCATCTCTGAGCAATTGCTCGACGTTTGCAATTTCTCACCTGAGCTCTCTTTAGAGTGCGCGAGAGGATGAGCAGAAGATTAGGTGTCTAAAGAAGCCCAGAGGCCCAGTGTTCTTAGGCCTACAAAAGCGCTTTCAAAGGAAGGGTGCTGGCTAGCAACAGCTTTCAGTGCTGGCACTTTTCATCTCTGAGCAATTGCTCCACGTTTGCAATTTCTCACCTCGTGTCTACGAGACGGAAAGAGAAGGACCGTGACGTTTGGTGGCTAGAGAAGCGCAAAGCCCCAGTGTTGCTGCGCCTGTGAAAGCGCTTCCAAGGAAGGGTGCTGGCTAGCAACAGCTTTCAGTGCTGGCACTTTTCATCTCTGAGCAATTGCTCGACGTTTGCAATTTCTCACCTGAGGTCTTTTTAGAGTGCGCGAGAGGATGAGCAGAAGATTAAGTGGCTAGAGAAGCCCAGAGCCCCAGTGTTCTTAGGCCTACAAAAGCGCTTGCAAGGAAGGGTGCTGGCTAGCAACAGCTTTCAGTGCTGGCACTTTTCATCTCTGAGCAATTGCTCGACGTTTGCAATTTCTCAGCTCGTGTCTACGAGACGGAAAGAGAAGGACCGTGACGTTTGGTGGCTAGAGCAGCGCAAAGCCCCAGTGTTGCTGCGCCTGTGAAAGCGCTTCCAAGGAAGGGTGCTAGCTAGCAACAGCTTTCAGTGCTGGCACTTTTCCTCTCTGAGCAATTGCTCGACGTTTGCAATTTCTCACCTGAGCTCTCTTTAGAGTGCGCGAGAGGATGAGCAGAAGATTAGGTGGCTAGAGAAGCCCAGAGCCCCAGTGTTCTTAGGCCTACAAAAGCGCTTCCAAGGAAGGGGGCTGGCTAGCAACAGCTTTCAGTGCTGGCACTTTTCATCTCTGAGCAATTGCTCGACGTTTGCAATTTCTCAGCTTGTGTCTAGGAGATGGAAAGAGAATGACCGTGACGTTTGGTGGGTAGAGAAGCGCAAAGCCCCAGTGTTGCTGCGCCTGTGAAAGCGCTTCCAAGGAAGGGTGCTGGCTAGCAACAGCTTTCAGTGCTGGCACTTTTCATCTCTGAGCAATTGCTCGACGTTTGCAATTTCTCAGCTCGTGTCTACGAGACGGAAAGAGAAGGACCGTGACGTTTGGTGGGTAGAGAAGCGCAAAGCCCCAGTGTTGCTGCGCCTGTGAAAGCGCTTCCAAGGAAGGGTGCTGGCTAGCAACAGCTTTCAGTGCTGGCACTTTTCATCTCTGAGCAATTGCTCCACGTTTGCAATTTCTCAGCTCATGTCTACGAGACGGAGAGATAGTGACCGTGACATTTGGTGGGTAGAGAAGCGCAAAGCCCCAGTGTTGCTGCGCCTGTGAAAGCGCTTCCAAGGAAGGGTGCTGGCTAGCAAGAGCTTTCAGTGCTGGCACTTTTCATCTCTGAGCAATTGCTCGACGTTTGCAATTTCTCACCTGAGCTCTCTTTAGAGTGCGCGAGAGGATGAGCAGAAGATTAGGTGTCTAAAGAAGCCCAGAGCCCCAGTGTGCTTAGGCCTACAAAAGCGCTTCCAAGGAAGGGTGCTGGCTAGCAACAGCTTTCAGTGCTGGCACTTTTCATCTCTGAGCAATTGCTCGACAATTGCAATTTCTCAGCTCGTGTCTACGAGACGGAAAGAGAAGGTCCGTGACGTTTGGTGGCTAGAGAAGTACAAAGCCCCAGTGTTGCTGCGCCTGTGAAAGCGCTTCCAAGGAAGGGTGCTGGCTAGCAACAGCTTTCAGTGCTGGCACTTTTCATCTCTGAGCAATTGCTCGACGTTTGCAATTTCTCACCTGAGCTCTCTTTAGAGTGCGCGAGAGGATGAGCAGAAGATTAGGTGTCTAAAGAAGCCCAGAGGCCCAGTGTTCTTAGGCCTACAAAAGCGCTTTCAAAGGAAGGGTGCTGGCTAGCAACAGCTTTCAGTGCTGGCACTTTTCATCTCTGAGCAATTGCTCCACGTTTGCAATTTCTCAGCTCGTGTCTACGAGACGGAAAGAGAAGGACCGTGACGTTTGGTGGCTAGAGAAGCGCAAAGCCCCAGTGTTGCTGCGCCTGTGAAAGCGCTTCCAAGGAAGGGTGCTGGCTAGCAACAGCTTTCAGTGCTGGCACTTTTCATCTCTGAGCAATTGCTCGACGTTTGCAATTTCTCACCTGAGGTCTTTTTAGAGTGCGCGAGAGGATGAGCAGAAGATTAAGTGGCTAGAGAAGCCCAGAGCCCCAGTGTTCTTAGGCCTACAAAAGCGCTTGCAAGGAAGGGTGCTGGCTAGCAACAGCTTTCAGTGCTGGCACTTTTCATCTCTGAGCAATTGCTCGACGTTTGCAATTTCTCAGCTCGTGTCTATGAGACGGAAAGAGAATGACAGTGACATTTGGTGGCTAGAGAAGCGCAAAGCCCCAGTGTTGCTGCGCCTGTGAAAGCGCTTCCAAGGAAGGGTGCTGGCTAGCAAGAGCTTTCAGTGCTGGCACTTTTCATCTCTGAGCAATTGCTCGACGTTTGCAATTTCTCACCTGAGCTCTCTTTAGAGTGCGCGAGAGGATGAGCAGAAGATTAGGTGTATAAAGAAGCCCAGAGCCCCAGTGTTCTTAGGCCTACAAAAGCGCTTCCAAGGAAGGGTGCTGGCTAGCAACAGCTTTCAGTGCTGGCACTTTTCATCTCTGAGCAATTGCTCGACGTTTGCAATTTCTCAGCTCGTGTCTACGAGACGGAAAGAGAAGGACCGTGACGTTTGGTGGCTAGAGAAGCGCAAAGCCCCAGTGTTGCTGCGCCTGTGAAAGCGCTTCCAAGGAAGGGTGCTGGCTAGCAACAGCTTTCAGTGCTGGCACTTTTCCTCTCTGAGCAATTGCTCGACGTTTGCAATTTCTCAGCTTGTGTCTAGGAGATGGAAAGAGAAGGACCGTGACGTTTGGTGGCTAGAGAAGCGCAAAGCCCCAGTGTTACTGCGCCTGTGAAAGCGCTTCCAAGGAAGGGTGCTGGCTAGCAACAGCTTTCAGTGCTGGCACTTTTCATCTCTGAGCAATTGCTCGACGTTTGCAATTTCTCAGCTCGTGTCTAGGAGACGGAAAGAGAAGGACCGTGACGTTTGGTGGCTAGAGAAGCGCAAAGCCCCAGTGTTGCTGCGCCTGTGAAAGCGCTTCCAAGGAAGGGTGCTGGCTAGCAACAGCTTTCAGTGCTGGCACTCTTCATCTCTGAGCAATTGCTCGACGTTTGCAATTTCTCAGCTCGTGTCTACGAGACGGAAAGAGAAGGACCGTGACGTTTGGTGGCTAGAGAAGCGCAAAGCCCCAGTGTTGCTGCGCCTGTGAAAGCGCTTCCAAGGAAGGGTGCTGGCTAGCAACAGCTTTCAGTGCTGGCACTTTTCATCTCTGAGCAATTGCTCGACGTTTGCAATTTCTCACCTGAGCTCTCTTTAGAGTGCGCGAGAGGATGAGCAGAAGATTAGGTGTCTAAAGAAGCCCAGAGCCCCAGTGTTCTTCGGCCTACAAAAGCGCTTTCAAAGGAAGGGTGCTGGCTAGCAACAGCTTTCAGTGCTGGCACTTTTCATCTCTGAGCAATTGCTCCACGTTTGCAATTTCTCAGCTCGTGTCTACGAGACGGAAAGAGAAGGACCGTGACGTTTGGTGGCTAGAGAAGCGCAAAGCCCCAGTGTTGCTGCGCCTGTGAAAGCGCTTCCAAGGAAGGGTGCTGGCTAGCAACAGCTTTCAGTGCTGGCACTTTTCATCTCTGAGCAATTGCTCGACGTTTGCAATTTCTCACCTGAGCTCTCTTTAGAGTGCGCGAGAGGATGAGCAGAAGATTAGGTGTCTAAAGAAGCCCAGAGCCCCAGTGTTCTTCGGCCTACAAAAGCGCTTTCAAAGGAAGGGTGCTGGCTAGCAACAGCTTTCAGTGCTGGCACTTTTCATCTCTGAGCAATTGCTCCACGTTTGCAATTTCTCAGCTCGTGTCTACGAGACGGAAAGAGAAGGACCGTGACGTTTGGTGGCTAGAGAAGCGCAAAGCCCCAGTGTTGCTGCGCCTGTGAAAGCGCTTCCAAGGAAGGGTGCTGGCTAGCAACAGCTTTCAGTGCTGGCACTTTTCATCTCTGAGCAATTGCTCGACGTTTGCAATTTCTCACCTGAGGTCTTTTTAGAGTGCGCGAGAGGATGAGCAGAAGATTAAGTGGCTAGAGAAGCCCAGAGCCCCAGTGTTCTTAGGCCTACAAAAGCGCTTCCAAGGAAGGGTGCTGGCTAGCAACAGCTTTCAGTGCTGGCACTTTTCATCTCTGAGCAATTGCTCGACGTTTGCAATTTCTCAGCTCGTGTCTATGAGACGGAAAGAGAATGACAGTGACATTTGGTGGCTAGAGAAGCGCAAAGCCCCAGTGTTGCTGCGCCTGTGAAAGCGCTTCCAAGGAAGGGTGCTGGCTAGCAAGAGCTTTCAGTGCTGGCACTTTTCATCTCTGAGCAATTGCTCGACGTTTGCAATTTCTCACCTGAGCTCTCTTTAGAGTGCGCGAGAGGATGAGCAGAAGATTAGGTGTATAAAGAAGCCCAGAGCCCCAGTGTTCTTAGGCCTACAAAAGCGCTTCCAAGGAAGGGTGCTGGCTAGCAACAGCTTTCAGTGTTGGCACTTTTCATCTCTGAGCAATTGCTCGACGTTTGCAATTTCTCAGCTCGTGTCTACGAGACGGAAAGAGAAGGACCGTGACGTTTGGTGGCTAGAGAAGCGCAAAGCCCCAGTGTTGCTGCGCCTGTGAAAGCGCTTCCAAGGAAGGGTGCTGGCTAGCAACAGCTTTCAGTGCTGGCACTTTTCATCTCTGAGCAATTGCTCGACGTTTGCAATTTCTCAGCTTGTGTCTAGGAGATGGAAAGAGAAGGACCGTGACGTTTGGTGGCTAGAGAAGCGCAAAGCCCCAGTGTTACTGCGCCTGTGAAAGCGCTTCCAAGGAAGGGTGCTGGCTAGCAACAGCTTTCAGTGCTGGCACTTTTCATCTCTGAGCAATTGCTCGACGTTTGCAATTTCTCAGCTCGTGTCTACGAGACGGAAAGAGAAGGACCGTGACGTTTGGTGGCTAGAGAAGCGCAAAGCCCCAGTGTTGCTGCGCCTGTGAAAGCGCTTCCAAGGAAGGGTGCTGGCTAGCAACAGCTTTCAGTGCTGGCACTTTTCATCTCTGAGCAATTGCTCGACGTTTGCAATTTCTCAGCTCGTGTCTACGAGACGGAAAGAGAAGGACCGTGACGTTTGGTGGCTAGAGAAGCGCAAAGCCCCAGTGTTGCTGCGCCTGTGAAAGCGCTTCCAAGGAAGGGTGCTGGCTAGCAACAGCTTTCAGTGCTGGCACTTTTCATCTCTGAGCAATTGCTCGACGTTTGCAATTTCTCAGCTCATGTCTACGAGACGGAGAGATAGTGACCGTGACATTTGGTGGGTAGAGAAGCGCAAAGCCCCAGTGTTGCTGCGCCTGTGAAAGCGCTTCCAAGGAAGGGTGCTGGCTAGCAACAGCTTTCAGTGCTGGCACTTTTCATCTCTGAGCAATTGCTCGACGTTTGCAATTTCTCCCCTGAGCTCTCTTTAGAGTGCGCGAGAGCATGAGCAGAAGATTAGGTGGCTAGAGAAGCCCAGAGCCCCAGTGTGCTTAGGCCTACAAAAGCGCTTCCAAGGAAGGGGGCTGGCTAGCAACAGCTTTCAGTGCTGGCACTTTTCATCTCTGAGCAATTGCTCGACAATTGCAATTTCTCACCTCGTGTCTACGAGACGGAAAGAGAAGAACCGTGACGTTTGGTGGCTAGAGAAGCGCAAAGCCCCAGTGTTGTTGCGCCTGTGAAAGCGCTTCCAAGGAAGGGTGCTGGCTAGCAACAGCTTTCAGTGCTGGCACTTTTCATCTCTGAGCAATTGCTCGACGTTTGCAATTTCTCACCTGAGGTCTTTTTAGAGTGCGCGAGAGGATGAGCAGAAGATTAGGTGGCTAGAGAAGCCCAGAGCCCCAGTGTTCTTAGGCCTACAAAAGCGCTTCCAAGGAAGGGTGCTGGCTAGCAACAGCTTTCAGTGCTGGCACTTTTCATCTCTGAGCAATTGCTCGACGTTTGCAATTTCTCAGCTCGTGTCTACGAGACGGAAAGAGAATGACCGTGACGTTTGGTGGGTAGAGAAGCGCAAAGCCCCAGTGTTGCTGCGCCTGTGAAAGCGCTTCCAAGGAAGGGTGCTGGCTAGCAACAGCTTTCAGTGCTGGCACTTTTCATCTCTGAGCAATTGCTCGACGTTTGCAATTTCTCACCTGAGCTCTCTTTAGAGTGCGCGAGAGGATGAGCAGAAGATTAGGTGGCTAGAGAAGCCCAGAGCCCCAGTGTTCTTAGGCCTACAAAAGCGCTTCCAAGGAAGGGTGCTGGCTAGCAACAGCTTTCAGTGCTGGCACTTTTCATCTCTGAGCAATTGCTCGACGTTTGCAATTTCTCAGCTCGTGTCTATGAGACGGAAAGAGAATGACAGTGACATTTGGTGGCTAGAGAAGCGCAAAGCCCCAGTGTTGCTGCGCCTGTGAAAGCGCTTCCAAGGAAGGGTGCTGGCTAGCAACAGCTTTCAGTGCTGGCACTTTTCATCTCTGAGCAATTGCTCGACGTTTGCAATTTCTCACCTGAGCTCTCTTTAGAGTGCGCGAGAGGATGAGCAGAAGATTAGGTGTATAAAGAAGCCCAGAGCCCCAGTGTTCTTAGGCCTACAAAAGCGCTTCCAAGGAAGGGTGCTGGCTAGCAACAGCTTTCAGTGCTGGCACTTTTCATCTCTGAGCAATTGCTCGACGTTTGCAATTTCTCAGCTCGTGTCTACGAGACGGAAAGAGAAGGACCGTGACGTTTGGTGGCTAGAGAAGCGCAAAGCCCCACTGTTGCTGCGCCTGTGAAAGCGCTTCCAAGGAAGGGTGCTGGGTAGCAACAGCTTTCAGTGCTGGCACTTTTCATCTCTGAGCAATTGCTCGACGTTTGCAATTTCTCAGCTCGTGTCTACGAGACGGAAAGAGAAGGACCGTGACGTTTGGTGGCTAGAGAAGCGCAAAGCCCCAGTGTTGCTGCGCCTGTGAAAGCGCTTCCAAGGAAGGGTGCTGGCTAGCAACAGCTTTCAGTGCTGGCACTTTTCATCTCTGAGCAATTGCTCGACGTTTGCAATTTCTCACCTGAGCTCTCTTTAGAGTGCGCGAGAGGATGAGCAGAAGATTAGGTGGCTAGAGAAGCCCAGAGCCCCAGTGTTCTTAGGCCTACAAAAGCGCTTCCAAGGAAGGGTGCTGGCTAGCAACAGCTTTCAGTGCTGGCACTTTTCATCTCTGAGCAATTGCTCGACGTTTGCAATTTCTCAGCTCGTGTCTATGAGACGGAAAGAGAATGACAGTGACATTTGGTGGCTAGAGAAGCGCAAAGCCCCAGTGTTGCTGCGCCTGTGAAAGCGCTTCCAAGGAAGGGTGCTGGCTAGCAACAGCTTTCAGTGCTGGCACTTTTCATCTCTGAGCAATTGCTCGACGTTTGCAATTTCTCACCTGAGCTCTCTTTAGAGTGCGCGAGAGGATGAGCAGAAGATTAGGTGTATAAAGAAGCCCAGAGCCCCAGTGTTCTTAGGCCTACAAAAGCGCTTCCAAGGAAGGGTGCTGGCTAGCAACAGCTTTCAGTGCTGGCACTTTTCATCTCTGAGCAATTGCTCGACGTTTGCAATTTCTCAGCTCGTGTCTACGAGACGGAAAGAGAAGGACCGTGACGTTTGGTGGCTAGAGAAGCGCAAAGCCCCACTGTTGCTGCGCCTGTGAAAGCGCTTCCAAGGAAGGGTGCTGGGTAGCAACAGCTTTCAGTGCTGGCACTTTTCATCTCTGAGCAATTGCTCGACGTTTGCAATTTCTCAGCTCGTGTCTACGAGACGGAAAGAGAAGGACCGTGACGTTTGGTGGCTAGAGAAGCGCAAAGCCCCAGTGTTGCTGCGCCTGTGAAAGCGCTTCCAAGGAAGGGTGCTGGCTAGCAACAGCTTTCAGTGCTGGCACTTTTCATCTCTGAGCAATTGCTCGACGTTTGCAATTTCTCAGCTCATGTCTACGAGACGGAGAGATAGTGACCGTGACATTTAGTGGGTAGAGAAGCGCAAAGCCCCAGTGTTGCTGCGCCTGTGAAAGCGCTTCCAAGGAAGGGTGCTGGCTAGCAACAGCTTTCAGTGCTGGCACTTTTCATCTCTGAGCAATTGCTCGACATTTGCAATTTCTCCCCTGAGCTCTCTTTAGAGTGCGCGAGAGCATGAGCAGAAGATTAGGTGGCTAGAGAAGCCCAGAGCCCCAGTGTTCTTAGGCCTACAAAAGCGCTTCCAAGGAAGGGTGCTGGCTAGCAACAGCTTTCAGTGCTGGCACTTTTCATCTCTGAGCAATTGCTCGACAATTGCAATTTCTCACCTCGTGTCTACGAGACGGAAAGAGAAGGACCGTGACGTTTGGTGGCTAGAGAAGCGCAAAGCCCCAGTGTTGTTGCGCCTGTGAAAGCGCTTCCAAGGAAGGGTGCTGGCTAGCAACAGCTTTCAGTGCTGGCACTTTTCATCTCTGAGCAATTGCTCGACGTTTGCAATTTCTCACCTGAGGTCTTTTTAGAGTGCGCGAGAGGATGAGCAGAAGA
This sequence comes from Sarcoramphus papa, assembly GCA_037962945.1. Taxonomy (NCBI): domain Eukaryota; kingdom Metazoa; phylum Chordata; class Aves; order Accipitriformes; family Cathartidae; genus Sarcoramphus; species Sarcoramphus papa. The sequence goes on along the minus strand of CM075595.1, from coordinate 14,227,452 downwards.
TTAGGTGGCTAGAGAAGCCCAGAGCCCCAGTGTTCTTAGGCCTACAAAAGCGCTTCCAAGGAAGGGGGCTGGCTAGCAACAGCTTTCAGTGCTGGCACTTTTCATCTCTGAGCAATTGCTCGACGTTTGCAATTTCTCAGCTCGTGTCTACGAGACGGAAAGAGAAGGACCGTGACGTTTGGTGGCTAGAGAAGCGCAAAGCCCCAGTGTTGCTGCGCCTGTGAAAGCGCTTCCAAGGAAGGGTGCTGGCTAGCAAGAGCTTTCAGTGCTGGCACTTTTCATCTCTGAGCAATTGCTCGACGTTTGCAATTTCTCACCTGAGCTCTCTTTAGAGTGCGCGAGAGGATGAGCAGAAGATTAAGTGGCTAGAGAAGCCCAGAGCCCCAGTGTTCTTAGGCCTACAAAAGCGCTTCCAAGGAAGGGGGCTGGCTAGCAACAGCTTTCAGTGCTGGCACTTTTCATCTCTGAGCAATTGCTCGACGTTTGCAATTTCTCAGCTCGTGTCTGCGAGACGGAAAGAGAATGACAGTGACATTTGGTGGCTAGAGAAGCACAAAGCCCCAGTGTTGCTGCGCCTGTGAAAGCGCTTCCAAGGAAGGGTGCTGGCTAGCAACAGCTTTCAGTGCTGGCACTTTTCATCTCTGAGCAATTGCTCCACGTTTGCAATTTCTCAGCTCATGTCTACGAGACGGAGAGATAGTGACCGTGACATTTGGTGGGTAGAGAAGCGCAAAGCCCCAGTGTTGCTGCGCCTGTGAAAGCGCTTCCAAGGAAGGGTGCTGGCTAGCAACAGCTTTCAGTGCTGGCACTTTTCATCTCTGAGCAATTGCTCGACGTTTGCAATTTCTCACCTCAGCTCTCTTTAGAGTGCGCGAGAGGATGAGCAGAAGATTAGGTGTATAAAGAAGCCCAGAGCCCCAGTGTGCTTAGGCCTACAAAAGCGCTTCCAAGGAAGGGTGCTGGCTAGCAACAGCTTTCAGTGCTGGCACTTTTCATCTCTGAGCAATTGCTCGACAATTGCAATTTCTCAGCTCGTGTCTACGAGACGGAAAGAGAAGGACCGTGACGTTTGGTGGCTAGAGAAGCGCAAAGCCCCAGTGTTGCTGCGCCTGTGAAAGCGCTTCCAAGGAAGGGTGCTGGCTAGCAACAGCTTTCAGTGCTGGCCCTTTTCATCTCTGAGCAATTGCTCGACGTTTGCAATTTCTCACCTGAGCTCTCTTTAGAGTGCGCGAGAGGATGAGCAGAAGATTAGGTGTCTAAAGAAGCCCAGAGCCCCAGTCTTCTTAGGCCTACAAAAGCGCTTCCAAGGAAGGGTGCTGGCTAGCAACAGCTTTCAGTGCTGGCACTTTTCATCTCTGAGCAATTGCTCCACGTTTGCAATTTCTCAGCTCGTGTCTGCGAGACGGAAAGAGAATGACAGTGACATTTGGTGGCTAGAGAAGCGCAAAGCTCCAGTGTTACTGCGCCTGTGAAAGCGCTTCCAAGGAAGGGTGCTGGCTAGCAACAGCTTTCAGTGCTGGCACTTTTCATCTCTGAGCAATTGCTCGACGTTTGCAATTTCTCACCTGAGCTCTCTTCAGAGTGCGCGAGAGGATGAGCAGAAGATTAAGTGGCTAGAGAAGCCCAGAGCCCCAGTGTTCTTAGGCCTACAAAAGCGCTTCCAAGGAAGGGTGCTGCCTAGCAACAGCTTTCAGTGCTGGCACTTTTCATCTCTGAGCAATTGCTCGACGTTTGCAATTTCTCAGCTCGTGTCTGCGAGACGGAAAGAGAATGACAGTGACATTTGGTGGCTAGAGAAGCGCAAAGCCCCAGTGTTGCTGCGCCTGTGAAAGCGCTTCCAAGGAAGGGTGCTGGCTAGCAACAGCTTTCAGTGCTGGCACTTTTCATCTCTGAGCAATTGCTCGACGTTTGCAATTTCTCCCCTGAGCTGTCTTTAGAGTGCGCGAGAGGATGAGCAGAAGATTAGGTGGCTAGAGAAGCCCAGAGCCCCAGTGTGCTTAGGTCTACAAAAGCGCTTCCAAGGAAGGGTGCTGGCTAGCAACAGCTTTCAGTGCTGGCACTTTTCATCTCTGAGCAATTGCTCGACGTTTGCAATTTCTCAGCTCGTGTCTACGAGACGGAAAGAGAAGGACCGTGACGTTTGGTGGCTAGAGCAGCGCAAAGCCCCAGTGTTGCTGCGCCTGTGAAAGCGCTTCCAAGGAAGGGTGCTGGCTAGCAACAGCTTTCAGTGCTGGCACTTTTCATCTCTGAGCAATTGCTCGACGTTTGCAATTTCTCAGCTCGTGTCTACGAGACGGAAAGAGAAGGACCGTGACGTTTGGTGGCTAGAGCAGCGCAAAGCCCCAGTGTTGCTGCGCCTGTGAAAGCGCTTCCAAGGAAGGGTGCTAGCTAGCAACAGCTTTCAGTGCTGGCACTCTTCATCTCTGAGCAATTGCTCGACGTTTGCAATTTCTCACCTGAGCTCTCTTTAGAGTGCGCGAGAGGATGAGCAGAAGATTAGGTGGCTAGAGAAGCCCAGAGCCCCAGTGTTCTTAGGCCTACAAAAGCGCTTCCAAGGAAGGGGGCTGGCTAGCAACAGCTTTCAGTGCTGGCACTTTTCATCTCTGAGCAATTGCTCGACGTTTGCAATTTCTCAGCTTGTGTCTAGGAGATGGAAAGAGAATGACCGTGACGTTTGGTGGGTAGAGAAGCGCAAAGCCCCAGTGTTGCTGCGCCTGTGAAAGCGCTTCCAAGGAAGGGTGCTGGCTAGCAACAGCTTTCAGTGCTGGCACTTTTCATCTCTGAGCAATTGCTCGACGTTTGCAATTTCTCAGCTCGTGTCTACGAGACGGAAAGAGAAGGACCGTGACGTTTGGTGGCTAGAGAAGCGCAAAGCCCCAGTGTTGCTGCGCCTGTGAAAGCGCTTCCAAGGAAGGGTGCTGGCTAGCAACAGCTTTCAGTGCTGGCACTTTTCATCTCTGAGCAATTGCTCCACGTTTGCAATTTCTCAGCTCATGTCTACGAGACGGAGAGATAGTGACCGTGACATTTGGTGGGTAGAGAAGCGCAAAGCCCCAGTGTTGCTGCGCCTGTGAAAGCGCTTCCAAGGAAGGGTGCTGGCTAGCAACAGCTTTCAGTGCTGGCACTTTTCATCTCTGAGCAATTGCTCGACGTTTGCAATTTCTCACCTGAGCTATCTTTAGAGTGCGCGAGAGGATGAGCAGAAGATTAGGTGTCTAAAGAAGCCCAGAGCCCCAGTGTGCTTAGGCCTACAAAAGCGCTTCCAAGTAAGGGGGCTGGCTAGCAACAGCTTTCAGTGCTGGCACTTTTCATCTCTGAGCAATTGCTCGACAATTGCAATTTCTCAGCTCGTGTCTACGAGACGGAAAGAGAAGGACCGTGACGTTTGGTGGCTAGAGAAGCGCAAAGCCCCAGTGTTGCTGCGCCTGTGAAAGCGCTTCCAAGGAAGGGGGCTGGCTAGCAACAGCTTTCAGTGCTGGCACTTTTCATCTCTGAGCAATTGCTCGACGTTTGCAATTTCTCACCTGAGCTCTCTTTAGAGTGCGCGAGAGGATGAGCAGAAGATTAGGTGTCTAAAGAAGCCCAGAGCCCCAGTGTTCTTAGGCCTACAAAAGCGCTTTCAAAGGAAGGGTGCTGGCTAGCAACAGCTTTCAGTGCTGGCACTTTTCATCTCTGAGCAATTGCTCGACGTTTGCAATTTCTCAGCTCGTGTCTACGAGACGGAAAGAGAAGAAGCGTGATGTTTGGTGGCTAGAGAAGCGCAAAGCCCCAGTGTTGCTGCGCCTGTGAAAGCGCTTCCAAGGAAGGGTGCTGGCTAGCAACAGCTTTCAGTGCTGGCACTTTTCATCTCTGAGCAATTGCTCGACGTTTGCAATTTCTCACCTGAGGTCTTTTTAGAGTGCGCGAGAGGATGAGCAGAAGATTAAGTGGCTAGAGAAGCCCAGAGCCCCAGTGTTCTTAGGCCTACAAAAGCGCTTCCAAGGAAGGGTGCTGGCTAGCAACAGCTTTCAGTGCTGGCACTTTTCATCTCTGAGCAATTGCTCGACGTTTGCAATTTCTCAGCTCGTGTCTATGAGACGGAAAGAGAATGACAGTGACATTTGGTGGCTAGAGAAGCGCAAAGCCCCAGTGTTGCTGCGCCTGTGAAAGCGCTTCCAAGGAAGGGTGCTGGCTAGCAACAGCTTTCAGTGCTGGCACTTTTCATCTCTGAGCAATTGCTCGACGTTTGCAATTTCTCACCTGAGCTCTCTTTAGAGTGCGCGAGAGGATGAGCAGAAGATTAGGTGTATAAAGAAGCCCAGAGCCCCAGTGTTCTTAGGCCTACAAAAGCGCTTCCAAGGAAGGGTGCTGGCTAGCAACAGCTTTCAGTGTTGGCACTTTTCATCTCTGAGCAATTGCTCGATGTTTGCAATTTCTCAGCTCGTGTCTACGAGACGGAAAGAGAAGGACCGTGACGTTTGGTGGCTAGAGAAGCGCAAAGCCCCAGTGTTGCTGCGCCTGTGAAAGCGCTTCCAAGGAAGGGTGCTGGCTAGCAACAGCTTTCAGTGCTGGCACTTTTCCTCTCTGAGCAATTGCTCGACGTTTGCAATTTCTCAGCTTGTGTCTAGGAGATGGAAAGAGAAGGACCGTGACGTTTGGTGGCTAGAGAAGCGCAAAGCCCCAGTGTTACTGCGCCTGTGAAAGCGCTTCCAAGGAAGGGTGCTGGCTAGCAACAGCTTTCAGTGCTGGCACTTTTCATCTCTGAGCAATTGCTCGACGTTTGCAATTTCTCAGCTCGTGTCTACGAGACGGAAAGAGAAGGACCGTGACGTTTGGTGGCTAGAGAAGCGCAAAGCCCCAGTGTTGCTGCGCCTGTGAAAGCGCTTCCAAGGAAGGGTGCTGGGTAGCAACAGCTTTCAGTGCTGGCACTTTTCATCTCTGAGCAATTGCTCGACGTTTGCAATTTCTCAGCTCGTGTCTAGGAGACGGAAAGAGAAGGACCGTGACGTTTGGTGGCTAGAGCAGCGCAAAGCCCCAGTGTTGCTGCGCCTGTGAAAGCGCTTCCAAGGAAGGGTGCTGGCTAGCAACAGCTTTCAGTGCTGGCACTTTTCATCTCTGAGCAATTGCTCGACGTTTGCAATTTCTCAGCTCATGTCTACGAGACGGAGAGATAGTGACCGTGACATTTGGTGGGTAGAGAAGCGCAAAGCCCCAGTGTTGCTGCGCCTGTGAAAGCGCTTCCAAGGAAGGGTGCTGGCTAGCAACAGCTTTCAGTGCTGGCACTTTTCATCTCTGAGCAATTGCTCGACATTTGCAATTTCTCACCTGAGCTCTCTTTAGAGTGCGCGAGAGCATGAGCAGAAGATTAGGTGGCTAGAGAAGCCCAGAGCCCCAGTGTGCTTAGGCCTACAAAAGCGCTTCCAAGGAAGGGGGCTGGCTAGCAACAGCTTTCAGTGCTGGCACTTTTCATCTCTGAGCAATTGCTCGACAATTGCAATTTCTCACCTCGTGTCTACGAGACGGAAAGAGAAGAACCGTGACGTTTGGTGGCTAGAGAAGCGCAAAGCCCCAGTGTTGTTGCGCCTGTGAAAGCGCTTCCAAGGAAGGGTGCTGGCTAGCAACAGCTTTCAGTGCTGGCACTTTTCATCTCTGAGCAATTGCTCGACGTTTGCAATTTCTCACCTGAGGTCTTTTTAGAGTGCGCGAGAGGCTGAGCAGAAGATTAGGTGGCTAGAGAAGCCCAGAGCCCCAGTGTTCTTAGGCCTACAAAAGCGCTTCCAAGGAAGGGTGCTGGCTAGCAACAGCTTTCAGTGCTGGCACTTTTCATCTCTGAGCAATTGCTCGACGTTTGCAATTTCTCAGCTCGTGTCTACGAGACGGAAAGAGAAGGACCGTGACGTTTGGTGGCTAGAGAAGCGCAAAGCCCCAGTGTTGCTGTGCCTGTGAAAGCGCTTCCAAGGAAGGGTGCTGGCTAGCAACAGCTTTCAGTGCTGGCACTTTTCATCTCTGAGCAATTGCTCGACGTTTGCAATTTCTCACCTGAGGTCTTTTTAGAGTGCGCGAGAGGATGAGCAGAAGATTAAGTGGCTAGAGAAGCCCAGAGCCCCAGTGTTCTTAGGCCTACAAAAGCGCTTCCAAGGAAGGGTGCTGGCTAGCAACAGCTTTCAGTGCTGGCACTTTTCATCTCTGAGCAATTGCTCGACGTTTGCAATTTCTCAGCTCGTGTCTATGAGACGGAAAGAGAATGACAGTGACATTTGGTGGCTAGAGAAGCGCAAAGCCCCAGTGTTGCTGCGCCTGTGAAAGCGCTTCCAAGGAAGGGTGCTGGCTACCAACAGCTTTCAGTGCTGGCACTTTTCATCTCTGAGCAATTGCTCGACGTTTGCAATTTCTCACCTGAGCTCTCTTTAGAGTGCGCGAGAGGATGAGCAGAAGATTAGGTGTATAAAGAAGCCCAGAGCCCCAGTCTTCTTAGGCCTACAAAAGCGCTTCCAAGGAAGGGTGCTGGCTAGCAACAGCTTTCAGTGTTGGCACTTTTCATCTCTGAGCAATTGCTCCACGTTTGCAATTTCTCAGCTCGTGTCTACGAGACGGAAAGAGAAGGACCGTGACGTTTGGTGGCTAGAGAAGCGCAAAGCCCCAGTGTTGCTGCGCCTGTGAAAGCGCTTCCAAGGAAGGGTGCTGGCTAGCAACAGCTTTCAGTGCTGGCACTTTTCCTCTCTGAGCAATTGCTCGACGTTTGCAATTTCTCAGCTTGTGTCTAGGAGATGGAAAGAGAATGACCGTGACGTTTGGTGGCTAGAGAAGCGCAAAGCCCCAGTGTTACTGCGCCTGTGAAAGCGCTTCCAAGGAAGGGTGCTGGCTAGCAACAGCTTTCAGTGCTGGCACTTTTCATCTCTGAGCAATTGCTCGACGTTTGCAATTTCTCAGCTCGTGTCTACGAGACGGAAAGAGAAGGACCGTGACGTTTGGTGGCTAGAGAAGCGCAAATCCCCACTGTTGCTGCGCCTGTGAAAGCGCTTCCAAGGAAGGGTGCTGGGTAGCAACAGCTTTCAGTGCTGGCACTTTTCATCTCTGAGCAATTGCTCGACGTTTGCAATTTCTCAGCTCGTGTCTACGAGACGGAAAGAGAAGGACCGTGACGTTTGGTGGCTAGAGAAGCGCAAAGCCCCAGTGTTGCTGCGCCTGTGAAAGCGCTTCCAAGGAAGGGTGCTGGCTAGCAACAGCTTTCAGTGCTGGCACTTTTCATCTCTGAGCAATTGCTCGACGTTTGCAATTTCTCAGCTCATGTCTACGAGACGGAGAGATAGTGACCGTGACATTTGGTGGGTAGAGAAGCGCAAAGCCCCAGTGTTGCTGCGCCTGTGAAAGCGCTTCCAAGGAAGGGTGCTGGCTAGCAACAGCTTTCAGTGCTGGCACTTTTCATCTCTGAGCAATTGCTCGACATTTGCAATTTCTCCCCTGAGCTCTCTTTAGAGTGCGCGAGAGCATGAGCAGAAGATTAGGTGGCTAGAGAAGCCCAGAGCCCCAGTGTTCTTAGGCCTACAAAAGCGCTTCCAAGGAAGGGGGCTGGCTAGCAACAGCTTTCAGTGCTGGCACTTTTCATCTCTGAGCAATTGCTCGACAATTGCAATTTCTCACCTCGTGTCTACGAGACGGAAAGAGAAGAACCGTGACGTTTGGTGGCTAGAGAAGCGCAAAGCCCCAGTGTTGTTGCGCCTGTGAAAGCGCTTCCAAGGAAGGGTGCTGGCTAGCAACAGCTTTCAGTGCTGGCACTTTTCATCTCTGAGCAATTGCTCGACGTTTGCAATTTCTCACCTGAGGTCTTTTTAGAGTGCGCGAGAGGATGAGCAGAAGATTAGGTGGCTAGAGAAGCCCAGAGCCCCAGTGTTCTTAGGCCTACAAAAGCGCTTCCAAGGAAGGGTGCTGGCTAGCAACAGCTTTCAGTGCTGGCACTTTTCATCTCTGAGCAATTGCTCGACGTTTGCAATTTCTCAGCTCGTGTCTACGAGACGGAAAGAGAAGGACCGTGACGTTTGGTGGCTAGAGAAGCGCAAAGCCCCAGTGTTGCTGCGCCTGTGAAAGCGCTTCCAAGGAAGGGTGCTGGCTAGCAACAGCTTTCAGTGCTGGCACTTTTCATCTCTGAGCAATTGCTCGACGTTTGCAATTTCTCACCTGAGCTCTCTTTAGAGTGTGCGAGAGGATGAGCAGAAGATTCGGTGGCTAGAGAAGCCCAGAGCCCCAGTGTTCTTAGGCCTACAAAAGTGCTACCAAGGAAGGGTGCTGGCTAGCAAGAGCTTTCAGTGCTGGCACTTTTCATCTCTGAGCAATTGCTCGACGTTTGCAATTTCTCTGCTCGTGTCTGCGAGACGGAAAGAGAATGACAGTGACATTTGGTGGCTAGAGAAGCGCAAAGCTCCAGTGTTACTGCGCCTGTGAAAGCGCTTCCAAGGAAGGGTGCTGGCTAGCAAGAGCTTTCAGTGCTGGCACTTTTCATCTCTGAGCAATTGCTCGACGTTTGCAATTTCTCACCTGAGCTCTCTTTAGAGTGCGCGAGAGGATGAGCAGAAGATTAAGTGGCTAGAGAAGCCCAGAGCCCCAGTGTTCTTAGGCCTACAAAAGCGCTTCCAAGGAAGGGGGCTGGCTAGCAACACCTTTCAGTGCTGGCACTTTTCATCTCTGAGCAATTGCTCGACGTTTGCAATTTCTCAGCTCGTGTCTGCGAGACGGAAAGAGAATGACAGTGACATTTGGTGGCTAGAGAAGCACAAAGCCCCAGTGTTGCTGCGCCTGTGAAAGCGCTTCCAAGGAAGGGTGCTGGCTAGCAACAGCTTTCAGTGCTGGCACTTTTCATCTCTCAGCAATTGCTCGACGTTTGCAATTTCTCACCTGAGCTCTCTTTAGAGTGCGCGAGAGGATGAGCAGAAGATTAGGTGGCTAGAGAAGCCCAGAGCCCCAGTGTGCTTAGGTCTACAAAAGCGCTTCCAAGGAAGGGTGCTGGCTAGCAACAGCTTTCAGTGCTGGCACTTTTCATCTCTGAGCAATTGCTCGACGTTTGCAATTTCTCAGCTCGTGTCTACGAGACGGAAAGAGAAGGACCGTGACGTTTGGTGGCTAGAGCAGCGCAAAGCCCCAGTGTTGCTGCGCCTGTGAAAGCGCTTCCAAGGAAGGGTGCTAGCTAGCAACAGCTTTCAGTGCTGGCACTTTTCATCTCTGAGCAATTGCTCCACGTTTGCAATTTCTCACCTGAGCTCTCTTTAGAGTGCGCGAGAGCATGAGCAGAAGATTAGGTGGCTAGAGAAGCCCAGAGCCCCAGTGTTCTTAGGCCTACAAAAGCGCTTCCAAGGAAGGGTGCTGGCTAGCAACAGCTTTCAGTGCTGGCACTTTTCATCTCTGAGCAATTGCTCGACGTTTGCAATTTCTCAGCTCGTGTCTACGAGACGGAAAGAGAAGGACCGTGACGTTTGGTGGCTAGAGAAGCGCAAAGCCCCAGTGTTGCTGCGCCTGTGAAAGCGCTTCCAAGGAAGGGTGCTGGCTAGCAACAGCTTTCAGTGCTGGCACTTTTCATCTCTGAGCAATTGCTCCACGTTTGCAATTTCTCAGCTCATGTCTACGAGACGGAGAGATAGTGACCGTGACATTTGGTGGGTAGAGAAGCGCAAAGCCCCAGTGTTGCTGCGCCTGTGAAAGCGCTTCCAAGGAAGGGTGCTGGCTAGCAACAGCTTTCAGTGCTGGCACTTTTCATCTCTGAGCAATTGCTCGACGTTTGCAATTTCTCACCTCAGCTCTCTTTAGAGTGCGCGAGAGGATGAGCAGAAGATTAGGTGTATAAAGAAGCCCAGAGCCCCAGTGTGCTTAGGCCTACAAAAGCGCTTCCAAGGAAGGGTGCTGGCTAGCAACAGCTTTCAGTGCTGGCACTTTTCATCTCTGAGCAATTGCTCGACAATTGCAATTTCTCAGCTCGTGTCTACGAGACGGAAAGAGAAGGACCGTGACGTTTGGTGGCTAGAGAAGCGCAAAGCCCCAGTGTTGCTGCGCCTGTGAAAGCGCTTCCAAGGAAGGGTGCTGGCTAGCAACAGCTTTCAGTGCTGGCCCTTTTCATCTCTGAGCAATTGCTCGACGTTTGCAATTTCTCACCTGAGCTCTCTTTAGAGTGCGCGAGAGGATGAGCAGAAGATTAGGTGTCTAAAGAAGCCCAGAGCCCCAGTCTTCTTAGGCCTACAAAAGCGCTTCCAAGGAAGGGTGCTGGCTAGCAACAGCTTTCAGTGCTGGCACTTTTCATCTCTGAGCAATTGCTCCACGTTTGCAATTTCTCAGCTCGTGTCTGCGAGACGGAAAGAGAATGACAGTGACATTTGGTGGCTAGAGAAGCGCAAAGCTCCAGTGTTACTGCGCCTGTGAAAGCGCTTCCAAGGAAGGGTGCTGGCTAGCAACAGCTTTCAGTGCTGGCACTTTTCATCTCTGAGCAATTGCTCGACGTTTGCAATTTCTCACCTGAGCTCTCTTCAGAGTGCGCGAGAGGATGAGCAGAAGATTAAGTGGCTAGAGAAGCCCAGAGCCCCAGTGTTCTTAGGCCTACAAAAGCGCTTCCAAGGAAGGGTGCTGCCTAGCAACAGCTTTCAGTGCTGGCACTTTTCATCTCTGAGCAATTGCTCGACGTTTGCAATTTCTCAGCTCGTGTCTGCGAGACGGAAAGAGAATGACAGTGACATTTGGTGGCTAGAGAAGCACAAAGCCCCAGTGTTGCTGCGCCTGTGAAAGCGCTTCCAAGGAAGGGTGCTGGCTAGCAACAGCTTTCAGTGCTGGCACTTTTCATCTCTGAGCAATTGCTCGACGTTTGCAATTTCTCCCCTGAGCTGTCTTTAGAGTGCGCGAGAGGATGAGCAGAAGATTAGGTGGCTAGAGAAGCCCAGAGCCCCAGTGTGCTTAGGTCTACAAAAGCGCTTCCAAGGAAGGGTGCTGGCTAGCAACAGCTTTCAGTGCTGGCACTTTTCATCTCTGAGCAATTGCTCGACGTTTGCAATTTCTCAGCTCGTGTCTACGAGACGGAAAGAGAAGGACCGTGACGTTTGGTGGCTAGAGCAGCGCAAAGCCCCAGTGTTGCTGCGCCTGTGAAAGCGCTTCCAAGGAAGGGTGCTAGCTAGCAACAGCTTTCAGTGCTGGCACTTTTCATCTCTGAGCAATTGCTCGACGTTTGCAATTTCTCACCTGAGCTCTCTTTAGAGTGCGCGAGAGGATGAGCAGAAGATTAGGTGGCTAGAGAAGCCCAGAGCCCCAGTGTTCTTAGGCCTACAAAAGCGCTTCCAAGGAAGGGGGCTGGCTAGCAACAGCTTTCAGTGCTGGCACTTTTCATCTCTGAGCAATTGCTCGACGTTTGCAATTTCTCAGCTTGTGTCTAGGAGATGGAAAGAGAATGACCGTGACGTTTGGTGGGTAGAGAAGCGCAAAGCCCCAGTGTTGCTGCGCCTGTGAAAGCGCTTCCAAGGAAGGGTGCTGGCTAGCAACAGCTTTCAGTGCTGGCACTTTTCATCTCTGAGCAATTGCTCGACGTTTGCAATTTCTCAGCTCGTGTCTACGAGACGGAAAGAGAAGGACCGTGACGTTTGGTGGCTAGAGAAGCGCAAAGCCCCAGTGTTGCTGCGCCTGTGAAAGCGCTTCCAAGGAAGGGTGCTGGCTAGCAACAGCTTTCAGTGCTGGCACTTTTCATCTCTGAGCAATTGCTCCACGTTTGCAATTTCTCAGCTCATGTCTACGAGACGGAGAGATAGTGACCGTGACATTTGGTGGGTAGAGAAGCGCAAAGCCCCAGTGTTGCTGCGCCTGTGAAAGCGCTTCCAAGGAAGGGTGCTGGCTAGCAACAGCTTTCAGTGCTGGCACTTTTCATCTCTGAGCAATTGCTCGACGTTTGCAATTTCTCACCTGAGCTCTCTTTAGAGTGCGCGAGAGCATGAGCAGAAGATTAGGTGTCTAAAGAAGCCCAGAGCCCCAGTGTGCTTAGGCCTACAAAAGCGCTTCCAAGGAAGGGTGCTGGCTAGCAACAGCTTTCAGTGCTGGCACTTTTCATCTCTGAGCAATTGCTCGACGTTTGCAATTTCTCAGCTCGTGTCTACGAGACGGAAAGAGAAGGACCGTGACGTTTGGTGGCTAGAGAAGCGCAAAGCCCCAGTGTTGCTGTGCCTGTGAAAGCGCTTCCAAGGAAGGGTGCTGGCTAGCAACAGCTTTCAGTGCTGGCCCTTTTCATCTCTGAGCAATTGCTCGACGTTTGCAATTTCTCCCCTGAGCTCTCTTTAGAGTGCGCGAGAGGATGAGCAGAAGATTAGGTGTCTAAAGAAGCCCAGAGCCCCAGTGTGCTTAGGCCTACAAAAGCGCTTCCAAGGAAGGGTGCTGGCTAGCAACAGCTTTCAGTGCTGGCACTTTTCATCTCTGAGCAATTGCTCGACGTTTGCAATTTCTCAGCTCGTGTCTACGAGACGGAAAGAGAAGAAGCGTGATGTTTGGTGGCTAGAGAAGCGCAAAGCCCCAGTGTTGCTGCGCCTGTGAAAGCGCTTCCAAGGAAGGGTGCTGGCTAGCAACAGCTTTCAGTGCTGGCACTTTTCATCTCTGAGCAACTGCTCGACGTTTGCAATTTCTCACCTGAGGTCTTTTTAGAGTGCGCGAGAGGATGAGCAGAAGATTAAGTGGCTAGAGAAGCCCAGAGCCCCAGTGTTCTTAGGGCTACAAAAGCGCTTCCAAGGAAGGGTGCTGGCTAGCAACAGCTTTCAGTGCTGGCACTTTTCATCTCTGAGCAATTGCTCGACGTTTGCAATTTCTCAGCTCGTGTCTATGAGACGGAAAGAGAATGACAGTGACATTTGGTGGCTAGAGAAGCGCAAAGCCCCAGTGTTGCTGCGCCTGTGAAAGCGCTTCCAAGGAAGGGTGCTGGCTACCAACAGCTTTCAGTGCTGGCACTTTTCATCTCTGAGCAATTGCTCGACGTTTGCAATTTCTCACCTGAGGTCTTTTTAGAGTGCGCGAGAGGATGAGCAGAGGATTAAGTGGCTAGAGAAGCCCAGAGCCCCAGTGTTCTTAGGCCTACAAAAGCGCTTCCAAGGAAGGGGGCTGGCTAGCAACAGCTTTCAGTGCTGGCACTTTTCATCTCTGAGCAATTGCTCGACGTTTGCAATTTCTCAGCTCGTGTCTGCGAGACGGAAAGAGAATGACAGTGACATTTGGTGGCTAGAGAAGCGCAAAGCCCCAGTGTTGCTGCGCCTGTGAAAGCGCTTCCAAGGAAGGGTGCTGGCTAGCAACAGCTTTCAGTGCTGGCACTTTTCATCTCTGAGCAATTGCTCGACGTTTGCAATTTCTCAGCTCGTGTCTACGAGACGGAAAGAGAAGGACCGTGACGTTTGGTGGCTAGAGAAGCGCAAAGCCCCAGTGTTGCTGCGCCTGTGAAAGCGCTTCCAAGGAAGGGTGCTGGCTAGCAAGAGCTTTCAGTGCTGGCACTTTTCATCTCTGAGCAATTGCTCGACGTTTGCAATTTCTCCCCTGAGCTCTCTTTAGAGTGCGCGAGAGCATGAGCAGAAGATTCGGTGGCTAAAGAAGCCCAGAGCCCCAGTGTTCTTAGGCCTACAAAAGCGCTTCCAAGGAAGGGTGCTGGCTAGCAACAGCTTTCAGTGCTGGCACTTTTCCTCTCTGAGCAATTGCTCGACGTTTGCAATTTCTCAGCTCGTGTCTACGAGACGGAAAGAGAAGGACCGTGACGTTTGGTGGCTAGAGAAGCGCAAAGCCCCAGTGTTACTGCGCCTGTGAAAGCGCTTCCAAGGAAGGGGGCTGGCTAGCAACAGCTTTCAGTGCTGGCACTTTTCATCTCTGAGCAATTGCTCCACGTTTGCAATTTCTCAGCTCGTGTCTACGAGACGGAGAGATAGTGACCGTGACGTTTGGTGGCTAGAGAAGTGCAAAGCCCCAGTGTTACTGCGCCTGTGAAAGCGCTTCCAAGGAAGGGTGCTGGCTAGCAACAGCTTTCAGTGCTGGCACTTTTCATCTCTGAGCAATTGCTCGACGTTTGCAATTTCTCCCCTGAGCTCTCTTTAGAGTGCGCGAGAGGATGAGCAGAAGATTAGGTGGCTAGAGAAGCCCAGAGCCCCAGTGTTCTTAGGCCTACAAAAGCGCTTCCAAGGAAGGGGGCTGGCTAGCAACAGCTTTCAGTGCTGGCACTTTTCATCTCTGAGCAATTGCTCGACGTTTGCAATTTCTCACCTCAGCTCTCTTTAGAGTGCGCGAGAGGATGAGCAGAAGATTAGGTGGCTAGAGAAGCCCAGAGCCCCAGTGTGCTTAGGCCTACAAAAGCGCTTCCAAGGAAGGGTGCTGGCTAGCAAGAGCTTTCAGTGCTGGCACTTTTCATCTCTGAGCAATTGCTCGACGTTTGCAATTTCTCAGCTCGTGTCTACGAGACGGAATGAGAAGAACCGTGACGTTTGGTGGGTAGAGAAGCGCAAAGCCCCAGTGTTGCTGCGCCTGTGAAAGCGCTTCCAAGGAAGGGTGCTAGCAAGCAACAGCTTTCAGTGCTGGCACTTTTCATCTCTGAGCAATTGCTCGACGTTTGCAATTTCTCACCTGAGCTCTCTTTAGAGTGCGCGAGAGGATGAGCAGAAGATTAGGTGGCTAGAGAAGCCCAGAGCCCCAGTGTTCTTAGGCCTACAAAAGCGCTTCCAAGGAAGGGTGCTGGCTAGCAACAGCTTTCAGTGCTGGCGCTTTTCATCTCTGAGCAATTGCTCGACGTTTGCAATTTCTCAGCTCGTGTCTACGAGACGGAAAGAGAAAAACCGTGACGTTTGGTGGCTAGAGAAGCGCAAAGCCCCAGTGTTGCTGCGCCTGTGAAAGCGCTTCCAAGGAAGGGTGCTGGCTAGCAACAGCTTTCAGTGCTGGCACTTTTCATCTCTGAGCAATTGCTCGACGTTTGCAATTTCTCACCTGAGCTCTCTTTAGAGTGCGCGAGAGGCTGAGCAGAAGATTAGGTGGCTAGAGAAGCCCAGAGCCCCAGTGTTCTTAGGGCTACAAAAGCGCTTCCAAGGAAGGGGGCTGGCTAGCAACAGCTTTCAGTGCTGGCACTTTTCATCTCTGAGCAATTGCTCGACGTTTGCAATTTCTCAGCTCGTGTCTACGAGACGGAAAGAGAAGGACCGTGACGTTTGGTGGCTAGAGAAGCGCAAAGCCCCAGTGTTGCTGCGCCTGTGAAAGCGCTTCCAAGGAAGGGTGCTGGCTACCAACAGCTTTCAGTGCTGGCACTTTTCATCTCTGAGCAATTGCTCGACGTTTGCAATTTCTCCCCTGAGCTCTCTTTAGAGTGCGCGAGAGGCTGAGCAGAAGATTAGGTGGCTAGAGAAGCCCAGAGCCCCAGTGTTCTTAGGCCTACAAAAGCGCTTCCAAGGAAGGGTGCTGGCTAGCAACAGCTTTCAGTGCTGGCACTGTTCATCTCTGAGCAATTGCTGGACATTTGCAATTTCTCACCTGAGCTCTCTTTAGAGTGCGCGAGAGGCTGAGCAGAAGATTAGGTGGCTAGAGAAGCCCAGAGCCCCAGTGTTCTTAGGCCTACAAAAGCGCTTCCAAGGAAGGGTGCTGGCTAGCAACAGCTTTCAGTGCTGGCACTTTTCATCTCTGAGCAATTGCTCGACGTTTGCAATTTCTCCCCTGAGCTCTCTTCAGAGTGAGCGAGAGGCTGAGCAGAAGATTAGTTGGCTAGGGAAGCTCAGAGCCCCAGTGTGCTTAGGCCTACAAAAGCGCTTCCAAGGAAGGGTGCTGGCTAGCAACAGCTTTCAGTGCTGGCACTTTTCATCTCTGAGCAATTGCTCGACGTTTGCAATTTCTCAGCTCGTGTCTACGAGACGGAAAGAGAAGGACCGTGACGTTTGGTGGCTAGAGAAGCGCAAAGCCCCAGTGTTGCTGCGCCTGTGAAAGCGCTTCCAAGGAAGGGTGCTGGCTAGCAACAGCTTTCAGTGCTGGCACTTTTCATCTCTGAGCAATTGCTCGACGTTTGCAATTTCTCAGCTCGTGTCTACGAGACGGAAAGAGAAGGACCGTGACGTTTGGTGGCTAGAGAAGCGCAAAGCCCCAGTGTTGCTGAGCCTGTGAAAGCGCTTCCAAGGAAGGGTGCTGGCTAGCAACAGCTTTCAGTGCTGGCACTTTTCATCTCTGAGCAATTGCTCGACGTTTGCAATTCCTCAGCTCGTGTCTACGAGACGGAAAGAGAAGGACCGTGATGTTTGGTGGCTAGAGAAGCGCAAAGCCCCAGTGTTACTGCGCCTGTGAAAGCGCTTCCAAGGAAGGGGGCTGGCTAGCAACAGCTTTCAGTGCTGGCACTTTTCATCTCTGAGCAATTGCTCCACGTTTGCAATTTCTCAGCTCGTGTCTACGAGACGGAAAGAGAAGGACCGTGATGTTTGGTGGCTAGAGAAGCGCAAAGCCCCAGTGTTACTGCGCCTGTGAAAGCGCTTCCAAGGAAGGGGGCTGGCTAGCAACAGCTTTCAGTGCTGGCACTTTTCATCTCTGAGCAATTGCTCGACGTTTGCAATTTCTCAGCTCGTGTCTACGAGACGGAGAGATAGTGACCGTGACGTTTGGTGGCTAGAGAAGTGCAATGCCCCAGTGTTACTGCGCCTGTGAAAGCGCTTCCAAGGAAGGGTGCTGGCTAGCAACAGCTTTCAGTGCTGGCACTTTTCATCTCTGAGCAATTGCTCGACGTTTGCAATTTCTCAGCTCGTGTCTACGAGACGGAAAGAGAATGACCGTGACGTTTGGTGGCTAGAGAAGCGCAAAGCCCCAGTGTTGCTGCGCCTGTGAAAGCGCTTCCAAGGAAGGGTGCTGGCTAGCAACAGCTTTCAGTGCTGGCACTTTTCATCTCTGAGCAATTGCTCGACGTTTGCAATTTCTCACCTGAGCTCTCTTTAGAGTGCGCGAGAGGCTGAGCAGAAGATTAGGTGGCTAGAGAAGCCCAGAGCCCCACTGTTCTTAGGCCTACAAAAGCGCTTCCAAGGAAGGGGGCTGGCTAGCAACAGCTTTCAGTGCTGGCACTTTTCCTCTCTGAGCAATTGCTCGACGTTTGCAATTTCTCAGCTCGTGTCTACGAGACGGAAAGAGAATGACCGTGACGTTTGGTGGCTAGAGAAGCGCAAAGCCCCAGTGTTGCTGCGCCTGTGAAAGCGCTTCCAAGGAAGGGTGCTGGCTACCAACAGCTTTCAGTGCTGGCACTTTTCATCTCTGAGCAATTGCTCGACGTTTGCAATTTCTCCCCTGAGCTCTCTTTAGAGTGCGCGAGAGGCTGAGCAGAAGATTAGGTGGCTAGAGAAGCCCAGAGCCCCAGTGTTCTTAGGCCTACAAAAGCGCTTCCAAGGAAGGGTGCTGGCTAGCAACAGCTTTCAGTGCTGGCACTTTTCATCTCTGAGCAATTGCTCGACGTTTGCAATTTCTCAGCTCGTGTCTACGAGACGGAAAGAGAAGGACCGTGACGTTTGGTGGGTAGAGAAGCGCAAAGCCCCAGTGTTGCTGCGCCTGTGAAAGCGCTTCCAAGGAAGGGTGCTGGCTAGCAACAGCTTTCAGTGCTGGCACTTTTCATCTCTGAGCAATTGCTCGACGTTTGCAATTTCTCAGCTCGTGTCTACGAGACGGAAAGAGAAGGACCGTGACGTTTGGTGGCTAGAGAAGCGCAAAGCCCCAGTGTTGCTGCGCCTGTGAAAGCGCTTCCAAGGAAGGGGGCTGGCTAGCAACAGCTTTCAGTGCTGGCACTTTTCCTCTCTGAGCAATTGCTCGACGTTTGCAATTTCTCAGCTCGTGTCTACGAGACGGAAAGAGAAGGACCGTGACGTTTGGTGGCTAGAGAAGCGCAAAGCCCCAGTGTTACTGCGCCTGTGAAAGCGCTTCCAAGGAAGGGGGCTGGCTAGCAACAGCTTTCAGTGCTGGCACTTTTCATCTCTGAGCAATTGCTCGACGTTTGCAATTTCTCAGCTCGTGTCTACGAGACGGAAAGAGAAGGACCGTGACGTTTGGTGGCTAGAGAAGCGCAAAGCCCCAGTGTTACTGCGCCTGTGAAAGCGCTTCCAAGGAAGGGTGCTGGCTAGCAACAGCTTTCAGTGCTGGCACTTTTCATCTCTGAGCAATTGCTCGACGTTTGCAATTTCTCAGCTCGTGTCTACGAGACGGAGAGATAGTGACCGTGACGTTTGGTGGCTAGAGAAGTGCAATGCCCCAGTGTTACTGCGCCTGTGAAAGCGCTTCCAAGGAAGGGTGCTGGCTAGCAACAGCTTTCAGTGCTGGCACTTTTCATCTCTGAGCAATTGCTCGACGTTTGCAATTTCTCAGCTCGTGTCTACGAGACGGAAAGAGAATGACCGTGACGTTTGGTGGCTAGAGAAGCGCAAAGCCCCAGTGTTGCTGCGCCTGTGAAAGCGCTTCCAAGGAAGGGTGCTGGCTAGCAACAGCTTTCAGTGCTGGCACTTTTCATCTCTGAGCAATTGCTCGACGTTTGCAATTTCTCCCCTGAGCTCTCTTTAGAGTGCGCGAGAGGCTGAGCAGAAGATTAGGTGGCTAGAGAAGCCCAGAGCCCCAGTGTTCTTAGGCCTACAAAAGCGCTTCCAAGGAAGGGTGCTGGCTAGCAACAGCTTTCAGTGCTGGCACTGTTCATCTCTGAGCAATTGCTGGACATTTGCAATTTCTCACCTGAGCTCTCTTTAGAGTGCGCGAGAGGCTGAGCAGAAGATTAGGTGGCTAGAGAAGCCCAGAGCCCCGGTGTTCTTAGGCCTACAAAAGCGCTTCCAAGGAAGGGTGCTGGCTAGCAACAGCTTTCAGTGCTGGCACTTTTCATCTCTGAGCAATTGCTCGACGTTTGCAATTTCTCCCCTGAGCTCTCTTCAGAGTGAGCGAGAGGCTGAGCAGAAGATTAGTTGGCTAGAGAAGCTCAGAGCCCCAGTGTGCTTAGGCCTACAAAAGCGCTTCCAAGGAAGGGTGCTGGCTAGCAACAGCTTTCAGTGCTGGCACTTTTCATCTCTGAGCAATTGCTCGACGTTTGCAATTTCTCAGCTCGTGTCTACGAGACGGAAAGAGAAGGACCGTGACGTTTGGTGGCTAGAGAAGCGCAAAGCCCCAGTGTTGCTGCGCCTGTGAAAGCGCTTCCAAGGAAGGGTGCTGGCTAGCAACAGCTTTCAGTGCTGGCACTTTTCATCTCTGAGCAATTGCTCGACGTTTGCAATTTCTCAGCTCGTGTCTACGAGACGGAAAGAGAAGGACCGTGACGTTTGGTGGCTAGAGAAGCGCAAAGCCCCAGTGTTGCTGCGCCTGTGAAAGCGCTTCCAAGGAAGGGTGCTGGCTAGCAACAGCTTTCAGTGCTGGCACTTTTCATCTCTGAGCAATTGCTCGACGTTTGCAATTCCTCAGCTCGTGTCTACGAGACGGAAAGAGAAGGACCGTGACGTTTGGTGGCTAGAGAAGCGCAAAGCCCCAGTGTTACTGCGCCTGTGAAAGCGCTTCCAAGGAAGGGGGCTGGCTAGCAACAGCTTTCAGTGCTGGCACTTTTCATCTCTGAGCAATTGCTCCACGTTTGCAATTTCTCAGCTCGTGTCTACGAGACGGAAAGAGAAGGACCGTGATGTTTGGTGGCTAGAGAAGCGCAAAGCCCCAGTGTTGCTGCGCCTGTGAAAGCGCTTCCAAGGAAGGGGGCTGGCTAGCAACAGCTTTCAGTGCTGGCACTTTTCATCTCTGAGCAATTGCTCCACGTTTGCAATTTCTCAGCTCGTGTCTACGAGACGGAAAGAGAATGACCGTGACGTTTGGTGGCTAGAGAAGCGCAAAGCCCCAGTGTTGCTGCGCCTGTGAAAGCGCTTCCAAGGAAGGGTGCTGGCTAGCAACAGCTTTCAGTGCTGGCACTTTTCATCTCTGAGCAATTGCTCGACGTTTGCAATTTCTCACCTGAGCTCTCTTTAGAGTGCGCGAGAGGCTGAGCAGAAGATTAGGTGGCTAGAGAAGCCCAGAGCCCCACTGTTCTTAGGCCTACAAAAGCGCTTCCAAGGAAGGGGGCTGGCTAGCAACAGCTTTCAGTGCTGGCACTTTTCATCTCTGAGCAATTGCTCGACGTTTGCAATTTCTCAGCTCGTGTCTACGAGACGGAAAGAGAATGACCGTGACGTTTGGTGGCTAGAGAAGCGCAAAGCCCCAGTGTTGCTGCGCCTGTGAAAGCGCTTCCAAGGAAGGGTGCTGGCTACCAACAGCTTTCAGTGCTGGCACTTTTCATCTCTGAGCAATTGCTCGACGTTTGCAATTTCTCACCTGAGCTCTCTTTAGAGTGCGCGAGAGCATGAGCAGAAGATTAGGTGGCTAGAGAAGCCCAGAGCCCCAGTGTTCTTAGGCCTACAAAAGCGCTTCCAAGGAAGGGTGCTGGCTAGCAACAGCTTTCAGTGCTGGCACTGTTCATCTCTGAGCAATTGCTGGACATTTGCAATTTCTCACCTGAGCTCTCTTTAGAGTGCGCGAGAGGCTGAGCAGAAGATTAGGTGGCTAGAGAAGCCCAGAGCCCCGGTGTTCTTAGGCCTACAAAAGCGCTTCCAAGGAAGGGTGCTGGCTAGCAACAGCTTTCAGTGCTGGCACTTTTCATCTCTGAGCAATTGCTCGACGTTTGCAATTTCTCCCCTGAGCTCTCTTCAGAGTGAGCGAGAGGCTGAGCAGAAGATTAGTTGTCTAGGGAAGCTCAGAGCCCCAGTGTGCTTAGGCCTACAAAAGCGCTTCCAAGGAAGGGTGCTGGCTAGCAACAGCTTTCAGTGCTGGCACTTTTCATCTCTGAGCAATTGCTCGACGTTTGCAATTTCTCAGCTCGTGTCTACGAGACGGAAAGAGAAGGACCGTGACGTTTGGTGGCTAGAGAAGCGCAAAGCCCCAGTGTTGCTGCGCCTGTGAAAGCGCTTCCAAGGAAGGGTGCTGGCTAGCAACAGCTTTCAGTGCTGGCACTTTTCATCTCTGAGCAATTGCTCGACGTTTGCAATTTCTCAGCTCGTGTCTACGAGACGGAAAGAGAAGGACCGTGACGTTTGGTGGCTAGAGAAGCGCAAAGCCCCAGTGTTGCTGCGCCTGTGAAAGCGCTTCCAAGGAAGGGTGCTGGCTAGCAACAGCTTTCAGTGCTGGCACTTTTCATCTCTGAGCAATTGCTCGACGTTTGCAATTCCTCAGCTCGTGTCTACGAGACGGAAAGAGAAGGACCGTGACGTTTGGTGGCTAGAGAAGCGCAAAGCCCCAGTGTTACTGCGCCTGTGAAAGCGCTTCCAAGGAAGGGGGCTGGCTAGCAACAGCTTTCAGTGCTGGCACTTTTCATCTCTGAGCAATTGCTCGACGTTTGCAATTTCTCAGCTCGTGTCTACGAGACGGAAAGAGAAGGACCGTGATGTTTGGTGGCTAGAGAAGCGCAAAGCCCCAGTGTTGCTGCGCCTGTGAAAGCGCTTCCAAGGAAGGGTGCTGGCTAGCAACAGCTTTCAGTGCTGGCACTTTTCATCTCTGAGCAATTGCTCGACATTTGCAATTTCTCAGCTCGTGTCTACGAGACGGAGAGATAGTGACCGTGACGTTTGGTGGCTAGAGAAGTGCAATGCCCCAGTGTTACTGCGCCTGTGAAAGCGCTTCCAAGGAAGGGTGCTGGCTAGCAACAGCTTTCAGTGCTGGCACTTTTCATCTCTGAGCAATTGCTCGACGTTTGCAATTTCTCAGCTCGTGTCTACGAGACGGAAAGAGAATGACCGTGACGTTTGGTGGCTAGAGAAGCGCAAAGCCCCAGTGTTGCTGCGCCTGTGAAAGCGCTTCCAAGGAAGGGTGCTGGCTAGCAACAGCTTTCAGTGCTGGCACTTTTCATCTCTGAGCAATTGCTCGACGTTTGCAATTTCTCACCTGAGCTCTCTTTAGAGTGCGCGAGAGGCTGAGCAGAAGATTAGGTGGCTAGAGAAGCCCAGAGCCCCACTGTTCTTAGGCCTACAAAAGCGCTTCCAAGGAAGGGGGCTGGCTAGCAAGAGCTTTCAGTGCTGGCACTTTTCCTCTCTGAGCAATTGCTCGACGTTTGCAATTTCTCAGCTCGTGTCTACGAGACGGAAAGAGAAGGACCGTGACGTTTGGTGGCTAGAGAAGCGCAAAGCCCCAGTGTTGCTGCGCCTGTGAAAGCGCTTCCAAGGAAGGGGGCTGGCTAGCAACAGCTTTCAGTGCTGGCACTTTTCATCTCTGAGCAATTGCTCGACGTTTGCAATTTCTCCCCTGAGCTCTCTTTAGAGTGCGCGAGAGGCTGAGCAGAAGATTAGGTGGCTAGAGAAGCCCAGAGCCCCAGTGTTCTTAGGCCTACAAAAGCGCTTCCAAGGAAGGGTGCTGGCTAGCAACAGCTTTCAGTGCTGGCACTGTTCATCTCTGAGCAATTGCTGGACATTTGCAATTTCTCACCTGAGCTCTCTTTAGAGTACGCGAGAGGCTGAGCAGAAGATTAGGTGGCTAGAGAAGCCCAGAGCCCCAGTGTGCTTAGGCCTACAAAAGCGCTTCCAAGGAAGGGTGCTGGCTAGCAACAGCTTTCAGTGCTGGCACTTTTCATCTCTGAGCAATTGCTCGACGTTTGCAATTTCTCAGCTCGTGTCTACGAGACGGAAAGAGAAGGACCGTGATGTTTGGTGGCTAGAGAAGCGCAAAGCCCCAGTGTTGCTGCGCCTGTGAAAGCGCTTCCAAGGAAGGGTGCTGGCTAGCAACAGCTTTCAGTGCTGGCACTTTTCATCTCTGAGCAATTGCTCGACGTTTGCAATTTCTCAGCTCGTGTCTACGAGACGGAAAGAGAAGGACCGTGACGTTTGGTGGCTAGAGAAGCGCAAAGCCCCAGTGTTGCTGCGCCTGTGAAAGCGCTTCCAAGGAAGGGTGCTGGCTAGCAACAGCTTTCAGTGCTGGCACTTTTCATCTCTGAGCAATTGCTCGACGTTTGCAATTTCTCAGCTCGTGTCTATGAGACGGAAAGAGAAGGACCGTGACGTTTGGTGGCTAGAGAAGCGCAAAGCCCCAGTGTTACTGTGCCTGTGAAAGCGCTTCCAAGGAAGGGTGCTGGCTAGCAACAGCTTTCAGTGCTGGCACTTTTTATCTCTGAGCATTTGCTCGACGTTTGCAATTTCTCAGCTCGTGTCTACGAGACGGAGAGATAGTGACCGTGACGTTTGGTGGCTAGAGAAGCGCAAAGCCCCAGTGTTACTGCGCCTGTGAAAGCGCTTCCAAGGAAGGGTGCTGGCTAGCAACAGCTTTCAGTGCTGGCACTTTTCATCTCTGAGCAATTGCTCGACGTTTGCAATTTCTCAGCTCGTGTCTACGAGACGGAAAGAGAAGGACCGTGACGTTTGGTGGCTAGAGAAGCGCAAAGCCCCAGTGTTGCTGAGCCTGTGAAAGCGCTTCCAAGGAAGGGTGCTGGCTAGCAACAGCTTTCAGTGCTGGCACTTTTCATCTCTGAGCAATTGCTCGACGTTTGCAATTTCTCAGCTCGTGTCTACGAGACGGAAAGAGAATGACCGTGACGTTTGGTGGCTAGAGAAGCGCAAAGCCCCAGTGTTGCTGCGCCTGTGAAAGCGCTTCCAAGGAAGGGTGCTGGCTAGCAACAGCTTTCAGTGCTGGCACTTTTCATCTCTGAGCAATTGCTCGACGTTTGCAATTTCTCACCTGAGCTCTCTTTAGAGTGCGCGAGAGGCTGAGCAGAAGATTAGGTGGCTAGAGAAGCCCAGAGCCCCAGTGTTCTTAGGCCTACAAAAGCGCTTCCAAGGAAGGGTGCTGGCTAGCAACAGCTTTCAGTGCTGGCACTTTTCATCTCTGAGCAATTGCTCCACGTTTGCAATTTCTCAGCTCATGTCTACGAGACGGAAAGAGAAGGACCGTGATGTTTGGTGGCTAGAGAAGCGCAAAGCCCCAGTGTTGCTGCGCCTGTGAAAGCGCTTCCAAGGAAGGGGGCTGGCTAGCAACAGCTTTCAGTGCTGGCACTTTTCATCTCTGAGCAATTGCTCGACGTTTGCAATTTCTCAGCTCGTGTCTAGGAGACGGAAAGAGAAGGACCGTGACGTTTGGTGGCTAGAGAAGCGCAAAGCCCCAGTGTTGCTGCGCCTGTGAAAGCGCTTCCAAGGAAGGGTGCTGGCTAGCAACAGCTTTCAGTGCTGGCACTTTTCATCTCTGAGCAATTGCTCGACGTTTGCAATTTCTCAGCTCGTGTCTACGAGACGGAAAGAGAAGGACCGTGACGTTTGGTGGCTAGAGAAGCGCAAAGCCCCAGTGTTACTGTGCCTGTGAAAGCGCTTCCAAGGAAGGGTGCTGGCTAGCAACAGCTTTCAGTGCTGGCACTTTTCATCTCTGAGCAATTGCTCGACGTTTGCAATTTCTCAGCTCGTGTCTACGAGACGGAAAGAGAAGGACCGTGATGTTTGGTGGCTAGAGAAGCGCAAAGCCCCAGTGTTACTGCGCCTGTGAAAGCGCTTCCAAGGAAGGGGGCTGGCTAGCAACAGCTTTCAGTGCTGGCACTTTTCATCTCTGAGCAATTGCTCGACGTTTGCAATTTCTCAGCTCGTGTCTACGAGACGGAAAGAGAAGGACCGTGATGTTTGGTGGCTAGAGAAGCGCAAAGCCCCAGTGTTGCTGCGCCTGTGAAAGCGCTTCCAAGGAAGGGTGCTGGCTAGCAACAGCTTTCAGTGCTGGCACTTTTCATCTCTGAGCAATTGCTCGACGTTTGCAATTTCTCAGCTCGTGTCTACGAGACGGAAAGAGAAGGACCGTGACGTTTGGTGGCTAGAGAAGCGCAAAGCCCCAGTGTTGCTGCGCCTGTGAAAGCGCTTCCAAGGAAGGGTGCTGGCTAGCAACAGCTTTCAGTGCTGGCACTTTTCATCTCTGAGCAATTGCTCGACGTTTGCAATTTCTCAGCTCGTGTCTACGAGACGGAAAGAGAAGGACCGTGACGTTTGGTGGCTAGAGAAGCGCAAAGCCCCAGTGTTACTGTGCCTGTGAAAGCGCTTCCAAGGAAGGGTGCTGGCTAGCAACAGCTTTCAGTGCTGGCACTTTTCATCTCTGAGCAATTGCTCGACGTTTGCAATTTCTCAGCTCGTGTCTACGAGACGGAAAGAGAAGGACCGTGATGTTTGGTGGCTAGAGAAGCGCAAAGCCCCAGTGTTACTGCGCCTGTGAAAGCGCTTCCAAGGAAGGGTGCTGGCTAGCAACAGCTTTCAGTGCTGGCACTTTTCATCTCTGAGCAATTGCTCGACGTTTGCAATTTCTCAGCTCGTGTCTACGAGACGGAAAGAGAAGGACCGTGATGTTTGGTGGCTAGAGAAGCGCAAAGCCCCAGTGTTGCTGCGCCTGTGAAAGCGCTTCCAAGGAAGGGTGCTGGCTAGCAA
This sequence comes from Sarcoramphus papa, assembly GCA_037962945.1. Classification (NCBI taxonomy): domain Eukaryota; kingdom Metazoa; phylum Chordata; class Aves; order Accipitriformes; family Cathartidae; genus Sarcoramphus; species Sarcoramphus papa. The sequence continues at coordinate 14,202,088 of CM075595.1, read as the reverse complement.
CAGCTTTCAGTGCTGGCACTTTTCATCTCTGAGCAATTGCTCGACGTTTGCAATTTCTCAGCTCGTGTCTATGAGACGGAAAGAGAAGGACCGTGACGTTTGGTGGCTAGAGAAGCGCAAAGCCCCAGTGTTACTGTGCCTGTGAAAGCGCTTCCAAGGAAGGGTGCTGGCTAGCAACAGCTTTCAGTGCTGGCACTTTTTATCTCTGAGCATTTGCTCGACGTTTGCAATTTCTCAGCTCGTGTCTACGAGACGGAGAGATAGTGACCGTGACGTTTGGTGGCTAGAGAAGCGCAAAGCCCCAGTGTTACTGCGCCTGTGAAAGCGCTTCCAAGGAAGGGTGCTGGCTAGCAACAGCTTTCAGTGCTGGCACTTTTCATCTCTGAGCAATTGCTCGACATTTGCAATTTCTCAGCTCGTGTCTACGAGACGGAAAGAGAAGGACCGTGACGTTTGGTGGCTAGAGAAGCGCAAAGCCCCAGTGTTGCTGAGCCTGTGAAAGCGCTTCCAAGGAAGGGTGCTGGCTAGCAACAGCTTTCAGTGCTGGCACTTTTCATCTCTGAGCAATTGCTCGACGTTTGCAATTTCTCAGCTCGTGTCTACGAGACGGAAAGAGAATGACCGTGACGTTTGGTGGCTAGAGAAGCGCAAAGCCCCAGTGTTGCTGCGCCTGTGAAAGCGCTTCCAAGGAAGGGTGCTGGCTAGCAACAGCTTTCAGTGCTGGCACTTTTCATCTCTGAGCAATTGCTCGACGTTTGCAATTTCTCACCTGAGCTCTCTTTAGAGTGCGCGAGAGGCTGAGCAGAAGATTAGGTGGCTAGAGAAGCCCAGAGCCCCAGTGTTCTTAGGCCTACAAAAGCGCTTCCAAGGAAGGGTGCTGGCTAGCAACAGCTTTCAGTGCTGGCACTTTTCATCTCTGAGCAATTGCTCGACGTTTGCAATTTCTCAGCTCGTGTCTACGAGACGGAAAGAGAAGGACCGTGATGTTTGGTGGCTAGAGAAGCGCAAAGCCCCAGTGTTGCTGCGCCTGTGAAAGCGCTTCCAAGGAAGGGTGCTGGCTAGCAACAGCTTTCAGTGCTGGCACTTTTCATCTCTGAGCAATTGCTCGACGTTTGCAATTTCTCAGCTCGTGTCTACGAGACGGAAAGAGAAGGACCGTGACGTTTGGTGGCTAGAGAAGCGCAAAGCCCCAGTGTTGCTGCGCCTGTGAAAGCGCTTCCAAGGAAGGGTGCTGGCTAGCAACAGCTTTCAGTGCTGGCACTTTTCCTCTCTGAGCAATTGCTCGACGTTTGCAATTTCTCAGCTTGTGTCTAGGAGATGGAAAGAGAAGGACCGTGACGTTTGGTGGCTAGAGAAGCGCAAAGCCCCAGTGTTACTGCGCCTGTGAAAGCGCTTCCAAGGAAGGGTGCTGGCTAGCAACAGCTTTCAGTGCTGGCACTTTTCATCTCTGAGCAATTGCTCGACGTTTGCAATTTCTCAGCTCGTGTCTACGAGACGGAAAGAGAAGGACCGTGATGTTTGGTGGCTAGAGAAGCGCAAAGCCCCAGTGTTACTGCGCCTGTGAAAGCGCTTCCAAGGAAGGGTGCTGGCTAGCAACAGCTTTCAGTGCTGGCACTTTTCATCTCTGAGCAATTGCTCGACGTTTGCAATTTCTCAGCTCGTGTCTACGAGACGGAAAGAGAAGGACCGTGATGTTTGGTGGCCAGAGAAGCGCAAAGCCCCAGTGTTGCTGCGCCTGTGAAAGCGCTTCCAAGGAAGGGTGCTGGCTAGCAACAGCTTTCAGTGCTGGCACTTTTCATCTCTGAGCAATTGCTCGACGTTTGCAATTTCTCAGCTCGTGTCTACGAGACGGAAAGAGAATGACCGTGACGTTTGGTGGCTAGAGAAGCGCAAAGCCCCAGTGTTGCTGCGCCTGTGAAAGCGCTTCCAAGGAAGGGTGCTGGCTAGCAACAGCTTTCAGTGCTGGCACTTTTCATCTCTGAGCAATTGCTCGACGTTTGCAATTTCTCAGCTCGTGTCTACGAGACGGAAAGAGAAGGACCGTGACGTTTGGTGGCTAGAGAAGCGCAAAGCCCCAGTGTTACTGTGCCTGTGAAAGCGCTTCCAAGGAAGGGTGCTGGCTAGCAACAGCTTTCAGTGCTGGCACTTTTCATCTCTGAGCAATTGCTCCACGTTTGCAATTTCTCAGCTCGTGTCTACGAGACGGAAAGAGAAGGACCGTGATGTTTGGTGGCTAGAGAAGCGCAAAGCCCCAGTGTTGCTGCGCCTGTGAAAGCGCTTCCAAGGAAGGGTGCTGGCTAGCAACAGCTTTCAGTGCTGGCACTTTTCATCTCTGAGCAATTGCTCGACGTTTGCAATTTCTCAGCTCGTGTCTACGAGACGGAAAGAGAAGGACCGTGACGTTTGGTGGCTAGAGAAGCGCAAAGCCCCAGTGTTGCTGCGCCTGTGAAAGCGCTTCCAAGGAAGGGTGCTGGCTAGCAACAGCTTTCAGTGCTGGCACTTTTCATCTCTGAGCAATTGCTCGACGTTTGCATTTCCTCAGCTCGTGTCTACGAGACGGAAAGAGAAGGACCGTGACGTTTGGTGGCTAGAGAAGCGCAAAGCCCCAGTGTTACTGCGCCTGTGAAAGCGCTTCCAAGGAAGGGGGCTGGCTAGCAACAGCTTTCAGTGCTGGCACTTTTCATCTCTGAGCAATTGCTCCACGTTTGCAATTTCTCAGCTCGTGTCTACGAGACGGAAAGAGAAGGACCGTGATGTTTGGTGGCTAGAGAAGCGCAAAGCCCCAGTGTTACTGCGCCTGTGAAAGCGCTTCCAAGGAAGGGTGCTGGCTAGCAACAGCTTTCAGTGCTGGCACTTTTCATCTCTGAGCAATTGCTTGACGTTTGCAATTTCTCAGCTCGTGTCTACGAGACGGAGAGATAGTGACCGTGACGTTTGGTGGCTAGAGAAGTGCAATGCCCCAGTGTTACTGCGCCTGTGAAAGCGCTTCCAAGGAAGGGTGCTGGCTAGCAACAGCTTTCAGTGCTGGCACTTTTCATCTCTGAGCAATTGCTCGACGTTTGCAATTTCTCAGCTCGTGTCTACGAGACGGAAAGAGAATGACCGTGACGTTTGGTGGCTAGAGAAGCGCAAAGCCCCAGTGTTGCTGCGCCTGTGAAAGCGCTTCCAAGGAAGGGTGCTGGCTAGCAACAGCTTTCAGTGCTGGCACTTTTCATCTCTGAGCAATTGCTCGACGTTTGCAATTTCTCACCTGAGCTCTCTTTAGAGTGCGCGAGAGGCTGAGCAGAAGATTAGGTGGCTAGAGAAGCCCAGAGCCCCACTGTTCTTAGGCCTACAAAAGCGCTTCCAAGGAAGGGGGCTGGCTAGCAACAGCTTTCAGTGCTGGCACTTTTCCTCTCTGAGCAATTGCTCGACGTTTGCAATTTCTCAGCTCGTGTCTACGAGACGGAAAGAGAATGACCGTGACGTTTGGTGGCTAGAGAAGCGCAAAGCCCCAGTGTTGCTGCGCCTGTGAAAGCGCTTCCAAGGAAGGGTGCTGGCTACCAACAGCTTTCAGTGCTGGCACTTTTCATCTCTGAGCAATTGCTCGACGTTTGCAATTTCTCCCCTGAGCTCTCTTTAGAGTGCGCGAGAGGCTGAGCAGAAGATTAGGTGGCTAGAGAAGCCCAGAGCCCCAGTGTTCTTAGGCCTACAAAAGCGCTTCCAAGGAAGGGTGCTGGCTAGCAACAGCTTTCAGTGCTGGCACTGTTCATCTCTGAGCAATTGCTGGACATTTGCAATTTCTCACCTGAGCTCTCTTTAGAGTGCGCGAGAGGCTGAGCAGAAGATTAGGTGGCTAGAGAAGCCCAGAGCCCTGGTGTTCTTAGGCCTACAAAAGCGCTTCCAAGGAAGGGTGCTGGCTAGCAACAGCTTTCAGTGCTGGCACTTTTCATCTCTGAGCAATTGCTCGACGTTTGCAATTTCTCCCCTGAGCTCTCTTCAGAGTGAGCGAGAGGCTGAGCAGAAGATTAGTTGGCTAGAGAAGCTCAGAGCCCCCGTGTGCTTAGGCCTACAAAAGCGCTTCCAAGGAAGGGTGCTGGCTAGCAACAGCTTTCAGTGCTGGCACTTTTCATCTCTGAGCAATTGCTCGACGTTTGCAATTTCTCAGCTCGTGTCTACGAGACGGAAAGAGAAGGACCGTGACGTTTGGTGGCTAGAGAAGCGCAAAGCCCCAGTGTTGCTGCGCCTGTGAAAGCGCTTCCAAGGAAGGGTGCTGGCTAGCAACAGCTTTCAGTGCTGGCACTTTTCATCTCTGAGCAATTGCTCGACGTTTGCAATTTCTCAGCTCGTGTCTACGAGACGGAAAGAGAAGGACCGTGACGTTTGGTGGCTAGAGAAGCGCAAAGCCCCAGTGTTGCTGCGCCTGTGAAAGCGCTTCCAAGGAAGGGTGCTGGCTAGCAACAGCTTTCAGTGCTGGCACTTTTCATCTCTGAGCAATTGCTCGACGTTTGCAATTCCTCAGCTCGTGTCTACGAGACGGAAAGAGAAGGACCGTGACATTTGGTGGCTAGAGAAGCGCAAAGCCCCAGTGTTACTGCGCCTGTGAAAGCGCTTCCAAGGAAGGGGGCTGGCTAGCAACAGCTTTCAGTGCTGGCACTTTTCATCTCTGAGCAATTGCTCGACGTTTGCAATTTCTCAGCTCGTGTCTACGAGACGGAGAGATAGTGACCGTGACGTTTGGTGGCTAGAGAAGTGCAATGCCCCAGTGTTACTGCGCCTGTGAAAGCGCTTCCAAGGAAGGGTGCTGGCTAGCAAGAGCTTTCAGTGCTGGCACTTTTCATCTCTGAGCAATTGCTCGACGTTTGCAATTTCTCACCTGAGCTCTCTTTAGAGTGCGCGAGAGGCTGAGCAGAAGATTAGGTGGCTAGAGAAGCCCAGAGCCCCACTGTTCTTAGGCCTACAAAAGCGCTTCCAAGGAAGGGGGCTGGCTAGCAACAGCTTTCAGTGCTGGCACTTTTCCTCTCTGAGCAATTGCTCGACGTTTGCAATTTCTCAGCTCGTGTCTAGGAGACGGAAAGAGAATGACCGTGACGTTTGGTGGCTAGAGAAGCGCAAAGCCCCAGTGTTGCTGCGCCTGTGAAAGCGCTTCCAAGGAAGGGTGCTGGCTACCAACAGCTTTCAGTGCTGGCACTTTTCATCTCTGAGCAATTGCTCGACGTTTGCAATTTCTCCCCTGAGCTCTCTTTAGAGTGCGCGAGAGGCTGAGCAGAAGATTAGGTGGCTAGAGAAGCCCAGAGCCCCAGTGTTCTTAGGCCTACAAAAGCGCTTCCAAGGAAGGGTGCTGGCTAGCAACAGCTTTCAGTGCTGGCACTGTTCATCTCTGAGCAATTGCTGGACATTTGCAATTTCTCACCTGAGCTCTCTTTAGAGTATGCGAGAGGCTGAGCAGAAGATTAGGTGGCTAGAGAAGCCCAGAGCCCCAGTGTGCTTAGGCCTACAAAAGCGCTTCCAAGGAAGGGTGCTGGCTAGCAACAGCTTTCAGTGCTGGCACTTTTCATCTCTGAGCAATTGCTCGACGTTTGCAATTTCTCAGCTCGTGTCTACGAGACGGAAAGAGAAGGACCGTGATGTTTGGTGGCTAGAGAAGCGCAAAGCCCCAGTGTTGCTGCGCCTGTGAAAGCGCTTCCAAGGAAGGGTGCTGGCTAGCAACAGCTTTCAGTGCTGGCACTTTTCATCTCTGAGCAATTGCTCGACGTTTGCAATTTCTCAGCTCGTGTCTACGAGACGGAAAGAGAAGGACCGTGACGTTTGGTGGCTAGAGAAGCGCAAAGCCCCAGTGTTGCTGCGCCTGTGAAAGCGCTTCCAAGGAAGGGTGCTGGCTAGCAACAGCTTTCAGTGCTGGCACTTTTCATCTCTGAGCAATTGCTCGACGTTTGCAATTTCTCAGCTCGTGTCTATGAGACGGAAAGAGAAGGACCGTGACGTTTGGTGGCTAGAGAAGCGCAAAGCCCCAGTGTTACTGTGCCTGTGAAAGCGCTTCCAAGGAAGGGTGCTGGCTAGCAACAGCTTTCAGTGCTGGCACTTTTTATCTCTGAGCATTTGCTCGACGTTTGCAATTTCTCAGCTCGTGTCTACGAGACGGAAAGAGAAGGACCGTGACGTTTGGTGGCTAGAGAAGCGCAAAGCCCCAGTGTTACTGTGCCTGTGAAAGCGCTTCCAAGGAAGGGGGCTGGCTAGCAACAGCTTTCAGTGCTGGCACTTTTCATCTCTGAGCAATTGCTCGACGTTTGCAATTTCTCAGCTCGTGTCTACGAGACGGAAAGAGAAGGACCGTGATGTTTGGTGGCTAGAGAAGCGCAAAGCCCCAGTGTTACTGCGCCTGTGAAAGCGCTTCCAAGGAAGGGTGCTGGCTAGCAACAGCTTTCAGTGCTGGCACTTTTCATCTCTGAGCAATTGCTCGACGTTTGCAATTTCTCAGCTCGTGTCTACGAGACGGAGACATAGTGACCGTGAGGTTTGGTGGCTAGAGAAGCGCAAAGCCCCAGTGTTACTGCGCCTGTGAAAGCGCTTCCAAGGAAGGGTGCTGGCTAGCAACAGCTTTCAGTGCTGGCACTTTTCATCTCTGAGCAATTGCTCGACGTTTGCAATTTCTCAGCTCGTGTCTACGAGACGGAAAGAGAAGGACCGTGACGTTTGGTGGCTAGAGAAGCGCAAAGCCCCAGTGTTGCTGAGCCTGTGAAAGCGCTTCCAAGGAAGGGTGCTGGCTAGCAAGAGCTTTCAGTGCTGGCACTTTTCATCTCTGAGCAATTGCTCGACGTTTGCAATTTCTCAGCTCGTGTCTAGGAGACGGAAAGAGAATGACCGTGACGTTTGGTGGCTAGAGAAGCGCAAAGCCCCAGTGTTGCTGCGCCTGTGAAAGCGCTTCCAAGGAAGGGTGCTGGCTAGCAACAGCTTTCAGTGCTGGCACTTTTCATCTCTGAGCAATTGCTCGACGTTTGCAATTTCTCACCTGAGCTCTCTTTAGAGTGCGCGAGAGGCTGAGCAGAAGATTAGGTGGCTAGAGAAGCCCAGAGCCCCAGTGTTCTTAGGCCTACAAAAGCGCTTCCAAGGAAGGGTGCTGGCTAGCAACAGCTTTCAGTGCTGGCACTTTTCATCTCTGAGCAATTGCTCGACGTTTGCAATTTCTCAGCTCGTGTCTACGAGACGGAAAGAGAATGACCGTGATGTTTGGTGGCTAGAGAAGCGCAAAGCCCCAGTGTTGCTGCGCCTGTGAAAGCGCTTCCAAGGAAGGGGGCTGGCTAGCAACAGCTTTCAGTGCTGGCACTTTTCATCTCTGAGCAATTGCTCGACGTTTGCAATTTCTCAGCTCGTGTCTACGAGACGGAAAGAGAAGGACCGTGACGTTTGGTGGCTAGAGAAGCGCAAAGCCCCAGTGTTGCTGCGCCTGTGAAAGCGCTTCCAAGGAAGGGTGCTGGCTAGCAACAGCTTTCAGTGCTGGCACTTTTCATCTCTGAGCAATTGCTCGACGTTTGCAATTTCTCAGCTCGTGTCTACGAGACGGAAAGAGAAGGACCGTGACGTTTGGTGGCTAGAGAAGCGCAAAGCCCCAGTGTTACTGTGCCTGTGAAAGCGCTTCCAAGGAAGGGTGCTGGCTAGCAACAGCTTTCAGTGCTGGCACTTTTCATCTCTGAGCAATTGCTCGACGTTTGCAATTTCTCAGCTCGTGTCTACGAGACGGAAAGAGAAGGACCGTGACATTTGGTGGCTAGAGAAGCGCAAAGCCCCAGTGTTACTGCGCCTGTGAAAGCGCTTCCAAGGAAGGGTGCTGGCTAGCAACAGCTTTCAGTGCTGGCACTTTTCATCTCTGAGCAATTGCTCGACGTTTGCAATTTCTCAGCTCGTGTCTAGGAGACGGAAAGAGAATGACCGTGACGTTTGGTGGCTAGAGAAGCGCAAAGCCCCAGTGTTGCTGCGCCTGTGAAAGCGCTTCCAAGGAAGGGTGCTGGCTAGCAACAGCTTTCAGTGCTGGCACTTTTCATCTCTGAGCAATTGCTCGACGTTTGCAATTTCTCACCTGAGCTCTCTTTAGAGTGCGCGAGAGGCTGAGCAGAAGATTAGGTGGCTAGAGAAGCCCAGAGCCCCACTGTTCTTAGGCCTACAAAAGCGCTTCCAAGGAAGGGGGCTGGCTAGCAACAGCTTTCAGTGCTGGCACTTTTCCTCTCTGAGCAATTGCTCGACGTTTGCAATTTCTCAGCTCGTGTCTAGGAGACGGAAAGAGAATGACCGTGACGTTTGGTGGCTAGAGAAGCGCAAAGCCCCAGTGTTGCTGCGCCTGTGAAAGCGCTTCCAAGGAAGGGTGCTGGCTACCAACAGCTTTCAGTGCTGGCACTTTTCATCTCTGAGCAATTGCTCGACGTTTGCAATTTCTCCCCTGAGCTCTCTTTAGAGTGCGCGAGAGGCTGAGCAGAAGATTAGGTGGCTAGAGAAGCCCAGAGCCCCAGTGTTCTTAGGCCTACAAAAGCGCTTCCAAGGAAGGGTGCTGGCTAGCAACAGCTTTCAGTGCTGGCACTGTTCATCTCTGAGCAATTGCTGGACATTTGCAATTTCTCACCTGAGCTCTCTTTAGAGTACGCGAGAGGCTGAGCAGAAGATTAGGTGGCTAGAGAAGCCCAGAGCCCCAGTGTGCTTAGGCCTACAAAAGCGCTTCCAAGGAAGGGGGCTGGCTAGCAACAGCTTTCAGTGCTGGCACTTTTCATCTCTGAGCAATTGCTCGACGTTTGCAATTTCTCAGCTCGTGTCTACGAGACGGAAAGAGAAGGACCGTGACGTTTGGTGGCTAGAGAAGCGCAAAGCCCCAGTGTTGCTGCGCCTGTGAAAGCGCTTCCAAGGAAGGGTGCTGGCTAGCAACAGCTTTCAGTGCTGGCACTTTTCATCTCTGAGCAATTGCTCGACGTTTGCAATTTCTCAGCTCGTGTCTACGAGACGGAAAGAGAAGGACCGTGACGTTTGGTGGCTAGAGAAGCGCAAAGCCCCAGTGTTACTGTGCCTGTGAAAGCGCTTCCAAGGAAGGGGGCTGGCTAGCAACAGCTTTCAGTGCTGGCACTTTTCATCTCTGAGCAATTGCTCGACGTTTGCAATTTCTCAGCTCGTGTCTACGAGACGGAAAGAGAAGGACCGTGATGTTTGGTGGCTAGAGAAGCGCAAAGCCCCAGTGTTACTGCGCCTGTGAAAGCGCTTCCAAGGAAGGGTGCTGGCTAGCAACAGCTTTCAGTGCTGGCACTTTTCATCTCTGAGCAATTGCTCGACGTTTGCAATTTCTCAGCTCGTGTCTACGAGACGGAAAGAGAAGGACCGTGATGTTTGGTGGCTAGAGAAGCGCAAAGCCCCAGTGTTACTGCGCCTGTGAAAGCGCTTCCAAGGAAGGGTGCTGGCTAGCAACAGCTTTCAGTGCTGGCACTTTTCATCTCTGAGCAATTGCTCGACGTTTGCAATTTCTCAGCTCGTGTCTACGAGACGGAAAGAGAAGGACCGTGATGTTTGGTGGCCAGAGAAGCGCAAAGCCCCAGTGTTGCTGCGCCTGTGAAAGCGCTTCCAAGGAAGGGTGCTGGCTAGCAACAGCTTTCAGTGCTGGCACTTTTCATCTCTGAGCAATTGCTCGACGTTTGCAATTTCTCAGCTCGTGTCTACGAGACGGAAAGAGAATGACCGTGACGTTTGGTGGCTAGAGAAGCGCAAAGCCCCAGTGTTGCTGCGCCTGTGAAAGCGCTTCCAAGGAAGGGTGCTGGCTAGCAACAGCTTTCAGTGCTGGCACTTTTCATCTCTGAGCAATTGCTCGACGTTTGCAATTTCTCAGCTCGTGTCTACGAGACGGAAAGAGAAGGACCGTGACGTTTGGTGGCTAGAGAAGCGCAAAGCCCCAGTGTTACTGTGCCTGTGAAAGCGCTTCCAAGGAAGGGTGCTGGCTAGCAACAGCTTTCAGTGCTGGCACTTTTCATCTCTGAGCAATTGCTCCACGTTTGCAATTTCTCAGCTCGTGTCTACGAGACGGAAAGAGAAGGACCGTGATGTTTGGTGGCTAGAGAAGCGCAAAGCCCCAGTGTTGCTGCGCCTGTGAAAGCGCTTCCAAGGAAGGGTGCTGGCTAGCAACAGCTTTCAGTGCTGGCACTTTTCATCTCTGAGCAATTGCTCGACGTTTGCAATTTCTCAGCTCGTGTCTACGAGACGGAAAGAGAAGGACCGTGACGTTTGGTGGCTAGAGAAGCGCAAAGCCCCAGTGTTGCTGCGCCTGTGAAAGCGCTTCCAAGGAAGGGTGCTGGCTAGCAACAGCTTTCAGTGCTGGCACTTTTCATCTCTGAGCAATTGCTCGACGTTTGCATTTCCTCAGCTCGTGTCTACGAGACGGAAAGAGAAGGACCGTGACGTTTGGTGGCTAGAGAAGCGCAAAGCCCCAGTGTTACTGCGCCTGTGAAAGCGCTTCCAAGGAAGGGGGCTGGCTAGCAACAGCTTTCAGTGCTGGCACTTTTCATCTCTGAGCAATTGCTCCACGTTTGCAATTTCTCAGCTCGTGTCTACGAGACGGAAAGAGAAGGACCGTGATGTTTGGTGGCTAGAGAAGCGCAAAGCCCCAGTGTTACTGCGCCTGTGAAAGCGCTTCCAAGGAAGGGTGCTGGCTAGCAACAGCTTTCAGTGCTGGCACTTTTCATCTCTGAGCAATTGCTTGACGTTTGCAATTTCTCAGCTCGTGTCTACGAGACGGAGAGATAGTGACCGTGACGTTTGGTGGCTAGAGAAGTGCAATGCCCCAGTGTTACTGCGCCTGTGAAAGCGCTTCCAAGGAAGGGTGCTGGCTAGCAACAGCTTTCAGTGCTGGCACTTTTCATCTCTGAGCAATTGCTCGACGTTTGCAATTTCTCAGCTCGTGTCTACGAGACGGAAAGAGAATGACCGTGACGTTTGGTGGCTAGAGAAGCGCAAAGCCCCAGTGTTGCTGCGCCTGTGAAAGCGCTTCCAAGGAAGGGTGCTGGCTAGCAACAGCTTTCAGTGCTGGCACTTTTCATCTCTGAGCAATTGCTCGACGTTTGCAATTTCTCACCTGAGCTCTCTTTAGAGTGCGCGAGAGGCTGAGCAGAAGATTAGGTGGCTAGAGAAGCCCAGAGCCCCACTGTTCTTAGGCCTACAAAAGCGCTTCCAAGGAAGGGGGCTGGCTAGCAACAGCTTTCAGTGCTGGCACTTTTCCTCTCTGAGCAATTGCTCGACGTTTGCAATTTCTCAGCTCGTGTCTACGAGACGGAAAGAGAATGACCGTGACGTTTGGTGGCTAGAGAAGCGCAAAGCCCCAGTGTTGCTGCGCCTGTGAAAGCGCTTCCAAGGAAGGGTGCTGGCTACCAACAGCTTTCAGTGCTGGCACTTTTCATCTCTGAGCAATTGCTCGACGTTTGCAATTTCTCCCCTGAGCTCTCTTTAGAGTGCGCGAGAGGCTGAGCAGAAGATTAGGTGGCTAGAGAAGCCCAGAGCCCCAGTGTTCTTAGGCCTACAAAAGCGCTTCCAAGGAAGGGTGCTGGCTAGCAACAGCTTTCAGTGCTGGCACTGTTCATCTCTGAGCAATTGCTGGACATTTGCAATTTCTCACCTGAGCTCTCTTTAGAGTGCGCGAGAGGCTGAGCAGAAGATTAGGTGGCTAGAGAAGCCCAGAGCCCTGGTGTTCTTAGGCCTACAAAAGCGCTTCCAAGGAAGGGTGCTGGCTAGCAACAGCTTTCAGTGCTGGCACTTTTCATCTCTGAGCAATTGCTCGACGTTTGCAATTTCTCCCCTGAGCTCTCTTCAGAGTGAGCGAGAGGCTGAGCAGAAGATTAGTTGGCTAGAGAAGCTCAGAGCCCCCGTGTGCTTAGGCCTACAAAAGCGCTTCCAAGGAAGGGTGCTGGCTAGCAACAGCTTTCAGTGCTGGCACTTTTCATCTCTGAGCAATTGCTCGACGTTTGCAATTTCTCAGCTCGTGTCTACGAGACGGAAAGAGAAGGACCGTGACGTTTGGTGGCTAGAGAAGCGCAAAGCCCCAGTGTTGCTGCGCCTGTGAAAGCGCTTCCAAGGAAGGGTGCTGGCTAGCAACAGCTTTCAGTGCTGGCACTTTTCATCTCTGAGCAATTGCTCGACGTTTGCAATTTCTCAGCTCGTGTCTACGAGACGGAAAGAGAAGGACCGTGACGTTTGGTGGCTAGAGAAGCGCAAAGCCCCAGTGTTGCTGCGCCTGTGAAAGCGCTTCCAAGGAAGGGTGCTGGCTAGCAACAGCTTTCAGTGCTGGCACTTTTCATCTCTGAGCAATTGCTCGACGTTTGCAATTCCTCAGCTCGTGTCTACGAGACGGAAAGAGAAGGACCGTGACATTTGGTGGCTAGAGAAGCGCAAAGCCCCAGTGTTACTGCGCCTGTGAAAGCGCTTCCAAGGAAGGGGGCTGGCTAGCAACAGCTTTCAGTGCTGGCACTTTTCATCTCTGAGCAATTGCTCCACGTTTGCAATTTCTCAGCTCGTGTCTACGAGACGGAAAGAGAAGGACCGTGATGTTTGGTGGCTAGAGAAGCGCAAAGCCCCAGTGTTACTGCGCCTGTGAAAGCGCTTCCAAGGAAGGGTGCTGGCTAGCAACAGCTTTCAGTGCTGGCACTTTTCATCTCTGAGCAATTGCTCGACGTTTGCAATTTCTCAGCTCGTGTCTACGAGACGGAGAGATAGTGACCGTGACGTTTGGTGGCTAGAGAAGTGCAATGCCCCAGTGTTACTGCGCCTGTGAAAGCGCTTCCAAGGAAGGGTGCTGGCTAGCAAGAGCTTTCAGTGCTGGCACTTTTCATCTCTGAGCAATTGCTCGACGTTTGCAATTTCTCACCTGAGCTCTCTTTAGAGTGCGCGAGAGGCTGAGCAGAAGATTAGGTGGCTAGAGAAGCCCAGAGCCCCACTGTTCTTAGGCCTACAAAAGCGCTTCCAAGGAAGGGGGCTGGCTAGCAACAGCTTTCAGTGCTGGCACTTTTCCTCTCTGAGCAATTGCTCGACGTTTGCAATTTCTCAGCTCGTGTCTAGGAGACGGAAAGAGAATGACCGTGACGTTTGGTGGCTAGAGAAGCGCAAAGCCCCAGTGTTGCTGCGCCTGTGAAAGCGCTTCCAAGGAAGGGTGCTGGCTACCAACAGCTTTCAGTGCTGGCACTTTTCATCTCTGAGCAATTGCTCGACGTTTGCAATTTCTCCCCTGAGCTCTCTTTAGAGTGCGCGAGAGGCTGAGCAGAAGATTAGGTGGCTAGAGAAGCCCAGAGCCCCAGTGTTCTTAGGCCTACAAAAGCGCTTCCAAGGAAGGGTGCTGGCTAGCAACAGCTTTCAGTGCTGGCACTGTTCATCTCTGAGCAATTGCTGGACATTTGCAATTTCTCACCTGAGCTCTCTTTAGAGTATGCGAGAGGCTGAGCAGAAGATTAGGTGGCTAGAGAAGCCCAGAGCCCCAGTGTGCTTAGGCCTACAAAAGCGCTTCCAAGGAAGGGTGCTGGCTAGCAACAGCTTTCAGTGCTGGCACTTTTCATCTCTGAGCAATTGCTCGACGTTTGCAATTTCTCAGCTCGTGTCTACGAGACGGAAAGAGAAGGACCGTGATGTTTGGTGGCTAGAGAAGCGCAAAGCCCCAGTGTTGCTGCGCCTGTGAAAGCGCTTCCAAGGAAGGGTGCTGGCTAGCAACAGCTTTCAGTGCTGGCACTTTTCATCTCTGAGCAATTGCTCGACGTTTGCAATTTCTCAGCTCGTGTCTACGAGACGGAAAGAGAAGGACCGTGACGTTTGGTGGCTAGAGAAGCGCAAAGCCCCAGTGTTGCTGCGCCTGTGAAAGCGCTTCCAAGGAAGGGTGCTGGCTAGCAACAGCTTTCAGTGCTGGCACTTTTCATCTCTGAGCAATTGCTCGACGTTTGCAATTTCTCAGCTCGTGTCTATGAGACGGAAAGAGAAGGACCGTGACGTTTGGTGGCTAGAGAAGCGCAAAGCCCCAGTGTTACTGTGCCTGTGAAAGCGCTTCCAAGGAAGGGTGCTGGCTAGCAACAGCTTTCAGTGCTGGCACTTTTTATCTCTGAGCATTTGCTCGACGTTTGCAATTTCTCAGCTCGTGTCTACGAGACGGAAAGAGAAGGACCGTGACGTTTGGTGGCTAGAGAAGCGCAAAGCCCCAGTGTTACTGTGCCTGTGAAAGCGCTTCCAAGGAAGGGGGCTGGCTAGCAACAGCTTTCAGTGCTGGCACTTTTCATCTCTGAGCAATTGCTCGACGTTTGCAATTTCTCAGCTCGTGTCTACGAGACGGAAAGAGAAGGACCGTGATGTTTGGTGGCTAGAGAAGCGCAAAGCCCCAGTGTTACTGCGCCTGTGAAAGCGCTTCCAAGGAAGGGTGCTGGCTAGCAACAGCTTTCAGTGCTGGCACTTTTCATCTCTGAGCAATTGCTCGACGTTTGCAATTTCTCAGCTCGTGTCTACGAGACGGAGACATAGTGACCGTGAGGTTTGGTGGCTAGAGAAGCGCAAAGCCCCAGTGTTACTGCGCCTGTGAAAGCGCTTCCAAGGAAGGGTGCTGGCTAGCAACAGCTTTCAGTGCTGGCACTTTTCATCTCTGAGCAATTGCTCGACGTTTGCAATTTCTCAGCTCGTGTCTACGAGACGGAAAGAGAAGGACCGTGACGTTTGGTGGCTAGAGAAGCGCAAAGCCCCAGTGTTGCTGAGCCTGTGAAAGCGCTTCCAAGGAAGGGTGCTGGCTAGCAAGAGCTTTCAGTGCTGGCACTTTTCATCTCTGAGCAATTGCTCGACGTTTGCAATTTCTCAGCTCGTGTCTAGGAGACGGAAAGAGAATGACCGTGACGTTTGGTGGCTAGAGAAGCGCAAAGCCCCAGTGTTGCTGCGCCTGTGAAAGCGCTTCCAAGGAAGGGTGCTGGCTAGCAACAGCTTTCAGTGCTGGCACTTTTCATCTCTGAGCAATTGCTCGACGTTTGCAATTTCTCACCTGAGCTCTCTTTAGAGTGCGCGAGAGGCTGAGCAGAAGATTAGGTGGCTAGAGAAGCCCAGAGCCCCAGTGTTCTTAGGCCTACAAAAGCGCTTCCAAGGAAGGGTGCTGGCTAGCAACAGCTTTCAGTGCTGGCACTTTTCATCTCTGAGCAATTGCTCGACGTTTGCAATTTCTCAGCTCGTGTCTACGAGACGGAAAGAGAATGACCGTGATGTTTGGTGGCTAGAGAAGCGCAAAGCCCCAGTGTTGCTGCGCCTGTGAAAGCGCTTCCAAGGAAGGGGGCTGGCTAGCAACAGCTTTCAGTGCTGGCACTTTTCATCTCTGAGCAATTGCTCGACGTTTGCAATTTCTCAGCTCGTGTCTACGAGACGGAAAGAGAAGGACCGTGACGTTTGGTGGCTAGAGAAGCGCAAAGCCCCAGTGTTGCTGCGCCTGTGAAAGCGCTTCCAAGGAAGGGTGCTGGCTAGCAACAGCTTTCAGTGCTGGCACTTTTCATCTCTGAGCAATTGCTCGACGTTTGCAATTTCTCAGCTCGTGTCTACGAGACGGAAAGAGAAGGACCGTGACGTTTGGTGGCTAGAGAAGCGCAAAGCCCCAGTGTTACTGTGCCTGTGAAAGCGCTTCCAAGGAAGGGTGCTGGCTAGCAACAGCTTTCAGTGCTGGCACTTTTCATCTCTGAGCAATTGCTCGACGTTTGCAATTTCTCAGCTCGTGTCTACGAGACGGAAAGAGAAGGACCGTGACATTTGGTGGCTAGAGAAGCGCAAAGCCCCAGTGTTACTGCGCCTGTGAAAGCGCTTCCAAGGAAGGGTGCTGGCTAGCAACAGCTTTCAGTGCTGGCACTTTTCATCTCTGAGCAATTGCTCGACGTTTGCAATTTCTCAGCTCGTGTCTAGGAGACGGAAAGAGAATGACCGTGACGTTTGGTGGCTAGAGAAGCGCAAAGCCCCAGTGTTGCTGCGCCTGTGAAAGCGCTTCCAAGGAAGGGTGCTGGCTAGCAACAGCTTTCAGTGCTGGCACTTTTCATCTCTGAGCAATTGCTCGACGTTTGCAATTTCTCACCTGAGCTCTCTTTAGAGTGCGCGAGAGGCTGAGCAGAAGATTAGGTGGCTAGAGAAGCCCAGAGCCCCACTGTTCTTAGGCCTACAAAAGCGCTTCCAAGGAAGGGGGCTGGCTAGCAACAGCTTTCAGTGCTGGCACTTTTCCTCTCTGAGCAATTGCTCGACGTTTGCAATTTCTCAGCTCGTGTCTAGGAGACGGAAAGAGAATGACCGTGACGTTTGGTGGCTAGAGAAGCGCAAAGCCCCAGTGTTGCTGCGCCTGTGAAAGCGCTTCCAAGGAAGGGTGCTGGCTACCAACAGCTTTCAGTGCTGGCACTTTTCATCTCTGAGCAATTGCTCGACGTTTGCAATTTCTCCCCTGAGCTCTCTTTAGAGTGCGCGAGAGGCTGAGCAGAAGATTAGGTGGCTAGAGAAGCCCAGAGCCCCAGTGTTCTTAGGCCTACAAAAGCGCTTCCAAGGAAGGGTGCTGGCTAGCAACAGCTTTCAGTGCTGGCACTGTTCATCTCTGAGCAATTGCTGGACATTTGCAATTTCTCACCTGAGCTCTCTTTAGAGTACGCGAGAGGCTGAGCAGAAGATTAGGTGGCTAGAGAAGCCCAGAGCCCCAGTGTGCTTAGGCCTACAAAAGCGCTTCCAAGGAAGGGGGCTGGCTAGCAACAGCTTTCAGTGCTGGCACTTTTCATCTCTGAGCAATTGCTCGACGTTTGCAATTTCTCAGCTCGTGTCTACGAGACGGAAAGAGAAGGACCGTGACGTTTGGTGGCTAGAGAAGCGCAAAGCCCCAGTGTTGCTGCGCCTGTGAAAGCGCTTCCAAGGAAGGGTGCTGGCTAGCAACAGCTTTCAGTGCTGGCACTTTTCATCTCTGAGCAATTGCTCGACGTTTGCAATTTCTCAGCTCGTGTCTACGAGACGGAAAGAGAAGGACCGTGACGTTTGGTGGCTAGAGAAGCGCAAAGCCCCAGTGTTGCTGCGCCTGTGAAAGCGCTTCCAAGGAAGGGTGCTGGCTAGCAACAGCTTTCAGTGCTGGCACTTTTCATCTCTGAGCAATTGCTCGACGTTTGCAATTTCTCAGCTCGTGTCTACGAGACGGAAAGAGAAGGACCGTGACGTTTGGTGGCTAGAGAAGCGCAAAGCCCCAGTGTTGCTGCGCCTGTGAAAGCGCTTCCAAGGAAGGGTGCTGGCTAGCAACAGCTTTCAGTGCTGGCACTTTTCATCTCTGAGCAATTGCTCGACGTTTGCAATTTCTCACCTGAGCTCTCTTTAGAGTGCGCGAGAGGATGAGCAGAAGATTAGGTGGCTAGAGAAGCCCAGAGCCCCAGTGTTCTTAGGCCTACAAAAGCGCTTCCAAGGAAGGGTGCTGGCTAGCAACAGCTTTCAGTGCTGGCACTTTTCATCTCTGAGCAATTGCTCGACGTTTGCAATTTCTCAGCTCGTGTCTACGAGACGGAAAGAGAAGGACCGTGATGTTTGGTGGCTAGAGAAGCGCAAAGCCCCAGTGTTGCTGCGCCTGTGAAAGCGCTTCCAAGGAAGGGTGCTGGCTAGCAACAGCTTTCAGTGCTGGCACTTTTCATCTCTGAGCAATTGCTCGACGTTTGCAATTTCTCAGCTCGTGTCTACGAGACGGAAAGAGAAGGACCGTGACGTTTGGTGGCTAGAGAAGCGCAAAGCCCCAGTGTTGCTGCGCCTGTGAAAGCGCTTCCAAGGAAGGGTGCTGGCTAGCAACAGCTTTCAGTGCTGGCACTTTTCATCTCTGAGCAATTGCTCGACGTTTGCAATTTCTCAGCTCGTGTCTACGAGACGGAAAGAGAAGGACCGTGACGTTTGGTGGCTAGAGAAGCGCAAAGCCCCAGTGTTACTGTGCCTGTGAAAGCGCTTCCAAGGAAGGGTGCTGGCTAGCAACAGCTTTCAGTGCTGGCACTTTTCATCTCTGAGCAATTGCTCGACGTTTGCAATTTCTCAGCTCGTGTCTACGAGACGGAAAGAGAAGGACCGTGATGTTTGGTGGCTAGAGAAGCGCAAAGCCCCAGTGTTACTGCGCCTGTGAAAGCGCTTCCAAGGAAGGGGGCTGGCTAGCAACAGCTTTCAGTGCTGGCACTTTTCATCTCTGAGCAATTGCTCGACGTTTGCAATTTCTCAGCTCGTGTCTACGAGACGGAAAGAGAATGACCGTGACGTTTGGTGGCTAGAGAAGCGCAAAGCCCCAGTGTTGCTGCGCCTGTGAAAGCGCTTCCAAGGAAGGGTGCTGGCTAGCAACAGCTTTCAGTGCTGGCACTTTTCATCTCTGAGCAATTGCTCGACGTTTGCAATTTCTCACCTGAGCTCTCTTTAGAGTGCGCGAGAGGCTGAGCAGAAGATTAGGTGGCTAGAGAAGCCCAGAGCCCCACTGTTCTTAGGCCTACAAAAGCGCTTCCAAGGAAGGGGGCTGGCTAGCAACAGCTTTCAGTGCTGGCACTTTTCATCTCTGAGCAATTGCTCGACGTTTGCAATTTCTCAGCTCGTGTCTAGGAGACGGAAAGAGAATGACCGTGACGTTTGGTGGCTAGAGAAGCGCAAAGCCCCAGTGTTGCTGCGCCTGTGAAAGCGCTTCCAAGGAAGGGTGCTGGCTACCAACAGCTTTCAGTGCTGGCACTTTTCATCTCTGAGCAATTGCTCGACGTTTGCAATTTCTCCCCTGAGCTCTCTTTAGAGTGCGCGAGAGGCTGAGCAGAAGATTAGGTGGCTAGAGAAGCCCAGAGCCCCAGTGTTCTTAGGCCTACAAAAGCGCTTCCAAGGAAGGGTGCTGGCTAGCAACAGCTTTCAGTGCTGGCACTGTTCATCTCTGAGCAATTGCTGGACATTTGCAATTTCTCACCTGAGCTCTCTTTAGAGTACGCGAGAGGCTGAGCAGAAGATTAGGTGGCTAGAGAAGCCCAGAGCCCCAGTGTGCTTAGGCCTACAAAAGCGCTTCCAAGGAAGGGGGCTGGCTAGCAACAGCTTTCAGTGCTGGCACTTTTCATCTCTGAGCAATTGCTCGACGTTTGCAATTTCTCAGCTCGTGTCTACGAGACGGAAAGAGAAGGACCGTGACGTTTGGTGGCTAGAGAAGCGCAAAGCCCCAGTGTTGCTGCGCCTGTGAAAGCGCTTCCAAGGAAGGGTGCTGGCTAGCAACAGCTTTCAGTGCTGGCACTTTTCATCTCTGAGCAATTGCTCGACGTTTGCAATTTCTCAGCTCGTGTCTACGAGACGGAAAGAGAAGGACCGTGACGTTTGGTGGCTAGAGAAGCGCAAAGCCCCAGTGTTGCTGCGCCTGTGAAAGCGCTTCCAAGGAAGGGTGCTGGCTAGCAACAGCTTTCAGTGCTGGCACTTTTCATCTCTGAGCAATTGCTCGACGTTTGCAATTTCTCAGCTCGTGTCTATGAGACGGAAAGAGAAGGACCGTGACGTTTGGTGGCTAGAGAAGCGCAAAGCCCCAGTGTTACTGTGCCTGTGAAAGCGCTTCCAAGGAAGGGTGCTGGCTAGCAACAGCTTTCAGTGCTGGCACTTTTTATCTCTGAGCATTTGCTCGACGTTTGCAATTTCTCAGCTCGTGTCTACGAGACGGAAAGAGAAGGACCGTGACGTTTGGTGGCTAGAGAAGCGCAAAGCCCCAGTGTTACTGTGCCTGTGAAAGCGCTTCCAAGGAAGGGGGCTGGCTAGCAACAGCTTTCAGTGCTGGCACTTTTCATCTCTGAGCAATTGCTCGACGTTTGCAATTTCTCAGCTCGTGTCTACGAGACGGAAAGAGAAGGACCGTGATGTTTGGTGGCTAGAGAAGCGCAAAGCCCCAGTGTTACTGCGCCTGTGAAAGCGCTTCCAAGGAAGGGTGCTGGCTAGCAACAGCTTTCAGTGCTGGCACTTTTCATCTCTGAGCAATTGCTCGACGTTTGCAATTTCTCAGCTCGTGTCTACGAGACGGAGAGATAGTGACCGTGACGTTTGGTGGCTAGAGAAGCGCAAAGCCCCAGTGTTACTGCGCCTGTGAAAGCGCTTCCAAGGAAGGGTGCTGGCTAGCAACAGCTTTCAGTGCTGGCACTTTTCATCTCTGAGCAATTGCTCGACGTTTGCAATTTCTCAGCTCGTGTCTACGAGACGGAAAGAGAAGGACCGTGACGTTTGGTGGCTAGAGAAGCGCAAAGCCCCAGTGTTGCTGAGCCTGTGAAAGCGCTTCCAAGGAAGGGTGCTGGCTAGCAACAGCTTTCAGTGCTGGCACTTTTCATCTCTGAGCAATTGCTCGACGTTTGCAATTTCTCAGCTCGTGTCTAGGAGACGGAAAGAGAATGACCGTGACGTTTGGTGGCTAGAGAAGCGCAAAGCCCCAGTGTTGCTGCGCCTGTGAAAGCGCTTCCAAGGAAGGGTGCTGGCTAGCAACAGCTTTCAGTGCTGGCACTTTTCATCTCTGAGCAATTGCTCGACGTTTGCAATTTCTCCCCTGAGCTCTCTTTAGAGTGCGCGAGAGGCTGAGCAGAAGATTAGGTGGCTAGAGAAGCCCAGAGCCCCAGTGTTCTTAGGCCTACAAAAGCGCTTCCAAGGAAGGGTGCTGGCTAGCAACAGCTTTCAGTGCTGGCACTTTTCATCTCTGAGCAATTGCTCGACGTTTGCAATTTCTCAGCTCGTGTCTACGAGACGGAAAGAGAAGGACCGTGATGTTTGGTGGCTAGAGAAGCGCAAAGCCCCAGTGTTGCTGCGCCTGTGAAAGCGCTTCCAAGGAAGGGTGCTGGCTAGCAACAGCTTTCAGTGCTGGCACTTTTCATCTCTGAGCAATTGCTCGACGTTTGCAATTTCTCAGCTCGTGTCTACGAGACGGAAAGAGAAGGACCGTGACGTTTGGTGGCTAGAGAAGCGCAAAGCCCCAGTGTTGCTGCGCCTGTGAAAGCGCTTCCAAGGAAGGGTGCTGGCTAGCAACAGCTTTCAGTGCTGGCACTTTTCATCTCTGAGCAATTGCTCGACGTTTGCAATTTCTCAGCTCGTGTCTACGAGACGGAAAGAGAAGGACCGTGACGTTTGGTGGCTAGAGAAGCGCAAAGCCCCAGTGTTACTGTGCCTGTGAAAGCGCTTCCAAGGAAGGGTGCTGGCTAGCAACAGCTTTCAGTGCTGGCACTTTTCATCTCTGAGCAATTGCTCGACGTTTGCAATTTCTCAGCTCGTGTCTACGAGACGGAAAGAGAAGGACCGTGATGTTTGGTGGCTAGAGAAGCGCAAAGCCCCAGTGTTACTGCGCCTGTGAAAGCGCTTCCAAGGAAGGGTGCTGGCTAGCAACAGCTTTCAGTGCTGGCACTTTTCATCTCTGAGCAATTGCTCGACGTTTGCAATTTCTCAGCTCGTGTCTACGAGACGGAGAGATAGTGACCGTGACGTTTGGTAGCTAGAGAAGCGCAAAGCCCCAGTGTTACTGCGCCTGTGAAAGCGCTTCCAAGGAAGGGTGCTGGCTAGCAACAGCTTTCAGTGCTGGCACTTTTCATCTCTGAGCAATTGCTCGACGTTTGCAATTTCTCAGCTCGTGTCTACGAGACGGAAAGAGAATGACCGTGACGTTTGGTGGCTAGAGAAGCGCAAAGCCCCAGTGTTGCTGCGCCTGTGAAAGCGCTTCCAAGGAAGGGTGCTGGCTAGCAACAGCTTTCAGTGCTGGCACTTTTCATCTCTGAGCAATTGCTCGACGTTTGCAATTTCTCACCTGAGCTCTCTTTAGAGTGCGCGAGAGGCTGAGCAGAAGATTAGGTGGCTAGAGAAGCCCAGAGCCCCACTGTTCTTAGGCCTACAAAAGCGCTTCCAAGGAAGGGGGCTGGCTAGCAACAGCTTTCAGTGCTGGCACTTTTCATCTCTGAGCAATTGCTCGACGTTTGCAATTTCTCAGCTCGTGTCTACGAGACGGAAGGAGAATGACCGTGACGTTTGGTGGCTAGAGAAGCGCAAAGCCCCAGTGTTGCTGCGCCTGTGAAAGCGCTTCCAAGGAAGGGTGCTGGCTACCAACAGCTTTCAGTGCTGGCACTTTTCATCTCTGAGCAATTGCTCGACGTTTGCAATTTCTCCCCTGAGCTCTCTTTAGAGTGCGCGAGAGGCTGAGCAGAAGATTAGGTGGCTAGAGAAGCCCAGAGCCCCACTGTTCTTAGGCCTACAAAAGCGCTTCCAAGGAAGGGTGCTGGCTAGCAACAGCTTTCAGTGCTGGCACTGTTCATCTCTGAGCAATTGCTGGACATTTGCAATTTCTCACCTGAGCTCTCTTTAGAGTACGCGAGAGGCTGAGCAGAAGATTAGGTGGCTAGAGAAGCCCAGAGCCCCAGTGTGCTTAGGCCTACAAAAGCGCTTCCAAGGAAGGGGGCTGGCTAGCAACAGCTTTCAGTGCTGGCACTTTTCATCTCTGAGCAATTGCTCGACGTTTGCAATTTCTCAGCTCGTGTCTACGAGACGGAAAGAGAAGGACCGTGACGTTTGGTGGCTAGAGAAGCGCAAAGCCCCAGTGTTGCTGCGCCTGTGAAAGCGCTTCCAAGGAAGGGTGCTGGCTAGCAACAGCTTTCAGTGCTGGCACTTTTCATCTCTGAGCAATTGCTCGACGTTTGCAATTTCTCAGCTCGTGTCTACGAGACGGAAAGAGAAGGACCGTGACGTTTGGTGGCTAGAGAAGCGCAAAGCCCCAGTGTTGCTGCGCCTGTGAAAGCGCTTCCAAGGAAGGGTGCTGGCTAGCAACAGCTTTCAGTGCTGGCACTTTTCATCTCTGAGCAATTGCTCGACGTTTGCAATTTCTCAGCTCGTGTCTATGAGACGGAAAGAGAAGGACCGTGACGTTTGGTGGCTAGAGAAGCGCAAAGCCCCAGTGTTACTGTGCCTGTGAAAGCGCTTCCAAGGAAGGGTGCTGGCTAGCAACAGCTTTCAGTGCTGGCACTTTTTATCTCTGAGCATTTGCTCGACGTTTGCAATTTCTCAGCTCGTGTCTACGAGACGGAAAGAGAAGGACCGTGACGTTTGGTGGCTAGAGAAGCGCAAAGCCCCAGTGTTACTGTGCCTGTGAAAGCGCTTCCAAGGAAGGGGGCTGGCTAGCAACAGCTTTCAGTGCTGGCACTTTTCATCTCTGAGCAATTGCTCGACGTTTGCAATTTCTCAGCTCGTGTCTACGAGACGGAAAGAGAAGGACCGTGATGTTTGGTGGCTAGAGAAGCGCAAAGCCCCAGTGTTACTGCGCCTGTGAAAGCGCTTCCAAGGAAGGGTGCTGGCTAGCAACAGCTTTCAGTGCTGGCACTTTTCATCTCTGAGCAATTGCTCGACGTTTGCAATTTCTCAGCTCGTGTCTACGAGACGGAGAGATAGTGACCGTGACGTTTGGTGGCTAGAGAAGCGCAAAGCCCCAGTGTTACTGCGCCTGTGAAAGCGCTTCCAAGGAAGGGTGCTGGCTAGCAACAGCTTTCAGTGCTGGCACTTTTCATCTCTGAGCAATTGCTCGACGTTTGCAATTTCTCAGCTCGTGTCTACGAGACGGAAAGAGAAGGACCGTGACGTTTGGTGGCTAGAGAAGCGCAAAGCCCCAGTGTTGCTGAGCCTGTGAAAGCGCTTCCAAGGAAGGGTGCTGGCTAGCAACAGCTTTCAGTGCTGGCACTTTTCATCTCTGAGCAATTGCTCGACGTTTGCAATTTCTCAGCTCGTGTCTAGGAGACGGAAAGAGAAGGACCGTGACGTTTGGTGGCTAGAGAAGCGCAAAGCCCCAGTGTTGCTGCGCCTGTGAAAGCGCTTCCAAGGAAGGGTGCTGGCTAGCAACAGCTTTCAGTGCTGGCACTTTTCATCTCTGAGCAATTGCTCGACGTTTGCAATTTCTCCCCTGAGCTCTCTTTAGAGTGCGCGAGAGGCTGAGCAGAAGATTAGGTGGCTAGAGAAGCCCAGAGCCCCAGTGTTCTTAGGCCTACAAAAGCGCTTCCAAGGAAGGGTGCTGGCTAGCAACAGCTTTCAGTGCTGGCACTTTTCATCTCTGAGCAATTGCTCGACGTTTGCAATTTCTCAGCTCGTGTCTACGAGACGGAAAGAGAAGGACCGTGATGTTTGGTGGCTAGAGAAGCGCAAAGCCCCAGTGTTGCTGCGCCTGTGAAAGCGCTTCCAAGGAAGGGTGCTGGCTAGCAACAGCTTTCAGTGCTGGCACTTTTCATCTCTGAGCAATTGCTCGACGTTTGCAATTTCTCAGCTCGTGTCTACGAGACGGAAAGAGAAGGACCGTGACGTTTGGTGGCTAGAGAAGCGCAAAGCCCCAGTGTTGCTGCGCCTGTGAAAGCGCTTCCAAGGAAGGGTGCTGGCTAGCAACAGCTTTCAGTGCTGGCACTTTTCATCTCTGAGCAATTGCTCGACGTTTGCAATTTCTCAGCTCGTGTCTACGAGACGGAAAGAGAAGGACCGTGACGTTTGGTGGCTAGAGAAGCGCAAAGCCCCAGTGTTACTGTGCCTGTGAAAGCGCTTCCAAGGAAGGGTGCTGGCTAGCAACAGCTTTCAGTGCTGGCACTTTTCATCTCTGAGCAATTGCTCGACGTTTGCAATTTCTCAGCTCGCGTCTACGAGACGGAAAGAGAAGGACCGTGATGTTTGGTGGCTAGAGAAGCGCAAAGCCCCAGTGTTACTGCGCCTGTGAAAGCGCTTCCAAGGAAGGGTGCTGGCTAGCAACAGCTTTCAGTGCTGGCACTTTTCATCTCTGAGCAATTGCTCGACGTTTGCAATTTCTCAGCTCGTGTCTACGAGACGGAGAGATAGTGACCGTGACGTTTGGTAGCTAGAGAAGCGCAAAGCCCCAGTGTTACTTCGCCTGTGAAAGCGCTTCCAAGGAAGGGTGCTGGCTAGCAACAGCTTTCAGTGCTGGCACTTTTCATCTCTGAGCAATTGCTCGACGTTTGCAATTTCTCAGCTCGTGTCTACGAGACGGAAAGAGAAGGACCGTGACGTTTGGTGGCTAGAGAAGCGCAAAGCCCCAGTGTTGCTGCGCCTGTGAAAGCGCTTCCAAGGAAGGGTGCTGGCTAGCAACAGCTTTCAGTGCTGGCACTTTTCATCTCTGAGCAATTGCTCGACGTTTGCAATTTCTCCCCTGAGCTCTCTTTAGAGTGCGCGAGAGGCTGAGCAGAAAATTAGGTGGCTAGAGAAGCCCAGAGCCCCAGTGTTCTTAGGCCTACAAAAGCGCTTCCAAGGAAGGGTGCTGGCTAGCAACAGCTTTCAGTGCTGGCACTGTTCATCTCTGAGCAATTGCTGGACATTTGCAATTTCTCACCTGAGCTCTCTTTAGAGTACGCGAGAGGCTGAGCAGAAGATTAGGTGGCTAGAGAAGCCCAGAGCCCCAGTGTGCTTAGGCCTACAAAAGCGCTTCCAAGGAAGGGGGCTGGCTAGCAACAGCTTTCAGTGCTGGCACTTTTCATCTCTGAGCAATTGCTCGACGTTTGCAATTTCTCAGCTCGTGTCTACGAGACGGAAAGAGAAGGACCGTGATGTTTGGTGGCTAGAGAAGCGCAAAGCCCCAGTGTTGCTGCGCCTGTGAAAGCGCTTCCAAGGAAGGGTGCTGGCTAGCAACAGCTTTCAGTGCTGGCACTTTTCATCTCTGAGCAATTGCTCGACGTTTGCAATTTCTCAGCTCGTGTCTACGAGACGGAAAGAGAAGGACCGTGACGTTTGGTGGCTAGAGAAGCGCAAAGCCCCAGTGTTGCTGCGCCTGTGAAAGCGCTTCCAAGGAAGGGTGCTGGCTAGCAACAGCTTTCAGTGCTGGCACTTTTCATCTCTGAGCAATTGCTCGACGTTTGCAATTTCTCAGCTCGTGTCTATGAGACGGAAAGAGAAGGACCGTGACGTTTGGTGGCTAGAGAAGCGCAAAGCCCCAGTGTTACTGTGCCTGTGAAAGCGCTTCCAAGGAAGGGTGCTGGCTACCAACAGCTTTCAGTGCTGGCACTTTTCATCTCTGAGCAATTGCTCGACGTTTGCAATTTCTCAGCTCGTGTCTACGAGACGGAGAGATAGTGACCGTGACGTTTGGTAGCTAGAGAAGCGCAAAGCCCCAGTGTTGCTGCGCCTGTGAAAGCGCTTCCAAGGAAGGGTGCTGGCTAGCAACAGCTTTCAGTGCTGGCACTTTTCATCTCTGAGCAATTGCTCCACGTTTGCAATTTCTCAGCTCGTGTCTACGAGACGGAAAGAGAAGGACCGTGATGTTTGGTGGCTAGAGAAGCGCAAAGCCCCAGTGTTGCTGCGCCTGTGAAAGCGCTTCCAAGGAAGGGTGCTGGCTAGCAACAGCTTTCAGTGCTGGCACTTTTCATCTCTGAGCAATTGCTCGACGTTTGCAATTTCTCAGCTCGTGTCTACGAGACGGAAAGAGAATGACCGTGACGTTTGGTGGCTAGAGAAGCGCAAAGCCCCAGTGTTACTGCGCCTGTGAAAGCGCTTCCAAGGAAGGGGGCTGGCTAGCAAGAGCTTTCAGTGCTGGCACTTTTCCTCTCTGAGCAATTGCTCGACAATTGCAATTTCTCAGCTCGTGTCTACGAGACGGAAAGAGAAGGACCGTGACGTTTGGTGGCTAGAGAAGCGCAAAGCCCCAGTGTTGCTGCGCCTGTGAAAGCGCTTCCAAGGAAGGGTGCTGGCTAGCAACAGCTTTCAGTGCTGGCACTTTTCATCTCTGAGCAATTGCTCGACGTTTGCAATTTCTCACCTGAGCTCTCTTTAGAGTGCGCGAGAGGATGAGCAGAAGATTAGGTGGCTAGAGAAGCCCAGAGCCCCAGTGTTCTTAGGCCTACAAAAGCGCTTCCAAGGAAGGGTGCTGGCTAGCAACAGCTTTCAGTGCTGGCACTGTTCATCTCTGAGCAATTGCTGGACATTTGCAATTTCTCACCTGAGCTCTCTTTAGAGTACGCGAGAGGCTGAGCAGAAGATTAGGTGGCTAGAGAAGCCCAGAGCCCCAGTGTGCTTAGGCCTACAAAAGCGCTTCCAAGGAAGGGTGCTGGCTAGCAACAGCTTTCAGTGCTGGCACTTTTCATCTCTGAGCAATTGCTCGACGTTTGCAATTTCTCAGCTCGTGTCTACGAGACGGAAAGAGAAGGACCGTGACGTTTGGTGGCTAGAGAAGCGCAAAGCCCCAGTGTTGCTGCGCCTGTGAAAGCGCTTCCAAGGAAGGGTGCTGGCTAGCAACAGCTTTCAGTGCTGGCACTTTTCATCTCTGAGCAATTGCTCGACGTTTGCAATTTCTCAGCTCGTGTCTATGAGATGGAAAGAGAAGGACCGTGACGTTTGGTGGCTAGAGAAGCGCAAAGCCCCAGTGTTACTGTGCCTGTGAAAGCGCTTCCAAGGAAGGGTGCTGGCTACCAACAGCTTTCAGTGCTGGCACTTTTTATCTCTGAGCATTTGCTCGACGTTTGCAATTTCTCAGCTCGTGTCTACGAGACGGAAAGAGAAGGACCGTGATGTTTGGTGGCTAGAGAAGCGCAAAGCCCCAGTGTTACTGCGCCTGTGAAAGCGCTTCCAAGGAAGGGTGCTGGCTAGCAACAGCTTTCAGTGCTGGCACTTTTCATCTCTGAGCAATTGCTCGACGTTTGCAATTTCTCAGCTCGTGTCTACGAGACGGAGAGATAGTGACCGTGACGTTTGGTAGCTAGAGAAGCGCAAAGCCCCAGTGTTGCTGCGCCTGTGAAAGCGCTTCCAAGGAAGGGTGCTGGCTAGCAACAGCTTTCAGTGCTGGCACTTTTCATCTCTGAGCAATTGCTCCACGTTTGCAATTTCTCAGCTCGTGTCTACGAGACGGAAAGAGAATGACCGTGACGTTTGGTGGCTAGAGAAGCGCAAAGCCCCAGTGTTACTGCGCCTGTGAAAGCGCTTCCAAGGAAGGGGGCTGGCTAGCAACAGCTTTCAGTGCTGGCACTTTTCCTCTCTGAGCAATTGCTCGACAATTGCAATTTCTCAGCTCGTGTCTACGAGACGGAAAGAGAAGGACCGTGATGTTTGGTGGCTAGAGAAGCGCAAAGCCCCAGTGTTGCTGCGCCTGTGAAAGCGCTTCCAAGGAAGGGTGCTGGCTAGCAAGAGCTTTCAGTGCTGGCACTTTTCATCTCTGAGCAATTGCTCGACGTTTGCAATTTCTCACCTGAGCTCTCTTTAGAGTGCGCGAGAGGATGAGCAGAAGATTAGGTGGCTAGAGAAGCCCAGAGCCCCAGTGTTCTTAGGCCTACAAAAGCGCTTCCAAGGAAGGGTGCTGGCTAGCAACAGCTTTCAGTGCTGGCACTGTTCATCTCTGAGCAATTGCTGGACATTTGCAATTTCTCACCTGAGCTCTCTTTAGAGTACGCGAGAGGCTGAGCAGAAGATTAGGTGGCTAGAGAAGCCCAGAGCCCCAGTGTGCTTAGGCCTACAAAAGCGCTTCCAAGGAAGGGTGCTGGCTAGCAACAGCTTTCAGTGCTGGCACTTTTCATCTCTGAGCAATTGCTCGACGTTTGCAATTTCTCAGCTCGTGTCTACGAGACGGAAAGAGAAGGACCGTGATGTTTGGTGGCTAGAGAAGCGCAAAGCCCCAGTGCTGCTGCGCCTGTGAAAGCGCTTCCAAGGAAGGGTGCTGGCTAGCAACAGCTTTCAGTGCTGGCACTTTTCATCTCTGAGCAATTGCTCGACGTTTGCAATTTCTCAGCTCGTGTCTACGAGACGGAAAGAGAATGACCGTGACGTTTGGTGGCTAGAGAAGCGCAAAGCCCCAGTGTTGCTGCGCCTGTGAAAGCGCTTCCAAGGAAGGGTGCTGGCTAGCAACAGCTTTCAGTGCTGGCACTTTTCATCTCTGAGCAATTGCTCGACGTTTGCAATTTCTCAGCTCGTGTCTATGAGACGGAAAGAGAAGGACCGTGACGTTTGGTGGCTAGAGAAGCGCAAAGCCCCAGTGTTACTGTGCCTGTGAAAGCGCTTCCAAGGAAGGGTGCTGGCTAGCAACAGCTTTCAGTGCTGGCACTTTTTATCTCTGAGCATTTGCTCGACGTTTGCAATTTCTCAGCTCGTGTCTACGAGACGGAAAGAGAAGGACCGTGACGTTTGGTGGCTAGAGAAGCGCAAAGCCCCAGTGTTACTGTGCCTGTGAAAGCGCTTCCAAGGAAGGGGGCTGGCTAGCAACAGCTTTCAGTGCTGGCACTTTTCATCTCTGAGCAATTGCTCGACGTTTGCAATTTCTCAGCTCGTGTCTACGAGACGGAAAGAGAAGGACCGTGATGTTTGGTGGCTAGAGAAGCGCAAAGCCCCAGTGTTACTGCGCCTGTGAAAGCGCTTCCAAGGAAGGGTGCTGGCTAGCAACAGCTTTCAGTGCTGGCACTTTTCATCTCTGAGCAATTGCTCGACATTTGCAATTTCTCACCTGAGCTCTCTTTAGAGTGCGCGAGAGGCTGAGCAGAAGATTAGGTGGCTAGAGAAGCCCAGAGCCCCAGTGTTCTTAGGCCTACAAAAGCGCTTCCAAGGAAGGGTGCTGGCTAGCAACAGCTTTCAGTGCTGGCACTTTTCATCTCTGAGCAATTGCTCGACGTTTGCAATTTCTCAGCTCGTGTCTACGAGACGGAAAGAGAAGGACCGTGATGTTTGGTGGCTAGAGAAGCGCAAAGCCCCAGTGTTGCTGCGCCTGTGAAAGCGCTTCCAAGGAAGGGTGCTGGCTAGCAACAGCTTTCAGTGTTGGCACTTTTCATCTCTGAGCAATTGCTCGACGTTTGCAATTTCTCAGCTCGTGTCTACGAGACGGAAAGAGAAGGACCGTGACGTTTGGTGGCTAGAGAAGCGCAAAGCCCCAGTGTTGCTGCGCCTGTGAAAGCGCTTCCAAGGAAGGGTGCTGGCTAGCAAGAGCTTTCAGTGCTGGCACTTTTCATCTCTGAGCAATTGCTCGACGTTTGCAATTTCTCAGCTCGTGTCTACGAGACGGAAAGAGAAGGACCGTGACGTTTGGTGGCTAGAGAAGCGCAAAGCCCCAGTGTTACTGTGCCTGTGAAAGCGCTTCCAAGGAAGGGTGCTGGCTAGCAACAGCTTTCAGTGCTGGCACTTTTCATCTCTGAGCAATTGCTCGACGTTTGCAATTTCTCAGCTCGTGTCTACGAGACGGAAAGAGAAGGACCGTGATGTTTGGTGGCTAGAGAAGCGCAAAGCCCCAGTGTTACTGCGCCTGTGAAAGCGCTTCCAAGGAAGGGTGCTGGCTAGCAACAGCTTTCAGTGCTGGCACTTTTCATCTCTGAGCAATTGCTCGACGTTTGCAATTTCTCAGCTCGTGTCTACGAGACGGAGAGATAGTGACCGTGACGTTTGGTAGCTAGAGAAGCGCAAAGCCCCAGTGTTACTGCGCCTGTGAAAGCGCTTCCAAGGAAGGGTGCTGGCTAGCAACAGCTTTCAGTGCTGGCACTTTTCATCTCTGAGCAATTGCTCGACGTTTGCAATTTCTCAGCTCGTGTCTACGAGACGGAAAGAGAATGACCGTGACGTTTGGTGGCTAGAGAAGCGCAAAGCCCCAGTGTTGCTGCGCCTGTGAAAGCGCTTCCAAGGAAGGGTGCTGGCTAGCAACAGCTTTCAGTGCTGGCACTTTTCATCTCTGAGCAATTGCTCGACGTTTGCAATTTCTCCCCTGAGCTCTCTTTAGAGTGCGCGAGAGGCTGAGCAGAAGATTAGGTGGCTAGAGAAGCCCAGAGCCCCAGTGTTCTTAGGCTTACAAAAGCGCTTCCAAGGAAGGGTGCTGGCTAGCAACAGCTTTCAGTGCTGGCACTTTTCATCTCTGAGCAATTGCTCGACGTTTGCAATTTCTCAGCTCGTGTCTACGAGACGGAAAGAGAAGGACCGTGACGTTTGGTGGCTAGAGAAGCGCAAAGCCCCAGTGTTACTGTGCCTGTGAAAGCGCTTCCAAGGAAGGGTGCTGGCTACCAACAGCTTTCAGTGCTGGCACTTTTTATCTCTGAGCATTTGCTCGACGTTTGCAATTTCTCAGCTCGTGTCTACGAGACGGAAAGAGAAGGACCGTGATGTTTGGTGGCTAGAGAAGCGCAAAGCCCCAGTGTTACTGCGCCTGTGAAAGCGCTTCCAAGGAAGGGTGCTGGCTAGCAACAGCTTTCAGTGCTGGCACTTTTCATCTCTGAGCAATTGCTCGACGTTTGCAATTTCTCAGCTCGTGTCTACGAGACGGAGAGATAGTGACCGTGACGTTTGGTAGCTAGAGAAGCGCAAAGCCCCAGTGTTGCTGCGCCTGTGAAAGCGCTTCCAAGGAAGGGTGCTGGCTAGCAACAGCTTTCAGTGCTGGCACTTTTCATCTCTGAGCAATTGCTCCACGTTTGCAATTTCTCAGCTCGTGTCTACGAGACGGAAAGAGAATGACCGTGACGTTTGGTGGCTAGAGAAGCGCAAAGCCCCAGTGTTGCTGCGCCTGTGAAAGCGCTTCCAAGGAAGGGTGCTGGCTAGCAACAGCTTTCAGTGCTGGCACTGTTCATCTCTGAGCATTTGCTCGACGTTTGCAATTTCTCAGCTCGTGTCTACGAGACGGAAAGAGAAGGACCGTGATGTTTGGTGGCTAGAGAAGCGCAAAGCCCCAGTGTTACTGCGCCTGTGAAAGCGCTTCCAAGGAAGGGTGCTGGCTAGCAACAGCTTTCAGTGCTGGCACTTTTCATCTCTGAGCAATTGCTCGACGTTTGCAATTTCTCAGCTCGTGTCTACGAGACGGAGAGATAGTGACCGTGACGTTTGGTAGCTAGAGAAGCGCAAAGCCCCAGTGTTGCTGCGCCTGTGAAAGCGCTTCCAAGGAAGGGTGCTGGCTAGCAACAGCTTTCAGTGCTGGCACTTTTCATCTCTGAGCAATTGCTCCACGTTTGCAATTTCTCAGCTCGTGTCTACGAGACGGAAAGAGAAGGACCGTGACGTTTGGTGGCTAGAGAAGCGCAAAGCCCCAGTGTTGCTGCGCCTGTGAAAGCGCTTCCAAGGAAGGGTGCTGGCTAGCAACAGCTTTCAGTGCTGGCACTTTTCATCTCTGAGCAATTGCTCGACGTTTGCAATTTCTCAGCTCGTGTCTACGAGACGGAAAGAGAATGACCGTGACGTTTGGTGGCTAGAGAAGCGCAAAGCCCCAGTGTTACTGCGCCTGTGAAAGCGCTTCCAAGGAAGGGGGCTGGCTAGCAAGAGCTTTCAGTGCTGGCACTTTTCCTCTCTGAGCAATTGCTCGACAATTGCAATTTCTCAGCTCGTGTCTACGAGACGGAAAGAGAAGGACCGTGACGTTTGGTGGCTAGAGAAGCGCAAAGCCCCAGTGTTGCTGCGCCTGTGAAAGCGCTTCCAAGGAAGGGTGCTGGCTAGCAAGAGCTTTCAGTGCTGGCACTTTTCATCTCTGAGCAATTGCTCGACGTTTGCAATTTCTCACCTGAGCTCTCTTTAGAGTGCGCGAGAGGATGAGCAGAAGATTAGGTGGCTAGAGAAGCCCAGAGCCCCAGTGTTCTTAGGCCTACAAAAGCGCTTCCAAGGAAGGGTGCTGGCTAGCAACAGCTTTCAGTGCTGGCACTGTTCATCTCTGAGCAATTGCTGGACATTTGCAATTTCTCCCCTGAGCTCTCTTTAGAGTACGCGAGAGGCTGAGCAGAAGATTAGGTGGCTAGAGAAGCCCAGAGCCCCAGTGTGCTTAGGCCTACAAAAGCGCTTCCAAGGAAGGGTGCTGGCTAGCAACAGCTTTCAGTGCTGGCACTTTTCATCTCTGAGCAATTGCTCGACGTTTGCAATTTCTCAGCTCGTGTCTACGAGACGGAAAGAGAAGGACCGTGATGTTTGGTGGCTAGAGAAGCGCAAAGCCCCAGTGCTGCTGCGCCTGTGAAAGCGCTTCCAAGGAAGGGTGCTGGCTAGCAACAGCTTTCAGTGCTGGCACTTTTCATCTCTGAGCAATTGCTCGACGTTTGCAATTTCTCAGCTCGTGTCTACGAGACGGAAAGAGAATGACCGTGACGTTTGGTGGCTAGAGAAGCGCAAAGCCCCAGTGTTGCTGCGCCTGTGAAAGCGCTTCCAAGGAAGGGTGCTGGCTAGCAACAGCTTTCAGTGCTGGCACTTTTCATCTCTGAGCAATTGCTCGACGTTTGCAATTTCTCAGCTCGTGTCTATGAGACGGAAAGAGAAGGACCGTGACGTTTGGTGGCTAGAGAAGCGCAAAGCCCCAGTGTTACTGTGCCTGTGAAAGCGCTTCCAAGGAAGGGTGCTGGCTAGCAACAGCTTTCAGTGCTGGCACTTTTTATCTCTGAGCATTTGCTCGACGTTTGCAATTTCTCAGCTCGTGTCTACGAGACGGAAAGAGAAGGACCGTGACGTTTGGTGGCTAGAGAAGCGCAAAGCCCCAGTGTTACTGTGCCTGTGAAAGCGCTTCCAAGGAAGGGGGCTGGCTAGCAACAGCTTTCAGTGCTGGCACTTTTCATCTCTGAGCAATTGCTCGACGTTTGCAATTTCTCAGCTCGTGTCTACGAGACGGAAAGAGAAGGACCGTGATGTTTGGTGGCTAGAGAAGCGCAAAGCCCCAGTGTTACTGCGCCTGTGAAAGCGCTTCCAAGGAAGGGTGCTGGCTAGCAACAGCTTTCAGTGCTGGCACTTTTCATCTCTGAGCAATTGCTCGACATTTGCAATTTCTCACCTGAGCTCTCTTTAGAGTGCGCGAGAGGCTGAGCAGAAGATTAGGTGGCTAGAGAAGCCCAGAGCCCCAGTGTTCTTAGGCCTACAAAAGCGCTTCCAAGGAAGGGTGCTGGCTAGCAACAGCTTTCAGTGCTGGCACTTTTCATCTCTGAGCAATTGCTCGACGTTTGCAATTTCTCAGCTCGTGTCTACGAGACGGAAAGAGAAGGACCGTGATGTTTGGTGGCTAGAGAAGCGCAAAGCCCCAGTGTTGCTGCGCCTGTGAAAGCGCTTCCAAGGAAGGGTGCTGGCTAGCAACAGCTTTCAGTGCTGGCACTTTTCATCTCTGAGCAATTGCTCGACGTTTGCAATTTCTCAGCTCGTGTCTACGAGACGGAAAGAGAAGGACCGTGACGTTTGGTGGCTAGAGAAGCGCAAAGCCCC
The DNA here is from genome assembly GCA_037962945.1 of Sarcoramphus papa. NCBI lineage: Eukaryota > Metazoa > Chordata > Aves > Accipitriformes > Cathartidae > Sarcoramphus > Sarcoramphus papa. The sequence goes on along the minus strand of CM075595.1, from coordinate 14,168,026 downwards.
AGTGTTGCTGCGCCTGTGAAAGCGCTTCCAAGGAAGGGTGCTGGCTAGCAACAGCTTTCAGTGCTGGCACTTTTCATCTCTGAGCAATTGCTCGACGTTTGCAATTTCTCAGCTCGTGTCTACGAGACGGAAAGAGAAGGACCGTGACGTTTGGTGGGTAGAGAAGCGCAAAGCCCCAGTGTTACTGTGCCTGTGAAAGCGCTTCCAAGGAAGGGTGCTGGCTAGCAACAGCTTTCAGTGCTGGCACTTTTCATCTCTGAGCAATTGCTCGACGTTTGCAATTTCTCAGCTCGTGTCTACGAGACGGAAAGAGAAGGACCGTGATGTTTGGTGGCTAGAGAAGCGCAAAGCCCCAGTGTTACTGCGCCTGTGAAAGCGCTTCCAAGGAAGGGTGCTGGCTAGCAACAGCTTTCAGTGCTGGCACTTTTCATCTCTGAGCAATTGCTCGACGTTTGCAATTTCTCAGCTCGTGTCTACGAGACGGAGAGATAGTGACCGTGACGTTTGGTAGCTAGAGAAGCGCAAAGCCCCAGTGTTGCTGCGCCTGTGAAAGCGCTTCCAAGGAAGGGTGCTGGCTAGCAACAGCTTTCAGTGCTGGCACTTTTCATCTCTGAGCAATTGCTCGACGTTTGCAATTTCTCAGCTCGTGTCTACGAGACGGAAAGAGAATGACCGTGACGTTTGGTGGCTAGAGAAGCGCAAAGCCCCAGTGTTGCTGCGCCTGTGAAAGCGCTTCCAAGGAAGGGTGCTGGCTAGCAACAGCTTTCAGTGCTGGCACTTTTCATCTCTGAGCAATTGCTCGACGTTTGCAATTTCTCCCCTGAGCTCTCTTTAGAGTGCGCGAGAGGCTGAGCAGAAGATTAGGTGGCTAGAGAAGCCCAGAGCCCCAGTGTTCTTAGGCCTACAAAAGCGCTTCCAAGGAAGGGTGCTGGCTACCAACAGCTTTCAGTGCTGGCACTTTTTATCTCTGAGCATTTGCTCGACGTTTGCAATTTCTCAGCTCGTGTCTACGAGACGGAAAGAGAAGGACCGTGATGTTTGGTGGCTAGAGAAGCGCAAAGCCCCAGTGTTACTGCGCCTGTGAAAGCGCTTCCAAGGAAGGGTGCTGGCTAGCAACAGCTTTCAGTGCTGGCACTTTTCATCTCTGAGCAATTGCTCGACGTTTGCAATTTCTCAGCTCGTGTCTACGAGACGGAGAGATAGTGACCGTGACGTTTGGTAGCTAGAGAAGCGCAAAGCCCCAGTGTTGCTGCGCCTGTGAAAGCGCTTCCAAGGAAGGGTGCTGGCTAGCAACAGCTTTCAGTGCTGGCACTTTTCATCTCTGAGCAATTGCTCCACGTTTGCAATTTCTCAGCTCGTGTCTACGAGACGGAAAGAGAATGACCGTGACGTTTGGTGGCTAGAGAAGCGCAAAGCCCCAGTGTTGCTGCGCCTGTGAAAGCGCTTCCAAGGAAGGGTGCTGGCTAGCAACAGCTTTCAGTGCTGGCACTTTTCATCTCTGAGCAATTGCTCGACGTTTGCAATTTCTCAGCTCGTGTCTACGAGACGGAAAGAGAAGGACCGTGACGTTTGGTGGCTAGAGAAGCGCAAAGCCCCAGTGTTACTGCGCCTGTGAAAGCGCTTCCAAGGAAGGGTGCTGGCTAGCAAGAGCTTTCAGTGCTGGCACTTTTCATCTCTGAGCAATTGCTCGACGTTTGCAATTCCTCAGCTCGTGTCTACGAGACGGAAAGAGAATGACCGTGACGTTTGGTGGCTAGAGAAGCGCAAAAACCCAGTGTTGCTGCGCCTGTGAAAGCGCTTCCAAGGAAGGGTGCTGGCTAGCAACAGCTTTCAGTGCTGGCACTTTTCATCTCTGAGCAATTGCTCGACGTTTGCAATTTCTCCCCTGAGCTCTCTTTAGAGTGCGCGAGAGGCTGAGCAGAAGATTAGGTGGCTAGAGAAGCCCAGAGCCCCAGTGTTCTTAGGCCTACAAAAGCGCTTCCAAGGAAGGGTGCTGGCTAGCAACAGCTTTCAGTGCTGGCACTTTTCATCTCTGAGCAATTGCTGGACATTTGCAATTTCTCACCTGAGCTCTCTTTAGAGTACGCGAGAGGCTGAGCAGAAGATTAGGTGGCTAGAGAAGCCCAGAGCCCCAGTGTGCTTAGGCCTACAAAAGCGCTTCCAAGGAAGGGGGCTGGCTAGCAACAGCTTTCAGTGCTGGCACTTTTCATCTCTGAGCAATTGCTCGACGTTTGCAATTTCTCAGCTCGTGTCTACGAGACGGAAAGAGAAGGACCGTGATGTTTGGTGGCTAGAGAAGCGCAAAGCCCCAGTGTTGCTGCGCCTGTGAAAGCGCTTCCAAGGAAGGGTGCTGGCTAGCAACAGCTTTCAGTGCTGGCACTTTTCATCTCTGAGCAATTGCTCGACGTTTGCAATTTCTCAGCTCGTGTCTACGAGACGGAAAGAGAAGGACCGTGACGTTTGGTGGGTAGAGAAGCGCAAAGCCCCAGTGTTACTGTGCCTGTGAAAGCGCTTCCAAGGAAGGGTGCTGGCTACCAACAGCTTTCAGTGCTGGCACTTTTTATCTCTGAGCATTTGCTCGACGTTTGCAATTTCTCAGCTCGTGTCTACGAGACGGAAAGAGAATGACCGTGACGTTTGGTGGCTAGAGAAGCGCAAAGCCCCAGTGTTACTGCGCCTGTGAAAGCGCTTCCAAGGAAGGGTGCTGGCTAGCAACAGCTTTCAGTGCTGGCACTTTTCATCTCTGAGCAATTGCTCGACGTTTGCAATTTCTCAGCTCGTGTCTACGAGACGGAGAGATAGTGACCGTGACGTTTGGTAGCTAGAGAAGCGCAAAGCCCCAGTGTTGCTGCGCCTGTGAAAGCGCTTCCAAGGAAGGGTGCTGGCTAGCAACAGCTTTCAGTGCTGGCACTTTTCATCTCTGAGCAATTGCTCGACGTTTGCAATTTCTCAGCTCGTGTCTACGAGACGGAAAGAGAATGACCGTGACGTTTGGTGGCTAGAGAAGCGCAAAGCCCCAGTGTTGCTGCGCCTGTGAAAGCGCTTCCAAGGAAGGGTGCTGGCTAGCAACAGCTTTCAGTGCTGGCACTTTTCATCTCTGAGCAATTGCTCGACGTTTGCAATTTCTCAGCTCGTGTCTACGAGACGGAAAGAGAAGGACCGTGACGTTTGGTGGCTAGAGAAGCGCAAAGCCCCACTGTTGCTGCGCCTGTGAAAGCGCTTCCAAGGAAGGGTGCTGGCTAGCAAGAGCTTTCAGTGCTGGCACTTTTCATCTCTGAGCAATTGCTCCACGTTTGCAATTCCTCAGCTCGTGTCTACGAGACGGAAAGTGAAGGACCGTGACGTTTGGTGGCTAGAGAAGCGCAAAACCCCAGTGTTGCTGCGCCTGTGAAAGCGCTTCCAAGGAAGGGTGCTGGCTAGCAACAGCTTTCAGTGCTGGCACTTTTCATCTCTGAGCAATTGCTCCACGTTTGCAATTTCTCCCCTGAGCTCTCTTTAGAGTGCGCGAGAGGATGAGCAGAAGATTAGGTGGCTAGAGAAGCCCAGAGCCCCAGTGTTCTTAGGCCTACAAAAGCGCTTCCAAGGAAGGGGGCTGGCTAGCAAGAGCTTTCAGTGCTGGCACTTTTCCTCTCTGAGCAATTGCTCGACAATTGCAATTTCTCAGCTCGTGTCTACGAGACGGAAAGAGAAGGACCGTGACGTTTGGTGGCTAGAGAAGCGCAAAGCCCCAGTGTTGCTGCGCCTGTGAAAGCGCTTCCAAGGAAGGGTGCTGGCTAGCAAGAGCTTTCAGTGCTGGCACTTTTCATCTCTGAGCAATTGCTCGACGTTTGCAATTTCTCACCTGAGCTCTCTTTAGAGTGCGCGAGAGGATGAGCAGAAGATTAGGTGGCTAGAGAAGCCCAGAGCCCCACTGTTCTTAGGCCTACAAAAGCGCTTCCAAGGAAGGGTGCTGGCTAGCAACAGCTTTCAGTGCTGGCTCTTTTCATCTCTGAGCAATTGCTCGACGTTTGCAATTTCTCAGCTCGTGTCTACGAGACGGAAAGAGAAGGACCGTGACGTTTGGTGGCTAGAGAAGCGCAAAACCCCAGTGTTGCTGCGCCTGTGAAAGCGCTTCCAAGGAAGGGTGCTGGCTAGCAACAGCTTTCAGTGCTGGCACTTTTCATCTCTGAGCAATTGCTCCACGTTTGCAATTTCTCACCTGAGCTCTCTTTAGAGTGCGCGAGAGGATGAGCAGAAGATTAGGTGGCTAGAGAAGCCCAGAGCCCCGGTGTTCTTAGGCCTACAAAAGCGCTTCCAAGGAAGGGTGCTGGCTAGCAACAGCTTTCAGTGCTGGCACTTTTCATCTCTGAGCAATTGCTCGACGTTTGCAATTTCTCAGCTCGTGTCTACGAGACGGAAAGAGAAGAACCGTGACGTTTGGTGGCTAGAGAAGCGCAAAGCCCCAGTGTTGCTGTGCCTGTGAAAGCGCTTCCAAGGAAGGGGGCTGGCTAGCAACAGCTTTCAGTGCTGGCACTTTTCATCTCTGAGCAATTGCTCGACGTTTGCAATTTCTCAGCTCGTGTCTACGAGACGGAAAGAGAATGACAGTGACGTTTGGTGGCTAGAGAAGCGCAAAGCCCCAGTGTTGCTGCGCCTGTGAAAGCGCTTCCAAGGAAGGGTGCTGGCTAGCAACAGCTTTCAGTGCTGGCACTTTTCATCTCTGAGCAATTGCTCGACGTTTGCAATTTCTCCCCTGAGCTCTCTTTAGAGTGCGCGAGAGGATGAGCAGAAGATTAAGTGGCTAGAGAAGCCCAGAGCCCCAGTGTTCTTAGGCCTACAAAAGCGCTTCCAAGGAAGGGGGCTGGCTAGCAACAGCTTTCAGTGCTGGCACTTTTCATCTCTGAGCAATTGCTCCACGTTTGCAATTTCTCAGCTCGTGTCTGCGAGACGGAAAGAGAAGGACCGTGACGTTTGGTGGCTAGAGAAGCGCAAAGCCCCAGTGTTGCTGCGCCTGTGAAAGCGCTTCCAAGGAAGGGTGCTGGCTAGCAACAGCTTTCAGTGCTGGCACTTTTCATCTCTGAGCAATTGCTCGACGTTTGCAATTTCTCACCTGAGGTCTTTTTAGAGTGCACGAGAGGATGAGCAGAAGATTAAGTGGCTAGAGAAGCCCAGAGCCCCAGTGTTCTTAGGCCTACAAAAGTGCTTCCAAGGAAGGGGGCTGGCTAGCAACAGCTTTCAGTGCTGGCACTTTTCATCTCTGAGCAATTGCTCCACGTTTGCAATTTCTCAGCTCGTGTCTACGAGACGGAAAGAGAAGGACCGTGACATTTGGTGGCTAGAGAAGCGCAAAGCCCCAGTGTTGCTGCGCCTGTGAAAGCGCTTCCAAGGAAGGGTGCTGGCTAGCAACAGCTTTCAGTGCTGGCACTTTTCATCTCTGAGCAATTGCTCGACGTTTGCAATTTCTCAGCTCTTGTCTACGAGACGGAAAGAGAAGGACCGTGACGTTTGGTGGCTAGAGAAGCGCAAAGCCCCAGTGTTACTGCGCCTGTGAAAGCGCTTCCAAGGAAGGGTGCTGGCTAGCAAGAGCTTTCAGTGCTGGCACTTTTCATCTCTGAGCAATTGCTCGACGTTTGCAATTTCTCAGCTCGTGTCTACGAGACGGAGAGATAGTGACCGTGACATTTGGTGGCTAGAGAAGCGCAAAGCCCCAGTGTTGCTGCGCCTGTGAAAGCGCTTCCAAGGAAGGGTGCTGGCTAGCAACAGCTTTCAGTGCTGGCACTTTTCATCTCTGAGCAATTGCTCGACGTTTGCAATTTCTCACCTGAGCTCTCTTTAGAGTGCGCGAGAGGCTGAGCAGAAGATTAGGTGGCTAGAGAAGCCCAGAGCCCCAGTGTTCTTAGGCCTACAAAAGCGCTTCCAAGGAAGGGGGCTGGCTAGCAACAGCTTTCAGTGCTGGCACTTTTCATCTCTGAGCAATTGCTGGACATTTGCAATTTCTCAGCTCGTGTCTATGAGACGGAAAGAGAAGGACCGTGACGTTTGTTGGCTAGAGAAGCGCAAAGCCCCAGTGTTACTGCGCCTGTGAAAGCGCTTCCAAGGAAGGGTGCTGGCTAGCAACAGCTTTCAGTGCTGGCACTTTTCATCTCTGAGCAATTGCTCGACGTTTGCAATTTCTCAGCTCGTGTCTACGAGACGGAAAGAGAAGGACCGTGACGTTTGGTGGCTAGAGAAGCGCAAAGCCCCAGTGTTGCTGCGCCTGTGAAAGCGCTTCCAAGGAAGGGTGCTGGCTAGCAACAGCTTTCAGTGCTGGCACTTTTCATCTCTGAGCAATTGCTCGACGTTTGCAATTTCTCAGCTCGTGTCTACGAGACGGAAAGAGAAGGACCGTGACGTTTGGTGGCTAGAGAAGCGCAAAGCCCCAGTGTTGCTGCGCCTGTGAAAGCGCTTCCAAGGAAGGGTGCTGGCTACCAACAGCTTTCAGTGCTGGCACTTTTCATCTCTGAGCAATTGCTCCACGTTTGCAATTTCTCCCCTGAGCTCTCTTTAGAGTGCGCGAGAGGCTGAGCAGAAGATTAGGTGGCTGGAGAAGCCCAGAGCCCCAGTGTTCTTAGGCCTACAAAAGCGCTTCCAAGGAAGGGTGCTGGCTAGCAACAGCTTTCAGTGCTGGCACTGTTCATCTCTGAGCAATTGCTGGACATTTGCAATTTCTCCCCTGAGCTCTCTTTAGAGTGCGCGAGAGGATGAGCAGAAGATTAGGTGGCTAGAGAAGCCCAGAGCCCCAGTGTGCTTAGGCCTACAAAAGCGCTTCCAAGGAAGGGGGCTGGCTAGCAACAGCTTTCAGTGCTGGCACTTTTCATCTCTGAGCAATTGCTCGACGTTTGCAATTTCTCAGCTCGTGTCTACGAGACGGAAAGAGAAGGACCGTGATGTTTGGTGGCTAGAGAAGCGCAAAGCCCCAGTGTTGCTGCGCCTGTGAAAGCGCTTCCAAGGAAGGGTGCTGGCTAGCAACAGCTTTCAGTGCTGGCACTTTTCATCTCTGAGCAATTGCTCGACGTTTGCAATTTCTCAGCTCGTGTCTACGAGACGGAAAGAGAAGGACCGTGACGTTTGGTGGCTAGAGAAGCGCAAAGCCCCAGTGTTACTGTGCCTGTGAAAGCGCTTCCAAGGAAGGGGGCTGGCTAGCAACAGCTTTCAGTGCTGGCACTTTTTATCTCTGAGCATTTGCTCGACGTTTGCAATTTCTCAGCTCGTGTCTACGAGACGGAAAGAGAAGGACCGTGATGTTTGGTGGCTAGAGAAGCGCAAAGCCCCAGTGTTACTGCGCCTGTGAAAGCGCTTCCAAGGAAGGGTGCTGGCTAGCAACAGCTTTCAGTGCTGGCACTTTTCATCTCTGAGCAATTGCTCGACGTTTGCAATTTCTCAGCTCGTGTCTACGAGACGGAGAGATAGTGACCGTGACGTTTGGTAGCTAGAGAAGCGCAAAGCCCCAGTGTTGCTGCGCCTGTGAAAGCGCTTCCAAGGAAGGGTGCTGGCTAGCAACAGCTTTCAGTGCTGGCACTTTTCATCTCTGAGCAATTGCTCGACGTTTGCAATTTCTCAGCTCGTGTCTACGAGACGGAAAGAGAAGGACCGTGACGTTTGGTGGCTAGAGAAGCGCAAAGCCCCAGTGTTGCTGCGCCTGTGAAAGCGCTTCCAAGGAAGGGTGCTGGCTAGCAACAGCTTTCAGTGCTGGCACTTTTCATCTCTGAGCAATTGCTCCACGTTTGCAATTTCTCAGCTCGTGTCTACGAGACGGAAAGAGAATGACCGTGACGTTTGGTGGCTAGAGAAGCGCAAAGCCCCAGTGTTACTGCGCCTGTGAAAGCGCTTCCAAGGAAGGGTGCTGGCTAGCAAGAGCTTTCAGTGCTGGCACTTTTCATCTCTGAGCAATTGCTCGACGTTTGCAATTTCTCCCCTGAGCTCTCTTTAGAGTGCGCGAGAGGATGAGCAGAAGATTAGGTGGCTAGAGAAGCCCAGAGCCCCAGTGTTCTTAGGCCTACAAAAGCGCTTCCAAGGAAGGGTGCTGGCTAGCAAGAGCTTTCAGTGCTGGCACTTTTCCTCTCTGAGCAATTGCTCGACAATTGCAATTTCTCAGCTCGTGTCTACGAGACGGAAAGAGAAGGACCGTGACGTTTGGTGGCTAGAGAAGCGCAAAGCCCCAGTGTTGCTGCGCCTGTGAAAGCGCTTCCAAGGAAGGGTGCTGGCTAGCAAGAGCTTTCAGTGCTGGCACTTTTCATCTCTGAGCAATTGCTCGACGTTTGCAATTTCTCACCTGAGCTCTCTTTAGAGTGCGCGAGAGGATGAGCAGAAGATTAGGTGGCTAGAGAAGCCCAGAGCCCCAGTGTTCTTAGGCCTACAAAAGCGCTTCCAAGGAAGGGTGCTGGCTAGCAACAGCTTTCAGTGCTGGCTCTTTTCATCTCTGAGCAATTGCTCGACGTTTGCAATTTCTCAGCTCGTGTCTACGAGACGGAAAGAGAAGGACCGTGACGTTTGGTGGCTAGAGAAGCGCAAAACCCCAGTGTTGCTGCGCCTGTGAAAGCGCTTCCAAGGAAGGGTGCTGGCTAGCAACAGCTTTCAGTGCTGGCACTTTTCATCTCTGAGCAATTGCTCGACGTTTGCAATTTCTCACCTGAGCTCTCTTTAGAGTGCGCGAGAGGATGAGCAGAAGATTAGGTGGCTAGAGAAGCCCAGAGCCCCAGTGTTCTTAGGCCTACAAAAGCGCTTCCAAGGAAGGGTGCTGGCTAGCAACAGCTTTCAGTGCTGGCACTTTTCATCTCTGAGCAATTGCTCGACGTTTGCAATTTCTCAGCTCGTGTCTACGAGACGGAAAGAGAAGAACCGTGACGTTTGGTGGCTAGAGAAGCGCAAAGCCCCAGTGTTGCTGTGCCTGTGAAAGCGCTTCCAAGGAAGGGGGCTGGCTAGCAACAGCTTTCAGTGCTGGCACTTTTCATCTCTGAGCAATTGCTCGACGTTTGCAATTTCTCAGCTCGTGTCTACGAGACGGAAAGAGAATGACAGTGACGTTTGGTGGCTAGAGAAGCGCAAAGCCCCAGTGTTGCTGCGCCTGTGAAAGCGCTTCCAAGGAAGGGTGCTGGCTAGCAACAGCTTTCAGTGCTGGCACTTTTCATCTCTGAGCAATTGCTCGACGTTTGCAATTTCTCCCCTGAGCTCTCTTTAGAGTGCGCGAGAGGATGAGCAGAAGATTAAGTGGCTAGAGAAGCCCAGAGCCCCAGTGTTCTTAGGCCTACAAAAGCGCTTCCAAGGAAGGGGGCTGGCTAGCAACAGCTTTCAGTGCTGGCACTTTTCATCTCTGAGCAATTGCTCCACGTTTGCAATTTCTCAGCTCGTGTCTGCGAGACGGAAAGAGAAGGACCGTGACGTTTGGTGGCTAGAGAAGCGCAAAGCCCCAGTGTTGCTGCGCCTGTGAAAGCGCTTCCAAGGAAGGGTGCTGGCTAGCAACAGCTTTCAGTGCTGGCACTTTTCATCTCTGAGCAATTGCTCGACGTTTGCAATTTCTCACCTGAGGTCTTTTTAGAGTGCACGAGAGGATGAGCAGAAGATTAAGTGGCTAGAGAAGCCCAGAGCCCCAGTGTTCTTAGGCCTACAAAAGTGCTTCCAAGGAAGGGGGCTGGCTAGCAACAGCTTTCAGTGCTGGCACTTTTCATCTCTGAGCAATTGCTCGACGTTTGCAATTTCTCAGCTCGTGTCTACGAGACGGAAAGAGAAGGACCGTGACATTTGGTGGCTAGAGAAGCGCAAAGCCCCAGTGTTGCTGCGCCTGTGAAAGCGCTTCCAAGGAAGGGTGCTGGCTAGCAACAGCTTTCAGTGCTGGCACTTTTCATCTCTGAGCAATTGCTCGACGTTTGCAATTTCTCAGCTCTTGTCTACGAGACGGAAAGAGAAGGACCGTGACGTTTGGTGGCTAGAGAAGCGCAAAGCCCCAGTGTTACTGCGCCTGTGAAAGCGCTTCCAAGGAAGGGTGCTGGCTAGCAACAGCTTTCAGTGCTGGCACTTTTCATCTCTGAGCAATTGCTCGACGTTTGCAATTTCTCAGCTCGTGTCTACGAGACGGAGAGATAGTGACCGTGACATTTGGTGGCTAGAGAAGCGCAAAGCCCCAGTGTTGCTGCGCCTGTGAAAGCGCTTCCAAGGAAGGGTGCTGGCTAGCAACAGCTTTCAGTGCTGGCACTTTTCATCTCTGAGCAATTGCTCGACGTTTGCAATTTCTCACCTGAGCTCTCTTTAGAGTGCGCGAGAGGCTGAGCAGAAGATTAGGTGGCTAGAGAAGCCCAGAGCCCCAGTGTTCTTAGGCCTACAAAAGCACTTCCAAGGAAGGGGGCTGGCTAGCAACAGCTTTCAGTGCTGGCACTTTTCATCTCTGAGCAATTGCTGGACATTTGCAATTTCTCAGCTCGTGTCTATGAGACGGAAAGAGAATGACAGTGACATTTGTTGGCTAGAGAAGCGCAAAGCCCCAGTGTTACTGCGCCTGTGAAAGCGCTTCCAAGGAAGGGTGCTGGCTAGCAACAGCTTTCAGTGCTGGCACTTTTCATCTCTGAGCAATTGCTCGACGTTTGCAATTTCTCAGCTCGTGTCTACGAGACGGAAAGAGAAGGACCGTGACGTTTGGTGGCTAGAGAAGCACAAAGCCCCAGTGTTACTGCGCCTGTGAAAGCGCTTCCAAGGAAGGGTGCTGGCTAGCAAGAGCTTTCAGTGCGGGCACTTTTCATCTCTGAGCAATTGCTCGACGTTTGCAATTTCTCACCTGAGCTCTCTTTAGAGTGCGCGAGAGGATGAGCAGAAGATGAGGTGGCTAGAGAAGCCCAGAGCCCCAGTGTTCTTAGGCCTACAAAAGCGCTTCCAAGGAAGGGTGCTGGCTAGCAACAGCTTTCAGTGCTGGCACTTTTCATCTCTGAGCAATTGCTCGACGTTTGCAATTTCTCAGCTCGTGTCTACGAGACGGAAAGAGAATGACCGTGATGTTTGGTGGCTAGAGAAGCGCAAAGCCCCAGTGTTACTGCGCCTGTGAAAGCGCTTCCAAGGAAGGGTGCTGGCTAGCAAGAGCTTTCAGTGCTGGCACTTTTCATCTCTGAGCAATTGCTCGACGTTTGCAATTCCTCAGCTCGTGTCTACGAGACGGAAAGAGAATGACCGTGACGTTTGGTGGCTAGAGAAGCGCAAAAACCCAGTGTTGCTGCGCCTGTGAAAGCGCTTCCAAGGAAGGGTGCTGGCTAGCAACAGCTTTCAGTGCTGGCACTTTTCATCTCTGAGCAATTGCTCGACGTTTGCAATTTCTCACCTGAGCTCTCTTTAGAGTGCGCGAGAGGCTGAGCAGAAGATTAGGTGGCTAGAGAAGCCCAGAGCCCCAGTGTTCTTAGGCCTACAAAAGCGCTTCCAAGGAAGGGTGCTGGCTAGCAACAGCTTTCAGTGCTGGCACTTTTCATCTCTGAGCAATTGCTGGACATTTGCAATTTCTCACCTGAGCTCTCTTTAGAGTACGCGAGAGGCTGAGCAGAAGATTAGGTGGCTAGAGAAGCCCAGAGCCCCAGTGTGCTTAGGCCTACAAAAGCGCTTCCAAGGAAGGGGGCTGGCTAGCAACAGCTTTCAGTGCTGGCACTTTTCATCTCTGAGCAATTGCTCGACGTTTGCAATTTCTCAGCTCGTGTCTACGAGACGGAAAGAGAAGGACCGTGATGTTTGGTGGCTAGAGAAGCGCAAAGCCCCAGTGTTGCTGCGCCTGTGAAAGCGCTTCCAAGGAAGGGTGCTGGCTAGCAACAGCTTTCAGTGCTGGCACTTTTCATCTCTGAGCAATTGCTCGACGTTTGCAATTTCTCAGCTCGTGTCTACGAGACGGAAAGAGAAGGACCGTGACGTTTGGTGGGTAGAGAAGCGCAAAGCCCCAGTGTTACTGTGCCTGTGAAAGCGCTTCCAAGGAAGGGTGCTGGCTACCAACAGCTTTCAGTGCTGGCACTTTTTATCTCTGAGCATTTGCTCGACGTTTGCAATTTCTCAGCTCGTGTCTACGAGACGGAAAGAGAATGACCGTGATGTTTGGTGGCTAGAGAAGCGCAAAGCCCCAGTGTTACTGCGCCTGTGAAAGCGCTTCCAAGGAAGGGGGCTGGCTAGCAACAGCTTTCAGTGCTGGCACTTTTCATCTCTGAGCAATTGCTCGACGTTTGCAATTTCTCAGCTCGTGTCTACGAGACGGAGAGATAGTGACCGTGACGTTTGGTAGCTAGAGAAGCGCAAAGCCCCAGTGTTGCTGCGCCTGTGAAAGCGCTTCCAAGGAAGGGTGCTGGCTAGCAACAGCTTTCAGTGCTGGCACTTTTCATCTCTGAGCAATTGCTCGACGTTTGCAATTTCTCAGCTCGTGTCTACGAGACGGAAAGAGAATGACCGTGACGTTTGGTGGCTAGAGAAGCGCAAAGCCCCAGTGTTGCTGCGCCTGTGAAAGCGCTTCCAAGGAAGGGTGCTGGCTAGCAACAGCTTTCAGTGCTGGCACTTTTCATCTCTGAGCAATTGCTCGACGTTTGCAATTTCTCAGCTCGTGTCTACGAGACGGAAAGAGAAGGACCGTGACGTTTGGTGGCTAGAGAAGCGCAAAGCCCCAGTGTTGCTGCGCCTGTGAAAGCGCTTCCAAGGAAGGGTGCTGGCTAGCAAGAGCTTTCAGTGCTGGCACTTTTCATCTCTGAGCAATTGCTCCACGTTTGCAATTTCTCAGCTCGTGTCTACGAGACGGAAAGTGAAGGACCGTGACGTTTGGTGGCTAGAGAAGCGCAAAACCCCAGTGTTGCTGCGCCTGTGAAAGCGCTTCCAAGGAAGGGTGCTGGCTAGCAACAGCTTTCAGTGCTGGCACTTTTCATCTCTGAGCAATTGCTCCACGTTTGCAATTTCTCCCCTGAGCTCTCTTTAGAGTGCGCGAGAGGATGAGCAGAAGATTAGGTGGCTAGAGAAGCCCAGAGCCCCAGTGTTCTTAGGCCTACAAAAGCGCTTCCAAGGAAGGGGGCTGGCTAGCAAGAGCTTTCAGTGCTGGCACTTTTCCTCTCTGAGCAATTGCTCGACAATTGCAATTTCTCAGCTCGTGTCTACGAGACGGAAAGAGAAGGACCGTGACGTTTGGTGGCTAGAGAAGCGCAAAGCCCCAGTGTTGCTGCGCCTGTGAAAGCGCTTCCAAGGAAGGGTGCTGGCTAGCAACAGCTTTCAGTGCTGGCACTTTTCATCTCTGAGCAATTGCTCGACGTTTGCAATTTCTCACCTGAGCTCTCTTTAGAGTGCGCGAGAGGATGAGCAGAAGATTAGGTGGCTAGAGAAGCCCAGAGCCCCAGTGTTCTTAGGCCTACAAAAGCGCTTCCAAGGAAGGGTGCTGGCTAGCAACAGCTTTCAGTGCTGGCTCTTTTCATCTCTGAGCAATTGCTCGACGTTTGCAATTTCTCAGCTCGTGTCTACGAGACGGAAAGAGAAGGACCGTGACGTTTGGTGGCTAGAGAAGCGCAAAACCCCAGTGTTGCTGCGCCTGTGAAAGCGCTTCCAAGGAAGGGTGCTGGCTAGCAACAGCTTTCAGTGCTGGCACTTTTCATCTCTGAGCAATTGCTCCACGTTTGCAATTTCTCACCTGAGCTCTCTTTAGAGTGCGCGAGAGGATGAGCAGAAGATTAGGTGGCTAGAGAAGCCCAGAGCCCCAGTGTTCTTAGGCCTACAAAAGCGCTTCCAAGGAAGGGTGCTGGCTAGCAACAGCTTTCAGTGCTGGCACTTTTCATCTCTGAGCAATTGCTCGACGTTTGCAATTTCTCAGCTCGTGTCTACGAGACGGAAAGAGAAGAACCGTGACGTTTGGTGGCTAGAGAAGCGCAAAGCCCCAGTGTTGCTGTGCCTGTGAAAGCGCTTCCAAGGAAGGGGGCTGGCTAGCAACAGCTTTCAGTGCTGGCACTTTTCATCTCTGAGCAATTGCTCGACGTTTGCAATTTCTCAGCTCGTGTCTACGAGACGGAAAGAGAATGACAGTGACATTTGGTGGCTAGAGAAGCGCAAAGCCCCAGTGTTGCTGCGCCTGTGAAAGCGCTTCCAAGGAAGGGTGCTGGCTAGCAACAGCTTTCAGTGCTGGCACTTTTCATCTCTGAGCAATTGCTCGACGTTTGCAATTTCTCACCTCAGCTCTCTTTAGAGTGCGCGAGAGGATGAGCAGAAGATTAAGTGGCTAGAGAAGCCCAGAGCCCCAGTGTTCTTAGGCCTACAAAAGCGCTTCCAAGGAAGGGGGCTGGCTAGCAACAGCTTTCAGTGCTGGCACTTTTCATCTCTGAGCAATTGCTCCACGTTTGCAATTTCTCAGCTCGTGTCTGCGAGACGGAAAGAGAAGGACCGTGACGTTTGGTGGCTAGAGAAGCGCAAAGCCCCAGTGTTGCTGCGCCTGTGAAAGCGCTTCCAAGGAAGGGTGCTGGCTAGCAACAGCTTTCAGTGCTGGCACTTTTCATCTCTGAGCAATTGCTCGACGTTTGCAATTTCTCACCTGAGGTCTTTTTAGAGTGCACGAGAGGATGAGCAGAAGATTAAGTGGCTAGAGAAGCCCAGAGCCCCAGTGTTCTTAGGCCTACAAAAGTGCTTCCAAGGAAGGGGGCTGGCTAGCAACAGCTTTCAGTGCTGGCACTTTTCATCTCTGAGCAATTGCTCCACGTTTGCAATTTCTCAGCTCGTGTCTACGAGACGGAAAGAGAAGGACCGTGACATTTGGTGGCTAGAGAAGCGCAAAGCCCCAGTGTTGCTGCGCCTGTGAAAGCGCTTCCAAGGAAGGGTGCTGGCTAGCAACAGCTTTCAGTGCTGGCACTTTTCATCTCTGAGCAATTGCTCGACGTTTGCAATTTCTCAGCTCTTGTCTACGAGACGGAAAGAGAAGGACCGTGACGTTTGGTGGCTAGAGAAGCGCAAAGCCCCAGTGTTACTGCGCCTGTGAAAGCGCTTCCAAGGAAGGGTGCTGGCTAGCAAGAGCTTTCAGTGCTGGCACTTTTCATCTCTGAGCAATTGCTCGACGTTTGCAATTTCTCAGCTCGTGTCTACGAGACGGAGAGATAGTGACCGTGACATTTGGTGGCTAGAGAAGCGCAAAGCCCCAGTGTTGCTGCGCCTGTGAAAGCGCTTCCAAGGAAGGGTGCTGGCTAGCAACAGCTTTCAGTGCTGGCACTTTTCATCTCTGAGCAATTGCTCGACGTTTGCAATTTCTCACCTGAGCTCTCTTTAGAGTGCGCGAGAGGCTGAGCAGAAGATTAGGTGGCTAGAGAAGCCCAGAGCCCCAGTGTTCTTAGGCCTACAAAAGCGCTTCCAAGGAAGGGGGCTGGCTAGCAACAGCTTTCAGTGCTGGCACTTTTCATCTCTGAGCAATTGCTGGACATTTGCAATTTCTCAGCTCGTGTCTATGAGACGGAAAGAGAAGGACCGTGACATTTGTTGGCTAGAGAAGCGCAAAGCCCCAGTGTTACTGCGCCTGTGAAAGCGCTTCCAAGGAAGGGTGCTGGCTAGCAACAGCTTTCAGTGCTGGCACTTTTCATCTCTGAGCAATTGCTCGACGTTTGCAATTTCTCAGCTCGTGTCTACGAGACGGAAAGAGAAGGACCGTGACGTTTGGTGGCTAGAGAAGCGCAAAGCCCCAGTGTTACTGCGCCTGTGAAAGCGCTTCCAAGGAAGGGTGCTGGCTAGCAACAGCTTTCAGTGCTGGCACTTTTCATCTCTGAGCAATTGCTCGACGTTTGCAATTTCTCAGCTCGTGTCTACGAGACGGAAAGAGAAGGACCGTGACGTTTGGTGGCTAGAGAAGCGAAAAGCCCCAGTGTTGCTGCGCCTGTGAAAGCGCTTCCAAGGAAGGGTGCTGGCTACCAACAGCTTTCAGTGCTGGCACTTTTCATCTCTGAGCAATTGCTCGACGTTTGCAATTTCTCCCCTGAGCTCTCTTTAGAGTGCGCGAGAGGCTGAGCAGAAGATTAGGTGGCTGGAGAAGCCCAGAGCCCCAGTGTTCTTAGGCCTACAAAAGCGCTTCCAAGGAAGGGTGCTGGCTAGCAACAGCTTTCAGTGCTGGCACTGTTCATCTCTGAGCAATTGCTGGACATTTGCAATTTCTCACCTGAGCTCTCTTTAGAGTGCGCGAGAGGATGAGCAGAAGATTAGGTGGCTAGAGAAGCCCAGAGCCCCAGTGTGCTTAGGCCTACAAAAGCGCTTCCAAGGAAGGGGGCTGGCTAGCAACAGCTTTCAGTGCTGGCACTTTTCATCTCTGAGCAATTGCTCGACGTTTGCAATTTCTCAGCTCGTGTCTACGAGACGGAAAGAGAAGGACCGTGATGTTTGGTGGCTAGAGAAGCGCAAAGCCCCAGTGTTGCTGCGCCTGTGAAAGCGCTTCCAAGGAAGGGTGCTGGCTAGCAACAGCTTTCAGTGCTGGCACTTTTCATCTCTGAGCAATTGCTCGACGTTTGCAATTTCTCAGCTCGTGTCTACGAGACGGAAAGAGAAGGACCGTGACGTTTGGTGGCTAGAGAAGCGCAAAGCCCCAGTGTTACTGTGCCTGTGAAAGCGCTTCCAAGGAAGGGTGCTGGCTACCAACAGCTTTCAGTGCTGGCACTTTTTATCTCTGAGCATTTGCTCGACGTTTGCAATTTCTCAGCTCGTGTCTACGAGACGGAAAGAGAAGGACCGTGATGTTTGGTGGCTAGAGAAGCGCAAAGCCCCAGTGTTACTGCGCCTGTGAAAGCGCTTCCAAGGAAGGGTGCTGGCTAGCAACAGCTTTCAGTGCTGGCACTTTTCATCTCTGAGCAATTGCTCGACGTTTGCAATTTCTCAGCTCGTGTCTACGAGACGGAGAGATAGTGACCGTGACGTTTGGTAGCTAGAGAAGCGCAAAGCCCCAGTGTTGCTGCGCCTGTGAAAGCGCTTCCAAGGAAGGGTGCTGGCTAGCAACAGCTTTCAGTGCTGGCACTTTTCATCTCTGAGCAATTGCTCGACGTTTGCAATTTCTCAGCTCGTGTCTACGAGACGGAAAGAGAAGGACCGTGACGTTTGGTGGCTAGAGAAGCGCAAAGCCCCAGTGTTGCTGCGCCTGTGAAAGCGCTTCCAAGGAAGGGTGCTGGCTAGCAACAGCTTTCAGTGCTGGCACTTTTCATCTCTGAGCAATTGCTCGACGTTTGCAATTTCTCAGCTCGTGTCTACGAGACGGAAAGAGAATGACCGTGACGTTTGGTGGCTAGAGAAGCGCAAAGCCCCAGTGTTACTGCGCCTGTGAAAGCGCTTCCAAGGAAGGGTGCTGGCTAGCAAGAGCTTTCAGTGCTGGCACTTTTCATCTCTGAGCAATTGCTCCACGTTTGCAATTTCTCCCCTGAGCTCTCTTTAGAGTGCGCGAGAGGATGAGCAGAAGATTAGGTGGCTAGAGAAGCCCAGAGCCCCAGTGTTCTTAGGCCTACAAAAGCGCTTCCAAGGAAGGGGGCTGGCTAGCAAGAGCTTTCAGTGCTGGCACTTTTCCTCTCTGAGCAATTGCTCGACAATTGCAATTTCTCAGCTCGTGTCTACGAGACGGAAAGAGAAGGACCGTGACGTTTGGTGGCTAGAGAAGCGCAAAGCCCCAGTGTTGCTGCGCCTGTGAAAGCGCTTCCAAGGAAGGGTGCTGGCTAGCAAGAGCTTTCAGTGCTGGCACTTTTCATCTCTGAGCAATTGCTCGACGTTTGCAATTTCTCACCTGAGCTCTCTTTAGAGTGCGCGAGAGGATGAGCAGAAGATTAGGTGGCTAGAGAAGCCCAGAGCCCCAGTGTTCTTAGGCCTACAAAAGCGCTTCCAAGGAAGGGTGCTGGCTAGCAACAGCTTTCAGTGCTGGCACTTTTCATCTCTGAGCAATTGCTCGACGTTTGCAATTTCTCAGCTCGTGTCTACGAGACGGAAAGAGAAGGACCGTGACGTTTGGTGGCTAGAGAAGCGCAAAACCCCAGTGTTGCTGCGCCTGTGAAAGCGCTTCCAAGGAAGGGTGCTGGCTAGCAACAGCTTTCAGTGCTGGCACTTTTCATCTCTGAGCAATTGCTCCACGTTTGCAATTTCTCACCTGAGCTCTCTTTAGAGTGCGCGAGAGGATGAGCAGAAGATTAGGTGGCTAGAGAAGCCCAGAGCCCCAGTGTTCTTAGGCCTACAAAAGCGCTTCCAAGGAAGGGTGCTGGCTAGCAACAGCTTTCAGTGCTGGCACTTTTCATCTCTGAGCAATTGCTCGACGTTTGCAATTTCTCAGCTCGTGTCTACGAGACGGAAAGAGAAGAACCGTGACGTTTGGTGGCTAGAGAAGCGCAAAGCCCCAGTGTTGCTGTGCCTGTGAAAGCGCTTCCAAGGAAGGGGGCTGGCTAGCAACAGCTTTCAGTGCTGGCACTTTTCATCTCTGAGCAATTGCTCGACGTTTGCAATTTCTCAGCTCGTGTCTACGAGACGGAAAGAGAATGACAGTGACGTTTGGTGGCTAGAGAAGCGCAAAGCCCCAGTGTTGCTGCGCCTGTGAAAGCGCTTCCAAGGAAGGGTGCTGGCTAGCAACAGCTTTCAGTGCTGGCACTTTTCATCTCTGAGCAATTGCTCGACGTTTGCAATTTCTCCCCTGAGTTCTCTTTAGAGTGCGCGAGAGGATGAGCAGAAGATTAAGTGGCTAGAGAAGCCCAGAGCCCCAGTGTTCTTAGGCCTACAAAAGCGCTTCCAAGGAAGGGGGCTGGCTAGCAACAGCTTTCAGTGCTGGCACTTTTCATCTCTGAGCAATTGCTCCACGTTTGCAATTTCTCAGCTCGTGTCTGCGAGACGGAAAGAGAAGGACCGTGACGTTTGGTGGCTAGAGAAGCGCAAAGCCCCAGTGTTGCTGCGCCTGTGAAAGCGCTTCCAAGGAAGGGTGCTGGCTAGCAACAGCTTTCAGTGCTGGCACTTTTCATCTCTGAGCAATTGCTCGACGTTTGCAATTTCTCACCTGAGGTCTTTTTAGAGTGCACGAGAGGATGAGCAGAAGATTAAGTGGCTAGAGAAGCCCAGAGCCCCAGTGTTCTTAGGCCTACAAAAGTGCTTCCAAGGAAGGGGGCTGGCTAGCAACAGCTTTCAGTGCTGGCACTTTTCATCTCTGAGCAATTGCTCCACGTTTGCAATTTCTCAGCTCGTGTCTACGAGACGGAAAGAGAAGGACCGTGACATTTGGTGGCTAGAGAAGCGCAAAGCCCCAGTGTTGCTGCGCCTGTGAAAGCGCTTCCAAGGAAGGGTGCTGGCTAGCAACAGCTTTCAGTGCTGGCACTTTTCATCTCTGAGCAATTGCTCGACGTTTGCAATTTCTCAGCTCTTGTCTACGAGACGGAAAGAGAAGGACCGTGACGTTTGGTGGCTAGAGAAGCGCAAAGCCCCAGTGTTACTGCGCCTGTGAAAGCGCTTCCAAGGAAGGGTGCTGGCTAGCAAGAGCTTTCAGTGCTGGCACTTTTCATCTCTGAGCAATTGCTCGACGTTTGCAATTTCTCAGCTCGTGTCTACGAGACGGAGAGATAGTGACCGTGACATTTGGTGGCTAGAGAAGCGCAAAGCCCCAGTGTTGCTGCGCCTGTGAAAGCGCTTCCAAGGAAGGGTGCTGGCTAGCAACAGCTTTCAGTGCTGGCACTTTTCATCTCTGAGCAATTGCTCGACGTTTGCAATTTCTCACCTGAGCTCTCTTTAGAGTGCGCGAGAGGCTGAGCAGAAGATTAGGTGGCTAGAGAAGCCCAGAGCCCCAGTGTTCTTAGGCCTACAAAAGCACTTCCAAGGAAGGGGGCTGGCTAGCAACAGCTTTCAGTGCTGGCACTTTTCATCTCTGAGCAATTGCTGGACATTTGCAATTTCTCAGCTCGTGTCTATGAGACGGAAAGAGAATGACAGTGACATTTGTTGGCTAGAGAAGCGCAAAGCCCCAGTGTTACTGCGCCTGTGAAAGCGCTTCCAAGGAAGGGTGCTGGCTAGCAACAGCTTTCAGTGCTGGCACTTTTCATCTCTGAGCAATTGCTCGACGTTTGCAATTTCTCAGCTCGTGTCTACGAGACGGAAAGAGAAGGACCGTGACGTTTGGTGGCTAGAGAAGCGCAAAGCCCCAGTGTTACTGCGCCTGTGAAAGCGCTTCCAAGGAAGGGTGCTGGCTAGCAACAGCTTTCAGTGCTGGCACTTTTCATCTCTGAGCAATTGCTCGACGTTTGCAATTTCTCAGCTCGTGTCTACGAGACGGAGAGATAGTGACCGTGACTTTTGGTGGCTAGAGAAGCGCAAAGCCCCAGTGTTACTGCGCCTGTGAAAGCGCTTCCAAGGAAGGGTGCTGGCTAGCAACAGCTTTCAGTGCTGGCGCTTTTCATCTCTGAGCAATTGCTCGACGTTTGCAATTTCTCAGCTCGTGTCTACGAGACGGAAAGAGAATGACCGAGACGTTTGGTGGCTAGGGAAGCGAAAGCCCCAGTGTTGCTGCGCCTGTGAAAGCGCTTCCAAGGAAGGGTGCTGGCTAGCAACAGCTTTCAGTGCTGGCACTTTTCATCTCTGAGCAATTGCTCGACGTTTGCAATTTCTCACCTGAGCTCTCTTTAGAGTGCGCGAGAGGCTGAGCAGAAGATTAGGTGGCTAGAGAAGCCCAGAGCCCCAGTGTTCTTAGGCCTACAAAAGCACTTCCAAGGAAGGGGGCTGGCTAGCAACAGCTTTCAGTGCTGGCACTTTTCATCTCTGAGCAATTGCTCGACGTTTGCAATTTCTCCCCTGAGCTCTCTTTAGAGTGCGCGAGAGGCTGAGCAGAAGATTAGGTGGCTAGAGAAGCCCAGAGCCCCAGTGTGCTTAGGCCTACAAAAGCGCTTCCAAGGAAGGGTGCTGGCTAGCAACAGCTTTCAGTGCTGGCACTTTTCATCTCTGAGCAATTGCTCGACATTTGCAATTTCTCAGCTCGTGTCTACGAGACGGAAAGAGAAGGACCGTGACGTTTGGTGGCTAGAGAAGCGCAAAGCCCCAGTGTTGCTGCGCCTGTGAAAGCGCTTCCAAGGAAGGGTGCTGGCTAGCAACAGCTTTCAGTGCTGGCACTTTTCATCTCTGAGCAATTGCTCGACGTTTGCAATTCCTCAGCTCGTGTCTACGAGACGGAAAGAGAAGGACCGTGACGTTTGGTGGCTAGAGAAGCGCAAAGCCCCAGTGTTGCTGCGCCTGTGAAAGCGCTTCCAAGGAAGGGGGCTGGCTAGCAACAGCTTTCAGTGCTGGCACTTTTCATCTCTGAGCAATTGCTCCACGTTTGCAATTTCTCAGCTCGTGTCTACGAGACGGAAAGAGAAGGACCGTGATGTTTGGTGGCTAGAGAAGCGCAAAGCCCCAGTGTTACTGCGCCTGTGAAAGCGCTTCCAAGGAAGGGTGCTGGCTAGCAACAGCTTTCAGTGCTGGCACTTTTCATCTCTGAGCAATTGCTCGACGTTTGCAATTTCTCAGCTCGTGTCTACGAGACGGAAAGAGAATGACCGTGACGTTTGGTGGCTAGAGAAG
This sequence comes from Sarcoramphus papa, assembly GCA_037962945.1. NCBI lineage: Eukaryota > Metazoa > Chordata > Aves > Accipitriformes > Cathartidae > Sarcoramphus > Sarcoramphus papa. The sequence continues at coordinate 14,146,513 of CM075595.1, read as the reverse complement.
CGCAAAGCCCCAGTGTTGCTGCGCCTGTGAAAGCGCTTCCAAGGAAGGGTGCTGGCTAGCAACAGCTTTCAGTGCTGGCACTTTTCATCTCTGAGCAATTGCTCGACGTTTGAATTTCTCACCTGAGCTCTCTTTAGAGTGCGCGAGAGGCTGAGCAGAAGATTAGGTGGCTAGAGAAGCCCAGAGCCCCAGTGTTCTTAGGCCTACAAAAGCGCTTCCAAGGAAGGGTGCTGGCTAGCAACAGCTTTCAGTGCTGGCACTTTTCATCTCTGAGCAATTGCTCGACGTTTGCAATTTCTCACCTGAGCTCTCTTTAGAGTGCGCGAGAGGCTGAGCAGAAGATTAGGTGGCTAGAGAATCCCAGAGCCCCAGTGTTCTTAGGCCTACAAAAGCGCTTCCAAGGAAGGGTGCTGGCTAGCAACAGCTTTCAGTGCTGGCACTTATCATCTCTGAGCAATTGCTCGACGTTTGCAATTTCTCAGCTCGTGTCTACGAGACGGAAAGAGAAGGACCGTGATGTTTGGTGGCTAGAGAAGCGCAAAGCCCCAGTGTTGCTGCGCCTGTGAAAGCGCTTCCAAGGAAGGGTGCTGGCTAGCAACAGCTTTCAGTGCTGGCACTTTTCATCTCTGAGCAATTGCTCGACGTTTGCAATTTCTCAGCTCGTGTCTACGAGACGGAAAGAGAAGGACCGTGACGTTTGGTGGCTAGAGAAGCGCAAAGCCCCAGTGTTGCTGCGCCTGTGAAAGCGCTTCCAAGGAAGGGTGCTGGCTAGCAAGAGCTTTCAGTGCTGGCACTTTTCATCTCTGAGCAATTGCTCGACGTTTGCAATTTCTCAGCTCGTGTCTACGAGACGGAAAGAGAAGAACCGTGACGTTTGGTGGGTAGAGAAGCGCAAAGCCCCAGTGCTACTGTGCCTGTGAAAGCGCTTCCAAGGAAGGGTGCTGGCTAGCAACAGCTTTCAGTGCTGGCACTTTTCATCTCTGAGCAATTGCTCGACGTTTGCAATTTCTCAGCTCGTGTCTACGAGACGGAAAGAGAAGGACCGTGATGTTTGGTGGCTAGAGAAGCGCAAAGCCCCAGTGTTACTGCGCCTGTGAAAGCGCTTCCAAGGAAGGGTGCTGGCTAGCAACAGCTTTCAGTGCTGGCACTTTTCATCTCTGAGCAATTGCTCGACGTTTGCAATTTCTCAGCTCGTGTCTACGAGACGGAGAGATAGTGACCGTGACGTTTGGTAGCTAGAGAAGCGCAAAGCCCCAGTGTTGCTGCGCCTGTGAAAGCGCTTCCAAGGAAGGGTGCTGGCTAGCAACAGCTTTCAGTGCTGGCACTTTTCATCTCTGAGCAATTGCTCGACGTTTGCAATTTCTCAGCTCGTGTCTAGGAGACGGAAAGAGAAGGACCGTGACGTTTGGTGGCTAGACAAGCGCAAAGCCCCAGTGTTGCTGCGCCTGTGAAAGCGCTTCCAAGGAAGGGTGCTGGCTAGCAACAGCTTTCAGTGCTGGCACTTTTCATCTCTGAGCAATTGCTCCACGTTTGCAATTTCTCAGCTCGTGTCTACGAGACGGAAAGAGAATGACCGTGACGTTTGGTGGCTAGAGAAGCGCAAAGCCCCAGTGTTACTGCGCCTGTGAAAGCGCTTCCAAGGAAGGGTGCTGGCTAGCAACAGCTTTCAGTGCTGGCACTTTTCATCTCTGAGCAATTGCTCGACGTTTGCAATTCCTCAGCTCGTGTCTACGAGACGGAAAGAGAAGGACCGTGACGTTTGGTGGCTAGAGAAGCGCAAAGCCCCAGTGTTACTGCGCCTGTGAAAGCGCTTCCAAGGAAGGGTGCTGGCTAGCAACAGCTTTCAGTGCTGGCACTTTTCATCTCTGAGCAATTGCTCCACGTTTGCAATTTCTCCCCTGAGCTCTCTTTAGAGTGCGCGAGAGGATGAGCAGAAGATTAGGTGGCTAGAGAAGCCCAGAGCCCCAGTGTTCTTAGGCCTACAAAAGCGCTTCCAAGGAAGGGTGCTGGGTAGCAACAGCTTTCAGTGCTGGCACTTTTCCTCTCTGAGCAATTGCTCGACAATTGCAATTTCTCAGCTCGTGTCTACGAGACGGAAAGAGAAGGACCGTGACGTTTGGTGGCTAGAGAAGCGCAAAGCCCCAGTGTTGCTGCGCCTGTGAAAGCGCTTCCAAGGAAGGGTGCTGGCTAGCAACAGCTTTCAGTGCTGGCACTTTTCATCTCTGAGCAATTGCTCGACGTTTGCAATTTCTCACCTGAGCTCTCTTTAGAGTGCGCGAGAGGATGAGCAGAAGATTAGGTGGCTAGAGAAGCCCAGAGCCCCAGTGTTCTTAGGCCTACAAAAGCGCTTCCAAGGAAGGGTGCTGGCTAGCAACAGCTTTCAGTGCTGGCACTTTTCATCTCTGAGCAATTGCTCGACGTTTGCAATTTCTCCCCTGAGCTCTCTTCAGAGTGAGCGAGAGGCTGAGCAGAAGATTAGGTGGCTAGAGAAGCCCAGAGCCCCAGTGTTATTAGGCCTACAAAAGCGCTTCCAAGGAAGGGTGCTGGCTAGCAACAGCTTTCAGTGCTGGCACTTTTCATCTCTGAGCAATTGCTCGACGTTTGCAATTTCTCAGCTCGTGTCTAGGAGACGGAAAGAGAATGACCGTGACGTTTGGTGGCTAGAGAAGCGCAAAGCCCCAGTGTTGCTGCGCCTGTGAAAGCGCTTCCAAGGAAGGGTGCTGGCTAGCAACAGCTTTCAGTGCTGGCACTTTTCATCTCTGAGCAATTGCTCGACGTTTGCAATTTCTCAGCTCGTGTCTACGAGACGGAAAGAGAAGGACCGTGACGTTTGGTGGCTAGAGAAGCGCAAAGCCCCAGTGTTGCTGCGCCTGTGAAAGCGCTTCCAAGGAAGGGTGCTGGCTAGCAACAGCTTTCAGTGCTGGCACTTTTCATCTCTGAGCAATTGCTCGACGTTTGCAATTCCTCAGCTCGTGTCTACGAGACGGAAAGAGAAGGACCGTGACGTTTGGTGGCTAGAGAAGCGCAAAGCCCCAGTGTTACTGCGCCTGTGAAAGCGCTTCCAAGGAAGGGGGCTGGCTAGCAACAGCTTTCAGTGCTGGCACTTTTCATCTCTGAGCAATTGCTCGACGTTTGCAATTTCTCAGCTCGTGTCTACGAGACGGAAAGAGAAGGACCGTGATGTTTGGTGGCTAGAGAAGCGCAAAGCCCCAGTGTTACTGCGCCTGTGAAAGCGCTTCCAAGGAAGGGTGCTGGCTAGCAACAGCTTTCAGTGCTGGCACTTTTCATCTCTGAGCAATTGCTCGACGTTTGCAATTTCTCAGCTCGTGTCTACGAGACGGAGAGATAGTGACCGTAACGTTTGGTGGCTAGAGAAGCGCAAAGCCCCAGTGTTGCTGCGCCTGTGAAAGCGCTTCCAAGGAAGGGGGCTGGCTAGCAACAGCTTTCAGTGCTGGCACTTTTCATCTCTGAGCAATTGCTCGACGTTTGCAATTTCTCAGCTCGTGTCTACGAGACGGAAAGAGAAGGACCGTGACGTTTGGTGGCTAGAGAAGCGCAAAGCCCCAGTGTTGCTGAGCCTGTGAAAGCGCTTCCAAGGAAGGGTGCTGGCTAGCAACAGCTTTCAGTGCTGGCACTTTTCATCTCTGAGCAATTGCTCGACGTTTGCAATTTCTCAGCTCGTGTCTACGAGACGGAAAGAGAATGACCGTGACGTTTGGTGGCTAGAGAAGCGCAAAGCCCCAGTGTTGCTGCGCCTGTGAAAGCGCTTCCAAGGAAGGGTGCTGGCTAGCAACAGCTTTCAGTGCTGGCACTTTTCATCTCTGAGCAATTGCTCGACGTTTGCAATTTCTCACCTGAGCTCTCTTTAGAGTGCGCGAGAGGCTGAGCAGAAGATTAGGTGGCTAGAGAAGCCCAGAGCCCCAGTGTTCTTAGGCCTACAAAAGCGCTTCCAAGGAAGGGTGCTGGCTAGCAACAGCTTTCAGTGCTGGCACTTTTCCTCTCTGAGCAATTGCTCGACGTTTGCAATTTCTCAGCTCGTGTCTACGAGACGGAAAGAGAAGGACCGTGATGTTTGGTGGCTAGAGAAGCGCAAAGCCCCAGTGTTGCTGCGCCTGTGAAAGCGCTTCCAAGGAAGGGTGCTGGCTAGCAACAGCTTTCAGTGCTGGCACTTTTCATCTCTGAGCAATTGCTCGACGTTTGCAATTTCTCAGCTCGTGTCTACGAGACGGAAAGAGAAGGACCGTGACGTTTGGTGGCTAGAGAAGCGCAAAGCCCCAGTGTTGCTGCGCCTGTGAAAGCGCTTCCAAGGAAGGGGGCTGGCTAGCAACAGCTTTCAGTGCTGGCACTTTTCATCTCTGAGCAATTGCTCGACGTTTGCAATTTCTCAGCTCGTGTCTACGAGACGGAAAGAGAATGACCGTGATGTTTGGTGGCTAGAGAAGCGCAAAGCCCCAGTGTTACTGTGCCTGTGAAAGCGCTTCCAAGGAAGGGTGCTGGCTAGCAACAGCTTTCAGTGCTGGCACTTTTCATCTCTGAGCAATTGCTCGACGTTTGCAATTTCTCAGCTCGTGTCTACGAGACGGAAAGAGAAGGACCGTGATGTTTGGTGGCTAGAGAAGCGCAAAGCCCCAGTGTTACTGCGCCTGTGAAAGCGCTTCCAAGGAAGGGTGCTGGCTAGCAACAGCTTTCAGTGCTGGCACTTTTCATCTCTGAGCAATTGCTCGACGTTTGCAATTTCTCAGCTCGTGTCTACGAGACGGAAAGAGAATGACCGTGACGTTTGGTAGCTAGAGAAGCGCAAAGCCCCAGTGTTACTGCGCCTGTGAAAGCGCTTCCAAGGAAGGGTGCTGGCTAGCAACAGCTTTCAGTGCTGGCACTTTTCATCTCTGAGCAATTGCTCCACGTTTGCAATTTCTCAGCTCGTGTCTACGAGACGGATAGAGAATGACCGTGACGTTTGGTGGCTAGAGAAGCGCAAAGCCCCAGTGTTGCTGCGCCTGTGAAAGCGCTTCCAAGGAAGGGTGCTGGCTACCAACAGCTTTCAGTGCTGGCACTTTTCATCTCTGAGCAATTGCTCGACGTTTGCAATTTCTCACCTGAGCTCTCTTTAGAGTGCGCGAGAGGCTGAGCAGAAGATTAGGTGGCTAGAGAAGCCCAGAGCCCCAGTGTTCTTAGGCCTACAAAAGCGCTTCCAAGGAAGGGTGCTGGCTAGCAACAGCTTTCAGTGCTGGCACTTTTCATCTCTGAGCAATTGCTCGACGTTTGCAATTTCTCAGCTCGTGTCTAGGAGACGGAAAGAGAATGACCGTGACGTTTGGTGGCTAGAGAAGCGCAAAGCCCCAGTGTTGCTGCGCCTGTGAAAGCGCTTCCAAGGAAGGGTGCTGGCTAGCAACAGCTTTCAGTGCTGGCACTTTTCATCTCTGAGCAATTGCTCGACGTTTGCAATTTCTCAGCTCGTGTCTACGAGACGGAAAGAGAAGGACCGTGACGTTTGGTGGGTAGAGAAGCGCAAAGCCCCAGTGTTGCTGCGCCTGTGAAAGCGCTTCCAAGGAAGGGTGCTGGCTAGCAACAGCTTTCAGTGCTGGCACTTTTCATCTCTGAGCAATTGCTCGACGTTTGCAATTCCTCAGCTCGTGTCTACGAGACGGAAAGAGAAGGACCGTGACGTTTGGTGGCTAGAGAAGCGCAAAGCCCCAGTGTTACTGCGCCTGTGAAAGCGCTTCCAAGGAAGGGGGCTGGCTAGCAACAGCTTTCAGTGCTGGCACTTTTCATCTCTGAGCAATTGCTCGACGTTTGCAATTTCTCAGCTCGTGTCTACGAGACGGAAAGAGAAGGACCGTGATGTTTGGTGGCTAGAGAAGCGCAAAGCCCCAGTGTTACTGCGCCTGTGAAAGCGCTTCCAAGGAAGGGTGCTGGCTACCAACAGCTTTCAGTGCTGGCACTTTTCATCTCTGAGCAATTGCTCGACGTTTGCAATTTCTCAGCTCGTGTCTACGAGACGGAGAGATAGTGACCGTAACGTTTGGTGGCTAGAGAAGTGCAAAGCCCCAGTGTTACTGCGCCTGTGAAAGCGCTTCCAAGGAAGGGGGCTGGCTAGCAACAGCTTTCAGTGCTGGCACTTTTCATCTCTGAGCAATTGCTCGACGTTTGCAATTTCTCAGCTCGTGTCTACGAGACGGAAAGAGAAGGACCGTGACGTTTGGTGGCTAGAGAAGCGCAAAGCCCCAGTGTTGCTGAGCCTGTGAAAGCGCTTCCAAGGAAGGGTGCTGGCTAGCAACAGCTTTCAGTGCTGGCACTTTTCATCTCTGAGCAATTGCTCGACGTTTGCAATTTCTAAGCTCGTGTCTACGAGACGGAAAGAGAAGGACCGTGACGTTTGGTGGCTAGAGAAGCGCAAAGCCCCAGTGTTGCTGCGCCTGTGAAAGCGCTTCCAAGGAAGGGTGCTGGCTAGCAACAGCTTTCAGTGCTGGCACTTTTCATCTCTGAGCAATTGCTCGACGTTTGCAATTTCTCACCTGAGCTCTCTTTAGAGTGCGCGAGAGGCTGAGCAGAAGATTAGGTGGCTAGAGAAGCCCAGAGCCCCAGTGTTCTTAGGCCTACAAAAGCGCTTCCAAGGAAGGGTGCTGGCTAGCAACAGCTTTCAGTGCTGGCACTTTTCATCTCTCAGCAATTGCTCGACGTTTGCAATTTCTCAGCTCGTGTCTACGAGACGGAAAGAGAAGGACCGTGATGTTTGGTGGCTAGAGAAGCGCAAAGCCCCAGTGTTGCTGCGCCTGTGAAAGCGCTTCCAAGGAAGGGGGCTGGCTAGCAACAGCTTTCAGTGCTGGCACTTTTCATCTCTGAGCAATTGCTCGACGTTTGCAATTTCTCAGCTCGTGTCTACGAGACGGAAAGAGAATGACCGTGACGTTTGGTGGCTAGAGAAGCGCAAAGCCCCAGTGTTGCTGTGCCTGTGAAAGCGCTTCCAAGGAAGGGTGCTGGCTAGCAACAGCTTTCAGTGCTGGCACTTTTCCTCTCTGAGCAATTGCTCGACGTTTGCAATTTCTCAGCTCGTGTCTACGAGACGGAAAGAGAAGGACCGTGACGTTTGGTGGCTAGAGAAGCGCAAAGCCCCAGTGTTACTGCGCCTGTGAAAGCGCTTCCAAGGAAGGGTGCTGGCTAGCAACAGCTTTCAGTGCTGGCACTTTTCATCTCTGAGCAATTGCTCGACGTTTGCAATTTCTCAGCTCGTGTCTACGAGACGGAAAGAGAAGGACCGTGATGTTTGGTGGCTAGAGAAGCGCAAAGCCCCAGTGTTACTGCGCCTGTGAAAGCGCTTCCAAGGAAGGGTGCTGGCTAGCAACAGCTTTCAGTGCTGGCACTTTTCATCTCTGAGCAATTGCTCGACGTTTGCAATTTCTCAGCTCGTGTCTACGAGACGGAAAGAGAAGGACCGTGACGTTTGGTAGCTAGAGAAGCGCAAAGCCCCAGTGTTACTGCGCCTGTGAAAGCGCTTCCAAGGAAGGGTGCTGGCTAGCAACAGCTTTCAGTGCTGGCACTTTTCATCTCTGAGCAATTGCTCCACGTTTGCAATTTCTCAGCTCGTGTCTACGAGACGGATAGAGAATGACCGTGACGTTTGGTGGCTAGAGAAGCGCAAAGCCCCAGTGTTGCTGCGCCTGTGAAAGCGCTTCCAAGGAAGGGTGCTGGCTACCAACAGCTTTCAGTGCTGGCACTTTTCATCTCTGAGCAATTGCTCGACGTTTGCAATTTCTCACCTGAGCTCTCTTTAGAGTGCGCGAGAGGCTGAGCAGAAGATTAGGTGGCTAGAGAAGCCCAGAGCCCCAGTGTTCTTAGGCCTACAAAAGCGCTTCCAAGGAAGGGTGCTGGCTAGCAACAGCTTTCAGTGCTGGCACTGTTCATCTCTGAGCAATTGCTGGACATTTGCAATTTCTCACCTGAGCTCTCTTTAGAGTAAGCGAGAGGCTGAGCAGAAGATTAGGTGGCTAGAGAAGCCCAGAGCCCCAGTGTGCTTAGGCCTACAAAAGCGCTTCCAAGGAAGGGTGCTGGCTAGCAACAGCTTTCAGTGCTGGCACTTTTCATCTCTGAGCAATTGCTCGACGTTTGCAATTTCTCAGCTCGTGTCTACGAGACGGAAAGAGAAGGACCGTGATGTTTGGTGGCTAGAGAAGCGCAAAGCCCCAGTGTTGCTGCGCCTGTGAAAGCGCTTCCAAGGAAGGGTGCTGGCTAGCAACAGCTTTCAGTGCTGGCACTTTTCATCTCTGAGCAATTGCTCGACGTTTGCAATTTCTCAGCTCGTGTCTACGAGACGGAAAGAGAAGGACCGTGACGTTTGGTGGCTAGAGAAGCGCAAAGCCCCAGTGTTGCTGTGCCTGTGAAAGCGCTTCCAAGGAAGGGTGCTGGCTAGCAACAGCTTTCAGTGCTGGCACTTTTCATCTCTGAGCAATTGCTCGACGTTTGCAATTTCTCAGCTCGTGTCTACGAGACGGAAAGAGAAGGACCGTGACGTTTGGTGGCTAGAGAAGCGCAAAGCCCCAGTGTTACTGCGCCTGTGAAAGCGCTTCCAAGGAAGGGTGCTGGCTAGCAACAGCTTTCAGTGCTGGCACTTTTCATCTCTGAGCAATTGCTCGACGTTTGCAATTTCTCAGCTCGTGTCTACGAGACGGAAAGAGAAGGACCGTGATGTTTGGTGGCTAGAGAAGCGCAAAGCCCCAGTGTTACTGCGCCTGTGAAAGCGCTTCCAAGGAAGGGTGCTGGCTAGCAACAGCTTTCAGTGCTGGCACTTTTCATCTCTGAGCAATTGCTCGACGTTTGCAATTTCTCAGCTCGTGTCTACGAGACGGAAAGAGAAGGACCGTGACGTTTGGTAGCTAGAGAAGCGCAAAGCCCCAGTGTTACTGCGCCTGTGAAAGCGCTTCCAAGGAAGGGTGCTGGCTAGCAACAGCTTTCAGTGCTGGCACTTTTCATCTCTGAGCAATTGCTCCACGTTTGCAATTTCTCAGCTCGTGTCTACGAGACGGATAGAGAATGACCGTGACGTTTGGTGGCTAGAGAAGCGCAAAGCCCCAGTGTTGCTGCGCCTGTGAAAGCGCTTCCAAGGAAGGGTGCTGGCTACCAACAGCTTTCAGTGCTGGCACTTTTCATCTCTGAGCAATTGCTCGACGTTTGCAATTTCTCAGCTCGTGTCTACGAGACGGAAAGAGAAGGACCGTGATGTTTGGTGGCTAGAGAAGCGCAAAGCCCCAGTGTTGCTGCGCCTGTGAAAGCGCTTCCAAGGAAGGGTGCTGGCTAGCAACAGCTTTCAGTGCTGGCACTTTTCATCTCTGAGCAATTGCTCGACGTTTGCAATTTCTCACCTGAGCTCTCTTTAGAGTGCGCGAGAGGCTGAGCAGAAGATTCGGTGGCTAGAGAAGCCCAGAGCCCCAGTGTTCTTAGGCCTACAAAAGCGCTTCCAAGGAAGGGTGCTGGCTAGCAACAGCTTTCAGTGCTGGCACTGTTCATCTCTGAGCAATTGCTGGACATTTGCAATTTCTCACCTGAGCTCTCTTTAGAGTACGCGAGAGGCTGAGCAGAAGATTAGGTGGCTAGAGAAGCCCAGAGCCCCAGTGTGCTTAGGCCTACAAAAGCGCTTCCAAGGAAGGGTGCTGGCTAGCAACAGCTTTCAGTGCTGGCACTTTTCATCTCTGAGCAATTGCTCGACGTTTGCAATTTCTCAGCTCGTGTCTACGAGACGGAAAGAGAAGGACCGTGATGTTTGGTGGCTAGAGAAGCGCAAAGCCCCAGTGTTGCTGCGCCTGTGAAAGCGCTTCCAAGGAAGGGTGCTGGCTAGCAACAGCTTTCAGTGCTGGCACTTTTCATCTCTGAGCAATTGCTCGACGTTTGCAATTTCTCAGCTCGTGTCTACGAGACGGAAAGAGAAGGACCGTGACGTTTGGTGGCTAGAGAAGCGCAAAGCCCCAGTGTTACTGTGCCTGTGAAAGCGCTTCCAAGGAAGGGTGCTGGCTAGCAACAGCTTTCAGTGCTGGCACTTTTCCTCTCTGAGCAATTGCTCGACGTTTGCAATTTCTCAGCTCGTGTCTACGAGACGGAAAGAGAAGGACCGTGACGTTTGGTGGCTAGAGAAGCGCAAAGCCCCAGTGTTACTGCGCCTGTGAAAGCGCTTCCAAGGAAGGGTGCTGGCTAGCAACAGCTTTCAGTGCTGGCACTTTTCATCTCTGAGCAATTGCTCGACGTTTGCAATTTCTCAGCTCGTGTCTACGAGACGGAGAGATAGTGACCGTGACGTTTGGTAGCTAGAGAAGCGCAAAGCCCCAGTGTTACTGCGCCTGTGAAAGCGCTTCCAAGGAAGGGTGCTGGCTAGCAACAGCTTTCAGTGCTGGCACTTTTCATCTCTGAGCAATTGCTCCACGTTTGCAATTTCTCAGCTCGTGTCTACGAGATGGAAAGAGAATGACCGTGACGTTTGGTGGCTAGAGAAGCGCAAAGCCCCAGTGTTGCTGCGCCTGTGAAAGCGCTTCCAAGGAAGGGTGCTGGCTAGCAACAGCTTTCAGTGCTGGCACTTTTCATCTCTGAGCAATTGCTCGACGTTTGCAATTTCTCAGCTCGTGTCTACGAGACGGAAAGAGAAGGACCGTGACGTTTGGTGGGTAGAGAAGCGCAAAGCCCCAGTGTTACTGCGCCTGTGAAAGCGCTTCCAAGGAAGGGTGCTGGCTAGCAAGAGCTTTCAGTGCTGGCACTTTTCATCTCTGAGCAATTGCTCGACGTTTGCAATTCCTCAGCTCGTGTCTACGAGACGGAAAGTGAAGGACCGTGACGTTTGGTGGCTAGAGAAGCGCAAAACCCCAGTGTTGCTGCGCCTGTGAAAGCGCTTCCAAGGAAGGGTGCTGGCTAGCAACAGCTTTCAGTGCTGGCACTTTTCATCTCTGAGCAATTGCTCCACGTTTGCAATTTCTCACCTGAGCTCTCTTTAGAGTGCGCGAGAGGATGAGCAGAAGATTAGGTGGCTAGAGAAGCCCAGAGCCCCAGTGTTCTTAGGCCTACAAAAGCGCTTCCAAGGAAGGGGGCTGGCTATCAAGAGCTTTCAGTGCTGGCACTTTTCATCTCTGAGCAATTGCTCGACGTTTGCAATTTCTCAGCTCGTGTCTACGAGACGGAAAGAGAATGACTGTGGCGTTTGGTGGCTAGAGAAGTGCAAAGCCCCAGTGTTGCTGCGCCTGTGAAAGCGCTTCCAAGGAAGGGTGCTGGCTAGCAACAGCTTTCAGTGCTGGCACTTTTCATCTCTGAGCAATTGCTCGACGTTTGCAATTTCTCACCTGAGCTCTCTTTAGAGTGCGCGAGAGGCTGAGCAGAAGATTAGGTGGCTAGAGAAGCCCAGAGCCCCAGTCTTCTTAGGCCTACAAAAGCGCTTCCAAGGAAGGGTGCTGGCTAGCAACAGCTTTCAGTGCTGGCACTTTTCATCTCTGAGCAATTGCTCCACGTTTGCAATTTCTCAGCTCGTGTCTACGAGACGGAAAGAGAATGACCGTGACGTTTGGTGGCTAGAGAAGCGCAAAGCCCCAGTGTTGCTGCGCCTGTGAAAGCGCTTCCAAGGAAGGGTGCTGGCTAGCAACAGCTTTCAGTGCTGGCACTTTTCATCTCTGAGCAATTGCTCGACGTTTGCAATTTCTCCCCTGAGCTCTCTTTAGAGTGCGCGAGAGGATGAGCAGAAGATTAGGTGGCTAGAGAAGCCCAGAGCCCCAGTGTTCTTAGGCCTACAAAAGCGCTTCCAAGGAAGGGGGCTGGCTAGCAACAGCTTTCAGTGCTGGCACTTTTCATCTCTGAGCAATTGCTCGACGTTTGCAATTTCTCAGCTCGTGTCTACGAGACGGAAAGAGAATGACCGTGACGTTTGGTGGCTAGAGAAGCGCAAAGCCCCAGTGTTGCTGTGCCTGTGAAAGCGCTTCCAAGGAAGGGTGCTGGCTAGCAACAGCTTTCAGTGCTGGCACTTTTCCTCTCTGAGCAATTGCTCGACGTTTGCAATTTCTCAGCTCGTGTCTACGAGACGGAAAGAGAAGGACCGTGACGTTTGGTGGCTAGAGAAGCGCAAAGCCCCAGTGTTGCTGCGCCTGTGAAAGCGCTTCCAAGGAAGGGTGCTGGCTAGCAACAGCTTTCAGTGCTGGCACTTTTCATCTCTGAGCAATTGCTCGACGTTTGCAATTTCTCCCCTGAGCTCTCTTTAGAGTGCGCGAGAGCATGAGCAGAAGATTCGGTGGCTAAAGAAGCCCAGAGCCCCAGTGTTCTTAGGCCTACAAAAGCGCTTCCAAGGAAGGGGGCTGGCTAGCAACAGCTTTCAGTGCTGGCACTTTTCATCTCTGAGCAATTGCTCGACGTTTGCAATTTCTCAGCTCGTGTCTACGAGACGGAAAGAGAAGGACCGTGACGTTTGGTGGCTAGAGAAGCGCAAAGCCCCAGTGTTGCTGCGCCTGTGAAAGCGCTTCCAAGGAAGGGGGCTGGCTAGCAACAGCTTTCAGTGCTGGCACTTTTCATCTCTGAGCAATTGCTCGACGTTTGCAATTTCTCAGCTCGTGTCTACGAGACGGAGAGATAGTGACCGTGACGTTTGGTGGCTAGAGAAGTGCAAAGCCCCAGTGTTGCTGCGCCTGTGAAAGCGCTTCCAAGGAAGGGTGCTGGCTAGCAACAGCTTTCAGTGCTGGCACTTTTCATCTCTCAGCAATTGCTCGACGTTTGCAATTTCTCACCTGAGCTCTCTTTAGAGTGCGCGAGAGGATGAGCAGAAGATTAGGTGTCTAAAGAAGCCCAGAGCCCCAGTGTTCTTAGGCCTACAAAAGCGCTTCCAAGGAAGGGTGCTGGCTAGCAACAGCTTTCAGTGCTGGCACTTTTCATCTCTGAGCAATTGCTCGACGTTTGCAATTTCTCAGCTCGTGTCTGCGAGACGGAAAGAGAAGGACCGTGACGTTTGGTGGCTAGAGAAGCGCAAAGCCCCAGTGTTGCTGCACCTGTGAAAGCGCTTCCAAGGAAGGGTGCTGGCTAGCAACAGCTTTCAGTGCTGGCACTTTTCATCTCTGAGCATTTGCTGGACATTTGCAATTTCTCACCTGAGCTCTCTTTAGAGTGCGCGAGAGGATGAGCAGAAGATTAGGTGGCTAGAGAAGCCCAGAGCCCCAGTGTTCTTAGGCCTACAAAAGCGCTTCCAAGGAAGGGTGCTGGCTAGCAACAGCTTTCAGTGCTGGCACTTTTCATCTCTGAGCAATTGCTCGACGTTTGCAATTTCTCAGCTCGTGTCTACGAGACGGAAAGAGAATGACAGTGACGTTTGGTGGGTAGAGAAGCGCAAAGCCCCAGTGTTGCTGCGCCTGTGAAAGCGCTTCCAAGGAAGGGTGCTGGCTAGCAACAGCTTTCAGTGCTGGCACTTTTCATCTCTGAGCAATTGCTCGACGTTTGCAATTTCTCCCCTGAGCTCTCTTTAGAGTGCGCGAGAGGCTGAGCAGAAGATTAGGTGGCTAGAGAAGCCCAGAGCCCCAGTGTGCTTAGGCCTACAAAAGCGCTTCCAAGGAAGGGTGCTGGCTAGCAACAGCTTTCAGTGCTGGCACTTTTCATCTCTGAGCAAATGCTCCACGTTTGCAATTTCTCAGCTCGTGTCTGCGAGATGGAAAGAGAATGACCGTGACGTTTGGTGGGTAGAGAAGCGCAAAGCACCAGTGTTGCTGCGCCTGTGAAAGCGCTTCCAAGGAAGGGTGCTGGCTAGCAACAGCTTTCAGTGCTGGCACTTTTCATCTCTGAGCAATTGCTCGACGTTTGCAGTTTCTCACCTGAGCACTCTTTAGAGTGCGTGAGAGGATGAGCAGAAGATTAGGTGGCTAGAGAAGCCCAGAGCCCCAGTGTTCTTAGGCCTACAAAAGCGCTTCCAAGGAAGGGTGCTGGCTAGCAACAGCTTTCAGTGCTGGCACTTTTCATCTCTGAGCAATTGCTCGACGTTTGCAATTTCTCCCCTGAGCTCTCTTTAGAGTGCGCGAGAGGATGAGCAGAAGATTAAGTGGCTAGAGAAGCCCAGAGCCCCAGTGTTCTTAGGGCTACAAAAGCGCTTCCAAGGAAGGGTGCTGGCTAGCAACAGCTTTCAGTGCTGGCACTTTTCATCTCTGAGCAATTGCTCGACGTTTGCAATTTCTCAGCTCGTGTCTACGAGACGGAGAGATAGTGACCGTGACATTTGGTGGGTAGAGAAGCGCAAAGCCCCAGTGTTGCTGCGCCTGTGAAAGCGCTTCCAAGGAAGGGTGCTGGCTAGCAACAGCTTTCAGTGCTGGCACTTTTCATCTCTGAGCAATTGCTCGACGTTTGCAATTTCTCACCTGAGCTCTCTTTAGAGTGTGCGAGAGGATGAGCAGAAGATTAGGTGGCTAGAGAAGCCCAGAGTCCCAGTGTTCTTAGGCCTACAAAAGCACTTCCAAGGAAGGGGGCTGGCTAGCAACAGCTTTCAGTGCTGGCACTTTTCATCTCTGAGCAATTGCTCGACGTTTGCAATTTATCAGCTCGTGTCTACGAGACGGAAAGAGAAGGACCGTGACGTTTGGTGGCTAGAGAAGCGCAAAGCCCCAGTGTTGCTGTGCCTGTGAAAGCGCTTCCAAGGAAGGGTGCTGGGTAGCAACAGCTTTCAGTGCTGGCACTTTTCATCTCTGAGCAATTGCTCGACGTTTGCAATTTCTCCCCTGAGGTCTCTTTAGAGTGCGCGAGAGGCTGAGCAGAAGATTCGGTGGCTAGAGAAGCCCAGAGCCCCAGTGTTCTTAGGCCTACAAAAGCGCTTCCAAGGAAGGGTGCTGGCTAGCAACAGCTTTCAGTGCTGGCACTTTTCCTCTCTGAGCAATTGCTCGACGTTTGCAATTTCTCACCTGAGCTCTCTTTAGAGTGCGCGAGAGGCTGAGCAGAAGATTCGGTGGCTAGAGAAGCCCAGAGCCCCAGTGTTCTTAGGTCTACAAAAGCGCTTCCAAGGAAGGGGGCTGGCTAGCAACAGCTTTCAGTGCTGGCACTTTTCATCTCTGAGCAATTGCTGGACATTTGCAATTTCTCAGCTCGTGTCTATGAGACGGAAAGAGAAGGACTGTGATGTTTGGTGGCTAGAGAAGCGCAAAGCCCCAGTGTTCTTAGGCCTACAAAAGCGCTTCCAAGGAAGGGTGCTGGGTAGCAACAGCTTTCAGTGCTGGCACTTTTCATCTCTGAGCAATTGCTCGACGTTTGCAATTTCTCAGCTCGTGTCTACGAGACGGAAAGAGAAGGACCGTGACGTTTGGTGGCTAGAGAAGCGCAAAGCCCCAGTGTTGCTGCGCCTGTGAAAGCGCTTCCAAGGAAGGGTGCTGGCTAGCAACAGCTTTCAGTGCTGGCACTTTTCATCTCTGAGCAATTGCTCGACGTTTGCAATTTCTCAGCTCGTGTCTACGAGACGGAAAGAGAAGGACCGTGACGTTTGGTGGCTAGAGAAGCGCAAAGCCCCAGTGTTACTGTGCCTGTGAAAGCGCTTCCAAGGAAGGGTGCTGGCTAGCAAGAGCTTTCAGTGCTGGCACTTTTCCTCTCTGAGCAATTGCTCGACGTTTGCAATTTCTCAGCTCGTGTCTACGAGACGGAAAGAGAAGGACCGTGATGTTTGGTGGCTAGAGAAGCGCAAAGCCCCAGTGTTGCTGCGCCTGTGAAAGCGCTTCCAAGGAAGGGTGCTGGCTAGCAACAGCTTTCAGTGCTGGCACTTTTCATCTCTGAGCAATTGCTCGACGTTTGCAATTTCTCAGCTCGTGTCTACGAGACGGAAAGAGAAGGACCGTGACGTTTGGTGGCTAGAGAAGCGCAAAGCCCCAGTGTTACTGTGCCTGTGAAAGCGCTTCCAAGGAAGGGTGCTGGCTAGCAACAGCTTTCAGTGCTGGCACTTTTCCTCTCTGAGCAATTGCTCGACGTTTGCAATTTCTCAGCTCGTGTCTACGAGACGGAAAGAGAAGGACCGTGATGTTTGGTGGCTAGAGAAGCGCAAAGCCCCAGTGTTACTGCGCCTGTGAAAGCGCTTCCAAGGAAGGGTGCTGGCTAGCAACAGCTTTCAGTGCTGGCACTTTTCATCTCTGAGCAATTGCTCGACGTTTGCAATTTCTCAGCTCGTGTCTACGAGACGGAAAGAGAAGGACCGTGACGTTTGGTGGGTAGAGAAGCGCAAAGCCCCAGTGTTACTGCGCCTGTGAAAGCGCTTCCAAGGAAGGGTGCTGGCTAGCAAGAGCTTTCAGTGCTGGCACTTTTCATCTCTGAGCAATTGCTCGACGTTTGCAATTCCTCAGCTCGTGTCTACGAGACGGAAAGTGAAGGACCGTGACGTTTGGTGGCTAGAGAAGCGCAAAACCCCAGTGTTGCTGCGCCTGTGAAAGCGCTTCCAAGGAAGGGTGCTGGCTACCAACAGCTTTCAGTGCTGGCACTTTTCATCTCTGAGCAATTGCTCCACGTTTGCAATTTCTCCCCTGAGCTCTCTTTAGAGTGCGCGAGAGGATGAGCAGAAGATTAGGTGGCTAGAGAAGCCCAGAGTCCCAGTGTTCTTAGGCCTACAAAAGCGCTTCCAAGGAAGGGGGCTGGCTATCAAGAGCTTTCAGTGCTGGCACTTTTCATCTCTGAGCAATTGCTCGACGTTTGCAATTTCTCAGCTCGTGTCTACGAGACGGAAAGAGAAGGACCGTGACGTTTGGTGGGTAGAGAAGTGCAAAGCCCCAGTGTTGCTGCGCCTGTGAAAGCGCTTCCAAGGAAGGGTGCTGGCTAGCAACAGCTTTCAGTGCTGGCACTTTTCATCTCTGAGCAATTGCTCGACGTTTGCAATTTCTCACCTGAGCTCTCTTTAGAGTGCGCGAGAGGATGAGCAGAAGATTAAGTGGCTAGAGAAGCCCAGAGCCCCAGTGTTCTTAGGCCTACAAAAGCGCTTCCAAGGAAGGGTGCTGGCTAGCAACAGCTTTCAGTGCTGGCACTTTTCATCTCTGAGCAATTGCTCCACGTTTGCAATTTCTCAGCTCGTGTCTACGAGACGGAAAGAGAATGACCGTGACGTTTGGTGGCTAGAGAAGCGCAAAGCCCCAGTGTTGCTGCGCCTGTGAAAGCGCTTCCAAGGAAGGGTGCTGGCTAGCAACAGCTTTCAGTGCTGGCACTTTTCATCTCTGAGCAATTGCTCGACGTTTGCAATTTCTCACCTGAGCTCTCTTTAGAGTGCGCGAGAGGATGAGCAGAAGATTAGGTGGCTAGAGAAGCCCAGAGCCCCAGTGTTCTTAGGCCTACAAAAGCGCTTCCAAGGAAGGGGGCTGGCTAGCAACAGCTTTCAGTGCTGGCACTTTTCATCTCTGAGCAATTGCTCGACGTTTGCAATTTCTCAGCTCGTGTCTACGAGACGGAAAGAGAATGACCGTGACGTTTGGTGGCTAGAGAAGCGCAAAGCCCCAGTGTTGCTGTGCCTGTGAAAGCGCTTCCAAGGAAGGGTGCTGGCTAGCAACAGCTTTCAGTGCTGGCACTTTTCCTCTCTGAGCAATTGCTCGACGTTTGCAATTTCTCAGCTCGTGTCTACGAGACGGAAAGAGAAGGACCGTGACGTTTGGTGGCTAGAGAAGCGCAAAGCCCCAGTGTTGCTGCGCCTGTGAAAGCGCTTCCAAGGAAGGGTGCTGGCTAGCAACAGCTTTCAGTGCTGGCACTTTTCATCTCTGAGCAATTGCTCGACGTTTGCAATTTCTCAGCTCGTGTCTACGAGACGGAAAGAGAAGGACCGTGACGTTTGGTGGCTAGAGAAGCGCAAAGCCCCAGTGTTACTGCGCCTGTGAAAGCGCTTCCAAGGAAGGGTGCTGGCTAGCAACAGCTTTCAGTGCTGGCACTTTTCATCTCTGAGCAATTGCTCGACGTTTGCAATTTCTCACCTGAGCTCTCTTTAGAGTGCGCGAGAGCATGAGCAGAAGATTCGGTGGCTAAAGAAGCCCAGAGCCCCAGTGTTCTTAGGCCTACAAAAGCGCTTCCAAGGAAGGGGGCTGGCTAGCAACAGCTTTCAGTGCTGGCACTTTTCATCTCTGAGCAATTGCTCGACGTTTGCAATTTCTCAGCTCGTGTCTACGAGACGGAAAGAGAAGGACCGTGACGTTTGGTGGCTAGAGAAGCGCAAAGCCCCAGTGTTACTGCGCCTGTGAAAGCGCTTCCAAGGAAGGGTGCTGGCTAGCAACAGCTTTCAGTGCTGGCACTTTTCATCTCTGAGCAATTGCTCCACGTTTGCAATTTCTCAGCTCGTGTCTACGAGACGGAGAGATAGTGACCGTGACGTTTGGTGGCTAGAGAAGTGCAAAGCCCCAGTGTTACTGCGCCTGTGAAAGCGCTTCCAAGGAAGGGTGCTGGCTAGCAACAGCTTTCAGTGCTGGCACTTTTCATCTCTGAGCAATTGCTCGACGTTTGCAATTTCTCACCTGAGCTCTCTTTAGAGTGCGCGAGAGGATGAGCAGAAGATTAGGTGGCTAGAGAAGCCCAGAGCCCCAGTGTGCTTAGGCCTACAAAAGCGCTTCCAAGGAAGGGTGCTGGCTAGCAACAGCTTTCAGTGCTGGCACTTTTCATCTCTGAGCAATTGCTCGACGTTTGCAATTTCTCAGCTCGTGTCTACGAGACGGAAAGAGAAGGACCGTGACGTTTGGTGGCTAGAGAAGCGCAAAGCCCCAGTGTTGCTGCGCCTGTGAAAGCGCTTCCAAGGAAGGGTGCTGGCTAGCAACAGCTTTCAGTGCTGGCACTTTTCATCTCTGAGCAATTGCTCGACGTTTGCAATTTCTCCCCTGAGCTCTCTTTAGAGTGCGCGAGAGGATGAGCAGAAGATTAGGTGGCTAGAGAAGCCCAGAGCCCCAGTGTTCTTAGGCCTACAAAAGCGCTTCCAAGGAAGGGTGCTGCCTAGCAACAGCTTTCAGTGCTGGCACTTTTCATCTCTGAGCAATTGCTCGACGTTTGCAATTTCTCAGCTCGTGTCTGCGAGACGGAAAGAGAAGGACCGTGACGTTTGGTGGGTAGAGAAGCGCAAAGCCCCAGTGTTGCTGCACCTGTGAAAGCGCTTCCAAGGAAGGGTGCTGGCTAGCAACAGCTTTCAGTGCTGGCACTTTTCATCTCTGAGCATTTGCTGGACATTTGCAATTTCTCACCTGAGCTCTCTTTAGAGTGCGCGAGAGGATGAGCAGAAGATTAGGTGGCTAGAGAAGCCCAGAGCCCCAGTGTTCTTAGGCCTACAAAAGCGCTTCCAAGGAAGGGGGCTGGCTAGCAACAGCTTTCAGTGCTGGCACTTTTCATCTCTGAGCAATTGCTCGACGTTTGCAATTTCTCAGCTCGTGTCTACGAGACGGAAAGAGAATGACAGTGACGTTTGGTGGCTAGAGAAGCGCAAAGCCCCAGTGTTGCTGTGCCTGTGAAAGCGCTTCCAAGGAAGGGTGCTGGCTAGCAACAGCTTTCAGTGCTGGCACTTTTCATCTCTGAGCAATTGCTCGACGTTTGCAATTTCTCACCTGAGCTCTCTTTAGAGTGCGCGAGAGGCTGAGCAGAAGATTAGGTGGCTAGAGAAGCCCAGAGCCCCAGTGTGCTTAGGCCTACAAAAGCGCTTCCAAGGAAGGGTGCTGGCTAGCAACAGCTTTCAGTGCTGGCACTTTTCATCTCTGAGCAATTGCTCCACGTTTGCAATTTCTCAGCTCGTGTCTACGAGACGGAAAGAGAATGACCGTGACGTTTGGTGGCTAGAGAAGCGCAAAGCCCCAGTGTTGCTGTGCCTGTGAAAGCGCTTCCAAGGAAGGGTGCTGGCTAGCAACAGCTTTCAGTGCTGGCACTTTTCATCTCTGAGCAATTGCTCGACGTTTGCAATTTCTCACCTGAGCACTCTTTAGAGTGCGTGAGAGGATGAGCAGAAGATTAGGTGGCTAGAGAAGCCCAGAGCCCCAGTGTTCTTAGGCCTACAAAAGCGCTTCCAAGGAAGGGTGCTGGCTAGCAACAGCTTTCAGTGCTGGCACTTTTCATCTCTGAGCAATTGCTCGACGTTTGCAATTTCTCCCCTGAGCTCTCTTTAGAGTGCGCGAGAGGCTGAGCAGAAGATTAAGTGGCTAGAGAAGCCCAGAGCCCCAGTGTTCTTAGGTCTACAAAAGCGCTTCCAAGGAAGGGGGCTGGCTAGCAACAGCTTTCAGTGCTGGCACTTTTCATCTCTGAGCAATTGCTGGACATTTGCAATTTCTCAGCTCGTGTCTATGAGACGGAAAGAGAAGGACCGTGATGTTTGGTGGCTAGAGAAGCGCAAAGCCCCAGTGTTCTTAGGCCTACAAAAGCGCTTCCAAGGAAGGGTGCTGGCTAGCAACAGCTTTCAGTGCTGGCACTTTTCATCTCTGAGCAATTGCTCCACGTTTGCAATTTCTCAGCTCGTGTCTACGAGACGGAAAGAGAAGGACCGTGACGTTTGGTGGCTAGAGAAGCGCAAAGCCCCAGTGTTACTGCGCCTGTGAAAGCGCTTCCAAGGAAGGGTGCTGGCTAGCAACAGCTTTCAGTGCTGGCACTTTTCCTCTCTGAGCAATTGCTCGACGTTTGCAATTTCTCCCCTGAGCTCTCTTCAGAGTGAGCGAGAGGCTGAGCAGAAGATTAGTTGGCTAGAGAAGCCCAGAGCCCCAGTGTGCTTAGGCCTACAAAAGCGCTTCCAAGGAAGGGTGCTGGCTAGCAACAGCTTTCAGTGCTGGCACTTTTCATCTCTGAGCAATTGCTCGACGTTTGCAATTTCTCAGCTCGTGTCTAGGAGACGGAAAGAGAATGACCGTGATGTTTGGTGGCTAGAGAAGCGCAAAGCCCCAGTGTTGCTGCGCCTGTGAAAGCGCTTCCAAGGAAGGGTGCTGGCTAGCAACAGCTTTCAGTGCTGGCACTTTTCATATCTGAGCAATTGCTCGACGTTTGCAATTTCTCAGCTCGTGTCTACGAGACGGAAAGAGAAGGACCGTGACGTTTGGTGGCTAGAGAAGCGCAAAGCCCCAGTGTTGCTGCGCCTGTGAAAGCGCTTCCAAGGAAGGGTGCTGGCTAGCAACAGCTTTCAGTGCTGGCACTTTTCATCTCTGAGCAATTGCTCGACGTTTGCAATTCCTCAGCTCGTGTCTACGAGACGGAAAGAGAAGGACCGTGACGTTTGGTGGGTAGAGAAGCGCAAAGCCCCAGTGTTACTGTGCCTGTGAAAGCGCTTCCAAGGAAGGGGGCTGGCTAGCAACAGCTTTCAGTGCTGGCACTTTTCATCTCTGAGCAATTGCTCGACGTTTGCAATTTCTCAGCTCGTGTCTACGAGACGGAAAGAGAAGGACCGTGATGTTTGGTGGCTAGAGAAGCGCAAAGCCCCAGTGTTACTGCGCCTGTGAAAGCGCTTCCAAGGAAGGGTGCTGGCTAGCAACAGCTTTCAGTGCTGGCACTTTTCATCTCTGAGCAATTGCTCGACGTTTGCAATTTCTCAGCTCGTGTCTACGAGACGGAGAGATAGTGACAGTGACGTTTGGTGGCTAGAGAAGTGCAATGCCCCAGTGTTACTGCGCCTGTGAAAGCGCTTCCAAGGAAGGGTGCTGGCTAGCAACAGCTTTCAGTGCTGGCACTTTTCATCTCTGAGCAATTGCTCGACGTTTGCAATTTCTCAGCTCGTGTCTACGAGACGGAAAGAGAAGGACCGTGACGTTTGGTGGCTAGAGAAGCGCAAAGCCCCAGTGTTGCTGAGCCTGTGAAAGCGCTTCCAAGGAAGGGTGCTGGCTAGCAACAGCTTTCAGTGCTGGCACTTTTCATCTCTGAGCAATTGCTCGACGTTTGCAATTTCTCAGCTCGTGTCTACGAGACGGAAAGAGAATGACCGTGACGTTTGGTGGCTAGAGAAGCGCAAAGCCCCAGTGTTGCTGCGCCTGTGAAAGCGCTTCCAAGGAAGGGTGCTGGCTAGCAACAGCTTTCAGTGCTGGCACTTTTCATCTCTGAGCAATTGCTCCACGTTTGCAATTTCTCACCTGAGCTCTCTTTAGAGTGCGCGAGAGGCTGAGCAGAAGATTAGGTGGCTAGAGAAGCCCAGAGCCCCAGTGTTCTTAGGCCTACAAAAGCGCTTCCAAGGAAGGGTGCTGGCTAGCAACAGCTTTCAGTGCTGGCACTTTTCATCTCTGAGCAATTGCTCGACGTTTGCAACTTCTCAGCTCGTGTCTACGAGACGGAAAGAGAAGGACAGTGACGTTTGGTGGCTAGAGAAGCGCAAAGCCCCAGTGTTGCTGCGCCTGTGAAAGCGCTTCCAAGGAAGGGTGCTGGCTAGCAACAGCTTTCAGTGCTGGCACTTTTCATCTCTGAGCAATTGCTCGACGTTTGCAATTTCTCAGCTCGTGTCTACGAGACGGAAAGAGAAGGACCGTGACGTTTGGTGGCTAGAGAAGCGCAAAGCCCCAGTGTTACTGTGCCTGTGAAAGCGCTTCCAAGGAAGGGTGCTGGCTAGCAACAGCTTTCAGTGCTGGCACTTTTCATCTCTGAGCAATTGCTCGACGTTTGCAATTTCTCAGCTCGTGTCTACGAGACGGAAAGAGAAGGACCGTGATGTTTGGTGGCTAGAGAAGCGCAAAGCCCCAGTGTTACTGCGCCTGTGAAAGCGCTTCCAAGGAAGGGTGCTGGCTAGCAACAGCTTTCAGTGCTGGCACTTTTCATCTCTGAGCAATTGCTCGACGTTTGCAATTTCTCAGCTCGTGTCTGCGAGACGGAAAGAGAATGACCGTGACGTTTGGTGGCTAGAGAAGCGCAAAGCCCCAGTGTTGCTGCGCCTGTGAAAGCGCTTCCAAGGAAGGGTGCTGGCTAGCAACAGCTTTCAGTGCTGGCACTTTTCATCTCTGAGCAATTGCTCGACGTTTGCAATTTCTCCCCTGAGCTCTCTTTAGAGTGCGCGAGAGGCTGAGCAGAAGATTAGGTGGCTAGAGAAGCCCAGAGCCCCAGTGTTCTTAGGCCTACAAAAGTGATTCCAAGGAAGGGTGCTGGCTAGCAACAGCTTTCAGTGCTGGCACTGTTCATCTCTGAGCAATTGCTGGACATTTGCAATTTCTCACCTGAGCTCTCTTTAGAGTACGCGAGAGGCTGAGCAGAAGATTAGGTGGCTAGAGAAGCCCAGAGCCCCAGTGTGCTTAGGCCTACAAAAGCGCTTCCAAGGAAGGGTGCTGGCTAGCAACAGCTTTCAGTGCTGGCACTTTTCATCTCTGAGCAATTGCTCGACGTTTGCAATTTCTCAGCTCGTGTCTACGAGACGGAAAGAGAAGGACCGTGATGTTTGGTGGCTAGAGAAGCGCAAAGCCCCAGTGTTGCTGCGCCTGTGAAAGCGCTTCCAAGGAAGGGTGCTGGCTAGCAACAGCTTTCAGTGCTGGCACTTTTCATCTCTGAGCAATTGCTCGACGTTTGCAATTTCTCAGCTCGTGTCTATGAGACGGAAAGAGAAGGACCGTGACGTTTGGTGGCTAGAGAAGCGCAAAGCCCCAGTGTTACTGTGCCTGTGAAAGCGCTTCCAAGGAAGGGTGCTGGCTAGCAACAGCTTTCAGTGCTGGCACTTTTTATCTCTGAGCATTTGCTCGACGTTTGCAATTTCTCAGCTCGTGTCTACGAGACGGAAAGAGAAGGACCGTGATGTTTGGTGGCTAGAGAAGCGCAAAGCCCCAGTGTTACTGCGCCTGTGAAAGCGCTTCCAAGGAAGGGGGCTGGCTAGCAACAGCTTTCAGTGCTGGCACTTTTCATCTCTGAGCAATTGCTCGACGTTTGCAATTTCTCAGCTCGTGTCTACGAGACGGAGAGATAGTGACCGTGACGTTTGGTAGCTAGAGAAGCGCAAAGCCCCAGTGTTACTGCGCCTGTGAAAGCGCTTCCAAGGAAGGGTGCTGGCTAGCAACAGCTTTCAGTGCTGGCACTTTTCATCTCTGAGCAATTGCTCCACGTTTGCAATTTCTCAGCTCGTGTCTACGAGACGGAAAGAGAATGACCGTGACGTTTGGTGGCTAGAGAAGCGCAAAGCCCCAGTGTTGCTGCGCCTGTGAAAGCGCTTCCAAGGAAGGGTGCTGGCTAGCAACAGCTTTCAGTGCTGGCACTTTTCCTCTCTGAGCAATTGCTGGACGTTTGCAATTTCTCAGCTCGTGTCTACGAGACGGAAAGAGAATGACCGTGACGTTTGGTGGCTAGAGAAGCGCAAAGCCCCAGTGTTACTGCGCCTGTGAAAGCACTTCCAAGGAAGGGTGCTGGCTAGCAAGAGCTTTCAGTGCTGGCACTTTTCATCTCTGAGCAATTGCTCGACGTTTGCAATTTCTCAGCTCGTGTCTACGAGACGGAAAGTGAAGGACCGTGACGTTTGGTGGCTAGAGAAGCGCAAAACCCCAGTGTTGCTGCGCCTGTGAAAGCGCTTCCAAGGAAGGGTGCTGGCTAGCAACAGCTTTCAGTGCTGGCACTTTTCATCTCTGAGCAATTGCTCCACGTTTGCAATTAATCACCTGAGCTCTCTTTAGAGTGCGCGAGAGGATGAGCAGAAGATTAGGTGGCTAGAGAAGCCCAGAGCCCCAGTGTTCTTAGGCCTACAAAAGCGCTTCCAAGGAAGGGTGCTGGCTAGCAACAGCTTTCAGTGCTGGCACTTTTCATCTCTGAGCAATTGCTCGACGTTTGCAATTTCTCAGCTCGTGTCTACGAGACGGAAAGAGAAGGACCGTGACGTTTGGTGGCTAGAGAAGCGCAAAGCCCCAGTGTTGCTGCGCCTGTGAAAGCGCTTCCAAGGAAGGGTGCTGGCTAGCAACAGCTTTCAGTGCTGGCACTTTTCATCTCTGAGCAATTGCTCGACGTTTGCAATTTCTCACCTGAGCTCTCTTTAGAGTGCGCGAGAGGCTGAGCAGAAGATTAGGTGGCTAGAGAAGCCCAGAGCCCCAGTGTTCTTAGGCCTACAAAAGCGCTTCCAAGGAAGGGGGCTGGCTAGCAACAGCTTTCAGTGCTGGCACTTTTCATCTCTGAGCAATTGCTCGACGTTTGCAATTTCTCAGCTCGTGTCTACGAGACGGAAAGAGAAGGACCGTGACGTTTGGTGGCTAGAGAAGCGCAAAGCCCCAGTGTTGCTGTGCCTGTGAAAGCGCTTCCAAGGAAGGGTGCTGGCGAGCAACAGCTTTCAGTGCTGGCACTTTTCATCTCTGAGCAATTGCTCGACGTTTGCAATTTCTCAGCTCGTGTCTACGAGACGGAAAGAGAATGACAGTGACGTTTGGTGGCTAGAGAAGCGCAAAGCCCCAGTGTTGCTGCGCCTGTGAAAGCGCTTCCAAGGAAGGGTGCTGGCTAGCAACAGCTTTCAGTGCTGGCACTTTTCATCTCTGAGCAATTGCTCGACGTTTGCAATTTCTCCCCTGAGCTCTCTTTAGAGTGCGCGAGAGGATGAGCAGAAGATTAAGTGGCTAGAGAAGCCCAGAGCCCCAGTGTTCTTAGGCCTACAAAAGTGCTTCCAAGGAAGGGGGCTGGCTAGCAACAGCTTTCAGTGCTGGCACTTTTCATCTCTGAGCAATTGCTCGACGTTTGCAATTTCTCAGCTCGTGTCTACGAGACGGAAAGAGAAGGACCGTGACATTGGGTGGCTAGAGAAGCGCAAAGCCCCAGTGTTGCTGCGCCTGTGAAAGCGCTTCCAAGGAAGGGTGCTGGCTAGCAACAGCTTTCAGTGCTGGCACTTTTCATCTCTGAGCAATTGCTCGACGTTTGCAATTTCTCAGCTCTTGTCTACGAGACGGAAAGAGAAGGACCGTGACGTTTGGTGGCTAGAGAAGCGCAAAGCCCCAGTGTTACTGCGCCTGTGAAAGCGCTTCCAAGGAAGGGTGCTGGCTAGCAACAGCTTTCAGTGCTGGCACTTTTCATCTCTGAGCAATTGCTCGACGTTTGCAATTTCTCCCCTAAGCTCTCTTTAGAGTGCGCGAGAGGATGAGCAGAAGATTAGGTGGCTAGAGAAGCCCAGAGCCCCAGTGTTCTTAGGCCTACAAAAGCGCTTCCAAGGAAGGGTGCTGGCTAGCAACAGCTTTCAGTGCTGGCACTTTTCATCTCTGAGCAATTGCTCCACGTTTGCAATTTCTCAGCTCGTGTCTACGAGACGGAGAGATAGTGACCGTGACGTTTGGTGGCTAGAGAAGCGCAAAGCCCCAGTGTTACTGCGCCTGTGAAAGCGCTTCCAAGGAAGGGTGCTGGCTAGCAACAGCTTTCAGTGCTGGCACTTTTCATCTCTGAGCAATTGCTCGACGTTTGCAATTTCTCACCTGAGCTCTCTTTAGAGTGCGCGAGAGGATGAGCAGAAGATTAGGTGGCTAGAGAAGCCCAGAGCCCCAGTGTGCTTAGGCCTACAAAAGCGCTTCCAAGGAAGGGTGCTGGCTAGCAACAGCTTTCAGTGCTGGCACTTTTCATCTCTGAGCAATTGCTCGACGTTTGCAATTTCTCAGCTCGTGTCTACGAGACGGAAAGAGAAGGACCGTGACGTTTGGTGGCTAGAGAAGCGCAAAGCCCCAGTGTTGCTGCGCCTGTGAAAGCGCTTCCAAGGAAGGGTGCTGGCTAGCAAGAGCTTTCAGTGCTGGCACTTTTCATCTCTGAGCAATTGCTGGACGTTTGCAATTTCTCACCTGAGCTCTCTTTAGAGTGCGCGAGAGGATGAGCAGAAGATTAGGTGGCTAGAGAAGCCCAGAGCCCCAGTGTTCTTAGGCCTACAAAAGCGCTTCCAAGGAAGGGTGCTGCCTAGCAACAGCTTTCAGTGCTGGCACTTTTCATCTCTGAGCAATTGCTCCACGTTTGCAATTTCTCAGCTCGTGTCTGCGAGACGGAAAGAGAAGGACCGTGACGTTTGGTGGGTAGAGAAGCGCAAAGCCCCAGTGTTGCTGCACCTGTGAAAGCGCTTCCAAGGAAGGGTGCTGGCTAGCAAGAGCTTTCAGTGCTGGCACTTTTCATCTCTGAGCATTTGCTGGACATTTGCAATTTCTCACCTGAGCTCTCTTTAGAGTGCGCGAGAGGATGAGCAGAAGATTAGGTGGCTAGAGAAGCCCAGAGCCCCAGTGTTCTTAGGCCTACAAAAGCGCTTCCAAGGAAGGGTGCTGGCTAGCAACAGCTTCAGTGCTGGCACTTTTCATCTCTGAGCAATTGCTCGACGTTTGCAATTTCTCAGCTCGTGTCTACGAGACGGAAAGAGAAGGACCGTGACGTTTGGTGGGTAGAGAAGCGCAAAGCCCCAGTGTTGCTGTGCCTGTGAAAGCGCTTCCAAGGAAGGGTGCTGGCTAGCAACAGCTTTCAGTGCTGGCACTTTTCATCTCTGAGCAATTGCTCGACGTTTGCAATTTCTCACCTGAGCTCTCTTTAGAGTGCGCGAGAGGCTGAGCAGAAGATTAGGTGGCTAGAGAAGCCCAGAGCCCCAGTGTGCTTAGGCCTACAAAAGCGCTTCCAAGGAAGGGTGCTGGCTAGCAACAGCTTTCAGTGCTGGCACTTTTCATCTCTGAGCAATTGCTCCACGTTTGCAATTTCTCAGCTCGTGTCTACGAGACGGAAAGAGAATGACCGTGACGTTTGGTGGCTAGAGAAGCGCAAAGCCCCAGTGTTGCTGCGCCTGTGAAAGCGCTTCCAAGGAAGGGTGCTGGCTAGCAACAGCTTTCAGTGCTGGCACTTTTCATCTCTGAGCAATTGCTCGACGTTTGCAATTTCTCACCTGAGCACTCTTTAGAGTGCGTGAGAGGATGAGCAGAAGATTAGGTGGCTAGAGAAGCCCAGAGCCCCAGTGTTCTTAGGCCTACAAAAGCGCTTCCAAGGAAGGGTGCTGGCTAGCAACAGCTTTCAGTGCTGGCACTTTTCATCTCTGAGCAATTGCTCGACGTTTGCAATTTCTCACCTGAGCTCTCTTTAGAGTGCGCGAGAGGATGAGCAGAAGATTAAGTGGCTAGAGAAGCCCAGAGCCCCAGTGTGCTTAGGCCTACAAAAGCGCTTCCAAGGAAGGGTGCTGGCTAGCAACAGCTTTCAGTGCTGGCACTTTTCATCTCTGAGCAATTGCTCGACGTTTGCAATTTCTCAGCTCGTGTCTACGAGACGGAGAGATAGTGACCGTGACGTTTGGTGGGTAGAGAAGCGCAAAGCCCCAGTGTTGCTGCGCCTGTGAAAGCGCTTCCAAGGAAGGGTGCTGGCTAGCAACAGCTTTCAGTGCTGGCACTTTTCATCTCTGAGCAATTGCTCCACGTTTGCAATTTCTCACCTGAGCGCTCTTTAGAGTGTGCGAGAGGATGAGCAGAAGATTAGGTGGCTAGAGAAGCCCAGAGTCCCAGTGTTCTTAGGCCTACAAAAGCGCTTCCAAGGAAGGGTGCTGGCTAGCAAGAGCTTTCAGTGCTGGCACTTTTCATCTCTGAGCAATTGCTCGACGTTTGCAATTTATCAGCTCGTGTCTACGAGACGGAAAGAGAAGGACCGTGACGTTTGGTGGCTAGAGAAGCGCAAAGCCCCAGTGTTGCTGTGCCTGTGAAAGCGCTTCCAAGGAAGGGTGCTGGCTAGCAACAGCTTTCAGTGCTGGCACTTTTCATCTCTGAGCAATTGCTCGACGTTTGCAATTTCTCCCCTGAGCTCTCTTTAGAGTGCGAGAGAGGATGAGCAGAAGATTCGGTGGCTAGAGAAGCCCAGAGCCCCAGTGTTCTTAGGCCTACAAAAGCGCTTCCAAGGAAGGGTGCTGGCTAGCAACAGCTTTCAGTGCTGGCACTTTTCATCTCTGAGCAATTGCTCGACGTTTGCAATTTCTCACCTGAGCTCTCCTTAGAGTGCGCGAGAGGCTGAGCAGAAGATTCGGTGGCTAGAGAAGCCCAGAGCCCCAGTGTTCTTAGGTCTACAAAAGCGCTTCCAAGGAAGGGTGCTGGCTAGCAACAGCTTTCAGTGCTGGCACTTTTCATCTCTGAGCAATTGCTGGACATTTGCAATTTCTCAGCTCGTGTCTATGAGACGGAAAGAGAAGGACCGTGATGTTTGGTGGCTAGAGAAGCGCAAAGCCCCAGTGTTCTTAGGCCTACAAAAGCGCTTCCAAGGAAGGGGGCTGGCTAGCAACAGCTTTCAGTGCTGGCACTTTTCATCTCTGAGCAGTTGCTCGACGTTTGCAATTTCTCAGCTCGTGTCTACGAGACGGAAAGAGAAGGACCGTGACGTTTGGTGGCTAGAGAAGCGCAAAGCCCCAGTGTTACTGCGCCTGTGAAAGCGCTTCCAAGGAAGGGTGCTGGCTAGCAACAGCTTTCAGTGCTGGCACTTTTCATCTCTGAGCAATTGCTCCACGTTTGCAATTTCTCAGCTCGTGTCTACGAGACGGAAAGAGAATGACCGAGACGTTTGGTGGCTAGGGAAGCGCAAAGCCCCAGTGTTGCTGCGCCTGTGAAAGCGCTTCCAAGGAAGGGTGCTGGCTAGCAACAGCTTTCAGTGCTGGCACTTTTTATCTCTGAGCAATTGCTCGACGTTTGCAATTTCTCCCCTGAGCTCTCTTCAGAGTGAGCGAGAGGCTGAGCAGAAGATTAGTTGGCTAGAGAAGCCCAGAGCCCCAGTGTGCTTAGGCCTACAAAAGCGCTTCCAAGGAAGGGTGCTGGCTAGCAACAGCTTTCAGTGCTGGCACTTTTCATCTCTGAGCAATTGCTCGACGTTTGCAATTTCTCAGCTCGTGTCTAGGAGACGGAAAGAGAATGACCGTGATGTTTGGTGGCTAGAGAAGCGCAAAGCCCCAGTGTTGCTGCGCCTGTGAAAGCGCTTCCAAGGAAGGGTGCTGGCTAGCAACAGCTTTCAGTGCTGGCACTTTTCATCTCTGAGCAATTGCTCGACAATTGCAATTTCTCAGCTCGTGTCTACGAGACGGAAAGAGAAGGACCGTGACGTTTGGTGGCTAGAGAAGCGCAAAGCCCCAGTGTTGCTGCGCCTGTGAAAGCGCTTCCAAGGAAGGGTGCTGGCTAGCAACAGCTTTCAGTGCTGGCACTTTTCATCTCTGAGCAATTGCTCGACGTTTGCAATTCCTCAGCTCGTGTCTACGAGACGGAAAGAGAAGGACCGTGACGTTTGGTGGCTAGAGAAGCGCAAAGCCCCAGTGTTACTGTGCCTGTGAAAGCGCTTCCAAGGAAGGGTGCTGGCTAGCAACAGCTTTCAGTGCTGGCACTTTTCCTCTCTGAGCAATTGCTCGACGTTTGCAATTTCTCAGCTCGTGTCTACGAGACGGAAAGAGAAGGACCGTGATGTTTGGTGGCTAGAGAAGCGCAAAGCCCCAGTGTTACTGCGCCTGTGAAAGCGCTTCCAAGGAAGGGTGCTGGCTAGCAACAGCTTTCAGTGCTGGCACTTTTCATCTCTGAGCAATTGCTCGACGTTTGCAATTTCTCAGCTCGTGTCTACGAGACGGAGAGATAGTGACCGTGACGTTTGGTGGCTAGAGAAGTGCAAAGCCCCAGTGTTACTGCGCCTGTGAAAGCGCTTCCAAGGAAGGGTGCTGGCTAGCAACAGCTTTCAGTGCTGGCACTTTTCATCTCTGAGCAATTGCTCGACGTTTGCAATTTCTCAGCTCGTGTCTACGAGACGGAAAGAGAAGGACCGTGACGTTTGGTGGCTAGAGAAGCGCAAAGCCCCAGTGTTGCTGAGCCTGTGAAAGCGCTTCCAAGGAAGGGTGCTGGCTAGCAACAGCTTTCAGTGCTGGCACTTTTCATCTCTGAGCAATTGCTCGACGTTTGCAATTTCTCAGCTCGTGTCTACGAGACGGAAAGAGAATGACCGTGACGTTTGGTGGCTAGAGAAGCGCAAAGCCCCAGTGTTGCTGCGCCTGTGAAAGCGCTTCCAAGGAAGGGTGCTGGCTAGCAACAGCTTTCAGTGCTGGCACTTTTCATCTCTGAGCAATTGCTCGACGTTTGCAATTTCTCACCTGAGCTCTCTTTAGAGTGCGCGAGAGGCTGAGCAGAAGATTAGGTGGCTAGAGAAGCCCAGAGCCCCAGTGTTCTTAGGCCTACAAAAGCGCTTCCAAGGAAGGGTGCTGGCTAGCAACAGCTTTCAGTGCTGGCACTTTTCATCTCTGAGCAATTGCTCGACGTTTGCAATTTCTCAGCTCGTGTCTACGAGACGGAAAGAGAAGGACCGTGACGTTTGGTGGCTAGAGAAGCGCAAAGCCCCAGTGTTGCTGCGCCTGTGAAAGCGCTTCCAAGGAAGGGTGCTGGCTAGCAACAGCTTTCAGTGCTGGCACTTTTCATCTCTGAGCAATTGCTCGACGTTTGCAATTTCTCAGCTCGTGTCTACGAGACGGAAAGAGAAGGACCGTGACGTTTGGTGGCTAGAGAAGCGCAAAGCCCCAGTGTTACTGTGCCTGTGAAAGCGCTTCCAAGGAAGGGTGCTGGCTAGCAACAGCTTTCAGTGCTGGCACTTTTCCTCTCTGAGCAATTGCTCGACGTTTGCAATTTCTCAGCTCGTGTCTACGAGACGGAAAGAGAAGGACCGTGATGTTTGGTGGCTAGAGAAGCGCAAAGCCCCAGTGTTACTGCGCCTGTGAAAGCGCTTCCAAGGAAGGGTGCTGGCTAGCAACAGCTTTCAGTGCTGGCACTTTTCATCTCTGAGCAATTGCTCGACGTTTGCAATTTCTCAGCTCGTGTCTACGAGACGGAAAGAGAAGGACCGTGACGTTTGGTGGCTAGAGAAGCGCAAAGCCCCAGTGTTGCTGCGCCTGTGAAAGCGCTTCCAAGGAAGGGTGCTGGCTAGCAACAGCTTTGAGTGCTGGCACTTTTCATCTCTGAGCAATTGCTCGACGTTTGCAATTTCTCCCCTGAGCTCTCTTTAGAGTGCGCGAGAGGCTGAGCAGAAGATTAGGTGGCTAGAGAAGCCCAGAGCCCCAGTGTTCTTAGGCCTACAAAAGCGCTTCCAAGGAAGGGTGCTGGCTAGCAACAGCTTTCAGTGCTGGCACTGTTCATCTCTGAGCAATTGCTGGACATTTGCAATTTCTCACCAGAGCTCTCTTTAGAGTACGCGAGAGGCTGAGCAGAAGATTAGGTGGCTAGAGAAGCCCAGAGCCCCAGTGTGCTTAGGCCTACAAAAGCGCTTCCAAGGAAGGGTGCTGGCTAGCAACAGCTTTCAGTGCTGGCACTTTTCATCTCTGAGCAATTGCTCGACGTTTGCAATTTCTCAGCTCGTGTCTACGAGACGGAAAGAGAAGGACCATGACGTTTGGTGGCTAGAGAAGCGCAAAGCCCCAGTGTTGCTGCGCCTGTGAAAGCGCTTCCAAGGAAGGGTGCTGGCTAGCAACAGCTTTCAGTGCTGGCACTTTTCATCTCTGAGCAATTGCTCGACGTTTGCAATTTCTCAGCTCGTGTCTACGAGACGGAAAGAGAAGGACCGTGACGTTTGGTGGCTAGAGAAGCGCAAAGCCCCAGTGTTACTGTGCCTGTGAAAGCGCTTCCAAGGAAGGGTGCTGGCTAGCAACAGCTTTCAGTGCTGGCACTTTTTATCTCTGAGCATTTGCTCGACGTTTGCAATTTCTCAGCTCGTGTCTACGAGACGGAAAGAGAAGGACCGTGATGTTTGGTGGCTAGAGAAGCGCAAAGCCCCAGTGTTACTGCGCCTGTGAAAGCGCTTCCAAGGAAGGGGGCTGGCTAGCAACAGCTTTCAGTGCTGGCACTTTTCATCTCTGAGCAATTGCTCGACGTTTGCAATTTCTCAGCTCGTGTCTACGAGACGGAGAGATAGTGACCGTGACGTTTGGTAGCTAGAGAAGCGCAAAGCCCCAGTGTTACTGCGCCTGTGAAAGCGCTTCCAAGGAAGGGTGCTGGCTACCAACAGCTTTCAGTGCTGGCACTTTTCATCTCTGAGCAATTGCTGGACGTTTGCAATTTCTCAGCTCGTGTCTACGAGACGGAAAGAGAATGACCGTGACGTTTGGTGGCTAGAGAAGCGCAAAGCCCCAGTGTTACTGCGCCTGTGAAAGCGCTTCCAAGGAAGGGTGCTGGCTAGCAAGAGCTTTCAGTGCTGGCACTTTTCATCTCTGAGCAATTGCTCGACGTTTGCAATTCCTCAGCTCGTGTCTACGAGACGGAAAGTGAAGGACCGTGACGTTTGGTGGCTAGAGAAGCGCAAAACCCCAGTGTTGCTGCGCCTGTGAAAGCGCTTCCAAGGAAGGGTGCTGGCTAGCAACAGCTTTCAGTGCTGGCACTTTTCATCTCTGAGCAATTGCTCCACGTTTGCAATTTCTCCCCTGAGCTCTCTTTAGAGTGCGCGAGAGGATGAGCAGAAGATTAGGTGGCTAGAGAAGCCCAGAGCCCCAGTGTTCTTAGGCCTACAAAAGCGCTTCCAAGGAAGGGTGCTGGCTAGCAACAGCTTTCAGTGCTGGCACTTTTCCTCTCTGAGCAATTGCTCGACAATTGCAATTTCTCAGCTCGTGTCTACGAGACGGAAAGAGAAGGACCGTGACGTTTGGTGGCTAGAGAAGCGCAAAGCCCCAGTGTTGCTGCGCCTGTGAAAGCGCTTCCAAGGAAGGGTGCTGGCTAGCAACAGCTTTCAGTGCTGGCACTTTTCATCTCTGAGCAATTGCTCGACGTTTGCAATTCCTCAGCTCGTGTCTACGAGACGGAAAGAGAAGGACCGTGACGTTTGGTGGCTAGAGAAGCGCAAAGCCCCAGTGTTACTGTGCCTGTGAAAGCGCTTCCAAGGAAGGGGGCTGGCTAGCAACAGCTTTCAGTGCTGGCACTTTTCATCTCTGAGCAATTGCTCGACGTTTGCAATTTCTCAGCTCGTGTCTACGAGACGGAAAGAGAAGGACCGTGATGTTTGGTGGCTAGAGAAGCGCAAAGCCCCAGTGTTACTGCGCCTGTGAAAGCGCTTCCAAGGAAGGGTGCTGGCTAGCAACAGCTTTCAGTGCTGGCACTTTTCATCTCTGAGCAATTGCTCGACGTTTGCAATTTCTCAGCTCGTGTCTACGAGACGGAGAGATAGTGACCGTGACGTTTGGTGGCTAGAGAAGTGCAATGCCCCAGTGTTACTGCGCCTGTGAAAGCGCTTCCAAGGAAGGGTGCTGGCTAGCAACAGCTTTCAGTGCTGGCACTTTTCATCTCTGAGCAATTGCTCGACGTTTGCAATTTCTCAGCTCGTGTCTACGAGACGGAAAGAGAAGGACCGTGACGTTTGGTGGCTAGAGAAGCGCAAAGCCCCAGTGTTGCTGAGCCTGTGAAAGCGCTTCCAAGGAAGGGTGCTGGCTAGCAACAGCTTTCAGTGCTGGCACTTTTCATCTCTGAGCAATTGCTCGACGTTTGCAATTTCTCAGCTCGTGTCTACGAGACGGAAAGAGAATGACCGTGACGTTTGGTGGCTAGAGAAGCGCAAAGCCCCAGTGTTGCTGCGCCTGTGAAAGCGCTTCCAAGGAAGGGTGCTGGCTAGCAACAGCTTTCAGTGCTGGCACTTTTCATCTCTGAGCAATTGCTCGACGTTTGCAATTTCTCACCTGAGCTCTCTTTAGAGTGCGCGAGAGGCTGAGCAGAAGATTAGGTGGCTAGAGAAGCCCAGAGCCCCAGTGTTCTTAGGCCTACAAAAGCGCTTCCAAGGAAGGGTGCTGGCTAGCAACAGCTTTCAGTGCTGGCACTTTTCATCTCTGAGCAATTGCTCGACGTTTGCAATTTCTCAGCTCGTGTCTACGAGACGGAAAGAGAAGGACAGTGACGTTTGGTGGCTAGAGAAGCGCAAAGCCCCAGTGTTGCTGCGCCTGTGAAAGCGCTTCCAAGGAAGGGTGCTGGCTAGCAACATCTTTCAGTGCTGGCACTTTTCATCTCTGAGCAATTGCTCGACGTTTGCAATTTCTCAGCTCGTGTCTACGAGACGGAAAGAGAAGGACCGTGACGTTTGGTGGCTAGAGAAGCGCAAAGCCCCAGTGTTACTGTGCCTGTGAAAGCGCTTCCAAGGAAGGGTGCTGGCTAGCAACAGCTTTCAGTGCTGGCACTTTTCATCTCTGAGCAATTGCTCGACGTTTGCAATTTCTCCCCTGAGCTCTCTTTAGAGTGCGCGAGAGCATGAGCAGAAGATTCGGTGGCTAAAGAAGCCCAGAGCCCCAGTGTTCTTAGGCCTACAAAAGCGCTTCCAAGGAAGGGGGCTGGCTAGCAACAGCTTTCAGTGCTGGCACTTTTCATCTCTGAGCAATTGCTCGACGTTTGCAATTTCTCAGCTCGTGTCTACGAGACGGAAAGAGAAGGACCGTGACGTTTGGTGGCTAGAGAAGCGCAAAGCCCCAGTGTTGCTGCGCCTGTGAAAGCGCTTCCAAGGAAGGGGGCTGGCTAGCAACAGCTTTCAGTGCTGGCACTTTTCATCTCTGAGCAATTGCTCGACGTTTGCAATTTCTCAGCTCGTGTCTACGAGACGGAGAGATAGTGACCGTGACGTTTGGTGGCTAGAGAAGTGCAAAGCCCCAGTGTTGCTGCGCCTGTGAAAGCGCTTCCAAGGAAGGGTGCTGGCTAGCAACAGCTTTCAGTGCTGGCACTTTTCATCTCTCAGCAATTGCTCGACGTTTGCAATTTCTCACCTGAGCTCTCTTTAGAGTGCGCGAGAGGATGAGCAGAAGATTAGGTGTCTAAAGAAGCCCAGAGCCCCAGTGTTCTTAGGCCTACAAAAGCGCTTCCAAGGAAGGGTGCTGGCTAGCAACAGCTTTCAGTGCTGGCACTTTTCATCTCTGAGCAATTGCTCGACGTTTGCAATTTCTCAGCTCGTGTCTGCGAGACGGAAAGAGAAGGACCGTGACGTTTGGTGGCTAGAGAAGCGCAAAGCCCCAGTGTTGCTGCACCTGTGAAAGCGCTTCCAAGGAAGGGTGCTGGCTAGCAACAGCTTTCAGTGCTGGCACTTTTCATCTCTGAGCATTTGCTGGACATTTGCAATTTCTCACCTGAGCTCTCTTTAGAGTGCGCGAGAGGATGAGCAGAAGATTAGGTGGCTAGAGAAGCCCAGAGCCCCAGTGTTCTTAGGCCTACAAAAGCGCTTCCAAGGAAGGGTGCTGGCTAGCAACAGCTTTCAGTGCTGGCACTTTTCATCTCTGAGCAATTGCTCGACGTTTGCAATTTCTCAGCTCGTGTCTACGAGACGGAAAGAGAATGACAGTGACGTTTGGTGGGTAGAGAAGCGCAAAGCCCCAGTGTTGCTGCGCCTGTGAAAGCGCTTCCAAGGAAGGGTGCTGGCTAGCAACAGCTTTCAGTGCTGGCACTTTTCATCTCTGAGCAATTGCTCGACGTTTGCAATTTCTCCCCTGAGCTCTCTTTAGAGTGCGCGAGAGGCTGAGCAGAAGATTAGGTGGCTAGAGAAGCCCAGAGCCCCAGTGTGCTTAGGCCTACAAAAGCGCTTCCAAGGAAGGGTGCTGGCTAGCAACAGCTTTCAGTGCTGGCACTTTTCATCTCTGAGCAAATGCTCCACGTTTGCAATTTCTCAGCTCGTGTCTGCGAGATGGAAAGAGAATGACCGTGACGTTTGGTGGGTAGAGAAGCGCAAAGCACCAGTGTTGCTGCGCCTGTGAAAGCGCTTCCAAGGAAGGGTGCTGGCTAGCAACAGCTTTCAGTGCTGGCACTTTTCATCTCTGAGCAATTGCTCGACGTTTGCAGTTTCTCACCTGAGCACTCTTTAGAGTGCGTGAGAGGATGAGCAGAAGATTAGGTGGCTAGAGAAGCCCAGAGCCCCAGTGTTCTTAGGCCTACAAAAGCGCTTCCAAGGAAGGGTGCTGGCTAGCAACAGCTTTCAGTGCTGGCACTTTTCATCTCTGAGCAATTGCTCGACGTTTGCAATTTCTCCCCTGAGCTCTCTTTAGAGTGCGCGAGAGGATGAGCAGAAGATTAAGTGGCTAGAGAAGCCCAGAGCCCCAGTGTTCTTAGGGCTACAAAAGCGCTTCCAAGGAAGGGTGCTGGCTAGCAACAGCTTTCAGTGCTGGCACTTTTCATCTCTGAGCAATTGCTCGACGTTTGCAATTTCTCAGCTCGTGTCTACGAGACGGAGAGATAGTGACCGTGACATTTGGTGGGTAGAGAAGCGCAAAGCCCCAGTGTTGCTGCGCCTGTGAAAGCGCTTCCAAGGAAGGGTGCTGGCTAGCAACAGCTTTCAGTGCTGGCACTTTTCATCTCTGAGCAATTGCTCGACGTTTGCAATTTCTCACCTGAGCTCTCTTTAGAGTGTGCGAGAGGATGAGCAGAAGATTAGGTGGCTAGAGAAGCCCAGAGTCCCAGTGTTCTTAGGCCTACAAAAGCACTTCCAAGGAAGGGGGCTGGCTAGCAACAGCTTTCAGTGCTGGCACTTTTCATCTCTGAGCAATTGCTCGACGTTTGCAATTTATCAGCTCGTGTCTACGAGACGGAAAGAGAAGGACCGTGACGTTTGGTGGCTAGAGAAGCGCAAAGCCCCAGTGTTGCTGTGCCTGTGAAAGCGCTTCCAAGGAAGGGTGCTGGGTAGCAACAGCTTTCAGTGCTGGCACTTTTCATCTCTGAGCAATTGCTCGACGTTTGCAATTTCTCCCCTGAGGTCTCTTTAGAGTGCGCGAGAGGCTGAGCAGAAGATTCGGTGGCTAGAGAAGCCCAGAGCCCCAGTGTTCTTAGGCCTACAAAAGCGCTTCCAAGGAAGGGTGCTGGCTAGCAACAGCTTTCAGTGCTGGCACTTTTCCTCTCTGAGCAATTGCTCGACGTTTGCAATTTCTCACCTGAGCTCTCTTTAGAGTGCGCGAGAGGCTGAGCAGAAGATTCGGTGGCTAGAGAAGCCCAGAGCCCCAGTGTTCTTAGGTCTACAAAAGCGCTTCCAAGGAAGGGGGCTGGCTAGCAACAGCTTTCAGTGCTGGCACTTTTCATCTCTGAGCAATTGCTGGACATTTGCAATTTCTCAGCTCGTGTCTATGAGACGGAAAGAGAAGGACTGTGATGTTTGGTGGCTAGAGAAGCGCAAAGCCCCAGTGTTCTTAGGCCTACAAAAGCGCTTCCAAGGAAGGGTGCTGGGTAGCAACAGCTTTCAGTGCTGGCACTTTTCATCTCTGAGCAATTGCTCGACGTTTGCAATTTCTCAGCTCGTGTCTACGAGACGGAAAGAGAAGGACCGTGACGTTTGGTGGCTAGAGAAGCGCAAAGCCCCAGTGTTGCTGCGCCTGTGAAAGCGCTTCCAAGGAAGGGTGCTGGCTAGCAACAGCTTTCAGTGCTGGCACTTTTCATCTCTGAGCAATTGCTCGACGTTTGCAATTTCTCAGCTCGTGTCTACGAGACGGAAAGAGAAGGACCGTGACGTTTGGTGGCTAGAGAAGCGCAAAGCCCCAGTGTTACTGTGCCTGTGAAAGCGCTTCCAAGGAAGGGTGCTGGCTAGCAAGAGCTTTCAGTGCTGGCACTTTTCCTCTCTGAGCAATTGCTCGACGTTTGCAATTTCTCAGCTCGTGTCTACGAGACGGAAAGAGAATGACAGTGACGTTTGGTGGCTAGAGAAGCGCAAAGCCCCAGTGTTGCTGCGCCTGTGAAAGCGCTTCCAAGGAAGGGTGCTGGCTAGCAACAGCTTTCAGTGCTGGCACTTTTCATCTCTGAGCAATTGCTCGACGTTTGCAATTTCTCAGCTCGTGTCTACGAGACGGAAAGAGAAGGACCGTGACGTTTGGTGGCTAGAGAAGCGCAAAGCCCCAGTGTTACTGTGCCTGTGAAAGCGCTTCCAAGGAAGGGTGCTGGCTAGCAACAGCTTTCAGTGCTGGCACTTTTCCTCTCTGAGCAATTGCTCGACGTTTGCAATTTCTCAGCTCGTGTCTACGAGACGGAAAGAGAAGGACCGTGATGTTTGGTGGCTAGAGAAGCGCAAAGCCCCAGTGTTACTGCGCCTGTGAAAGCGCTTCCAAGGAAGGGTGCTGGCTAGCAACAGCTTTCAGTGCTGGCACTTTTCATCTCTGAGCAATTGCTCGACGTTTGCAATTTCTCAGCTCGTGTCTACGAGACGGAAAGAGAAGGACCGTGACGTTTGGTGGGTAGAGAAGCGCAAAGCCCCAGTGTTACTGCGCCTGTGAAAGCGCTTCCAAGGAAGGGTGCTGGCTAGCAAGAGCTTTCAGTGCTGGCACTTTTCATCTCTGAGCAATTGCTCGACGTTTGCAATTCCTCAGCTCGTGTCTACGAGACGGAAAGTGAAGGACCGTGACGTTTGGTGGCTAGAGAAGCGCAAAACCCCAGTGTTGCTGCGCCTGTGAAAGCGCTTCCAAGGAAGGGTGCTGGCTACCAACAGCTTTCAGTGCTGGCACTTTTCATCTCTGAGCAATTGCTCCACGTTTGCAATTTCTCCCCTGAGCTCTCTTTAGAGTGCGCGAGAGGATGAGCAGAAGATTAGGTGGCTAGAGAAGCCCAGAGTCCCAGTGTTCTTAGGCCTACAAAAGCGCTTCCAAGGAAGGGGGCTGGCTATCAAGAGCTTTCAGTGCTGGCACTTTTCATCTCTGAGCAATTGCTCGACGTTTGCAATTTCTCAGCTCGTGTCTACGAGACGGAAAGAGAAGGACCGTGACGTTTGGTGGGTAGAGAAGTGCAAAGCCCCAGTGTTGCTGTGCCTGTGAAAGCGCTTCCAAGGAAGGGTGCTGGCTAGCAACAGCTTTCAGTGCTGGCACTTTTCATCTCTGAGCAATTGCTCGACGTTTGCAATTTCTCACCTGAGCTCTCTTTAGAGTGCGCGAGAGGATGAGCAGAAGATTAAGTGGCTAGAGAAGCCCAGAGCCCCAGTGTTCTTAGGCCTACAAAAGCGCTTCCAAGGAAGGGTGCTGGCTAGCAACAGCTTTCAGTGCTGGCACTTTTCATCTCTGAGCAATTGCTCCACGTTTGCAATTTCTCAGCTCGTGTCTACGAGACGGAAAGAGAATGACCGTGACGTTTGGTGGCTAGAGAAGCGCAAAGCCCCAGTGTTGCTGCGCCTGTGAAAGCGCTTCCAAGGAAGGGTGCTGGCTAGCAACAGCTTTCAGTGCTGGCACTTTTCATCTCTGAGCAATTGCTCGACGTTTGCAATTTCTCACCTGAGCTCTCTTTAGAGTGCGCGAGAGGATGAGCAGAAGATTAGGTGGCTAGAGAAGCCCAGAGCCCCAGTGTTCTTAGGCCTACAAAAGCGCTTCCAAGGAAGGGGGCTGGCTAGCAACACCTTTCAGTGCTGGCACTTTTCATCTCTGAGCAATTGCTCGACGTTTGCAATTTCTCAGCTCGTGTCTACGAGACGGAAAGAGAATGACCGTGACGTTTGGTGGCTAGAGAAGCGCAAAGCCCCAGTGTTGCTGTGCCTGTGAAAGCGCTTCCAAGGAAGGGTGCTGGCTAGCAACAGCTTTCAGTGCTGGCACTTTTCCTCTCTGAGCAATTGCTCGACGTTTGCAATTTCTCAGCTCGTGTCTACGAGACGGAAAGAGAAGGACCGTGACGTTTGGTGGCTAGAGAAGCGCAAAGCCCCAGTGTTGCTGCGCCTGTGAAAGCGCTTCCAAGGAAGGGTGCTGGCTAGCAACAGCTTTCAGTGCTGGCACTTTTCATCTCTGAGCAATTGCTCGACGTTTGCAATTTCTCAGCTCGTGTCTACGAGACGGAAAGAGAAGGACCGTGACGTTTGGTGGCTAGAGAAGCGCAAAGCCCCAGTGTTACTGCGCCTGTGAAAGCGCTTCCAAGGAAGGGTGCTGGCTAGCAACAGCTTTCAGTGCTGGCACTTTTCATCTCTGAGCAATTGCTCGACGTTTGCAATTTCTCACCTGAGCTCTCTTTAGAGTGCGCGAGAGCATGAGCAGAAGATTCGGTGGCTAAAGAAGCCCAGAGCCCCAGTGTTCTTAGGCCTACAAAAGCGCTTCCAAGGAAGGGGGCTGGCTAGCAACAGCTTTCAGTGCTGGCACTTTTCATCTCTGAGCAATTGCTCGACGTTTGCAATTTCTCAGCTCGTGTCTACGAGACGGAAAGAGAAGGACCGTGACGTTTGGTGGCTAGAGAAGCGCAAAGCCCCAGTGTTACTGCGCCTGTGAAAGCGCTTCCAAGGAAGGGTGCTGGCTAGCAACAGCTTTCAGTGCTGGCACTTTTCATCTCTGAGCAATTGCTCCACGTTTGCAATTTCTCAGCTCGTGTCTACGAGACGGAGAGATAGTGACCGTGACGTTTGGTGGCTAGAGAAGTGCAAAGCCCCAGTGTTACTGCGCCTGTGAAAGCGCTTCCAAGGAAGGGTGCTGGCTAGCAACAGCTTTCAGTGCTGGCACTTTTCATCTCTGAGCAATTGCTCGACGTTTGCAATTTCTCACCTGAGCTCTCTTTAGAGTGCGCGAGAGGATGAGCAGAAGATTAGGTGGCTAGAGAAGCCCAGAGCCCCAGTGTGCTTAGGCCTACAAAAGCGCTTCCAAGGAAGGGTGCTGGCTAGCAACAGCTTTCAGTGCTGGCACTTTTCATCTCTGAGCAATTGCTCGACGTTTGCAATTTCTCAGCTCGTGTCTACGAGACGGAAAGAGAAGGACCGTGACGTTTGGTGGCTAGAGAAGCGCAAAGCCCCAGTGTTGCTGCGCCTGTGAAAGCGCTTCCAAGGAAGGGTGCTGGCTAGCAACAGCTTTCAGTGCTGGCACTTTTCATCTCTGAGCAATTGCTCGACGTTTGCAATTTCTCCCCTGAGCTCTCTTTAGAGTGCGCGAGAGGATGAGCAGAAGATTAGGTGGCTAGAGAAGCCCAGAGCCCCAGTGTTCTTAGGCCTACAAAAGCGCTTCCAAGGAAGGGTGCTGCCTAGCAACAGCTTTCAGTGCTGGCACTTTTCATCTCTGAGCAATTGCTCGACGTTTGCAATTTCTCAGCTCGTGTCTGCGAGACGGAAAGAGAAGGACCGTGACGTTTGGTGGGTAGAGAAGCGCAAAGCCCCAGTGTTGCTGCACCTGTGAAAGCGCTTCCAAGGAAGGGTGCTGGCTAGCAACAGCTTTCAGTGCTGGCACTTTTCATCTCTGAGCATTTGCTGGACATTTGCAATTTCTCACCTGAGCTCTCTTTAGAGTGCGCGAGAGGATGAGCAGAAGATTAGGTGGCTAGAGAAGCCCAGAGCCCCAGTGTTCTTAGGCCTACAAAAGCGCTTCCAAGGAAGGGGGCTGGCTAGCAACAGCTTTC
This sequence comes from Sarcoramphus papa, assembly GCA_037962945.1. Classification (NCBI taxonomy): domain Eukaryota; kingdom Metazoa; phylum Chordata; class Aves; order Accipitriformes; family Cathartidae; genus Sarcoramphus; species Sarcoramphus papa. The sequence continues at coordinate 14,104,454 of CM075595.1, read as the reverse complement.
AGTGCTGGCACTTTTCATCTCTGAGCAATTGCTCGACGTTTGCAATTTCTCAGCTCGTGTCTACGAGACGGAAAGAGAATGACAGTGACGTTTGGTGGCTAGAGAAGCGCAAAGCCCCAGTGTTGCTGTGCCTGTGAAAGCGCTTCCAAGGAAGGGTGCTGGCTAGCAACAGCTTTCAGTGCTGGCACTTTTCATCTCTGAGCAATTGCTCGACGTTTGCAATTTCTCACCTGAGCTCTCTTTAGAGTGCGCGAGAGGCTGAGCAGAAGATTAGGTGGCTAGAGAAGCCCAGAGCCCCAGTGTGCTTAGGCCTACAAAAGCGCTTCCAAGGAAGGGTGCTGGCTAGCAACAGCTTTCAGTGCTGGCACTTTTCATCTCTGAGCAATTGCTCCACGTTTGCAATTTCTCAGCTCGTGTCTACGAGACGGAAAGAGAATGACCGTGACGTTTGGTGGCTAGAGAAGCGCAAAGCCCCAGTGTTGCTGTGCCTGTGAAAGCGCTTCCAAGGAAGGGTGCTGGCTAGCAACAGCTTTCAGTGCTGGCACTTTTCATCTCTGAGCAATTGCTCGACGTTTGCAATTTCTCACCTGAGCACTCTTTAGAGTGCGTGAGAGGATGAGCAGAAGATTAGGTGGCTAGAGAAGCCCAGAGCCCCAGTGTTCTTAGGCCTACAAAAGCGCTTCCAAGGAAGGGTGCTGGCTAGCAACAGCTTTCAGTGCTGGCACTTTTCATCTCTGAGCAATTGCTCGACGTTTGCAATTTCTCCCCTGAGCTCTCTTTAGAGTGCGCGAGAGGCTGAGCAGAAGATTAAGTGGCTAGAGAAGCCCAGAGCCCCAGTGTTCTTAGGTCTACAAAAGCGCTTCCAAGGAAGGGGGCTGGCTAGCAACAGCTTTCAGTGCTGGCACTTTTCATCTCTGAGCAATTGCTGGACATTTGCAATTTCTCAGCTCGTGTCTATGAGACGGAAAGAGAAGGACCGTGATGTTTGGTGGCTAGAGAAGCGCAAAGCCCCAGTGTTCTTAGGCCTACAAAAGCGCTTCCAAGGAAGGGTGCTGGCTAGCAACAGCTTTCAGTGCTGGCACTTTTCATCTCTGAGCAATTGCTCCACGTTTGCAATTTCTCAGCTCGTGTCTACGAGACGGAAAGAGAAGGACCGTGACGTTTGGTGGCTAGAGAAGCGCAAAGCCCCAGTGTTACTGCGCCTGTGAAAGCGCTTCCAAGGAAGGGTGCTGGCTAGCAACAGCTTTCAGTGCTGGCACTTTTCCTCTCTGAGCAATTGCTCGACGTTTGCAATTTCTCCCCTGAGCTCTCTTCAGAGTGAGCGAGAGGCTGAGCAGAAGATTAGTTGGCTAGAGAAGCCCAGAGCCCCAGTGTGCTTAGGCCTACAAAAGCGCTTCCAAGGAAGGGTGCTGGCTAGCAACAGCTTTCAGTGCTGGCACTTTTCATCTCTGAGCAATTGCTCGACGTTTGCAATTTCTCAGCTCGTGTCTAGGAGACGGAAAGAGAATGACCGTGATGTTTGGTGGCTAGAGAAGCGCAAAGCCCCAGTGTTACTGCGCCTGTGAAAGCGCTTCCAAGGAAGGGTGCTGGCTAGCAACAGCTTTCAGTGCTGGCACTTTTCATATCTGAGCAATTGCTCGACGTTTGCAATTTCTCAGCTCGTGTCTACGAGACGGAAAGAGAAGGACCGTGACGTTTGGTGGCTAGAGAAGCGCAAAGCCCCAGTGTTGCTGCGCCTGTGAAAGCGCTTCCAAGGAAGGGTGCTGGCTAGCAACAGCTTTCAGTGCTGGCACTTTTCATCTCTGAGCAATTGCTCGACGTTTGCAATTCCTCAGCTCGTGTCTACGAGACGGAAAGAGAAGGACCGTGACGTTTGGTGGGTAGAGAAGCGCAAAGCCCCAGTGTTACTGTGCCTGTGAAAGCGCTTCCAAGGAAGGGGGCTGGCTAGCAACAGCTTTCAGTGCTGGCACTTTTCATCTCTGAGCAATTGCTCGACGTTTGCAATTTCTCAGCTCGTGTCTACGAGACGGAAAGAGAAGGACCGTGATGTTTGGTGGCTAGAGAAGCGCAAAGCCCCAGTGTTACTGCGCCTGTGAAAGCGCTTCCAAGGAAGGGTGCTGGCTAGCAACAGCTTTCAGTGCTGGCACTTTTCATCTCTGAGCAATTGCTCGACGTTTGCAATTTCTCAGCTCGTGTCTACGAGACGGAGAGATAGTGACAGTGACGTTTGGTGGCTAGAGAAGTGCAATGCCCCAGTGTTACTGCGCCTGTGAAAGCGCTTCCAAGGAAGGGTGCTGGCTAGCAACAGCTTTCAGTGCTGGCACTTTTCATCTCTGAGCAATTGCTCGACGTTTGCAATTTCTCAGCTCGTGTCTACGAGACGGAAAGAGAAGGACCGTGACGTTTGGTGGCTAGAGAAGCGCAAAGCCCCAGTGTTGCTGAGCCTGTGAAAGCGCTTCCAAGGAAGGGTGCTGGCTAGCAACAGCTTTCAGTGCTGGCACTTTTCATCTCTGAGCAATTGCTCGACGTTTGCAATTTCTCAGCTCGTGTCTACGAGACGGAAAGAGAATGACCGTGACGTTTGGTGGCTAGAGAAGCGCAAAGCCCCAGTGTTGCTGCGCCTGTGAAAGCGCTTCCAAGGAAGGGTGCTGGCTAGCAACAGCTTTCAGTGCTGGCACTTTTCATCTCTGAGCAATTGCTCCACGTTTGCAATTTCTCACCTGAGCTCTCTTTAGAGTGCGCGAGAGGCTGAGCAGAAGATTAGGTGGCTAGAGAAGCCCAGAGCCCCAGTGTTCTTAGGCCTACAAAAGCGCTTCCAAGGAAGGGTGCTGGCTAGCAACAGCTTTCAGTGCTGGCACTTTTCATCTCTGAGCAATTGCTCGACGTTTGCAACTTCTCAGCTCGTGTCTACGAGACGGAAAGAGAAGGACAGTGACGTTTGGTGGCTAGAGAAGCGCAAAGCCCCAGTGTTGCTGCGCCTGTGAAAGCGCTTCCAAGGAAGGGTGCTGGCTAGCAACAGCTTTCAGTGCTGGCACTTTTCATCTCTGAGCAATTGCTCGACGTTTGCAATTTCTCAGCTCGTGTCTACGAGACGGAAAGAGAAGGACCGTGACGTTTGGTGGCTAGAGAAGCGCAAAGCCCCAGTGTTACTGTGCCTGTGAAAGCGCTTCCAAGGAAGGGTGCTGGCTAGCAACAGCTTTCAGTGCTGGCACTTTTCATCTCTGAGCAATTGCTCGACGTTTGCAATTTCTCAGCTCGTCTCTACGAGACGGAAAGAGAAGGACCGTGATGTTTGGTGGCTAGAGAAGCGCAAAGCCCCAGTGTTACTGCGCCTGTGAAAGCGCTTCCAAGGAAGGGTGCTGGCTAGCAACAGCTTTCAGTGCTGGCACTTTTCATCTCTGAGCAATTGCTCGACGTTTGCAATTTCTCAGCTCGTGTCTGCGAGACGGAAAGAGAATGACCGTGACGTTTGGTGGCTAGAGAAGCGCAAAGCCCCAGTGTTGCTGCGCCTGTGAAAGCGCTTCCAAGGAAGGGTGCTGGCTAGCAACAGCTTTCAGTGCTGGCACTTTTCATCTCTGAGCAATTGCTCGACGTTTGCAATTTCTCCCCTGAGCTCTCTTTAGAGTGCGCGAGAGGCTGAGCAGAAGATTAGGTGGCTAGAGAAGCCCAGAGCCCCAGTGTTCTTAGGCCTACAAAAGCGATTCCAAGGAAGGGTGCTGGCTAGCAACAGCTTTCAGTGCTGGCACTGTTCATCTCTGAGCAATTGCTGGACATTTGCAATTTCTCACCTGAGCTCTCTTTAGAGTACGCGAGAGGCTGAGCAGAAGATTAGGTGGCTAGAGAAGCCCAGAGCCCCAGTGTGCTTAGGCCTACAAAAGCGCTTCCAAGGAAGGGTGCTGGCTAGCAACAGCTTTCAGTGCTGGCACTTTTCATCTCTGAGCAATTGCTCGACGTTTGCAATTTCTCAGCTCGTGTCTACGAGACGGAAAGAGAAGGACCGTGATGTTTGGTGGCTAGAGAAGCGCAAAGCCCCAGTGTTGCTGCGCCTGTGAAAGCGCTTCCAAGGAAGGGTGCTGGCTAGCAACAGCTTTCAGTGCTGGCACTTTTCATCTCTGAGCAATTGCTCGACGTTTGCAATTTCTCAGCTCGTGTCTACGAGACGGAAAGAGAAGGACCGTGACGTTTGGTGGCTAGAGAAGCGCAAAGCCCCAGTGTTACTGTGCCTGTGAAAGCGCTTCCAAGGAAGGGTGCTGGCTAGCAACAGCTTTCAGTGCTGGCACTTTTTATCTCTGAGCATTTGCTCGACGTTTGCAATTTCTCAGCTCGTGTCTACGAGACGGAAAGAGAAGGACCGTGATGTTTGGTGGCTAGAGAAGCGCAAAGCCCCAGTGTTACTGCGCCTGTGAAAGCGCTTCCAAGGAAGGGGGCTGGCTAGCAACAGCTTTCAGTGCTGGCACTTTTCATCTCTGAGCAATTGCTCGACGTTTGCAATTTCTCAGCTCGTGTCTACGAGACGGAGAGATAGTGACCGTGACGTTTGGTAGCTAGAGAAGCGCAAAGCCCCAGTGTTACTGCGCCTGTGAAAGCGCTTCCAAGGAAGGGTGCTGGCTAGCAACAGCTTTCAGTGCTGGCACTTTTCATCTCTGAGCAATTGCTCCACGTTTGCAATTTCTCAGCTCGTGTCTACGAGACGGAAAGAGAATGACCGTGACGTTTGGTGGCTAGAGAAGCGCAAAGCCCCAGTGTTGCTGCGCCTGTGAAAGCGCTTCCAAGGAAGGGTGCTGGCTAGCAACAGCTTTCAGTGCTGGCACTTTTCCTCTCTGAGCAATTGCTGGACGTTTGCAATTTCTCAGCTCGTGTCTACGAGACGGAAAGAGAATGACCGTGACGTTTGGTGGCTAGAGAAGCGCAAAGCCCCAGTGTTACTGCGCCTGTGAAAGCACTTCCAAGGAAGGGTGCTGGCTAGCAAGAGCTTTCAGTGCTGGCACTTTTCATCTCTGAGCAATTGCTCGACGTTTGCAATTTCTCAGCTCGTGTCTACGAGACGGAAAGTGAAGGACCGTGACGTTTGGTGGCTAGAGAAGCGCAAAACCCCAGTGTTGCTGCGCCTGTGAAAGCGCTTCCAAGGAAGGGTGCTGGCTAGCAACAGCTTTCAGTGCTGGCACTTTTCATCTCTGAGCAATTGCTCCACGTTTGCAATTAATCACCTGAGCTCTCTTTAGAGTGCGCGAGAGGATGAGCAGAAGATTAGGTGGCTAGAGAAGCCCAGAGCCCCAGTGTTCTTAGGCCTACAAAAGCGCTTCCAAGGAAGGGGGCTGGCTAGCAACAGCTTTCAGTGCTGGCACTTTTCATCTCTGAGCAATTGCTCGACGTTTGCAATTTCTCAGCTCGTGTCTACGAGACGGAAAGAGAAGGACCGTGACGTTTGGTGGCTAGAGAAGCGCAAAGCCCCAGTGTTGCTGCGCCTGTGAAAGCGCTTCCAAGGAAGGGTGCTGGCTAGCAACAGCTTTCAGTGCTGGCACTTTTCATCTCTGAGCAATTGCTCGACGTTTGCAATTTCTCACCTGAGCTCTCTTTAGAGTGCGCGAGAGGCTGAGCAGAAGATTAGGTGGCTAGAGAAGCCCAGAGCCCCAGTGTTCTTAGGCCTACAAAAGCGCTTCCAAGGAAGGGGGCTGGCTAGCAACAGCTTTCAGTGCTGGCACTTTTCATCTCTGAGCAATTGCTCGACGTTTGCAATTTCTCAGCTCGTGTCTACGAGACGGAAAGAGAAGGACCGTGACGTTTGGTGGCTAGAGAAGCGCAAAGCCCCAGTGTTGCTGTGCCTGTGAAAGCGCTTCCAAGGAAGGGTGCTGGCGAGCAACAGCTTTCAGTGCTGGCACTTTTCATCTCTGAGCAATTGCTCGACGTTTGCAATTTCTCAGCTCGTGTCTACGAGACGGAAAGAGAATGACAGTGACGTTTGGTGGCTAGAGAAGCGCAAAGCCCCAGTGTTGCTGCGCCTGTGAAAGCGCTTCCAAGGAAGGGTGCTGGCTAGCAACAGCTTTCAGTGCTGGCACTTTTCATCTCTGAGCAATTGCTCGACGTTTGCAATTTCTCCCCTGAGCTCTCTTTAGAGTGCGCGAGAGGATGAGCAGAAGATTAAGTGGCTAGAGAAGCCCAGAGCCCCAGTGTTCTTAGGCCTACAAAAGTGCTTCCAAGGAAGGGGGCTGGCTAGCAACAGCTTTCAGTGCTGGCACTTTTCATCTCTGAGCAATTGCTCGACGTTTGCAATTTCTCAGCTCGTGTCTACGAGACGGAAAGAGAAGGACCGTGACATTGGGTGGCTAGAGAAGCGCAAAGCCCCAGTGTTGCTGCGCCTGTGAAAGCGCTTCCAAGGAAGGGTGCTGGCTAGCAACAGCTTTCAGTGCTGGCACTTTTCATCTCTGAGCAATTGCTCGACGTTTGCAATTTCTCAGCTCTTGTCTACGAGACGGAAAGAGAAGGACCGTGACGTTTGGTGGCTAGAGAAGCGCAAAGCCCCAGTGTTACTGCGCCTGTGAAAGCGCTTCCAAGGAAGGGTGCTGGCTAGCAACAGCTTTCAGTGCTGGCACTTTTCATCTCTGAGCAATTGCTCGACGTTTGCAATTTCTCCCCTAAGCTCTCTTTAGAGTGCGCGAGAGGATGAGCAGAAGATTAGGTGGCTAGAGAAGCCCAGAGCCCCAGTGTGCTTAGGCCTACAAAAGCGCTTCCAAGGAAGGGTGCTGGCTAGCAACAGCTTTCAGTGCTGGCACTTTTCATCTCTGAGCAATTGCTCCACGTTTGCAATTTCTCAGCTCGTGTCTACGAGACGGAGAGATAGTGACCGTGACGTTTGGTGGCTAGAGAAGCGCAAAGCCCCAGTGTTACTGCGCCTGTGAAAGCGCTTCCAAGGAAGGGTGCTGGCTAGCAACAGCTTTCAGTGCTGGCACTTTTCATCTCTGAGCAATTGCTCGACGTTTGCAATTTCTCACCTGAGCTCTCTTTAGAGTGCGCGAGAGGATGAGCAGAAGATTAGGTGGCTAGAGAAGCCCAGAGCCCCAGTGTGCTTAGGCCTACAAAAGCGCTTCCAAGGAAGGGTGCTGGCTAGCAACAGCTTTCAGTGCTGGCACTTTTCATCTCTGAGCAATTGCTCGACGTTTGCAATTTCTCAGCTCGTGTCTACGAGACGGAAAGAGAAGGACCGTGACGTTTGGTGGCTAGAGAAGCGCAAAGCCCCAGTGTTGCTGCGCCTGTGAAAGCGCTTCCAAGGAAGGGTGCTGGCTAGCAAGAGCTTTCAGTGCTGGCACTTTTCATCTCTGAGCAATTGCTGGACGTTTGCAATTTCTCACCTGAGCTCTCTTTAGAGTGCGCGAGAGGATGAGCAGAAGATTAGGTGGCTAGAGAAGCCCAGAGCCCCAGTGTTCTTAGGCCTACAAAAGCGCTTCCAAGGAAGGGTGCTGCCTAGCAACAGCTTTCAGTGCTGGCACTTTTCATCTCTGAGCAATTGCTCCACGTTTGCAATTTCTCAGCTCGTGTCTGCGAGACGGAAAGAGAAGGACCGTGACGTTTGGTGGGTAGAGAAGCGCAAAGCCCCAGTGTTGCTGCACCTGTGAAAGCGCTTCCAAGGAAGGGTGCTGGCTAGCAAGAGCTTTCAGTGCTGGCACTTTTCATCTCTGAGCATTTGCTGGACATTTGCAATTTCTCACCTGAGCTCTCTTTAGAGTGCGCGAGAGGATGAGCAGAAGATTAGGTGGCTAGAGAAGCCCAGAGCCCCAGTGTTCTTAGGCCTACAAAAGCGCTTCCAAGGAAGGGTGCTGGCTAGCAACAGCTTCAGTGCTGGCACTTTTCATCTCTGAGCAATTGCTCGACGTTTGCAATTTCTCAGCTCGTGTCTACGAGACGGAAAGAGAAGGACCGTGACGTTTGGTGGGTAGAGAAGCGCAAAGCCCCAGTGTTGCTGTGCCTGTGAAAGCGCTTCCAAGGAAGGGTGCTGGCTAGCAACAGCTTTCAGTGCTGGCACTTTTCATCTCTGAGCAATTGCTCGACGTTTGCAATTTCTCACCTGAGCTCTCTTTAGAGTGCGCGAGAGGCTGAGCAGAAGATTAGGTGGCTAGAGAAGCCCAGAGCCCCAGTGTGCTTAGGCCTACAAAAGCGCTTCCAAGGAAGGGTGCTGGCTAGCAACAGCTTTCAGTGCTGGCACTTTTCATCTCTGAGCAATTGCTCCACGTTTGCAATTTCTCAGCTCGTGTCTACGAGACGGAAAGAGAATGACCGTGACGTTTGGTGGCTAGAGAAGCGCAAAGCCCCAGTGTTGCTGCGCCTGTGAAAGCGCTTCCAAGGAAGGGTGCTGGCTAGCAACAGCTTTCAGTGCTGGCACTTTTCATCTCTGAGCAATTGCTCGACGTTTGCAATTTCTCACCTGAGCACTCTTTAGAGTGCGTGAGAGGATGAGCAGAAGATTAGGTGGCTAGAGAAGCCCAGAGCCCCAGTGTTCTTAGGCCTACAAAAGCGCTTCCAAGGAAGGGTGCTGGCTAGCAACAGCTTTCAGTGCTGGCACTTTTCATCTCTGAGCAATTGCTCGACGTTTGCAATTTCTCACCTGAGCTCTCTTTAGAGTGCGCGAGAGGATGAGCAGAAGATTAAGTGGCTAGAGAAGCCCAGAGCCCCAGTGTGCTTAGGCCTACAAAAGCGCTTCCAAGGAAGGGTGCTGGCTAGCAACAGCTTTCAGTGCTGGCACTTTTCATCTCTGAGCAATTGCTCGACGTTTGCAATTTCTCAGCTCGTGTCTACGAGACGGAGAGATAGTGACCGTGACGTTTGGTGGGTAGAGAAGCGCAAAGCCCCAGTGTTGCTGCGCCTGTGAAAGCGCTTCCAAGGAAGGGTGCTGGCTAGCAACAGCTTTCAGTGCTGGCACTTTTCATCTCTGAGCAATTGCTCCACGTTTGCAATTTCTCACCTGAGCGCTCTTTAGAGTGTGCGAGAGGATGAGCAGAAGATTAGGTGGCTAGAGAAGCCCAGAGTCCCAGTGTTCTTAGGCCTACAAAAGCGCTTCCAAGGAAGGGTGCTGGCTAGGAAGAGCTTTCAGTGCTGGCACTTTTCATCTCTGAGCAATTGCTCGACGTTTGCAATTTATCAGCTCGTGTCTACGAGACGGAAAGAGAAGGACCGTGACGTTTGGTGGCTAGAGAAGCGCAAAGCCCCAGTGTTGCTGTGCCTGTGAAAGCGCTTCCAAGGAAGGGTGCTGGCTAGCAACAGCTTTCAGTGCTGGCACTTTTCATCTCTGAGCAATTGCTCGACGTTTGCAATTTCTCCCCTGAGCTCTCTTTAGAGTGCGAGAGAGGATGAGCAGAAGATTCGGTGGCTAGAGAAGCCCAGAGCCCCAGTGTTCTTAGGCCTACAAAAGCGCTTCCAAGGAAGGGTGCTGGCTAGCAACAGCTTTCAGTGCTGGCACTTTTCATCTCTGAGCAATTGCTCGACGTTTGCAATTTCTCACCTGAGCTCTCCTTAGAGTGCGCGAGAGGCTGAGCAGAAGATTCGGTGGCTAGAGAAGCCCAGAGCCCCAGTGTTCTTAGGTCTACAAAAGCGCTTCCAAGGAAGGGTGCTGGCTAGCAACAGCTTTCAGTGCTGGCACTTTTCATCTCTGAGCAATTGCTGGACATTTGCAATTTCTCAGCTCGTGTCTATGAGACGGAAAGAGAAGGACCGTGATGTTTGGTGGCTAGAGAAGCGCAAAGCCCCAGTGTTCTTAGGCCTACAAAAGCGCTTCCAAGGAAGGGGGCTGGCTAGCAACAGCTTTCAGTGCTGGCACTTTTCATCTCTGAGCAGTTGCTCGACGTTTGCAATTTCTCAGCTCGTGTCTACGAGACGGAAAGAGAAGGACCGTGACGTTTGGTGGCTAGAGAAGCGCAAAGCCCCAGTGTTACTGCGCCTGTGAAAGCGCTTCCAAGGAAGGGTGCTGGCTAGCAACAGCTTTCAGTGCTGGCACTTTTCATCTCTGAGCAATTGCTCCACGTTTGCAATTTCTCAGCTCGTGTCTACGAGACGGAAAGAGAATGACCGAGACGTTTGGTGGCTAGGGAAGCGCAAAGCCCCAGTGTTGCTGCGCCTGTGAAAGCGCTTCCAAGGAAGGGTGCTGGCTAGCAACAGCTTTCAGTGCTGGCACTTTTTATCTCTGAGCAATTGCTCGACGTTTGCAATTTCTCCCCTGAGCTCTCTTCAGAGTGAGCGAGAGGCTGAGCAGAAGATTAGTTGGCTAGAGAAGCCCAGAGCCCCAGTGTGCTTAGGCCTACAAAAGCGCTTCCAAGGAAGGGTGCTGGCTAGCAACAGCTTTCAGTGCTGGCACTTTTCATCTCTGAGCAATTGCTCGACGTTTGCAATTTCTCAGCTCGTGTCTAGGAGACGGAAAGAGAATGACCGTGATGTTTGGTGGCTAGAGAAGCGCAAAGCCCCAGTGTTGCTGCGCCTGTGAAAGCGCTTCCAAGGAAGGGTGCTGGCTAGCAACAGCTTTCAGTGCTGGCACTTTTCATCTCTGAGCAATTGCTCGACAATTGCAATTTCTCAGCTCGTGTCTACGAGACGGAAAGAGAAGGACCGTGACGTTTGGTGGCTAGAGAAGCGCAAAGCCCCAGTGTTGCTGCGCCTGTGAAAGCGCTTCCAAGGAAGGGTGCTGGCTAGCAACAGCTTTCAGTGCTGGCACTTTTCATCTCTGAGCAATTGCTCGACGTTTGCAATTCCTCAGCTCGTGTCTACGAGACGGAAAGAGAAGGACCGTGACGTTTGGTGGCTAGAGAAGCGCAAAGCCCCAGTGTTACTGTGCCTGTGAAAGCGCTTCCAAGGAAGGGGGCTGGCTAGCAACAGCTTTCAGTGCTGGCACTTTTCCTCTCTGAGCAATTGCTCGACGTTTGCAATTTCTCAGCTCGTGTCTACGAGACGGAAAGAGAAGGACCGTGATGTTTGGTGGCTAGAGAAGCGCAAAGCCCCAGTGTTACTGCGCCTGTGAAAGCGCTTCCAAGGAAGGGTGCTGGCTAGCAACAGCTTTCAGTGCTGGCACTTTTCATCTCTGAGCAATTGCTCGACGTTTGCAATTTCTCAGCTCGTGTCTACGAGACGGAGAGATAGTGACCGTGACGTTTGGTGGCTAGAGAAGTGCAAAGCCCCAGTGTTACTGCGCCTGTGAAAGCGCTTCCAAGGAAGGGTGCTGGCTAGCAACAGCTTTCAGTGCTGGCACTTTTCATCTCTGAGCAATTGCTCGACGTTTGCAATTTCTCAGCTCGTGTCTACGAGACGGAAAGAGAAGGACCGTGACGTTTGGTGGCTAGAGAAGCGCAAAGCCCCAGTGTTGCTGAGCCTGTGAAAGCGCTTCCAAGGAAGGGTGCTGGCTAGCAACAGCTTTCAGTGCTGGCACTTTTCATCTCTGAGCAATTGCTCGACGTTTGCAATTTCTCAGCTCGTGTCTACGAGACGGAAAGAGAATGACCGTGACGTTTGGTGGCTAGAGAAGCGCAAAGCCCCAGTGTTGCTGCGCCTGTGAAAGCGCTTCCAAGGAAGGGTGCTGGCTAGCAACAGCTTTCAGTGCTGGCACTTTTCATCTCTGAGCAATTGCTCGACGTTTGCAATTTCTCACCTGAGCTCTCTTTAGAGTGCGCGAGAGGCTGAGCAGAAGATTAGGTGGCTAGAGAAGCCCAGAGCCCCAGTGTTCTTAGGCCTACAAAAGCGCTTCCAAGGAAGGGTGCTGGCTAGCAACAGCTTTCAGTGCTGGCACTTTTCATCTCTGAGCAATTGCTCGACGTTTGCAATTTCTCAGCTCGTGTCTACGAGACGGAAAGAGAAGGACCGTGACGTTTGGTGGCTAGAGAAGCGCAAAGCCCCAGTGTTGCTGCGCCTGTGAAAGCGCTTCCAAGGAAGGGTGCTGGCTAGCAACAGCTTTCAGTGCTGGCACTTTTCATCTCTGAGCAATTGCTCGACGTTTGCAATTTCTCAGCTCGTGTCTACGAGACGGAAAGAGAAGGACCGTGACGTTTGGTGGCTAGAGAAGCGCAAAGCCCCAGTGTTGCTGCGCCTGTGAAAGCGCTTCCAAGGAAGGGTGCTGGCTAGCAACAGCTTTCAGTGCTGGCACTTTTCCTCTCTGAGCAATTGCTCGACGTTTGCAATTTCTCAGCTCGTGTCTACGAGACGGAAAGAGAAGGACCGTGATGTTTGGTGGCTAGAGAAGCGCAAAGCCCCAGTGTTACTGCGCCTGTGAAAGCGCTTCCAAGGAAGGGTGCTGGCTAGCAACAGCTTTCAGTGCTGGCACTTTTCATCTCTGAGCAATTGCTCGACGTTTGCAATTTCTCAGCTCGTGTCTACGAGACGGAAAGAGAAGGACCGTGACGTTTGGTGGCTAGAGAAGCGCAAAGCCCCAGTGTTGCTGCGCCTGTGAAAGCGCTTCCAAGGAAGGGTGCTGGCTAGCAACAGCTTTGAGTGCTGGCACTTTTCATCTCTGAGCAATTGCTCGACGTTTGCAATTTCTCCCCTGAGCTCTCTTTAGAGTGCGCGAGAGGCTGAGCAGAAGATTAGGTGGCTAGAGAAGCCCAGAGCCCCAGTGTTCTTAGGCCTACAAAAGCGCTTCCAAGGAAGGGTGCTGGCTAGCAACAGCTTTCAGTGCTGGCACTGTTCATCTCTGAGCAATTGCTGGACATTTGCAATTTCTCACCAGAGCTCTCTTTAGAGTACGCGAGAGGCTGAGCAGAAGATTAGGTGGCTAGAGAAGCCCAGAGCCCCAGTGTGCTTAGGCCTACAAAAGCGCTTCCAAGGAAGGGTGCTGGCTAGCAACAGCTTTCAGTGCTGGCACTTTTCATCTCTGAGCAATTGCTCGACGTTTGCAATTTCTCAGCTCGTGTCTACGAGACGGAAAGAGAAGGACCATGACGTTTGGTGGCTAGAGAAGCGCAAAGCCCCAGTGTTGCTGCGCCTGTGAAAGCGCTTCCAAGGAAGGGTGCTGGCTAGCAACAGCTTTCAGTGCTGGCACTTTTCATCTCTGAGCAATTGCTCGACGTTTGCAATTTCTCAGCTCGTGTCTACGAGACGGAAAGAGAAGGACCGTGACGTTTGGTGGCTAGAGAAGCGCAAAGCCCCAGTGTTACTGTGCCTGTGAAAGCGCTTCCAAGGAAGGGTGCTGGCTAGCAACAGCTTTCAGTGCTGGCACTTTTTATCTCTGAGCATTTGCTCGACGTTTGCAATTTCTCAGCTCGTGTCTACGAGACGGAAAGAGAAGGACCGTGATGTTTGGTGGCTAGAGAAGCGCAAAGCCCCAGTGTTACTGCGCCTGTGAAAGCGCTTCCAAGGAAGGGGGCTGGCTAGCAACAGCTTTCAGTGCTGGCACTTTTCATCTCTGAGCAATTGCTCGACGTTTGCAATTTCTCAGCTCGTGTCTACGAGACGGAGAGATAGTGACCGTGACGTTTGGTAGCTAGAGAAGCGCAAAGCCCCAGTGTTACTGCGCCTGTGAAAGCGCTTCCAAGGAAGGGTGCTGGCTACCAACAGCTTTCAGTGCTGGCACTTTTCATCTCTGAGCAATTGCTGGACGTTTGCAATTTCTCAGCTCGTGTCTACGAGACGGAAAGAGAATGACCGTGACGTTTGGTGGCTAGAGAAGCGCAAAGCCCCAGTGTTACTGCGCCTGTGAAAGCGCTTCCAAGGAAGGGTGCTGGCTAGCAAGAGCTTTCAGTGCTGGCACTTTTCATCTCTGAGCAATTGCTCGACGTTTGCAATTCCTCAGCTCGTGTCTACGAGACGGAAAGTGAAGGACCGTGACGTTTGGTGGCTAGAGAAGCGCAAAACCCCAGTGTTGCTGCGCCTGTGAAAGCGCTTCCAAGGAAGGGTGCTGGCTAGCAACAGCTTTCAGTGCTGGCACTTTTCATCTCTGAGCAATTGCTCCACGTTTGCAATTTCTCCCCTGAGCTCTCTTTAGAGTGCGCGAGAGGATGAGCAGAAGATTAGGTGGCTAGAGAAGCCCAGAGCCCCAGTGTTCTTAGGCCTACAAAAGCGCTTCCAAGGAAGGGTGCTGGCTAGCAACAGCTTTCAGTGCTGGCACTTTTCATCTCTGAGCATTTGCTGGACATTTGCAATTTCTCAGCTCGTGTCTACGAGACGGAAAGAGAAGGACCGTGACGTTTGGTGGCTAGAGAAGCGCAAAGCCCCAGTGTTGCTGCGCCTGTGAAAGCGCTTCCAAGGAAGGGTGCTGGCTAGCAACAGCTTTCAGTGCTGGCACTTTTCATCTCTGAGCAATTGCTCGACGTTTGCAATTCCTCAGCTCGTGTCTACGAGACGGAAAGAGAAGGACCGTGACGTTTGGTGGCTAGAGAAGCGCAAAGCCCCAGTGTTACTGTGCCTGTGAAAGCGCTTCCAAGGAAGGGGGCTGGCTAGCAACAGCTTTCAGTGCTGGCACTTTTCATCTCTGAGCAATTGCTCGACGTTTGCAATTTCTCAGCTCGTGTCTACGAGACGGAAAGAGAAGGACCGTGATGTTTGGTGGCTAGAGAAGCGCAAAGCCCCAGTGTTACTGCGCCTGTGAAAGCGCTTCCAAGGAAGGGTGCTGGCTAGCAACAGCTTTCAGTGCTGGCACTTTTCATCTCTGAGCAATTGCTCGACGTTTGCAATTTCTCAGCTCGTGTCTACGAGACGGAGAGATAGTGACCGTGACGTTTGGTGGCTAGAGAAGTGCAATGCCCCAGTGTTACTGCGCCTGTGAAAGCGCTTCCAAGGAAGGGTGCTGGCTAGCAACAGCTTTCAGTGCTGGCACTTTTCATCTCTGAGCAATTGCTCGACGTTTGCAATTTCTCAGCTCGTGTCTACGAGACGGAAAGAGAAGGACCGTGACGTTTGGTGGCTAGAGAAGCGCAAAGCCCCAGTGTTGCTGAGCCTGTGAAAGCGCTTCCAAGGAAGGGTGCTGGCTAGCAACAGCTTTCAGTGCTGGCACTTTTCATCTCTGAGCAATTGCTCGACGTTTGCAATTTCTCAGCTCGTGTCTACGAGACGGAAAGAGAATGACCGTGACGTTTGGTGGCTAGAGAAGCGCAAAGCCCCAGTGTTGCTGCGCCTGTGAAAGCGCTTCCAAGGAAGGGTGCTGGCTAGCAACAGCTTTCAGTGCTGGCACTTTTCATCTCTGAGCAATTGCTCGACGTTTGCAATTTCTCACCTGAGCTCTCTTTAGAGTGCGCGAGAGGCTGAGCAGAAGATTAGGTGGCTAGAGAAGCCCAGAGCCCCAGTGTTCTTAGGCCTACAAAAGCGCTTCCAAGGAAGGGTGCTGGCTAGCAACAGCTTTCAGTGCTGGCACTTTTCATCTCTGAGCAATTGCTCGACGTTTGCAATTTCTCAGCTCGTGTCTACGAGACGGAAAGAGAAGGACAGTGACGTTTGGTGGCTAGAGAAGCGCAAAGCCCCAGTGTTGCTGCGCCTGTGAAAGCGCTTCCAAGGAAGGGTGCTGGCTAGCAACATCTTTCAGTGCTGGCACTTTTCATCTCTGAGCAATTGCTCGACGTTTGCAATTTCTCAGCTCGTGTCTACGAGACGGAAAGAGAAGGACCGTGACGTTTGGTGGCTAGAGAAGCGCAAAGCCCCAGTGTTACTGTGCCTGTGAAAGCGCTTCCAAGGAAGGGTGCTGGCTAGCAACAGCTTTCAGTGCTGGCACTTTTCATCTCTCAGCAATTGCTCGACGTTTGCAATTTCTCAGCTCGTGTCTACGAGACGGAAAGAGAAGGACCGTGATGTTTGGTGGCTAGAGAAGCGCAAAGCCCCAGTGTTACTGCGCCTGTGAAAGCGCTTCCAAGGAAGGGTGCTGGCTAGCAACAGCTTTCAGTGCTGGCACTTTTCATCTCTGAGCAATTGCTCGACGTTTGCAATTTCTCAGCTCGTGTCTACGAGACGGAAAGAGAAGGACCGTGACGTTTGGTGGCTAGAGAAGCGCAAAGCCCCAGTGTTGCTGCGCCTGTGAAAGCGCTTCCAAGGAAGGGTGCTGGCTAGCAACAGCTTTGAGTGCTGGCACTTTTCATCTCTGAGCAATTGCTCGACGTTTGCAATTTCTCAGCTCGTGTCTACGAGACGGAAAGAGAATGACCGTGACGTTTGGTGGCTAGAGAAGCGCAAAGCCCCAGTGTTGCTGCGCCTGTGAAAGCGCTTCCAAGGAAGGGTGCTGGCTAGCAACAGCTTTCAGTGCTGGCACTTTTCATCTCTGAGCAATTGCTCGACGTTTGCAATTTCTCAGCTCGTGTCTACGAGACGGAAAGAGAATGACCGTGACGTTTGGTGGCTAGAGAAGCGCAAAGCCCCAGTGTTACTGCGCCTGTGAAAGCGCTTCCAAGGAAGGGTGCTGGCTAGCAACAGCTTTCAGTGCTGGCACTTTTCATCTCTGAGCAATTGCTCGACGTTTGCAATTCCTCAGCTCGTGTCTACGAGACGGAAAGTGAAGGACCGTGACGTTTGGTGGCTAGAGAAGCGCAAAACCCCAGTGTTGCTGCGCCTGTGAAAGCGCTTCCAAGGAAGGGTGCTGGCTAGCAACAGCTTTCAGTGCTGGCACTTTTCATCTCTGAGCAATTGCTCCACGTTTGCAATTTCTCAGCTCGTGTCTACGAGACGGAAAGAGAAGGACCGTGACGTTTGGTGGCTAGAGAAGCGCAAAGCCCCAGTGTTGCTGCGCCTGTGAAAGCGCTTCCAAGGAAGGGTGCTGGCTAGCAACAGCTTTCAGTGCTGGCACTTTTCATCTCTGAGCAATTGCTCGACGTTTGCAATTTCTCCCCTGAGCTCTCTTTAGAGTGCGCGAGAGGCTGAGCAGAAGATTAGGTGGCTAGAGAAGCCCAGAGCCCCAGTGTGCTTAGGCCTACAAAAGCGCTTCCAAGGAAGGGGGCTGGCTAGCAACAGCTTTCAGTGCTGGCACTTTTCATCTCTGAGCAATTGCTCGACGTTTGCAATTTCTCAGCTCGTGTCTACGAGACGGAAAGAGAAGGACCGTGATGTTTGGTGGCTAGAGAAGCGCAAAGCCCCAGTGTTGCTGTGCCTGTGAAAGCGCTTCCAAGGAAGAGTGCTGGCTAGCAACAGCTTTCAGTGCTGGCACTTTTCATCTCTGAGCAATTGCTCGACAATTGCAATTTCTCAGCTCGTGTCTACGAGACGGAAAGAGAATGACAGTGACGTTTGGTGGCTAGAGAAGCGCAAAGCCCCAGTGTTGCTGCGCCTGTGAAAGCGCTTCCAAGGAAGGGTGCTGGCTAGCAACAGCTTTCAGTGCTGGCACTTTTCATCTCTGAGCAATTGCTCGACGTTTGCAATTTCTCCCCTGAGCTCTCTTTAGAGTGCGCGAGAGGATGAGCAGAAGATTAAGTGGCTAGAGAAGCCCAGAGCCCCAGTGTTCTTAGGCCTACAAAAGCGCTTCCAAGGAAGGGTGCTGGCTAGCAAGAGCTTTCAGTGCTGGCACTTTTCATCTCTGAGCAATTGCTCGACGTTTGCAATTTCTCAGCTCGTGTCTGCGAGACGGAAAGAGAAGGACCGTGACGTTTGGTGGCTAGAGAAGCGCAAAGCCCCAGTGTTGCTGCGCCTGTGAAAGCGCTTCCAAGGAAGGGTGCTGGCTAGCAACAGCTTTCAGTGCTGGCACTTTTCATCTCTGAGCAATTGCTCGACGTTTGCAATTTCTCACCTGAGGTCTTTTTAGAGTGCACGAGAGGATGAGCAGAAGATTAAGTGGCTAGAGAAGCCCAGAGCCCCAGTGTTCTTAGGCCTACAAAAGCGCTTCCAAGGAAGGGTGCTGGCTAGCAACAGCTTTCAGTGCTGGCACTTTTCATCTCTGAGCAATTGCTGGACGTTTGCAATTTCTCAGCTCGTGTCTACGAGACGGAAAGAGAATGACCGTGACGTTTGGTGGCTAGAGAAGCGCAAAGCCCCAGTGTTACTGCGCCTGTGAAAGCGCTTCCAAGGAAGGGTGCTGGCTAGCAACAGCTTTCAGTGCTGGCACTTTTCATCTCTGAGCAATTGCTCGACGTTTGCAATTCCTCAGCTCGTGTCTACGAGACGGAAAGTGAAGGACCGTGACGTTTGGTGGCTAGAGAAGCGCAAAACCCCAGTGTTGCTGCGCCTGTGAAAGCGCTTCCAAGGAAGGGTGCTGGCTAGCAACAGCTTTCAGTGCTGGCACTTTTCATCTCTGAGCAATTGCTCGACGTTTGCAATTTCTCCCCTGAGCTCTCTTTAGAGTGCGCGAGAGGATGAGCAGAAGATTAGGTGGCTAGAGAAGCCCAGAGCCCCAGTGTTCTTAGGCCTACAAAAGCGCTTCCAAGGAAGGGTGCTGGCTAGCAACAGCTTTCAGTGCTGGCACTTTTCCTCTCTGAGCAATTGCTCGACAATTGCAATTTCTCAGCTCGTGTCTACGAGACGGAAAGAGAATGACCGTGACGTTTGGTGGCTAGAGAAGCGCAAAGCCCCAGTGTTGCTGCGCCTGTGAAAGCGCTTCCAAGGAAGGGTGCTGGCTAGCAACAGCTTTCAGTGCTGGCACTTTTCCTCTCTGAGCAATTGCTCGACGTTTGCAATTTCTCACCTGAGCTCTCTTTAGAGTGCGCGAGAGGATGAGCAGAAGATTAGGTGGCTAGAGAAGCCCAGAGCCCCAGTGTTCTTAGGCCTACAAAAGCGCTTCCCAGGAAGGGTGCTGGCTAGCAACAGCTTTCAGTGCTGGCACTTTTCATCTCTGAGCAATTGCTCCACGTTTGCAATTTCTCAGCTCGTGTCTACGAGACGGAAAGAGAAGGACCGTGACGTTTGGTGGCTAGAGAAGCGCAAAGCCCCAGTGTTGCTGCGCCTGTGAAAGCGCTTCCAAGGAAGGGTGCTGGCTAGCAACAGCTTTCAGTGCTGGCACTTTTCATCTCTGAGCAATTGCTCGACGTTTGCAATTTCTCACCTGAGCTCTCTTTAGAGTGCGCGAGAGGCTGAGCAGAAGATTAGGTGGCTAGAGAAGCCCAGAGCCCCAGTGTGCTTAGGCCTACAAAAGCGCTTCCAAGGAAGGGGGCTGGCTAGCAACAGCTTTCAGTGCTGGCACTTTTCATCTCTGAGCAATTGCTCGACGTTTGCAATTTCTCAGCTCGTGTCTACGAGACGGAAAGAGAAGGACCGTGATGTTTGGTGGCTAGAGAAGCGCAAAGCCCCAGTGTTGCTGTGCCTGTGAAAGCGCTTCCAAGGAAGAGTGCTGGCTAGCAACAGCTTTCAGTGCTGGCACTTTTCATCTCTGAGCAATTGCTCGACGTTTGCAATTTCTCAGCTCGTGTCTACGAGACGGAAAGAGAATGACAGTGACGTTTGGTGGCTAGAGAAGCGCAAAGCCCCAGTGTTGCTGCGCCTGTGAAAGCGCTTCCAAGGAAGGGTGCTGGCTAGCAACAGCTTTCAGTGCTGGCACTTTTCATCTCTGAGCAATTGCTCGACGTTTGCAATTTCTCACCTGAGGTCTTTTTAGAGTGCACGAGAGGATGAGCAGAAGATTAAGTGGCTAGAGAAGCCCAGAGCCCCAGTGTTCTTAGGCCTACAAAAGCGCTTCCAAGGAAGGGTGCTGGCTAGCAACAGCTTTCAGTGCTGGCACTTTTCATCTCTGAGCAATTGCTCGACGTTTGCAATTTCTCAGCTCGTGTCTACGAGACGGAAAGAGAAGGACCTTGACATTGGGTGGCTAGAGAAGCGCAAAGCCCCAGTGTTGCTGCGCCTGTGAAAGCGCTTCCAAGGAAGGGTGCTGGCTAGCAACAGCTTTCAGTGCTGGCACTTTTCATCTCTCAGCAATTGCTCGACGTTTGCAATTTCTCAGCTCTTGTCTACGAGACGGAAAGAGAAGGACCGTGACGTTTGGTGGCTAGAGAAGCGCAAAGCCCCAGTGTTACTGCGCCTTTGAAAGCGCTTCCAAGGAAGGGTGCTGGCTAGCAACAGCTTTCAGTGCTGGCACTTTTCATCTCTGAGCAATTGCTCGACGTTTGCAATTTCTCAGCTCGTGTCTACGAGACGGAGAGATAGTGACCGTGACGTTTGGTAGCTAGAGAAGCGCAAAGCCCCAGTGTTACTGCGCCTGTGAAAGCGCTTCCAAGGAAGGGTGCTGGCTAGCAACAGCTTTCAGTGCTGGCACTTTTCATCTCTGAGCAATTGCTCGACGTTTGCAATTTCTCAGCTCGTGTCTACGAGACGGAAAGAGAAGGACCGTGACGTTTGGTGGCTAGAGAAGCGCAAAGCCCCAGTGTTGCTGCGCCTGTGAAAGCGCTTCCAAGGAAGGGTGCTGGCTAGCAACAGCTTTCAGTGCTGGCACTTTTCATCTCTGAGCAATTGCTCGACGTTTGCAATTTCTCCCCTGAGCTCTCTTTAGAGTGCGCGAGAGGCTGAGCAGAAGATTAGGTGGCTAGAGAAGCCCAGAGCCCCAGTGTTCTTAGGCCTACAAAAGCGCTTCCAAAGAAGGGTGCTGGCTAGCAACAGCTTTCAGTGCTGGCACTGTTCATCTCTGAGCAATTGCTGGACATTTGCAATTTCTCACCTGAGCTCTCTTTAGAGTGCGCGAGAGGCTGAGCAGAAGATTAGGTGGCTAGAGAAGCCCAGAGCCCCAGTGTGCTTAGGCCTACAAAAGCGCTTCCAAGGAAGGGGGCTGGCTAGCAACAGCTTTCAGTGCTGGCACTTTTCATCTCTGAGCAATTGCTCGACGTTTGCAATTTCTCAGCTCATGTCTACGAGACGGAAAGAGAAGGACCGTGATGTTTGGTGGCTAGAGAAGCGCAAAGCCCCAGTGTTGCTGCGCCTGTGAAAGCGCTTCCAAGGAAGGGTGCTGGCTAGCAACAGCTTTCAGTGCTGGCACTTTTCATCTCTGAGCAATTGCTCGACGTTTGCAATTTCTCAGCTCGTGTCTACGAGACGGAAAGAGAAGGACCGTGACGTTTGGTGGCTAGAGAAGCGCAAAGCCCCAGTGTTGCTGCGCCTGTGAAAGCGCTTCCAAGGAAGGGTGCTGGCTAGCAACAGCTTTCAGTGCTGGCACTTTTCATCTCTGAGCAATTGCTCGACGTTTGCAATTTCTCAGCTCGTGTCTATGAGACGGAAAGAGAAGGACCGTGACGTTTGGTGGCTAGAGAAGCGCAAAGCCCCAGTGTTACTGCGCCTGTGAAAGCGCTTCCAAGGAAGGGTGCTGGCTAGCAACAGCTTTCAGTGCTGGCACTTTTTATCTCTGAGCATTTGCTCGACGTTTGCAATTTCTCAGCTCGTGTCTACGAGACGGAAAGAGAAGGACCGTGATGTTTGGTGGCTAGAGAAGCGCAAAGCCCCAGTGTTACTGCGCCTGTGAAAGCGCTTCCAAGGAAGGGTGCTGGCTAGCAACAGCTTTCAGTGCTGGCACTTTTCATCTCTGAGCAATTGCTCGACGTTTGCAATTTCTCAGCTCGTGTCTACGAGACGGAGAGATAGTGACCGTGACGTTTGGTAGCTAGAGAAGCGCAAAGCCCCAGTGTTACTGCGCCTGTGAAAGCGCTTCCAAGGAAGGGTGCTGGCTAGCAACAGCTTTCAGTGCTGGCACTTTTCATCTCTGAGCAATTGCTCCACGTTTGCAATTTCTCAGCTCGTGTCTACGAGACGGAAAGAGAATGACAGTGACGTTTGGTGGCTAGAGAAGCGCAAAGCCCCAGTGTTGCTGCGCCTGTGAAAGCGCTTCCAAGGAAGGGTGCTGGCTAGCAACAGCTTTCAGTGCTGGCACTTTTCATCTCTGAGCAATTGCTCGACGTTTGCAATTTCTCAGCTCGTGTCTACGAGACGGAAAGAGAAGGACCGTGACGTTTGGTGGCTAGAGAAGCGCAAAGCCCCAGTGTTGCTGTGCCTGTGAAAGCGCTTCCAAGGAAGGGTGCTGGCTAGCAACAGCTTTCAGTGCTGGCACTTTTCATCTCTGAGCAATTGCTTGACGTTTGCAATTCCTCAGCTCGTGTCTACGAGACGGAAAGTGAAGGACCGTGACGTTTGGTGGCTAGAGAAGCGCAAAACCCCAGTGTTGCTGCGCCTGTGAAAGCGCTTCCAAGGAAGGGTGCTGGCTAGCAACAGCTTTGAGTGCTGGCACTTTTCATCTCTGAGCAATTGCTCGACGTTTGCAATTTCTCCCCTGAGCTCTCTTTAGAGTGCGCGAGAGGCTGAGCAGAAGATTAGGTGGCTAGAGAAGCCCAGAGCCCCAGTGTTCTTAGGCCTACAAAAGCGCTTCCAAGGAAGGGTGCTGGCTAGCAAGAGCTTTCAGTGCTGGCACTTTTCATCTCTGAGCAATTGCTCGACAATTGCAATTTCTCAGCTCGTGTCTACGAGACGGAAAGAGAAGGACCGTGACGTTTGGTGGCTAGAGAAGCGCAAAGCCCCAGTGTTGCTGCGCCTGTGAAAGCGCTTCCAAGGAAGGGTGCTGGCTAGCAACAGCTTTCAGTGCTGGCACTTTTCATCTCTGAGCAATTGCTCGACGTTTGCAATTTCTCACCTGAGCTCTCTTTAGAGTGCGCGAGAGGCTGAGCAGAAGATTAGGTGGCTAGAGAAGCCCAGAGCCCCAGTGTTCTTAGGCCTACAAAAGCACTTCCAAGGAAGGGGGCTGGCTAGCAACAGCTTTCAGTGCTGGCACTTTTCATCTCTGAGCAATTGCTCCACTTCTGCAATTTCTCAGCTCGTGTCTACGAGACGGAAAGAGAAGGACCGTGACGTTTGGTGGCTAGAGAAGCGCAAAGCCCCAGTGTTGCTGCGCCTGTGAAAGCGCTTCCAAGGAAGGGTGCTGGCTAGCAACAGCTTTCAGTGCTGGCACTTTTCATCTCTGAGCAATTGCTCCACGTTTGCAATTTCTCACCTGAGCTCTCTTTAGAGTGCGCGAGAGGCTGAGCAGAAGATTAGGTGGCTAGAGAAGCCCAGAGCCCCAGTGTTCTTAGGCCTACAAAAGCGCTTCCAAGGAAGGGGGCTGGCTAGCAACAGCTTTCAGTGCTGGCACTTTTCATCTCTGAGCAATTGCTCGACGTTTGCAATTTCTCAGCTCGTGTCTACGAGACGGAAAGAGAAGAACCGTGACGTTTGGTGGCTAGAGAAGCGCAAAGCCCCAGTGTTGCTGTGCCTGTGAAAGCGCTTCCAAGGAAGGGGGCTGGCTAGCAACAGCTTTCAGTGCTGGCACTTTTCATCTCTGAGCAATTGCTCGACGTTTGCAATTTCTCAGCTCGTGTCTACGAGACGGAAAGAGAAGGACCGTGACGTTTGGTGGCTAGAGAAGCGCAAAGCCCCAGTGTTGCTGCGCCTGTGAAAGCGCTTCCAAAGAAGGGTGCTGGCTAGCAAGAGCTTTCAGTGCTGGCACTTTTCATCTCTGAGCAATTGCTCGACGTTTGCAATTTCTCCCCTGAGCTCTCTTTAGAGTGCGCGAGAGGATGAGCAGAAGATTAAGTGGCTAGAGAAGCCCAGAGCCCCAGTGTTCTTAGGCCTACAAAAGCGCTTCCAAGGAAGGGGGCTGGCTAGCAACAGCTTTCAGTGCTGGCACTTTTCATCTCTGAGCAATTGCTCGACGTTTGCAATTTCTCAGCTCGTGTCTGCGAGACGGAAAGAGAAGGACCGTGACGTTTGGTGGCTAGAGAAGCGCAAAGCCCCAGTGTTGCTGCGCCTGTGAAAGCGCTTCCAAGGAAGGGTGCTGGCTAGCAACAGCTTTCAGTGCTGGCACTTTTCATCTCTGAGCAATTGCTCGACGTTTGCAATTTCTCACCTGAGGTCTTTTTAGAGTGCACGAGAGGATGAGCAGAAGATTAAGTGGCTAGAGAAGCCCAGAGCCCCAGTGTTCTTAGGCCTACAAAAGTGCTTCCAAGGAAGGGGGCTGGCTAGCAACAGCTTTCAGTGCTGGCACTTTTCATCTCTGAGCAATTGCTCGACGTTTGCAATTTCTCAGCTCGTGTCTACGAGACGGAAAGAGAAGGACCGTGACATTTGGTGGCTAGAGAAGCGCAAAGCCCCAGTGTTGCTGCGCCTGTGAAAGCGCTTCCAAGGAAGGGTGCTGGCTAGCAACAGCTTTCAGTGCTGGCACTTTTCATCTCTGAGCAATTGCTCCACGTTTGCAATTTCTCAGCTCTTGTCTACGAGACGGAAAGAGAAGGACCGTGACGTTTGGTGGCTAGAGAAGCGCAAAGCCCCAGTGTTACTGCGCCTGTGAAAGCGCTTCCAAGGAAGGGTGCTGGCTAGCAACAGCTTTCAGTGCTGGCACTTTTCATCTCTCAGCAATTGCTCGACGTTTGCAATTTCTCAGCTCGTGTCTACGAGACGGAGAGATAGTGACCGTGACATTTGGTGGCTAGAGAAGCGCAAAGCCCCAGTGTTGCTGCGCCTGTGAAAGCGCTTCCAAGGAAGGGTGCTGGCTAGCAACAGCTTTCAGTGCTGGCACTTTTCATCTCTGAGCAATTGCTCGACGTTTGCAATTTCTCACCTGAGCTCTCTTTAGAGTGCGCGAGAGGCTGAGCAGAAGATTAGGTGTCTAAAGAAGCCCAGAGCCCCAGTGTTCTTAGGCCTACAAAAGCGCTTCCAAGGAAGGGGGCTGGCTAGCAACAGCTTTCAGTGCTGGCACTTTTCATCTCTGAGCAATTGCTCCACGTTTGCAATTTCTCAGCTTGTGTCTATGAGACGGAAAGAGAAGGACCGTGACGTTTGGTGGCTAGAGAAGCGCAAAGCCCCAGTGTTGCTGCGCCTGTGAAAGCGCTTCCAAGGAAGGGTGCTGGCTAGCAACAGCTTTCAGTGCTGGCACTTTTCATCTCTGAGCAATTGCTCGACGTTTGCAATTTCTCAGCTCGTGTCTACGAGACGGAAAGAGAAGGACCGTGACGTTTGGTGGCTAGAGAAGCGCAAAGCCCCAGTGTTACTGCGCCTGTGAAAGCGCTTCCAAGGAAGGGTGCTGGCTAGCAACAGCTTTCAGTGCTGGCACTTTTCATCTCTGAGCAATTGCTCGACGTTTGCAATTTCTCAGCTCGTGTCTACGAGACGGAGAGATAGTGACCGTGACTTTTGGTGGCTAGAGAAGCGCAAAGCCCCAGTGTTACTGCGCCTGTGAAAGCGCTTCCAAGGAAGGGTGCTGGCTAGCAACAGCTTTCAGTGCTGGCGCTTTTCATCTCTGAGCAATTGCTCGACGTTTGCAATTTCTCAGCTCGTGTCTACGAGACGGAAAGAGAATGACCGAGACGTTTGGTGGCTAGGGAAGCGAAAGCCCCAGTGTTGCTGCGCCTGTGAAAGCGCTTCCAAGGAAGGGTGCTGGCTAGCAACAGCTTTCAGTGCTGGCACTTTTCATCTCTGAGCAATTGCTCGACGTTTGCAATTTCTCCCCTGAGCTCTCTTTAGAGTGCGCGAGAGGATGAGCAGAAGATTCGGTGGCTAGAGAAGCCCAGAGCCCCAGTGTTCTTAGGCCTACAAAAGCACTTCCAAGGAAGGGGGCTGGCTAGCAACAGCTTTCAGTGCTGGCACTTTTCATCTCTGAGCAATTGCTCGACGTTTGCAATTTCTCCCCTGAGCTCTCTTTAGAGTGCGCGAGAGGCTGAGCAGAAGATTAGGTGGCTAGAGAAGCCCAGAGCCCCAGTGTGCTTAGGCCTACAAAAGCGCTTCCAAGGAAGGGGGCTGGCTAGCAACAGCTTTCAGTGCTGGCACTTTTCATCTCTGAGCAATTGCTCGACGTTTGCAATTTCTCAGCTCGTGTCTACGAGACGGAGAGATAGTGACCGTGACGTTTGGTAGCTAGAGAAGCGCAAAGCCCCAGTGTTACTGCGCCTGTGAAAGCGCTTCCAAGGAAGGGTGCTGGCTAGCAACAGCTTTCAGTGCTGGCACTTTTCATCTCTGAGCAATTGCTCGACGTTTGCAATTTCTCAGCTCGTGTCTACGAGACGGAAGGAGAATGACAGTGACGTTTGGTGGCTAGAGAAGCGCAAAGCCCCAGTGTTGCTGCGCCTGTGAAAGCGCTTCCAAGGAAGGGTGCTGGCTAGCAACATCTTTCAGTGCTGGCACTTTTCATCTCTGAGCAATTGCTCGACGTTTGCAATTTCTCAGCTCGTGTCTACGAGACGGAAAGAGAATGACCGTGACGTTTGGTGGCTAGAGAAGCGCAAAACCCCAGTGTTGCTGCGCCTGTGAAAGCGCTTCCAAGGAAGGGTGCTGGCTAGCAAGAGCTTTCAGTGCTGGCACTTTTCATCTCTGAGCAATTGCTCGACGTTTGCAATTTCTCAGCTCGTGTCTACGAGACGGAAAGAGAAGGACCGTGACGTTTGGTGGCTAGAGAAGCGCAAAGCCCCAGTGTTGCTGCGCCTGTGAAAGCGCTTCCAAGGAAGGGTGCTGGCTAGCAACAGCTTTCAGTGCTGGCACTTTTCATCTCTGAGCAATTGCTCGACGTTTGCAATTTCTCACCTGAGCTCTCTTTAGAGTGCGCGAGAGGATGAGCAGAAGATTAGGTGGCTAGAGAAGCCCAGAGCCCCAGTGTTCTTAGGCCTACAAAAGCGCTTCCAAGGAAGGGTGCTGGCTAGCAAGAGCTTTCAGTGCTGGCACTTTTCATCTCTGAGCAATTGCTCGACAATTGCAATTTCTCAGCTCGTGTCTACGAGACGGAAAGAGAAGGACCGTGACGTTTGGTGGTTAGAGAAGCGCAAAGCCCCAGTGTTGCTGCGCCTGTGAAAGCGCTTCCAAGGAAGGGTGCTGGCTAGCAACAGCTTTCAGTGCTGGCACTTTTCATCTCTGAGCAATTGCTCCACGTTTGCAATTTCTCACCTGAGCTCTCTTTAGAGTGCGCGAGAGGATGAGCAGAAGATTAGGTGGCTAGAGAAGCCCAGAGCCCCAGTGTTCTTAGGCCTACAAAAGTGCTTCCAAGGAAGGGGGCTGGCTAGCAACAGCTTTCAGTGCTGGCACTTTTCATCTCTGAGCAATTGCTCGACGTTTGCAATTTCTCAGCTCGTGTCTACGAGACGGAAAGAGAAGGACCGTGACGTTTGGTGGCTAGAGAAGCGCAAAGCCCCAGTGTTGCTGCGCCTGTGAAAGCGCTTCCAAGGAAGGGTGCTGGCTAGCAACAGCTTTCAGTGCTGGCACTTTTCATCTCTGAGCAATTGCTCCACGTTTGCAATTTCTCACCTGAGCTCTCTTTAGAGTGCGCGAGAGGATGAGCAGAAGATTAGGTGGCTAGAGAAGCCCAGAGCCCCAGTGTTCTTAGGCCTACAAAAGCGCTTCCAAGGAAGGGGGCTGGCTAGCAACAGCTTTCAGTGCTGGCACGTTTCATCTCTGAGCAATTGCTCGACGTTTGCAATTTCTCAGCTCGTGTCTACGAGACGGAAAGAGAAGGACCGTGACGTTTGGTGGCTAGAGAAGCGCAAAACCCCAGTGTTGCTGCGCCTGTGAAAGCGCTTCCAAGGAAGGGTGCTGGCTAGCAACAGCTTTCAGTGCTGGCACTTTTCATCTCTGAGCAATTGCTTGACGTTTGCAATTCCTCAGCTCGTGTCTACGAGACGGAAAGTGAAGGACCGTGACGTTTGGTGGCTAGAGAAGCGCAAAACCCCAGTGTTGCTGCGCCTGTGAAAGCGCTTCCAAGGAAGGGTGCTGGCTAGCAACAGCTTTCAGTGCTGGCACTTTTCATCTCTGAGCAATTGCTCGACGTTTGCAATTTCTCCCCTGAGCTCTCTTTAGAGTGCGCGAGAGGATGAGCAGAAGATTAGGTGGCTAGAGAAGCCCAGAGCCCCAGTGTTCTTAGGCCTACAAAAGCGCTTCCAAGGAAGGGTGCTGGCTAGCAAGAGCTTTCAGTGCTGGCACTTTTCATCTCTGAGCAATTGCTCGACAATTGCAATTTCTCAGCTCGTGTCTACGAGACGGAAAGAGAAGGACCGTGACGTTTGGTGGCTAGAGAAGCGCAAAGCCCCAGTGTTGCTGCGCCTGTGAAAGCGCTTCCAAGGAAGGGGGCTGGCTAGCAACAGCTTTCAGTGCTGGCACTTTTCATCTCTGAGCAATTGCTCGACGTTTGCAATTTCTCCCCTGAGCTCTCTTTAGAGTGCGCGAGAGGATGAGCAGAAGATTAAGTGGCTAGAGAAGCCCAGAGCCCCAGTGTTCTTAGGCCTACAAAAGCGCTTCCAAGGATGTGGGCTGGCTAGCATCAGCTTTCAGTGCTGGCACTTTTCATCTCTGAGCAATTGCTCGACGTTTGCAATTTCTCAGCTCGTGTCTGCGAGACGGAAAGAGAAGGACCGTGACGTTTGGTGGCTAGAGAAGCGCAAAGCCCCAGTGTTGCTGCGCCTGTGAAAGCGCTTCCAAGGAAGGGGGCTGGCTAGCAACAGCTTTCAGTGCTGGCACTTTTCATCTCTGAGCAATTGCTCGACGTTTGCAATTTCTCACCTGAGGTCTTTTTAGAGTGCACGAGAGGATGAGCAGAAGATTAAGTGGCTAGAGAAGCCCAGAGCCCCAGTGTTCTTAGGCCTACAAAAGTGCTTCCAAGGAAGGGGGCTGGCTAGCAACAGCTTTCAGTGCTGGCACTTTTCATCTCTGAGCAATTGCTCGACGTTTGCAATTTCTCAGCTCGTGTCTACGAGACGGAAAGAGAAGGACCGTGACGTTTGGTGGCTAGAGAAGCGCAAAGCCCCAGTGTTACTGCGCCTGTGAAAGCGCTTCCAAGGAAGGGTGCTGGCTAGCAACAGCTTTCAGTGCTGGCACTTTTCATCTCTGAGCAATTGCTCGAGGTTTGCAATTTCTCAGCTCGTGTCTACGAGACGGAGAGATAGTGACCGTGACATTTGGTGGCTAGAGAAGCGCAAAGCCCCAGTGTTGCTGCGCCTGTGAAAGCGCTTCCAAGGAAGGGTGCTGGCTAGCAACAGCTTTCAGTGCTGGCACTTTTCATCTCTGAGCAATTGCTCGACGTTTGCAATTTCTCACCTGAGCTCTCTTTAGAGTGCGCGAGAGGCTGAGCAGAAGATTAGGTGTCTAAAGAAGCCCAGAGCCCCAGTGTTCTTAGGCCTACAAAAGCGCTTCCAAGGAAGGGGGCTGGCTAGCAACAGCTTTCAGTGCTGGCACTTTTCATCTCTGAGCAATTGCTCCACGTTTGCAATTTCTCAGCTTGTGTCTATGAGACGGAAAGAGAAGGACCGTGACGTTTGGTGGCTAGAGAAGCGCAAAGCCCCAGTGTTGCTGCGCCTGTGAAAGCGCTTCCAAGGAAGGGTGCTGGCTAGCAACAGCTTTCAGTGCTGGCACTTTTCATCTCTGAGCAATTGCTCGACGTTTGCAATTTCTCAGCTCGTGTCTACGAGACGGAAAGAGAAGGACCGTGACGTTTGGTGGCTAGAGAAGCGCAAAGCCCCAGTGTTACTGCGCCTGTGAAAGCGCTTCCAAGGAAGGGTGCTGGCTAGCAACAGCTTTCAGTGCTGGCACTTTTCATCTCTCAGCAATTGCTCGACGTTTGCAATTTCTCAGCTCGTGTCTACGAGACGGAGAGATAGTGACCGTGACTTTTGGTGGCTAGAGAAGCGCAAAGCCCCAGTGTTACTGCGCCTGTGAAAGCGCTTCCAAGGAAGGGTGCTGGCTAGCAACAGCTTTCAGTGCTGGCGCTTTTCATCTCTGAGCAATTGCTCGACGTTTGCAATTTCTCAGCTCGTGTCTACGAGACGGAAAGAGAATGACCGAGACGTTTGGTGGCTAGGGAAGCGAAAGCCCCAGTGTTGCTGCGCCTGTGAAAGCGCTTCCAAGGAAGGGTGCTGGCTAGCAACAGCTTTCAGTGCTGGCACTTTTCATCTCTGAGCAATTGCTCGACGTTTGCAATTTCTCCCCTGAGCTCTCTTTAGAGTGCGCGAGAGGCTGAGCAGAAGATTAGGTGGCTAGAGAAGCCCAGAGCCCCAGTGTGCTTAGGCCTACAAAAGCGCTTCCAAGGAAGGGGGCTGGCTAGCAACAGCTTTCAGTGCTGGCACTTTTCATCTCTGAGCAATTGCTCGACGTTTGCAATTTCTCAGCTCGTGTCTACGAGACGGAGAGATAGTGACCGTGACGTTTGGTAGCTAGAGAAGCGCAAAGCCCCAGTGTTACTGCGCCTGTGAAAGCGCTTCCAAGGAAGGGTGCTGGCTAGCAACAGCTTTCAGTGCTGGCACTTTTCATCTCTGAGCAATTGCTCGACGTTTGCAATTTCTCAGCTCGTGTCTACGAGACGGAAAGAGAATGACAGTGACGTTTGGTGGCTAGAGAAGCGCAAAGCCCCAGTGTTGCTGCGCCTGTGAAAGCGCTTCCAAGGAAGGGTGCTGGCTAGCAACAGCTTTCAGTGCTGGCACTTTTCATCTCTGAGCAATTGCTCGACGTTTGCAATTTCTCAGCTCGTGTCTACGAGACGGAAAGAGAAGGACCGTGACGTTTGGTGGCTAGAGAAGCGCAAAGCCCCAGTGTTGCTGCGCCTGTGAAAGCGCTTCCAAGGAAGGGTGCTGGCTAGCAACAGCTTTCAGTGCTGGCACTTTTCATCTCTGAGCAATTGCTCGACGTTTGCAATTTCTCACCTGAGCTCTCTTTAGAGTGCGCGAGAGGATGAGCAGAAGATTAGGTGGCTAGAGAAGCCCAGAGCCCCAGTGTTCTTAGGCCTACAAAAGCGCTTCCAAGGAAGGGTGCTGGCTAGCAACAGCTTTCAGTGCTGGCACTTTTCCTCTCTGAGCAATTGCTCGACAATTGCAATTTCTCAGCTCGTGTCTACGAGACGGAAAGAGAAGGACCGTGACGTTTGGTGGCTAGAGAAGCGCAAAGCCCCAGTGTTGCTGCGCCTGTGAAAGCGCTTCCAAGGAAGGGTGCTGGCTAGCAACAGCTTTCAGTGCTGGCACTTTTCATCTCTGAGCAATTGCTCGACGTTTGCAATTTCTCACCTGAGCTCTCTTTAGAGTGCGCGAGAGGATGAGCAGAAGATTAGGTGGCTAGAGAAGCCCAGAGCCCCAGTGTTCTTAGGCCTACAAAAGTGCTTCCAAGGAAGGGGGCTGGCTAGCAACAGCTTTCAGTGCTGGCACTTTTCATCTCTGAGCAATTGCTCGACGTTTGCAATTTCTCAGCTCGTGTCTACGAGACGGAAAGAGAAGGACCGTGACGTTTGGTGGCTAGAGAAGCGCAAAGCCCCAGTGTTGCTGCGCCTGTGAAAGCGCTTCCAAGGAAGGGTGCTGGCTAGCAACAGCTTTCAGTGCTGGCACTTTTCATCTCTGAGCAATTGCTCGACGTTTGCAATTTCTCACCTGAGCTCTCTTTAGAGTGCGCGAGAGGATGAGCAGAAGATTAGGTGGCTAGAGAAGCCCAGAGCCCCAGTGTTCTTAGGCCTACAAAAGCGCTTCCAAGGAAGGGGGCTGGCTAGCAACAGCTTTCAGTGCTGGCACTTTTCATCTCTGAGCAATTGCTCGACGTTTGCAATTTCTCAGCTCGTGTCTACGAGACGGAAAGAGAAGAACCGTGACGTTTGGTGGCTAGAGAAGCGCAAAGCCCCAGTGTTGCTGTGCCTGTGAAAGCGCTTCCAAGGAAGGGTGCTGGCTAGCAACAGCTTTCAGTGCTGGCACTTTTCATCTCTGAGCAATTGCTCGACGTTTGCAATTTCTCAGCTCGTGTCTACGAGACGGAAAGAGAAGGACCGTGACGTTTGGTGGCTAGAGAAGCGCAAAGCCCCAGTGTTGCTGCGCCTGTGAAAGCGCTTCCAAGGAAGGGTGCTGGCTAGCAACAGCTTTCAGTGCTGGCACTTTTCATCTCTGAGCAATTGCTCGACGTTTGCAATTTCTCCCCTGAGCTCTCTTTAGAGTGCGCGAGAGGATGAGCAGAAGATTAAGTGGCTAGAGAAGCCCAGAGCCCCAGTGTTCTTAGGCCTACAAAAGCGCTTCCAAGGAAGGGGGCTGGCTAGCAACAGCTTTCAGTGCTGGCACTTTTCATCTCTGAGCAATTGCTCGACGTTTGCAATTTCTCAGCTCGTGTCTACGAGACGGAAAGAGAAGGACCGTGACGTTTGGTGGCTAGAGAAGCGCAAAGCCCCAGTGTTGCTGCGCCTGTGAAAGCGCTTCCAAGGAAGGGTGCTGGCTAGCAACAGCTTTCAGTGCTGGCACTTTTCATCTCTGAGCAATTGCTCGACGTTTGCAATTCCTCAGCTCGTGTCTACGAGACGGAAAGAGAAGGACCGTGACGTTTGGTGGCTAGAGAAGCGCAAAGCCCCAGTGTTACTGTGCCTGTGAAAGCGCTTCCAAGGAAGGGGGCTGGCTAGCAACAGCTTTCAGTGCTGGCACTTTTCATCTCTGAGCAATTGCTCGACGTTTGCAATTTCTCAGCTCGTGTCTACGAGACGGAAAGAGAAGGACCGTGACGTTTGGTGGCTAGAGAAGCGCAAAGCCCCAGTGTTGCTGCGCCTGTGAAAGCGCTTCCAAGGAAGGGTGCTGGCTAGCAACAGCTTTCAGTGCTGGCACTTTTCATCTCTGAGCAATTGCTCGACGTTTGCAATTTCTCAGCTCGTGTCTACGAGACGGAGAGATAGTGACCGTGACGTTTGGTGGCTAGAGAAGTGCAATGCCCCAGTGTTACTGCGCCTGTGAAAGCGCTTCCAAGGAAGGGTGCTGGCTAGCAACAGCTTTCAGTGCTGGCACTTTTCATCTCTGAGCAATTGCTCGACGTTTGCAATTTCTCAGCTCGTGTCTACGAGACGGAAAGAGAAGGACCGTGACGTTTGGTGGCTAGAGAAGCGCAAAGCCCCAGTGTTGCTGAGCCTGTGAAAGCGCTTCCAAGGAAGGGTGCTGGCTAGCAACAGCTTTCAGTGCTGGCACTTTTCATCTCTGAGCAATTGCTCGACGTTTGCAATTTCTAAGCTCGTGTCTACGAGACGGAAAGAGAATGACCGTGACGTTTGGTGGCTAGAGAAGCGCAAAGCCCCAGTGTTGCTGCGCCTGTGAAAGCGCTTCCAAGGAAGGGTGCTGGCTAGCAACAGCTTTCAGTGCTGGCACTTTTCATCTCTGAGCAATTGCTCGACGTTTGCAATTTCTCACCTGAGCTCTCTTTAGAGTGCGCGAGAGGCTGAGCAGAAGATTAGGTGGCTAGAGAAGCCCAGAGCCCCAGTGTTCTTAGGCCTACAAAAGCGCTTCCAAGGAAGGGTGCTGGCTAGCAACAGCTTTCAGTGCTGGCACTGTTCATCTCTGAGCAATTGCTCGACGTTTGCAATTTCTCAGCTCGTGTCTACGAGACGGAAAGAGAAGGACCGTGATGTTTGGTGGCTAGAGAAGCGCAAAGCCCCAGTGTTGCTGCGCCTGTGAAAGCGCTTCCAAGGAAGGGTGCTGGCTAGCAACAGCTTTCAGTGCTGGCACTTTTCATCTCTGAGCAATTGCTCGACGTTTGCAATTTCTCAGCTCGTGTCTACGAGACGGAAAGAGAAGGACCGTGACATTTGGTGGCT
This sequence comes from Sarcoramphus papa, assembly GCA_037962945.1. Classification (NCBI taxonomy): domain Eukaryota; kingdom Metazoa; phylum Chordata; class Aves; order Accipitriformes; family Cathartidae; genus Sarcoramphus; species Sarcoramphus papa. Next base: position 14,071,090 of record CM075595.1, on the reverse strand, counting down.
AGAGAAGCGCAAAGCCCCAGTGTTGCTGCGCCTGTGAAAGCGCTTCCAAGGAAGGGTGCTGGCTAGCAACAGCTTTCAGTGCTGGCACTTTTCATCTCTGAGCAATTGCTCGACGTTTGCAATTTCTCAGCTCGTGTCTACGAGACGGAAAGAGAAGGACCGTGACGTTTGGTGGCTAGAGAAGCGCAAAGCCCCAGTGTTGCTGCGCCTGTGAAAGCGCTTCCAAGGAAGGGTGCTGGCTAGCAACAGCTTTCAGTGCTGGCACTTTTCATCTCTGAGCAATTGCTCGACGTTTGCAATTTCTCAGCTCGTGTCTACGAGACGGAAAGAGAAGGACCGTGATGTTTGGTGGCTAGAGAAGCGCAAAGCCCCAGTGTTACTGCGCCTGTGAAAGCGCTTCCAAGGAAGGGTGCTGGCTAGCAACAGCTTTCAGTGCTGGCACTTTTCATCTCTGAGCAATTGCTCGACGTTTGCAATTTCTCAGCTCGTGTCTACGAGACGGAAAGAGAAGGACCGTGACGTTTGGTAGCTAGAGAAGCGCAAAGCCCCAGTGTTACTGCGCCTGTGAAAGCGCTTCCAAGGAAGGGTGCTGGCTAGCAACAGCTTTCAGTGCTGGCACTTTTCATCTCTGAGCAATTGCTCGACGTTTGCAATTTCTCAGCTCGTGTCTACGAGACGGAAAGAGAATGACCGTGACGTTTGGTGGCTAGAGAAGCGCAAAGCCCCAGTGTTGCTGCGCCTGTGAAAGCGCTTCCAAGGAAGGGTGCTGGCTAGCAACAGCTTTCAGTGCTGGCACTTTTCATCTCTGAGCAATTGCTCGACGTTTGCAATTTCTCCCCTGAGCTCTCTTTAGAGTGCGCGAGAGGCTGAGCAGAAGATTAGGTGGCTAGAGAAGCCCAGAGCCCCAGTGTTCTTAGGCCTACAAAAGCGCTTCCAAGGAAGGGTGCTGGCTAGCAATAGCTTTCAGTGCTGGCACTGTTCATCTCTGAGCAATTGCTGGACATTTGCAATTTCTCACCTGAGCTCTCTTTAGAGTACGCGAGAGGCTGAGCAGAAGATTAGGTGGCTAGAGAAGCCCAGAGCCCCAGTGTTCTTAGGCCTACAAAAGCGCTTCCAAGGAAGGGTGCTGGCTAGCAACAGCTTTCAGTGCTGGCACTTTTCATCTCTGAGCAATTGCTCGACGTTTGCAATTTCTCAGCTCGTGTCTACGAGACGGAAAGAGAAGGACCGTGACGTTTGGTGGCTAGAGAAGCGCAAAGCCCCAGTGTTGCTGCGCCTGTGAAAGCGCTTCCAAGGAAGGGGGCTGGCTAGCAACAGCTTTCAGTGCTGGCACTTTTCATCTCTGAGCAATTGCTCGACGTTTGCAATTTCTCAGCTCGTGTCTACGAGACGGAAAGAGAAGGACCGTGACGTTTGGTGGCTAGAGAAGCGCAAAGCCCCAGTGTTGCTGCGCCTGTGAAAGCGCTTCCAAGGAAGGGTGCTGGCTAGCAACAGCTTTCAGTGCTGGCACTTTTCATCTCACAGCAATTGCTCGACGTTTGCAATTTCTCAGCTCGTGTCTAGGAGACGGAAAGAGAAGGACCGTGATGTTTGGTGGCTAGAGAAGCGCAAAGCCCCAGTGTTGCTGCGCCTGTGAAAGCGCTTCCAAGGAAGGGTGCTGGCTAGCAACAGCTTTCAGTGCTGGCACTTTTCATCTCTGAGCAATTGCTCGACGTTTGCAATTTCTCAGCTCGTGTCTACGAGACGGAGAGATAGTGACCGTGACTTTTGGTGGCTAGAGAAGCGCAAAGCCCCAGTGTTACTGCGCCTGTGAAAGCGCTTCCAAGGAAGGGTGCTGGCTAGCAACAGCTTTCAGTGCTGGCGCTTTTCATCTCTGAGCAATTGCTCGACGTTTGCAATTTCTCAGCTCGTGTCTACGAGACGGAAAGAGAATGACCGAGACGTTTGGTGGCTAGAGAAGCGCAAAGCCCCAGTGTTGCTGCGCCTGTGAAAGCGCTTCCAAGGAAGGGTGCTGGCTAGCAACAGCTTTCAGTGCTGGCACTTTTCATCTCTGAGCAATTGCTCGACATTTGCAATTTCTCACCTGAGCTCTCTTTAGAGTGCGCGAGAGGATGAGCAGAAGATTCGGTGGCTAGAGAAGCCCAGAGCCCCAGTGTTCTTAGGCCTACAAAAGCACTTCCAAGGAAGGGGGCTGGCTAGCAACAGCTTTCAGTGCTGGCACTTTTCATCTCTGAGCAATTGCTCGACGTTTGCAATTTCTCACCTGAGCTCTCTTTAGAGTGCGCGAGAGGCTGAGCAGAAGATTAGGTGGCTAGAGAAGCCCAGAGCCCCAGTGTTCTTAGGCCTACAAAAGCGCTTCCAAGGAAGGGTGCTGGCTAGCAAGAGCTTTCAGTGCTGGCACTTTTCATCTCTGAGCAATTGCTCGACGTTTGCAATTCCTCAGCTCGTGTCTACGAGACGGAAAGAGAAGGACCGTGACGTTTGGTGGCTAGAGAAGTGCAAAGCCCCAGTGTTACTGCGCCTGTGAAAGCGCTTCCAAGGAAGGGTGCTGGCTAGCAACAGCTTTCAGTGCTGGCACTTTTCATCTCTGAGCAATTGCTCGACGTTTGCAATTTCTCAGCTCGTGTCTACGAGACGGAAAGAGAAGGACCGTGACGTTTGGTGGCTAGAGAAGCGCAAAGCCCCAGTGTTGCTGCGCCTGTGAAAGCGCTTCCAAGGAAGGGTGCTGGCTAGCAACAGCTTTCAGTGCTGGCACTTTTCATCTCTGAGCAATTGCTCGACGTTTGCAATTCCTCAGCTCGTGTCTACGAGACGGAAAGAGAAGGACCGTGACGTTTGGTGGCTAGAGAAGCGCAAAGCCCCAGTGTTACTGTGCCTGTGAAAGCGCTTCCAAGGAAGGGGGCTGGCTAGCAACAGCTTTCAGTGCTGGCACTTTTCATCTCTGAGCAATTGCTCCACGTTTGCAATTTCTCACCTGAGCTCTCTTTAGAGTGCGCGAGAGGCTGAGCAGAAGATTAGGTGGCTAGAGAAGCCCAGAGCCCCAGTGTGCTTAGGCCTACAAAAGCGCTTCCAAGGAAGGGTGCTGGCTAGCAACAGCTTTCAGTGCTGGCACTTTTCATCTCTGAGCAATTGCTCGACGTTTGCAATTTCTCAGCTCGTGTCTACGAGACGGAAAGAGAAGGACCGTGATGTTTGGTGGCTAGAGAAGCGCAAAGCCCCAGTGTTGCTGCGCCTGTGAAAGCGCTTCCAAGGAAGGGGGCTGGCTAGCAACAGCTTTCAGTGCTGGCACTTTTCATCTCTGAGCAATTGCTCGACGTTTGCAATTTCTCAGCTCGTGTCTACGAGACGGAAAGAGAAGGACCGTGACGTTTGGTGGCTAGAGAAGCGCAAAGCCCCAGTGTTACTGCGCCTGTGAAAGCGCTTCCAAGGAAGGGTGCTGGCTAGCAAGAGCTTTCAGTGCTGGCACTTTTCATCTCTGAGCAATTGCTCGACGTTTGCAATTCCTCAGCTCGTGTCTACGAGACGGAAAGTGAAGGACCGTGACGTTTGGTGCCTAGAGAAGCGCAAAACCCCAGTGTTGCTGCGCCTGTGAAAGCGCTTCCAAGGAAGGGTGCTGGCTAGCAACAGCTTTCAGTGCTGGCACTTTTCATCTCTGAGCAATTGCTCCACGTTTGCAATTTCTCCCCTGAGCTCTCTTTAGAGTGCGCGAGAGGATGAGCAGAAGATTAGGTGGCTAGAGAAGCCCAGAGCCCCAGTGTTCTTAGGCCTACAAAAGCGCTTCCAAGGAAGGGTGCTGGCTAGCAAGAGCTTTCAGTGCTGGCACTTTTCCTCTCTGAGCAATTGCTCGACGTTTGCAATTTCTCAGCTCGTGTCTACGAGACGGAAAGAGAAGGACCGTGACGTTTGGTGGCTAGAGAAGCGCAAAGCCCCAGTGTTGCTGCGCCTGTGAAAGCGCTTCCAAGGAAGGGTGCTGGCTAGCAACAGCTTTCAGTGCTGGCACTTTTCATCTCTGAGCAATTGCTCGACGTTTGCAATTTCTCACCTGAGCTCTCTTTAGAGTGCGCGAGAGGATGAGCAGAAGATTAGGTGGCTAGAGAAGCCCAGAGCCCCAGTGTTCTTAGGCCTACAAAAGCGCTTCCAAGGAAGGGGGCTGGCTAGCAACAGCTTTCAGTGCTGGCACTTTTCATCTCTGAGCAATTGCTCGACGTTTGCAATTTCTCAGCTCGTGTCTACGAGACGGAAAGAGAAAAACCGTGACGTTTGGTGGCTACAGAAGCGCAAAACCCCAGTGTTGCTGCGCCTGTGAAAGCGCTTCCAAGGAAGGGTGCTGGCTAGCAACAGCTTTCAGTGCTGGCACTTTTCATCTCTGAGCAATTGCTCGACGTTTGCAATTTCTCACCTGAGCTCTCTTTAGAGTGCGCGAGAGGATGAGCAGAAGATTAGGTGGCTAGAGAAGCCCAGAGCCCCAGTGTTTTTAGGCCTACAAAAGCGCTTCCAAGGAAGGGGGCTGGCTAGCAACAGCTTTCAGTGGTGGCACTTTTCCTCTCTGAGCAATTGCTCGACGTTTGCAATTTCTCAGCTCGTGTCTACGAGACGGAAAGAGAATGACAGTGACGTTTGGTGGCTAGAGAAGCGCAAAGCCCCAGTGTTGCTGTGCCTGTGAAAGCGCTTCCAAGGAAGGGTGCTGGCTAGCAACAGCTTTCAGTGCTGGCACTTTTCATCTCTGAGCAATTGCTCGACGTTTGCAATTTCTCAGCTCGTGTCTACGAGACGGAAAGAGAATGACAGTGACGTTTGGTGGCTAGAGAAGCGCAAAGCCCCAGTGTTGCTGCGCCTGTGAAAGCGCTTCCAAGGAAGGGTGCTGGCTAGCAACAGCTTTCAGTGCTGGCACTTTTCATCTCTGAGCAATTGCTCGACGTTTGCAATTTCTCACCTGAGCTCTCTTTAGAGTGCGCGAGAGGATGAGCAGAAGATTAAGTGGCTAGAGAAGCCCAGAGCCCCAGTGTTCTTAGGCCTACAAAAGCGCTTCCAAGGAAGGGGGCTGGCTAGCAACAGCTTTCAGTGCTGGCACTTTTCATCTCTGAGCAATTGCTGGACGTTTGCAATTTCTCAGCTCGTGTCTGCGAGACGGAAAGAGAAGGACCGTGACGTTTGGTGGCTAGAGAAGCGCAAAGCCCCAGTGTTGCTGCGCCTGTGAAAGCGCTTCCAAGGAAGGGGGCTGGCTAGCAACAGCTTTCAGTGCTGGCACTTTTCATCTCTGAGCAATTGCTCGACGTTTGCAATTTCTCACCTGAGGTCTTTTTAGAGTGCACGAGAGGATGAGCAGAAGATTAAGTGGCTAGAGAAGCCCAGAGCCCCAGTGTTCTTAGGCCTACAAAAGTGCTTCCAAGGAAGGGTGCTGGCTAGCAACAGCTTTCAGTGCTGGCACTTTTCATCTCTGAGCAATTGCTCCACGTTTGCAATTTCTCAGCTCGTGTCTACGAGACGGAAAGAGAAGGACCGTGACATTTGGTGGCTAGAGAAGCGCAAAGCCCCAGTGTTGCTGCGCCTGTGAAAGCGCTTCCAAGGAAGGGTGCTGGCTAGCAACAGCTTTCAGTGCTGGCACTTTTCATCTCTCAGCAATTGCTCGACGTTTGCAATTTCTCAGCTCTTGTCTACGAGACGGAAAGAGAAGGACCGTGACGTTTGGTGGCTAGAGAAGCGCAAAGCCCCAGTGTTACTGCGCCTGTGAAAGCGCTTCCAAGGAAGGGTGCTGGCTAGCAAGAGCTTTCAGTGCTGGCACTTTTCATCTCTGAGCAATTGCTCGACGTTTGCAATTTCTCAGCTCGTGTCTACGAGACGGAGAGATAGTGACCGTGACATTTGGTGGCTAGAGAAGCGCAAAGCCCCAGTGTTGCTGCGCCTGTGAAAGCGCTTCCAAGGAAGGGTGCTGGCTAGCAACAGCTTTCAGTGCTGGCACTTTTCATCTCTGAGCAATTGCTCGACGTTTGCAATTTCTCACCTCAGCTCTCTTTAGAGTGCGCGAGAGGCTGAGCAGAAGATTAGGTGGCTAGAGAAGCCCAGAGCCCCAGTGTTCTTAGGCCTACAAAAGCGCTTCCAAGGAAGGGTGCTGGCTAGCAACAGCTTTCAGTGCTGGCACTTTTCATCTCTGAGCAATTGCTGGACATTTGCAATTTCTCAGCTCGTGTCTATGAGACGGAAAGAGAAGGACCGTGACGTTTGGTGGCTAGAGAAGCGCAAAGCCCCAGTGTTACTGCGCCTGTGAAAGCGCTTCCAAGGAAGGGTGCTGGCTAGCAACAGCTTTCAGTGCTGGCACTTTTCATCTCTGAGCAATTGCTCGACGTTTGCAATTTCTCAGCTCGTGTCTACGAGACGGAAAGAGAAGGACCGTGACTTTTGGTGGCTAGAGAAGCGCAAAGCCCCAGTGTTACTGCGCCTGTGAAAGCGCTTCCAAGGAAGGGTGCTGGCTAGCAACAGCTTTCAGTGCTGGCGCTTTTCATCTCTGAGCAATTGCTCGACGTTTGCAATTTCTCAGCTCGTGTCTACGAGACGGAAAGAGAATGACCGTGACGTTTGGTGGCTAGAGAAGCGCAAAGCCCCAGTGTTGCTGCGCCTGTGAAAGCGCTTCCAAGGAAGGGTGCTGGCTAGCAACAGCTTTCAGTGCTGGCACTTTTCATCTCTGAGCAATTGCTCGACGTTTGCAATTTCTCACCTGAGCTCTCTTTAGAGTGCGCGAGAGGCTGAGCAGAAGATTCGGTGGCTAGAGAAGCCCAGAGCCCCAGTGTTCTTAGGCCTACAAAAGCACTTCCAAGGAAGGGGGCTGGCTAGCAACAGCTTTCAGTGCTGGCACTTTTCATCTCTGAGCAATTGCTCGACGTTTGCAATTTCTCAGCTCGTGTCTACGAGACGGAAAGAGAAGGACCGTGATGTTTGGTGGCTAGAGAAGCGCAAAGCCCCAGTGTTGCTGCGCCTGTGAAAGCGCTTCCAAGGAAGGGTGCTGGCTAGCAACAGCTTTCAGTGCTGGCACTTTTCATCTCTGAGCAATTGCTCGACGTTTGCAATTCCTCAGCTCGTGTCTACGAGACGGAAAGAGAAGGACCGTGACGTTTGGTGGCTAGAGAAGCGCAAAGCCCCAGTGTTACTGTGCCTGTGAAAGCGCTTCCAAGGAAGGGGGCTGGCTAGCAACAGCTTTCAGTGCTGGCACTTTTCATTTCTGAGCAATTGCTCCACGTTTGCAATTTCTCAGCTCGTGTCTACGAGACGGAAAGAGAAGGACCGTGATGTTTGGTGGCTAGAGAAGCGCAAAGCCCCAGTGTTACTGCGCCTGTGAAAGCGCTTCCAAGGAAGGGTGCTGGCTAGCAAGAGCTTTCAGTGCTGGCACTTTTCATCTCTGAGCAATTGCTCGACGTTTGCAATTTCTCAGCTCGTGTCTACGAGACGGAAAGAGAATGACCGTGACGTTTGGTGGCTAGAGAAGCGCAAAGCCCCAGTGTTGCTGCGCCTGTGAAAGCGCTTCCAAGGAAGGGTGCTGGCTAGCAACAGCTTTCAGTGCTGGCACTTTTCATCTCTGAGCAATTGCTCGACGTTTGCAATTTCTCACCTGAGCTCTCTTTAGAGTGCGCGAGAGGCTGAGCAGAAGATTAGGTGGCTAGAGAAGCCCAGAGCCCCAGTGTTCTTAGGCCTACAAAAGCGCTTCCAAGGAAGGGTGCTGGCTAGCAACAGCTTTCAGTGCTGGCACTTTTCATCTCTGAGCAATTGCTCCACGTTTGCAATTTCTCACCTGAGCTCTCTTTAGAGTGCGCGAGAGGCTGAGCAGAAGATTAGGTGGCTAGAGAAGCCCAGAGCCCCAGTGTGCTTAGGCCTACAAAAGCGCTTGCAAGGAAGGGGGCTGGCTAGCAACAGCTTTCAGTGCTGGCACTTTTCATCTCTGAGCAATTGCTCGACGTTTGCAATTTCTCAGCTCGTGTTTACGAGACGGAAAGAGAAGGACCGTGACGTTTGGTGGCTAGAGAAGCGCAAAGCCCCAGTGTTGCTGCGCCTGTGAAAGCGCTTCCAAGGAAGGGTGCTGGCTAGCAACAGCTTTCAGTGCTGGCACTTTTCATCTCTGAGCAATTGCTCGACGTTTGCAATTTCTCAGCTCGTGTCTATGAGACGGAAAGAGAAGGACCGTGATGTTTGGTGGCTAGAGAAGCGCAAAGCCCCAGTGTTGCTGTGCCTGTGAAAGCGCTTCCAAGGAAGGGTGCTGGCTAGCAAGAGCTTTCAGTGCTGGCACTTTTCATCTCTGAGCAATTGCTCGACGTTTGCAATTTCTCAGCTCGTGTCTACGAGACGGAAAGAGAAGGACCGTGACGTTTGGTGGCTAGAGAAGCGCAAAGCCCCAGTGCTACTGTGCCTGTGAAAGCGCTTCCAAGGAAGGGTGCTGGCTAGCAACAGCTTTCAGTGCTGGCACTTTTCATCTCTGAGCAATTGCTCGACGTTTGCAATTTCTCAGCTCGTGTCTACGAGACGGAAAGAGAAGGACCGTGATGTTTGGTGGCTAGAGAAGCGCAAAGCCCCAGTGTTACTGCGCCTGTGAAAGCGCTTCCAAGGAAGGGTGCTGGCTAGCAACAGCTTTCAGTGCTGGCACTTTTCATCTCTGAGCAATTGCTCGACGTTTGCAATTTCTCAGCTCGTGTCTACGAGACGGAAAGAGAAGGACCGTGACGTTTGGTAGCTAGAGAAGCGCAAACCCCCAGTGTTACTGCGCCTGTGAAAGCGCTTCCAAGGAAGGGTGCTGGCTAGCAACAGCTTTCAGTGCTGGCACTTTTCATCTCTGAGCAATTGCTCGAGGTTTGCAATTTCTCAGCTCGTGTCTACGAGACAGAAAGAGAATGACCGTGACGTTTGGTGGGTAGAGAAGCGCAAAGCCCCAGTGTTGCTGCGCCTGTGAAAGCGCTTCCAAGGAAGGGTGCTGGCTAGCAACAGCTTTCAGTGCTGGCACTTTTCCTCTCTGAGCAATTGCTCGACGTTTGCAATTTCTCAGCTCGTGTCTACAAGACGGAAAGAGAATGACCGTGACGTTTGGTGGGTAGAGAAGCGCAAAGCCCCAGTGTTACTGCGCCTGTGAAAGCGCTTCCAAGGAAGGGTGCTGGCTAGCAACAGCTTTCAGTGCCGGCACTTTTCATCTCTGAGCAATTGCTCGACGTTTGCAATTCCTCAGCTCGTGTCTAGGAGACGGAAAGAGAAGGACCGTGACATTTGGTGGCTAGAGAAGCGCAAAGCCCCAGTGTTACTGCGCCTGTGAAAGCGCTTCCAAGGAAGGGTGCTGGCTAGCAACAGCTTTCAGTGCTGGCACTTTTCATCTCTGAGCAATTGCTCCACGTTTGCAATTTCTCCCCTGAGCTCTCTTTAGAGTGCGCGAGAGGATGAGCAGAAGATTAGGTGTCTAAAGAAGCCCAGAGCCCCAGTGTTCTTAGGCCTACAAAAGCGCTTCCAAGGAAGGGTGCTGGCTAGCAACAGCTTTCAGTGCTGGCACTTTTCCTCTCTGAGCAATTGCTCGACAATTGCAATTTCTCAGCTCGTGTCTACGAGACGGAAAGAGAAGGACCGTGACGTTTGGTGGCTAGAGAAGCGCAAAGCCCCAGTGTTGCTGCGCCTGTGAAAGCGCTTCCAAGGAAGGGTGCTGGCTAGCAACAGCTTTCAGTGCTGGCACTTTTCATCTCTGAGCAATTGCTCGACGTTTGCAATTTCTCACCTGAGCTCTCTTTAGAGTGCGCGAGAGGATGAGCAGAAGATTAGGTGGCTAGAGAAGCCCAGAGCCCCAGTGTGCTTAGGCCTACAAAAGCGCTTCCAAGGAAGGGTGCTGGCTAGCAACAGCTTTCAGTGCTGGCACTTTTCATCTCTGAGCAATTGCTCGACGTTTGCAATTTCTCAGCTCGTGTCTGCGAGAAGGAAAGAGAAGGACCGTGACGTTTGGTGGCTAGACAAGCGCAAAGCCCCAGTGTTGCTGCGCCTGTGAAAGCGCTTCCAAGGAAGGGTGCTGGCTAGCAACAGCTTTCAGTGCTGGCACTTTTCATCTCTGAGCAATTGCTGGACGTTTGCAATTTCTCACCTGAGCTCTCTTTAGAGTGCGCGAGAGGATGAGCAGAAGATTAAGTGGCTAGAGAAGCCCAGAGCCCCAGTGTTCTTAGGCCTACAAAAGCGCTTCCAAGGAAGGGGGCTGGCTAGCAACAGCTTTCAGTGCTGGCACTTTTCATCTCTGAGCAATTGCTCGACGTTTGCAATTTCTCAGCTCGTGTCTACGAGACGGAAAGAGAATGACAGTGACGTTTGGTGGCTAGAGAAGCGCAAAGCCCCAGTGTTGCTGTGCCTGTGAAAGCGCTTCCAAGGAAGGGGGCTGGCTAGCAACAGCTTTCAGTGCTGGCACTTTTCATCTCTGAGCAATTGCTCGACGTTTGCAATTTCTCAGCTCGTGTCTACGAGACGGAAAGAGAATGACAGTGACGTTTGGTGGCTAGAGAAGCGCAAAGCCCCAGTGTTGCTGCGCCTGTGAAAGCGCTTCCAAGGAAGGGTGCTGGCTAGCAACAGCTTTCAGTGCTGGCACTTTTCATCTCTGAGCAATTGCTCAACGTTTGCAATTTCTCACCTGAGCTCTCTTTAGAGTGTGCGAGAGGCTGAGCAGAAGATTAGATGGCTAGAGAAGCCCAGAGCCCCAGTGTTCTTAGACCTACAAAAGCGCTTCCAAGGAAGGGTGCTGGCTAGCAAGAGCTTTCAGTGCTGGCACTTTTCATCTCTGAGCAATTGCTCCACGTTTGCAATTTCTCACCTGAGCTCTCTTTAGAGTGCGCGAGAGGCTGAGCAGAAGATTAGGTGGCTAGAGAAGCCCAGAGCCCCAGTGTGCTTAGGCCTACAAAAGCGCTTCCAAGGAAGGGTGCTGGCTAGCAACAGCTTTCAGTGCTGGCACTTATCATCTCTGAGCAATTGCTCGACGTTTGCAATTTCTCAGCTCGTGTCTACGAGACGGAAAGAGAAGGACCGTGACGTTTGGTGGCTAGAGAAGCGCAAAGCCCCAGTGTTGCTGCGCCTGTGAAAGCGCTTCCAAGGAAGGGTGCTGGCTAGCAACAGCTTTCAGTGCTGGCACTTTTCATCTCTGAGCAATTGCTCGACGTTTGCAATTTCTCAGCTCGTGTCTACGAGACAGAAAGAGAAGGACCGTGACGTTTGGTGGCTAGAGAAGCGCAAAGCCCCAGTGTTGCTGCGCCTGTGAAAGCGCTTCCAAGGAAGGGTGCTGGCTAGCAACAGCTTTCAGTGCTGGCACTTTTCATCTCTGAGCAATTGCTCGACGTTTGCAATTTCTCAGCTCATGTCTACGAGACGGAAAGAGAAGGACCGTGACGTTTGGTGGCTAGAGAAGCGCAAAGCCCCAGTGTTACTGCGCCTGTGAAAGCGCTTCCAAGGAAGGGTGCTGGCTAGCAACAGCTTTCAGTGCTGGCACTTTTCCTCTATGAGCAATTGCTCGACGTTTGCAATTTCTCAGCTTGTGTCTACGAGACGGAAAGAGAAGGACCGTGATGTTTGGTGGCTAGAGAAGCGCAAAGCCCCAGTGTTGCTGCGCCTGTGAAAGCGCTTCCAAGGAAGGGTGCTGGCTAGCAACAGCTTTCAGTGCTGGCACTTTTCATCTCTGAGCAATTGCTCCACGTTTGCAATTTCTCCCCTGAGCTCTCTTTAGAGTGCGCGAGAGGATGAGCAGAAGATTAGGTGGCTAGAGAAGCCCAGAGCCCCAGTGTTCTTAGGCCTACAAAAGCGCTTCCAAGGAAGGGTGCTGGCTAGCAACAGCTTTCAGTGCTGGCACTTTTCATCTCTGAGCAATTGCTCGACGTTTGCAATTTCTCAGCTCGTGTCTACGAGACAGAAAGAGAAGGACCGTGACGTTTGGTGGCTAGAGAAGCGCAAAGCCCCAGTGTTGCTGCGCCTGTGAAAGCGCTTCCAAGGAAGGGTGCTGGCTAGCAACAGCTTTCAGTGCTGGCACTTTTCATCTCTGAGCAATTGCTCGACGTTTGCAATTTCTCAGCTCATGTCTACGAGACGGAAAGAGAAGGACCGTGACGTTTGGTGGCTAGAGAAGCGCAAAGCCCCAGTGTTACTGCGCCTGTGAAAGCGCTTCCAAGGAAGGGTGCTGGCTAGCAACAGCTTTCAGTGCTGGCACTTTTCCTCTATGAGCAATTGCTCGACGTTTGCAATTTCTCAGCTTGTGTCTACGAGACGGAAAGAGAAGGACCGTGATGTTTGGTGGCTAGAGAAGCGCAAAGCCCCAGTGTTGCTGCGCCTGTGAAAGCGCTTCCAAGGAAGGGTGCTGGCTAGCAACAGCTTTCAGTGCTGGCACTTTTCATCTCTGAGCAATTGCTCCACGTTTGCAATTTCTCCCCTGAGCTCTCTTTAGAGTGCGCGAGAGGATGAGCAGAAGATTAGGTGGCTAGAGAAGCCCAGAGCCCCAGTGTTCTTAGGCCTACAAAAGCGCTTCCAAGGAAGGGTGCTGGCTAGCAACAGCTTTCAGTGCTGGCACTTTTCCTCTCTGAGCAATTGCTCGACAATTGCAATTTCTCAGCTCGTGTCTACGAGACGGAAAGAGAAGGACCGTGACGTTTGGTGGCTAGAGAAGCGCAAAGCCCCAGTGTTGCTGCGCCTGTGAAAGCGCTTCCAAGGAAGGGTGCTGGCTAGCAACAGCTTTCAGTGCTGGCACTTTTCCTCTCTGAGCAATTGCTCGACGTTTGCAATTTCTCACCTGAGCTCTCTTTAGAGTGCGCGAGAGGATGAGCAGAAGATTAAGTGGCTAGAGAAGCCCAGAGCCCCAGTGTGCTTAGGCCTACAAAAGCGATTCCAAGGAAGGGTGCTGGCTAGCAACAGCTTTCAGTGCTGGCACTTTTCATCTCTGAGCAATTGCTCGACGTTTGCAATTTCTCAGCTCGTGTCTGCGAGACGGAAAGAGAAGGACCGTGACGTTTGGTGGCTAGAGAAGCGCAAAGCCCCAGTGTTGCTGCGCCTGTGAAAGCGCTTCCAAGGAAGGGGGCTGGCTAGCAACAGCTTTCAGTGCTGGCACTTTTCATCTCTGAGCAATTGCTCGACGTTTGCAATTTCTCACCTGAGCTCTCTTTAGAGTGCGCGAGAGGATGAGCAGAAGATTAGGTGGCTAGAGAAGCCCAGAGCCCCAGTGTGCTTAGGCCTACAAAAGCGCTTCCAAGGAAGGGGGCTGGCTAGCAACAGCTTTCAGTGCTGGCACTTTTCATCTCTGAGCAATTGCTCGACGTTTGCAATTTCTCAGCTCGTGTCTACGAGACGGAAAGAGAATGACAGTGACGTTTGGTGGCTAGAGAAGCGCAAAGCCCCAGTGTTGCTGTGCCTGTGAAAGCGCTTCCAAGGAAGGGGGCTGGCTAGCAACAGCTTTCAGTGCTGGCACTTTTCATCTCTGAGCAATTGCTCGACGTTTGCAATTTCTCAGCTCGTGTCTACGAGACGGAAAGAGAATGACAGTGACGTTTGGTGGCTAGAGAAGCGCAAAGCCCCAGTGTTGCTGCGCCTGTGAAAGCGCTTCCAAGGAAGGGTGCTGGCTAGCAACAGCTTTCAGTGCTGGCACTTTTCATCTCTGAGCAATTGCTCGACGTTTGCAATTTCTCCCCTGAGCTCTCTTTAGAGTGCGCGAGAGGATGAGCAGAAGATTAAGTGGCTAGAGAAGCCCAGAGCCCCAGTGTGCTTAGGCCTACAAAAGCGCTTCCAAGGAAGGGTGCTGGCTAGCAACAGCTTTCAGTGCTGGCACTTTTCATCTCTGAGCAATTGCTCGACGTTTGCAATTTCTCAGCTCGTGTCTGCGAGACGGAAAGAGAAGGACCGTGACGTTTGGTGGCTAGAGAAGCGCAAAGCCCCAGTGTTGCTGCGCCTGTGAAAGCGCTTCCAAGGAAGGGTGCTGGCTAGCAACAGCTTTCAGGGCTGGCACTTTTCATCTCTGAGCAATTGCTGGACGTTTGCAATTTCTCACCTGAGCTCTCTTTAGAGTGCGCGAGAGGATGAGCAGAAGTTTAGGTGTCTAAAGAAGCGCAAAGCCCCAGTGTTCTTAGGCCTACAAAAGCGCTTCCAAGGAAGGGGGCTGGCTAGCAACAGCTTTCAGTGCTGGCACTTTTCATCTCTCAGCAATTGCTCGACGTTTGCAATTTCTCAGCTCGTGTCTACGAGACGGAAAGAGAAGGACCGTGAAGTTTGGTGGCTAGAGAAGCGCAAAGCCCCAGTGTTGCTGCGCCTGTGAAAGCGCTTCCAAGGAAGGGTGCTGGCTAGCAACAGCTTTCAGTGCTGGCACTTTTCATCTCTGAGCAATTGCTCGACGTTTGCAATTTCTCACCTGAGCTCTCTTTAGAGTGCGCGAGAGGATGAGCAGAAGATTAGGTGGCTAGAGAAGCCCAGAGCCCCAGTGTTTTTAGGCCTACAAAAGCGCTTCCCAGGAAGGGTGCTGGCTAGCAACAGCTTTCAGTGCTGGCACTTTTCATCTCTGAGCAATTGCTCGACGTTTGCAATTTCTCAGCTCGTGTCTACGAGACGGAGAGATAGTGACCGTGACATTTGGTGGCTAGAGAAGCGCAAAGCCCCAGTGTTGCTGCGCCTGTGAAAGCGCTTCCAAGGAAGGGTGCTGGCTAGCAACAGCTTTCAGTGCTGGCACTTTTCATCTCTGAGCAATTGCTCGACGTTTGCAATTTCTCACCTGAGCTCTCTTTAGAGTGCGCGAGAGGATGAGCAGAAGATTAGGTGGCTAGAGAAGCCCAGAGCCCCAGTGTTCTTAGGCCTACAAAAGCGCTTCCAAGGAAGGGGGCTGGCTAGCAAGAGCTTTCAGTGCTGGCACTTTTCATCTCTGAGCAATTGCTCGACGTTTGCAATTTCTCAGCTCGTGTCTACAAGACGGAAAGAGAATGACCGTGACGTTTGGTGGCTAGAGAAGTGCAAAGCCCCAGTGTTACTGCGCCTGTGAAAGCGCTTCCAAGGAAGGGTGCTGGCTAGCAACAGCTTTCAGTGCTGGCACTTTTCATCTCTGAGCAATTGCTCGACGTTTGCAATTTCTCACCTGAGCTCTCTTTAGAGTGCGCGAGAGGATGAGCAGAAGATTAGGTGGCTAGAGAAGCCCAGAGCCCCAGTGTTCTTAGGCCTACAAAAGTGCTTCCAAGGAAGGGTGCTGGCTAGCAACAGCTTTCAGTGCTGGCACTTTTCATCTCTGAGCAATTGCTCCACGTTTGCAATTTCTCACCTGAGCTCTCTTTAGAGTGCGCGAGAGGATGAGCAGAAGATTAGGTAGCTAGAGAAGCCCAGAGCCCCAGTGTTCTTAGGCCTACAAAAGCGCTTCCAAGGAAGGGGGCTGGCTAGCAACAGCTTTCAGTGCTGGCACTTTTCATCTCTGAGCAATTGCTCGACGTTTGCAATTTCTCACCTGAGCACTCTTTAGAGTGCGCGAGAGGATGAGCGGAAGATTAGGTGGCTAGAGAAGCCCAGAGCCCCAGTGTTCTTAGGCCTACAAAAGCGCTTCCAAGGAAGGGTGCTGGCTAGCAACAGCTTTCAGTGCTGGCACTTTTCCTCTCTGAGCAATTGCTCGACGTTTGCAATTTCTCAGCTCGTGTCTACGAGACGGAAAGAGAAGGACCGTGACATTTGGTGGCTAGAGAAGCGCAAAGCCCCAGTGTTGCTGCGCCTGTGAAAGCGCTTCCAAGGAAGGGTGCTGGCTAGCAACAGCTTTCAGTGCTGGCACTTTTCATCTCTGAGCAATTGCTCGACGTTTGCAATTTCTCCCCTGAGCTCTCTTTAGAGTGCGCGAGAGGATGAGCAGAAGATTAGGTGGCTAGAGAAGCCCAGAGCCCCAGTGTTCTTAGGCCTACAAAAGCGCTTCCAAGGAAGGGGGCTGGCTAACAACAGCTTTCAGTGCTGGCACTTTTCATCTCTGAGCAATTGCTCGACGTTTGCAATTTCTCAGCTCGTGTCTGCGAGACGGAAAGAGAAGGACCGTGACGTTTGGTGGGTAGAGAAGCGCAAAGCCCCAGTGTTGCTGCGCCTGTGAAAGCGCTTCCAAGGAAGGGTGCTGGCTAGCAACAGCTTTCAGTGCTGGCACTTTTCATCTCTGAGCAATTGCTCGACGTTTGCAATTTCTCAGCTCATGTCTACGAGACGGAAAGAGAAGGACCGTGACGTTTGGTGGCTAGAGAAGCGCAAAGCCCCAGTGTTACTGCGCCTGTGAAAGCGCTTCCAAGGAAGGGTGCTGGCTAGCAAGAGCTTTCAGTGCTGGCACTTTTCCTCTATGAGCAATTGCTCGACGTTTGCAATTTCTCAGCTTGTGTCTACGAGACGGAAAGAGAAGGACCGTGACATTTGGTGGCTAGAGAAGCGCAAAGCCCCAGTGTTGCTGCGCCTGTGAAAGCGCTTCCAAGGAAGGGTGCTGGCTAGCAACAGCTTTCAGTGCTGGCACTTTTCATCTCTGAGCAATTGCTCCACGTTTGCAATTTCTCCCCTGAGCTCTCTTTAGAGTGCGCGAGAGGATGAGCAGAAGATTAGGTGGCTAGAGAAGCCCAGAGCCCCAGTGTTCTTAGGCCTACAAAAGCGCTTCCAAGGAAGGGTGCTGGCTAGCAACAGCTTTCAGTGCTGGCACTTTTCCTCTCTGAGCAATTGCTCGACAATTGCAATTTCTCAGCTCGTGTCTACGAGACGGAAAGAGAAGGACCGTGACGTTTGGTGGCTAGAGAAGCGCAAAGCCCCAGTGTTGCTGCGCCTGTGAAAGCGCTTCCAAGGAAGGGTGCTGGCTAGCAACAGCTTTCAGTGCTGGCACTTTTCCTCTCTGAGCAATTGCTCGACGTTTGCAATTTCTCACCTGAGCTCTCTTTAGAGTGCGCGAGAGGATGAGCAGAAGATTAAGTGGCTAGAGAAGCCCAGAGCCCCAGTGTGCTTAGGCCTACAAAAGCGCTTCCAAGGAAGGGTGCTGGCTAGCAACAGCTTTCAGTGCTGGCACTTTTCATCTCTGAGCAATTGCTCGACGTTTGCAATTTCTCAGCTCGTGTCTGCGAGACGGAAAGAGAAGGACCGTGACGTTTGGTGGCTAGAGAAGCGCAAAGCCCCAGTGTTGCTGCGCCTGTGAAAGCGCTTCCAAGGAAGGGTGCTGGCTAGCAACAGCTTTCAGTGCTGGCACTTTTCATCTCTGAGCAATTGCTCGACGTTTGCAATTTCTCACCTGAGCTCTCTTTAGAGTGCGCGAGAGGATGAGCAGAAGATTAGGTGGCTAGAGAAGCCCAGAGCCCCAGTGTTCTTAGGCCTACAAAAGCGCTTCCAAGGAAGGGGGCTGGCTAGCAACAGCTTTCAGTGCTGGCACTTTTCATCTCTGAGCAATTGCTCGACGTTTGCAATTTCTCAGCTCGTGTCTACGAGACGGAAAGAGAATGACAGTGACGTTTGGTGGCTAGAGAAGCGCAAAGCCCCAGTGTTGCTGTGCCTGTGAAAGCGCTTCCAAGGAAGGGGGCTGGCTAGCAACAGCTTTCAGTGCTGGCACTTTTCATCTCTGAGCAATTGCTCGACGTTTGCAATTTCTCAGCTCGTGTCTACGAGACGGAAAGAGAATGACAGTGACGTTTGGTGGCTAGAGAAGCGCAAAGCCCCAGTGTTGCTGCGCCTGTGAAAGCGCTTCCAAGGAAGGGTGCTGGCTAGCAACAGCTTTCAGTGCTGGCACTTTTCATCTCTGAGCAATTGCTCGACGTTTGCAATTTCTCCCCTGAGCTCTCTTTAGAGTGCGCGAGAGGATGAGCAGAAGATTAAGTGGCTAGAGAAGCCCAGAGCCCCAGTGTGCTTAGGCCTACAAAAGCGCTTCCAAGGAAGGGTGCTGGCTAGCAACAGCTTTCAGTGCTGGCACTTTTCATCTCTGAGCAATTGCTCGACGTTTGCAATTTCTCAGCTCGTGTCTGCGAGACGGAAAGAGAAGGACCGTGACGTTTGGTGGCTAGAGAAGCGCAAAGCCCCAGTGTTGCTGCGCCTGTGAAAGCGCTTCCAAGGAAGGGTGCTGGCTAGCAACAGCTTTCAGGGCTGGCACTTTTCATCTCTGAGCAATTGCTGGACGTTTGCAATTTCTCACCTGAGCTCTCTTTAGAGTGCGCGAGAGGATGAGCAGAAGTTTAGGTGTCTAAAGAAGCGCAAAGCCCCAGTGTTCTTAGGCCTACAAAAGCGCTTCCAAGGAAGGGGGCTGGCTAGCAACAGCTTTCAGTGCTGGCACTTTTCATCTCTCAGCAATTGCTCGACGTTTGCAATTTCTCAGCTCGTGTCTACGAGACGGAAAGAGAAGGACCGTGAAGTTTGGTGGCTAGAGAAGCGCAAAGCCCCAGTGTTGCTGCGCCTGTGAAAGCGCTTCCAAGGAAGGGTGCTGGCTAGCAACAGCTTTCAGTGCTGGCACTTTTCATCTCTGAGCAATTGCTCGACGTTTGCAATTTCTCACCTGAGCTCTCTTTAGAGTGCGCGAGAGGATGAGCAGAAGATTAGGTGGCTAGAGAAGCCCAGAGCCCCAGTGTTTTTAGGCCTACAAAAGCGCTTCCCAGGAAGGGTGCTGGCTAGCAACAGCTTTCAGTGCTGGCACTTTTCATCTCTGAGCAATTGCTCGACGTTTGCAATTTCTCAGCTCGTGTCTACGAGACGGAGAGATAGTGACCGTGACATTTGGTGGCTAGAGAAGCGCAAAGCCCCAGTGTTGCTGCGCCTGTGAAAGCGCTTCCAAGGAAGGGTGCTGGCTAGCAACAGCTTTCAGTGCTGGCACTTTTCATCTCTGAGCAATTGCTCGACGTTTGCAATTTCTCACCTGAGCTCTCTTTAGAGTGCGCGAGAGGATGAGCAGAAGATTAGGTGGCTAGAGAAGCCCAGAGCCCCAGTGTTCTTAGGCCTACAAAAGCGCTTCCAAGGAAGGGGGCTGGCTAGCAAGAGCTTTCAGTGCTGGCACTTTTCATCTCTGAGCAATTGCTCGACGTTTGCAATTTCTCAGCTCGTGTCTACAAGACGGAAAGAGAATGACCGTGACGTTTGGTGGCTAGAGAAGTGCAAAGCCCCAGTGTTACTGCGCCTGTGAAAGCGCTTCCAAGGAAGGGTGCTGGCTAGCAACAGCTTTCAGTGCTGGCACTTTTCATCTCTGAGCAATTGCTCGACGTTTGCAATTTCTCACCTGAGCTCTCTTTAGAGTGCGCGAGAGGATGAGCAGAAGATTAGGTGGCTAGAGAAGCCCAGAGCCCCAGTGTTCTTAGGCCTACAAAAGCGCTTCCAAGGAAGGGGGCTGGCTAGCAACAGCTTTCAGTGCTGGCACTTTTCATCTCTGAGCAATTGCTCGACGTTTGCAATTTCTCAGCTCGTGTCTGCGAGACGGAAAGAGAAGGACCGTGACGTTTGGTGGCTAGAGAAGCGCAAAGCCCCAGTGTTGCTGCGCCTGTGAAAGCGCTTCCAAGGAAGGGTGCTGGCTAGCAACAGCTTTCAGTGCTGGCACTTTTCATCTCTGAGCAATTGCTCGACGTTTGCAATTTCTCAGCTCGTGTCTACGAGACGGAAAGAGAATGACCGTGACATTTGGTGGCTAGAGAAGCGCAAAGCCCCAGTGTTGCTGTGCCTGTGAAAGCGCTTCCAAGGAAGGGTGCTGGCTAGCAACAGCTTTCAGTGCTGGCACTTTTCATCTCTGAGCAATTGCTCCACGTTTGCAATTTCTCACCTGAGCTCTCTTTAGAGTGCGCGAGAGGATGAGCAGAAGATTAAGTGGCTAGAGAAGCCCAGAGCCCCAGTGTTCTTAGGCCTACAAAAGCGCTTCCAAGGAAGGGTGCTGGCTAGCAACAGCTTTCAGTGCTGGCACTTTTCATCTCTGAGCAATTGCTCGACGTTTGCAATTTCTCACCTGAGCACTCTTTAGAGTGCGCGAGAGGCTGAGCGGAAGATTAGGTGGCTAGAGAAGCCCAGAGCCCCAGTGTTCTTAGGGCTACAAAAGCGCTTCCAAGGAAGGGTGCTGGCTAGCAACAGCTTTCAGTGCTGGCACTTTTCCTCTCTGAGCAATTGCTCGACGTTTGCAATTTCTCAGCTCGTGTCTACGAGACGGAAAGAGAAGGACCGTGACGTTTGGTGGCTAGAGAAGCGCAAAGCCCCAGTGTTGCTGCGCCTGTGAAAGCGCTTTCAAGGAAGGGTGCTGGCTAGCAACAGCTTTCAGTGCTGGCACTTTTCATCTCTGAGCAATTGCTCGACGTTTGCAATTTCTCCCCTGAGCTCTCTTTAGAGTGCGCGAGAGGATGAGCAGAAGATTAGGTGGCTAGAGAAGCCCAGAGCCCCAGTGTTCTTAGGCCTACAAAAGCGCTTCCAAGGAAGGGGGCTGGCTAGCAACAGCTTTCAGTGCTGGCACTTTTCATCTCTGAGCAATTGCTCGACGTTTGCAATTTCTCAGCTCGTGTCTGCGAGACGGAAAGAGAAGGACCGTGACGTTTGGTGGCTAGAGAAGCGCAAAGCCCCAGTGTTGCTGCGCCTGTGAAAGCGCTTCCAAGGAAGGGTGCTGGCTAGCAACAGCTTTCAGTGCTGGCACTTTTCCTCTCTGAGCAATTGCTCGACGTTTGCAATTTCTCACCTGAGCTCTCTTTAGAGTGCGCGAGAGGATGAGCAGAAGATTAGGTGGCTAGAGAAGCCCAGAGCCCCAGTGTTCTTAGGACTACAAAAGCGCTTCCAAGGAAGGGGGCTGGCTAGCAACAGCTTTCAGTGCTGGCACTTTTCCTCTATGAGCAATTGCTCGACGTTTGCAATTTCTCAGCTCGTGTCTGCGAGACGGAAAGAGAAGGACCGTGACGTTTGGTGGCTAGAGAAGCGCAAAGCCCCAGTGTTGCTGCGCCTGTGAAAGCGCTTCCAAGGAAGGGTGCTGGCTAGCAACAGCTTTCAGTGCTGGCACTTTTCATCTCTGAGCAATTGCTCGACGTTTGCAATTTCTCAGCTCGTGTCTACGAGATGGAAAGAGAAGGACCGTGACGTTTGGTGGGTAGAGAAGCGCAAAGCCCCAGTGTTGCTGCGCCTGTGAAAGCGCTTCCAAGGAAGGGTGCTGGCTAGCATCAGCTTTCAGTGCTGGCACTTTTCCTCTATGAGCAATTGCTCAACGTTTGCGATTTCTCAGCTCGTGTCTACGAGACGGAGAGATAGTGACCGTGACGTTTGGTGGCTAGAGAAGCGCAAAGCCCCAGTGTTGCTGCGCCTGTGAAAGCGCTTCCAAGGAAGGGTGCTGGCTAGCAACAGCTTTCAGTGCTGGCACTTTTCATCTCTGAGCAATTGCTCGACGTTTGCAATTTCTCACCTGAGCTCTCTTTAGAGTGCGCGAGAGGATGAGCAGAAGATTAGGTGGCTAGAGAAGCCCAGAGCCCCACTGTTCTTAGGCCTACAAAAGCGCTTCCAAGGAAGGGGGCTGGCTAGCAACAGCTTTCAGTGCTGGCACTTTTCATCTCTGAGCAATTGCTCGACGTTTGCAATTTCTCAGCTCGTGTCTACGAGACGGAAAGAGAAGGACCGTGACGTTTGGTGGCTAGAGAAGTGCAAAGCCCCAGTGTTGCTGCGCCTGTGAAAGCGCTTCCAAGGAAGGGTGCTGGCTAGCAACAGCTTTCAGTGCTGGCACTTTTCATCTCTGAGCAATTGCTGGACGTTTGCAATTTCTCACCTGAGCTCTCTTTAGAGTGCGCGAGAGGATGAGCAGAAGATTAGGTGGCTAGAGAAGCCCAGAGCCCCAGTGTTCTTAGGCCTACAAAAGCGCTTCCAAGGAAGGGTGCTGGCTAGCAAGAGCTTTCAGTGCTGGCACTTTTCATCTCTGAGCAATTGCTCGACGTTTGCAATTTCTCAGCTCGTGTCTACGAGACGGAAAGAGAAGGACCGTGACGTTTGGTGGCTAGAGAAGTGCAAAGCCCCAGTGTTGCTGCGCCTGTGAAAGCGCTTCCAAGGAAGGGTGCTGGCTAGCAACAGCTTTCAGTGCTGGCACTTTTCATCTCTGAGCAATTGCTCGACGTTTGCAATTTCTCACCTGAGCTCTCTTTAGAGTGCGCGAGAGGCTGAGCAGAAGATTAGGTGGCTAGAGAAGCCCAGAGCCCCAGTGTTCTTAGGCCTACAAAAGCGCTTCCAAATAAGGGGGCTGGCTAGCAACAGCTTTCAGTGCTGGCACTTTTCCTCTCTGAGCAATTGCTCGACGTTTGCAATTTCTCACCTGAGCTCTCTTTAGAGTGCGCGAGAGGATGAGCAGAAGATTAAGTGGCTAGAGAAGCCCAGAGCCCCAGTGTTCTTAGGCCTACAAAAGCGCTTCCAAGGAAGGGTGCTGGCTAGCAACAGCTTTCAGTGCTGGCACTTTTCATCTCTGAGCAATTGCTCGATGTTTGCAATTTCTCAGCTCGTGTCTATGAGACGGAAAGAGAAGGACCGTGACGTTTGGTGGCTAGAGAAGCGCAAAGCCCCAGTGTTGCTGTGCCTGTGAAAGCGCTTCCAAGGAAGGGGGCTGGCTAGCAACAGCTTTCAGTGCTGGCACTTTTCATCTCTGAGCAATTGCTCGACGTTTGCAATTTCTCAGCTCGTGTCTATGAGACGGAAAGAAAATGACCGTGACGTTTGGTGGCTAGAGAAGCGCAAAGCCCCAGTGTTGCTGCGCCTGTGAAAGCGCTTCCAAGGAAGGGTGCTGGCTAGCAACAGCTTTCAGTGCTGGCACTTTTCATCTCTGAGCAATTGCTCGACGTTTGCAATTTCTCAGCTCGTGTCTACGAGACGGAAAGAGAATGACCGTGACATTTGGTGGCTAGAGAAGCGCAAAGCCCCAGTGTTGCTGTGCCTGTGAAAGCGCTTCCAAGGAAGGGTGCTGGCTAGCAAGAGCTTTCAGTGCTGGCACTTTTCATCTCTGAGCAATTGCTCGATGTTTGCAATTTCTCCCCTGAGCTCTTTTTAGAGTGCGCGAGAGGATGAGCAGAAGATTAAGTGGCTAGAGAAGCCCAGAGCCCCAGTGTTCTTAGGCCTACAAAAGCGCTTCCAAGGAAGGGTGCTGGCTAGCAACAGCTTTCAGTGCTGGCACTTTTCATCTCTGAGCAATTGCTCGACGTTTGCAATTTCTCACCTGAGCTCTCTTTAGAGTGCGCGAGAGGCTGAGCAGAAGATTAGGTGGCTAGAGAAGCCCAGAGCCCCAGTGTTCTTAGGGCTACAAAAGCGCTTCCAAGGAAGGGGGCTGGCTAGCAAGAGCTTTCAGTGCTGGCACTTTTCCTCTCTGAGCAATTGCTCGACGTTTGCAATTTCTCAGCTCGTGTCTACGAGACGGAAAGAGAAGGACCGTGACGTTTGGTGGCTAGAGAAGCGCAAAGCCCCAGTGTTGCTGCGCCTGTGAAAGCGCTTTCAAGGAAGGGTGCTGGCTAGCAACAGCTTTCAGTGCTGGCACTTTTCATCTCTGAGCAATTGCTCGACGTTTGCAATTTCTCACCTGAGCTCTCTTTAGAGTGCGCGAGAGGATGAGCAGAAGATTAGGTGGCTAGAGAAGCCCAGAGCCCCAGTGTTCTTAGGCCTACAAAAGCGCTTCCAAGGAAGGGGGCTGGCTAGCAACAGCTTTCAGTGCTGGCACTTTTCATCTCTGAGCAATTGCTCGACGTTTGCAATTTCTCAGCTCGTGTCTATGAGACGGAAAGAAAATGACCGTGACGTTTGGTGGCTAGAGAAGCGCAAAGCCCCAGTGTTGCTGCGCCTGTGAAAGCGCTTCCAAGGAAGGGTGCTGGCTAGCAACAGCTTTCAGTGCTGGCACTTTTCATCTCTGAGCAATTGCTCGACAATTGCAATTTCTCAGCTCGTGTCTACGAGACGGAAAGAGAAGGACCGTGACGTTTGGTGGCTAGAGAAGCGCAAAGCCCCAGTGTTGCTGTGCCTGTGAAAGCGCTTCCAAGGAAGGGTGCTGGCTAGCAAGAGCTTTCAGTGCTGGCACTTTTCATCTCTGAGCAATTGCTCGATGTTTGCAATTTCTCCCCTGAGCTCTCTTTAGAGTGCGCGAGAGGATGAGCAGAAGATTAGGTGGCTAGAGAAGCCCAGAGCCCCAGTGTTCTTAGGCCTACAAAAGCGCTTCCAAGGAAGGGTGCTGGCTAGCAACAGCTTTCAGTGCTGGCACTTTTCATCTCTGAGCAATTGCTCGACGTTTGCAATTTCTCACCTGAGCTCTCTTTAGAGTGCGCGAGAGGCTGAGCAGAAGATTAGGTGGCTAGAGAAGCCCAGAGCCCCAGTGTTCTTAGGCCTACAAAAGCGCTTCCAAGGAAGGGGGCTGGCTAGCAACAGCTTTCAGTGCTGGCACTTTTCATCTCTGAGCAATTGCTCGACGTTTGCAATTTCTCAGCTCGTGTCTACGAGACGGAAAGAGAAGGACCGTGACGTTTGGTGGCTAGAGAAGCGCAAAGCCCCAGTGTTGCTGCGCCTGTGAAAGCGCTTCCAAGGAAGGGTGCTGGCTAGCAACAGCTTTCAGTGCTGGCACTTTTCATCTCTGAGCAATTGCTCGACGTTTGCAATTTCTCACCTGAGCTCTCTTTAGAGTGCGCGAGAGGATGAGCAGAAGATTAGGTGGCTAGAGAAGCCCAGAGCCCCAGTGTGCTTAGGCCTACAAAAGCGCTTCCAAGGAAGGGTGCTGGCTAGCAACAGCTTTCAGTGCTGGCACTTTTCATCTCTGAGCAATTGCTCGACGTTTGCAATTTCTCACCTGAGGTCTTTTTAGAGTGCGCGAGAGGATGAGCAGAGGATTAAGTGGCTAGAGAAGCCCAGAGCCCCAGTGTTCTTAGGCCTACAAAAGCGCTTCCAAGGAAGGGGGCTGGCTAGCAACAGCTTTCAGTGCTGGCACTTTTCATCTCTGAGCAATTGCTCGACGTTTGCAATTTCTCAGCTCGTGTCTGCGAGACGGAAAGAGAAGGACCGTGACGTTTGGTGGCTAGAGAAGCGCAAAGCCCCAGTGTTGCTGCGCCTGTGAAAGCGCTTCCAAGGAAGGGTGCTGGCTAGCAACAGCTTTCAGTGCTGGCACTTTTCATCTCTGAGCAATTGCTCGACGTTTGCAATTTCTCAGCTCGTGTCTACGAGACGGAGAGATAGTGACCGTGACGTTTGGTGGCTAGAGAAGCGCAAAGCCCCAGTGTTGCTGCGCCTGTGAAAGCGCTTCCAAGGAAGGGTGCTGGCTAGCAACAGCTTTCAGTGCTGGCACTTTTCATCTCTGAGCAATTGCTCGACGTTTGCAATTTCTCACCTGAGCTCTCTTTAGAGTGCGCGAGAGGATGAGCAGAAGATTAGGTGGCTAGAGAAGGCCAGAGCCCCAGTGTTCTTAGGCCTACAAAAGCGCTTCCAAGGAAGGGTGCTGGCTAGCAACAGCTTTCAGTGCTGGCACTTTTCCTCTCTGAGCAATTGCTCGACGTTTGCAATTTCTCAGCTCGTGTCTACGAGACGGAAAGAGAAGGACCGTGACGTTTGGTGGCTAGAGAAGCGCAAAGCCCCAGTGTTGCTGCGCCTGTGAAAGTGCTTCCAAGGAAGGGTGCTGGCTAGCAACAGCTTTCAGTGCTTGCACTTTTCCTCTCTGAGCAATTGCTCGACGTTTGCAATTTCTCAGCTCGTGTCTATGAGACGGAAAGAGAATGACCGTGACGTTTGGTGGCTAGAGAAGCGCAAAGCCCCAGTGTTGCTGTGCCTGTGAAAGCGCTTCCAAGGAAGGGTGCTGGCTAGCAACAGCTTTCAGTGCTGGCACTTTTCCTCTATGAGCAATTGCTCGACGTTTGCAATTTCTCAGCTCGTGTCTACGAGACGGAAAGAGAATGACCGTGACATTTGGTGGCTAGAGAAGCGCAAAGCCCCAGTGTTGCTGCGCCTGTGAAAGCGCTTCCAAGGAAGCGTGCTGGCTAGCAACAGCTTCCAGTGCTGGCACTTTTCATCTCTGAGCAATTGCTCGACGTTTGCAATTTCTCACCTCAGCTCTCTTTAGACTGCGCGAGAGGATGAGCAGAAGATTAGGTGGCTAGAGAAGCCCAGAGCCCCAGTGTGCTTAGGCCTACAAAAGCGCTTCCAAGGAAGGGTGCTGGCTAGCAACAGCTTTCAGTGCTGGCACTTATCATCTCTGAGCAATTGCTCGACGTTTGCAATTTCTCAGCTCTTGTCTACGAGACGGAAAGAGAAGGACCGTGATGTTTGGTGGCTAGAGAAGCGCAAAGCCCCAGTGTTGCTGCGCCTGTGAAAGCGCTTCCAAGGAAGGGTGCTGGCTAGCAACAGCTTTCAGTGCTGGCACTTTTCATCTCTGAGCAATTGCTCGACGTTTGCAATTTCTCAGCTCGTGTCTACGAGACAGAAAGAGAAGGACCGTGACGTTTGGTGGCTAGAGAAGCGCAAAGCCCCAGTGTTGCTGCGCCTGTGAAAGCGCTTCCAAGGAAGGGTGCTGGCTAGCAACAGCTTTCAGTGCTGGCACTTTTCATCTCTGAGCAATTGCTCGACGTTTGCAATTTCTCAGCTCATGTCTACGAGACGGAAAGAGAAGGACCGTGACGTTTGGTGGCTAGAGAAGCGCAAAGCCCCAGTGCTACTGTGCCTGTGAAAGCGCTTCCAAGGAAGGGTGCTGGCTAGCAACAGCTTTCAGTGCTGGCACTTTTCATCTCTGAGCAATTGCTCGACGTTTGCAATTTCTCAGCTCGTGTCTACGAGACGGAAAGAGAAGGACCGTGACGTTTGGTGGCTAGAGAAGCGCAAAGCCCCAGTGTTACTGCGCCTGTGAAAGCGCTTCCAAGGAAGGGTGCTGGCTAGCAACAGCTTTCAGTGCTGGCACTTTTCATCTCTGAGCAATTGCTCGAGGTTTGCAATTTCTCAGCTCGTGTCTACGAGACGGAGAGTTAGTGACCGTGACGTTTGGTAGCTAGAGAAGCGCAAAGCCCCAGTGTTACTGCGCCTGTGAAAGCGCTTCCAAGGAAGGGTGCTGGCTAGCAACAGCTTTCAGTGCTGGCACTTTTCATCTCTGAGCAATTGCTCCACGTTTGCAATTTCTCAGCTCGTGTCTACGAGACGGAAAGAGAAGGACCGTGACGTTTGGTGGCTAGAGAAGCGCAAAGCCCCAGTGTTGCTGCGCCTGTGAAAGCGCTTCCAAGGAAGGGTGCTGGGTAGCAACAGCCTTCAGTGCTGGCACTTTTCATCTCTGAGCAATTGCTCAACGTTTGCAATTCCTCAGCTCGTGTCTACGAGACGGAAAGAGAAGGACCGTGACGTTTGGTGGCTAGAGAAGCGCAAAGCCCCAGTGTTACTGCGCCTGTGAAAGCGCTTCCAAGGAAGGGTGCTGGCTAGCAACAGCTTTCAGTGCTGGCACTTTTCATCTCTGAGCAATTGCTCCACGTTTGCAATTTCTCCCCTGAGCTCTCTTTAGAGTGCGCGAGAGGATGAGCAGAAGATTAGGTGGCTAGAGAAGCCCAGAGCCCCAGTGTTCTTAGGCCTACAAAAGCGCTTCCAAGGAAGGGTGCTGGCTAGCAACAGCTTTCAGTGCTGGCACTTTTCATCTCTGAGCAATTGCTCGACAATTGCAATTTCTCAGCTCGTGTCTACGAGACGGAAAGAGAAGGACCGTGACGTTTGGTGGCTAGAGAAGCGCAAAGCCCCAGTGTTGCTGCGCCTGTGAAAGCGCTTCCAAGGAAGGGTGCTGGCTAGCATCAGCTTTCAGTGCTGGCACTTTTCCTCTATGAGCAATTGCTCAACGTTTGCGATTTCTCAGCTCGTGTCTACGAGACGGA
Organism: Sarcoramphus papa; assembly: GCA_037962945.1. Taxonomy (NCBI): domain Eukaryota; kingdom Metazoa; phylum Chordata; class Aves; order Accipitriformes; family Cathartidae; genus Sarcoramphus; species Sarcoramphus papa. The sequence goes on along the minus strand of CM075595.1, from coordinate 14,043,335 downwards.
GAGATAGTGACCGTGACGTTTGGTGGCTAGAGAAGCGCAAAGCCCCAGTGTTGCTGCGCCTGTGAAAGCGCTTCCAAGGAAGGGTGCTGGCTAGCAACAGCTTTCAGTGCTGGCACTTTTCATCTCTGAGCAATTGCTCGACGTTTGCAATTTCTCACCTGAGCTCTCTTTAGAGTGCGCGAGAGGATGAGCAGAAGATTAGGTGGCTAGAGAAGCCCAGAGCCCCACTGTTCTTAGGCCTACAAAAGCGCTTCCAAGGAAGGGGGCTGGCTAGCAACAGCTTTCAGTGCTGGCACTTTTCATCTCTGAGCAATTGCTCGACGTTTGCAATTTCTCAGCTCGTGTCTACGAGACGGAAAGAGAAGGACCGTGACGTTTGGTGGCTAGAGAAGTGCAAAGCCCCAGTGTTGCTGCGCCTGTGAAAGCGCTTCCAAGGAAGGGTGCTGGCTAGCAACAGCTTTCAGTGCTGGCACTTTTCATCTCTGAGCAATTGCTGGACGTTTGCAATTTCTCACCTGAGCTCTCTTTAGAGTGCGCGAGAGGATGAGCAGAAGATTAGGTGGCTAGAGAAGCCCAGAGCCCCAGTGTTCTTAGGCCTACAAAAGCGCTTCCAAGGAAGGGGGCTGGCTAGCAACAGCTTTCAGTGCTGGCACTTTTCATCTCTGAGCAATTGCTCGACGTTTGCAATTTCTCAGCTCGTGTCTACGAGACGGAAAGAGAAGGACCGTGACGTTTGGTGGCTAGAGAAGTGCAAAGCCCCAGTGTTGCTGCGCCTGTGAAAGCGCTTCCAAGGAAGGGTGCTGGCTAGCAACAGCTTTCAGTGCTGGCACTTTTCATCTCTGAGCAATTGCTCGACGTTTGCAATTTCTCACCTGAGCTCTCTTTAGAGTGCGCGAGAGGCTGAGCAGAAGATTAGGTGGCTAGAGAAGCCCAGAGCCCCAGTGTTCTTAGGCCTACAAAAGCGCTTCCAAATAAGGGGGCTGGCTAGCAACAGCTTTCAGTGCTGGCACTTTTCCTCTCTGAGCAATTGCTCGACGTTTGCAATTTCTCACCTGAGCTCTCTTTAGAGTGCGCGAGAGGATGAGCAGAAGATTAAGTGGCTAGAGAAGCCCAGAGCCCCAGTGTTCTTAGGCCTACAAAAGCGCTTCCAAGGAAGGGTGCTGGCTAGCAACAGCTTTCAGTGCTGGCACTTTTCATCTCTGAGCAATTGCTCGATGTTTGCAATTTCTCAGCTCGTGTCTATGAGACGGAAAGAGAAGGACCGTGACGTTTGGTGGCTAGAGAAGCGCAAAGCCCCAGTGTTGCTGTGCCTGTGAAAGCGCTTCCAAGGAAGGGGGCTGGCTAGCAACAGCTTTCAGTGCTGGCACTTTTCATCTCTGAGCAATTGCTCGACGTTTGCAATTTCTCAGCTCGTGTCTATGAGACGGAAAGAAAATGACCGTGACGTTTGGTGGCTAGAGAAGCGCAAAGCCCCAGTGTTGCTGCGCCTGTGAAAGCGCTTCCAAGGAAGGGTGCTGGCTAGCAACAGCTTTCAGTGCTGGCACTTTTCATCTCTGAGCAATTGCTCGACGTTTGCAATTTCTCAGCTCGTGTCTACGAGACGGAAAGAGAATGACCGTGACATTTGCTGGCTAGAGAAGCGCAAAGCCCCAGTGTTGCTGTGCCTGTGAAAGCGCTTCCAAGGAAGGGTGCTGGCTAGCAACAGCTTTCAGTGCTGGCACTTTTCATCTCTGAGCAATTGCTCGACGTTTGCAATTTCTCCCCTGAGCTCTTTTTAGAGTGCGCGAGAGGATGAGCAGAAGATTAAGTGGCTAGAGAAGCCCAGAGCCCCAGTGTTCTTAGGCCTACAAAAGCGCTTCCAAGGAAGGGTGCTGGCTAGCAACAGCTTTCAGTGCTGGCACTTTTCATCTCTGAGCAATTGCTCGACGTTTGCAATTTCTCACCTGAGCTCTCTTTAGAGTGCGCGAGAGGCTGAGCAGAAGATTAGGTGGCTAGAGAAGCCCAGAGCCCCAGTGTTCTTAGGGCTACAAAAGCGCTTCCAAGGAAGGGGGCTGGCTAGCAAGAGCTTTCAGTGCTGGCACTTTTCCTCTCTGAGCAATTGCTCGACGTTTGCAATTTCTCAGCTCGTGTCTACGAGACGGAAAGAGAAGGACCGTGACGTTTGGTGGCTAGAGAAGCGCAAAGCCCCAGTGTTGCTGCGCCTGTGAAAGCGCTTTCAAGGAAGGGTGCTGGCTAGCAACAGCTTTCAGTGCTGGCACTTTTCATCTCTGAGCAATTGCTCGACGTTTGCAATTTCTCACCTGAGCTCTCTTTAGAGTGCGCGAGAGGATGAGCAGAAGATTAGGTGGCTAGAGAAGCCCAGAGCCCCAGTGTTCTTAGGCCTACAAAAGCGCTTCCAAGGAAGGGGGCTGGCTAGCAACAGCTTTCAGTGCTGGCACTTTTCATCTCTGAGCAATTGCTGGATGTTTGCAATTTCTCAGCTCGTGTCTATGAGACGGAAAGAAAATGACCGTGACGTTTGGTGGCTAGAGAAGCGCAAAGCCCCAGTGTTGCTGCGCCTGTGAAAGCGCTTCCAAGGAAGGGTGCTGGCTAGCAACAGCTTTCAGTGCTGGCACTTTTCATCTCTGAGCAATTGCTCGACAATTGCAATTTCTCAGCTCGTGTCTACGAGACGGAAAGAGAAGGACCGTGACGTTTGGTGGCTAGAGAAGCGCAAAGCCCCAGTGTTGCTGTGCCTGTGAAAGCGCTTCCAAGGAAGGGTGCTGGCTAGCATCAGCTTTCAGTGCTGGCACTTTTCATCTCTGAGCAATTGCTCGATGTTTGCAATTTCTCCCCTGAGCTCTCTTTAGAGTGCGCGAGAGGATGAGCAGAAGATTAAGTGGCTAGAGAAGCCCAGAGCCCCAGTGTTCTTAGGCCTACAAAAGCGCTTCCAAGGAAGGGTGCTGGCTAGCAACAGCTTTCAGTGCTGGCACTTTTCATCTCTGAGCAATTGCTCGACGTTTGCAATTTCTCACCTGAGCTCTCTTTAGAGTGCGCGAGAGGCTGAGCAGAAGATTAGGTGGCTAGAGAAGCCCAGAGCCCCAGTGTTCTTAGGCCTACAAAAGCGCTTCCAAGGAAGGGGGCTGGCTAGCAACAGCTTTCAGTGCTGGCACTTTTCATCTCTGAGCAATTGCTCGACGTTTGCAATTTCTCAGCTCGTGTCTACGAGACGGAAAGAGAAGGACCGTGACGTTTGGTGGCTAGAGAAGCGCAAAGCCCCAGTGTTGCTGCGCCTGTGAAAGCGCTTCCAAGGAAGGGTGCTGGCTAGCAACAGCTTTCAGTGCTGGCACTTTTCATCTCTCAGCAATTGCTCGACGTTTGCAATTTCTCACCTGAGCTCTCTTTAGAGTGCGCGAGAGGATGAGCAGAAGATTAGGTGGCTAGAGAAGCCCAGAGCCCCAGTGTGCTTAGGCCTACAAAAGCGCTTCCAAGGAAGGGTGCTGGCTAGCAACAGCTTTCAGTGCTGGCACTTTTCATCTCTGAGCAATTGCTCGACGTTTGCAATTTCTCACCTGAGGTCTTTTTAGAGTGCGCGAGAGGATGAGCAGAGGATTAAGTGGCTAGAGAAGCCCAGAGCCCCAGTGTTCTTAGGCCTACAAAAGCGCTTCCAAGGAAGGGGGCTGGCTAGCAACAGCTTTCAGTGCTGGCACTTTTCATCTCTGAGCAATTGCTCGACGTTTGCAATTTCTCAGCTCGTGTCTGCGAGACGGAAAGAGAAGGACCGTGACGTTTGGTGGCTAGAGAAGCGCAAAGCCCCAGTGTTGCTGCGCCTGTGAAAGCGCTTCCAAGGAAGGGTGCTGGCTAGCAACAGCTTTCAGTGCTGGCACTTTTCATCTCTGAGCAATTGCTCGACGTTTGCAATTTCTCAGCTCGTGTCTACGAGACGGAGAGATAGTGACCGTGACGTTTGGTGGCTAGAGAAGCGCAAAGCCCCAGTGTTGCTGCGCCTGTGAAAGCGCTTCCAAGGAAGGGTGCTGGCTAGCAACAGCTTTCAGTGCTGGCACTTTTCATCTCTGAGCAATTGCTCGACGTTTGCAATTTCTCACCTGAGCTCTCTTTAGAGTGCGCGAGAGGATGAGCAGAAGATTAGGTGGCTAGAGAAGGCCAGAGCCCCAGTGTTCTTAGGCCTACAAAAGCGCTTCCAAGGAAGGGTGCTGGCTAGCAACAGCTTTCAGTGCTGGCACTTTTCCTCTCTGAGCAATTGCTCGACGTTTGCAATTTCTCAGCTCGTGTCTACGAGACGGAAAGAGAAGGACCGTGACGTTTGGTGGCTAGAGAAGCGCAAAGCCCCAGTGTTGCTGCGCCTGTGAAAGTGCTTCCAAGGAAGGGTGCTGGCTAGCAACAGCTTTCAGTGCTTGCACTTTTCCTCTCTGAGCAATTGCTCGACGTTTGCAATTTCTCAGCTCGTGTCTATGAGACGGAAAGAGAATGACCGTGACGTTTGGTGGCTAGAGAAGCGCAAAGCCCCAGTGTTGCTGTGCCTGTGAAAGCGCTTCCAAGGAAGGGTGCTGGCTAGCAACAGCTTTCAGTGCTGGCACTTTTCCTCTATGAGCAATTGCTCGACGTTTGCAATTTCTCAGCTCGTGTCTACGAGACGGAAAGAGAATGACCGTGACATTTGGTGGCTAGAGAAGCGCAAAGCCCCAGTGTTGCTGCGCCTGTGAAAGCGCTTCCAAGGAAGGGTGCTGGCTAGCAACAGCTTCCAGTGCTGGCACTTTTCATCTCTGAGCAATTGCTCGACGTTTGCAATTTCTCACCTCAGCTCTCTTTAGACTGCGCGAGAGGATGAGCAGAAGATTAGGTGGCTAGAGAAGCCCAGAGCCCCAGTGTGCTTAGGCCTACAAAAGCGCTTCCAAGGAAGGGTGCTGGCTAGCAACAGCTTTCAGTGCTGGCACTTATCATCTCTGAGCAATTGCTCGACGTTTGCAATTTCTCAGCTCTTGTCTACGAGACGGAAAGAGAAGGACCGTGATGTTTGGTGGCTAGAGAAGCGCAAAGCCCCAGTGTTGCTGCGCCTGTGAAAGCGCTTCCAAGGAAGGGTGCTGGCTAGCAACAGCTTTCAGTGCTGGCACTTTTCATCTCTGAGCAATTGCTCGACGTTTGCAATTTCTCAGCTCGTGTCTACGAGACAGAAAGAGAAGGACCGTGACGTTTGGTGGCTAGAGAAGCGCAAAGCCCCAGTGTTGCTGCGCCTGTGAAAGCGCTTCCAAGGAAGGGTGCTGGCTAGCAACAGCTTTCAGTGCTGGCACTTTTCATCTCTGAGCAATTGCTCGACGTTTGCAATTTCTCAGCTCATGTCTACGAGACGGAAAGAGAAGGACCGTGACGTTTGGTGGCTAGAGAAGCGCAAAGCCCCAGTGCTACTGTGCCTGTGAAAGCGCTTCCAAGGAAGGGTGCTGGCTAGCAACAGCTTTCAGTGCTGGCACTTTTCATCTCTGAGCAATTGCTCGACGTTTGCAATTTCTCAGCTCGTGTCTACGAGACGGAAAGAGAAGGACCGTGACGTTTGGTGGCTAGAGAAGCGCAAAGCCCCAGTGTTACTGCGCCTGTGAAAGCGCTTCCAAGGAAGGGTGCTGGCTAGCAACAGCTTTCAGTGCTGGCACTTTTCATCTCTGAGCAATTGCTCGAGGTTTGCAATTTCTCAGCTCGTGTCTACGAGACGGAGAGTTAGTGACCGTGACGTTTGGTAGCTAGAGAAGCGCAAAGCCCCAGTGTTACTGCGCCTGTGAAAGCGCTTCCAAGGAAGGGTGCTGGCTAGCAACAGCTTTCAGTGCTGGCACTTTTCATCTCTGAGCAATTGCTCCACGTTTGCAATTTCTCAGCTCGTGTCTACGAGACGGAAAGAGAAGGACCGTGACGTTTGGTGGCTAGAGAAGCGCAAAGCCCCAGTGTTGCTGCGCCTGTGAAAGCGCTTCCAAGGAAGGGTGCTGGGTAGCAACAGCCTTCAGTGCTGGCACTTTTCATCTCTGAGCAATTGCTCAACGTTTGCAATTCCTCAGCTCGTGTCTACGAGACGGAAAGAGAAGGACCGTGACGTTTGGTGGCTAGAGAAGCGCAAAGCCCCAGTGTTACTGCGCCTGTGAAAGCGCTTCCAAGGAAGGGTGCTGGCTAGCAACAGCTTTCAGTGCTGGCACTTTTCATCTCTGAGCAATTGCTCCACGTTTGCAATTTCTCCCCTGAGCTCTCTTTAGAGTGCGCGAGAGGATGAGCAGAAGATTAGGTGGCTAGAGAAGCCCAGAGCCCCAGTGTTCTTAGGCCTACAAAAGCGCTTCCAAGGAAGGGTGCTGGCTAGCAACAGCTTTCAGTGCTGGCACTTTTCATCTCTGAGCAATTGCTCGACAATTGCAATTTCTCAGCTCGTGTCTACGAGACGGAAAGAGAAGGACCGTGACGTTTGGTGGCTAGAGAAGCGCAAAGCCCCAGTGTTGCTGCGCCTGTGAAAGCGCTTCCAAGGAAGGGTGCTGGCTAGCAACAGCTTTCAGTGCTGGCACTTTTCATCTCTGAGCAATTGCTCGACGTTTGCAATTTCTCACCTGAGCTCTCTTTAGAGTGCGCGAGAGGATGAGCAGAGGATTAAGTGGCTAGAGAAGCCCAGAGCCCCAGTGTTCTTAGGCCTACAAAAGCGCTTCCAAGGAAGGGTGCTGGCTAGCAACAGCTTTCAGTGCTGGCACTTTTCATCTCTGAGCAATTGCTCGACGTTTGCAATTTCTCAGCTCGTGTCTGCGAGACGGAAAGAGAAGGACCGTGACGTTTGGTGGGTAGAGAAGCGCAAAGCCCCAGTGTTGCTGCGCCTGTGAAAGCGCTTCCAAGGAAGGGTGCTGGCTAGCAACAGCTTTCAGTGCTGGCACTTTTCATCTCTGAGCAATTGCTGGACGTTTGCAATTTCTCCCCTGAGCTCTCTTTAGAGTGCGCGAGAGGATGAGCAGAAGATTAGGTGGCTAGAGAAGCCCAGAGCCCCAGTGTTCTTAGGACTACAAAAGCGCTTCCAAGGAAGGGTGCTGGCTAGCAACAGCTTTCAGTGCTGGCACTTTTCATCTCTGAGCAATTGCTCGACGTTTGCAATTTCTCAGCTCGTGTCTACGAGACGGAAAGAGAATGACAGTGACGTTTGGTGGCTAGAGAAGCGCAAAGCCCCAGTGTTGCTGTGCCTGTGAAAGCGCTTCCAAGGAAGGGGGCTGGCTAGCAACAGCTTTCAGTGCTGGCACTTTTCATCTCTGAGCAATTGCTCGACGTTTGCAATTTCTCAGCTCGTGTCTACGAGACGGAAAGAGAATGACAGTGACGTCTGGTGGCTAGAGAAGCGCAAAGCCCCAGTGTTGCTGCGCCTGTGAAAGCGCTTCCAAGGAAGGGTGCTGGCTAGCAACAGCTTTCAGTGCTGGCACTTTTCATCTCTGAGCAATTGCTCCACGTTTGCAATTTCTCCCCTGAGCTCTCTTTAGAGTGCGCGAGAGGATGAGCAGAAGATTAGGTGGCTAGAGAAGCCCAGAGCCCCAGTGTGCTTAGGCCTACAAAAGCGCTTCCAAGGAAGGGGGCTGGCTAGCAACAGCTTTCAGTGCTGGCACTTTTCCTCTCTGAGCAATTGCTCGACGTTTGCAATTTCTCACCTGAGCTCTCTTTAGAGTGCGCGAGAGGATGAGCAGAGGATTAAGTGGCTAGAGAAGCCCAGAGCCCCAGTGTTCTTAGGCCTACAAAAGCGCTTCCAAGGAAGGGTGCTGGCTAGCAACAGCTTTCAGTGCTGGCACTTTTCATCTCTGAGCAATTGCTCGACGTTTGCAATTTCTCAGCTCGTGTCTGCGAGACGGAAAGAGAAGGACCGTGACGTTTGGTGGCTAGAGAAGCGCAAAGCCCCAGTGTTGCTGCGCCTGTGAAAGCGCTTCCAAGGAAGGGTGCTGGCTAGCAACAGCTTTCAGTGCTGGCACTTTTCATCTCTGAGCAATTGCTGGACATTTGCAATTTCTCACCTGAGCTCTCTTTAGAGTGCGCGAGAGGATGAGCAGAAGATTAGGTGGCTAGAGAAGCCCAGAGCCCCAGTGTTCTTAGGCCTACAAAAGCGCTTCCAAGGAAGGGTGCTGGCTAGCAACAGCTTTCAGTGCTGGCACTTTTCATCTCTGAGCAATTGCTTGACGTTTGCAATTTCTCAGCTCGTGTCTACGAGACGGAAAGAGAATGACAGTGACGTTTGGTGGCTAGAGAAGCGCAAAGCCCCAGTGTTGCTGCGCCTGTGAAAGCGCTTCCAAGGAAGGGGGCTGGCTAGCAACAGCTTTCAGTGCTGGCACTTTTCATCTCTGAGCAATTGCTCGACGTTTGCAATTTCTCAGCTCGTGTCTACGAGACGGAAAGAGAATGACAGTGACGTCTGGTGGCTAGAGAAGCGCAAAGCCCCAGTGTTGCTGCGCCTGTGAAAGCGCTTCCAAGGAAGGGTGCTGGCTAGCAACAGCTTTCAGTGCTGGCACTTTTCATCTCTGAGCAATTGCTGGACGTTTGCAATTTCTCACCTGAGCTCTCTTTAGAGTGCGCGAGAGGATGAGCAGAAGTTTAGGTGTCTAAAGAAGCGCAAAGCCCCAGTGTTCTTAGGCCTACAAAAGCGCTTCCAAGGAAGGGTGCTGGCTAGCAACAGCTTTCAGTGCTGGCACTTTTCATCTCTCAGCAATTGCTCGACGTTTGCAATTTCTCAGCTCGTGTCTACGAGACGGAAAGAGAAGGACCGTGAAGTTTGGTGGCTAGAGAAGCGCAAAGCCCCAGTGTTGCTGCGCCTGTGAAAGCGCTTCCAAGGAAGGGTGCTGGCTAGCAACAGCTTTCAGTGCTGGCACTTTTCATCTCTGAGCAATTGCTCGACGTTTGCAATTTCTCCCCTGAGCTCTCTTTAGAGTGCGCGAGAGGATGAGCAGAAGATTAGGTGGCTAGAGAAGCCCAGAGCCCCAGTGTTTTTAGGCCTACAAAAGCGCTTCCCAGGAAGGGTGCTGGCTAGCAACAGCTTTCAGTGCTGGCACTTTTCATCTCTCAGCAATTGCTCGACGTTTGCAATTTCTCAGCTCGTGTCTACGAGACGGAGAGATAGTGACCGTGACATTTGGTGGCTAGAGAAGCGCAAAGCCCCAGTGTTGCTGCGCCTGTGAAAGCGCTTCCAAGGAAGGGTGCTGGCTAGCAACAGCTTTCAGTGCTGGCACTTTTCATCTCTCAGCAATTGCTCGACGTTTGCAATTTCTCACCTGAGCTCTCTTTAGAGTGCGCGAGAGGATGAGCAGAAGATTAGGTGGCTAGAGAAGCCCAGAGCCCCAGTGTTCTTAGGCCTACAAAAGCGCTTCCAAGGAAGGGTGCTGGCTAGCAACAGCTTTCAGTGCTGGCACTTTTCATCTCTGAGCAATTGCTCGACGTTTGCAATTTCTCAGCTCGTGTCTGCGAGACGGAAAGAGAATGACCGTGACGTTTGGTGGCTAGAGAAGTGCAAAGCCCCAGTGTTACTGCGCCTGTGAAAGCGCTTCCAAGGAAGGGTGCTGGCTAGCAACAGCTTTCAGTGCTGGCACTTTTCATCTCTGAGCAATTGCTCGACGTTTGCAATTTCTCACCTGAGCTCTCTTTAGAGTGCGCGAGAGGATGAGCAGAAGATTAGGTGGCTAGAGAAGCCCAGAGCCCCAGTGTTCTTAGGCCTACAAAAGTGCTTCCAAGGAAGGGTGCTGGCTAGCAACAGCTTTCAGTGCTGGCACTTTTCATCTCTGAGCAATTGCTCGACGTTTGCAATTTCTCACCTGAGCTCTCTTTAGAGTGCGCGAGAGGATGAGCAGAAGATTAGGTAGCTAGAGAAGCCCAGAGCCCCAGTGTTCTTAAGGCCTACAAAAGCGCTTCCAAGGAAGGGTGCTGGCTAGCAACAGCTTTCAGTGCTGGCACTTTTCATCTCTGAGCAATTGCTCGACGTTTGCAATTTCTCACCTGAGCACTCTTTAGAGTGCGCGAGAGGATGAGCGGAAGATTAGGTGGCTAGAGAAGCCCAGAGCCCCAGTGTGCTTAGGCCTACAAAAGCGCTTCCAAGGAAGGGTGCTGGCTAGCAACAGCTTTCAGTGCTGGCACTTTTCCTCTCTGAGCAATTGCTCGACGTTTGCAATTTCTCAGCTCGTGTCTACGAGACGGAAAGAGAAGGACCGTGACGTTTGGTGGCTAGAGAAGCGCAAAGCCCCAGTGTTGCTGCGCCTGTGAAAGCGCTTCCAAGGAAGGGTGCTGGCTAGCAACAGCTTTCAGTGCTGGCACTTTTCATCTCTGAGCAATTGCTCGACGTTTGCAATTTCTCACCTGAGCTCTCTTTAGAGTGCGCGAGAGGATGAGCAGAAGATTAGGTGGCTAGAGAAGCCCAGAGCCCCAGTCTTCTTAGGCCTACAAAAGCGCTTCCAAGGAAGGGGGCTGGCTAACAACAGCTTTCAGTGCTGGCACTTTTCATCTCTGAGCAATTGCTCGACGTTTGCAATTTCTCAGCTCGTGTCTGCGAGACGGAAAGAGAAGGACCGTGACGTTTGGTGGCTAGAGAAGCGCAAAGCCCCAGTGTTGCTGCGCCTGTGAAAGCGCTTCCAAGGAAGGGTGCTGGCTAGCAACAGCTTTCAGTGCTGGCACTTTTCATCTCTGAGCAATTGCTCCACGTTTGCAATTTCTCACCTGAGCTCTCTTTAGAGTGCGTGAGAGGATGAGCAGAAGATTAGGTGGCTAGAGAAGCCCAGAGCCCCAGTGTTCTTAGGACTACAAAAGCGCTTCCAAGGAAGGGGGCTGGCTAGCAACAGCTTTCAGTGCTGGCACTTTTCCTCTATGAGCAATTGCTCGACGTTTGCAATTTCTCAGCTCGTGTCTGCGAGACGGAAAGAGAAGGACCGTGACGTTTGGTGGCTAGAGAAGCGCAAAGCCCCAGTGTTGCTGCGCCTGTGAAAGCGCTTCCAAGGAAGGGTGCTGGCTAGCAACAGCTTTCAGTGCTGGCACTTTTCATCTCTGAGCAATTGCTCGACGTTTGCAATTTCTCAGCTCGTGTCTACGAGATGGAAAGAGAAGGACCGTGACGTTTGGTGGCTAGAGAAGCGCAAAGCCCCAGTGTTGCTGCGCCTGTGAAAGCGCTTCCAAGGAAGGGTGCTGGCTAGCATCAGCTTTCAGTGCTGGCACTTTTCATCTCTGAGCAATTGCTCGACGTTTGCGATTTCTCAGCTCGTGTCTACGAGACGGAGAGATAGTGACCGTGACGTTTGGTGGCTAGAGAAGCGCAAAGCCCCAGTGTTGCTGCGCCTGTGAAAGCGCTTCCAAGGAAGGGTGCTGGCTAGCAACAGCTTTCAGTGCTGGCACTTTTCATCTCTCAGCAATTGCTCGACGTTTGCAATTTCTCAGCTCGTGTCTACGAGACGGAGAGATAGTGACCGTGACATTTGGTGGCTAGAGAAGCGCAAAGCCCCAGTGTTGCTGCGCCTGTGAAAGCGCTTCCAAGGAAGGGTGCTGGCTAGCAACAGCTTTCAGTGCTGGCACTTTTCATCTCTGAGCAATTGCTCGACGTTTGCAATTTCTCACCTGAGCTCTCTTTAGAGTGCGCGAGAGGATGAGCAGAAGATTAGGTGGCTAGAGAAGCCCAGAGCCCCAGTGTTCTTAGGCCTACAAAAGCGCTTCCAAGGAAGGGGGCTGGCTAGCAACAGCTTTCAGTGCTGGCACTTTTCATCTCTGAGCAATTGCTCGACGTTTGCAATTTCTCAGCTCGTGTCTACAAGACGGAAAGAGAATGACCGTGACGTTTGGTGGCTAGAGAAGCGCAAAGCCCCAGTGTTGCTGCGCCTGTGAAAGCGCTTCCAAGGAAGGGTGCTGGCTAGCAACAGCTTTCAGTGCTGGCACTTTTCATCTCTGAGCAATTGCTCCACGTTTGCAATTTCTCACCTGAGCTCTCTTTAGAGTGCGCGAGAGGATGAGCAGAAGATTAGGTAGCTAGAGAAGCCCAGAGCCCCAGTGTTCTTAAGGCCTACAAAAGCGCTTCCAAGGAAGGGTGCTGGCTAGCAACAGCTTTCAGTGCTGGCACTTTTCATCTCTGAGCAATTGCTCGACGTTTGCAATTTCTCACCTGAGCACTCTTTAGAGTGCGCGAGAGGATGAGCGGAAGATTAGGTGGCTAGAGAAGCCCAGAGCCCCAGTGTGCTTAGGCCTACAAAAGCGCTTCCAAGGAAGGGTGCTGGCTAGCAACAGCTTTCAGTGCTGGCACTTTTCCTCTCTGAGCAATTGCTCGACGTTTGCAATTTCTCAGCTCGTGTCTACGAGACGGAAAGAGAAGGACCGTGACATTTGGTGGCTAGAGAAGCGCAAAGCCCCAGTGTTGCTGCGCCTGTGAAAGCGCTTCCAAGGAAGGGTGCTGGCTAGCAACAGCTTTCAGTGCTGGCACTTTTCATCTCTGAGCAATTGCTCGACGTTTGCAATTTCTCACCTGAGCTCTCTTTAGAGTGCGCGTGAGGATGAGCAGAAGATTAGGTGGCTAGAGAAGCCCAGAGCCCCAGTGTTCTTAGGCCTACAAAAGCGCTTCCAAGGAAGGGGGCTGGCTAACAACAGCTTTCAGTGCTGGCACTTTTCATCTCTGAGCAATTGCTCGACGTTTGCAATTTCTCAGCTCGTGTCTGCGAGACGGAAAGAGAAGGACCGTGACGTTTGGTGGCTAGAGAAGCGCAAAGCCCCAGTGTTGCTGCGCCTGTGAAAGCGCTTCCAAGGAAGGGTGCTGGCTAGCAACAGCTTTCAGTGCTGGCACTTTTCATCTCTGAGCAATTGCTGGACGTTTGCAATTTCTCACCTGAGCTCTCTTTAGAGTGCGCGAGAGGATGAGCAGAAGATTAGGTGGCTAGAGAAGCCCAGAGCCCCAGTGTTCTTAGGCCTACAAAAGCGCTTCCAAGGAAGGGGGCTGGCTAGCAAGAGCTTTCAGTGCTGGCACTTTTCCTCTATGAGCAATTGCTCGACGTTTGCAATTTCTCAGCTCGTGTCTGCGAGACGGAAAGAGAAGGACCGTGACGTTTGGTGGCTAGAGAAGCGCAAAGCCCCAGTGTTGCTGCGCCTGTGAAAGCGCTTCCAAGGAAGGGTGCTGGCTAGCAACAGCTTTCAGTGCTGGCACTTTTCATCTCTGAGCAATTGCTCGACGTTTGCAATTTCTCAGCTCGTGTCTACGAGATGGAAAGAGAAGGACCGTGACGTTTGGTGGGTAGAGAAGCGCAAAGCCCCAGTGTTGCTGCGCCTGTGAAAGCGCTTCCAAGGAAGGGTGCTGGCTAGCATCAGCTTTCAGTGCTGGCACTTTTCCTCTCTGAGCAATTGCTCAACGTTTGCGATTTCTCAGCTCGTGTCTACGAGACGGAGAGATAGTGACCGTGACGTTTGGTGGCTAGAGAAGCGCAAAGCCCCAGTGTTGCTGCGCCTGTGAAAGCGCTTCCAAGGAAGGGTGCTGGCTAGCAACAGCTTTCAGTGCTGGCACTTTTCATCTCTGAGCAATTGCTCGACGTTTGCAATTTCTCACCTGAGCTCTCTTTAGAGTGCGCGAGAGGATGAGCAGAAGATTAGGTGGCTAGAGAAGCCCAGAGCCCCAGGGTTCTTAGGCCTACAAAAGCGCTTCCAAGGAAGGGGGCTGGCTAGCAAGAGCTTTCAGTGCTGGCACTTTTCATCTCTGAGCAATTGCTCGACGTTTGCAATTTCTCAGCTCGTGTCTACGAGACGGAAAGAGAAGGACCGTGACGTTTGGTGGCTAGAGAAGTGCAAAGCCCCAGTGTTGCTGCGCCTGTGAAAGCGCTTCCAAGGAAGGGTGCTGGCTAGCAACAGCTTTCAGTGCTGGCACTTTTCATCTCTGAGCAATTGCTGGACGTTTGCAATTTCTCACCTGAGCTCTCTTTAGAGTGCGCGAGAGGATGAGCAGAAGATTAGGTGGCTAGAGAAGCCCAGAGCCCCAGTGTTCTTAGGCCTACAAAAGTGCTTCCAAGGAAGGGTGCTGGCTAGCAAGAGCTTTCAGTGCTGGCACTTTTCATCTCTCAGCAATTGCTCGACGTTTGCAATTTCTCAGCTCGTGTCTACGAGACGGAAAGAGAAGGACCGTGACGTTTGGTGGCTAGAGAAGTGCAAAGCCCCAGTGTTGCTGCGCCTGTGAAAGCGCTTCCAAGGAAGGGTGCTGGCTAGCAACAGCTTTCAGTGCTGGCACTTTTCATCTCTGAGCAATTGCTCGACGTTTGCAATTTCTCAGCTCGTGTCTACGAGACGGAAAGAGAATGACCGTGACATTTGGTGGCTAGAGAAGCGCAAAGCCCCAGTGTTGCTGTGCCTGTGAAAGCGCTTCCAAGGAAGGGTGCTGGCTAGCAAGAGCTTTCAGTGCTGGCACTTTTCATCTCTGAGCAATTGCTCGATGTTTGCAATTTCTCCCCTGAGCTCTTTTTAGAGTGCGCGAGAGGATGTGCAGAAGATTAAGTGGCTAGAGAAGCCCAGAGCCCCAGTGTTCTTAGGCCTACAAAAGCGCTTCCAAGGAAGGGTGCTGGCTAGCAACAGCTTTCAGTGCTGGCACTTTTCATCTCTGAGCAATTGCTCGACGTTTGCAATTTCTCACCTGAGCTCTCTTTAGAGTACGCGAGAGGCTGAGCAGAAGATTAGGTGGCTAGAGAAGCCCAGAGCCCCAGTGTTCTTAGGCCTACAAAAGCGCTTCCAAGGAAGGGTGCTGGCTAGCAAGAGCTTTCAGTGCTGGCACTTTTCATCTCTCAGCAATTGCTCGACGTTTGCAATTTCTCAGCTCGTGTCTACGAGACGGAAAGAGAAGGACCGTGAAGTTTGGTGGCTAGAGAAGCGCAAAGCCCCAGTGTTGCTGCGCCTGTGAAAGCGCTTCCAAGGAAGGGTGCTGGCTAGCAACAGCTTTCAGTGCTGGCACTTTTCATCTCTGAGCAATTGCTCGACGTTTGCAATTTCTCCCCTGAGCTCTCTTTAGAGTGCGCGAGAGGATGAGCAGAAGATTAGGTGGCTAGAGAAGCCCAGAGCCCCAGTGTTCTTAGGCCTACAAAAGCGCTTCCAAGGAAGGGTGCTGGCTAGCAACAGCTTTCAGTGCTGGCACTTTTCATCTCTGAGCAATTGCTCGACGTTTGCAATTTCTCAGCTCGTGTCTACGAGACGGAGAGATAGTGACCGTGACATTTGGTGGCTAGAGAAGCGCAAAGCCCCAGTGTTGCTGCGCCTGTGAAAGCGCTTCCAAGGAAGGGTGCTGGCTAGCAACAGCTTTCAGTGCTGGCACTTTTCATCTCTGAGCAATTGCTCGACGTTTGCAATTTCTCACCTGAGCTCTCTTTAGAGTACGCGAGAGGCTGAGCAGAAGATTAGGTGGCTAGAGAAGCCCAGAGCCCCAGTGTTCTTAGGCCTACAAAAGCGCTTCCAAGGAAGGGTGCTGGCTAGCAAGAGCTTTCAGTGCTGGCACTTTTCATCTCTCAGCAATTGCTCGACGTTTGCAATTTCTCAGCTCGTGTCTACGAGACGGAAAGAGAAGGACCGTGAAGTTTGGTGGCTAGAGAAGCGCAAAGCCCCAGTGTTGCTGCGCCTGTGAAAGCGCTTCCAAGGAAGGGTGCTGGCTAGCAACAGCTTTCAGTGCTGGCACTTTTCATCTCTGAGCAATTGCTCGACGTTTGCAATTTCTCCCCTGAGCTCTCTTTAGAGTGCGCGAGAGGATGAGCAGAAGATTAGGTGGCTAGAGAAGCCCAGAGCCCCAGTGTTCTTAGGCCTACAAAAGCGCTTCCAAGGAAGGGTGCTGGCTAGCAACAGCTTTCAGTGCTGGCACTTTTCATCTCTGAGCAATTGCTCGACGTTTGCAATTTCTCAGCTCGTGTCTACGAGACGGAGAGATAGTGACCGTGACATTTGGTGGCTAGAGAAGCGCAAAGCCCCAGTGTTGCTGCGCCTGTGAAAGCGCTTCCAAGGAAGGGTGCTGGCTAGCAAGAGCTTTCAGTGCTGGCACTTTTCATCTCTGAGCAATTGCTCGATGTTTGCAATTTCTCCCCTGAGCTCTTTTTAGAGTGCGCGAGAGGATGAGCAGAAGATTAAGTGGCTAGAGAAGCCCAGAGCCCCAGTGTTCTTAGGCCTACAAAAGCGCTTCCAAGGAAGGGTGCTGGCTAGCAACAGCTTTCAGTGCTGGCACTTTTCATCTCTGAGCAATTGCTCGACGTTTGCAATTTCTCACCTGAGCTCTCTTTAGAGTACGCGAGAGGCTGAGCAGAAGATTAGGTGGCTAGAGAAGCCCAGAGCCCCAGTGTTCTTAGGCCTACAAAAGCGCTTCCAAGGAAGGGTGCTGGCTAGCAAGAGCTTTCAGTGCTGGCACTTTTCATCTCTCAGCAATTGCTCGACGTTTGCAATTTCTCAGCTCGTGTCTACGAGACGGAAAGAGAAGGACCGTGAAGTTTGGTGGCTAGAGAAGCGCAAAGCCCCAGTGTTGCTGCGCCTGTGAAAGCGCTTCCAAGGAAGGGTGCTGGCTAGCAACAGCTTTCAGTGCTGGCACTTTTCATCTCTGAGCAATTGCTCGACGTTTGCAATTTCTCCCCTGAGCTCTCTTTAGAGTGCGCGAGAGGATGAGCAGAAGATTAGGTGGCTAGAGAAGCCCAGAGCCCCAGTGTTCTTAGGCCTACAAAAGCGCTTCCAAGGAAGGGTGCTGGCTAGCAACAGCTTTCAGTGCTGGCACTTTTCATCTCTGAGCAATTGCTCGACGTTTGCAATTTCTCAGCTCGTGTCTACGAGACGGAGAGATAGTGACCGTGACATTTGGTGGCTAGAGAAGCGCAAAGCCCCAGTGTTGCTGCGCCTGTGAAAGCGCTTCCAAGGAAGGGTGCTGGCTAGCAACAGCTTTCAGTGCTGGCACTTTTCATCTCTGAGCAATTGCTGGACGTTTGCAATTTCTCACCTGAGCTCTCTTTAGAGTGCGTGAGAGGATGAGCAGAAGATTAGGTGGCTAGAGAAGCCCAGAGCCCCAGGGTTCTTAGGCCTACAAAAGCGCTTCCAAGGAAGGGTGCTGGCTAGCAACAGCTTTCAGTGCTGGCACTTTTCATCTCTGAGCAATTGCTCGACGTTTGCAATTTCTCAGCTCGTGTCTACAAGACGGAAAGAGAATGACCGTGACGTTTGGTGGCTAGAGAAGTGCAAAGCCCCAGTGTTACTGCGCCTGTGAAAGCGCTTCCAAGGAAGGGTGCTGGCTAGCAACAGCTTTCAGTGCTGGCACTTTTCATCTCTGAGCAATTGCTCGACGTTTGCAATTTCTCACCTGAGCTCTCTTTAGAGTGCGCGAGAGGATGAGCAGAAGATTAGGTAGCTAGAGAAGCCCAGAGCCCCAGTGTTCTTAGGCCTACAAAAGCGCTTCCAAGGAAGGGTGCTGGCTAGCAACAGCTTTCAGTGCTGGCACTTTTCATCTCTGAGCAATTGCTCGACGTTTGCAATTTCTCACCTGAGCACTGTTTAGAGTGCGCAAGAGGATGAGCGGAAGATTAGGTGGCTAGAGAAGCCCAGAGCCCCAGTGTGCTTAGGCCTACAAAAGCGCTTCCAAGGAAGGGTGCTGGCTAGCAACAGCTTTCAGTGCTGGCACTTTTCCTCTCTGAGCAATTGCTCGACGTTTGCAATTTCTCAGCTCGTGTCTACGAGACGGAAAGAGAAGGACCGTGACATTTGGTGGCTAGAGAAGCGCAAAGCCCCAGTGTTGCTGCGCCTGTGAAAGCGCTTCCAAGGAAGGGTGCTGGCTAGCAACAGCTTTCAGTGCTGGCACTTTTCATCTCTGAGCAATTGCTCGACGTTTGCAATTTCTCACCTGAGCTCTCTTTAGAGTGCGCGAGAGGCTGAGCAGAAGATTAGGTGGCTAGAGAAGCCCAGAGCCCCAGTGTTCTTAGGCCTACAAAAGCGCTTCCAAGGAAGGGTGCTGGCTAACAACAGCTTTCAGTGCTGGCACTTTTCATCTCTGATCAATTGCTCGACGTTTGCAATTTCTCAGCTCGTGTCTGCGAGACGGAAAGAGAAGGACCGTGACGTTTGGTGGCTAGAGAAGCGCAAAGCCCCAGTGTTGCTGCGCCTGTGAAAGCGCTTCCAAGGAAGGGTGCTGGCTAGCAACAGCTTTCAGTGCTGGCACTTTTCATCTCTGAGCAATTGCTCGACGTTTGCAATTTCTCACCTGAGCTCTCTTTAGAGTGCGCGAGAGGATGAGCAGAAGATTAGGTGGCTAGAGAAGCCCAGAGCCCCAGTGTTCTTAGGACTACAAAAGCGCTTCCAAGGAAGGGGGCTGGCTAGCAACAGCTTTCAGTGGTGGCACTTTTCATCTCTGAGCAATTGCTCGACGTTTGCAATTTCTCAGCTCGTGTCTACGAGATGGAAAGAGAAGGACCGTGACGTTTGGTGGGTAGAGAAGCGCAAAGCCCCAGTGTTGCTGCGCCTTTGAAAGCGCTTCCAAGGAAGGGTGCTGGCTAGCATCAGCTTTCAGTGCTGGCACTTTTCCTCTCTGAGCAATTGCTCAACGTTTGCGATTTCTCAGCTCGTGTCTACGAGACGGAGAGATAGTGACCGTGACGTTTGGTGGCTAGAGAAGCGCAAAGCCCCAGTGTTGCTGCGCCTGTGAAAGCGCTTCCAAGGAAGGGTGCTGGCTAGCAACAGCTTTCAGTGCTGGCACTTTTCATCTCTGAGCAATTGCTCGACGTTTGCAATTTCTCACCTGAGCTCTCTTTAGAGTGCGCGAGAGGATGAGCAGAAGATTAGGTGGCTAGAGAAGCCCAGAGCCCCAGTGTGCTTAGGCCTACAAAAGCGCTTCCAAGGAAGGGGGCTGGCTAGCAACAGCTTTCAGTGCTGGTACTTTTCATCTCTGAGCAATTGCTCGACGTTTGCAATTTCTCAGCTCGTGTCTACGAGACGGAAAGAGAAGGACCGTGACGTTTGGTGGCTAGAGAAGTGCAAAGCCCCAGTGTTGCTGCGCCTGTGAAAGCGCTTCCAAGGAAGGGTGCTGGCTAGCAACAGCTTTCAGTGCTGGCACTTTTCAGCTCTGAGCAATTGCTGGACGTTTGCAATTTCTCACCTGAGCTCTCTTTAGAGTGCGCGAGAGGATGAGCGGAAGATTAGGTGGCTAGAGAAGCCCAGAGCCCCGGTGTGCTTAGGCCTACAAAAGCGCTTCCAAGGAAGGGTGCTGGCTAGCAACAGCTTTCAGTGCTGGCACTTTTCCTCTCTGAGCAATTGCTCGACGTTTGCAATTTCTTAGCTCGTGTCTACGAGACGGAAAGAGAAGGACCGTGACATTTGGTGGCTAGAGAAGCGCAAAGCCCCAGTGTTGCTGCGCCTGTGAAAGCGCTTCCAAGGAAGGGTGCTGGCTAGCAACAGCTTTCAGTGCTGGCACTTTTCATCTCTGAGCAATTGCTCGACGTTTGCAATTTCTCACCTGAGCTCTCTTTAGAGTGCGCGAGAGGATGAGCAGAAGATTAGGTGGCTAGAGAAGCCCAGAGCCCCAGTCTTCTTAGGCCTACAAAAGCGCTTCCAAGGAAGGGGGCTGGCTAACAACAGCTTTCAGTGCTGGCACTTTTCATCTCTGAGCAATTGCTCGACGTTTGCAATTTCTCAGCTCGTGTCTGCGAGACGGAAAGAGAAGGACCGTGACGTTTGGTGGCTAGAGAAGCGCAAAGCCCCAGTGTTGCTGCGCCTGTGAAAGCGCTTCCAAGGAAGGGTGCTGGCTAGCAACAGCTTTCAGTGCTGGCACTTTTCATCTCTGAGCAATTGCTCGACGTTTGCAATTTCTCAGCTCGTGTCTACGAGATGGAAAGAGAAGGACCGTGACGTTTGGTGGGTAGAGAAGCGCAAAGCCCCAGTGTTGCTGCGCCTTTGAAAGCGCTTCCAAGGAAGGGTGCTGGCTAGCATCAGCTTTCAGTGCTGGCACTTTTCCTCTCTGAGCAATTGCTCAACGTTTGCGATTTCTCAGCTCGTGTCTACGAGACGGAGAGATAGTGACCGTGACGTTTGGTGGCTAGAGAAGCGCAAAGCCCCAGTGTTGCTGCGCCTGTGAAAGCGCTTCCAAGGAAGGGTGCTGGCTAGCAAGAGCTTTCAGTGCTGGCACTTTTCATCTCTGAGCAATTGCTCGACGTTTGCAATTTCTCACCTGAGCTCTCTTTAGAGTGCGCGAGAGGATGAGCAGAAGATTAGGTGGCTAGAGAAGCCCAGAGCCCCAGTGTTCTTAGGCCTACAAAAGCGCTTCCAAGGAAGGGGGCTGGCTAGCAACAGCTTTCAGTGCTGGCACTTTTCATCTCTGAGCAATTGCTCGACGTTTGCAATTTCTCAGCTCGTGTCTACGAGACGGAAAGAGAAGGACCGTGACGTTTGGTGGCTAGAGAAGTGCAAAGCCCCAGTGTTGCTGCGCCTGTGAAAGCGCTTCCAAGGAAGGGTGCTGGCTAGCAACAGCTTTCAGTGCTGGCACTTTTCAGCTCTGAGCAATTGCTGGACGTTTGCAATTTCTCACCTGAGCTCTCTTTAGAGTGCGCGAGAGGATGAGCAGAAGATTAGGTGGCTAGAGAAGCCCAGAGCCCCGGTGTGCTTAGGCCTACAAAAGCGCTTCCAAGGAAGGGTGCTGGCTAGCAACAGCTTTCAGTGCTGGCACTTTTCCTCTCTGAGCAATTGCTCGACGTTTGCAATTTCTTAGCTCGTGTCTACGAGACGGAAAGAGAAGGACCGTGACATTTGGTGGCTAGAGAAGCGCAAAGCCCCAGTGTTGCTGCGCCTGTGAAAGCGCTTCCAAGGAAGGGTGCTGGCTAGCAACAGCTTTCAGTGCTGGCACTTTTCATCTCTGAGCAATTGCTCGACGTTTGCAATTTCTCACCTGAGCTCTCTTTAGAGTGCGCGAGAGGATGAGCAGAAGATTAGGTGGCTAGAGAAGCCCAGAGCCCCAGTGTTCTTAGGCCTACAAAAGCGCTTCCAAGGAAGGGGGCTGGCTAACAACAGCTTTCAGTGCTGGCACTTTTCATCTCTGAGCAATTGCTCGACGTTTGCAATTTCTCAGCTCGTGTCTGCGAGACGGAAAGAGAAGGACCGTGACGTTTGGTGGCTAGAGAAGCGCAAAGCCCCAGTGTTGCTGCGCCTGTGAAAGCGCTTCCAAGGAAGGGTGCTGGCTAGCAACAGCTTTCAGTGCTGGCACTTTTCCTCTCTGAGCAATTGCTCGACGTTTGCAATTTCTCACCTGAGCTCTCTTTAGAGTGCGCGAGAGGATGAGCAGAAGATTAGGTGGCTAGAGAAGGCCAGAGCCCCAGTGTTCTTAGGCCTACAAAAGCGCTTCCAAGGAAGGGTGCTGGCTAGCAACAGCTTTCAGTGCTGGCACTTTTCCTCTATGAGCAATTGCTCGACGTTTGCAATTTCTCAGCTCGTGTCTGCGAGACGGAAAGAGAAGGACCGTGACGTTTGGTGGCTAGAGAAGCGCAAAGCCCCAGTGTTGCTGCGCCTGTGAAAGCGCTTCCAAGGAAGGGTGCTGGCTAGCAACAGCTTTCAGTGCTGGCACTTTTCATCTCTGAGCAATTGCTCGACGTTTGCAATTTCTCAGCTCGTGTCTACGAGATGGAAAGAGAAGGACCGTGACGTTTGGTGGGTAGAGAAGCGCAAAGCCCCAGTGTTGCTGCGCCTGTGAAAGCGCTTCCAAGGAAGGGTGCTGGCTAGCATCAGCTTTCAGTGCTGGCACTTTTCCTCTCTGAGCAATTGCTCAACGTTTGCGATTTCTCAGCTCGTGTCTACGAGACGGAGAGATAGTGACCGTGACGTTTGGTGGCTAGAGAAGCGCAAAGCCCCAGTGTTGCTGCGCCTGTGAAAGCGCTTCCAAGGAAGGGTGCTGGCTAGCAACAGCTTTCAGTGCTGGCACTTTTCATCTCTGAGCAATTGCTCGACGTTTGCAATTTCTCACCTGAGCTCTCTTTAGAGTGCGCGAGAGGCTGAGCAGAAGATTAGGTGGCTAGAGAAGCCCAGAGCCCCAGTGTTCTTAGGCCTACAAAAGCGCTTCCAAGGAAGGGGGCTGGCTAGCAACAGCTTTCAGTGCTGGCACTTTTCCTCTATGAGCAATTGCTCGACGTTTGCAATTTCTCAGCTCGTGTCTACGAGACGGAAAGAGAAGGACCGTGACGTTTGGTGGCTAGAGAAGTGCAAAGCCCCAGTGTTGCTGCGCCTGTGAAAGCGCTTCCAAGGAAGGGTGCTGGCTAGCAACAGCTTTCAGTGCTGGCACTTTTCCTCTCTGAGCAATTGCTCGACGTTTGCAATTTCTCACCTGAGCTCTCTTTAGAGTGCGCGAGAGGATGAGCAGAAGATTAAGTGGCTAGAGAAGCCCAGAGCCCCAGTGTTCTTAGGCCTACAAAAGCGCTTCCAAGGAAGGGTGCTGGCTAGCAACAGCTTTCAGTGCTGGCACTTTTCATCTCTGAGCAATTGCTCGACGTTTGCAATTTCTCACCTGAGCTCTCTTTAGAGTGCGCGAGAGGATGAGCAGAAGATTAGGTGGCTAGAGAAGCCCAGAGCCCCAGTGTTCTTAGGCCTACAAAAGCGCTTCCAAGGAAGGGGGCTGGCTAGCAAGAGCTTTCAGTGCTGGCACTTTTCATCTCTGAGCAATTGCTCGACGTTTGCAATTTCTCAGCTCGTGTCTACGAGACGGAGAGATAGTGACCGTGACGTTTGGTGGCTAGAGAAGCGCAAAGCCCCAGTGTTGCTGCGCCTGTGAAAGCGCTTCCAAGGAAGGGTGCTGGCTAGCAACAGCTTTCAGTGCTGGCACTTTTCATCTCTGAGCAATTGCTCGACGTTTGCAATTTCTCACCTGAGCTCTCTTTAGAGTGCGCGAGAGGATGAGCAGAAGATTAGGTGGCTAGAGAAGCCCAGAGCCCCAGTGTTCTTAGGCCTACAAAAGCGCTTCCAAGGAAGGGTGCTGGCTAGCAACAGCTTTCAGTGCTGGCACTTTTCATCTCTGAGCAATTGCTCAAAGTTTGCAATTTCTCAGCTCGTGTCTACGAGACGGACAGATAATGACTGTGACGTTTGGTGGCTAGAGAAGTGCAAAGCCCCAGTGTTGCTGCGCCTGTGAAAGCGCTTCCAAGGAAGGGTGCTGGCTAGCAACAGCTTTCAGTGCTGGCACTTTTCATCTCTGAGCAATTGCTGGACGTTTGCAATTTCTCACCTGAGCTCTCTTTAGAGTGCGCGAGAGGATGAGCAGAAGATTAGGTGGCTAGAGAAGCCCAGAGCCCCAGTGTTCTTAGGGCTACAAAAGCGCTTCCAAGGAAGGGGGCTGGCTAGCAAGAGCTTTCAGTGCTGGCACTTTTCATCTCTGAGCAATTGCTCGACGTTTGCAATTTCTCAGCTCGTGTCTACGAGACGGAAAGAGAAGGACCGTGACGTTTGGTGGCTAGAGAAGCGCAAAGCCCCAGTGTTGCTGCGCCTGTGAAAGCGCTTCCAAGGAAGGGTGCTGGCTAGCAACAGCTTTCAGTGCTGGCACTTTTAAGCTCTGAGCAATTGCTCGACGTTTGCAATTTCTCACCTGAGCTCTCTTTAGAGTGCGCGAGAGGATGAGCAGAAGATTAGGTGGCTAGAGAAGCCCAGAGCCCCAGTGTTCTTAGGCCTACAAAAGCGCTTCCAAGGAAGGGGGCTGGCTAGCAACAGCTTTCAGTGCTGGCACTTTTCCTCTCTGAGCAATTGCTCGACGTTTGCAATTTCTCACCTGAGCTCTCTTTAGAGTGCGCGAGAGGATGAGCAGAAGATTAAGTGGCTAGAGAAGCCCAGAGCCCCAGTGTTCTTAGGCCTACAAAAGCGCTTCCAAGGAAGGGTGCTGGCTAGCAACAGCTTTCAGTGCTGGCACTTTTCATCTCTGAGCAATTGCTCGACGTTTGCAATTTCTCAGCTCGTGTCTATGAGACGGAAAGAGAAGGACCGTGACGTTTGGTGGCTAGAGAAGCGCAAAGCCCCAGTGTTGCTGCGCCTGTGAAAGCGCTTCCAAGGAAGGGTGCTGGCTAGCAACAGCTTTCAGTGCTGGCACTTTTCCTCTATGAGCTATTGCTCAAAGTTTGCAATTTCTCAGCTCGTGTCTACGAGACGGAAAGAGAATGACCGTGACATTTGGTGGCTAGAGAAGCGCAAAGCCCCAGTGTTGCTGCGCCTGTGAAAGCGCTTCCAAGGAAGGGTGCTGGCTAGCAACAGCTTTCAGTGCTGGCACTTTTCATCTCTGAGCAATTGCTCGACGTTTGCAATTTCTCAGCTCGTGTCTACAAGACGGAAAGAGAAGGACCGTGACGTTTGGTGGCTAGAGAAGCGCAAAGCCCCAGTGTTGCTGCGCCTGTGAAAGCGCTTCCAAGGAAGGGTGCTGGCTAGCGACAGCTTTCAGTGCTGGCACTTTTCATCTCTGAGCAATTGCTCGACGTTTGCAATTTCCCACCTGAGCTCTCTTTAGAGTGCGCGAGAGGCTGAGCAGAAGATTAGGTGGCTAGAGAAGCCCAGAGCCCCAGTGTTCTTAGGCCTACAAAAGCGCTTCCAAGGAAGGGTGCTGGCTAGCAACAGCTTTCAGTGCTGGCACTTTTCATCTCTGAGCAATTGCTCGACGTTTGCAATTTCTCACCTGAGCTCTCTTTAGAGTGCGCGAGAGGATGAGCAGAAGATTAGGTGGCTAGAGAAGCCCAGAGCCCCAGTGTTCTTAGGCCTACAAAAGCGCTTCCAAGGAAGGGTGCTGGCTAGCAAGAGCTTTCAGTGCTGGCACTTTTCATCTCTGAGGAATTGCTCGACGTTTGCAATTTCTCAGCTCGTGTCTACGAGACGGAAAGAGAATGACAGTGACGTTTGGTGGCTAGAGAAGTGCAAAGCCCCAGTGTTACTGCGCCTGTGAAAGCGCTTCCAAGGAAGGGTGCTAGCTAGCAACAGCTTTCAGTGCTGGCACTTTTCATCTCTGAGCAATTGCTCGACGTTTGCAATTTCTCAGCTCGTGTCTACGAGACGGAAAGAGAAGGACCGTGACGTTTGGTGGGTAGAGAAGCGCAAAGCCCCAGTGTTGCTGCGCCTGTGAAAGCGCTTCCAAGGAAGGGTGCTGGCTAGCAACAGCTTTCAGTGCTGGCACTTTTCATCTCTGAGCAATTGCTGGACGTTTGCAATTTCTCACCTGAGCTCTCTTTAGAGTGCGCGAGAGGATGAGCAGAAGTTTAGGTGTCTAAAGAAGCCCAGAGCCCCAGTGTTCTTAGGCCTACAAAAGCGCTTCCAAGGAAGGGTGCTGGCTAGCAACAGCTTTCAGTGCTGGCACTTTTCATCTCTGAGCAATTGCTCGACATTTGCAATTTCTCAGCTCGTGTCTACGAGACGGAAAGAGAAGGACCGTGACGTTTGGTGGCTAGAGAAGCGCAAAGCCCCAGTGTTGCTGCGCCTGTGAAAGCGCTTCCAAGGAAGGGTGCTGGCTAGCAACAGCTTTCAGTGCTGGCACTTTTCATCTCTGAGCAATTGCTCGACGTTTGCAATTTCTCAGCTCGTGTCTGCGAGACGGAAAGAGAATGACCGTGACGTTTGGTGGCTAGAGAAGCCCAGAGCCCCAGTGTTCTTAGGCCTACAAAAGCGCTTCCAAGGAAGGGGGCTGGCTAGCAACAGCTTTCAGTGCTGGCACTTTTCATCTCTGAGCAATTGCTCGACGTTTGCAATTTCTCACCTGAGCTCTCTTTAGAGTGCGCGAGAGGATGAGCAGAAGATTAGGTGGCTAGAGAAGCCCAGAGCCCCAGTGTTCTTAGGACTACAAAAGCGCTTCCAAGGAAGGGGGCTGGCTAGCAACAGCTTTCAGTGCTGGCACTTTTCCTCTATGAGCAATTGCTCGACGTTTGCAATTTCTCAGCTCGTGTCTGCGAGACGGAAAGAGAAGGACCGTGACGTTTGGTGGCTAGAGAAGCGCAAAGCCCCAGTGTTGCTGCGCCTGTGAAAGCGCTTCCAAGGAAGGGTGATGGCTAGCAACAGCTTTCAGTGCTGGCACTTTTCATCTCTGAGCAATTGCTCGACGTTTGCAATTTCTCAGCTCGTGTCTACGAGATGGAAAGAGAATGACCGTGACGTTTGGTGGGTAGAGAAGCGCAAAGCCCCAGTGTTGCTGCGCCTTTGAAAGCGCTTCCAAGGAAGGGTGCTGGCTAGCAACAGCTTTCAGTGCTGGCACTTTTCCTCTCTGAGCAATTGCTCAACGTTTGCGATTTCTCAGCTCGTGTCTACGAGACGGAGAGATAGTGACCGTGACGTTTGGTGGCTAGAGAAGCGCAAAGCCCCAGTGTTGCTGCGCCTGTGAAAGCGCTTCCAAGGAAGGGTGCTGGCTAGCAACAGCTTTCAGTGCTGGCACTTTTCATCTCTGAGCAATTGCTTGACGTTTGCAATTTCTCACCTGAGCTCTCTTTAGAGTGCGCGAGAGGATGAGCAGAAGATTAGGTGGCTAGAGAAGCCCAGAGCCCCAGTGTTCTTAGGCCTACAAAAGCGCTTCCAAGGATGTGGGCTGGCTAGCATCAGCTTTCAGTGCTGGCACTTTTCATCTCTGAGCAATTGCTCGACGTTTGCAATTTCTCAGCTCGTGTCTACGAGACGGAAAGAGAAGGACCGTGACGTTTGGTGGCTAGAGAAGTGCAAAGCCCCAGTGTTGCTGCGCCTGTGAAAGCGCTTCCAAGGAAGGGTGCTGGCTAGCAACAGCTTTCAGTGCTGGCACTTTTCTTCTCTGAGCAATTGCTCGACGTTTGCAATTTCTCCCCTGAGCTCTCTTTAGAGTGCGCGAGAGGATGAGCAGAAGATTAGGTGGCTAGAGAAGCCCAGAGCCCCAGTGTTCTTAGGCCTACAAAAGCGCTTCCAAGGAAGGGTGCTGGCTAGCAACAGCTTTCAGTGCTGGCACTTTTCATCTCTGAGCAATTGCTCGACGTTTGCAATTTCTCAGCTCGTGTCTACGAGACGGAAAGAGAAGGACCGTGACGTTTGGTGGCTAGAGAAGTGCAAAGCCCCAGTGTTGCTGCGCCTGTGAAAGCGCTTCCAAGGAAGGGTGCTGGCTAGCAACAGCTTTCAGTGCTGGCACTTTTCATCTCTGAGCAATTGCTCGACGTTTGCAATTTCTCAGCTCGTGTCTACGAGACGGAAAGAGAATGACCGTGACATTTGGTGGCTAGAGAAGCGCAAAGCCCCAGTGTTGCTGTGCCTGTGAAAGCGCTTCCAAGGAAGGGTGCTGGCTAGCAAGAGCTTTCAGTGCTGGCACTTTTCATCTCTGAGCAATTGCTCGATGTTTGCAATTTCTCCCCTGAGCTCTTTTTAGAGTGCGCGAGAGGATGAGCAGAAGATTAAGTGGCTAGAGAAGCCCAGAGCCCCAGTGTTCTTAGGCCTACAAAAGCGCTTCCAAGGAAGGGTGCTGGCTAGCAACAGCTTTCAGTGCTGGCACTTTTCATCTCTGAGCAATTGCTCGACGTTTGCAATTTCTCACCTGAGCTCTCTTTAGAGTGCGCGAGAGGCTGAGCAGAAGATTAGGTGGCTAGAGAAGCCCAGAGCCCCAGTGTTCTTAGGCCTACAAAAGCGCTTCCAAGGAAGGGTGCTGGCTAGCAAGAGCTTTCA
Source organism: Sarcoramphus papa (assembly GCA_037962945.1). Lineage (NCBI taxonomy): Eukaryota > Metazoa > Chordata > Aves > Accipitriformes > Cathartidae > Sarcoramphus > Sarcoramphus papa. The sequence continues at coordinate 14,015,762 of CM075595.1, read as the reverse complement.
GTGCTGGCACTTTTCATCTCTGAGCAATTGCTCGACGTTTGCAATTTCTCAGCTCGTGTCTACGAGACGGAAAGAGAAGGACCGTGAAGTTTGGTGGCTAGAGAAGCGCAAAGCCCCAGTGTTGCTGCGCCTGTGAAAGCGCTTCCAAGGAAGGGTGCTGGCTAGCAACAGCTTTCAGTGCTGGCACTTTTCATCTCTGAGCAATTGCTCGACGTTTGCAATTTCTCCCCTGAGCTCTCTTTAGAGTGCGCGAGAGGATGAGCAGAAGATTAGGTGGCTAGAGAAGCCCAGAGCCCCAGTGTTCTTAGGCCTACAAAAGCGCTTCCCAGGAAGGGTGCTGGCTAGCAACAGCTTTCAGTGCTGGCACTTTTCATCTCTGAGCAATTGCTCGACGTTTGCAATTTCTCAGCTCGTGTCTACGAGACGGAGAGATAGTGACCGTGACATTTGGTGGCTAGAGAAGCGCAAAGCCCCAGTGTTGCTGCGCCTGTGAAAGCGCTTCCAAGGAAGGGTGCTGGCTAGCAACAGCTTTCAGTGCTGGCACTTTTCATCTCTGAGCAATTGCTCGACGTTTGCAATTTCTCACCTGAGCTCTCTTTAGAGTGCGCGAGAGGATGAGCAGAAGATTAGGTGGCTAGAGAAGCCCAGAGCCCCAGTGTTCTTAGGCCTACAAAAGCGCTTCCAAGGAAGGGTGCTGGCTAGCAACAGCTTTCAGTGCTGGCACTTTTCATCTCTGAGCAATTGCTCAACGTTTGCAATTTCTCAGCTCGTGTCTACGAGACGGAAAGAGAATGACCGTGACGTTTGGTGGCTAGAGAAGTGCAAAGCCCCAGTGTTACTGCGCCTGTGAAAGCGCTTCCAAGGAAGGGTGCTGGCTAGCAACAGCTTTCAGTGCTGGCACTTTTCATCTCTGAGCAATTGCTCGACGTTTGCAATTTCTCACCTGAGCTCTCTTTAGAGTGCGCGAGAGGATGAGCAGAAGATTAGGTGGCTAGAGAAGCCCAGAGCCCCAGTGTTCTTAGGCCTACAAAAGCGCTTCCAAGGAAGGGGGCTGGCTAGCAACAGCTTTCAGTGCTGGCACTTTTCATCTCTGAGCAATTGCTCCACGTTTGCAATTTCTCACCTGAGCTCTCTTTAGAGTGCGCGAGAGGATGAGCAGAAGATTAGGTAGCTAGAGAAGCCCAGAGCCCCAGTGTTCTTAGGCCTACAAAAGCGCTTCCAAGGAAGGGTGCTGGCTAGCAACAGCTTTCAGTGCTGGCACTTTTCATCTCTGAGCAATTGCTCGACGTTTGCAATTTCTCACCTGAGCACTCTTTAGAGTGCGCGAGAGGATGAGCGGAAGATTAGGTGGCTAGAGAAGCCCAGAGCCCCAGTGTGCTTAGGCCTACAAAAGCGCTTCCAAGGAAGGGTGCTGGCTAGCAACAGCTTTCAGTGCTGGCACTTTTCCTCTCTGAGCAATTGCTCGACGTTTGCAATTTCTCAGCTCGTGTCTACGAGACGGAAAGAGAAGGACCGTGACATTTGTTGGCTAGAGAAGCGCAAAGCCCCAGTGTTGCTGCGCCTGTGAAAGCGCTTCCAAGGAAGGGTGCTGGCTAGCAACAGCTTTCAGTGCTGGCACTTTTCATCTCTGAGCAATTGCTCGACGTTTGCAATTTCTCACCTGAGCTCTCTTTAGAGTGCGCGAGAGGATGAGCAGAAGATTAGGTGGCTAGAGAAGCCCAGAGCCCCAGTCTTCTTAGGCCTACAAAAGCGCTTCCAAGGAAGGGGGCTGGCTAACAACAGCTTTCAGTGCTGGCACTTTTCATCTCTGAGCAATTGCTCGACGTTTGCAATTTCTCAGCTCGTGTCTGCGAGACGGAAAGAGAAGGACCGTGACGTTTGGTGGCTAGAGAAGCGCAAAGCCCCAGTGTTGCTGCGCCTGTGAAAGCGCTTCCAAGGAAGGGTGCTGGCTAGCAACAGCTTTCAGTGCTGGCACTTTTCATCTCTGAGCAATTGCTCGACGTTTGCAATTTCTCAGCTCGTGTCTACGAGATGGAAAGAGAAGGACCGTGACGTTTGGTGGGTAGAGAAGCGCAAAGCCCCAGTGTTGCTGCGCCTTTGAAAGCGCTTCCAAGGAAGGGTGCTGGCTAGCATCAGCTTTCAGTGCTGGCACTTTTCCTCTCTGAGCAATTGCTCAACGTTTGCGATTTCTCAGCTCGTGTCTACGAGACGGAGAGATAGTGACCGTGACATTTGGTGGCTAGAGAAGCGCAAAGCCCCAGTGTTGCTGCGCCTGTGAAAGCGCTTCCAAGGAAGGGTGCTGGCTAGCAACAGCTTTCAGTGCTGGCACTTTTCATCTCTGAGCAATTGCTCGACGTTTGCAATTTCTCACCTGAGCTCTCTTTAGAGTGCGCGAGAGGATGAGCAGAAGATTAGGTGGTTAGAGAAGCCCAGAGCCCCAGTGTTCTTAGGCCTACAAAAGCGCTTCCAAGGAAGGGTGCTGGCTAGCAACAGCTTTCAGTGCTGGCACTTTTCATCTCTGAGCAATTGCTCGACGTTTGCAATTTCTCAGCTCGTGTCTACGAGACGGAAAGAGAAGGACCGTGACGTTTGGTGGCTAGAGAAGTGCAAAGCCCCAGTGTTGCTGCGCCTGTGAAAGCGCTTCCAAGGAAGGGTGCTGGCTAGCAACAGCTTTCAGTGCTGGCACTTTTCAGCTCTGAGCAATTGCTGGACGTTTGCAATTTCTCACCTGAGCTCTCTTTAGAGTGCGCGAGAGGATGAGCGGAAGATTAGGTGGCTAGAGAAGCCCAGAGCCCCGGTGTGCTTAGGCCTACAAAAGCGCTTCCAAGGAAGGGTGCTGGCTAGCAACAGCTTTCAGTGCTGGCACTTTTCCTCTCTGAGCAATTGCTCGACGTTTGCAATTTCTCAGCTCGTGTCTACGAGACGGAAAGAGAAGGACCGTGACATTTGGTGGCTAGAGAAGCGCAAAGCCCCAGTGTTGCTACGCCTGTGAAAGCGCTTCCAAGGAAGGGTGCTGGCTAGCAACAGCTTTCAGTGCTGGCACTTTTCATCTCTGAGCAATTGCTCGACGTTTGCAATTTCTCACCTGAGCTCTCTTTAGAGTGCGCGAGAGGATGAGCAGAAGATTAGGTGGCTAGAGAAGCCCAGAGCCCCAGTCTTCTTAGGCCTACAAAAGCGCTTCCAAGGAAGGGGGCTGGCTAACAACAGCTTTCAGTGCTGGCACTTTTCATCTCTGAGCAATTGCTCGACGTTTGCAATTTCTCAGCTCGTGTCTGCGAGACGGAAAGAGAAGGACCGTGACGTTTGGTGGCTAGAGAAGCGCAAAGCCCCAGTGTTGCTGCGCCTGTGAAAGCGCTTCCAAGGAAGGGTGATGGCTAGCAACAGCTTTCAGTGCTGGCACTTTTCCTCTCTGAGCAATTGCTCGACGTTTGCAATTTCTCACCTGAGCTCTCTTTACAGTGCGCGAGAGGATGAGCAGAAGATTAGGTGGCTAGAGAAGGCCAGAGCCCCAGTGTTCTTAGGCCTACAAAAGCGCTTCCAAGGAAGGGTGCTGACTAGCAACAGCTTTCAGTGCTGGCACTTTTCCTCTATGAGCAATTGCTCGACGTTTGCAATTTCTCAGCTCGTGTCTGCGAGACGGAAAGAGAAGGACCGTGACGTTTGGTGGCTAGAGAAGCGCAAAGCCCCAGTGTTGCTGCGCCTGTGAAAGCGCTTCCAAGGAAGGGTGCTGGCTAGCAACAGCTTTCAGTGCTGGCACTTTTCATCTCTGAGCAATTGCTCAACGTTTGCAATTTCTCAGCTCGTGTCTACGAGATGGAAAGAGAAGGACCGTGACGTTTGGTGGGTAGAGAAGCGCAAAGCCCCAGTGTTGCTGCGCCTTTGAAAGCGCTTCCAAGGAAGGGTGCTGGCTAGCATCAGCTTTCAGTGCTGGCACTTTTCCTCTATGAGCAATTGCTCAACGTTTGCGATTTCTCAGCTCGTGTCTACGAGACAGAGATATTGACCGTGACGTTTGGTGGCTAGAGAAGCGCAAAGCCCCAGTGTTGCTGCGCCTGTGAAAGCGCTTCCAAGGAAGGGTGCTGGCTAGCAACAGCTTTCAGTGCTGGCACTTTTCATCTCTGAGCAATTGCTCGACGTTTGCAATTTCTCACCTGAGCTCTCTTTAGAGTGCGCGAGAGGATGAGCAGAAGATTAGGTGGCTAGAGAAGCCCAGAGCCCCAGTGTTCTTAGGCCTACAAAAGCGCTTCCAAGGAAGGGGGCTGGCTAGCAACAGCTTTCAGTGCTGGCACTTTTCCTCTATGAGCAATTGCTCGACGTTTGCAATTTCTCAGCTCGTGTCTACGAGACGGAAAGAGAAGGACCGTGACGTTTGGTGGCTAGAGAAGTGCAAAGCCCCAGTGTTGCTGCGCCTGTGAAAGCGCTTCCAAGGAAGGGTGCTGGCTAGCAACAGCTTTCAGTGCTGGCACTTTTCATCTCTGAGCAATTGCTCGACGTTTGCAATTTCTCACCTGAGCTCTCTTTAGAGTGCGCGAGAGGATGAGCAGAAGATTAAGTGGCTAGAGAAGCCCAGAGCCCCAGTGTTCTTAGGCCTACAAAAGCGCTTCCAAGGAAGGGTGCTGGCTAGCAACAGCTTTCAGTGCTGGCACTTTTCATCTCTGAGCAATTGCTCGACGTTTGCAATTTCTCACCTGAGCTCTCTTTAGAGTGCGCGAGAGGCTGAGCAGAAGATTAGGTGGCTAGAGAAGCCCAGAGCCCCAGTGTTCTTATCCCTACAAAAGCGCTTCCAAGGAAGGGGGCTGGCTAGCAAGAGCTTTCAGTGCTGGCACTTTTCATCTCTGAGCAATTGCTCGACGTTTGCAATTTCTCAGCTCGTGTCTACGAGACGGAAAGTGAAGGACCGTGACGTTTGGTGGCTAGAGAAGCGCAAAGCCCCAGTGTTGCTGCGCCTGTGAAAGCGCTTTCAAGGAAGGGTGCTGGCTAGCAACAGCTTTCAGTGCTGGCACTTTTCATCTCTGAGCAATTGCTCGACGTTTGCAATTTCTCACCTGAGCACTCTTTAGAGTGCGCGAGAGGATGAGCAGAAGATTAGGTGGCTAGAGAAGCCCAGAGCCCCAGTGTTCTTAGGCCTACAAAAGCGCTTCCAAGGAAGGGTGCTGGCTACCAACAGCTTTCAGTGCTGGCACTTTTCATCTCTGAGCAATTGCTCGACGTTTGCAATTTCTCACCTGAGGTCTTTTTAGAGTGCGCGAGAGGATGAGCAGAGGATTAGGTGGCTAGAGAAGCCCAGAGCCCCAGTGTTCTTAGGCCTACAAAAGCGCTTCCAAGGAAGGGGGCTGGCTAGCAAGAGCTTTCAGTGCTGGCACTTTTCATCTCTGAGCAATTGCTCGACGTTTGCAATTTCTCAGCTCGTGTCTGCGAGACGGAAAGAGAAGGACCGTGACGTTTGGTGGCTAGAGAAGCGCAAAGCCCCAGTGTTGCTGCGCCTGTGAAAGCGCTTCCAAGGAAGGGTGCTGGCTAGCAACAGCTTTCAGTGCTGGCACTTTTCATCTCTGAGCAATTGCTCGACGTTTGCAATTTCTCAGCTCGTGTCTACGAGACGGAGAGATAGTGACCGTGACGTTTGGTGGCTAGAGAAGCGCAAAGCCCCAGTGTTGCTGCACCTGTGAAAGCGCTTCCAAGGAAGGGTGCTGGCTAGCAACAGCTTTCAGTGCTGGCACTTTTCATCTCTGAGCAATTGCTCGACGTTTGCAATTTCTCACCTGAGCTCTCTTTAGAGTGCGCGAGAGGATGAGCAGAAGATTAGGTGGCTAGAGAAGCCCAGAGCCCCAGTGTTCTTAGGCCTACAAAAGCGCTTCCAAGGAAGGGGGCTGGCTAGCAACAGCTTTCAGTGCTGGCACTTTTCATCTCTGAGCAATTGCTCGACGTTTGCAATTTCTCAGCTCGTGTCTATGAGACGGACAGATAATGACTGTGACGTTTGGTGGCTAGAGAAGCGCAAAGCCCCAGTGTTGCTGCGCCTGTGAAAGCGCTTCCAAGGAAGGGTGCTGGCTAGCAACAGCTTTCAGTGCTGGCACTTTTCATCTCTGAGCAATTGCTGGACGTTTGCAATTTCTCACCTGAGCTCTCTTTAGACTGCGCGAGAGGATGAGCAGAAGATTAGGTGGCTAGAGAAGCCCAGAGCCCCAGTGTTCTTAGGCCTACAAAAGCGCTTCCAAGGAAGGGGGCTGGCTAGCAAGAGCTTTCAGAGCTGGCACTTTTCATCTCTGAGCAATTGCTCGACGTTTGCAATTTCTCAGCTCGTGTCTACGAGACGGAAAGAGAAGGACCGTGACGTTTGGTGGCTAGAGAAGCGCAAAGCCCCAGTGTTGCTGCGCCTGTGAAAGCGCTTCCAAGGAAGGGTGCTGGCTAGCAACAGCTTTCAGTGCTGGCACTTTTCAGCTCTGAGCAATTGCTCGACGTTTGCAATTTCTCACCTGAGCTCTCTTTAGAGTGCGCGAGAGGATGAGCAGAAGATTAGGTGGCTAGAGAAGCCCAGAGCCCCAGTGTTCTTAGGCCTACAAAAGCGCTTCCAAGGAAGGGTGCTGGCTACCAACAGCTTTCAGTGCTGGCACTTTTCCTCTCTGAGCAATTGCTCGACGTTTGCAATTTCTCACCTGAGCTCTCTTTAGAGTGCGCGAGAGGATGAGCAGAAGATTAAGTGGCTAGAGAAGCCCAGAGCCCCAGTGTTCTTAGGCCTACAAAAGCGCTTCCAAGGAAGGGTGCTGGCTAGCAACAGCTTTCAGTGCTGGCACTTTTCCTCTCTGAGCAATTGCTCGACGTTTGCAATTTCTCAGCTCGTGTCTATGAGACGGAAAGAGAAGGACCGTGACGTTTGGTGGCTAGAGAAGCGCAAATCCCCAGTGTTGCTGCGCCTGTGAAAGCGCTTCCAAGGAAGGGTGCTGGCTAGCAACAGCTTTCAGTGCTGGCACTTTTCCTCTCTGAGCAATTGCTCGACGTTTGCAATTTCTCAGCTCGTGTCTATGAGACGGAAAGAGAAGGACCGTGACGTTTGGTGGCTAGAGAAGCGCAAAGCCCCAGTGTTGCTGCGCCTGTGAAAGCGCTTCCAAGGAAGGGTGCTGGCTAGCAACAGCTTTCAGTGCTGGCACTTTTCCTCTATGAGCAATTGCTCAAAGTTTGCAATTTCTCAGCTCGTGTCTACGAGACGGAAAGAGAATGACCGTGACATTTGGTGGCTAGAGAAGCGCAAAGCCCCAGTGTTGCTGCGCCTGTGAAAGCGCTTCCAAGGAAGGGTGCTGGCTAGCAACAGCTTTCAGTGCTGGCACTTTTCATCTCTGAGCAATTGCTCGATGTTTGCAATTTCTCCCCTGAGCTCTTTTTAGAGTGCGCGAGAGGATGAGCAGAAGATTAAGTGGCTAGAGAAGCCCAGAGCCCCAGTGTTCTTAGGCCTACAAAAGCGCTTCCAAGGAAGGGTGCTGGCTAGCAACAGCTTTCAGTGCTGGCACTTTTCATCTCTGAGCAATTGCTCGACGTTTGCAATTTCTCACCTGAGCTCTCTTCAGAGTGCGCGAGAGGATGAGCAGAAGATTAGGTGGCTAGAGAAGCCCAGAGCCCCAGTGTTCTTAGGCCTACAAAAGCGCTTCCAAGGAAGGGTGCTGGCTAGCAAGAGCTTTCAGTGCTGGCACTTTTCATCTCTGAGCAATTGCTCGACGTTTGCAATTTCTCAGCTCGTGTCTACAAGACGGAAAGAGAAGGACCGTGACGTTTGGTGGCTAGAGAAGCGCAAAGCCCCAGTGTTGCTGCGCCTGTGAAAGCGCTTCCAAGGAAGGGTGCTGGCTAGCAACAGCTTTCAGTGCTGGCACTTTTCATCTCTGAGCAATTGCTCGACGTTTGCAATTTCTCAGCTCGTGTCTGCGAGACGGAAAGAGAATGACCGTGACGTTTGGTGGCTAGAGAAGCGCAAAGCCCCAGTGTTGCTGCGCCTGTGAAAGCGCTTCCAAGGAAGGGTGCTGGCTAGCGACAGCTTTCAGTGCTGGCACTTTTCATCTCTGAGCAATTGCTCGACGTTTGCAATTTCCCACCTGAGCTCTCTTTAGATTGCGCGAGAGGATGAGCAGAAGATTAGGTGTCTAAAGAAGCCCAGAGCCCCAGTGTTCTTAGGCCTACAAAAGCGCTTCCAAGGAAGGGGGCTGGCTAGCAACAGCTTTCAGTGCTGGCACTTTTCATCTCTGAGCAATTGCTCGACGTTTGCAATTTCTCAGCTCGTGTCTACGAGACGGAAAGAGAAGGACCGTGACGTTTGGTGGCTAGAGAAGCGCAAAGCCCCAGTGTTGCTGCGCCTGTGAAAGCGCTTCCAAGGAAGGGTGCTGGCTAGCAACAGCTTTCAGTGCTGGCACTTTTCATCTCTGAGCAATTGCTCGACGTTTGCAATTTCTCAGCTCGTGTCTGCGAGACGGAAAGAGAATGACCGTGACGTTTGGTGGCTAGAGAAGCCCAGAGCCCCAGTGTTCTTAGGCCTACAAAAGCGCTTCCAAGGAAGGGTGCTGGCTAGCAACAGCTTTCAGTGCTGGCACTTTTCATCTCTGAGCAATTGCTCGACGTTTGCAATTTCTCCCCTGAGCTCTCTTTAGAGTGCGCGAGAGGATGAGCAGATTAGGTGGCTAGAGAAGCCCAGAGCCCCAGTGTTCTTAGGCCTACAAAAGCGCTTCCAAGGAAGGGTGCTGGCTAGCAACAGCTTTCAGTGCTGGCACTTTTCATCTCTGAGCAATTGCTCGACGTTTGCAATTTCTCACCTGAGCTCTCTTTAGAGTGCGCGAGAGGCTGAGCAGAAGATTAGGTGGCTAGAGAAGCCCAGAGCCCCAGTGTTCTTAGGCCTACAAAAGCGCTTCCAAGGAAGGGTGCTGGCTAGCAAGAGCTTTCAGTGCTGGCACTTTTCATCTCTGAGCAATTGCTCGATGTTTGCAATTTCTCACCTGAGCTCTTTTTAGAGTGCGCGAGAGGATGAGCAGAAGATTAAGTGGCTAGAGAAGCCCAGAGCCCCAGTGTTCTTAGGCCTACAAAAGCGCTTCCAAGGAAGGGGGCTGGCTAGCAACAGCTTTCAGTGCTGGCACTTTTCATCTCTGAGCAATTGCTCCACGTTTGCAATTTCTCACCTGAGCTCTCTTTAGAGTGCGCGAGAGCATGAGCAGAAGATTAAGTGGCTAGAGAAGCCCAGAGCCCCAGTGTTCTTAGGCCTACAAAAGCGCTTCCAAGGAAGGGGGCTGGCTAGCAACAGCTTTCAGTGCTGGCACTTTTCATCTCTGAGCAATTGCTCGACGTTTGCAATTTCTCAGCTCGTGTCTACGAGACGGAAAGAGAAGGACCGTGACGTTTGGTGGCTAGAGAAGCGCAAAGCCCCAGTGTTGCTGCGCCTGTGAAAGCGCTTCCAAGGAAGGGTGCTGGCTAGCAACAGCTTTCAGTGCTGGCACTTTTCATCTCTGAGCAATTGCTGGACGTTTGCAATTTCTCCCCTGAGCTCTCTTTAGACTGCGCGAGAGGATGAGCAGAAGATTAGGTGGCTAGAGAAGCCCAGACCCCCAGTGTTCTTAGGCCTACAAAAGCGCTTCCAAGGAAGGGTGCTGGCTAGCAACAGCTTTCAGTGCTGGCACTTTTCCTCTATGAGCAATTGCTCGACGTTTGCAATTTCTCAGCTCGTGTCTGCGAGACGGAAAGAGAATGACCGTGACGTTTGGTGGCTAGAGAAGCGCAAAGCCCCAGTGTTGCTGCGCCTGTGAAAGCGCTTCCAAGGAAGGGTGCTGGCTAGCAACAGCTTTGAGTGCTGGCACTTTTCATCTCTGAGCAATTGCTCGACGTTTGCAATTTCTCACCTGAGCTCTCTTTAGAGTGCGCGAGAGGATGAGCAGAAGATTAGGTGGCTAGAGAAGCCCAGAGCCCCAGTGTTCTTAGGCCTACAAAAGCGCTTCCAAGGAAGGGGGCTGGCTAGCAACAGCTTTCAGTGCTGGCACTTTTCATCTCTGAGCAATTGCTCGACGTTTGCAATTTCTCACCTGAGCTCTCTTTAGAGTGCGCGAGAGGCTGAGCAGAAGATTAGGTGGCTAGAGAAGCCCAGAGCCCCAGTGTTCTTAGGCCTACAAAAGCGCTTCCAAGGAAGGGTGCTGGCTAGCAAGAGCTTTCAGTGCTGGCACTTTTCATCTCTGAGCAATTGCTCGATGTTTGCAATTTCTCAGCTCGTGTCTACGAGACGGAAAGAGAATGACAGTGACGTTTGGTGGCTAGAGAAGTGCAAAGCCCCAGTGTTACTGCGCCTGTGAAAGCGCTTCCAAGGAAGGGTGCTAGCTAGCAACAGCTTTCAGTGCTGGCACTTTTCATCTCTGAGCAATTGCTCGACGTTTGCAATTTCTCAGCTCGTGTCTACGAGACGGAAAGAGAAGGACCGTGACGTTTGGTGGCTAGAGAAGCGCAAAGCCCCAGTGTTGCTGCGCCTGTGAAAGCGCTTCCAAGGAAGGGTGCTGGCTAGCAACAGCTTTCAGTGCTGGCACTTTTCATCTCTGAGCAATTGCTCGACGTTTGCAATTTCTCAGCTTGTGTCTGCGAGACGGAAAGAGAATGACCGTGACGTTTGGTGGCTAGAGAAGCCCAGAGCCCCAGTGTTCTTAGGCCTACAAAAGCGCTTCCAAGGAAGGGGGCTGGCTAGCAACAGCTTTCAGTGCTGGCACTTTTCATCTCTGAGCAATTGCTCGACAATTGCAATTTCTCCCCTGAGCTCTCTTTAGAGTGCGCGAGAGGATGAGCAGAAGGTTAGGTGGCTAGAGAAGCCCAGAGCCCCAGTGTTCTTAGGCCTACAAAAGCGCTTCCAAGGAAGGGTGCTGGCTAGCAACAGCTTTCAGTGCTGGCACTTTTCCTCTCTGAGCAATTGCTCGACGTTTGCAATTTCTCACCTGAGCTCTCTTTAGAGTGCGCGAGAGGCTGAGCAGAAGATTAGGTGGCTAAAGAAGCCCAGAGCCCCAGTGTTCTTAGGCCTACAAAAGCGCTTCCAAGGAAGGGTGCTGGCTAGCAACAGCTTTCAGTGCTGGCACTTTTCATCTCTGAGCAATTGCTCGACGTTTGCAATTTCTCAGCTCGTGTCTGCGAGACGGAAAGAGAAGGACCGTGACGTTTGGTGGCTAGAGAAGCGCAAAGCCCCAGTGTTGCTGCGCCTGTGAAAGCGCTTCCAAGGAAGGGTGCTGGCTAGCAACAGCTTTCAGTGCTGGCACTTTTCATCTCTGAGCAATTGCTCGACGTTTGCAATTTCTCACCTGAGCTCTCTTTAGACTGCGCGAGAGGATGAGCAGAAGATTAGGTGGCTAGAGAAGCCCAGAGCCCCAGTGTTCTTAGGCCTACAAAAGCACTTCCAAGGAAGGGGGCTGGCTAGCAAGAGCTTTCAGTGCTGGCACTTTTCATCTCTGAGCAATTGCTCGACGTTTGCAATTTCTCAGCTCGTGTCTGCGAGACGGAAAGAGAAGGACTGTGACGTTTGGTGGCTAGACAAGCGCAAAGCCCCAGTGTTGCTGCGCCTGTGAAAGCGCTTCCAAGGAAGGGTGCTGGCTAGCAACAGCTTTCAGTGCTGGCACTTTTCATCTCTGAGCAATTGCTCGACGTTTGCAATTTCTCAGCTCGTGTCTACGAGACGGAAAGAGAAGGACCGTGACGTTTGGTGGCTAGAGAAGCGCAAAGCCCCAGTGTTGCTGCGCCTGTGAAAGCGCTTCCAAGGAAGGGTGCTGGCTAGCAAAAGCTTTCAGTGCTGGCACTTTTCATCTCTGAGCAATTGCTGGACGTTTGCAATTTCTCCCCTGAGCTCTCTTTAGAGTGCGCGAGAGCATGAGCAGAAGATTCGGTGGCTAGAGAAGCCCAGAGCCCCAGTGTTCTTAGGCCTACAAAAGCGCTTCCAAGGAAGGGGGCTGGCTAGCAACAGCTTTCAGTGCTGGCACTTTTCATCTCTGAGCAATTGCTCGACGTTTGCAATTTCTCACCTCATGTCTGCGAGACGGAAAGAGAAGGACCGTGACGTTTGGTGGCTAGAGAAGCGCAAAGCCCCAGTGTTGCTGCGCCTGTGAAAGCGCTTCCAAGGAAGGGTGCTGGCTAGCAACAGCTTTCAGTGCTGGCACTTTTCATCTCTGAGCAATTGCTCGACGTTTGCAATTTCTCCCCTGAGCTCTCTTTAGACTGCGCGAGAGGATGAGCAGAAGATTAGGTGGCTAGAGAAGCCCAGACCCCCAGTGTTCTTAGGCCTACAAAAGCGCTTCCAAGGAAGGGTGCTGGCTAGCAACAGCTTTCAGTGCTGGCACTTTTCCTCTATGAGCAATTGCTCGACGTTTGCAATTTCTCAGCTCGTGTCTGCGAGACGGAAATAGAAGGACCGTGACGTTTGGTGGCTAGAGAAGCGCAAAGCCCCAGTGTTGCTGCGCCTGTGAAAGCGCTTCCAAGGAAGGGTGCTGGCTAGCAACAGCTTTGAGTGCTGGCACTTTTCATCTCTGAGCAATTGCTCGACGTTTGCAATTTCTCACCTGAGCTCTCTTTAGAGTACGCGAGAGGATGAGCAGAAGATTAGGTGGCTAGAGAAGCCCAGAGCCCCAGTGTTCTTAGGCCTACAAAAGTGCTTCCAAGGAAGGGTGCTGGCTAGCAACAGCTTTCAGTGCTGGCACTTTTCATCTCTGAGCAATTGCTCGACGTTTGCAATTTCTCAGCTCGTGTCTACGAGACGGAAAGAGAAGGACCGTGACGTTTGGTGGCTAGAGAAGCGCAAAGCCCCAGTGTTGCTGCGCCTGTGAAAGCGCTTCCAAGGAAGGGTGCTGGCTAGCAAAAGCTTTCAGTGCTGGCACTTTTCATCTCTGAGCAATTGCTGGACGTTTGCAATTTCTCCCCTGAGCTCTCTTTAGAGTGCGCGAGAGCATGAGCAGAAGATTCGGTGGCTAGAGAAGCCCAGAGCCCCAGTGTTCTTAGGCCTACAAAAGCGCTTCCAAGGAAGGGTGCTGGCTAGCAACAGCTTTCAGTGCTGGCACTTTTCATCTCTGAGCAATTGCTCGACGTTTGCAATTTCTCACCTCATGTCTGCGAGACGGAAAGAGAATGACAGTGACGTTTGGTGGCTAGAGAAGCGCAAAGCCCCAGTGTTGCTGCGCCTGTGAAAGCGCTTCCAAGGAAGGGTGCTGGCTAGCAACAGCTTTCAGTGCTGGCACTTTTCATCTCTGAGCAATTGCTCGACGTTTGCAATTTCTCCCCTGAGCTCTCTTTAGAGTGCGCGAGAGGATGAGCAGAAGGTTAGGTGGCTAGAGAAGCCCAGACCCCCAGTGTTCTTAGGCCTACAAAAGCGCTTCCAAGGAAGGGTGCTGGCTAGCAACAGCTTTCAGTGCTGGCACTTTTCCTCTATGAGCAATTGCTCAACGTTTGCAATTTCTCAGCTCGTGTCTGCGAGACGGAAAGAGAATGACCGTGACGTTTGGTGGCTAGAGAAGCGCAAAGCCCCAGTGTTGCTGCGCCTGTGAAAGCGCTTCCAAGGAAGGGTGCTGGCTAGCAACAGCTTTGAGTGCTGGCACTTTTCATCTCTGAGCAATTGCTCGACGTTTGCAATTTCTCACCTGAGCTCTCTTTAGAGTGCGCGAGAGCATGAGCAGAAGATTCGGTGGCTAGAGAAGCCCAGAGCCCCAGTGTTCTTAGGCCTACAAAAGCGCTTCCAAGGAAGGGTGCTGGCTAGCAACAGCTTTCAGTGCTGGCACTTTTCATCTCTGAGCAATTGCTCGACGTTTGCAATTTCTCACCTGAGCTCTCTTTAGAGTGCGCGAGAGGCTGAGCAGAAGATTAGGTGGCTAGAGAAGCCCAGAGCCCCAGTGTTCTTAGGCCTACAAAAGCGCTTCCAAGGAAGGGGGCTGGCTAGCAAGAGCTTTCAGTGCTGGCACTTTTCATCTCTGAGCAATTGCTCGACGTTTGCAATTTCTCAGCTCGTGTCTACGAGACGGAAAGAGAATGACAGTGACGTTTGGTGGCTAGAGAAGTGCAAAGCCCCAGTGTTACTGCGCCTGTGAAAGCGCTTCCAAGGAAGGGTGCTAGCTAGCAACAGCTTTCAGTGCTGGCACTTTTCATCTCTGAGCAATTGCTCGACGTTTGCAATTTCTCAGCTCGTGTCTACGAGACGGAAAGAGAAGGACCGTGACGTTTGGTGGCTAGAGAAGCGCAAAGCCCCAGTGTTGCTGCGCCTGTGAAAGCGCTTCCAAGGAAGGGTGCTGGCTAGCAACAGCTTTCAGTGCTGGCACTTTTCATCTCTGAGCAATTGCTCGACGTTTGCAATTTCTCAGCTCGTGTCTGCGAGACGGAAAGAGAATGACCGTGACGTTTGGTGGCTAGAGAAGCCCAGAGCCCCAGTGTTCTTAGGCCTACAAAAGCGCTTCCAAGGAAGGGGGCTGGCTAGCAACAGCTTTCAGTGCTGGCACTTTTCATCTCTGAGCAATTGCTCGACAATTGCAATTTCTCACCTGAGCTCTCTTTAGAGTGCGCGAGAGGATGAGCAGAAGATTAGGTGGCTAGAGAAGCCCAGAGCCCCAGTGTTCTTAGGCCTACAAAAGCGCTTCCAAGGAAGGGTGCTGGCTAGCAACAGCTTTCAGTGCTGGCACTTTTCATCTATGAGCAATTGCTCGACGTTTGCAATTTCTCACCTGAGCTCTCTTTAGAGTGCGCGAGAGGCTGAGCAGAAGATTAAGTGGCTAAAGAAGCCCAGAGCCCCAGTGTTCTTAGGCCTACAAAAGCGCTTCCAAGGAAGGGTGCTGGCTAGCAACAGCTTTCAGTGCTGGCACTTTTCATCTCTGAGCAATTGCTGGACGTTTGCAATTTCTCCCCTGAGCTCTCTTTAGAGTGCGCGAGAGCATGAGCAGAAGATTCGGTGGCTAGAGAAGCCCAGACCCCCAGTGTTCTTAGGCCTACAAAAGCGCTTCCAAGGAAGGGGGCTGGCTAGCAACAGCTTTCAGTGCTGGCACTTTTCATCTCTGAGCAATTGCTCGACGTTTGCAATTTCTCACCTCATGTCTGCGAGACGGAAAGAGAAGGACCGTGACGTTTGGTGGCTAGAGAAGCGCAAAGCCCCAGTGTTGCTGCGCCTGTGAAAGCGCTTCCAAGGAAGGGTGCTGGCTAGCAACAGCTTTCAGTGCTGGCACTTTTCATCTCTGAGCAATTGCTCGACGTTTGCAATTTCTCCCCTGAGCTCTCTTTAGAGTGCGCGAGAGGATGAGCAGAAGATTAGGTGGCTAGAGAAGCCCAGACCCCCAGTGTTCTTAGGCCTACAAAAGCGCTTCCAAGGAAGGGTGCTGGCTAGCAACAGCTTTCAGTGCTGGCACTTTTCCTCTATGAGCAATTGCTCGACGTTTGCAATTTCTCAGCTCGTGTCTGCGAGACGGAAATAGAAGGACCGTGACGTTTGGTGGCTAGAGAAGCGCAAAGCCCCAGTGTTGCTGCGCCTGTGAAAGCGCTTCCAAGGAAGGGTGCTGGCTAGCAACAGCTTTGAGTGCTGGCACTTTTCATCTCTGAGCAATTGCTCGACGTTTGCAATTTCTCACCTGAGCTCTCTTTAGAGTACGCGAGAGGATGAGCAGAAGATTAGGTGGCTAGAGAAGCCCAGAGCCCCAGTGTTCTTAGGCCTACAAAAGTGCTTCCAAGGAAGGGTGCTGGCTAGCAACAGCTTTCAGTGCTGGCACTTTTCATCTCTGAGCAATTGCTCGACGTTTGCAATTTCTCAGCTCGTGTCTACGAGACGGAAAGAGAAGGACCGTGACGTTTGGTGGCTAGAGAAGCGCAAAGCCCCAGTGTTGCTGCGCCTGTGAAAGCGCTTCCAAGGAAGGGTGCTGGCTAGCAAAAGCTTTCAGTGCTGGCACTTTTCATCTCTGAGCAATTGCTGGACGTTTGCAATTTCTCCCCTGAGCTCTCTTTAGAGTGCGCGAGAGCATGAGCAGAAGATTCGGTGGCTAGAGAAGCCCAGAGCCCCAGTGTTCTTAGGCCTACAAAAGCGCTTCCAAGGAAGGGTGCTGGCTAGCAACAGCTTTCAGTGCTGGCACTTTTCATCTCTGAGCAATTGCTCGACGTTTGCAATTTCTCACCTCATGTCTGCGAGACGGAAAGAGAATGACAGTGACGTTTGGTGGCTAGAGAAGCGCAAAGCCCCAGTGTTGCTGCGCCTGTGAAAGCGCTTCCAAGGAAGGGTGCTGGCTAGCAACAGCTTTCAGTGCTGGCACTTTTCATCTCTGAGCAATTGCTCGACGTTTGCAATTTCTCCCCTGAGCTCTCTTTAGAGTGCGCGAGAGGATGAGCAGAAGGTTAGGTGGCTAGAGAAGCCCAGACCCCCAGTGTTCTTAGGCCTACAAAAGCGCTTCCAAGGAAGGGTGCTGGCTAGCAACAGCTTTCAGTGCTGGCACTTTTCCTCTATGAGCAATTGCTCAACGTTTGCAATTTCTCAGCTCGTGTCTGCGAGACGGAAAGAGAATGACCGTGACGTTTGGTGGCTAGAGAAGCGCAAAGCCCCAGTGTTGCTGCGCCTGTGAAAGCGCTTCCAAGGAAGGGTGCTGGCTAGCAACAGCTTTGAGTGCTGGCACTTTTCATCTCTGAGCAATTGCTCGACGTTTGCAATTTCTCCCCTGAGCTCTCTTTAGAGTGCGCGAGAGCATGAGCAGAAGATTCGGTGGCTAGAGAAGCCCAGAGCCCCAGTGTTCTTAGGCCTACAAAAGCGCTTCCAAGGAAGGGTGCTGGCTAGCAACAGCTTTCAGTGCTGGCACTTTTCATCTCTGAGCAATTGCTCGACGTTTGCAATTTCTCACCTGAGCTCTCTTTAGAGTGCGCGAGAGGCTGAGCAGAAGATTAGGTGGCTAGAGAAGCCCAGAGCCCCAGTGTTCTTCGGCCTACAAAAGCGCTTCCAAGGAAGGGGGCTGGCTAGCAAGAGCTTTCAGTGCTGGCACTTTTCATCTCTGAGCAATTGCTCGACGTTTGCAATTTCTCAGCTCGTGTCTACGAGACGGAAAGAGAATGACAGTGACGTTTGGTGGCTAGAGAAGTGCAAAGCCCCAGTGTTACTGCGCCTGTGAAAGCGCTTCCAAGGAAGGGTGCTAGCTAGCAACAGCTTTCAGTGCTGGCACTTTTCATCTCTGAGCAATTGCTCGACGTTTGCAATTTCTCAGCTCGTGTCTACGAGACGGAAAGAGAAGGACCGTGACATTTGGTGGCTAGAGAAGCGCAAAGCCCCAGTGTTGCTGCGCCTGTGAAAGCGCTTCCAAGGAAGGGTGCTGGCTAGCAACAGCTTTCAGTGCTGGCACTTTTCATCTCTGAGCAATTGCTCGACGTTTGCAATTTCTCAGCTCGTGTCTGCGAGACGGAAAGAGAATGACCGTGACGTTTGGTGGCTAGAGAAGCCCAGAGCCCCAGTGTTCTTAGGCCTACAAAAGCGCTTCCAAGGAAGGGGGCTGGCTAGCAACAGCTTTCAGTGCTGGCACTTTTCATCTCTGAGCAATTGCTCGACAATTGCAATTTCTCACCTGAGCTCTCTTTAGAGTGCGCGAGAGGATGAGCAGAAGATTAGGTGGCTAGAGAAGCCCAGAGCCCCAGTGTTCTTAGGCCTACAAAAGCGCTTCCAAGGAAGGGTGCTGGCTAGCAACAGCTTTCAGTGCTGGCACTTTTCATCTATGAGCAATTGCTCGACGTTTGCAATTTCTCACCTGAGCTCTCTTTAGAGTGCGCGAGAGGCTGAGCAGAAGATTAAGTGGCTAAAGAAGCCCAGAGCCCCAGTGTTCTTAGGCCTACAAAAGCGCTTCCAAGGAAGGGTGCTGGCTAGCAACAGCTTTCAGTGCTGGCACTTTTCATCTCTGAGCAATTGCTCGATGTTTGCAATTTCTCCCCTGAGCTCTTTTTAGAGTGCGCGAGAGGATGAGCAGAAGATTAAGTGGCTAGAGAAGCCCAGAGCCCCAGTGTTCTTAGGCCTACAAAAGCGCTTCCAAGGAAGGGTGCTGGCTAGCAACAGCTTTCAGTGCTGGCACTTTTCATCTCTGAGCAATTGCTCCACGTTTGCAATTTCTCACCTGAGCTCTCTTTAGAGTGCGCGAGAGGATGAGCAGAAGATTAAGTGGCTAGAGAAGCCCAGAGCCCCAGTGTTTTTAGGACTACAAAAGCGCTTCCAAGGAAGGGGGCTGGCTAGCAACAGCTTTCAGTGCTGGCACTTTTCATCTCTGAGCAATTGCTCGACGTTTGCAATTTCTCAGCTCGTGTCTGCGAGACGGAAAGAGAAGGACCGTGACGTTTGGTGGCTAGAGAAGCGCAAAGCCCCAGTGTTGCTGCGCCTGTGAAAGCGCTTCCAAGGAAGGGTGCTGGCTAGCAAGAGCTTTCAGTGCTGGCACTTTTCATCTCTGAGCAATTGCTGGACGTTTGCAATTTCTCCCCTGAGCTCTCTTTAGACTGCGCGAGAGGATGAGCAGAAGATTAGGTGGCTAGAGAAGCCCAGAGCCCCAGTGTTCTTAGGCCTACAAAAGCACTTCCAAGGAAGGGGGCTGGCTAGCAAGAGCTTTCAGTGCTGGCACTTTTCATCTCTGAGCAATTGCTCGACGTTTGCAATTTCTCAGCTCGTGTCTGCGAGACGGAAAGAGAAGGACCGTGACGTTTGGTGGCTAGAGAAGCGCAAAGCCCCAGTGTTGCTGCGCCTGTGAAAGCGCTTCCAAGGAAGGGTGCTGGCTAGCAACAGCTTTCAGTGCTGGCACTTTTCATCTCTGAGCAATTGCTCCACGTTTGCAATTTCTCAGCTCGTGTCTACGAGACGGAAAGAGAAGGACCGTGACGTTTGGTGGGTAGAGAAGCGCAAAGCCCCAGTGTTGCTGTGCCTGTGAAAGCGCTTCCAAGGAAGGGTGCTGGCTAGCAACAGCTTTCAGTGCTGGCACTTTTCATCTCTGAGCAATTGCTGGACGTTTGCAATTTCTCACCTGAGCTCTCTTTAGAGTACGCGAGAGGATGAGCAGAAGATTAGGTGGCTAGAGAAGCCCAGAGCCCCAGTGTTCTTAGGCCTACAAAAGCGCTTCCAAGGAAGGGTGCTGGCTAGCAACAGCTTTCAGTGCTGGCACTTTTCATCTCTGAGCAATTGCTCGACGTTTGCAATTTCTCAGCTCGTGTCTACGAGACGGAAAGAGAAGGACCGTGACGTTTGGTGGCTAGAGAAGCGCAAAGCCCCAGTGTTGCTGCGCCTGCGAAAGCGCTTCCAAGGAAGGGTGCTGGCTAGCAACAGCTTTCAGTGCTGGCACTTTTCATCTCTGAGCAATTGCTGGACGTTTGCAATTTCTCCCCTGAGCTCTCTTTAGAGTGCGCGAGAGGATGAGCAGAAGATTCGGTGGCTAGAGAAGCCCAGAGCCCCAGTGTTCTTAGGCCTACAAAAGCGCTTCCAAGGAAGGGTGCTGGCTAGCAACAGCTTTCAGTGCTGGCACTTTTCATCTCTGAGCAATTGCTCCACGTTTGCAATTTCTCACCTGAGCTCTCTTTAGAGTGCGCGAGAGGATGAGCAGAAGATTAAGTGGCTAGAGAAGCCCAGAGCCCCAGTGTTCTTAGGCCTACAAAAGCGCTTCCAAGGAAGGGTGCTGGCTAGCAACAGCTTTCAGTGCTGGCACTTTTCATCTCTGAGCAATTGCTCGACGTTTGCAATTTCTCACCTCATGTCTGCGAGACGGAAAGAGAATGACAGTGACGTTTGGTGGCTAGAGAAGCGCAAAGCCCCAGTGTTGCTGCGCCTGTGAAAGCGCTTCCAAGGAAGGGTGCTGGCTAGCAACAGCTTTCAGTGCTGGCACTTTTCCTCTCTGAGCAATTGCTCAAAGTTTGCAATTTCTCAGCTCGTGTCTACGAGACGGAAAGAGAATGACAGTGACGTTTGGTGGCTAGAGAAGCGCAAAGCCCCAGTGTTGCTGCGCCTGTGAAAGCGCTTCCAAGGAAGGGTGCTGGCTAGCAAGAGCTTTCAGTGCTGGCACTTTTCATCTCTGAGCAATTGCTCGATGTTTGCAATTTCTCCCCTGAGCTCTTTTTAGAGTGCACGAGAGGATGAGCAGAAGATTAAGTGGCTAGAGAAGCCCAGAGCCCCAGTGTTCTTAGGCCTACAAAAGCGCTTCCAAGGAAGGGTGCTGGCTAGCAACAGCTTTCAGTGCTGGCACTTTTCATCTCTGAGCAATTGCTCGACGTTTGCAATTTCTCAGCTCGTGTCTATGAGACGGAAAGAGAAGGACCGTGACGTTTGGTGGCTAGAGAAGCGCAAAGCCCCAGTGTTGCTGCGCCTGTGAAAGCGCTTCCAAGGAAGGGTGCTGGCTAGCAACAGCTTTCAGTGCTGGCACATTTCATCTCTGAGCAATTGCTCGACGTTTGCAATTTCTCAGCTCGTGTCTAGGAGACGGAAAGAGAAGGACCGTGACGTTTGGTGGCTAGAGAAGCGCAAAGCCCCAGTGTTGCTGCGCCTGTGAAAGCGCTTCCAAGGAAGGGTGCTGGCTAGCAACAGCTTTCAGTGCTGGCACTTTTCCTCTCTGAGCAATTGCTCGACGTTTGCAATTTCTCAGCTCGTGTCTACGAGACGGAGAGATAGTGACCGTGACGTTTGGTGGGTAGAGAAGCGCAAAGCCCCAGTGTTGCTGCGCCTGTGAAAGCGCTTCCAAGGAAGGGTGCTGGCTAGCAACAGCTTTCAGTGCTGGCACTTTTCATCTCTGAGCAATTGCTCGACGTTTGCAATTTCTCACCTAAGCTCTCTTTAGAGTGCGCAAGAGGATGAGCAGAAGATTAGGTGGCTAGAGAAGCCCAGAGCCCCAGTGTTCTTAGGCCTACAAAAGTGCTTCCAAGGAAGGGTGCTGGCTAGCAACAGCTTTCAGTGCTGGCACTTTTCATCTCTGAGCAATTGCTCGACGTTTGCAATTTCTCAGCTCGTGTCTACGAGACGGAAAGAGAAGGACCGTGACGTTTGGTGGCTAGAGAAGCGCAAAGCCCCAGTGTTGCTGCGCCTGTGAAAGCGCTTCCAAGGAAGGGTGCTGGCTAGCAACAGCTTTCAGTGCTGGCACTTTTCATCTCTGAGCAATTGCTGGACGTTTGCAATTTCTCCCCTGAGCTCTCTTTAGAGTGCGCGAGAGCATGAGCAGAAGATTCGGTGGCTAGAGAAGCCCAGAGCCCCAGTGTTCTTAGGCCTACAAAAGCGCTTCCAAGGAAGGGTGCTGGCTAGCAACAGCTTTCAGTGCTGGCACTTTTCATCTCTGAGCAATTGCTCCACGTTTGCAATTTCTCACCTCATGTCTGCGAGACGGAAAGAGAAGGACCGTGACGTTTGGTGGCTAGAGAAGCGCAAAGCCCCAGTGTTGCTGCGCCTGTGAAAGCGCTTCCAAGGAAGGGTGCTGGCTAGCAACAGCTTTCAGTGCTGGCACTTTTCATCTCTGAGCAATTGCTCGACGTTTGCAATTTCTCCCCTGAGCTCTCTTTAGACTGCGCGAGAGGATGAGCAGAAGATTAGGTGGCTAGAGAAGCCCAGACCCCCAGTGTTCTTAGGCCTACAAAAGCGCTTCCAAGGAAGGGTGCTGGCTAGCAACAGCTTTCAGTGCTGGCACTTTTCCTCTATGAGCAATTGCTCGACGTTTGCAATTTCTCAGCTCGTGTCTACGAGACGGAAAGAGAAGGACCGTGACGTTTGGTGGCTAGAGAAGCGCAAAGCCCCAGTGTTGCTGCGCCTGTGAAAGCGCTTCCAAGGAAGGGTGCTGGCTAGCAACAGCTTTGAGTGCTGGCACTTTTCATCTCTGAGCAATTGCTCGACGTTTGCAATTTCTCACCTGAGCTCTCTTTAGAGTACGCGAGAGGATGAGCAGAAGATTAGGTGGCTAGAGAAGCCCAGAGCCCCAGTGTTCTTAGGCCTACAAAAGTGCTTCCAAGGAAGGGTGCTGGCTAGCAACAGCTTTCAGTGCTGGCACTTTTCATCTCTGAGCAATTGCTCGACGTTTGCAATTTCTCAGCTCGTGTCTACGAGACGGAAAGAGAAGGACCGTGACGTTTGGTGGGTAGAGAAGCGCAAAGCCCCAGTGTTGCTGCGCCTGTGAAAGCGCTTCCAAGGAAGGGTGCTGGCTAGCAAAAGCTTTCAGTGCTGGCACTTTTCATCTCTGAGCAATTGCTGGACGTTTGCAATTTCTCCCCTGAGCTCTCTTTAGAGTGCGCGAGAGCATGAGCAGAAGATTCGGTGGCTAGAGAAGCCCAGAGCCCCAGTGTTCTTAGGCCTACAAAAGCGCTTCCAAGGAAGGGGGCTGGCTAGCAACAGCTTTCAGTGCTGGCACTTTTCATCTCTGATCAATTGCTCGACGTTTGCAATTTCTCACCTCATGTCTGCGAGACGGAAAGAGAATGACAGTGACGTTTGGTGGCTAGAGAAGCGCAAAGCCCCAGTGTTGCTGCGCCTGTGAAAGCGCTTCCAAGGAAGGGTGCTGGCTAGCAACAGCTTTCAGTGCTGGCACTTTTCATCTCTGAGCAATTGCTGGACGTTTGCAATTTCTCCCCTGAGCTCTCTTTAGACTGCGCGAGAGGATGAGCAGAAGATTAGGTGGCTAGAGAAGCCCAGACCCCCAGTGTTCTTAGGCCTACAAAAGCGCTTCCAAGGAAGGGTGCTGGCTAGCAACAGCTTTCAGTGCTGGCACTTTTCCTCTATGAGCAATTGCTCGACGTTTGCAATTTCTCAGCTCGTGTCTGCGAGACGGAAAGAGAATGACCGTGACGTTTGGTGGCTAGAGAAGCGCAAAGCCCCAGTGTTGCTGCGCCTGTGAAAGCGCTTCCAAGGAAGGGTGCTGGCTAGCAACAGCTTTGAGTGCTGGCACTTTTCATCTCTGAGCAATTGCTCGACGTTTGCAATTTCTCACCTGAGCTCTCTTTAGAGTGCGCGAGAGCATGAGCAGAAGATTCGGTGGCTAGAGAAGCCCAGAGCCCCAGTGTTCTTAGGCCTACAAAAGCGCTTCCAAGGAAGGGTGCTGGCTAGCAACAGCTTTCAGTGCTGGCACTTTTCATCTCTGAGCAATTGCTCGACGTTTGCAATTTCTCACCTGAGCTCTCTTTAGAGTGCGCGAGAGGCTGAGCAGAAGATTAGGTGGCTAGAGAAGCCCAGAGCCCCAGTGTTCTTAGGCCTACAAAAGCGCTTCCAAGGAAGGGTGCTGGCTAGCAAGAGCTTTCAGTGCTGGCACTTTTCATCTCTGAGCAATTGCTCGACGTTTGCAATTTCTCAGCTCGTGTCTACGAGACGGAAAGAGAATGACAGTGACGTTTGGTGGCTAGAGAAGTGCAAAGCCCCAGTGTTACTGCGCCTGTGAAAGCGCTTCCAAGGAAGGGTGCTAGCTAGCAACAGCTTTCAGTGCTGGCACTTTTCATCTCTGAGCAATTGCTCGACGTTTGCAATTTCTCAGCTCGTGTCTACGAGACGGAAAGAGAAGGACCGTGACGTTTGGTGGCTAGAGAAGCGCAAAGCCCCAGTGTTGCTGCGCCTGTGAAAGCGCTTCCAAGGAAGGGTGCTGGCTAGCAACAGCTTTCAGTGCTGGCACTTTTCATCTCTGAGCAATTGCTCGACGTTTGCAATTTCTCAGCTCGTGTCTGCGAGACGGAAAGAGAATGACCGTGACGTTTGGTGGCTAGAGAAGCCCAGAGCCCCAGTGTTCTTAGGCCTACAAAAGCGCTTCCAAGGAAGGGGGCTGGCTAGCAACAGCTTTCAGTGCTGGCACTTTTCATCTCTGAGCAATTGCTCGACAATTGCAATTTCTCCCCTGAGCTCTCTTTAGAGTGCGCGAGAGGATGAGCAGAAGATTAGGTGGCTAGAGAAGCCCAGAGCCCCAGTGTTCTTAGGCCTACAAAAGCGCTTCCAAGGAAGGGTGCTGGCTAGCAACAGCTTTCAGTGCTGGCACTTTTCATCTCTGAGCAATTGCTCGACGTTTGCAATTTCTCCCCTGAGCTCTTTTTAGAGTGCGCGAGAGGATGAGCAGAAGATTAAGTGGCTAGAGAAGCCCAGAGCCCCAGTGTTCTTAGGCCTACAAAAGCGCTTCCCAGGAAGGGTGCTGGCTAGCAACAGCTTTCAGTGCTGGCACTTTTCATCTCTGAGCAATTGCTCCACGTTTGCAATTTCTCACCTGAGCTCTCTTTAGAGTGCGCGAGAGGATGAGCAGAAGATTAAGTGGCTAGAGAAGCCCAGAGCCCCAGTGTTTTTAGGACTACAAAAGCGCTTCCAAGGAAGGGTGCTGGCTAGCAACAGCTTTCAGTGCTGGCACTTTTCATCTCTGAGCAATTGCTCGACGTTTGCAATTTCTCAGCTCGTGTCTGCGAGACGGAAAGAGAAGGACCGTGACGTTTGGTGGGTAGAGAAGCGCAAAGCCCCAGTGTTGCTGCGCCTGTGAAAGCGCTTCCAAGGAAGGGTGCTGGCTAGCAAGAGCTTTCAGTGCTGGCACTTTTCATCTCTGAGCAATTGCTGGACGTTTGCAATTTCTCCCCTGAGCTCTCTTTAGAGTGCGCGAGAGGATGAGCAGAAGATTAGGTGGCTAGAGAAGCCCAGACCCCCAGTGTTCTTAGGCCTACAAAAGCACTTCCAAGGAAGGGGGCTGGCTAGCAAGAGCTTTCAGTGCTGGCACTTTTCATCTCTGAGCAATTGCTCGACGTTTGCAATTTCTCAGCTCGTGTCTGCGAGACGGAAAGAGAAGGACCGTGACGTTTGGTGGCTAGAGAAGCGCAAAGCCCCAGTGTTACTGCGCCTGTGAAAGCGCTTCCAAGGAAGGGTGCTGGCTAGCAACAGCTTTCAGTGCTGGCACTTTTCATCTCTCAGCAATTGCTCGACGTTTGCAATTTCTCAGCTCGTGTCTACGAGACGGAAAGAGAAGGACCGTGACGTTTGGTGGGTAGAGAAGCGCAAAGCCCCAGTGTTGCTGTGCCTGTGAAAGCGCTTCCAAGGAAGGGTGCTGGCTAGCAACAGCTTTCAGTGCTGGCACTTTTCATCTCTGAGCAATTGCTCGACGTTTGCAATTTCTCACCTGAGCTCTCTTTAGAGTACGCGAGAGGATGAGCAGAAGATTAGGTGGCTAGAGAAGCCCAGAGCCCCAGTGTTCTTAGGCCTACAAAAGTGCTTCCAAGGAAGGGTGCTGGCTAGCAACAGCTTTCAGTGCTGGCACTTTTCATCTCTGAGCAATTGCTCGACGTTTGCAATTTCTCAGCTCGTGTCTACGAGACGGAAAGAGAAGGACCGTGACGTTTGGTGGCTAGAGAAGCGCAAAGCCCCAGTGTTGCTGCGCCTGTGAAAGCGCTTCCAAGGAAGGGTGCTGGCTAGCAAAAGCTTTCAGTGCTGGCACTTTTCATCTCTGAGCAATTGCTGGACGTTTGCAATTTCTCCCCTGAGCTCTCTTTAGAGTGCGCGAGAGCATGAGCAGAAGATTCGGTGGCTAGAGAAGCCCAGAGCCCCAGTGTTCTTAGGCCTACAAAAGCGCTTCCAAGGAAGGGTGCTGGCTAGCAACAGCTTTCAGTGCTGGCACTTTTCATCTCTGAGCAATTGCTCCACGTTTGCAATTTCTCACCTGAGCTCTCTTTAGAGTGCGCGAGAGGATGAGCAGAAGATTAAGTGGCTAGAGAAGCCCAGAGCCCCAGTGTTCTTAGGCCTACAAAAGCGCTTCCAAGGAAGGGTGCTGGCTAGCAACAGCTTTCAGTGCTGGCACTTTTCATCTCTGAGCAATTGCTCGACGTTTGCAATTTCTCACCTCATGTCTGCGAGACGGAAAGAGAATGACAGTGACGTTTGGTGGCTAGAGAAGCGCAAAGCCCCAGTGTTGCTGCGCCTGTGAAAGCGCTTCCAAGGAAGGGTGCTGGCTAGCAACAGCTTTCAGTGCTGGCACTTTTCCTCTCTGAGCAATTGCTCAAAGTTTGCAATTTCTCAGCTCGTGTCTACGAGACGGAAAGAGAATGACAGTGACGTTTGGTGGCTAGAGAAGCGCAAAGCCCCAGTGTTGCTGCGCCTGTGAAAGCGCTTCCAAGGAAGGGTGCTGGCTAGCAAGAGCTTTCAGTGCTGGCACTTTTCATCTCTGAGCAATTGCTCCACGTTTGCAATTTCTCCCCTGAGCTCTTTTTAGAGTGCACGAGAGGATGAGCAGAAGATTAAGCGGCTAGAGAAGCCCAGAGCCCCAGTGTTCTTAGGCCTACAAAAGCGCTTCCAAGGAAGGGTGCTGGCTAGCAACAGCTTTCAGTGCTGGCACTTTTCATCTCTGAGCAATTGCTCGACGTTTGCAATTTCTCAGCTCGTGTCTGCGAGACGGAAAGAGAAGGACCGTGACGTTTGGTGGCTAGAGAAGCGCAAAGCCCCAGTGTTGCTGCGCCTGTGAAAGCGCTTCCAAGGAAGGGTGCTGGCTAGCAACAGCTTTCAGTGCTGGCACATTTCATCTCTGAGCAATTGCTCGACGTTTGCAATTTCTCAGCTCGTGTCTAGGAGACGGAAAGAGAAGGACCGTGACGTTTGGTGGCTAGAGAAGCGCAAAGCCCCAGTGTTGCTGCGCCTGTGAAAGCGCTTCCAAGGAAGGGTGCTGGCTAGCAACAGCTTTCAGTGCTGGCACTTTTCCTCTCTGAGCAATTGCTCGACGTTTGCAATTTCTCAGCTCGTGTCTACGAGACGGAGAGATAGTGACCGTGACGTTTGGTGGCTAGAGAAGCGCAAAGCCCCAGTGTTGCTGCGCCTGTGAAAGCGCTTCCAAGGAAGGGTGCTGGCTAGCAACAGCTTTCAGTGCTGGCACTTTTCATCTCTGAGCAATTGCTCGACGTTTGCAATTTCTCACCTGAGCTCTCTTTAGAGTGCGCAAGAGGATGAGCAGAAGATTAGGTGGCTAGAGAAGCCCAGAGCCCCAGTGTTCTTAGGCCTACAAAAGCGCTTCCAAGGAAGGGGGCTGGCTAGCAACAGCTTTCAGTGCTGGCACTTTTCATCTCTGAGCAATTGCTCGACGTTTGCAATTTCTCAGCTCGTGTCTACGAGACGGAAAGAGAATGACAGTGACGTTTGGTGGCTAGAGAAGCGCAAAGCCCCAGTGTTGCTGCGCCTGTGAAAGCGCTTCCAAGGAAGGGTGCTGGCTAGCAACAGCTTTCAGTGCTGGCACTTTTCATCTCTGAGCAATTGCTGGACGTTTGCAATTTCTCCCCTGAGCTCTCTTTAGAGTGCGCGAGAGGATGAGCAGAAGATTCGGTGGCTAGAGAAGCCCAGAGCCCCAGTGTTCTTAGGCCTACAAAAGTGCTTCCAAGGAAGGGTGCTGGCTAGCAAGAGCTTTCAGTGCTGGCACTTTTCATCTCTGAGCAATTGCTCGACGTTTGCAATTTCTCAGCTCGTGTCTGCGAGACGGAAAGAGAAGGACCGTGACGTTTGGTGGCTAGAGAAGCGCAAAGCCCCAGTGTTGCTGCGCCTGTGAAAGCGCTTCCAAGGAAGGGTGCTGGCTAGCAACAGCTTTCAGTGCTGGCACTTTTCATCTCTGAGCAATTGCTCGACGTTTGCAATTTCTCACCTGAGCACTCTTTAGAGTGCGCGAGAGGATGAGCAGAAGATTAGGTGGCTAGAGAAGCCCAGAGCCCCAGTGTTCTTAGGCCTACAAAAGCACTTCCAAGGAAGGGTGCTGGCTAGCAACAGCTTTCAGTGCTGGCACTTTTCATCTCTGAGCAATTGCTCGACGTTTGCAATTTCTCACCTGAGCTCTCTTTAGAGTGCGCGAGAGGATGAGCAGAAGATTAAGTGGCTAGAGAAGCCCAGAGCCCCAGTGTTCTTAGGCCTACAAAAGCGCTTCCAAGGAAGGGGGCTGGCTAGCAACAGCTTTCAGTGCTGGCACTTTTCATCTCTGAGCAATTGCTCGACGTTTGCAATTTCTCAGCTCGTGTCTATGAGACGGAAAGAGAAGGACCGTGACGTTTGGTGGCTAGAGAAGCACAAAGCCCCAGTGTTGCTGCGCCTGTGAAAGCGCTTCCAAGGAAGGGTGCTGGCTAGCAACAGCTTTCAGTGCTGGCACTTTTCATCTCTGAGCAATTGCTCGACGTTTGCAATTTATCAGCTCGTGTCTACGAGACGGAAAGAGAAGGACCGTGACGTTTGGTGGCTAGAGAAGCGCAAAGCCCCAGTGTTGCTGCGCCTGTGAAAGCGCTTCCAAGGAAGGGTGCTGGCTAGCAACAGCTTTCAGTGCTGGCACTTTTCATCTCTGAGCAATTGCTCGACGTTTGCAATTTCTCAGCTCGTGTCTACGAGACGGAGAGATAGTGACCGTGACGTTTGGTGGCTAGAGAAGCGCAAAGCCCCAGTGTTGCTGCGCCTGTGAAAGCGCTTCCAAGGAAGGGTGCTGGCTAGCAACAGCTTTCAGTGCTGGCACTTTTCATCTCTGAGCAATTGCTCGACGTTTGCAATTTCTCC
Source organism: Sarcoramphus papa (assembly GCA_037962945.1). Classification (NCBI taxonomy): domain Eukaryota; kingdom Metazoa; phylum Chordata; class Aves; order Accipitriformes; family Cathartidae; genus Sarcoramphus; species Sarcoramphus papa. The sequence goes on along the minus strand of CM075595.1, from coordinate 13,987,342 downwards.
CCTGAGCTCTCTTTACAGTGCGCGAGAGGATGAGCAGAAGATTAGGTGGCTAGAGAAGCCCAGAGCCCCAGTGTTCTTAGGCCTACAAAAGCGCTTCCAAGGAAGGGTGCTGGCTAGCAACAGCTTTCAGTGCTGGCACTTTTCATCTCTGAGCAATTGCTCGACGTTTGCAATTTCTCACCTCAGCTCTCTTTAGAGTGCGCGAGAGGATGAGCAGAAGATTAAGTGGCTAGAGAAGCCCAGAGCCCCAGTGTTCTTAGGCCTACAAAAGCGCTTCCAAGGAAGGGTGCTGGCTAGCAACAGCTTTCAGTGCTGGCACTTTTCCTCTCTGAGCAATTGCTCGACGTTTGCAATTTCTCAGCTCGTGTCTATGAGACGGAAAGAGAAGGACCGTGACGTTTGGTGGCTAGAGAAGCGCAAAGCCCCAGTGTTGCTGCGCCTGTGAAAGCGCTTCCAAGGAAGGGTGCTGGCTAGCAACAGCTTTCAGTGCTGGCACTTTTCATCTCTGAGCAATTGCTCGACGTTTGCAATTTCTCAGCTCGTGTCTACGAGACGGAGAGATAGTGACCGTGACGTTTGGTGGGTAGAGAAGCGCAAAGCCCCAGTGTTGCTGCGCCTGTGAAAGCGCCTCCAACGAAGGGGGCTGGCTAGCAACAGCTTTCAGTGCTGGCACTTTTCATCTCTGAGCAATTGCTCGACGTTTGCAATTTCTCACCTGAGCTCTCTTTAGAGTGCGCGAGAGGATGAGCAGAAGATTCGGTGGCTAGAGAAGCCCAGAGCCCCAGTGTTCTTAGGCCTACAAAAGCGCTTCCAAGGAAGGGTGCTGGCTAGCAAGAGCTTTCAGTGCTGGCACTTTTCATCTCTGAGCAATTGCTCGACGTTTGCAATTTCTCAGCTCGTGTCTACGAGACGGAAAGAGAAGGACCGTGACGTTTGGTGGCTAGAGAAGCGCAAAGCCCCAGTGTTGCTGCGCCTGTGAAAGCGCTTCCAAGGAAGGGTGCTGGCTAGCAACAGCTTTCAGTGCTGGCACTTTTCATCTCTGAGCAACTGCTCGACGTTTGCAATTTCTCACCTGAGCTCTCTTTAGAGTGCGCGAGAGGATGAGCAGAAGATTAGGTGGCTAGAGAAGCCCAGAGCCCCAGTGTTCTTAGGCCTACAAAAGCGCTTCCAAGGAAGGGTGCTGGCTAGCAACAGCTTTCAGTGCTGGCACTTTTCATCTCTGAGCAATTGCTCGACGTTTGCAATTTCTCACCTGAGCTCTCTTTAGAGTGCGCGAGAGGATGAGCAGAAGATTAAGTGGCTAGAGAAGCCCAGAGCCCCAGTGTTCTTAGGCCTACAAAAGCGCTTCCAAGGAAGGGGGCTGGCTAGCAACAGCTTTCAGTGCTGGCACTTTTCATCTCTGAGCAATTGCTCGACGTTTGCAATTTCTCAGCTCGTGTCTGCGAGACGGAAAGAGAATGACAGTGACCTTTGGTGGCTAGAGAAGTGCAAAGCCCCAGTGTTACTGCGCCTGTGAAAGCGCTTCCAAGGAAGGGTGCTAGCTAGCAACAGCTTTCAGTGCTGGCACTTTTCATCTCTGAGCAATTGCTCGACGTTTGCAATTTCTCAGCTCGTGTCTACGAGACGGAAAGAGAAGGACCGTGACGTTTGGTGGGTAGAGAAGCTCAAAGCCCCAGTGTTGCTGCGCCTGTGAAAGCGCTTCCAAGGAAGGGTGCTGGCTAGCAACAGCTTTCAGTGCTGGCACTTTTCATCTCTGAGCAATTGCTCGACGTTTGCAATTTCTCAGCTCGTGTCTACGAGACGGAGAGATAGTGACCGTGACGTTTGGTGGCTAGAGAAGCGCAAAGCCCCAGTGTTGCTGCGCCTGTGAAAGCGCTTCCAAGGAAGGGTGCTGGCTAGCAACAGCTTTCAGTGCTGGCACTTTTCATCTCTGAGCAATTGCTCGACGTTTGCAATTTCTCACCTGAGCTCTCTTTAGAGTGCGCGAGAGGATGAGCAGAAGATTAGGTGGCTAGAGAAGCCCAGAGCCCCAGTGTTCTTAGGCCTACAAAAGCGCTTCCAAGGAAGGGGGCTGGCTAGCAACAGCTTTCAGTGCTGGCACTTTTCATCTCTGAGCAATTGCTCGACGTTTGCAATTTCTCAGCTCGTGTCTACGAGACGGAAAGAGAAGGACCGTGACGTTTGGTGGCTAGAGAAGCGCAAAGCCCCAGTGTTGCTGCGCCTGTGAAAGCGCTTCCAAGGAAGGGTGCTGGCTAGCAACAGCTTTCAGTGCTGGCACTTTTCATCTCTGAGCAACTGCTCGACGTTTGCAATTTCTCACCTGAGCTCTCTTTAGAGTGCGCGAGAGGATGAGCAGAAGATTAGGTGGCTAGAGAAGCCCAGAGCCCCAGTGTTCTTAGGCCTACAAAAGCGCTTCCAAGGAAGGGTGCTGGCTAGCAAGAGCTTTCAGTGCTGGCACTTTTCATCTCTGAGCAATTGCTCGACGTTTGCAATTTCTCAGCTCGTGTCTACGAGACGGAAAGAGAAGGACCGTGACGTTTGGTGGCTAGAGAAGCGCAAAGCCCCAGTGTTGCTGCGCCTGTGAAAGCGCTTCCAAGGAAGGGTGCTGGCTAGCAACAGCTTTCAGTGCTGGCACTTTTCATCTCTGAGCAATTGCTCGACGTTTGCAATTTCTCAGGTCGTGTCTAGGAGACGGAAAGAGAAGGACCGTGACGTTTGGTGGGTAGAGAAGCGCAAAGCCCCAGTGTTGCTGCGCCTGTGAAAGCGCTTCCAAGGAAGGGTGCTGGCTAGCAACAGCTTTCAGTGCTGGCACTTTTCATCTCTGAGCAATTGCTCGACAATTGCAATTTCTCAGCTCGTGTCTACGAGACGGAAAGAGAATGACAGTGACGTTTGGTGGCTAGAGAAGCGCAAAGCCCCAGTGTTGCTGCGCCTGTGAAAGCGCTTCCAAGGAAGGGTGCTGGCTAGCCAGAGCTTTCAGTGCTGGCACTTTTCCTCTCTGAGCAATTGCTCGACGTTTGCAATTTCTCCCCTGAGCTCTCTTTAGAGTGCGCGAGAGGATGAGCAGAAGATTCGGTGGCTAGAGAAGCCCAGAGCCCCAGTGTTCTTAGGCCTACAAAAGCGCTTCCAAGGAAGGGTGCTGGCTAGCAACAGCTTTCAGTGCTGGCACTTTTCATCTCTGAGCAATTGCTCGACGTTTGCAATTTCTCACCTGAGCTCTCTTTAGAGTGCGCGAGAGGATGAGCAGAAGATTAGGTGGCTAGAGAAGCCCAGAGCCCCAGTGTGCTTAGGCCTACAAAAGCGCTTCCAAGGAAGGGGGCTGGCTAGCAACAGCTTTCAGTGCTGGCACTTTTCATCTCTGAGCAATTGCTCGACGTTTGCAATTTCTCAGCTCGTGTCTACGAGACGGAAAGAGAATGACAGTGACGTTTGGTGGCTAGAGAAGCGCAAAGCCCCAGTGTTGCTGCGCCTGTGAAAGCGCTTCCAAGGAAGGGTGCTGGCTAGCAACAGCTTTCAGTGCTGGCACTTTTCATCTCTGAGCAATTGCTCGACGTTTGCAATTTCTCACCTGAGCTCTCTTTAGAGCGCGCGAGAGGATGAGCAGAAGATTAGGTGTCTAAAGAAGCCCGGAGCCCCAGTGTTCTTAGGGCTACAAAAGCGCTTCCAAGGAAGGGTGCTGGCTAGCAAGAGCTTTCAGTGCTGGCACTTTTCATCTCTGAGCAATTGCTCGACGTTTGCAATTTCTCAGCTCGTGTCTACGAGACGGAGAGATAGTGACCGTGACATTTGGTGGCTAGAGAAGCGCAAAGCCCCAGTGTTGCTGCGCCTGTGAAAGCGCTTCCAAGGAAGGCTGCTGGCTAGCAACAGCTTTCAGTGCTGGCACTTTTCATCTCTGAGCAATTGCTCGACGTTTGCAATTTCTCACCTGAGCTCTCTTTAGAGTGCGCGAGAGGATGAGCAGAAGATTAGGTGGCTAGAGAAGCCCAGAGCCCCAGTGTTCTTAGGCCTACAAAAGCGCTTCCAAGGAAGGGTGCTGGCTAGCAAGAGCTTTCAGTGCTGGCACTTTTCCTCTCTGAGCAATTGCTCGACATTTGCAATTTCTCAGCTCGTGTCTACGAGACGGAAAGAGAAGGACCGTGACGTTTGGTGGCTAGAGAAGCGCAAAGCCCCAGTGTTGCTGCGCCTGTGAAAGCGCTTCCAAGGAAGGGTGCTGGCTAGCAACAGCTTTCAGTGCTGGCACTTTTCATCTCTGAGCAATTGCTCGACGTTTGCAATTTCTCACCTGAGCTCTCTTTAGAGTGCGCGAGAGGATGAGCAGAAGATTCGGTGGCTAGAGAAGCCCAGAGCCCCAGTGTTCTTAGGCCTACAAAAGCGCTTCCAAGGAAGGGTGCTGGCTAGCAACAGCTTTCAGTGCTGGCACTTTTCATCTCTGAGCAATTGCTCGACGTTTACAATTTCTCAGCTCGTGTCTACGAGACGGAGAGATAGTGACCGTGACGTTTGGTGGCTAGAGAAGCGCAAAGCCCCAGTGTTGCTGCGCCTGTGAAAGCGCTTCCAAGGAAGGGTGCTGGCTAGCAACAGCTTTCAGTGCTGGCACTTTTCATCTCTGAGCAATTGCTCGACGTTTGCAATTTCTCACCTGAGCTCTCTTTACAGTGCGCGAGAGGATGAGCAGAAGATTAGGTGGCTAGAGAAGCCCAGAGCCCCAGTGTTCTTAGGCCTACAAAAGCGCTTCCAAGGAAGGGGGCTGGCTAGCAACAGCTTTCAGTGCTGGCACTTTTCATCTCTGAGCAATTGCTCGACGTTTGCAATTTCTCAGCTCGTGTCTACGAGACGGAAAGAGAATGACCGTGACGTTTGGTGGCTAGAGAAGCGCAAAGCCCCAGTGTTGCTGCGCCTGTGAAAGCGCTTCCAAGGAAGGGTGCTGGCTAGCAACAGCTTTCAGTGCTGGCACTTTTCATCTCTGAGCAATTGCTCGACGTTTGCAATTTCTCACCTGAGCTCTCTTTAGAGTGCGCGAGAGGATGAGCAGAAGATTAGGTGGCTAGAGAAGCCCAGAGCCCCAGTGTTCTTAGGCCTACAAAAGTGCTTCCAAGGAAGGGTGCTGGCTAGGAACAGCTTTCAGTGCTGGCACTTTTCATCTCTGAGCAATTGCTCGACGTTTGCAATTTCTCAGCTCGTGTCTACGAGACGGAAAGAGAAGGACCGTGACGTTTGGTGGGTAGAGAAGCGCAAAGCCCCAGTGTTGCTGCGCCTGTGAAAGCGCTTCCAAGGAAGGGTGCTGGCTAGCAACAGCTTTCAGTGCTGGCACTTTTCATCTCTGAGCAATTGCTGGACATTTGCAATTTCTCACCTGAGCACTCTTTAGAGTGCGCGAGAGGATGAGCAGAAGATTAGGTGGCTAGAGAAGCCCAGAGCCCCAGTGTTCTTAGGCCTACAAAAGCGCTTCCAAGGAAGGGGGCTGGCTAGCAACAGCTTTCAGTGCTGGCACTTTTCATCTCTGAGCAATTGCTCCACGTTTGCAATTTCTCACCTGAGCTCTCTTTAGAGTGCGCGAGAGGATGAGCAGAAGATTAAGTGGCTAGAGAAGCCCAGAGCCCCAGTGTTCTTAGGCCTACAAAAGCGCTTCCAAGGAAGGGTGCTGGCTAGCAACAGCTTTCAGTGCTGGCACTTTTCATCTCTGAGCAATTGCTCGACATTTGCAATTTCTCAGCTCGTGTCTACGAGACGGAGAGATAGTGACCGTGACGTTTGGTGGCTAGAGAAGCACAAAGCCCCAGTGTTGCTGCGCCTACAAAAGCGCTTCCAAGGAAGGCTGCTGGCTAGCAACAGCTTTCAGTGCTGGCACTTTTCATCTCTGAGCAATTGCTCGACGTTTGCAATTTCTCACCTGAGCTCTCTTTAGAGTGCGCGAGAGTATGAGCAGAAGATTAGGTGGCTAGAGAAGCCCAGAGCCCCAGTGTTCTTAGGCCTACAAAAGCGCTTCCAAGGAAGGGTGCTGGCTAGCAAGAGCTTTCAGTGCTGGCACTTTTCCTCTCTGAGCAATTGCTCGACATTTGCAATTTCTCAGCTCGTGTCTACGAGACGGAAAGAGAAGGACCGTGACGTTTGGTGGCTAGAGAAGCGCAAAGCCCCAGTGTTGCTGCGCCTGTGAAAGCGCTTCCAAGGAAGGGTGCTGGCTAGCAACAGCTTTCAGTGCTGGCACTTTTCATCTCTGAGCAATTGCTCGACGTTTGCAATTTCTCACCTGAGCTCTCTTTAGAGTGCGCGAGAGGATGAGCAGAAGATTCGGTGGCTAGAGAAGCCCAGAGCCCCAGTGTTCTTAGGCCTACAAAAGCGCTTCCAAGGAAGGGTGCTGGCTAGCAACAGCTTTCAGTGCTGGCACTTTTCATCTCTGAGCAATTGCTCGACGTTTACAATTTCTCAGCTCGTGTCTACGAGACGGAGAGATAGTGACCGTGACGTTTGGTGGCTAGAGAAGCGCAAAGCCCCAGTGTTGCTGCGCCTGTGAAAGCGCTTCCAAGGAAGGGGGCTGGCTAGCAACAGCTTTCAGTGCTGGCACTTTTCATCTCTGAGCAATTGCTCGACGTTTGCAATTTCTCACCTGAGCTCTCTTTACAGTGCGCGAGAGGATGAGCAGAAGATTAGGTGGCTAGAGAAGCCCAGAGCCCCACTGTTCTTAGGCCTACAAAAGCGCTTCCAAGGAAGGGGGCTGGCTAGCAACAGCTTTCAGTGCTGGCACTTTTCATCTCTGAGCAATTGCTCGACGTTTGCAATTTCTCAGCTCGTGTCTACGAGACGGAAAGAGAATGACCGTGACGTTTGGTGGCTAGAGAAGCGCAAAGCCCCAGTGTTGCTGCGCCTGTGAAAGCGCTTCCAAGGAAGGGTGCTGGCTAGCAACAGCTTTCAGTGCTGGCACTTTTCATCTCTCAGCAATTGCTCGACGTTTGCAATTTCTCACCTGAGCTCTCTTTAGAGTGCGCGAGAGGATGAGCAGAAGATTAGGTGGCTAGAGAAGCCCAGAGCCCCAGTGTTCTTAGGCCTACAAAAGTGCTTCCAAGGAAGGGTGCTGGCTAGGAACAGCTTTCAGTGCTGGCACTTTTCATCTCTGAGCAATTGCTCGACGTTTGCAATTTCTCAGCTCGTGTCTGCCAGACGGAAAGAGAAGGACCGTGACGTTTGGTGGGTAGAGAAGCGCAAAGCCCCAGTGTTGCTGCGCCTGTGAAAGCGCTTCCAAGGAAGGGTGCTGGCTAGCAACAGCTTTCAGTGCTGGCACTTTTCATCTCTGAGCAATTGCTGGACATTTGCAATTTCTCACCTGAGCACTCTTTAGAGTGCGCGAGAGGATGAGCAGAAGATTAGGTGGCTAGAGAAGCCCAGAGCCCCAGTGTTCTTAGGCCTACAAAAGCGCTTCCAAGGAAGGGGGCTGGCTAGCAACAGCTTTCAGTGCTGGCACTTTTCATCTCTGAGCAATTGCTCCACGTTTGCAATTTCTCACCTGAGCTCTCTTTAGAGTGCGCGAGAGGATGAGCAGAAGATTAAGTGGCTAGAGAAGCCCAGAGCCCCAGTGTTCTTAGGCCTACAAAAGCGCTTCCAAGGAAGGGTGCTGGCTAGCAACAGCTTTCAGTGCTGGCACTTTTCATCTCTGAGCAATTGCTCGACGTTTGCAATTTCTCAGCTCGTGTCTACGAGACGGAGAGATAGTGACCGTGACGTTTGGTGGCTAGAGAAGCACAAAGCCCCAGTGTTGCTGCGCCTACAAAAGCGCTTCCAAGGAAGGCTGCTGGCTAGCAACAGCTTTCAGTGCTGGCACTTTTCATCTCTGAGCAATTGCTCGACGTTTGCAATTTCTCAGCTCGTGTCTGCCAGACGGAAAGAGAAGGACCGTGACGTTTGGTGGGTAGAGAAGCGCAAAGCCCCAGTGTTGCTGCGCCTGTGAAAGCGCTTCCAAGGAAGGGTGCTGGCTAGCAACAGCTTTCAGTGCTGGCACTTTTCATCTCTGAGCAATTGCTCGACGTTTGCAATTTCTAAGCTCGTGTCTACGAGACGGAAAGAGAAGGACCGTGATGTTTGGTGGCTAGAGAAGCGCAAAGCCCCAGTGTTGCTGCGCCTGTGAAAGCGCTTCCAAGGAAGGGTGCTGGCTAGCAACAGCTTTCAGTGCTGGCACTTTTCATCTCTGAGCAATTGCTCGACGTTTGCAATTTCTCAGCTCGTGTCCACGAGACGGAAAGAGAATGACCGTGTCGTTTGGTGGCTAGAGAAGCGCAAAGCCCCAGTGTTACTGCGCCTGTGAAAGCGCTTCCAAGGAAGGGTGCTGGCTAGCAACAGCTTTCAGTGCTGGCACTTTTCATCTCTCAGCAATTGCTCGACGTTTGCAATTTCTCCCCTGAGCTCTCTTTAGAGTGCGCGAGAGGATGAGCAGAAGATTAGGTGGCTAGAGAAGCCCAGAGCCCCAGTGTTCTTAGGCCTACAAAAGCGCTTCCAAGGAAGGGGGCTGGCTAGCAACAGCTTTCAGTGCTGGCACTTTTCATCTCTGAGCAATTGCTCGACCTTTGCAATTTCTCAGCTCGTGTCTGCGAGACGGAAAGAGAAGGACCGTGACGTTTGGTGGCTAGAGAAGCGCAAAGCCCCAGTGTTGCTGCGCCTGTGAAAGCGCTTCCAAGGAAGGGTGCTGGCTAGCAACAGCTTTCAGTGCTGGCACTTTTCATCTCTGAGCAATTGCTCGACGTTTGCAATTTCTCACCTGAGCTCTCTTTAGAGTGCGCGAGAGGATGAGCAGAAGATTAGGTGGCTAGAGAAGCCCAGAGCCCCAGTGTTCTTAGGCCTACAAAAGTGCTTCCAAGGAAGGGTGCTGGCTAGCAACAGCTTTCAGTGCTGGCACTTTTCATCTCTGAGCAATTGCTCGACGTTTGCAATTTCTCAGCTCGTGTCTGCGAGACGGAAAGAGAAGGACCGTGACGTTTGGTGGCTAGAGAAGCGCAAAGCCCCAGTGTTGCTGCGCCTGTGAAAGCGCTTCCAAGGAAGGGTGCTGGCTAGCAACAGCTTTCAGTGCTGGCACTTTTCATCTCTGAGCAATTGCTGGACATTTGCAATTTCTCACCTGAGCACTCTTTAGAGTGCGCGAGAGGATGAGCAGAAGATTAGGTGGCTAGAGAAGCCCAGAGCCCCAGTGTTCTTAGGCCTACAAAAGCGCTTCCAAGGAAGGGGGCTGGCTAGCAACAGCTTTCAGTGCTGGCACTTTTCATCTCTGAGCAATTGCTCCACGTTTGCAATTTCTCACCTGAGGTCTCTTTAGAGTGCGCGAGAGGATGAGCAGAAGATTAAGTGGCTAGAGAAGCCCAGAGCCCCAGTGTTCTTAGGCCTACAAAAGCGCTTCCAAGGAAGGGTGCTGGCTAGCAACAGCTTTCAGTGCTGGCACTTTTCATCTCTGAGCAATTGCTCGACGTTTGCAATTTCTCAGCTCGTGTCTACGAGACGGAGAGATAGTGACCGTGACGTTTGGTGGCTAGAGAAGCGCAAAGCCCCAGTGTTGCTGCGCCTACAAAAGCGCTTCCAAGGAAGGGTGCTGGCTAGCAACAGCTTTCAGTGCTGGCACTTTTCATCTCTGAGCAATTGCTCGACGTTTGCAATTTCTCACCTCAGCTCTCTTTAGACTGCGCGAGAGGATGAGCAGAAGATTAGGTGGCTAGAGAAGCCCAGAGCCCCAGTGTTCTTAGGCCTACAAAAGCGCTTCCAAGGAAGGGGGCTGGCTAGCAACAGCTTTCAGTGCTGGCACTTTTCATCTCTGAGCAATTGCTCGACGTTTTCAATTTCTCAGCTCTTGTCTGCGAGACGGAAGGAGAATGACAGTGACGTTTGGTGGCTAGAGAAGCGCAAAGCCCCAGTGTTGCTGCGCCTGTGAAAGCGCTTCCAAGGAAGGGTGCTGGCTAGCAACAGCTTTCAGTGCTGGCACTTTTAATCTCTGAGCAATTGCTCGACGTTTGCAATTTCTCCCCTGAGGTCTCTTTAGAGTGCGCGAGAGGCTGAGCAGAAGATTAGGTGGCTAGAGAAGCCCAGAGCCCCAGTGTTCTTAGGCCTACAAAAGCGCTTCCAAGGAAGGGTGCTGGCTAGCAACAGCTTTCAGTGCTGGCACTTTTCATCTCTGAGCAATTGCTCGACGTTTGCAATTTCTCAGCTCGTGTCTACGAGACGGAAAGAGAAGGACCGTGACGTTTGGTGGCTAGAGAAGCGCAAAGCCCCAGTGTTGCTGCGCCTGTGAAAGCGCTTCCAAGGAAGGGTGCTGGCTAGCAACAGCTTTCAGTGCTGGCACTTTTCATCTCTGAGCAATTGCTCGACGTTTGCAATTTCTAAGCTCGTGTCTACGAGACGGAAAGAGAAGGACCGTGACGTTTGGTGGCTAGAGAAGCGCAAAGCCCCAGTGTTGCTGCGCCTGTGAAAGCGCTTCCAAGGAAGGGTGCTGGCTAGCAACAGCTTTCAGTGCTGGCACTTTTCATCTCTGAGCAATTGCTCGACGTTTGCAATTTCTCAGCTCGTGTCTACGAGACGGAAAGAGAATGACCGTGACATTTGGTGGCTAGAGAAGCGCAAAGCCCCAGTGTTGCTGCGCCTGTGAAAGCGCTTCCAAGGAAGGGTGCTGGCTAGCAACAGCTTTCAGTGCTGGCACTTTTCATCTCTGAGCAATTGCTCGATGTTTGCAATTTCTCAGCTCGTGTCTACGAGACGGAGAGATAGTGACCGTGACATTTGGTGGCTAGAGAAGCGCAAAGCCCCAGTGTTACTGCGCCTGTGAAAGCGCTTCCAAGGAAGGGTGCTGGCTAGCAACAGCTTTCAGTGCTGGCACTTTTCATCTCTCAGCAATTGCTCGACGTTTGCAATTTCTCACCTGAGCTCTCTTTAGAGTGCGCGAGAGGATGAGCAGAAGATTAGGTGGCTAGAGAAGCCCAGAGCCCCAGTGTTCTTAGGCCTACAAAAGTGCTTCCAAGGAAGGGTGCTGGCTAGCAACAGCTTTCAGTGCTGGCACTTTTCATCTCTGAGCAATTGCTCGACGTTTGCAATTTCTCAGCTCGTGTCTGCGAGACGGAAAGAGAAGGACCGTGACGTTTGGTGGGTAGAGAAGCGCAAAGCCCCAGTGTTGCTGCGCCTGTGAAAGCGCTTCCAAGGAAGGGTGCTGGCTAGCAACAGCTTTCAGTGCTGGCACTTTTCATCTCTGAGCAATTGCTGGACATTTGCAATTTCTCACCTGAGCACTCTTTAGAGTGCGCGAGAGGATGAGCAGAAGATTAGGTGGCTAGAGAAGCCCAGAGCCCCACTGTTCTTAGGCCTACAAAAGCGCTTCCAAGGAAGGGGGCTGGCTAGCAAGAGCTTTCAGTGCTGGCACTTTTCATCTCTGAGCAATTGCTCCACGTTTGCAATTTCTCACCTGAGCTCTCTTTAGAGTGCGCGAGAGGATGAGCAGAAGATTAAGTGGCTAGAGAAGCCCAGAGCCCCAGTGTTCTTAGGCCTACAAAAGCGCTTCCAAGGAAGGGGGCTGGCTAGCAACAGCTTTCAGTGCTGGCACTTTTCATCTCTGAGCAATTGCTCGACGTTTGCAATTTCTCCCCTGAGGTCTCTTTAGAGTGCGCGAGAGGATGAGCAGAAGATTAGGTGGCTAGAGAAGCCCAGAGCCCCAGTGTGCTTAGGCCTACAAAAGCGCTTCCAAGGAAGGGTGCTGGCTAGCAAGAGCTTTCAGTGCTGGCACTTTTCATCTCTGAGCAATTGCTCCACGTTTGCAATTTCTCAGCTCGTGTCTACGAGACGGAAAGAGAAGGACCGTGACGTTTGGTGGCTAGAGAAGCGCAAAGCCCCAGTGTTGCTGCGCCTGTGAAAGCGCTTCCAAGGAAGGGTGCTGGCTAGCAACAGCTTTCAGTGCTGGCACTTTTCATCTCTGAGCAATTGCTCGACGTTTGCAATTTCTCACCTGAGCACTCTTTAGAGTGCGCGAGAGGATGAGCAGAAGATGAGGTGGCTAGAGAAGCCCAGAGCCCCAGTGTTCTTAGGCCTACAAAAGCGCTTCCAAGGAAGGGGGCTGGCTAGCAACAGCTTTCAGTGCTGGCACTTTTCATCTCTGAGCAATTGCTCGACGTTTGCAATTTCTCAGCTCGTGTCTACGAGACGGAGAGATAGTGACCGTGACGTTTGGTGGCTAGAGAAGCGCAAAGCCCCAGTGTTGCTGCGCCTGTGAAAGCGCTTCCAAGGAAGGGTGCTGGCTAGCAACAGCTTTCAGTGCTGGCACTTTTCATCTCTGAGCAATTGCTCGACGTTTGCAATTTCTCCCCTGAGCTCTCTTTAGAGTGCGCGAGAGGCTGAGCAGAAGATTCGGTGGCTAGAGAAGCCCAGAGCCCCAGTGTTCTTAGGCCTACAAAAGCGCTTCCAAGGAAGGGGGCTGGCTAGCAAGAGCTTTCAGTGCTGGCACTTTTCATCTCTGAGCAATTGCTCGACGTTTGCAATTTCTCAGCTCGTGTCTACGAGACGGAAAGAGAAGGACCGTGACGTTTGGTGGGTAGAGAAGCGCAAAGCCCCAGTGTTGCTGCGCCTGTGAAAGCGCTTCCAAGGAAGGGTGCTGGCTAGCAACAGCTTTCAGTGCTGGCACTTTTCATCTCTGAGCAATTGCTCGACGTTTGCAATTTCTCAGCTCGTGTCTACGAGACGGAAAGAGAAGGACCGTGACATTTGGTGGCTAGAGAAGCGCAAAGCCCCAGTGTTGCTGCGCCTGTGAAAGCGCTTCCAAGGAAGGGTGCTGGCTAGCAACAGCTTTCAGTGCTGGCACTTTTCATCTCTGAGCAATTGCTCGATGTTTGCAATTTCTCAGCTCGTGTCTACGAGACGGAGAGATAGTGACCGTGACGTTTGGTGGCTAGAGAAGCGCAAAGCCCCAGTGTTGCTGCGCCTGTGAAAGCGCTTCCAAGGAAGGGTGCTGGCTAGCAACAGCTTTCAGTGCTGGCACTTTTCATCTCTCAGCAATTGCTCGACGTTTGCAATTTCTCACCTGAGCTCTCTTTAGAGTGCGCGAGAGGATGAGCAGAAGATTAGGTGGCTAGAGAAGCCCAGAGCCCCAGTGTTCTTAGGCCTACAAAAGCGCTTCCAAGGAAGGGTGCTGGCTAGCAAGAGCTTTCAGTGCTGGCACTTTTCATCTCTGAGCAATTGCTCGACGTTTGCAATTTCTCAGCTCGTGTCTGCGAGACGGAAAGAGAAGGACCGTGACGTTTGGTGGCTAGAGAAGCGCAAAGCCCCAGTGTTGCTGCGCCTGTGAAAGCGCTTCCAAGGAAGGGTGCTGGCTAGCAACAGCTTTCAGTGCTGGCACTTTTCATCTCTGAGCAATTGCTCGACGTTTGCAATTTCTCACCTGAGCTCTCTTTAGAGTGCGCGAGAGGATGAGCAGAAGATTCGGTGGCTAGAGAAGCCCAGAGCCCCAGTGTTCTTAGGCCTACAAAAGCGCTTCCAAGGAAGGGTGCTGGCTAGCAACAGCTTTCAGTGCTGGCACTTTTCATCTCTGAGCAATTGCTCGACGTTTGCAATTTCTCAGCTCGTGTCTGCGAGACGGAAAGAGAAGGACCGTGACGTTTGGTGGGTAGAGAAGCGCAAAGCCCCAGTGTTGCTGCGCCTGTGAAAGCGCTTCCAAGGAAGGGTGCTGGCTAGCAACAGCTTTCAGTGCTGGCACTTTTCATCTCTGAGCAATTGCTGGACATTTGCAATTTCTCACCTGAGCACTCTTTAGAGTGCGCGAGAGAATGAGCAGAAGATTAGGTGGCTAGAGAAGCCCAGAGCCCCAGTGTTCTTAGGCCTACAAAAGCGCTTCCAAGGAAGGGTGCTGGCTAGCAACAGCTTTCAGTGCTGGCACTTTTCATCTCTGAGCAATTGCTCCACGTTTGCAATTTCTCACCTGAGCTCTCTTTAGAGTGCGCGAGAGGATGAGCAGAAGATTAAGTGGCTAGAGAAGCCCAGAGCCCCAGTGTTCTTAGGCCTACAAAAGCGCTTCCAAGGAAGGGGGCTGGCTAGCAACAGCTTTCAGTGCTGGCACTTTTCATCTCTGAGCAATTGCTCGACGTTTGCAATTTCTCAGCTCGTGTCTACGAGACGGAGAGATAGTGACCGTGACGTTTGGTGGCTAGAGAAGCGCAAAGCCCCAGTGTTGCTGCGCCTGTGAAAGCGCTTCCAAGGAAGGGTGCTGGCTAGCAACAGCTTTCAGTGCTGGCACTTTTCATCTCTGAGCAATTGCTCGACGTTTGCAATTTCTCAGCTCTTGTCTACGAGACGGAAGGAGAATGACAGTGACGTTTGGTGGGTAGAGAAGCGCAAAGCCCCAGTGTTGCTGCGCCTGTGAAAGCGCTTCCAAGGAAGGGTGCTGGCTAGCAACAGCTTTCAGTGCTGGCACTTTTCATCTCTGAGCAATTGCTCGACGTTTGCAATTTCTCCCCTGAGGTCTCTTTAGAGTGCGCGAGAGGCTGAGCAGAAGATTCGGTGGCTAGAGAAGCCCAGACCCCCAGTGTTCTTAGGCCTACAAAAGCGCTTCCAAGGAAGGGGGCTGGCTAGCAACAGCTTTCAGTGCTGGCACTTTTCATCTCTGAGCAATTGCTCGACGTTTGCAATTTCTCAGCTCGTGTCTACGAGACGGAAAGAGAAGGACCGTGACGTTTGGTGGCTAGAGAAGCGCAAAGCCCCAGTGTTGCTGCGCCTGTGAAAGCGCTTCCAAGGAAGGGTGCTGGCTAGCAACAGCTTTCAGTGCTGGCACTTTTCATCTCTGAGCAATTGCTCGACGTTTGCAATTTCTAAGCTCGTGTCTACGAGACGGAAAGAGAAGGACCGTGACGTTTGGTGGCTAGAGAAGCGCAAAGCCCCAGTGTTGCTGCGCCTGTGAAAGCGCTTCCAAGGAAGGGTGCTGGCTAGCAACAGCTTTCAGTGCTGGCACTTTTCATCTCTGAGCAATTGCTCGACGTTTGCAATTTCTCAGCTCGTGTCTACGAGACGGAAAGAGAAGGACCGTGACATTTGGTGGCTAGAGAAGCGCAAAGCCCCAGTGTTGCTGCGCCTGTGAAAGCGCTTCCAAGGAAGGGTGCTGGCTAGCAACAGCTTTCAGTGCTGGCACTTTTCATCTCTGAGCAATTGCTCGATGTTTGCAATTTCTCAGCTCGTGTCTACGAGACGGAGAGATAGTGACCGTGACGTTTGGTGGCTAGAGAAGCGCAAAGCCCCAGTGTTACTGCGCCTGTGAAAGCGCTTCCAAGGAAGGGTGCTGGCTAGCAACAGCTTTCAGTGCTGGCACTTTTCATCTCTCAGCAATTGCTCGACGTTTGCAATTTCTCACCTGAGCTCTCTTTAGAGTGCGCGAGAGGATGAGCAGAAGATTAGGTGGCTAGAGAAGCCCAGAGCCCCAGTGTTCTTAGGCCTACAAAAGCGCTTCCAAGGAAGGGTGCTGGCTAGCAACAGCTTTCAGTGCTGGCACTTTTCCTCTCTGAGCAATTGCTCGACGTTTGCAATTTCTCCCCTGAGCTCTCTTTAGAGTGCGCGAGAGGATGAGCAGAAGATGAGGTGGCTAGAGAAGCCCAGAGCCCCAGTGTTCTTAGGCCTACAAAAGCGCTTCCAAGGAAGGGGGCTGGCTAGCAAGAGCTTTCAGTGCTGGCACTTTTCATCTCTGAGCAATTGCTCCACGTTTGCAATTTCTCAGCTCGTGTCTACGAGACGGAAAGAGAAGGACCGTGACGTTTGGTGGCTAGAGAAGCGCAAAGCCCCAGTGTTACTGCGCCTGTGAAAGCGCTTCCAAGGAAGGGTGCTGGCTAGCAACAGCTTTCAGTGCTGGCACTTTTCATCTCTGAGCAATTGCTCGACGTTTGCAATTTCTCAGCTCGTGTCTACGAGATGGAAAGAGAAGGACCGTGACGTTTGGTGGCTAGAGAAGCGCAAAGCCCCAGTGTTGCTGCGCCTGTGAAAGCGCTTCCAAGGAAGGGTGCTGGCTAGCAACAGCTTTCAGTGCTGGCACTTTTCATCTCTGAGCAATTGCTCGACGTTTGCAATTTCTCACCTGAGCTCTCTTTAGAGTGCGCGAGAGGATGAGCAGAAGATTAGGTGGCTAGAGAAGCCCAGAGCCCCAGTGTTCTTAGGCCTACAAAAGCGCTTCCAAGGAAGGGTGCTGGCTAGCAACAGCTTTCAGTGCTGGCACTTTTCCTCTCTGAGCAATTGCTCGACGTTTGCAATTTCTCAGCTCGTGTCTACGAGACGGAAAGAGAATGACAGTGACGTTTGGTGGCTAGAGAAGCGCAAAGCCCCAGTGTTGCTGCGCCTGTGAAAGCGCTTCCAAGGAAGGGTGCTGGCTAGCAACAGCTTTCAGTGCTGGCACTTTTCATCTCTGAGCAATTGCTCGATGTTTGCAATTTCTCAGCTCGTGTCTACGAGACGGAGAGATAGTGACCGTGACATTTGGTGGGTAGAGAAGCGCAAAGCCCCAGTGTTGCTGCGCCTGTGAAAGCGCTTCCAAGGAAGGGTGCTGGCTAGCAAGAGCTTTCAGTGCTGCCACTTTTCATCGCTGAGCAATTGCTCGACGTTTGCAATTTCTCAGCTCGTGTCTACGAGACGGAAAGAGAATGACCGTGACGTTTGGTGGCTAGAGAAGCGCAAAGCCCCAGTGTTGCTGCGCCTGTGAAAGCGCTTCCAAGGAAGGGTGCTGGCTAGCAACAGCTTTCAGTGCTGGCACTTTTCATCTCTGAGCAATTGCTGGACGTTTGCAATTTCTCCCCTGAGCTCTCTTTAGAGTGCGCGAGAGGATGAGCAGAAGATTAGGTGGCTAGAGAAGCCCAGAGCCCCAGTGTTCTTAGGCCTACAAAAGCGCTTCCAAGGAAGGGTGCTGGCTAGCAACAGCTTTCAGTGCTGGCACTTTTCCTCTCTGAGCAATTGCTCGACGTTTGCAATTTCTCCCCTGAGGTCTCTTTAGAGTGCGCGAGAGGATGAGCAGAAGATTAGGTGGCTAGAGAAGCCCAGAGCCCCAGTGTGCTTAGGCCTACAAAAGCGCTTCCAAGGAAGGGTGCTGGCTAGCAAGAGCTTTCAGTGCTGGCACTTTTCATCTCTGAGCAATTGCTCCACGTTTGCAATTTCTCAGCTCGTGTCTACGAGACGGAAAGAGAAGGACCGTGACGTTTGGTGGCTAGAGAAGCGCAAAGCCCCAGTGTTGCTGCGCCTGTGAAAGCGCTTCCAAGGAAGGGTGCTGGCTAGCAACAGCTTTCAGTGCTGGCACTTTTCATCTCTGAGCAATTGCTCGACGTTTGCAATTTCTCCCCTGAGCTCTCTTTAGAGTGCGCGAGAGGATGAGCAGAAGATTAGGTGGCTAGAGAAGCCCAGAGCCCCAGTGTTCTTAGGCCTACAAAAGCGCTTCCAAGGAAGGGTGCTGGCTAGCAACAGCTTTCAGTGCTGGCACTTTTCATCTCTGAGCAATTGCTCGACGTTTGCAATTTCTCAGCTCGTGTCTACGAGACGGAGAGATAGTGACCGTGACGTTTGGTGGCTAGAGAAGCGCAAAGCCCCAGTGTTGCTGCGCCTGTGAAAGCGCTTCCAAGGAAGGGTGCTGGCTAGCAACAGCTTTCAGTGCTGGCACTTTTCATCTCTGAGCAATTGCTCGACGTTTGCAATTTCTCCCCTGAGGTCTCTTTAGAGTGCGCGAGAGGATGAGCAGAAGATTCGGTGGCTAGAGAAGCCCAGAGCCCCAGTGTTCTTAGGCCTACAAAAGCGCTTCCAAGGAAGGGTGCTGGCTAGCAACAGCTTTCAGTGCTGGCACTTTTCATCTCTGAGCAATTGCTCGACGTTTGCAATTTCTCAGCTCGTGTCTACGAGACGGAAAGAGAAGGACCGTGACGTTTGGTGGGTAGAGAAGCGCAAAGCCCCAGTGTTGCTGCGCCTGTGAAAGCGCTTCCAAGGAAGGGTGCTGGCTAGCAACAGCTTTCAGTGCTGGCACTTTTCATCTCTGAGCAATTGCTCGATGTTTGCAATTTCTCAGCTCGTGTCTACGAGACGGAGAGATAGTGACCGTGACGTTTGGTGGCTAGAGAAGCGCAAAGCCCCAGTGTTGCTGCGCCTGTGAAAGCGCTTCCAAGGAAGGGTGCTGGCTAGCAACAGCTTTCAGTGCTGGCACTTTTCATCTCTCAGCAATTGCTCGACGTTTGCAATTTCTCACCTGAGCTCTCTTTAGAGTGCGCGAGAGGATGAGCAGAAGATTAGGTGGCTAGAGAAGCCCAGAGCCCCAGTGTTCTTAGGCCTACAAAAGCGCTTCCAAGGAAGGGTGCTGGCTAGCAACAGCTTTCAGTGCTGGCACTTTTCATCTCTGAGCAATTGCTCGACGTTTGCAATTTCTCAGCTCGTGTCTGCGAGACGGAAAGAGAAGGACCGTGACGTTTGGTGGCTAGAGAAGCGCAAAGCCCCAGTGTTGCTGCGCCTGTGAAAGCGCTTCCAAGGAAGGGTGCTGGCTAGCAACAGCTTTCAGTGCTGGCACTTTTCATCTCTGAGCAATTGCTCGACGTTTGCAATTTCTCACCTGAGCTCTCTTTAGAGTGCGCGAGAGGATGAGCAGAAGATTAGGTGGCTAGAGAAGCCCAGAGCCCCAGTGTTCTTAGGCCTACAAAAGCGCTTCCAAGGAAGGGTGCTGGCTAGCAACAGCTTTCAGTGCTGGCACTTTTCATCTCTGAGCAATTGCTCGACGTTTGCAATTTCTCAGCTCGTGTCTGCGAGACGGAAAGAGAAGGACCGTGACGTTTGGTGGCTAGAGAAGCGCAAAGCCCCAGTGTTGCTGCGCCTGTGAAAGCGCTTCCAAGGAAGGGTGCTGGCTAGCAACAGCTTTCAGTGCTGGCACTTTTCATCTCTGAGCAATTGCTGGACATTTGCAATTTCTCACCTGAGCACTCTTTAGAGTGCGCGAGAGGATGAGCAGAAGATTAGGTGGCTAGAGAAGCCCAGAGCCCCAGTGTTCTTAGGCCTACAAAAGCGCTTCCAAGGAAGGGGGCTGGCTAGCAACAGCTTTCAGTGCTGGCACTTTTCATCTCTGAGCAATTGCTCCACGTTTGCAATTTCTCACCTGAGCTCTCTTTAGAGTGCGCGAGAGGATGAGCAGAAGATTAAGTGGCTAGAGAAGCCCAGAGCCCCAGTGTTCTTAGGCCTACAAAAGCGCTTCCAAGGAAGGGTGCTGGCTAGCAACAGCTTTCAGTGCTGGCACTTTTCATCTCTGAGCAATTGCTCGACGTTTGCAATTTCTCAGCTCGTGTCTACGAGACGGAGAGATAGTGACCGTGACGTTTGGTGGCTAGAGAAGCGCAAAGCCCCAGTGTTGCTGCGCCTACAAAAGCGCTTCCAAGGAAGGGTGCTGGCTAGCAACAGCTTTCAGTGCTGGCACTTTTCATCTCTGAGCAATTGCTCGACGTTTGCAATTTCTCACCTCAGCTCTCTTTAGACTGCGCGAGAGGATGAGCAGAAGATTAGGTGGCTAGAGAAGCCCAGAGCCCCAGTGTTCTTAGGCCTACAAAAGCGCTTCCAAGGAAGGGTGCTGGCTAGCAACAGCTTTCAGTGCTGGCACTTTTCATCTCTGAGCAATTGCTCGACGTTTTCAATTTCTCAGCTCTTGTCTACGAGACGGAAGGAGAATGACAGTGACGTTTGGTGGCTAGAGAAGCGCAAAGCCCCAGTGTTGCTGCGCCTGTGAAAGCGCTTCCAAGGAAGGGGGCTGGCTAGCAACAGCTTTCAGTGCTGGCACTTTTCATCTCTGAGCAATTGCTCGACGTTTGCAATTTCTCCCCTGAGGTCTCTTTAGAGTGCGCGAGAGGCTGAGCAGAAGATTCGGTGGCTAGAGAAGCCCAGAGCCCCAGTGTTCTTAGGCCTACAAAAGCGCTTCCAAGGAAGGGGGCTGGCTAGCAACAGCTTTCAGTGCTGGCACTTTTCATCTCTGAGCAATTGCTCGACGTTTGCAATTTCTCAGCTCGTGTCTACGAGACGGAAAGAGAAGGACCGTGACGTTTGGTGGCTAGAGAAGTGCAAAGCCCCAGTGTTGCTGCGCCTGTGAAAGCGCTTCCAAGGAAGGGTGCTGGCTAGCAACAGCTTTCAGTGCTGGCACTTTTCATCTCTGAGCAATTGCTCGACGTTTGCAATTTCTAAGCTCGTGTCTACGAGACGGAAAGAGAAGGACCGTGACGTTTGGTGGCTAGAGAAGCGCAAAGCCCCAGTGTTGCTGCGCCTGTGAAAGCGCTTCCAAGGAAGGGTGCTGGCTAGCAACAGCTTTCAGTGCTGGCACTTTTCATCTCTGAGCAATTGCTCGACGTTTGCAATTTCTCAGCTCGTGTCTACGAGACGGAAAGAGAAGGACCGTGACATTTGGTGGCTAGAGAAGCGCAAAGCCCCAGTGTTGCTGCGCCTGTGAAAGCGCTTCCAAGGAAGGGTGCTGGCTAGCAACAGCTTTCAGTGCTGGCACTTTTCATCTCTGAGCAATTGCTCGATGTTTGCAATTTCTCAGCTCGTGTCTACGAGACGGAGAGATAGTGACCGTGACGTTTGGTGGCTAGAGAAGCGCAAAGCCCCAGTGTTACTGCGCCTGTGAAAGCGCTTCCAAGGAAGGGTGCTGGCTAGCAACAGCTTTCAGTGCTGGCACTTTTCATCTCTCAGCAATTGCTCGACGTTTGCAATTTCTCACCTGTGCTCTCTTTAGAGTGCGCGAGAGGATGAGCAGAAGATTAGGTGGCTAGAGAAGCCCAGAGCCCCAGTGTTCTTAGGCCTACAAAAGCGCTTCCAAGGAAGGGTGCTGGCTAGCAACAGCTTTCAGTGCTGGCACTTTTCCTCTCTGAGCAATTGCTCGACGTTTGCAATTTCTCCCCTGAGCTCTCTTTAGAGTGCGCGAGAGGATGAGCAGAAGATGAGGTGGCTAGAGAAGCCCAGAGCCCCAGTGTTCTTAGGCCTACAAAAGCGCTTCCAAGGAAGGGTGCTGGCTAGCAAGAGCTTTCAGTGCTGGCACTTTTCATCTCTGAGCAATTGCTCCACGTTTGCAATTTCTCAGCTCGTGTCTACGAGACGGAAAGAGAAGGACCGTGACGTTTGGTGGCTAGAGAAGCGCAAAGCCCCAGTGTTACTGCGCCTGTGAAAGCGCTTCCAAGGAAGGGTGCTGGCTAGCAACAGCTTTCAGTGCTGGCACTTTTCATCTCTGAGCAATTGCTCGACGTTTGCAATTTCTCAGCTCGTGTCTACGAGATGGAAAGAGAAGGACCGTGACGTTTGGTGGCTAGAGAAGCGCAAAGCCCCAGTGTTGCTGCGCCTGTGAAAGCGCTTCCAAGGAAGGGTGCTGGCTAGCAACAGCTTTCAGTGCTGGCACTTTTCATCTCTGAGCAATTGCTCGACGTTTGCAATTTCTCCCCTGAGCTCTCTTTAGAGTGCGTGAGAGGATGAGCAGAAGATTAGGTGGCTAGAGAAGCCCAGAGCCCCAGTGTTCTTAGGCCTACAAAAGCGCTTCCAAGGAAGGGTGCTGGCTAGCAACAGCTTTCAGTGCTGGCACTTTTCCTCTCTGAGCAATTGCTCGACGTTTGCAATTTCTCAGCTCGTGTCTACGAGACGGAAAGAGAATGACAGTGACGTTTGGTGGCTAGAGAAGCGCAAAGCCCCAGTGTTGCTGCGCCTGTGAAAGCGCTTCCAAGGAAGGGTGCTGGCTAGCAACAGCTTTCAGTGCTGGCACTTTTCATCTCTGAGCAATTGCTCGACGTTTGCAATTTCTCAGCTCGTGTCTACGAGACGGAGAGATAGTGACCGTGACATTTGGTGGGTAGAGAAGCGCAAAGCCCCAGTGTTGCTGCGCCTGTGAAAGCGCTTCCAAGGAAGGGTGCTGGCTAGCAACAGCTTTCAGTGCTGGCACTTTTCATCTCTGAGCAATTGCTCGACGTTTGCAATTTCTCAGCTCGTGTCTACGAGACGGAAAGAGAATGACCGTGACGTTTGGTGGCTAGAGAAGCGCAAAGCCCCAGTGTTGCTGCGCCTGTGAAAGCGCTTCCAAGGAAGGCTGCTGGCTAGCAACAGCTTTCAGTGCTGGCACTTTTCATCTCTGAGCAACTGCTCGACGTTTGCAATTTCTCACCTGAGCTCTCTTTAGAGTGCGCGAGAGGATGAGCAGAAGATTAGGTGGCTAGAGAAGCCCAGAGCCCCAGTGTGCTTAGGCCTACAAAAGCGCTTCCAAGGAAGGGTGCTGGCTAGCAACAGCTTTCAGTGCTGGCACTTTTCATCTCTGAGCAATTGCTCGACGTTTGCAATTTCTCAGCTCGTGTCTACGAGACAGAAAGAGAAGGACCGTGACGTTTGGTGGGTAGAGAAGCGCAAAGCCCCAGTGTTGCTGCGCCTGTGAAAGCGCTTCCAAGGAAGGGTGCTGGCTAGCAACAGCTTTCAGTGCTGGCACTTTTCATCTCTGAGCAATTGCTCGACGTTTGCAATTTCTCAGCTCGTGTCTACGAGACGGAGAGATAGTGACCGTGACGTTTGGTGGCTAGAGAAGCGCAAAGCCCCAGTGTTGCTGCGCCTGTGAAAGCGCTTCCAAGGAAGGGTGCTGGCTAGCAACAGCTTTCAGTGCTGGCACTTTTCATCTCTGAGCAATTGCTCGACGTTTGCAATTTCTCCCCTGAGCTCTCTTTAGAGTGCGCGAGAGGATGAGCAGAAGATTAGGTGGCTAGAGAAGCCCAGAGCCCCAGTGTTCTTAGGCCTACAAAAGCGCTTCCAAGGAAGGGTGCTGGCTAGCAACAGCTTTCAGTGCTGGCACTTTTCCTCTCTGAGCAATTGCTCGACGTTTGCAATTTCTCACCTGAGCTCTCTTTAGAGTGCGCGAGAGGATGAGCAGAAGATTAGGTGGCTAGAGAAGCCCAGAGCCCCAGTGTGCTTAGGCCTACAAAAGCGCTTCCAAGGAAGGGGGCTGGCTAGCAACAGCTTTCAGTGCTGGCACTTTTCCTCTCTGAGCAATTGCTCGACGTTTGCAATTTCTCAGCTCGTGTCTACGAGACGGAAAGAGAATGACAGTGACGTTTGGTGGCTAGAGAAGCGCAAAGCCCCAGTGTTGCTGCGCCTGTGAAAGCGCTTCCAAGGAAGGGTGCTGGCTAGCAACAGCTTTCAGTGCTGGCACTTTTCATCTCTGAGCAATTGCTCGATGTTTGCAATTTCTCAGCTCGTGTCTACGAGACGGAAAGAGAAGGACCGTGACGTTTGGTGGCTAGAGAAGCGCAAAGCCCCAGTGTTGCTGCGCCTGTGAAAGCGCTTCCAAGGTAGGGTGCTGGCTAGCAAGAGCTTTCAGTGCTGGCACTTTTCATCGCTGAGCAATTGCTCGACGTTTGCAATTTCTCAGCTCGTGTCTACGAGACGGAAAGAGAATGACAGTGACGTTTGGTGGCTAGAGAAGCGCAAAGCCCCAGTGTTGCTGCGCCTGTGAAAGCGCTTCCAAGGAAGGCTGCTGGCTAGCAACAGCTTTCAGTGCTGGCACTTTTCATCTCTGAGCAATTGCTCGACGTTTGCAATTTCTCACCTGAGCTCTCTTTAGAGTGCGCGAGAGGATGAGCAGAAGATTAGGTGGCTAGAGAAGCCCAGAGCCCCAGTGTTCTTAGGCCTACAAAAGCGCTTCCAAGGAAGGGTGCTGGCTAGCAACAGCTTTCAGTGCTGGCACTTTTCATCTCTGAGCAATTGCTCGACGTTTGCAATTTCTCACCTCGTGTCTACGAGACAGAAAGAGAAGGACCGTGACGTTTGGTGGGTAGAGAAGCGCAAAGCCCCAGTGTTGCTGCGCCTGTGAAAGCGCTTCCAAGGAAGGGTGCTGGCTAGCAACAGCTTTCAGTGCTGGCACTTTTCATCTCTGAGCAATTGCTGGACGTTTGCAATTTCTCAGCTCGTGTCTATGAGACGGAAAGAGAAGGACCGTGACATTTGTTGGCTAGAGAAGCGCAAAGCCCCAGTGTTGCTGCGCCTGTGAAAGCGCTTCCAAGGAAGGGTGCTGGCTAGCAACAGCTTTCAGTGCTGGCACTTTTCATCTCTGAGCAATTGCTCGACGTTTGCAATTTCTCAGCTCGTGTCTACGAGACGGAGAGATAGTGACCGTGACGTTTGGTGGCTAGAGAAGCGCAAAGCCCCAGTGTTGCTGCGCCTGTGAAAGCGCTTCCAAGGAAGGGTGCTGGCTAGCAACAGCTTTCAGTGCTGGCACTTTTCATCTCTGAGCAATTGCTCGACGTTTGCAATTTCTCCCCTGAGCTCTCTTTAGAGCGCGCGAGAGGATGAGCAGAAGATTAGGTGTCTAAAGAAGCCCAGAGCCCCAGTGTTCTTAGGGCTACAAAAGCGCTTCCAAGGAAGGGTGCTGGCTAGCAACAGCTTTCAGTGCTGGCACTTTTCATCTCTGAGCAATTGCTCGACGTTTGCAATTTCTCCCCTGAGGTCTCTTTAGAGTGCGCGAGAGGCTGAGCAGAAGATTCGGTGGCTAGAGAAGCCCAGAGCCCCAGTGTTCTTATCCCTACAAAAGCGCTTCCAAGGAAGGGTGCTGGCTAGCAAGGGCTTTCAGTGCTGGCACTTTTCATCTCTGAGCAATTGCTCGACATTTGCAATTTCTCAGCTCGTGTCTACGAGACGGAAAGAGAAGGACCGTGACGTTTGGTGGCTAGAGAAGCGCAAAGCCCCAGTGTTGCTGCGCCTGTGAAAGCGCTTCCAAGGAAGGGTGCTGGCTAGCAACAGCTTTCAGTGCTGGCACTTTTCATCTCTGAGCAATTGCTCGACGTTTGCAATTTCTCAGCTCGTGTCTACGAGACGGAAAGAGAAGGACCGTGACGTTTGGTGGGTAGAGAAGCGCAAAGCCCCAGTGTTGCTGCACCTGTGAAAGCGCTTCCAAGGAAGGGTGCTGGCTAGCAACAGCTTTCAGTGCTGGCACTTTTCATCTCTGAGCAATTGCTCGACGTTTGCAATTTCTCAGCTCGTGTCTACGAGACGGAGAGATAGTGACCGTGACATTTGGTGGCTAGAGAAGCGCAAAGCCCCAGTGTTGCTGCGCCTGTGAAAGCGCTTCCAAGGAAGGGTGCTGGCTAGCAACAGCTTTCAGTGCTGGCACTTTTCATCTCTGAAGCAATTGCTGGATGTTTGCAATTTCTCACCTGAGCTCTCTTTAGAGTGCGCGAGAGGATGAGCAGAAGATTAGGTGGCTAGAGAAGCCCAGAGCCCCAGTGTTCTTAGGCCTACAAAAGCGCTTCCAAGGAAGGGTGCTGGCTAGCAACAGCTTTCAGTGCTGGCACTTTTCATCTCTGAGCAATTGCTCGACATTTGCAATTTCTCAGCTCGTGTCTACGAGACGGAAAGAGAAGGACCGTGACGTTTGGTGGGTAGAGAAGCGCAAAGCCCCAGTGTTGCTGCGCCTGTGAAAGCGCTTCCAAGGAAGGGTGCTGGCTAGCAACAGCTTTCAGTGCTGGCACTTTTCATCTCTGAGCAATTGCTCGACGTTTGGAATTTCTCAGCTCGTGTCTACGAGACGGAAAGAGAATGACAGTGACGTTTGGTGGCTAGAGAAGCGCAAAGCCCCAGTGTTGCTGCGCCTGTGAAAGCGCTTCCAAGGAAGGGTGCTGGCTAGCAACAGCTTTCAGTGCTGGCACTTTTCCTCTCTGAGCAATTGCTCGACGTTTGCAATTTCTCAGCTCATGTCTACGAGACTGAGAGATAGTGACCGTGACATTTGGTGGCTAGAGAAGCGCAAAGCCCCAGTGTTGCTGCGCCTGTGAAAGCGCTTCGAAGGAAGGGTGCTGGCTAGCAACAGCTTTCAGTGCTGGCACTTTTCATCTCTGAGCAATTGCTCGACGTTTGCAATTTCTCAGCTCGTGTCTACGAGACGGAAAGAGAATGACCGTGACATTTGGTGGCTAGAGAAGCGCAAAGCCCCAGTGTTGCTGCGCCTGTGAAAGCGCTTCCAAGGAAGGGTGCTGGCTAGCAACAGCTTTCAGTGCTGGCACTTTTCATCTCTGAGCAATTGCTGGACGTTTGCAATTTCTCAGCTCGTGTCTATGAGACGGAAAGAGAAGGACCGTGACGTTTGGTGGCTAGAGAAGCGCAAAGCCCCAGTGTTGCTGCGCCTGTGAAAGCGCTTCCAAGGAAGGGTGCTGGCTAGCAACAGCTTTCAGTGCTGGCACTTTTCATCTCTGAGCAATTGCTCGACGTTTGCAATTTCTCAGCTCGTGTCTACGAGACGGAGAGATAGTGACCGTGACGTTTGCTGGCTAGAGAAGCGCAAAGCCCCAGTGTTGCTGCGCCTGTGAAAGCGCTTCCAAGGAAGGGTGCTGGCTAGCAACAGCTTTCAGTGCTGGCACTTTTCATCTCTGAGCAATTGCTCGACGTTTGCAATTTCTCACCTGAGCTCTCTTTAGAGCGCGCGAGAGGATGAGCAGAAGATTAGGTGTCTAAAGAAGCCCAGAGCCCCAGTGTTCTTAGGCCTACAAAAGCGCTTCCAAGGAAGGGTGCTGGCTAGCAACAGCTTTCAGTGCTGGCACTTTTCATCTCTGAGCAATTGCTCGACAATTGCAATTTCTCCCCTGAGCTCTCTTTAGAGTGCGCGAGAGGATGAGCAGAAGATTAGGTGGCTAGAGAAGCCCAGAGCCCCAGTGTTCTTATCCCTACAAAAGCGCTTCCAAGGAAGGGTGCTGGCTAGCAACAGCTTTCAGTGCTGGCACTTTTCCTCTCTGAGCAATTGCTCGACATTTGCAATTTCTCAGCTCGTGTCTACGAGACGGAAAGAGAAGGACCGTGACGTTTGGTGGCTAGAGAAGCGCAAAGCCCCAGTGTTGCTGCGCCTGTGAAAGCGCTTCCAAGGAAGGGTGCTGGCTAGCAACAGCTTTCAGTGCTGGCACTTTTCATCTCTGAGCAATTGCTCGACGTTTGCAATTTCTCAGCTCATGTCTACGAGACGGAAAGAGAAGGACCGTGACGTTTGGTGGCTAGAGAAGCGCAAAGCCCCAGTGTTACTGGGCCTGTGAAAGCGCTTCCAAGGAAGGGTGCTGGCTAGCAACAGCTTTCAGTGCTGGCACTTTTCATCTCTCAGCAATTGCTCGACGTTTGCAATTTCTCAGCTCGTGTCTACGAGACGGAAAGAGAAGGACCGTGACGTTTGGTGGGTAGAGAAGCGCAAAGCCCCAGTGTTGCTGCGCCTGTGAAAGCGCTTCCAAGGAAGGGTGCTGGCTAGCAACAGCTTTCAGTGCTGGCACTTTTCATCTCTGAGCAATTGCTCGACGTTTGCAATTTCTCAGCTCGTGTCTACGAGACGGAGAGATAGTGACCGTGACATTTGGTGGCTAGAGAAGCGCAAAGCCCCAGTGTTGCTGCGCCTGTGAAAGCGCTTCCAAGGAAGGGTGCTGGCTAGCAACAGCTTTCAGTGCTGGCACTTTTCATCTCTGAGCAATTGCTGGATGTTTGCAATTTCTCACCTGAGCTCTCTTTAGAGTGCGCGAGAGGATGAGCAGAAGATGAGGTGGCTAGAGAAGCCCAGAGCCCCAGTGTTCTTAGGCCTACAAAAGCGCTTCCAAGGAAGGGTGCTGGCTAGCAACAGCTTTCAGTGCTGGCACTTTTCATCTCTGAGCAATTGCTCGACAATTGCAATTTCTCACCTGAGCTCTCTTTAGAGTGCGCGAGAGGATGAGCAGAAGATTAGGTGGCTAGAGAAGCCCAGAGCCCCAGTGTTCTTATCCCTACAAAAGCGCTTCCAAGGAAGGGTGCTGGCTAGCAACAGCTTTCAGTGCTGGCACTTTTCCTCTCTGAGCAATTGCTCGACATTTGCAATTTCTCAGCTCGTGTCTACGAGACGGAAAGAGAAGGACCGTGATGTTTGGTGGCTAGAGAAGCGCAAAGCCCCAGTGTTGCTGCGCCTGTGAAAGCGCTTCCAAGGAAGGGTGCTGGCTAGCAACAGCTTTCAGTGCTGGCACTTTTCATCTCTGAGCAATTGCTCGACGTTTGCAATTTCTCAGCTCGTGTCTACGAGACGGAAAGAGAAGGACCGTGACGTTTGGTGGGTAGAGAAGCGCAAAGCCCCAGTGTTACTGCGCCTGTGAAAGCGCTTCCAAGGAAGGGTGCTGGCTAGCAACAGCTTTCAGTGCTGGCACTTTTCATCTCTGAGCAATTGCTCGACGTTTGCAATTTCTCAGCTCGTGTCTACGAGACGGAGAGATAGTGACCGTGACATTTGGTGGCTAGAGAAGCGCAAAGCCCCAGTGTTGCTGCGCCTGTGAAAGCGCTTCCAAGGAAGGGTGCTGGCTAGCAACAGCTTTCAGTGCTGGCACTTTTCATCTCTGAGCAATTGCTGGACATTTGCAATTTCTCCCCTGAGCTCTCTTTAGAGTGCGCGAGAGGATGAGCAGAAGATTAGGTGGCTAGAGAAGCCCAGAGCCCCAGTGTTCTTAGGGCTACAAAAGCGCTTCCAAGGAAGGGTGCTGGCTAGCAACAGCTTTCAGTGCTGGCACTTTTCCTCTCTGAGCAATTGCTCGACGTTTGCAATTTCTCAGCTCATGTCTACGAGACGGAAAGAGAAGGACCGTGACGTTTGGTGGCTAGAGAAGCGCAAAGCCCCAGTGTTACTGGGCCTGTGAAAGCGCTTCCAAGGAAGGGTGCTGGCTAGCAACAGCTTTCAGTGCTGGCACTTTTCATCTCTCAGCAATTGCTCGACGTTTGCAATTTCTCAGCTCGTGTCTACGAGACGGAAAGAGAAGGACCGTGACGTTTGGTGGCTAGAGAAGCGCAAAGCCCCAGTGTTGCTGCGCCTGTGAAAGCGCTTCCAAGGAAGGGTGCTGGCTAGCAACAGCTTTCAGTGCTGGCACTTTTCCTCTCTGAGCAATTGCTCGACGTTTGCAATTTCTCAGCTCGTGTCTACGAGACGGAGAGATAGTGACCGTGACATTTGGTGGCTAGAGAAGCGCAAAGCCCCAGTGTTGCTGCGCCTGTGAAAGCGCTTCCAAGGAAGGGTGCTGGCTAGCAACAGCTTTCAGTGCTGGCACTTTTCATCTCTGAGCAATTGCTGGATGTTTGCAATTTCTCACCTGAGCTCTCTTTAGAGTGCGCGAGAGGATGAGCAGAAGATGAGGTGGCTAGAGAAGCCCAGAGCCCCAGTGTTCTTAGGCCTACAAAAGCGCTTCCAAGGAAGGGTGCTGGCTAGCAAGAGCTTTCAGTGCTGGCACTTTTCCTCTCTGAGCAATTGCTCGACATTTGCAATTTCTCAGCTCGTGTCTACGAGATGGAAAGAGAAGGACCGTGACGTTTGGTGGCTAGAGAAGCGCAAAGCCCCAGTGTTACTGCGCCTGTGAAAGCGCTTCCAAGGAAGGGTGCTGGCTAGCAACAGCTTTCAGTGCTGGCACTTTTCATCTCTGAGCAATTGCTCGACGTTTGCAATTTCTCAGCTCGTGTCTACGAGACGGAAAGAGAAGGACCGTGACGTTTGGTGGGTAGAGAAGCGCAAAGCCCCAGTGTTGCTGCGCCTGTGAAAGCGCTTCCAAGGAAGGGTGCTGGCTAGCAACAGCTTTCAGTGCTGGCACTTTTCATCTCTGAGCAATTGCTCGACGTTTGCAATTTCTCAGCTCGTGTCTACGAGACGGAGAGATAGTGACCGTGACATTTGGTGGCTAGAGAAGCGCAAAGCCCCAGTGTTGCTGCGCCTGTGAAAGCGCTTCCAAGGAAGGGTGCTGGCTAGCAAGAGCTTTCAGTGCTGGCACTTTTCATCTCTGAGCAATTGCTCGACGTTTGCAATTTCTCACCTGAGCTCTCTTTAGAGTGCGCGAGAGGATGAGCAGAAGATTCGGTGGCTAGAGAAGCCCAGAGCCCCAGTGTTCTTAGGCCTACAAAAGCGCTTCCAAGGAAGGGTGCTGGCTAGCAAGAGCTTTCAGTGCTGGCACTTTTCATCTCTGAGCAATTGCTCGACGTTTGCAATTTCTCAGCTCGTGTCTACGAGACGGAAAGAGAAGGACCGTGACGTTTGGTGGCTAGAGAAGCGCAAAGCCCCAGTGTTACTGCGCCTGTGAAAGCGCTTCCAAGGAAGGGTGCTGGCTAGCAACAGCTTTCAGTGCTGGCACTTTTCATCTCTGAGCAATTGCTCGACGTTTGCAATTTCTCAGCTCGTGTCTATGAGACGGAAAGAGAAGGACCGTGACGATTGGTGGCTAGAGAAGCGCAAAGCCCCAGTGTTGCTGTGCCTGTGAAAGCGCTTCCAAGGAAGGGTGCTGGCTAGCAACAGCTTTCAGTGCTGGCACTTTTCCTCTCTGAGCAATTGCTCGACGTTTGCAATTTCTCAGCTCGTGTCTACGAGACGGAGAGATAGTGACCGTGACGTTTGGTGGCTAGAGAAGCGCAAAGCCCCAGTGTTGCTGCGCCTGTGAAAGCGCTTCCAAGGAAGGGTGCTGGCTAGCAACAGCTTTCAGTGCTGGCACTTTTCATCTCTGAGCAATTGCTCGACGTTTGCAATTTCTCCCCTGAGCTCTCTTTAGAGCGCGCGAGAGGATGAGCAGAAGATTAGGTGTCTAAAGAAGCCCAGAGCCCCAGTGTTCTTAGGGCTACAAAAGCGCTTCCAAGGAAGGGTGCTGGCTAGCAACAGCTTTCAGTGCTGGCACTTTTCATCTCTGAGCAATTGCTCGACGTTTGCAATTTCTCCCCTGAGGTCTCTTTAGAGTGCGCGAGAGGCTGAGCAGAAGATTCGGTGGCTAGAGAAGCCCAGAGCCCCAGTGTTCTTAGGCCTACAAAAGCGCTTCCAAGGAAGGGTGCTGGCTAGCAAGGGCTTTCAGTGCTGGCACTTTTCATCTCTGAGCAATTGCTCGACATTTGCAATTTCTCAGCTCGTGTCTACGAGACGGAAAGAGAAGGACCGTGACGTTTGGTGGCTAGAGAAGCGCAAAGCCCCAGTGTTGCTGCGCCTGTGAAAGCGCTTCCAAGGAAGGGTGCTGGCTAGCAACAGCTTTCAGTGCTGGCACTTTTCATCTCTGAGCAATTGCTCGACGTTTGCAATTTCTCAGCTCGTGTCTACGAGACGGAAAGAGAAGGACCGTGACGTTTGGTGGCTAGAGAAGCGCAAAGCCCCAGTGTTGCTGCACCTGTGAAAGCGCTTCCAAGGAAGGGTGCTGGCTAGCAACAGCTTTCAGTGCTGGCACTTTTCATCTCTGAGCAATTGCTGGACGTTTGCAATTTCTCAGCTCGTGTCTACGAGACGGAGAGATAGTGACCGTGACATTTGGTGGCTAGAGAAGCGCAAAGCCCCAGTGTTGCTGCGCCTGTGAAAGCGCTTCCAAGGAAGGGTGCTGGCTAGCAACAGCTTTCAGTGCTGGCACTTTTCATCTCTGAAGCAATTGCTGGATGTTTGCAATTTCTCACCTGAGCTCTCTTTAGAGTGCGCGAGAGGCTGAGCAGAAGATTAGGTGGCTAGAGAAGCCCAGAGCCCCAGTGTTCTTAGGGCTACAAAAGCGCTTCCAAGGAAGGGTGCTGGCTAGCAACAGCTTTCAGTGCTGGCACTTTTCATCTCTGAGCAATTGCTCGACATTTGCAATTTCTCAGCTCGTGTCTACGAGACGGAAAGAGAAGGACCGTGACGTTTGGTGGGTAGAGAAGCGCAAAGCCCCAGTGTTGCTGCGCCTGTGAAAGCGCTTCCAAGGAAGGGTGCTGGCTAGCAACAGCTTTCAGTGCTGGCACTTTTCATCTCTGAGCAATTGCTCGACGTTTGCAATTTCTCACCTGAGCTCTCTTTAGAGTGCGCGAGAGGATGAGCAGAAGATTCGGTGGCTAGAGAAGCCCAGAGCCCCAGTGTTCTTAGGCCTACAAAAGCGCTTCCAAGGAAGGGGGCTGGATAGCAAGAGCTTTCAGTGCTGGCACTTTTCATCTCTGAGCAATTGCTTGACGTTTGCAATTTCTCACCTGAGCTCTCTTTAGAGTGCGCGAGAGGATGAGCAGAAGATTAGGTGGCTAGAGAAGCCCAGAGCCCCAGTGTGCTTAGGCCTACAAAAGCGCTTCCAAGGAAGGGGGCTGGCTAGCAACAGCTTTCAGTGCTGGCACTTTTCATCTCTGAGCAATTGCTCGACGTTTGGAATTTCTCAGCTCGTGTCTACGAGACGGAAAGAGAATGACAGTGACGTTTGGTGGCTAGAGAAGCGCAAAGCCCCAGTGTTGCTGCGCCTGTGAAAGCGCTTCCAAGGAAGGGTGCTGGCTAGCAACAGCTTTCAGTGCTGGCACTTTTCATCTCTGAGCAATTGCTCGACGTTTGCAATTTCTCAGCTCATGTCTACGAGACTGAGAGATAGTGACCGTGACATTTGGTGGCTAGAGAAGCGCAAAGCCCCAGTGTTGCTGCGCCTGTGAAAGCGCTTCCAAGGAAGGGTGCTGGCTAGCAACAGCTTTCAGTGCTGGCACTTTTCATCTCTGAGCAATTGCTCGACATTTGGAATTTCTCAGCTCGTGTCTATGAGACGGAAATAGAA
The DNA here is from genome assembly GCA_037962945.1 of Sarcoramphus papa. Lineage (NCBI taxonomy): Eukaryota > Metazoa > Chordata > Aves > Accipitriformes > Cathartidae > Sarcoramphus > Sarcoramphus papa. Next base: position 13,954,877 of record CM075595.1, on the reverse strand, counting down.
TGACAGTGACGTTTGGTGGCTAGAGAAGCGCAAAGCCCCAGTGTTGCTGCGCCTGTGAAAGCGCTTCCAAGGAAGGGTGCTGGTTAGCAACAGCTTTCAGTGCTGGCACTTTTCATCTCTGAGCAATTGCTCGACGTTTGCAATTTCTCAGCTCGTGTCTATGAGACGGAAAGAGAAGGACCGTGACGTTTGGTGGCTAGAGAAGCGCAAAGCCCCAGTGTTGCTGCGCCTGTGAAAGCGCTTCCAAGGAAGGGTGCTGGCTAGCAACAGCTTTCAGTGCTGGCACTTTTCATCTCTGAGCAATTGCTCGACGTTTGCAATTTCTCAGCTCGTGTCTACGAGACGGAGAGATAGTGACCGTGACGTTTGGTGGCTAGAGAAGCGCAAAGCCCCAGTGTTGCTGCGCCTGTGAAAGCGCTTCCAAGGAAGGGTGCTGGCTAGCAACAGCTTTCAGTGCTGGCACTTTTCATCTCTGAGCAATTGCTCGACGTTTGCAATTTGTCACCTGAGCTCTCTTTAGAGCGCACGAGAGGATGAGCAGAAGATTAGGTGTCTAAAGAAGCCCAGAGCCCCAGTGTTCTTAGGCCTACAAAAGCGCTTCCAAGGAAGGGTGCTGGCTAGCAACAGCTTTCAGTGCTGGCACTTTTCATCTCTGAGCAATTGCTGGACATTTGCAATTTCTCCCCTGAGGTCTCTTTAGAGTGCGCGAGAGGATGAGCAGAAGATTAGGTGGCTAGAGAAGCCCAGAGCCCCAGTGTTCTTAGGCCTACAAAAGCGCTTCCAAGGAAGGGTGCTGGCTAGCAACAGCTTTCAGTGCTGGCACTTTTCCTCTCTGAGCAATTGCTCGACGTTTGCAATTTCTCAGCTCGTGTCTACGAGACGGAAAGAGAAGGACCGTGACGTTTGGTGGCTAGAGAAGCGCAAAGCCCCAGTGTTACTGCGCCTGTGAAAGCGCTTCCAAGGAAGGGTGCTGGCTAGCAACAGCTTTCAGTGCTGGCACTTTTCATCTCTGAGCAATTGCTCGACGTTTGCAATTTCTCAGCTCGTGTCTACGAGACGGAAAGAGAAGGACCGTGACGTTTGGTGGCTAGAGAAGCGCAAAGCCCCAGTGTTGCTGCGCCTGTGAAAGCGCTTCCAAGGAAGGGTGCTGGCTAGCAACAGCTTTCAGTGCTGGCACTTTTCATCTCTGAGCAATTGCTCGACATTTGCAATTTCTCAGCTCGTGTCTACGAGACGGAGAGATAGTGACCGTGACATTTGGTGGCTAGAGAAGCGCAAAGCCCCAGTGTTGCTGCGCCTGTGAAAGCGCTTCCAAGGAAGGGTGCTGGCTAGCAACAGCTTTCAGTGCTGGCACTTTTCATCTCTGAGCAATTGCTGGATGTTTGCAATTAATCACCTGAGCTCTCTTTAGAGTGCGCGAGAGGATGAGCAGAAGATGAGGTGGCTAGAGAAGCCCAGAGCCCCAGTGTTCTTAGGCCTACAAAAGCGCTTCCAAGGAAGGGTGCTGGCTAGCAACAGCTTTCAGTGCTGGCACTTTTCATCTCTGAGCAATTGCTCGACAATTGCAATTTCTCACCTGAGCTCTCTTTAGAGTGCGCGAGAGGATGAGCAGAAGATTAGGTGGCTAGAGAAGCCCAGAGCCCCAGTGTTCTTATCCCTACAAAAGCGCTTCCAAGGAAGGGGGCTGGCTAGCAAGAGCTTTCAGTGCTGGCACTTTTCCTCTCTGAGCAATTGCTCGACATTTGCAATTTCTCAGCTCGTGTCTACGAGACGGAAAGAGAAGGACCGTGACGTTTGGTGGCTAGAGAAGCGCAAAGCCCCAGTGTTGCTGCGCCTGTGAAAGCGCTTCCAAGGAAGGGTGCTGGCTAGCAACAGCTTTCAGTGCTGGCACTTTTCATCTCTGAGCAATTGCTGGACGTTTGCAATTTCTCAGCTCGTGTCTACGAGACGGAAAGAGAAGGACCGTGACGTTTGGTGGCTAGAGAAGCGCAAAGCCCCAGTGTTACTGCTCCTGTGAAAGCGCTTCCAAGGAAGGGTGCTGGCTAGCAACAGCTTTCAGTGCTGGCACTTTTCATCTCTGAGCAATTGCTCGACGTTTGCAATTTCTCAGCTCGTGTCTACGAGACGGAGAGATAGTGACCGTGACATTTGGTGGCTAGAGAAGCGCAAAGCCCCAGTGTTGCTGCGCCTGTGAAAGCGCTTCCAAGGAAGGGTGCTGGCTAGCAACAGCTTTCAGTGCTGGCACTTTTCATCTCTGAGCAATTGCTGGACATTTGCAATTTCTCCCCTGAGCTCTCTTTAGAGTGCGCGAAAGGATGAGCAGAAGATTAGGTGGCTAGAGAAGCCCAGAGCCCCAGTGTTCTTAGGGCTACAAAAGCGCTTCCAAGGAAGGGTGCTGGCTAGCAACAGCTTTCAGTGCTGGCACTTTTCATCTCTCAGCAATTGCTCGACGTTTGCAATTTCTCAGCTCGTGTCTACGAGACGGAAAGAGAAGGACCGTGACGTTTGGTGGCTAGAGAAGCGCAAAGCCCCAGTGTTGCTGCGCCTGTGAAAGCGCTTCCAAGGAAGGGTGCTGGCTAGCAACAGCTTTCAGTGCTGGCACTTTTCATCTCTGAGCAATTGCTCGACGTTTGCAATTTCTCAGCTCGTGTCTACGAGACGGAGAGATAGTGACCGTGACATTTGGTGGCTAGAGAAGCGCAAAGCCCCAGTGTTGCTGCGCCTGTGAAAGCGCTTCCAAGGAAGGGTGCTGGCTAGCAACAGCTTTCAGTGCTGGCACTTTTCATCTCTGAGCAATTGCTGGACATTTGCAATTTCTCCCCTGAGCTCTCTTTAGAGTGCGCGAGAGGATGAGCAGAAGATTAGGTGGCTAGAGAAGCCCAGAGCCCCAGTGTTCTTAGGCCTACAAAAGCGCTTCCAAGGAAGGGTGCTGGCTAGCAACAGCTTTCAGTGCTGGCACTTTTCCTCTCTGAGCAATTGCTCGACGTTTGCAATTTCTCAGCTCATGTCTACAAGACGGAAAGAGAAGGACCGTGACGTTTGGTGGCTAGAGAAGCGCAAAGCCCCAGTGTTACTGCGCCTGTGAAAGCGCTTCCAAGGAAGGGTGCTGGCTAGCAACAGCTTTCAGTGCTGGCACTTTTCATCTCTCAGCAATTGCTCGACGTTTGCAATTTCTCAGCTCGTGTCTACGAGACGGAAAGAGAAGGACCGTGACGTTTGGTGGGTAGAGAAGCGCAAAGCCCCAGTGTTGCTGCGCCTGTGAAAGCGCTTCCAAGGAAGGGTGCTGGCTAGCAACAGCTTTCAGTGCTGGCACTTTTCATCTCTGAGCAATTGCTCGACGTTTGCAATTTCTCAGCTCGTGTCTACGAGACGGAGAGATAGTGACCGTGACATTTGGTGGCTAGAGAAGCGCAAAGCCCCAGTGTTGCTGCGCCTGTGAAAGCGCTTCCAAGGAAGGGTGCTGGCTAGCAACAGCTTTCAGTGCTGGCACTTTTCATCTCTGAGCAATTGCTGGACATTTGCAATTTCTCCCCTGAGCTCTCTTTAGAGTGCGCGAGAGGCTGAGCAGAAGATTAGGTGGCTAGAGAAGCCCAGAGCCCCAGTGTTCTTAGGCCTACAAAAGCGCTTCCAAGGAAGGGTGCTGGCTAGCAACAGCTTTCAGTGCTGGCACTTTTCATCTCTCAGCAATTGCTCGACGTTTGCAATTTCTCAGCTCGTGTCTACGAGACGGAAAGAGAAGGACCGTGACGTTTGGTGGGTAGAGAAGCGCAAAGCCCCAGTGTTGCTGCGCCTGTGAAAGCGCTTCCAAGGAAGGGTGCTGGCTAGCAACACCTTTCAGTGCTGGCACTTTTCATCTCTGAGCAATTGCTCGACGTTTGCAATTTCTCAGCTCGTGTCTACGAGACGGAAAGAGAAGGACCGTGACGTTTGGTGGCTAGAGAAGCGCAAAGCCCCAGTGTTGCTGCGCCTGTGAAAGCGCTTCCAAGGAAGGGTGCTGGCTAGCAACAGCTTTCAGTGCTGGCACTTTTCATCTCTGAGCAATTGCTCGACGTTTGCAATTTCTCAGCTCGTGTCTACGAGACGGAGAGATAGTGACCGTGACATTTGGTGGCTAGAGAAGCGCAAAGCCCCAGTGTTGCTGCGCCTGTGAAAGCGCTTCCAAGGAAGGGTGCTGGCTAGCAACAGCTTTCAGTGCTGGCACTTTTCATCTCTGAGCAATTGCTGGACGTTTGCAATTTCTCACCTGAGCTCTCTTTAGAGTGCGCGAGAGGATGAGCAGAAGATTCGGTGGCTAGAGAAGCCCAGAGCCCCAGTGTTCTTAGGGCTACAAAAGCGCTTCCAAGGAAGGGGGCTGGCTAGCAACAGCTTTCAGTGCTGGCACTTTTCATCTCTGAGCAATTGCTCGACGTTTGCAATTTCTCAGCTCGTGTCTACGAGACGGAAAGAGAAGGACCGTGACGTTTGGTGGCTAGAGAAGCGCAAAGCCCCAGTGTTACTGCGCCTGTGAAAGCGCTTCCAAGGAAGGGTGCTGGCTAGCAACAGCTTTCAGTGCTGGCACTTTTCATCTCTGAGCAATTGCTCGACGTTTGCAATTTCTCACCTGAGCTCTCTTTAGAGTGCGCGAGAGGATGAGCAGAAGATTAGATGGCTAGAGAAGCCCAGAGCCCCAGTGTGCTTAGGCCCACAAAAGCGCTTCCAAGGAAGGGGGCTGGCTAGCAACAGCTTTCAGTGTTGGCACTTTTCCTCTCTGAGCAATTGCTCGACGTTTGCAATTTCTCAGCTCGTGTCTACGAGACGGAAAGGGAAGGACCGTGACGTTTGGTGGCTAGAGAAGCGCAAAGCCCCAGTGTTGCTGCGCCTGTGAAAGCGCTTCCAAGGAAGGGTGCTGGCTAGCAACAGCTTTCAGTGCTGGCACTTTTCCTCTCTGAGCAGTTGCTGGACATTTGCAATTTCTCCCCTGAGCTCTCTTTAGAGTGCGCGAGAGGATGAGCAGAAGATTAGGTGGCTAGAGAAGCCCAGAGCCCCAGTGTTCTTAGGCCTACAAAAGCGCTTCCAAGGAAGGGTGCTGGCTAGCAAGAGCTTTCAGTGCTGGCACTTTTCATCTCTGAGCAATTGCTCGACGTTTGCAATTTCTCACCTGAGCTCTCTTTAGAGTGCGCGAGAGGATGAGCAGAAGATTCGGTGGCTAGAGAATCCCAGAGCCCCAGTGTTCTTAGGCCTACAAAAGCGCTTCCAAGGAAGGGTGCTGGCTAGCAACAGCTTTCAGTGCTGGCACTTTTCATCTCTGAGCAATTGCTCGACGTTTGCAATTTCTCAGCTCGTGTCCATGAGACGGAAAGAGAAGGACCGTGACGTTTGGTGGCTAGAGAAGCGCAAAGCCCCAGTGTTGCTGCGCCTGTGAAAGCGCTTCCAAGGAAGGGGGCTGGCTAGCAACAGCTTTCAGTGCTGGCACTTTTCCTCTCTGAGCAATTGCTCGACGTTTGCAATTTCTCAGCTCGTGTCTACGAGACGGAAAGAGAAGGACCGTGACGTTTGGTGGCTAGAGAAGCGCAAAGCCCCAGTGTTGCTGCGCCTGTGAAAGCGCTTCCAAGGAAGGGTGCTGGCTAGCAACAGCTTTCAGTGCTGGCACTTTTCATCTCGGAGCAATTGCTCGACGTTTGCAATTTCTCACCTGAGCTCTCTTTAGAGTGCGCGAGAGGATGAGCAGAAGATTAGGTGGCTAGAGAAGCCCAGAGCCCCAGTGTTCTTAGGCCTACAAAAGCGCTTCCAAGGAAGGGTGCTGGCTAGCAACAGCTTTGAGTGCTGGCACTTTTCCTCTCTGAGCAATTGCTCGACGTTTGCAATTTCTCAGCTCGTGTCTACGAGACGGAAAGAGAATGACAGTGACATTTGGTGGCTAGAGAAGCGCAAAGCCCCAGTGTTGCTGCGCCTGTGAAAGCGCTTCCAAGGAAGGGTGCTGGCTAGCAACAGCTTTCAGTGCTGGCACTTTTCATCTCTGAGCAATTGCTGGACATTTGCAATTTCTCACCTGAGCACTCTTTAGAGTGCGCGAGAGGATGAGCAGAAGATTAGGTGGCTAGAGAAGCCCAGAGCCCCAGTGTTCTTAGGCCTACAAAAGCGCTTCCAAGGAAGGGTGCTGGCTAGCAACAGCTTTCAGTGCTGGCACTGTTCATCTCTGAGCAATTGCTCGACATTTGCAATTTCTCACCTGAGCTCTCTTTAGAGTGCGCGAGAGGATGAGCAGAAGATTAGGTGGCTAGAGAAGCCCAGAGCCCCAGTGTTCTTAGGCCTACAAAAGCGCTTCCAAGGAAGGGGGCTGGCTAGCAACACCTTTCAGTGCTGGCACTTTTCATCTCTGAGCAATTGCTCGACGTTTGCAATTTCTCAGCTCGTGTCTACGAGACGGAAAGAGAAGGACCGTGACGTTTGGTGGCTAGAGAAGCGCAAAGCCCCAGTGTTGCTGCGCCTGTGAAAGCGCTTCCAAGGAAGGGGGCTGGCTAGCAACAGCTTTCAGTGCTGGCACTTTTCATCTCTGAGCAATTGCTCGACGTTTGCAATTTCTCACCTGAGCTCTCTTTAGAGTGCGCGAGAGGATGAGCAGAAGATTAGGTGGCTAGAGAAGCCCAGAGCCCCAGTGTGCTTAGGCCTACAAAAGCGCTTCCAAGGAAGGGTGCTGGCTAGCAACAGCTTTCAGTGTTGGCACTTTTCCTCTCTGAGCAATTGCTCGACGTTTGCAATTTCTCAGCTCGTGTCTACGAGACGGAAAGGGAAGGACCGTGACGTTTGGTGGCTAGAGAAGCGCAAAGCCCCAGTGTTGCTGCGCCTGTGAAAGCGCTTCCAAGGAAGGGTGCTGGCTAGCAACAGCTTTCAGTGCTGGCACTTTTCATCTCTGAGCAATTGCTGGACATTTGCAATTTCTCCCCTGAGCTCTCTTTAGAGTGCGCGAGAGGATGAGCAGAAGATTAGGTGGCTAGAGAAGCCCAGAGCCCCAGTGTGCTTAGGCCTACAAAAGCGCTTCCAAGGAAGGGTGCTGGCTAGCAAGAGCTTTCAGTGCTGGCACTTTTCATCTCTGAGCAATTGCTCGACGTTTGCAATTTCTCACCTGAGCTCTCTTTAGAGTGCGCGAGAGGATGAGCAGAAGATTAGGTGGCTAGAGAATCCCAGAGCCCCAGTGTTCTTAGGCCTACAAAAGCGCTTCCAAGGAAGGGTGCTGGCTAGCAACAGCTTTCAGTGCTGGCACTTTTCATCTCTGAGCAATTGGTCGACATTTGCAATTTCTCAGCTCGTGTCTATGAGACGGAAAGAGAAGGACCGTGACGTTTGGTGGCTAGAGAAGCGCAAAGCCCCAGTGTTGCTGCGCCTGTGAAAGCGCTTCCAAGGAAGGGTGCTGGCTAGCAACAGCTTTCAGTGCTGGCACTTTTCCTCTCTGAGCAATTGCTCGACGTTTGCAATTTCTCAGCTCGTGTCTAGGAGACAGAAAGAGAAGGACCGTGACGTTTGGTGGGTAGAGAAGCGCAAAGCCCCAGTGTTACTGCGCCTGTGAAAGCGCTTCCAAGGAAGGGTGCTGGCTAGCAACAGCTTTCAGTGCTGGCACTTTTCCTCTCTGAGCAATTGCTCGACGTTTGCAATTTCTCAGCTCATGTCTACGAGACTGAGAGATAGTGACCGTGACATTTGGTGGCTAGAGAAGCGCAAAGCCCCAGTGTTGCTGCGCCTGTGAAAGCGCTTCCAAGGAAGGGTGCTGGCTAGCAACAGCTTTCAGTGCTGGCACTTTTCCTCTCTGAGCAATTGCTCGACGTTTGCAATTTCTCACCTGAGCTCTCTTTAGAGTGCGCGAGAGGATGAGCAGAAGATTAGGTGGCTAGAGAAGCCCAGAGCCCCAGTGTTCTTAGGCCTACAAAAGCGCTTCCAAGGAAGGGTGCTGGCTAGCAACAGCTTTCAGTGCTGGCACTTTTCCTCTCTGAGCAATTGCTCGACGTTTGCAATTTCTCAGCTCGTGTCTACGAGACGGAAAGAGAATGACAGTGACATTTGGTGGCTAGAGAAGCGCAAAGCCCCAGTGTTGCTGCGCCTGTGAAAGCGCTTCCAAGGAAGGGTGCTGGCTAGCAACAGCTTTCAGTGCTGGCACTTTTCATCTCTGAGCAATTGCTGGACATTTGCAATTTCTCACCTGAGCACTCTTTAGAGTGCGCGAGAGGATGAGCAGAAGATTAGGTGGCTAGAGAAGCCCAGAGCCCCAGTGTTCTTAGGCCTACAAAAGCGCTTCCAAGGAAGGGTGCTGGCTAGCAACAGCTTTCAGTGCTGGCACTTTTCATCTCTGAGCAATTGCTGGACATTTGCAATTTCTCACCTGAGCTCTCTTTAGAGTGCGCGAGAGGATGAGCAGAAGATTAAGTGGCTAGAGAAGCCCAGAGCCCCAGTGTTCTTAGGACTACAAAAGCGCTTCCAAGGAAGGGTGCTGGCTAGCAACAGCTTTCAGTGCTGGCACTTTTCATCTCTGAGCAATTGCTCAAAAATTGCAATTTCTCAGCTCGTGTCTACGAGACGGAAAGAGAAGGACCATGACGTTTGGTGGCTAGAGAAGCGCAAAGCCCCAGTGTTGCTGCGCCTGTGAAAGCGCTTCCAAGGAAGGGTGCTGGCTAGCAACAGCTTTCAGTGCTGGCACTTTTCATCTCTGAGCAATTGCTCGACGTTTGCAATTTCTCAGCTCGTGTCTACGAGACGGAGAGATAGTGACCGTGACGTTTGGTGGCTAGAGAAGCGCAAAGCCCCAGTGTTGCTGCGCCTGTGAAAGCGCTTCCAAGGAAGGGTGCTGGCTAGCAACAGCTTTCAGTGCTGGCACTTTTCATCTCTGAGCAATTGCTCCACGTTTGCAATTTCTCCCCTGAGCTCTCTTTAGAGTGCGCGAGAGGATGAGCAGAAGATTAGGTGTCTAAAGAAGCCCAGAGCCCCAGTGTTCTTAGGCCTACAAAAGCGCTTCCAAGATAGGGTGCTGGCTAGCAACAGCTTTCAGTGCTGGCACTTTTCCTCTCTGAGCAATTGCTCGACGTTTGCAATTTCTCAGCTCGTGTCTACGAGACGGAAAGAGAAGGACCGTGACGTTTGGTGGGTAGAGAAGCGCAAAGCCCCAGTGTTGCTGCGCCTGTGAAAGCGCTTCCAAGGAAGGGTGCTGGCTAGCAACAGCTTTCAGTGCTGGCACTTTTCATCTCTGAGCAATTGCTCGACGTTTGCAATTTCTCAGCTCATGTCTACGAGACTGAGAGATAGTGACCGTGACATTTGGTGGCTAGAGAAGCGCAAAGCCCCAGTGTTGTTGCGCCTGTGAAAGCGCTTCCAAGGAAGGGTGCTGGCTAGCAACAGCTTTCAGTGCTGGCACTTTTCCTCTCTGAGCAATTGCTCGACGTTTGCAATTTCTCACCTGAGCTCTCTTTAGAGTGCGCGAGAGGATGAGCAGAAGATTAGGTGGCTAGAGAAGCCCAGAGCCCCAGTGTTCTTAGGCCTACAAAAGCGCTTCCAAGGAAGGGTGCTGGCTAGCAACAGCTTTGAGTGCTGGCACTTTTCCTCTCTGAGCAATTGCTCGACATTTGCAATTTCTCAGCTCGTGTCTACGAGACGGAAAGAGAATGACAGTGACATTTGGTGGCTAGAGAAGCGCAAAGCCCCAGTGTTGCTGCGCCTGTGAAAGCGCTTCCAAGGAAGGGTGCTGGCTAGCAACAGCTTTCAGTGCTGGCACTTTTCATCTCTGAGCAATTGCTGGACATTTGCAATTTCTCACCTGAGCACTCTTTAGAGTGCGCGAGAGGATGAGCAGAAGATTAGGTGGCTAGAGAAGCCCAGAGCCCCAGTGTTCTTAGGCCTACAAAAGCGCTTCCAAGGAAGGGTGCTGGCTAGCAACAGCTTTCAGTGCTGGCACTGTTCATCTCTGAGCAATTGCTCGACATTTGCAATTTCTCACCTGAGCTCTCTTTAGAGTGCGCGAGAGGATGAGCAGAAGATTAGGTGGCTAGAGAAGCCCAGAGCCCCAGTGTTCTTAGGCCTACAAAAGCGCTTCCAAGGAAGGGTGCTGGCTAGCAAGAGCTTTCAGTGCTGGCACTTTTCATCTCTGAGCAATTGCTCGACGTTTGCAATTTCTCAGCTCGTGTCTACGAGACGGAAAGAGAAGGACCGTGACGTTTGGTGGCTAGAGAAGCGCAAAGCCCCAGTGTTGCTGCGCCTGTGAAAGCGCTTCCAAGGAAGGGTGCTGGCTAGCAACAGCTTTCAGTGCTGGCACTTTTCATCTCTGAGCAATTGCTCGACGTTTGCAATTTCTCACCTGAGCTCTCTTTAGAGTGCGCGAGAGGATGAGCAGAAGATTAGGTGGCTAGAGAAGCCCAGAGCCCCAGTGTGCTTAGGCCTACAAAAGCGCTTCCAAGGAAGGGTGCTGGCTAGCAACAGCTTTCAGTGTTGGCACTTTTCCTCTCTGAGCAATTGCTCGACGTTTGCAATTTCTCAGCTCGTGTCTACGAGACGGAAAGGGAAGGACCGTGACGTTTGGTGGCTAGAGAAGCGCAAAGCCCCAGTGTTGCTGCGCCTGTGAAAGCGCTTCCAAGGAAGGGTGCTGGCTAGCAACAGCTTTCAGTGCTGGCACTTTTCATCTCTGAGCAATTGCTGGACATTTGCAATTTCTCCCCTGAGCTCTCTTTAGAGTGCGCGAGAGGATGAGCAGAAGATTAGGTGGCTAGAGAAGCCCAGAGCCCCAGTGTGCTTAGGCCTACAAAAGCGCTTCCAAGGAAGGGTGCTGGCTAGCAAGAGCTTTCAGTGCTGGCACTTTTCATCTCTGAGCAATTGCTCGACGTTTGCAATTTCTCACCTGAGCTCTCTTTAGAGTGCGCGAGAGGATGAGCAGAAGATTAGGTGGCTAGAGAATCCCAGAGCCCCAGTGTTCTTAGGCCTACAAAAGCGCTTCCAAGGAAGGGTGCTGGCTAGCAACAGCTTTCAGTGCTGGCACTTTTCATCTCTGAGCAATTGGTCGACATTTGCAATTTCTCAGCTCGTGTCTATGAGACGGAAAGAGAAGGACCGTGACGTTTGGTGGCTAGAGAAGCGCAAAGCCCCAGTGTTGCTGCGCCTGTGAAAGCGCTTCCAAGGAAGGGTGCTGGCTAGCAACAGCTTTCAGTGCTGGCACTTTTCCTCTCTGAGCAATTGCTCGACGTTTGCAATTTCTCAGCTCGTGTCTAGGAGACAGAAAGAGAAGGACCGTGACGTTTGGTGGGTAGAGAAGCGCAAAGCCCCAGTGTTGCTGCGCCTGTGAAAGCGCTTCCAAGGAAGGGTGCTGGCTAGCAACAGCTTTCAGTGCTGGCACTTTTCCTCTCTGAGCAATTGCTCGACGTTTGCAATTTCTCAGCTCATGTCTACGAGACTGAGAGATAGTGACCGTGACATTTGGTGGCTACAGAAGCGCAAAGCCCCAGTGTTGCTGCGCCTGTGAAAGCGCTTCCAAGGAAGGGTGCTGGCTAGCAACAGCTTTCAGTGCTGGCACTTTTCCTCTCTGAGCAATTGCTCGACGTTTGCAATTTCTCACCTGAGCTCTCTTTAGAGTGCGCGAGAGGATGAGCAGAAGATTAGGTGGCTAGAGAAGCCCAGAGCCCCAGTGTTCTTAGGCCTACAAAAGCGCTTCCAAGGAAGGGTGCTGGCTAGCAACAGCTTTCAGTGCTGGCACTTTTCCTCTCTGAGCAATTGCTCGACGTTTGCAATTTCTCAGCTCGTGTCTACGAGACGGAAAGAGAATGACAGTGACATTTGGTGGCTAGAGAAGCGCAAAGCCCCAGTGTTGCTGCGCCTGTGAAAGCGCTTCCAAGGAAGGGTGCTGGCTAGCAACAGCTTTCAGTGCTGGCACTTTTCATCTCTGAGCAATTGCTGGACATTTGCAATTTCTCACCTGAGCACTCTTTAGAGTGCGCGAGAGGATGAGCAGAAGATTAGGTGGCTAGAGAAGCCCAGAGCCCCAGTGTTCTTAGGCGTACAAAAGCGCTTCCAAGGAAGGGTGCTGGCTAGCAACAGCTTTCAGTGCTGGCACTTTTCATCTCTGAGCAATTGCTGGACATTTGCAATTTCTCACCTGAGCTCTCTTTAGAGTGCGCGAGAGGATGAGCAGAAGATTAAGTGGCTAGAGAAGCCCAGAGCCCCAGTGTTCTTAGGACTACAAAAGCGCTTCCAAGGAAGGGTGCTGGCTAGCAACAGCTTTCAGTGCTGGCACTTTTCATCTCTGAGCAATTGCTCAAAAATTGCAATTTCTCAGCTCGTGTCTACGAGACGGAAAGAGAAGGACCATGACGTTTGGTGGCTAGAGAAGCGCAAAGCCCCAGTGTTGCTACGCCTGTGAAAGCGCTTCCAAGGAAGGGTGCTGGCTAGCAACAGCTTTCAGTGCTGGCACTTTTCATCTCTGAGCAATTGCTCGACGTTTGCAATTTCTCAGCTCGTGTCTACGAGACGGAGAGATAGTGACCGTGACGTTTGGTGGCTAGAGAAGCGCAAAGCCCCAGTGTTGCTGCGCCTGTGAAAGCGCTTCCAAGGAAGGGTGCTGGCTAGCAACAGCTTTCAGTGCTGGCACTTTTCATCTCTGAGCAATTGCTCCACGTTTGCAATTTCTCCCCTGAGCTCTCTTTAGAGTGCGCGAGAGGATGAGCAGAAGATTAGGTGTCTAAGGAAGCCCAGAGCCCCAGTGTTCTTAGGCCTACAAAAGCGCTTCCAAGATAGGGTGCTGGCTAGCAACAGCTTTCAGTGCTGGCACTTTTCATCTCTGATCAATTGCTCGACGTTTGCAATTTCTCAGCTCGTGTCTACGAGACGGAAAGAGAAGGACCGTGACGTTTGGTGGGTAGAGAAGCGCAAAGCCCCAGTGTTGCTGCGCCTGTGAAAGCGCTTCCAAGGAAGGGTGCTGGCTAGCAAGAGCTTTCAGTGCTGGCACTTTTCATCTCTGAGCAATTGCTCGACGTTTGCAATTTCTCAGCTCGTGTCTACGAGACGGAAAGAGAAGGACCGTGACGTTTGGTGGCTAGAGAAGCGCAAAGCCCCAGTGTTGCTGCGCCTGTGAAAGCGCTTCCAAGGAAGGGTGCTGGCTAGCAACAGCTTTCAGTGCTGGCACTTTTCATCTCTGAGCAATTGCTCCACGTTTGCAATTTCTCACCTGAGCTCTCTTTAGAGTGCGTGAGAGGATGAGCAGAAGATTAGGTGTCTAAAGAAGCCCAGAGCCCCAGTGTTCTTAGGCCTACAAAAGCGCTTCCAAGGAAGGGGGCTGGCTAGCAACAGCTTTCAGTGCTGGCACTTTTCATCTCTGAGCAATTGCTCGACGTTTGCAATTTCTCACCTGATCTCTCTTTAGAGTGCGCGAGAGGATGAGCAGAAGATTCGGTGGCTAGAGAAGCCCAGAGCCCCAGTGTTCTTAGGCCTACAAAAGCGCTTCCAAGGAAGGGTGCTGGCTAGCAACAGCTTTCAGTGCTGGCACTTTTCATCTCTCAGCAATTGCTCGACGTTTGCAATTTCTCAGCTCGTGTCTTCGAGACGGAGAGATAGTGACCATGACGTTTGGTGGCTAGAGAAGCGCAAAGCCCCAGTGTTCCTGCGCCTGTGAAAGCGCTTCCAAGGAAGGGTGCTGGCTAGCAACAGCTTTCAGTGCTGGCACTTTTCATCTCTGAGCAATTGCTCGACGTTTGCAATTTCTCACCTGAGCTCTCTTTAGAGTGCGCGAGAGGATGAGCAGAGATTAGGTGTCTAAAGAAGCCCAGAGCCCCAGTGTTCTTAGGCCTACAAAAGCGCTTCCAAGGAAGGGTGCTGGCTAGCAACAGCTTTCAGTGCTGGCACTTTTCATCTCTGAGCAATTGCTCGACGTTTGCAATTTCTCAGCTCGTGTCTACGAGACGGAAAGAGAAGGACCGTGACGTTTGGTGGCTAGAGAAGCGCAAAGCCCCAGTGTTGCTGCGCCTGTGAAAGCGCTTCCAAGGAAGGGTGCTGGCTCGCAAGAGCTTTCAGTGCTGGCACTTTTCATCTCTCAGCAATTGCTCGACGTTTGCAATTTCTCAGCTCGTGTCTAGGAGACGGAAAGAGAATGACCGTGACGTTTGGTGGCTAGAGAAGCGCAAAGCCCCAGTGTTGCTGTGCCTGTGAAAGCGCTTCCAAGGAAGGGTGCTGGCTAGCAACAGCTTTGAGTGCTGGCACTTTTCTTCTCTGAGCAATTGCTGGACATTTGCAATTTCTCCCCTGAGCTCTCTTTAGAGTGCGTGAGAGGATGAGCAGAAGATTAGGTGTCTAAAGAAGCCCAGAGCCCCAGTGTTCTTAGGCCTACAAAAGCGCTTCCAAGGAAGGGTGCTGGCTAGCAACAGCTTTCAGTGCTGGCACTTTTCATCTCTGAGCAATTGCTCGACGTTTGCAATTTCTCACCTGATCTCTCTTTAGAGTGCGCGAGAGGATGAGCAGAAGATGAGGTGGCTAGAGAAGCCCAGAGCCCCAGTGTTCTTAGGCCTACAAAAGCGCTTCCAAGGAAGGGTGCTGGCTAGCAACAGCTTTCAGTGCTGGCACTTTTCATCTCTCAGCAATTGCTCGACGTTTGCAATTTCTCAGCTCGTGTCCACGAGACGGAAAGAGAAGGACCGTGACGTTTGGTGGGTAGAGAAGCGCAAAGCCCCAGTGTTGCTGCGCCTGTGAAAGCGCTTCCAAGGAAGGGTGCTGGCTAGCAACAGCTTTCAGTGCTGGCACTTTTCATCTCTGAGCAATTGCTCGACGTTTGCAATTTCTCAGCTCGTGTCTTCGAGACGGAGAGATAGTGACCGTGACGTTTGGTGGCTAGAGAAGCGCAAAGCCCCAGTGTTACTGCGCCTGTGAAAGCGCTTCCAAGGAAGGGTGCTGGCTAGCAACAGCTTTCAGTGCTGGCACTTTTCATCTCTGAGCAATTGCTCCACGTTTGCAATTTCTCCCCTGAGCTCTCTTTAGAGTGCGCGAGAGGATGAGCAGAAGATTAGGTGTCTAAAGAAGCCCAGAGCCCCAGTGTTCTTAGGCCTACAAAAGCGCTTCCAAGGAAGGGTGCTGGCTAGCAACACCTTTCAGTGCTGGCACTTTTCATCTCTGAGCAATTGCTCGACGTTTGCAATTTCTCAGCTCGTGTCTACGAGACGGAAAGAGAAGGACCGTGACGTTTGGTGGCTAGAGAAGCGCAAAGCCCCAGTGTTGCTGCGCCTGTGAAAGCGCTTCCAAGGAAGGGTGCTGGCTAGCAAGAGCTTTCAGTGCTGGCACTTTTCATCTCTGAGCAATTGCTCGACGTTTGCAATTTCTCAGCTCGTGTCTACGAGACGGAAAGAGAAGGACCATGACGTTTGGTGGCTAGAGAAGCGCAAAGCCCCAGTGTTACTGCACCTGTGAAAGCGCTTCCAAGGAAGGGTGCTGGCTAGCAACAGCTTTCAGTGCTGGCACTTTTCATCTCTGAGCAATTGCTCAACGTTTGCAATTTCTCAGCTCGTGTCTACGAGACGGAGGGATAGTGACCGTGACGTTTGGTGGCTAGAGAAGCGCAAAGCCCCAGTGTTGCTGCGCCTGTGAAAGCGCTTCCAAGGAAGGGTGCTGGCTAGCAACAGCTTTCAGTGCTGGCACTTTTCATCTCTGAGCAATTGCTCGACGTTTGCAATTTCTCACCTGAGCTCTCTTTAGAGTGCGCAAGAGGATGAGCAGAAGATTAGGTGTCTAAAGAAGCCCAGAGCCCCAGTGTTCTTAGGCCTACAAAAGCGCTTCCAAGGAAGGGTGCTGGCTAGCAACAGCTTTCAGTGCTGGCACTTTTCATCTCTGAGCAATTGCTCGACGTTTGCAATTTCTCAGCTCGTGTCTATGAGACGGAAAGAGAAGGACCGTGACGTTTGGTGGCTAGAGAAGCGCAAAGCCCCAGTGTTACTGCGCCTGTGAAAGCGCTTCCAAGGAAGGGTGCTGGCTAGCAACAGCTTTCAGTGCTGGCACTTTTCATCTCTGAGCAATTGCTCGACGTTTGCAATTTCTCACCTGAGCTCTCTTTAGAGTGCGCGAGAGGATGAGCAGAAGATTAGGTGTCTAAAGAAGCCCAGAGCCCCAGTGTTCTTAGGCCTACAAAAGCGCTTCCAAGGAAGGGTGCTGGCTAGCAACAGCTTTCAGTGCTGGCACTTTTCATCTCTGAGCAATTGCTCGACGTTTGCAATTTCTCAGCTCGTGTCTACGAGACGGAAAGAGAAGGACCGTGACGTTTGGTGGCTAGAGAAGCGCAAAGCCCCAGTGTTGCTGCGCCTGTGAAAGCGCTTCCAAGGAAGGGTGCTGGCTAGCAACAGCTTTCAGTGCTGGCACTTTTCATCTCTGAGCAATTGCTCGACGTTTGCAATTTCTCAGCTCGTGTCTACGAGACGGAAAGAGAATGACCGTGACGTTTGGTGGCTAGAGAAGCGCAAAGCCCCAGTGTTACTGCGCCTGTGAAAGCGCTTCCAAGGAAGGGTGCTGGCTAGCAACAGCTTTCAGTGCTGGCACTTTTCATCTCTGAGCAATTGCTCAACGTTTGCAATTTCTCAGCTCGTGTCTACGAGACGGAGGGATAGTGACCGTGACGTTTGGTGGCTAGAGAAGCGCAAAGCCCCAGTGTTGCTGCGCCTGTGAAAGCGCTTCCAAGGAAGGGTGCTGGCTAGCAACAGCTTTCAGTGCTGGCACTTTTCATCTCTGAGCAATTGCTCGACGTTTGCAATTTCTCACCTGAGCTCTCTTTAGAGTGCGCAAGAGGATGAGCAGAAGATTAGGTGTCTAAAGAAGCCCAGAGCCCCAGTGTTCTTAGGCCTACAAAAGCGCTTCCAAGGAAGGGTGCTGGCTAGCAACAGCTTTCAGTGCTGGCACTTTTCATCTCTGAGCAATTGCTCGACGTTTGCAATTTCTCAGCTCGTGTCTACGAGACGGAAAGAGAAGGACCGTGACGTTTGGTGGCTAGAGAAGCGCAAAGCCCCAGTGTTGCTGCGCCTGTGAAAGCGCTTCCAAGGAAGGGTGCTGGCTAGCAACAGCTTTCAGTGCTGGCACTTTTCATCTCTGAGCAATTGCTCGACGTTTGCAATTTCTCACCTGAGCTCTCTTTAGAGTGCGCGAGAGGATGAGCAGAAGATTAGGTGGCTAGAGAAGCCCAGAGCCCCAGTGTTCTTAGGCCTACAAAAGCGCTTCCAAGGAAGGGTGCTGGCTAGCAACAGCTTTCAGTGCTGGCACTTTTCATCTCTGAGCAATTGCTCGACGTTTGCAATTTCTCAGCTCGTGTCTACGAGACGGAAAGAGAAGGACCGTGACGTTTGGTGGCTAGAGAAGCGCAAAGCCCCAGTGTTGCTGCGCCTGTGAAAGCGCTTCCAAGGAAGGGTGCTGGCTAGCAACAGCTTTCAGTGCTGGCACTTTTCATCTCTGAGCAATTGCTCGACGTTTGCAATTTCTCAGCTCGTGTCTACGAGACGGAAAGAGAATGACCGTGACGTTTGGTGGCTAGAGAAGCGCAAAGCCCCAGTGTTACTGCGCCTGTGAAAGCGCTTCCAAGGAAGGGTGCTGGCTAGCAACAGCTTTCAGTGCTGGCACTTTTCATCTCTGAGCAATTGCTCGACAATTGCAATTTCTCACCTGAGCTCTCTTTAGAGTGCGCGAGAGGATGAGCAGAAGATTAGGTGGCTAGAGAAGCCCAGAGCCCCAGTGTTCTTAGGCCTACAAAAGCGCTTCCAAGGAAGGGTGCTGGCTAGCAACAGCTTTCAGTGCTGGCACTTTTCATCTCTCAGCAATTGCTCGACGTTTGCAATTTCTCAGCTCGTGTCTACGAGACGGAAAGAGAAGGACCGTGACATTTGGTGGCTAGAGAAGCGCAAAGCCCCAGTGTTGCTGCGCCTGTGAAAGCGCTTCCAAGGAAGGGTGCTGGCTAGCAAGAGCTTTCAGTGCTGGCACTTTTCATCTCTGAGCAATTGCTCGACGTTTGCAATTTCTCCCCTGAGCTCTCTTTAGAGTGCGCGAGAGGATGAGCAGAAGATTAGGTGGCTAGAGAAGCCCAGAGCCCCAGTGTTCTTAGGCCTACAAAAGCGCTTCCAAGGAAGGGTGCTGGCTAGCAACAGCTTTCAGTGCTGGCACTTTTCATCTCTGAGCAATTGCTCGACGTTTGCAATTTCTCAGCTCGTGTCTAGGAGACGGAAAGAGAAGGACCGTGACGTTTGGTGGCTAGAGAAGCGCAAAGCCCCAGTGTTACTGCGCCTGTGAAAGCGCTTCCAAGGAAGGGTGCTGGCTAGCAACAGCTTTCAGTGCTGGCACTTTTCATCTCTGAGCAATTGCTCGACAATTGCAATTTCTCACCTGAGCTCTCTTTAGAGTGCGCGAGAGGATGAGCAGAAGATTAGGTGGCTAAAGAAGCCCAGAGCCCCAGTGTTCTTAGGCCTACAAAAGCGCTTCCAAGGAAGGGTGCTGGCTAGCAACAGCTTTCAGTGCTGGCACTTTTCATCTCTCAGCAATTGCTCGACGTTTGCAATTTCTCAGCTCGTGTCTACGAGACGGAAAGAGAAGGACCGTGACGTTTGGTGGCTAGAGAAGCGCAAAGCCCCAGTGTTGCTGCGCCTGTGAAAGCGCTTCCAAGGAAGGGTGCTGGCTAGCAACAGCTTTCAGTGCTGGCACTTTTCATCTCTGAGCAATTGCTCGACGTTTGCAATTTCTCACCTCGTGTCTACGAGACGGAAAGAGAAGGACCGTGACGTTTGGTGGCTAGAGAAGCGCAAAGCCCCAGTGTTGCTGCGCCTGTGAAAGCGCTTCCAAGGAAGGGTGCTGGCTAGCAAGAGCTTTCAGTGCTGGCACTTTTCATCTCTGAGCAATTGCTCGACGTTTGCAATTTCTCAGCTCGTGTCTACGAGACGGAGAGATAGTGACCGTGATGTTTGGTGGCTAGAGAAGCGCAAAGCCCCAGTGTTGCTGCGCCTGTGAAAGCGCTTCCAAGGAAGGGTGCTGGCTAGCAACAGCTTTCAGTGCTGGCACTTTTCATCTCGGAGCAATTGCTCGACGTTTGCAATTTCTCCCCTGAGCTCTCTTTAGAGTGCGCGAGAGGATGAGCAGAAGATTAGGTGGCTAGAGAAGCCCAGAGCCCCAGTGTTCTTAGGCCTACAAAAGCGCTTCCAAGGAAGGGTGCTGGCTAGCAACAGCTTTCAGTGCTGGCACTTTTCATCTCTGAGCAATTGCTGGACGTTTGCAATTTCTCAGCTCGTGTCTACGAGACGGAAAGAGAATGACTGTGACGTTTGGTGGCTAGAGAAGCGCAAAGCCCCAGTGTTGCTGCGCCTGTGAAAGCAATTCCAAGGAAGGGTGCTGGCTAGCAAGAGCTTTCAGTGCTGGCACTTTTCATCTCTGAGCAATTGCTCGACGTTTGCAATTTCTCACCTGAGCTCTCTTTAGAGTGCGCGAGAGGATGAGCAGAAGATTAGGTGGCTAGAGAAGCCCAGAGCCCCAGTGTTCTTAGGCCTACAAAAGCGCTTCCAAGGAAGGGTGCTGGCTAGCAACAGCTTTCAGTGCTGGCACTTTTCATCTCTGAGCAATTGCTCGACGTTTGCAATTTCTCAGCTCGTGTCTACGAGACGGAAAGAGAAGGACCGTGACGTTTGGTGGCTAGAGAAGCGCAAAGCCCCAGTGTTGCTGTGGCTGTGAAAGCGCTTCCAAGGAAGGGTGCTGGCTAGCAACAGCTTTCAGTGCTGGCACTTTTCATCTCTCAGCAATTGCTCGACGTTTGCAATTTCTCAGCTCGTGTCTACGAGACGGAAAGAGAATGACCGTGACGTTTGGTGGGTAGAGAAGCGCAAAGCCCCAGTGTTACTGCGCCTGTGAAAGCGCTTCCAAGGAAGGGTGCTGGCTAGCAACAGCTTTCAGTGCTGGCACTTTTCATCTCGGAGCAATTGCTCGACGTTTGCAATTTCTCACCTGAGCTCTCTTTAGAGTGCGCGAGAGGATGAGCAGAAGATTAGGTGGCTAGAGAAGCCCAGAGCCCCAGTGTTCTTAGGCCTACAAAAGCGCTTCCAAGGAAGGGTGCTGGCTAGCAACAGCTTTCAGTGCTGGCACTTTTCATCTCTCAGCAATTGCTCGACGTTTGCAATTTCTCAGCTCGTGTCTACGAGACGGAAAGAGAAGGACCGTGACATTTGGTGGCTAGAGAAGCGCAAAGCCCCAGTGTTGCTGCGCCTGTGAAAGCGCTTCCAAGAAAGGGTGCTGGCTAGCAAGAGCTTTCAGTGCTGGCACTTTTCATCTCTGAGCAATTGCTCGACGTTTGCAATTTCTCCCCTGAGCTCTCTTTAGAGTGCGCGAGAGGATGAGCAGAAGATTAGGTGGCTAGAGAAGCCCAGAGCCCCAGTGTTCTTAGGCCTACAAAAGCGCTTCCAAGGAAGGGTGCTGGCTAGCAACAGCTTTCAGTGCTGGCACTTTTCATCTCTGAGCAATTGCTCGACGTTTGCAATTTCTCAGCTCGTGTCTAGGAGACGGAAAGAGAAGGACCGTGACGTTTGGTGGCTAGAGAAGCGCAAAGCCCCAGTGTTACTGCGCCTGTGAAAGCGCTTCCAAGGAAGGGTGCTGGCTAGCAACAGCTTTCAGTGCTGGCACTTTTCATCTCTGAGCAATTGCTCGACAATTGCAATTTCTCACCTGAGCTCTCTTTAGAGTGCGCGAGAGGATGAGCAGAAGATTAGGTGGCTAAAGAAGCCCAGAGCCCCAGTGTTCTTAGGCCTACAAAAGCGCTTCCAAGGAAGGGTGCTGGCTAGCAACAGCTTTCAGTGCTGGCACTTTTCATCTCTCAGCAATTGCTCGACGTTTGCAATTTCTCAGCTCGTGTCTACGAGACGGAAAGAGAAGGACCGTGACGTTTGGTGGCTAGAGAAGCGCAAAGCCCCAGTGTTGCTGCGCCTGTGAAAGCGCTTCCAAGGAAGGGTGCTGGCTAGCAACAGCTTTCAGTGCTGGCACTTTTCATCTCTGAGCAATTGCTCGACGTTTGCAATTTCTCACCTCGTGTCTA
Organism: Sarcoramphus papa; assembly: GCA_037962945.1. Taxonomy (NCBI): domain Eukaryota; kingdom Metazoa; phylum Chordata; class Aves; order Accipitriformes; family Cathartidae; genus Sarcoramphus; species Sarcoramphus papa. The sequence continues at coordinate 13,933,861 of CM075595.1, read as the reverse complement.
CGAGACGGAAAGAGAAGGACCGTGACGTTTGGTGGCTAGAGAAGCGCAAAGCCCCAGTGTTGCTGCGCCTGTGAAAGCGCTTCCAAGGAAGGGTGCTGGCTAGCAAGAGCTTTCAGTGCTGGCACTTTTCATCTCTGAGCAATTGCTCGACGTTTGCAATTTCTCAGCTCGTGTCTACGAGACGGAGAGATAGTGACCGTGATGTTTGGTGGCTAGAGAAGCGCAAAGCCCCAGTGTTGCTGCGCCTGTGAAAGCGCTTCCAAGGAAGGGTGCTGGCTAGCAACAGCTTTCAGTGCTGGCACTTTTCATCTCGGAGCAATTGCTCGACGTTTGCAATTTCTCCCCTGAGCTCTCTTTAGAGTGCGCGAGAGGATGAGCAGAAGATTAGGTGGCTAGAGAAGCCCAGAGCCCCAGTGTTCTTAGGCCTACAAAAGCGCTTCCAAGGAAGGGTGCTGGCTAGCAACAGCTTTCAGTGCTGGCACTTTTCATCTCTGAGCAATTGCTCGACGTTTGCAATTTCTCAGCTCGTGTCTACGAGACGGAAAGAGAAGGACCGTGACGTTTGGTGGCTAGAGAAGCGCAAAGCCCCAGTGTTACTGCGCCTGTGAAAGCGCTTCCAAGGAAGGGTGCTGGCTAGCAACAGCTTTCAGTGCTGGCACTTTTCATCTCTGAGCAATTGCTCGACGTTTGCAATTTCTCAGCTCGTGTCTACGAGACGGAAAGAGAAGGACCGTGACGTTTGGTGGGTAGAGAAGTGCAAAGCCCCAGTGTTGCTGCGCCTGTGAAAGCGCTTCCAAGGAAGGGTGCTGGCTAGCAACAGCTTTCAGTGCTGGCACTTTTCATCTCTGAGCAATTGCTCGACGTTTGCAATTTCTCCCCTGAGCTCTCTTTAGAGTGCGCGAGAGGATGAGCAGAAGATTAGGTGGCTAGAGAAGCCCAGAGCCCCAGTGTTCTTAGGCCTACAAAAGCGCTTCCAAGGAAGGGTGCTGGCTAGCAACAGCTTTCAGTGCTGGCACTTTTCATCTCTGAGCAATTGCTCGACGTTTGCAATTTCTCAGCTCGTGTCTATGAGACGGAAAGAGAAGGACCGTGACGTTTGGTGGGTAGAGAAGCGCAAAGCCCCAGTGTTGCTGCGCCTGTGAAAGCGCTTCCAAGGAAGGGTGCTGGCTAGCAACAGCTTTCAGTGCTGGCACTTTTCCTCTCTGAGCAATTGCTCAACGTTTGCAATTTCTCAGCTCGTGTCTACGAGACGGAAAGAGAAGGACCGTGACGTTTGGTGGCTAGAGAAGCGCAAAGCCCCAGTGTTACTGCGCCTGTGAAAGCGCTTCCAAGGAAGGGTGCTGGCTAGCAACAGCTTTCAGTGCTGGCACTTTTCATCTCTGAGCAATTGCTCGACGTTTGCAATTTCTCACCTGAGCTCTCTTTAGAGTGCGCGAGAGGATGAGCAGAAGATTAGGTGTCTAAAGAAGCCCAGAGCCCCAGTGTTCTTAGGCCTACAAAAGCGCTTCCAAGGAAGGGTGCTGGCTAGCAACAGCTTTCAGTGCTGGCACTTTTCATCTCTGAGCAATTGCTCGACATTTGCAATTTCTCAGCTCGTGTCTACGAGACGGAAAGAGAAGGACCGTGACGTTTGGTGGCTAGAGAAGCGCAAAGCCCCAGTGTTACTGCGCCTGTGAAAGCGCTTCCAAGGAAGGGTGCTGGCTAGCAAGAGCTTTCAGTGCTGGCACTTTTCATCTCTGAGCAATTGCTCGACGTTTGCAATTTCTCAGCTCGTGTCTACGAGACGGAAAGAGAATGACCGTGACGTTTGGTGGCTAGAGAAGCGCAAAGCCCCAGTGTTGCTGCGCCTGTGAAAGCGCTTCCAAGGAAGGGTGCTGGCTAGCAACAGCTTTCAGTGCTGGCACTTTTCTTCTCTGAGCAATTGCTGGACATTTGCAATTTCTCACCTGAGCTCTCTTTAGAGTGCGCGAGATCATGAGCAGAAGATTAGGTGGCTAGAGAAGCCCAGAGCCCCAGTGTGCTTAGGCCTACAAAAGCGCTTCCAAGGAAGGGTGCTGGCTAGCAACAGCTTTCAGTGCTGGCACTTTTCATCTCTGATCAATTGCTCGACGTTTGCAATTTCTCAGCTCGTGTCTACGAGACGGAAAGAGAATGACAGTGACGTTTGGTGGCTAGAGAAGCGCAAAGCCCCAGTGTTGCTGCGCCTGTGAAAGCGCTTCCAAGGAAGGGTGCTGGCTAGCAAGAGCTTTCAGTGCTGGCACTTTTCATCTCTGAGCAATTGCTCGACGTTTGCAATTTCTCAGCTCGTGTCTACGAGACGGAAAGAGAATGACCGTGACGTTTGGTGGCTAGAGAAGCGCAAAGCCCCAGTGTTGCTGCGCCTGTGAAAGCGCTTCCAAGGAAGGGTGCTGGCTAGCAACAGCTTTGAGTGCTGGCACTTTTCTTCTCTGAGCAATTGCTGGACATTTGCAATTTCTCACCTGAGCTCTCTTTAGAGTGCGTGAGAGGATGAGCAGAAGATTAGGTGTCTAAAGAAGCCCAGAGCCCCAGTGTTCTTAGGCCTACAAAAGCGCTTCCAAGGAAGGGTGCTGGCTAGCAACAGCTTTCAGTGCTGGCACTTTTCATCTCTGAGCAATTGCTCGACGTTTGCAATTTCTCACCTGATCTCTCTTTAGAGTGCGCGAGAGGATGAGCAGAAGATTAGGTGTCTAAAGAAGCCCAGAGCCCCAGTGTTCTTAGGCCTACAAAAGCGCTTCCAAGGAAGGGTGCTGGCTAGCAAGAGCTTTCAGTGCTGGCACTTTTCATCTCTGAGCAATTGCTCGACGTTTGCAATTTCTCAGCTCGTGTCCACGAGACGGAAAGAGAAGGACCGTGACGTTTGGTGGCTAGAGAAGCGCAAAGCCCCAGTGTTGCTGCGCCTGTGAAAGCGCTTCCAAGGAAGGGTGCTGGCTAGCAAGAGCTTTCAGTGCTGGCACTTTTCATCTCTGAGCAATTGCTCGACGTTTGCAATTTCTCAGCTCGTGTCTTCGAGACGGAGAGATAGTGACCGTGACGTTTGGTGGCTAGAGAAGCGCAAAGCCCCAGTGTTACTGCGCCTGTGAAAGCGCTTCCAAGGAAGGGTGCTGGCTAGCAACAGCTTTCAGTGCTGGCACTTTTCATCTCTGAGCAATTGCTCGACGTTTGCAATTTCTCAGCTCGTGTCTACGAGACGGAAAGAGAATGACCGTGACGTTTGGTGGCTAGAGAAGCGCACAGCCCCAGTGTTGCTGCGCCTGTGAAAGCGCTTCCAAGGAAGGGTGCTGGCTAGCAACAGCTTTCAGTGCTGGCACTTTTCCTCTCTGAGCAATTGCTCGACGTTTGCAATTTCTCCCCTGAGCTCTCTTTAGAGTGCGCGAGAGGATGAGCAGAAGATTAGGTGGCTAGAGAAGCCCAGAGCCCCAGTGTTCTTAGGCCTACAAAAGCGCTTCCAAGGAAGGGGGCTGGCTAGCAACAGCTTTCAGTGCTGGCACTTTTCATCTCTGAGCAATTGCTCGACGTTTGCAATTTCTCAGCTCGTGTCTTCGAGACGGAGAGATAGTGACCGTGACGTTTGGTGGCTAGAGAAGCGCAAAGCCCCAGTGTTACTGCACCTGTGAAAGTGCTTCCAAGGAAGGGTGCTGGCTAGCAACAGCTTTCAGTGCTGGCACTTTTCATCTCTGAGCAATTGCTCGACGTTTGCAATTTCTCACCTGAGCTCTCTTTAGAGTGCGCGAGAGGATGAGCAGAAGATTAGGTGTCTAAAGAAGCCCAGAGCCCCAGTGTTCTTAGGCCTACAAAAGCGCTTCCAAGGAAGGGTGCTGGCTAGCAACAGCTTTCAGTGCTGGCACTTTTCATCTCTCAGCAATTGCTCGACGTTTGCAATTTCTCAGCTCGTGTCTACGAGACGGAAAGAGAAGGACCGTGACGTTTGGTGGGTAGAGAAGCGCAAAGCCCCAGTGTTGCTGCGCCTGTGAAAGCGCTTCCAAGGAAGGGTGCTGGCTAGCAACAGCTTTCAGTGCTGGCACTTTTCATCTCTGAGCAATTGCTCGACGTTTGCAATTTCTCACCTGAGCTCTCTTTAGAGTGCGCGAGAGGATGAGCAGAAGATTAGGTGGCTAGAGAAGCCCAGAGCCCCAGTGTTCTTAGGCCTACAAAAGCGCTTCCAAGGAAGGGTGCTGGCTAGCAAGAGCTTTCAGTGCTGGCACTTTTCCTCTCTGAGCAATTGCTGGACGTTTGCAATTTCTCAGCTCGTGTCTATGAGACGGAAAGAGAAGGACCGTGATGTTTGGTGGCTAGAGAAGCGCAAAGCCCCAGTGTTGCTGCGCCTGTGAAAGCGCTTCCAAGGAAGGGTGCTGGCTAGCAACAGCTTTCAGTGCTGGCACTTTTCCTCTCTGAGCAATTGCTCGACGTTTGCAATTTCTCCCCTGAGCTCTCTTTAGAGTGCGCGAGAGGATGAGCAGAAGATTAGGTGGCTAGAGAAGCCCAGAGCCCCAGTGTTCTTAGGCCTACAAAAGCGCTTCCAAGGAAGGGTGCTGGCTAGCAAGAGCTTTCAGTGCTGGCACTTTTCCTCTCTGAGCAATTGCTGGACGTTTGCAATTTCTCAGCTCGTGTCTACGAGACGGAAAGAGAAGGACCGTGACGTTTGGTGGCTAGAGAAGCGCAAAGCCCCAGTGTTGCTGCGCCTGTGAAAGCGCTTCCAAGGAAGGGTGCTGGCTAGCAACAGCTTTCAGTGCTGGCACTTTTCATCTCTGAGCAATTGCTCGACGTTTGCAATTTCTCCCCTGAGCTCTCTTTAGAGTGCGCGAGAGGATGAGCAGAAGATTAGGTGTCTAAAGAAGCCCAGAGCCCCAGTGTTCTTAGGCCTACAAAAGCGCTTCCAAGGAAGGGTGCTGGCTAGCAACAGCTTTCAGTGCTGGCACTTTTCATCTCTGAGCAATTGCTCGACGTTTGCAATTTCTCAGCTCGTGTCCACGAGACGGAAAGAGAAGGACCGTGACGTTTGGTGGCTAGAGAAGCGCAAAGCCCCAGTGTTGCTGCGCCTGTGAAAGCGCTTCCAAGGAAGGGTGCTGGCTAGCAACAGCTTTCAGTGCTGGCACTTTTCATCTCTGAGCAATTGCTCGACGTTTGCAATTTCTCAGCTCGTGTCTTCGAGACGGAGAGATAGTGACCGTGACGTTTGGTGGCTAGAGAAGCGCAAAGCCCCAGTGTTACTGCGCCTGTGAAAGCGCTTCCAAGGAAGGGTGCTGGCTAGCAACAGCTTTCAGTGCTGGCACTTTTCATCTCTGAGCAATTGCTCGACGTTTGCAATTTCTCAGCTCGTGTCTACGAGACGGAAAGAGAATGACAGTGACGTTTGGTGGCTAGAGAAGCGCAAAGCCCCAGTGTTGCTGCGCCTGTGAAAGCGCTTCCAAGGAAGGGTGCTGGCTAGCAACAGCTTTCAGTGCTGGCACTTTTCATCTCTGAGCAATTGCTCGACGTTTGCAATTTCTCCCCTGAGCTCTCTTTAGAGTGCGCGAGAGGATGAGCAGAAGATTAGGTGGCTAGAGAAGCCCAGAGCCCCAGTGTTCTTAGGCCTACAAAAGCGCTTCCAAGGAAGGGTGCTGGCTAGCAACAGCTTTCAGTGCTGGCACTTTTCATCTCTGAGCAATTGCTCGACGTTTGCAATTTCTCAGCTCGTGTCTACGAGACGGAAAGAGAAGGACCGTGACGTTTGGTGGCTAGAGAAGCGCAAAGCCCCAGTGTTACTGCGCCTGTGAAAGCGCTTCCAAGGAAGGGTGCTGGCTAGCAAGAGCTTTCAGTGCTGGCACTTTTCATCTCTGAGCAATTGCTCGACGTTTGCAATTTCTCAGCTCGTGTCTTCGAGACGGAGAGATAGTGACCGTGACGTTTGGTGGCTAGAGAAGCGCAAAGCCCCAGTGTTACTGCGCCTGTGAAAGCGCTTCCAAGGAAGGGTGCTGGCTAGCAACAGCTTTCAGTGCTGGCACTTTTCATCTCTGAGCAATTGCTCGACGTTTGCAATTTCTCACCTGAGCTCTCTTTAGAGTGCGCGAGAGGATGAGCAGAAGATTAGGTGTCTAAAGAAGCCCAGAGCCCCAGTGTTCTTAGGCCTACAAAAGCGCTTCCAAGGAAGGGTGCTGGCTAGCAACAGCTTTCAGTGCTGGCACTTTTCATCTCTGAGCAATTGCTCGACGTTTGCAATTTCTCAGCTCGTGTCTACGAGACGGAAAGAGAATGACCGTGACGTTTGGTGGGTAGAGAAGTGCAAAGCCCCAGTGTTGCTGCGCCTGTGAAAGCGCTTCCAAGGAAGGGTGCTGGCTAGCAAGAGCTTTCAGTGCTGGCACTTTTCATCTCTGAGCAATTGCTCGACGTTTGCAATTTCTCACCTGAGCTCTCTTTAGAGTGCGCGAGAGGATGAGCAGAAGATTAGGTGGCTAGAGAAGCCCAGAGCCCCAGTGTTCTTAGGCCTACAAAAGCGCTTCCAAGGAAGGGTGCTGGCTAGCAACAGCTTTCAGTGCTGGCACTTTTCATCTCTGAGCAATTGCTCGACGTTTGCAATTTCTCAGCTCGTGTCTATGAGACGGAAAGAGAAGGACCGTGACGTTTGGTGGCTAGAGAAGCGCAAAGCCCCAGTGTTGCTGCGCCTGTGAAAGCGCTTCCAAGGAAGGGTGCTGGCTAGCAAGAGCTTTCAGTGCTGGCACTTTTCATCTCTGAGCAATTGCTCAACGTTTGCAATTTCTCAGCTCGTGTCTACGAGACGGAAAGAGAATGACCGTGACGTTTGGTGGCTAGAGAAGCGCAAAGCCCCAGTGTTGCTGCGCCTGTGAAAGCGCTTCCAAGGAAGGGTGCTGGCTAGCAACAGCTTTCAGTGCTGGCACTTTTCATCTTTGAACAATTGCTCGACGTTTGCAATTTCTCCCCTGAGCTCTCTTTAGAGTGCGCGAGAGGATGAGCAGAAGATTAGGTGGCTAGAGAAGCCCAGAGCCCCAGTGTTCTTAGGCCTACAAAAGCGCTTCCAAGGAAGGGTGCTGGCTAGCAACAGCTTTCAGTGCTGGCACTTTTCATCTCTGAGCAATTGCTCGACGTTTGCAATTTCTCAGCTCGTGTCTACGAGACGGAAAGAGAAGGACCGTGACGTTTGGTGGCTAGAGAAGCGCAAAGCCCCAGTGTTGCTGCGCCTGTGAAAGCGCTTCCAAGGAAGGGTGCTGGCTAGCAACAGCTTTCAGTGCTGGCACTTTTCATCTCTGAGCAATTGCTCGACGTTTGCAATTTCTCAGCTCGTGTCTAGGAGACGGAAAGAGAATGACCGTGACGTTTGGTGGCTAGAGAAGCGCAAAGCCCCAGTGTTGCTGTGCCTGTGAAAGCGCTTCCAAGGAAGGGTGCTGGCTAGCAACAGCTTTCAGTGCTGGCACTTTTCTTCTCTGAGCAATTGCTGGACATTTGCAATTTCTCACCTGAGCTCTCTTTAGAGTGCGCGAGATCATGAGCAGAAGATTAGGTGGCTAGAGAAGCCCAGAGCCCCAGTGTTCTTAGGCCTACAAAAGCGCTTCCAAGGAAGGGTGCTGGCTAGCAACAGCTTTCAGTGCTGGCACTTTTCATCTCTGATCAATTGCTCGACGTTTGCAATTTCTCAGCTCGTGTCTACGAGACGGAAAGAGAATGACCGTGACGTTTGGTGGCTAGAGAAGCGCAAAGCCCCAGTGTTGCTGCGCCTGTGAAAGCGCTTCCAAGGAAGGGTGCTGGCTAGCAAGAGCTTTCAGTGCTGGCACTTTTCATCTCTGAGCAATTGCTCGACGTTTGCAATTTCTCAGCTCGTGTCTACGAGACGGAAAGAGAATGACCGTGACGTTTGGTGGCTAGAGAAGCGCAAAGCCCCAGTGTTGCTGCGCCTGTGAAAGCGCTTCCAAGGAAGGGTGCTGGCTAGCAACAGCTTTGAGTGCTGGCACTTTTCTTCTCTGAGCAATTGCTGGACATTTGCAATTTCTCACCTGAGCTCTCTTTAGAGTGCGTGAGAGGATGAGCAGAAGATTAGGTGTCTAAAGAAGCCCAGAGCCCCAGTGTTCTTAGGCCTACAAAAGCGCTTCCAAGGAAGGGTGCTGGCTAGCAACAGCTTTCAGTGCTGGCACTTTTCATCTCTCAGCAATTGCTCGACGTTTGCAATTTCTCAGCTCGTGTCCACGAGACGGAAAGAGAAGGACCGTGACGTCTGGTGGCTAGAGAAGCGCAAAGCCCCAGTGTTGCTGCGCCTGTGAAAGCGCTTCCAAGGAAGGGTGCTGGCTAGCAAGAGCTTTCAGTGCTGGCACTTTTCATCTCTGAGCAATTGCTCGACGTTTGCAATTTCTCAGCTCGTGTCTTCGAGACGGAGAGATAGTGACCGTGACGTTTGGTGGCTAGAGAAGCGCAAAGCCCCAGTGTTACTGCGCCTGTGAAAGCGCTTCCAAGGAAGGGTGCTGGCTAGCAACAGCTTTCAGTGCTGGCACTTTTCATCTCTGAGCAATTGCTCGACGTTTGCAATTTCTCACCTGAGCTCTCTTTAGAGTGCGCGAGAGGATGAGCAGAAGATTAGGTGTCTAAAGAAGCCCAGAGCCCCAGTGTTCTTAGGCCTACAAAAGCGCTTCCAAGGAAGGGTGCTGGCTAGCAACAGCTTTCAGTGCTGGCACTTTTCATCTCTCAGCAATTGCTCGACGTTTGCAATTTCTCAGCTCGTGTCTACGAGACGGAAAGAGAAGGACCGTGACGTTTGGTGGCTAGAGAAGCGCAAAGCCCCAGTGTTGCTGCGCCTGTGAAAGCGCTTCCAAGGAAGGGTGCTGGCTAGCAAGAGCTTTCAGTGCTGGCACTTTTCATCTCTGAGCAATTGCTCGACGTTTGCAATTTCTCCCCTGAGCTCTCTTTAGAGTGCGCGAGAGGATGAGCAGAAGATTAGGTGTCTAAAGAAGCCCAGAGCCCCAGTGTTCTTAGGCCTACAAAAGCGCTTCCAAGGAAGGGGGCTGGCTAGCAAGAGCTTTCAGTGCTGGCACTTTTCATCTCTGAGCAATTGCTCGACGTTTGCAATTTCTCACCTGAGCTCTCTTTTGAGTGCGCGAGAGGATGAGCAGAAGATTAAGTGGCTAGAGAATCCCAGAGCCCCAGTGTTCTTAGGCCTACAAAAGCGCTTCCAAGGAAGGGTGCTGGCTAGCAACAGCTTTCAGTGCTGGCACTTTTCCTCTCTGAGCAATTGCTCGACGTTTGCAATTTCTCAGCTCGTGTCTACGAGACGGAAAGAGAAGGACCGTGACGTTTGGTGGGTAGAGAAGCGCAAAGCCCCAGTGTTGCTGCGCCTGTGAAAGCGCTTCCAAGGAAGGGTGCTGGCTAGCAACAGCTTTCAGTGCTGGCACTTTTCATCTCTGAGCAATTGCTCGACGTTTGCAATTTCTCCCCTGAGCTCTCTTTAGAGTGCGCGAGAGGATGAGCAGAAGATTAGGTGGCTAGAGAAGCCCAGAGCCCCAGTGTTCTTAGGCCTACAAAAGCGCTTCCAAGGAAGGGTGCTGGCTAGCAACAGCTTTCAGTGCTGGCACTTTTCATCTCTGAGCAATTGCTCGACATTTGCAATTTCTCACCTGAGCTCTCTTTAGAGTGCGCGAGAGGATGAGCAGAAGATTAAGTGGCTAGAGAAGCCCAGAGCCCCAGTGTTCTTAGGCCTACAAAAGCGCTTCCAAGGAAGGGTGCTGGCTAGCAACAGCTTTCAGTGCTGGCACTTTTCATCTCTGAGCAATTGCTCGACGTTTGCAATTTCTCCCCTGAGCTCTCTTTAGAGTGCGCGAGAGGATGAGCAGAAGATTAGGTGGCTAGAGAAGCCCAGAGCCCCAGTGTTCTTAGGCCTACAAAAGCGCTTCCAAGGAAGGGTGCTGGCTAGCAACAGCTTTCAGTGCTGGCACTTTTCATCTCTGAGCAATTGCTCGACATTTGCAATTTCTCACCTGAGCTCTCTTTAGAGTGCGCGAGAGGATGAGCAGAAGATTAAGTGGCTAGAGAAGCCCAGAGCCCCAGTGTTCTTAGGCCTACAAAAGCGCTTCCAAGGAAGGGTGCTGGCTAGCAACAGCTTTCAGTGCTGGCACTTTTCATCTCTGAGCAATTGCTCGACGTTTGCAATTTCTCAGCTCGTGTCTACGAGACGGAAAGAGAATGACCGTGACGTTTGGTGGCTAGAGAAGCGCAAAGCCCCAGTGTTACTGCGCCTGTGAAAGCGCTTCCAAGGAAGGGTGCTGGCTAGCAAGAGCTTTCAGTGCTGGCACTTTTCATCTCTGAGCAATTGCTCGACGTTTGCAATTTCTCACCTGAGCTCTCTTTAGAGTGCGCGAGAGGATGAGCAGAAGATTAGGTGGCTAGAGAAGCCCAGAGCCCCAGTGTGCTTAGGCCCACAAAAGCGCTTCCAAGGAAGGGTGCTGGCTAGCAACAGCTTTCAGTGTTGGCACTTTTCATCTCTGAGCAATTGCTCGACGTTTGCAATTTCTCAGCTCGTGTCTACGAGACGGAAAGGGAAGGACCGTGACGTTTGGTGGCTAGAGAAGCGCAAAGCCCCAGTGTTGCTGCGCCTGTGAAAGCGCTTCCAAGGAAGGGTGCTGGCTAGCAACAGCTTTCAGTGCTGGCACTTTTCATCTCTGAGCAATTGCTGGACATTTGCAATTTCTCACCTGAGCACTCTTTAGAGTGCGCGAGAGGATGAGCAGAAGATTAGGTGGCTAGAGAAGCCCAGAGCCCCAGTGTGCTTAGGCCTACAAAAGCGCTTCCAAGGAAGGGTGCTGGCTAGCAACAGCTTTCAGTGCTGGCACTTTTCATCTCTGAGCAATTGCTCAACAATTGCAATTTCTCAGCTCGTGTCTACGAGACGGAAAGAGAAGGACCATGACGTTTGGTGGCTAGAGAAGCGCAAAGCCCCAGTGTTGCTGCGCCTGTGAAAGCGCTTCCAAGGAAGGGTGCTGGCTAGCAACAGCTTTCAGTGCTGGCACTTTTCATCTCTGAGCAATTGCTCGACGTTTGCAATTTCTCACCTGAGCTCTCTTTAGAGTGCGTGAGAGGATGAGCAGAAGATTAGGTGTCTAAAGAAGCCCAGAGCCCCAGTGTTCTTAGGCCTACAAAAGCGCTTCCAAGGAAGGGTGCTGGCTAGCAACAGCTTTCAGTGCTGGCACTTTTCATCTCTGAGCAATTGCTCGACGTTTGCAATTTCTCAGCTCGTGTCTACGAGATGGAAAGAGAAGGACCGTGACGTTTGGTGGCTAGAGAAGCGCAAAGCCCCAGTGTTGCTGCGCCTGTGAAAGCGCTTCCAAGGAAGGGTGCTGGCTAGCAAGAGCTTTCAGTGCTGGCACTTTTCATCTCTCAGCAATTGCTCGACGTTTGCAATTTCTCAGCTCGTGTCTACGAGACGGAAAGAGAAGGACCGTGACGTTTGGTGGGTAGAGAAGCGCAAAGCCCCAGTGTTGCTGTGCCTGTGAAAGCGCTTCCAAGGAAGGGTGCTGGCTAGCAACAGCTTTGAGTGCTGGCACTTTTCTTCTCTGAGCAATTGCTGGACATTTGCAATTTCTCACCTGAGCTCTCTTTAGAGTGCGCAAGAGGATGAGCAGAAGATTAGGTGTCTAAAGAAGCCCAGAGCCCCAGTGTTCTTAGGCCTACAAAAGCGCTTCCAAGGAAGGGTGCTGGCTAGCAACAGCTTTCAGTGCTGGCACTTTTCATCTCTGAGCAATTGCTCGACGTTTGCAATTTCTCACCTGAGCTCTCTTTAGAGTGCGCGAGAGGATGAGCAGAAGATTAGGTGGCTAGAGAAGCCCAGAGCCCCAGTGTTCTTAGGCCTACAAAAGCGCTTCCAAGGAAGGGTGCTGGCTAGCAACAGCTTTCAGTGCTGGCACTTTTCATCTCTCAGCAATTGCTCGACGTTTGCAATTTCTCAGCTCGTGTCTACGAGACGGAAAGAGAAGGACCGTGACGTTTGGTGGCTAGAGAAGCGCAAAGCCCCAGTGTTGCTGCGCCTGTGAAAGCGCTTCCAAGGAAGGGTGCTGGCTAGCAACAGCTTTCAGTGCTGGCACTTTTCATCTCTGAGCAATTGCTCGACGTTTGCAATTTCTCAGCTCGTGTCTTCGAGACGGAGAGATAGTGACCGTGACGTTTGGTGGCTAGAGAAGCGCAAAGCCCCAGTGTTACTGCGCCTGTGAAAGCGCTTCCAAGGAAGGGTGCTGGCTAGCAACAGCTTTCAGTGCTGGCACTTTTCATCTCTGAGCAATTGCTCGACGTTTGCAATTTCTCACCTGAGCTCTCTTTAGAGTGCGCGAGAGGATGAGCAGAAGATTAGGTGGCTAGAGAAGTCCAGAGCCCCAGTGTGCTTAGGCCTACAAAAGCGCTTCCAAGGAAGGGTGCTGGCTAGCAACAGCTTTCAGTGCTGGCACTTTTCCTCTCTGAGCAATTGCTCGACGTTTGCAATTTCTCAGCTCGTGTCTATGAGACGGAAAGAGAAGGACCGTGACGTTTGGTGGCTAGAGAAGCGCAAAGCCCCAGTGTTACTGCGCCTGTGAAAGCGCTTCCAAGGAAGGGTGCTGGCTAGCAACAGCTTTCAGTGCTGGCACTTTTCATCTCTGAGCAATTGCTCGACGTTTGCAATTTCTCACCTGAGCTCTCTTTAGAGTGCGCGAGAGGATGAGCAGAAGATTAGGTGGCTAGAGAAGCCCAGAGCCCCAGTGTGCTTAGGCCTACAAAAGCGCTTCCAAGGAAGGGTGCTGGCTCGCAACACCTTTCAGTGCTGGCACTTTTCATCTCTGAGCAATTGCTCGACGTTTGCAATTTCTCAGCTCGTGTCTACGAGACGGAAAGAGAAGGACCGTGACGTTTGGTGGCTAGAGAAGCGCAAAGCCCCAGTGTTGCTGCGCCTGTGAAAGCGCTTCCAAGGAAGGGTGCTGGCTAGCAAGAGCTTTCAGTGCTGGCACTTTTCATCTCTGAGCAATTGCTCGACGTTTGCAATTTCTCAGCTCGTGTCTACGAGACGGAAAGAGAAGGACCGTGACGTTTGGTGGCTAGAGAAGCGCAAAGCCCCAGTGTTACTGCGCCTGTGAAAGCGCTTCCAAGGAAGGGTGCTGGCTAGCAACAGCTTTCAGTGCTGGCACTTTTCATCTCTGAGCAATTGCTCGACGTTTGCAATTTCTCAGCTCGTGTCTACGAGACGGAGGGATAGTGACCGTGACGTTTGGTGGCTAGAGAAGCGCAAAGCCCCAGTGTTGCTGCGCCTGTGAAAGCGCTTCCAAGGAAGGGTGCTGGCTAGCAAGAGCTTTCAGTGCTGGCACTTTTCATCTCTGAGCAATTGCTCGATGTTTGCAATTTCTCACCTGAGCTCTCTTTAGAGTGCGCAAGAGGATGAGCAGAAGATTAGGTGTCTAAAGAAGCCCAGAGCCCCAGTGTTCTTAGGGCTACAAAAGCGCTTCCAAGGAGGGGGGCTGGCTAGCAACAGCTTTCAGTGCTGGCACTTTTCATCTCTGAGCAATTGCTCGACGTTTGCAATTTCTCAGCTCGTGTCTATGAGACGGAAAGAGAAGGACCGTGACGTTTGGTGGCTAGAGAAGCGCAAAGCCCCAGTGTTACTGCGCCTGTGAAAGCGCTTCCAAGGAAGGGTGCTGGCTAGCAACAGCTTTCAGTGCTGGCACTTTTCATCTCTGAGCAATTGCTCGACGTTTGCAATTTCTCACCTGAGCTCTCTTTAGAGTGCGCGAGAGGATGAGCAGAAGATTAGGTGTCTAAAGAAGCCCAGAGCCCCAGTGTGCTTAGGCCTACAAAAGCGCTTCCAAGGAAGGGGGCTGGCTAGCAACACCTTTCAGTGCTGGCACTTTTCATCTCTGAGCAATTGCTCGACGTTTGCAATTTCTCAGCTCGTGTCTACGAGACGGAAAGAGAAGGACCGTGACGTTTGGTGGCTAGAGAAGCGCAAAGCCCCAGTGTTGCTGCACCTGTGAAAGCGCTTCCAAGGAAGGGTGCTGGCTAGCAACAGCTTTCAGTGCTGGCACTTTTCATCTCTGAGCAATTGCTCGACGTTTGCAATTTCTCAGCTCGTGTCTACGAGACGGAAAGAGAAGGACCGTGACGTTTGGTGGCTAGAGAAGCGCAAAGCCCCAGTGTTACTGCGCCTGTGAAAGCGCCTCCAAGGAAGGGTGCTGGCTAGCAAGAGCTTTCAGTGCTGGCACTTTTCATCTCTGAGCAATTGCTCGACGTTTGCAATTTCTCAGCTCGTGTCTACGAGACGGAGGGATAGTGACCGTGACGTTTGGTGGCTAGAGAAGCGCAAAGCCCCAGTGTTGCTGCACCTACAAAAGCGCTTCCAAGGAAGGGTGCTGACTAGCAACAGCTTTCAGTGCTGGCACTTTTCATCTCGGAGCAATTGCTCGACGTTTGCAATTTCTCACCTGAGCTCTCTTTAGAGTGCGCAAGAGGATGAGCAGAAGATTAGGTGGCTAAAGAAGCCCAGAGCCCCAGTGTTCTTAGGCCTACAAAAGCGCTTCCAAGGAAGGGTGCTGGCTAGCAACAGCTTTCAGTGCTGGCACTTTTCATCTCTGAGCAATTGCTCGACGTTTGCAATTTCTCAGCTCGTGTCTACGAGACGGAAAGAGAATGACCGTGACGTTTGGTGGCTAGAGAAGCGCAAAGCCCCAGTGTTGCTGCGCCTGTGAAAGCGCTTCCAAGGAAGGGTGCTGGCTAGCAAGAGCTTTCAGTGCTGGCACTTTTCATCTCTGAGCAATTGCTCGACGTTTGCAATTTCTCACCTGAGCTCTCTTTAGAGTGCGCGAGAGGATGAGCAGAAGATTAGGTGGCTAGAGAAGCCCAGAGCCCCAGTGTTCTTAGGCCTACAAAAGCGCTTCCAAGGAAGGGGGCTGGATAGCAACAGGTTTCAGTGCTGGCACTTTTCATCTCGGAGCAATTGCTCGACGTTTGCAATTTCTCAGCTCGTGTCTACGAGACGGAAAGAGAAGGACCGTGACGTTTGGTGGCTAGAGAAGCGCAAAGCCCCAGTGTTGCTGCGCCTGTGAAAGCGCTTCCAAGGAAGGGTGCTGGCTAGCAACAGCTTTCAGTGCTGGCACTTTTCATCTCTGAGCAATTGCTCGACGTTTGCAATTTCTCAGCTCGTGTCTACGAGACGGAAAGAGAAGGACCGTGACGTTTGGTGGCTAGAGAAGCGCAAAGCCCCAGTGTTACTGCGCCTGTGAAAGCGCTTCCAAGGAAGGGTGCTGGCTAGCAACAGCTTTCAGTGCTGGCACTTTTCATCTCTGAGCAATTGCTGGATGTTTGCAATTTCTCACCTGAGCTCTCTTTAGAGTGCGCGAGAGGATGAGCAGAAGATTAGGTGGCTAAAGAAGCCCAGAGCCCCAGTGTTCTTAGGCCTACAAAAGCGCTTCCAAGGAAGGGTGCTGGCTAGCAACAGCTTTCAGTGCTGGCACTTTTCCTCTCTGAGCAATTGCTGGACGTTTGCAATTTCTCACCTGAGCTCTCTTTAGAGTGCGCGAGAGGATGAGCAGAAGATGAGGTGGCTAGAGAAGCCCAGAGCCCCAGTGTTCTTAGGCCTACAAAAGCGCTTCCAAGGAAGGGTGCTGGCTAGCAAGAGCTTTCAGTGCTGGCACTTTTCCTCTCTGAGCAATTGCTCGACGTTTGCAATTTCTCAGCTCGTGTCTACGAGACGGAAAGAGAATGACAGTGACATTTGGTGGCTAGAGAAGCGCAAAGCCCCAGTGTTGCTGCGCCTGTGAAAGCGCTTCCAAGGAAGGGTGCTGGCTAGCAACAGCTTTCAGTGCTGGCACTTTTCATCTCTGAGCAATTGCTCGACGTTTGCAATTTCTCAGCTCGTGTCTACGAGACGGAAAGAGAAGGACCGTGACGTTTGGTGGCTAGAGAAGCGCAAAGCCCCAGTGTTGCTGCGCCTGTGAAAGCGCTTCCAAGGAAGGGTGCTGGCTAGCAACAGCTTTCAGTGCTGGCACTTTTCATCTCTGAGCAATTGCTCGACGTTTGCAATTTCTCCCCTGAGCTCTCTTTAGAGTGCGCGAGAGGATGAGCAGAAGATTAGGTGGCTAGAGAAGCCCAGAGCCCCAGTGTTCTTAGGCCTACAAAAGCGCTTCCAAGGAAGGGTGCTGGCTAGCAACAGCTTTCAGTGCTGGCACTTTTCATCTCTCAGCAATTGCTCGACGTTTGCAATTTCTCAGCTCGTGTCTACGAGACGGAAAGAGAAGGACCGTGACGTTTGGTGGCTAGAGAAGCGCAAAGCCCCAGTGTTACTGCGCCTGTGAAAGCGCTTCCAAGGAAGGGTGCTGGCTAGCAAGAGCTTTCAGTGCTGGCACTTTTCATCTCTGAGCAATTGCTGGATGTTTGCAATTTCTCACCTGAGCTCTCTTTAGAGTGCGCGAGAGGATGAGCAGAAGATTAGGTGGCTAAAGAAGCCCAGAGCCCCAGTGTTCTTAGGCCTACAAAAGCGCTTCCAAGGAAGGGGGCTGGCTAGCAACAGCTTTCAGTGCTGGCACTTTTCATCTCTCAGCAATTGCTCGACGTTTGCAATTTCTCAGCTCGTGTCTACGAGACGGAAAGAGAATGACAGTGACGTTTGGTGGCTAGAGAAGCGCAAAGCCCCAGTGTTGCTGCGCCTGTGAAAGCGCTTCCAAGGAAGGGTGCTGGCTAGCAACAGCTTTCAGTGCTGGCACTTTTCATCTCTGAGCAATTGCTCGACGTTTGCAATTTCTCAGCTCGTGTCTACGAGACGGAAAGAGAAGGACCGTGACGTTTGGTGGGTAGAGAAGCGCAAAGCCCCAGTGTTGCTGCGCCTGTGAAAGCGCTTCCAAGGAAGGGTGCTGGCTAGCAAGAGCTTTCAGTGCTGGCACTTTTCATCTCTGAGCAATTGCTCGACGTTTGCAATTTCTCAGCTCGTGTCTACGAGACGGAGAGATAGTGACCGTGATGTTTGGTGGCTAGAGAAGCGCAAAGCCGCAGTGTTGCTGCGCCTGTGAAAGCGCTTCCAAGGAAGGGTGCTGGCTAGCAACAGCTTTCAGTGCTGGCACTTTTCATCTCTGAGCAATTGCTCGACGTTTGCAATTTCTCCCCTGAGCTCTCTTTAGAGTGCGCGAGAGGATGAGCAGAAGATTCGGTGGCTAGAGAAGCCCAGAGCCCCAGTGTTCTTAGGCCTACAAAAGCGCTTCCAAGGAAGGGTGCTGGCTAGCAACAGCTTTCAGTGCTGGCACTTTTCATCTCTCAGCAATTGCTCGACGTTTGCAATTTCTCAGCTCGTGTCTACGAGACGGAAAGAGAAGGACCGTGACGTTTGGTGGCTAGAGAAGCGCAAAGCCCCAGTGTTACTGCGCCTGTGAAAGCGCTTCCAAGGAAGGGTGCTGGCTAGCAACAGCTTTCAGTGCTGGCACTTTTCATCTCTGAGCAATTGCTCGACGTTTGCAATTTATCAGCTCGTGTCTACGAGACGGAAAGAGAAGGACCGTGACGTTTGGTGGGTAGAGAAGTGCAAAGCCCCAGTGTTGCTGTGCCTGTGAAAGCGCTTCCAAGGAAGGGTGCTGGCTAGCAACAGCTTTCAGTGCTGGCACTTTTCATCTCTGAGCAATTGCTCGACGTTTGCAATTTCTCCCCTGAGCTCTCTTTAGAGTGCGCGAGAGGATGAGCAGAAGATTAGGTGGCTAGAGAAGCCCAGAGCCCCAGTGTTCTTAGGCCTACAAAAGCGCTTCCAAGGAAGGGTGCTGGCTAGCAACAGCTTTCAGTGCTGGCACTTTTCCTCTCTGAGCAATTGCTTGACATTTGCAATTTCTCAGCTCGTGTCTATGAGACGGAAAGAGAAGGACCGTGACGTTTGGTGGCTAGAGAAGCGCAAAGCCCCAGTGTTGCTGCGCCTGTGAAAGCGCTTCCAAGGAAGGGTGCTGGCTAGCAACAGCTTTCAGTGCTGGCACTTTTCCTCTCTGAGCAATTGCTCGACGTTTGCAATTTCTCAGCTCGTGTCTACGAGACGGAAAGAGAATGACAGTGACGTTTGGTGGCTAGAGAAGCGCAAAGCCCCAGTGTTACTGCGCCTGTTAAGGCGCTTCCAAGGAAGGGTGCTGGCTAGCAACAGCTTTCAGTGCTGGCACTTTTCTTCTCTGAGCAATTGCTGGACATTTGCAATTTCTCACCTGAGCTCTCTTTAGAGTGCGCGAGATCATGAGCAGAAGATGAGGTGGCTAGAGAAGCCCAGAGCCCCAGTGTTCTTAGGCCTACAAAAGCGCTTCCAAGGAAGGGTGCTGGCTAGCAACAGCTTTCAGTGCTGGCACTTTTCATCTCTGATCAATTGCTCGACGTTTGCAATTTCTCAGCTCGTGTCTACGAGACGGAAAGAGAAGGACCGTGACGTTTGGTGGCTAGAGAAGCGCAAAGCCCCAGTGTTGCTGCGCCTGTGAAAGCGCTTCCAAGGAAGGGTGCTGGCTAGCAACAGCTTTCAGTGCTGGCACTTTTCATCTCTGAGCAATTGCTCGACGTTTGCAATTTCTCAGCTCGTGTCTACGAGACGGAAAGAGAAGGACCGTGACGTTTGGTGGCTAGAGAAGCGCAAAGCCCCAGTGTTGCTGCGCCTGTGAAAGCGCTTCCAAGGAAGGGTGCTGGCTAGCAAGAGCTTTGAGTGCTGGCACTTTTCTTCTCTGAGCAATTGCTGGACATTTGCAATTTCTCACCTGAGCTCTCTTTAGAGTGCGTGAGAGGATGAGCAGAAGATTAGGTGTCTAAAGAAGCCCAGAGCCCCAGTGTTCTTAGGCCTACAAAAGCGCTTCCAAGGAAGGGTGCTGGCTAGCAACAGCTTTCAGTGCTGGCACTTTTCATCTCTGAGCAATTGCTCGACGTTTGCAATTTCTCACCTGATCTCTCTTTAGAGTGCGCGAGAGGATGAGCAGAAGATTCGGTGGCTAGAGAAGCCCAGAGCCCCAGTGTTCTTAGGCCTACAAAAGCGCTTCCAAGGAAGGGTGCTGGCTAGCAACAGCTTTCAGTGCTGGCACTTTTCATCTCTCAGCAATTGCTCGACGTTTGCAATTTCTCAGCTCGTGTCCACGAGACGGAAAGAGAAGGACCGTGACGTTTGGTGGCTAGAGAAGCGCAAAGCCCCAGTGTTGCTGCGCCTGTGAAAGCGCTTCCAAGGAAGGGTGCTGGCTAGCAACAGCTTTCAGTGCTGGCACTTTTCATCTCTGAGCAATTGCTCGACGTTTGCAATTTCTCAGCTCGTGTCTTCGAGACGGAGAGATAGTGACCGTGACGTTTGGTGGCTAGAGAAGCGCAAAGCCCCAGTGTTACTGCGCCTGTGAAAGCGCTTCCAAGGAAGGGTGCTGGCTAGCAACAGCTTTCAGTGCTGGCACTTTTCATCTCTGAGCAATTGCTCGACGTTTGCAATTTCTCAGCTCGTGTCTACGAGACGGAAAGAGAATGACAGTGACGTTTGGTGGCTAGAGAAGCGCAAAGCCCCAGTGTTGCTGCGCCTGTGAAAGCGCTTCCAAGGAAGGGTGCTGGCTAGCAACAGCTTTCAGTGCTGGCACTTTTCATCTCTGAGCAATTGCTCGACGTTTGCAATTTCTCCCCTGAGCTCTCTTTAGAGTGCGCGAGAGGATGAGCAGAAGATTAGGTGGCTAGAGAAGCCCAGAGCCCCAGTGTTCTTAGGCCTACAAAAGCGCTTCCAAGGAAGGGTGCTGGCTAGCAACAGCTTTCAGTGCTGGCACTTTTCATCTCTGAGCAATTGCTCGACGTTTGCAATTTCTCAGCTCGTGTCTACGAGACGGAAAGAGAAGGACCGTGACGTTTGGTGGCTAGAGAAGCGCAAAGCCCCAGTGTTACTGCGCCTGTGAAAGCGCTTCCAAGGAAGGGTGCTGGCTAGCAACAGCTTTCAGTGCTGGCACTTTTCATCTCTGAGCAATTGCTCGACGTTTGCAATTTCTCCCCTGAGCTCTCTTTAGAGTGCGCAGGAGGATGAGCAGAAGATTAGGTGGCTAGAGAAGCCCAGAGCCCCAGTGTTCTTAGGCCTACAAAAGCGCTTCCAAGGAAGGGTGCTGGCTAGCAACAGCTTTCAGTGCTGGCACTTTTCATCTCTCAGCAATTGCTCGACGTTTGCAATTTCTCAGCTCGTGTCTACGAGACGGAAAGAGAAGGACCGTGACGTTTGGTGGCTAGAGAAGCGCAAAGCCCCAGTGTTACTGCGCCTGTGAAAGCGCTTCCAAGGAAGGGTGCTGGCTAGCAACAGCTTTCAGTGCTGGCACTTTTCATCTCTGAGCAATTGCTGGATGTTTGCAATTTCTCACCTGAGCTCTCTTTAGAGTGCGCGAGAGGATGAGCAGAAGATTAGGTGGCTAAAGAAGCCCAGAGCCCCAGTGTTCTTAGGCCTACAAAAGCGCTTCCAAGGAAGGGGGCTGGCTAGCAACAGCTTTCAGTGCTGGCACTTTTCATCTCTCAGCAATTGCTCGACGTTTGCAATTTCTCAGCTCGTGTCTACGAGACGGAAAGAGAATGACAGTGACGTTTGGTGGCTAGAGAAGCGCAAAGCCCCAGTGTTGCTGCGCCTGTGAAAGCGCTTCCAAGGAAGGGTGCTGGCTAGCAACAGCTTTCAGTGCTGGCACTTTTCATCTCTGAGCAATTGCTCGACGTTTGCAATTTCTCAGCTCGTGTCTACGAGACGGAAAGAGAAGGACCGTGACGTTTGGTGGCTAGAGAAGCGCAAAGCCCCAGTGTTGCTGTGCCTGTGAAAGCGCTTCCAAGGAAGGGTGCTGGCTAGCAAGAGCTTTCAGTGCTGGCACTTTTCATCTCTGAGCAATTGCTCGACGTTTGCAATTTCTCAGCTCGTGTCTACGAGACGGAGAGATAGTGACCGTGATGTTTGGTGGCTAGAGAAGCGCAAAGCCCCAGTGTTGCTGCGCCTGTGAAAGCGCTTCCAAGGAAGGGTGCTGGCTAGCAACAGCTTTCAGTGCTGGCACTTTTCATCTCTGAGCAATTGCTCGACGTTTGCAATTTCTCCCCTGAGCTCTCTTTAGAGTGCGCGAGAGGATGAGCAGAAGATTAGGTGGCTAGAGAAGCCCAGAGCCCCAGTGTTCTTAGGCCTACAAAAGCGCTTCCAAGGAAGGGTGCTGGCTAGCAACAGCTTTCAGTGCTGGCACTTTTCATCTCTCAGCAATTGCTCGACGTTTGCAATTTCTCAGCTCGTGTCTACGAGACGGAAAGAGAAGGACCGTGACGTTTGGTGGCTAGAGAAGCGCAAAGCCCCAGTGTTACTGCGCCTGTGAAAGCGCTTCCAAGGAAGGGTGCTGGCTAGCAACAGCTTTCAGTGCTGGCACTTTTCATCTCTGAGCAATTGCTCGACGTTTGCAATTTATCAGCTCGTGTCTACGAGACGGAAAGAGAAGGACCGTGACGTTTGGTGGGTAGAGAAGTGCAAAGCCCCAGTGTTGCTGCGCCTGTGAAAGCGCTTCCAAGGAAGGGTGCTGGCTAGCAACAGCTTTCAGTGCTGGCACTTTTCATCTCTGAGCAATTGCTCGACGTTTGCAATTTCTCCCCTGAGCTCTCTTTAGAGTGCGCGAGAGGATGAGCAGAAGATTAGGTGGCTAGAGAAGCCCAGAGCCCCAGTGTTCTTAGGCCTACAAAAGCGCTTCCAAGGAAGGGTGCTGGCTAGCAACAGCTTTCAGTGCTGGCACTTTTCCTCTCTGAGCAATTGCTTGACATTTGCAATTTCTCAGCTCGTGTCTATGAGACGGAAAGAGAAGGACCGTGACGTTTGGTGGCTAGAGAAGCGCAAAGCCCCAGTGTTGCTGCGCCTGTGAAAGCGCTTCCAAGGAAGGGTGCTGGCTAGCAACAGCTTTCAGTGCTGGCACTTTTCCTCTCTGAGCAATTGCTCGACGTTTGCAATTTCTCAGCTCGTGTCTACGAGACGGAAAGAGAATGACAGTGACGTTTGGTGGCTAGAGAAGCGCAAAGCCCCAGTGTTACTGCGCCTGTGAAGGCGCTTCCAAGGAAGGGTGCTGGCTAGCAACAGCTTTCAGTGCTGGCACTTTTCTTCTCTGAGCAATTGCTGGACATTTGCAATTTCTCACCTGAGCTCTCTTTAGAGTGCGCGAGATCATGAGCAGAAGATGAGGTGGCTAGAGAAGCCCAGAGCCCCAGTGTTCTTAGGCCTACAAAAGCGCTTCCAAGGAAGGGTGCTGGCTAGCAACAGCTTTCAGTGCTGGCACTTTTCATCTCTGATCAATTGCTCGACGTTTGCAATTTCTCAGCTCGTGTCTACGAGACGGAAAGAGAAGGACCGTGACGTTTGGTGGGTAGAGAAGCGCAAAGCCCCAGTGTTGCTGCGCCTGTGAAAGCGCTTCCAAGGAAGGGTGCTGGCTAGCAACAGCTTTCAGTGCTGGCACTTTTCATCTCTGAGCAATTGCTCGACGTTTGCAATTTCTCAGCTCGTGTCTACGAGACGGAAAGAGAAGGACCGTGACGTTTGGTGGCTAGAGAAGCGCAAAGCCCCAGTGTTGCTGCGCCTGTGAAAGCGCTTCCAAGGAAGGGTGCTGGCTAGCAAGAGCTTTGAGTGCTGGCACTTTTCTTCTCTGAGCAATTGCTGGACATTTGCAATTTCTCCCCTGAGCTCTCTTTAGAGTGCGTGAGAGGATGAGCAGAAGATTAGGTGTCTAAAGAAGCCCAGAGCCCCAGTGTTCTTAGGCCTACAAAAGCGCTTCCAAGGAAGGGTGCTGGCTAGCAACAGCTTTCAGTGCTGGCACTTTTCATCTCTGAGCAATTGCTCGACGTTTGCAATTTCTCACCTGATCTCTCTTTAGAGTGCGCGAGAGGATGAGCAGAAGATTCGGTGGCTAGAGAAGCCCAGAGCCCCAGTGTTCTTAGGCCTACAAAAGCGCTTCCAAGGAAGGGTGCTGGCTAGCAACAGCTTTCAGTGCTGGCACTTTTCATCTCTCAGCAATTGCTCGACGTTTGCAATTTCTCAGCTCGTGTCCACGAGACGGAAAGAGAAGGACCGTGACGTTTGGTGGCTAGAGAAGCGCAAAGCCCCAGTGTTGCTGCGCCTGTGAAAGCGCTTCCAAGGAAGGGTGCTGGCTAGCAACAGCTTTCAGTGCTGGCACTTTTCCTCTCTGAGCAATTGCTCGACGTTTGCAATTTCTCAGCTCGTGTCTTCGAGACGGAGAGATAGTGACCGTGACGTTTGGTGGCTAGAGAAGCGCAAAGCCCCAGTGTTACTGCGCCTGTGAAAGCGCTTCCAAGGAAGGGTGCTGGCTAGCAACAGCTTTCAGTGCTGGCACTTTTCATCTCTGAGCAATTGCTCGACGTTTGCAATTTCTCAGCTCGTGTCTACGAGACGGAAAGAGAATGACAGTGACGTTTGGTGGCTAGAGAAGCGCAAAGCCCCAGTGTTGCTGCGCCTGTGAAAGCGCTTCCAAGGAAGGGTGCTGGCTAGCAACAGCTTTCAGTGCTGGCACTTTTCATCTCTGAGCAATTGCTCGACGTTTGCAATTTCTCCCCTGAGCTCTCTTTAGAGTGCGCGAGAGGATGAGCAGAAGATTAGGTGGCTAGAGAAGCCCAGAGCCCCAGTGTTCTTAGGCCTACAAAAGCGCTTCCAAGGAAGGGTGCTGGCTAGCAACAGCTTTCAGTGCTGGCACTTTTCATCTCTGAGCAATTGCTCGACGTTTGCAATTTCTCAGCTCGTGTCTACGAGACGGAAAGAGAAGGACCGTGACGTTTGGTGGCTAGAGAAGCGCAAAGCCCCAGTGTTACTGCGCCTGTGAAAGCGCTTCCAAGGAAGGGTGCTGGCTAGCAACAGCTTTCAGTGCTGGCACTTTTCATCTCTGAGCAATTGCTCGACGTTTGCAATTTCTCACCTGAGCTCTCTTTAGAGTGCGCGAGAGGATGAGCAGAAGATTAGGTGGCTAGAGAAGCCCAGAGCCCCAGTGTTCTTAGGCCTACAAAAGCGCTTCCAAGGAAGGGTGCTGGCTAGCAACAGCTTTCAGTGCTGGCACTTTTCCTCTCTGAGCAATTGCTCGACGTTTGCAATTTCTCAGCTCGTGTCTATGAGACGGAAAGAGAAGGACCGTGACGTTTGGTGGCTAGAGAAGCGCAAAGCCCCAGTGTTGCTGCGCCTGTGAAAGCGCTTCCAAGGAAGGGTGCTGGCTAGCAACAGCTTTCAGTGCTGGCACTTTTCCTCTCTGAGCAATTGCTCAACGTTTGCAATTTCTCAGCTCGTGTCTACGAGACGGAAAGAGAAGGACCGTGACGTTTGGTGGGTAGAGAAGCGCAAAGCCCCAGTGTTGCTGCGCCTGTGAAAGCGCTTCCAAGGAAGGGTGCTGGCTAGCAACAGCTTTCAGTGCTGGCACTTTTCATCTCTGAGCAATTGCTCGACGTTTGCAATTTCTCACCTGAGCTCTCTTTAGAGTGCGCGAGAGGATGAGCAGAAGATTAGGTGGCTAAAGAAGCCCAGAGCCCCAGTGTTCTTAGGCCTACAAAAGCGCTTCCAAGGAAGGGTGCTGGCTAGCAACAGCTTTCAGTGCTGGCACTTTTCATCTCTGAGCAATTGCTCGACGTTTGCAATTTCTCAGCTCGTGTCTACGAGACGGAAAGAGAATGACCGTGACGTTTGGTGGCTAGAGAAGCGCAAAGCCCCAGTGTTGCTGCGCCTGTGAAAGCGCTTCCAAGGAAGGGTGCTGGCTAGCAACAGCTTTCAGTGCTGGCACTTTTCTTCTCTGAGCAATTGCTGGACATTTGCAATTTCTCACCTGAGCTCTCTTTAGAGTGCGCGAGATCATGAGCAGAAGATTAGGTGGCTAGAGAAGCCCAGAGCCCCAGTGTTCTTAGGCCTACAAAAGCGCTTCCAAGGAAGGGTGCTGGCTAGCAACAGCTTTCAGTGCTGGCACTTTTCATCTCTGATCAATTGCTCGACGTTTGCAATTTCTCAGCTCGTGTCTACGAGACGGAAAGAGAAGGACCGTGACGTTTGGTGGCTAGAGAAGCGCAAAGCCCCAGTGTTGCTGCGCCTGTGAAAGCGCTTCCAAGGAAGGGTGCTGGCTAGCAAGAGCTTTCAGTGCTGGCACTTTTCATCTCTGAGCAATTGCTCGACGTTTGCAATTTCTCAGCTCGTGTCTACGAGACGGAGAGATAGTGACCGTGATGTTTGGTGGCTAGAGAAGCGCAAAGCCCCAGTGTTGCTGCGCCTGTGAAAGCGCTTCCAAGGAAGGGTGCTGGCTAGCAACAGCTTTCAGTGCTGGCACTTTTCATCTCTGAGCAATTGCTCGACGTTTGCAATTTCTCCCCTGAGCTCTCTTTAGAGTGCGCGAGAGGATGAGCAGAAGATTAGGTGGCTAGAGAAGCCCAGAGCCCCAGTGTTCTTAGGCCTACAAAAGCGCTTCCAAGGAAGGGTGCTGGCTAGCAACAGCTTTCAGTGCTGGCACTTTTCATCTCTGAGCAATTGCTCGACGTTTGCAATTTCTCAGCTCGTGTCTACGAGACGGAAAGAGAAGGACCGTGACGTTTGGTGGCTAGAGAAGCGCAAAGCCCCAGTGTTACTGCGCCTGTGAAAGCGCTTCCAAGGAAGGGTGCTGGCTAGCAAGAGCTTTCAGTGCTGGCACTTTATAATCTCTGAGCAATTGCTGGACGTTTGCAATTTCTCAGCTCGTGTCTACGAGACGGAAAGAGAAGGACCGTGACGTTTGGTGGGTAGAGAAGTGCAAAGCCCCAGTGTTGCTGCGCCTGTGAAAGCGCTTCCAAGGAAGGGTGCTGGCTAGCAACAGCTTTCAGTGCTGGCACTTTTCATCTCTGAGCAATTGCTCGACGTTTGCAATTTCTCCCCTGAGCTCTCTTTAGAGTGCGCGAGAGGATGAGCAGAAGATTAGGTGGCTAGAGAAGCCCAGAGCCCCAGTGTTCTTAGGCCTACAAAAGCGCTTCCAAGGAAGGGTGCTGGCTAGCAAGAGCTTTCAGTGCTGGCACTTTTCCTCTCTGAGCAATTGCTTGACATTTGCAATTTCTCAGCTCGTGTCTATGAGACGGAAAGAGAAGGACCGTGACGTTTGGTGGCTAGAGAAGCGCAAAGCCCCAGTGTTGCTGCGCCTGTGAAAGCGCTTCCAAGGAAGGGTGCTGGCTAGCAACAGCTTTCAGTGCTGGCACTTTTCCTCTCTGAGCAATTGCTCAACGTTTGCAATTTCTCAGCTCGTGTCTACGAGACGGAAAGAGAATGACCGTGACGTTTGGTGGCTAGAGAAGCGCAAAGCCCCAGTGTTACTGCGCCTGTGAAGGCGCTTCCAAGGAAGGGTGCTGGCTAGCAACAGCTTTCAGTGCTGGCACTTTTCTTCTCTGAGCAATTGCTGGACATTTGCAATTTCTCACCTGAGCTCTCTTTAGAGTGCGCGAGATCATGAGCAGAAGATTAGGTGGCTAGAGAAGCCCAGAGCCCCAGTGTTCTTAGGCCTACAAAAGCGCTTCCAAGGAAGGGTGCTGGCTAGCAACAGCTTTCAGTGCTGGCACTTTTCATCTCTGATCAATTGCTCGACGTTTGCAATTTCTCAGCTCGTGTCTACGAGACGGAAAGAGAAGGACCGTGACGTTTGGTGGGTAGAGAAGCGCAAAGCCCCAGTGTTGCTGCGCCTGTGAAAGCGCTTCCAAGGAAGGGTGCTGGCTAGCAACAGCTTTCAGTGCTGGCACTTTTCATCTCTGAGCAATTGCTCGACGTTTGCAATTTCTCAGCTCGTGTCTACGAGACGGAAAGAGAATGACAGTGACGTTTGGTGGGTAGAGAAGCGCAAAGCCCCAGTGTTGCTGCGCCTGTGAAAGCGCTTCCAAGGAAGGGTGCTGGCTAGCAACAGCTTTGAGTGCTGGCACTTTTCTTCTCTGAGCAATTGCTGGACATTTGCAATTTCTCACCTGAGCTCTCTTTAGAGTGCGTGAGAGGATGAGCAGAAGATTAGGTGTCTAAAGAAGCCCAGAGCCCCAGTGTTCTTAGGCCTACAAAAGCGCTTCCAAGGAAGGGTGCTGGCTAGCAACAGCTTTCAGTGCTGGCACTTTTCATCTCTCAGCAATTGCTCGACGTTTGCAATTTCTCACCTGAGCTCTCTTTAGAGTGCGCGAGAGGATGAGCAGAAGATTCGGTGGCTAGAGAAGCCCAGAGCCCCAGTGTTCTTAGGCCTACAAAAGCGCTTCCAAGGAAGGGTGCTGGCTAGCAACAGCTTTCAGTGCTGGCACTTTTCATCTCTCAGCAATTGCTCGACGTTTGCAATTTCTCAGCTCGTGTCCACGAGACGG
Source organism: Sarcoramphus papa (assembly GCA_037962945.1). Taxonomy (NCBI): domain Eukaryota; kingdom Metazoa; phylum Chordata; class Aves; order Accipitriformes; family Cathartidae; genus Sarcoramphus; species Sarcoramphus papa. The sequence continues at coordinate 13,906,588 of CM075595.1, read as the reverse complement.
AAAGAGAAGGACCGTGACGTTTGGTGGCTAGAGAAGCGCAAAGCCCCAGTGTTGCTGCGCCTGTGAAAGCGCTTCCAAGGAAGGGTGCTGGCTAGCAACAGCTTTCAGTGCTGGCACTTTTCATCTCTGAGCAATTGCTCGACGTTTGCAATTTCTCAGCTCGTGTCTTCGAGACGGAGAGATAGTGACCGTGACGTTTGGTGGCTAGAGAAGCGCAAAGCCCCAGTGTTACTGCGCCTGTGAAAGCGCTTCCAAGGAAGGGTGCTGGCTAGCAACAGCTTTCAGTGCTGGCACTTTTCATCTCTGAGCAATTGCTCGACGTTTGCAATTTCTCAGCTCGTGTCTACGAGACGGAAAGAGAATGACAGTGACGTTTGGTGGCTAGAGAAGCGCAAAGCCCCAGTGTTGCTGCGCCTGTGAAAGCGCTTCCAAGGAAGGGTGCTGGCTAGCAACAGCTTTCAGTGCTGGCACTTTTCATCTCTGAGCAATTGCTCGACGTTTGCAATTTCTCCCCTGAGCTCTCTTTAGAGTGCGCGAGAGGATGAGCAGAAGATTAGGTGGCTAGAGAAGCCCAGAGCCCCAGTGTTCTTAGGCCTACAAAAGCGCTTCCAAGGAAGGGTGCTGGCTAGCAACAGCTTTCAGTGCTGGCACTTTTCCTCTCTGAGCAATTGCTCGACGTTTGCAATTTCTCAGCTCGTGTCTTCGAGACGGAGAGATAGTGACCGTGACGTTTGGTGGCTAGAGAAGCGCAAAGCCCCAGTGTTACTGCGCCTGTGAAAGCGCTTCCAAGGAAGGGTGCTGGCTAGCAACAGCTTTCAGTGCTGGCACTTTTCATCTCTGAGCAATTGCTCGACGTTTGCAATTTCTCACCTGAGCTCTCTTTAGAGTGCGCGAGAGGATGAGCAGAAGATTAGGTGTCTAAAGAAGCCCAGAGCCCCAGTGTTCTTAGGGCTACAAAAGCGCTTCCAAGGAAGGGTGCTGGCTAGCAACAGCTTTCAGTGCTGGCACTTTTCATCTCTGATCAATTGCTCGACGTTTGCAATTTCTCAGCTCGTGTCTACGAGACGGAAAGAGAAGGACCGTGACGTTTGGTGGCTAGAGAAGCGCAAAGCCCCAGTGTTGCTGCGCCTGTGAAAGCGCTTCCAAGGAAGGGTGCTGGCTAGCAACAGCTTTCAGTGCTGGCACTTTTCCTCTCTGAGCAATTGCTCAACGTTTGCAATTTCTCAGCTCATGTCTACGAGACGGAAAGAGAATGACCGTGACGTTTGGTGGGTAGAGAAGCGCAAAGCCCCAGTGTTGCTGCGCCTGTGAAAGCGCTTCCAAGGAAGGGTGCTGGCTAGCAACAGCTTTCAGTGCTGGCACTTTTCATCTCTGAGCAATTGCTCGACGTTTGCAATTTCTCCCCTGAGCTCTCTTTAGAGTGCGCGAGAGGATGAGCAGAAGATTAGGTGTCTAAAGAAGCCCAGAGCCCCAGTGTTCTTAGGCCTACAAAAGCGCTTCCAAGGAAGGGTGCTGGCTAGCAACAGCTTTCAGTGCTGGCACTTTTCATCTCTGAGCAATTGCTCGACGTTTGCAATTTCTCACCTGATCTCTCTTTAGAGTGCGCGAGAGGATGAGCAGAAGATTCGGTGGCTAGAGAAGCCCAGAGCCCCAGTGTTCTTAGGCCTACAAAAGCGCTTCCAAGGAAGGGTGCTGGCTAGCAACAGCTTTCAGTGCTGGCACTTTTCATCTCTCAGCAATTGCTCGACGTTTGCAATTTCTCAGCTCGTGTCCACGAGACGGAAAGAGAAGGACCGTGACGTTTGGTGGCTAGAGAAGCGCAAAGCCCCAGTGTTGCTGCGCCTGTGAAAGCGCTTCCAAGGAAGGGTGCTGGCTAGCAACAGCTTTCAGTGCTGGCACTTTTCATCTCTGAGCAATTGCTCGACGTTTGCAATTTCTCAGCTCGTGTCTTCGAGACGGAGAGATAGTGACCGTGACGTTTGGTGGCTAGAGAAGCGCAAAGCCCCAGTGTTACTGCGCCTGTGAAAGCGCTTCCAAGGAAGGGTGCTGGCTAGCAACAGCTTTCAGTGCTGGCACTTTTCATCTCTGAGCAATTGCTCGACGTTTGCAATTTCTCAGCTCGTGTCTACGAGACGGAAAGAGAATGACAGTGACGTTTGGTGGCTAGAGAAGCGCAAAGCCCCAGTGTTGCTGCGCCTGTGAAAGCGCTTCCAAGGAAGGGTGCTGGCTAGCAACAGCTTTCAGTGCTGGCACTTTTCATCTCTGAGCAATTGCTCGACGTTTGCAATTTCTCCCCTGAGCTCTCTTTAGAGTGCGCGAGAGGATGAGCAGAAGATTAGGTGGCTAGAGAAGCCCAGAGCCCCAGTGTTCTTAGGCCTACAAAAGCGCTTCCAAGGAAGGGTGCTGGCTAGCAACAGCTTTCAGTGCTGGCACTTTTCATCTCTGAGCAATTGCTCGACGTTTGCAATTTCTCAGCTCGTGTCTTCGAGACGGAGAGATAGTGACCGTGACGTTTGGTGGCTAGAGAAGCGCAAAGCCCCAGTGTTACTGCGCCTGTGAAAGCGCTTCCAAGGAAGGGTGCTGGCTAGCAACAGCTTTCAGTGCTGGCACTTTTCATCTCTGAGCAATTGCTCGACGTTTGCAATTTCTCACCTGAGCTCTCTTTAGAGTGCGCGAGAGGATGAGCAGAAGATTAGGTGTCTAAAGAAGCCCAGAGCCCCAGTGTTCTTAGGCCTACAAAAGCGCTTCCAAGGAAGGGTGCTGGCTAGCAACAGCTTTCAGTGCTGGCACTTTTCATCTCTGATCAATTGCTCGACGTTTGCAATTTCTCAGCTCGTGTCTACGAGACGGAAAGAGAAGGACCGTGACGTTTGGTGGCTAGAGAAGCGCAAAGCCCCAGTGTTGCTGCGCCTGTGAAAGCGCTTCCAAGGAAGGGTGCTGGCTAGCAACAGCTTTCAGTGCTGGCACTTTTCCTCTCTGAGCAATTGCTCAACGTTTGCAATTTCTCAGCTCGTGTCTACGAGACGGAAAGAGAATGACCATGACGTTTGGTGGGTAGAGAAGCGCAAAGCCCCAGTGTTGCTGCGCCTGTGAAAGCGCTTCCAAGGAAGGGTGCTGGCTAGCAACAGCTTTCAGTGCTGGCACTTTTCATCTCTGAGCAATTGCTCGACGTTTGCAATTTCTCCCCTGAGCTCTCTTTAGAGTGCGCGAGAGGATGAGCAGAAGATTAGGTGTCTAAAGAAGCCCAGAGCCCCAGTGTTCTTAGGCCTACAAAAGCGCTTCCAAGGAAGGGTGCTGGCTAGCAACAGCTTTCAGTGCTGGCACTTTTCATCTCTGAGCAATTGCTCGACGTTTGCAATTTCTCAGCTCGTGTCTGCGAGACGGAAAGAGAAGGACCGTGACGTTTGGTGGCTAGAGAAGCGCAAAGCCCCAGTGTTGCTGCGCCTGTGAAAGCGCTTCCAAGGAAGGGTGCTGGCTAGCAACAGCTTTCAGTGCTGGCACTTTTCATCTCTGAGCAATTGCTCGACGTTTGCAATTTCTCAGCTCGTGTCTAGGAGACGGAAAGAGAATGACCGTGACGTTTGGTGGCTAGAGAAGCGCAAAGCCCCAGTGTTGCTGTGCCTGTGAAAGCGCTTCCAAGGAAGGGTGCTGGCTAGCAACAGCTTTCAGTGCTGGCACTTTTCTTCTCTGAGCAATTGCTGGACATTTGCAATTTCTCACCTGAGCTCTCTTTAGAGTGCGCGAGATCATGAGCAGAAGATTAGGTGTCTAAAGAAGCCCAGAGCCCCAGTGTTCTTAGGCCTACAAAAGCGCTTCCAAGGAAGGGGGCTGGCTAGCAACAGCTTTCAGTGCTGGCACTTTTCATCTCTGAGCAATTGCTCGACGTTTGCAATTTCTCAGCTCGTGTCTACGAGACGGAAAGAGAATGACCGTGACGTTTGGTGGGTAGAGAAGCGCAAAGCCCCAGTGTTGCTGCGCCTGTGAAAGCGCTTCCAAGGAAGGGTGCTGGCTAGCAACAGCTTTCAGTGCTGGCACTTTTCATCTCTGAGCAATTGCTCGACGTTTGCAATTTCTCACCTGAGCTCTCTTTAGAGTGCGCGAGAGGATGAGCAGAAGATTAGGTGGCTAGAGAAGCCCAGAGCCCCAGTGTTCTTAGGCCTACAAAAGCGCTTCCAAGGAAGGGTGCTGGCTAGCAACAGCTTTCAGTGCTGGCACTTTTCCTCTCTGAGCAATTGCTCGACATTTGCAATTTCTCAGCTCGTGTCTACGAGACGGAAAGAGAAGGACCGTGACGTTTGGTGGCTAGGGAAGCGCAAAGCCCCAGTGTTGCTGCGCCTGTGAAAGCGCTTCCAAGGAAGGGTGCTGGCTAGCAAGAGCTTTCAGTGCTGGCACTTTTCCTCTCTGAGCAATTGCTCAACGTTTGCAATTTCTCAGCTCGTGTCTACGAGACGGAAAGAGAATGACCGTGACGTTTGGTGGGTAGAGAAGCGCAAAGCCCCAGTGTTGCTGCGCCTGTGAAAGCGCTTCCAAGGAAGGGTGCTGGCTAGCAACAGCTTTCAGTGCTGGCACTTTTCTTCTCTGAGCAATTGCTGGACATTTGCAATTTCTCACCTGAGCTCTCTTTAGAGTGCGCGAGAGGATGAGCAGAAGATTAGGTGGCTAGAGAAGCCCAGAGCGCCAGTGTTCTTAGGCCTACAAAAGCGCTTCCAAGGAAGGGTGCTGGCTAGCAACAGCTTTCAGTGCTGGCACTTTTCCTCTCTGAGCAATTGCTCGACGTTTGCAATTTCTCCCCTGAGCTCTCTTTAGAGTGCGCGAGAGGATGAGCAGAAGATTAGGTGTCTAAAGAAGCCCAGAGCCCCAGTGTTCTTAGGGCTACAAAAGCGCTTCCAAGGAAGGGTGCTGGCTAGCAACAGCTTTCAGTGCTGGCACTTTTCATCTCTGAGCAATTGCTCCACGTTTGCAATTTCTCAGCTCGTGTCTACGAGACGGAAAGAGAAGGACCGTGACGTTTGGTGGCTAGAGAAGCGCAAAGCCCCAGTGTTGCTGCGCCTGTGAAAGCGCTTCCAAGGAAGGGTGCTGGCTAGCAAGAGCTTTCAGTGCTGGCACTTTTCATCTCTGAGCAATTGCTCGACGTTTGCAATTTCTCAGCTCGTGTCTAGGAGACGGAAAGAGAAGGACCGTGACGTTTGGTGGCTAGAGAAGCGCAAAGCCCCAGTGTTACTGCGCCTGTGAAAGCGCTTCCAAGGAAGGGTGCTGGCTAGCAACAGCTTTCAGTGCTGGCACTTTTCATCTCTGAGCAATTGCTCGACGTTTGCAATTTCTCAGCTCGTGTCTAGGAGACGGAAAGAGAATGACCGTGACGTTTGGTGGCTAGAGAAGCGCAAAGCCCCAGTGTTGCTGCGCCTGTGAAAGCGCTTCCAAGGAAGGGTGCTGGCTAGCAACAGCTTTCAGTGCTGGCACTTTTCATCTCTGAGCAATTGCTCGACGTTTGCAATTTCTCCCCTGAGCTCTCTTTAGAGTGCGCGAGAGGATGAGCAGAAGATTAGGTGGCTAGAGAAGCCCAGAGCCCCAGTGTTCTTAGGCCTACAAAAGCGCTTCCAAGGAAGGGGGCTGGCTAGCAACAGCTTTCAGTGCTGGCACTTTTCATCTCTGAGTAATTGCTCGACGTTTGCAATTTCTCAGCTCGTGTCTAGGAGACGGAAAGAGAAGGACCGTGACGTTTGGTGGCTAGAGAAGCGCAAAGCCCCAGTGTTACTGCGCCTGTGAAAGCGCTTCCAAGGAAGGGTGCTGGCTAGCAACAGCTTTCAGTGCTGGCACTTTTCATCTCTGAGCAATTGCTCGACGTTTGCAATTTCTCAGCTCGTGTCTTCGAGACGGAGAGATAGTGACCGTGACGTTTGGTGGCTAGAGAAGCGCAAAGCCCCAGTGTTACTGCGCCTGTGAAAGCGCTTCCAAGGAAGGGTGCTGGCTAGCAACAGCTTTCAGTGCTGGCACTTTTCATCTCTGAGCAATTGCTCGACGTTTGCAATTTCTCACCTGAGCTCTCTTTAGAGTGCGCGAGAGGATGAGCAGAAGATTAGGTGTCTAAAGAAGCCCAGAGCCCCAGTGTTCTTAGGCCTACAAAAGCGCTTCCAAGGAAGGGTGCTGGCTAGCAACAGCTTTCAGTGCTGGCACTTTTCATCTCTGAGCAATTGCTCGACGTTTGCAATTTCTCAGCTCGTGTCTACGAGACTGAAAGAGAATGACCGTGACGTTTGGTGGGTAGAGAAGTGCAAAGCCCCAGTGTTGCTGCGCCTGTGAAAGCGCTTCCAAGGAAGGGTGCTGGCTAGCAACAGCTTTCAGTGCTGGCACTTTTCATCTCTGAGCAATTGCTCGACGTTTGCAATTTCTCACCTGAGCTCTCTTTAGAGTGCGCGAGAGGATGAGCAGAAGATTAGGTGGCTAGAGAAGCCCAGAGCCCCAGTGTTCTTAGGCCTACAAAAGCGCTTCCAAGGAAGGGTGCTGGCTAGCAACAGCTTTCAGTGCTGGCACTTTTCCTCTCTGAGCAATTGCTTGACATTTGCAATTTCTCAGCTCGTGTCTACGAGACGGAAAGAGAAGGACCGTGACGTTTGGTGGGTAGAGAAGCGCAAAGCCCCAGTGTTGCTGCGCCTGTGAAAGCGCTTCCAAGGAAGGGTGCTGGCTAGCAACAGCTTTCAGTGCTGGCACTTTTCATCTCTGAGCAATTGCTCAACGTTTGCAATTTCTCAGCTCGTGTCTACGAGACGGAAAGAGAATGACCGTGACGTTTGGTGGGTAGAGAAGCGCAAAGCCCCAGTGTTGCTGCGCCTGTGAAAGCGCTTCCAAGGAAGGGTGCTGGCTAGCAACAGCTTTCAGTGCTGGCACTTTTCATCTCTGAGCAATTGCTCAACGTTTGCAATTTCTCCCCTGAGCTCTCTTTAGAGTGCGCGAGAGGATGAGCAGAAGATTAGGTGTCTAAAGAAGCCCAGAGCCCCAGTGTTCTTAGGCCTACAAAAGCGCTTCCAAGGAAGGGTGCTGGCTAGCAACAGCTTTCAGTGCTGGCACTTTTCATCTCTGAGCAATTGCTCGACGTTTGCAATTTCTCAGCTCGTGTCTAGGAGACGGAAAGAGAAGGACCGTGACGTTTGGTGGCTAGAGAAGCGCAAAGCCCCAGTGTTGCTGCGCCTGTGAAAGCGCTTCCAAGGAAGGGTGCTGGCTAGCAACAGCTTTCAGTGCTGGCACTTTTCATCTCTGAGCAATTGCTCGACGTTTGCAATTTCTCAGCTCGTGTCTACGAGACGGAAAGAGAATGACCGTGACGTTTGGTGGCTAGAGAAGCGCAAAGCCCCAGTGTTGCTGTGCCTGTGAAAGCGCTTCCAAGGAAGGGTGCTGGCTAGCAACAGCTTTCAGTGCTGGCACTTTTCTTCTCTGAGCAATTGCTGGACATTTGCAATTTCTCACCTGAGCACTCTTTAGAGTGCGCGAGATCATGAGCAGAAGATTAGGTGGCTAGAGAAGCCCAGAGCCCCAGTGTTCTTAGGCCTACAAAAGCGCTTCCAAGGAAGGGTGCTGGCTAGCAACAGCTTTCAGTGCTGGCACTTTTCCTCTCTGAGCAATTGCTCGACGTTTGCAATTTCTCAGCTCGTGTCTACGAGACGGAAAGAGAATGACAGTGACGTTTGGTGGGTAGAGAAGCGCAAAGCCCCAGTGTTGCTGCGCCTGTGAAAGCGCTTCCAAGGAAGGGTGCTGGCTAGCAAGAGCTTTCAGTGCTGGCACTTTTCATCTCTGAGCAATTGCTCGACGTTTGCAATTTCTCACCTGAGCTCTCTTTAGAGTGCGCGAGAGGATGAGCAGAAGATTAGGTGGCTAGAGAAGTCCAGAGCCCCAGTGTTCTTAGGGCTACAAAAGCGCTTCCAAGGAAGGGGGCTGGCTAGCAACAGCTTTCAGTGCTGGCACTTTTCCTCTCTGAGCAATTGCTGGACGTTTGCAATTTCTCAGCTCGTGTCTATGAGACGGAAAGAGAAGGACCGTGACGTTTGGTGGCTAGAGAAGCGCAAAGCCCCAGTGTTGCTGCGCCTGTGAAAGCGCTTCCAAGGAAGGGTGCTGGCTAGCAACAGCTTTCAGTGCTGGCACTTTTCCTCTCTGAGCAATTGCTCAACGTTTGCAATTTCTCAGCTCGTGTCTACGAGACGGAAAGAGAAGGACCGTGACGTTTGGTGGCTAGAGAAGCGCAAAGCCCCAGTGTTACTGCGCCTGTGAAAGCGCTTCCAAGGAAGGGTGCTGGCTAGCAACAGCTTTCAGTGCTGGCACTTTTCATCTCTGAGCAATTGCTCGACGTTTGCAATTTCTCACCTGAGCTCTCTTTAGAGTGCGCGAGAGGATGAGCAGAAGATTAGGTGTCTAAAGAAGCCCAGAGCCCCAGTGTTCTTAGGCCTACAAAAGCGCTTCCAAGGAAGGGTGCTGGCTAGCAACAGCTTTCAGTGCTGGCACTTTTCATCTCTGAGCAATTGCTCGACGTTTGCAATTTCTCAGCTCGTGTCTACGAGACGGAAAGAGAAGGACCGTGACGTTTGGTGGCTAGAGAAGCGCAAAGCCCCAGTGTTGCTGCGCCTGTGAAAGCGCTTCCAAGGAAGGGTGCTGGCTAGCAAGAGCTTTCAGTGCTGGCACTTTTCATCTCTGAGCAATTGCTCGACGTTTGCAATTTCTCAGCTCGTTTCTAGGAGACGGAAAGAGAATGACCGTGACGTTTGGTGGCTAGAGAAGCGCAAAGCCCCAGTGTTACTGCGCCTGTGAAAGCGCTTCCAAGGAAGGGTGCTGGCTAGCAACAGCTTTCAGTGCTGGCACTTTTCTTCTCTGAGCAATTGCTGGACATTTGCAATTTCTCACCTGAGCTCTCTTTAGAGTGCGCGAGAGGATGAGCAGAAGATTAGGTGGCTAGAGAAGCCCAGAGCCCCAGTGTTCTTAGGCCTACAAAAGCGCTTCCAAGGAAGGGTGCTGGCTAGCAACAGCTTTCAGTGCTGGCACTTTTCCTCTCTGAGCAATTGCTCGACGTTTGCAATTTCTCACCTGAGCTCTCTTTAGAGTGCGCGAGAGGATGAGCAGAAGATTAGGTGGCTAAAGAAGCCCAGAGCCCCAGTGTTCTTAGGCCTACAAAAGCGCTTCCAAGGAAGGGTGCTGGCTAGCAACAGCTTTCAGTGCTGGCACTTTTCCTCTCTGAGCAATTGCTCGACGTTTGCAATTTCTCAGCTCGTGTCTACGAGACGGAAAGAGAAGGACCGTGACGTTTGGTGGCTAGAGAAGCGCAAAGCCCCAGTGTTGCTGCGCCTGTGAAAGCGCTTCCAAGGAAGGGTGCTGGCTAGCAAGAGCTTTCAGTGCTGGCACTTTTCATCTCTGAGCAATTGCTCGACGTTTGCAATTTCTCAGCTCGTGTCTACGAGATGGAAAGAGAAGGACCGTGACGTTTGGTGGCTAGAGAAGCGCAAAGCCCCAGTGTTGCTGCGCCTGTGAAAGCGCTTCCAAGGAAGGGTGCTGGCTAGCAACAGCTTTCAGTGCTGGCACTTTTCATCTCTGAGCAATTGCTCAACGTTTGCAATTTCTCAGCTCGTGTCTACGAGACGGAGAGATAGTGACCGTGACGTTTGGTGGCTAGAGAAGCGCAAAGCCCCAGTGTTACTGCGCCTGTGAAAGCGCTTCCAAGGAAGGGTGCTGGCTAGCAACAGCTTTCAGTGCTGGCACTTTTCATCTCTGAGCAATTGCTCGACGTTTGCAATTTCTCACCTCAGCTCTCTTTAGAGTGCGCAAGAGGATGAGCAGAAGATTAGGTGGCTAGAGAAGCCCAGAGCCCCAGTGTTCTAAGGGCTACAAAAGCGCTTCCAAGGAAGGGTGCTGGCTAGCAACAGCTTTCAGTGCTGGCACTTTTCCTCTCTGAGCAATTGCTCGACGTTTGCAATTTCTCACCTGAGCTCTCTTTAGAGTGCGCGAGAGGATGAGCAGAAGATTAGTTGGCTAAAGAAGCCCAGAGCCCCAGTGTTCTTAGGCCTACAAAAGCGCTTCCAAGGAAGGGTGCTGGCTAGCAACAGCTTTCAGTGCTGGCACTTTTCCTCTCTGAGCAATTGCTCGACGTTTGCAATTTCTCAGCTCGTGTCTACGAGACGGAAAGAGAAGGACCGTGACGTTTGGTGGCTAGAGAAGCGCAAAGCCCCAGTGTTGCTGCGCCTGTGAAAGCGCTTCCAAGGAAGGGTGCTGGCTAGCAAGAGCTTTCAGTGCTGGCACTTTTCATCTCTGAGCAATTGCTCGACGTTTGCAATTTCTCAGCTCGTGTCTACGAGACGGAAAGAGAAGGACCGTGACGTTTGGTGGCTAGAGAAGCGCAAAGCCCCAGTGTTACTGCGCCTGTGAAAGCGCTTCCAAGGAAGGGTGCTGGCTAGCAACAGCTTTCAGTGCTGGCACTTTTCATCTCTGAGCAATTGCTCGACGTTTGCAATTTCTCAGCTCGTGTCTACGAGACGGAGAGATAGTGACCGTGACGTTTGGTGGCTAGAGAAGCGCAAAGCCCCAGTGTTGCTGTGCCTGTGAAAGCGCTTCCAAGGAAGGGTGCTGGCTAGCAACAGCTTTCAGTGCTGGCACTTTTCATCTCTGAGCAATTGCTGGACATTTGCAATTTCTCACCTGAGCTCTCTTTAGAGTGCGCGAGAGGATGAGCAGAAGATTAGGTGGCTAGAGAAGCCCAGAGCGCCAGTGTTCTTAGGCCTACAAAAGCGCTTCCAAGGAAGGGTGCTGGCTAGCAACAGCTTTCAGTGCTGGCACTTTTCCTCTCTGAGCAATTGCTGGACGTTTGCAATTTCTCACCTGAGCTCTCTTTAGAGTGCGCGAGAGGATGAGCAGAAGATGAGGTGGCTAGAGAAGCCCAGAGCCCCAGTGTTCTTAGGCCTACAAAAGCGCTTCCAAGGAAGGGTGCTGGCTAGCAACAGCTTTCAGTGCTGGCACTTTTCCTCTCTGAGCAATTGCTCGACGTTTGCAATTTCTCAGCTCGTGTCTACGAGACGGAAAGAGAATGACAGTGACGTTTGGTGGCTAGAGAAGCGCAAAGCCCCAGTGTTGCTGCGCCTGTGAAAGCGCTTCCAAGGAAGGGTGCTGGCTAGCAACAGCTTTCAGTGCTGGCACTTTTCATCTCTGAGCAATTGCTCGACGTTTGCAATTTCTCAGCTCGTGTCTACGAGACGGAAAGAGAAGGACCGTGACGTTTGGTGGCTAGAGAAGCGCAAAGCCCCAGTGTTGCTGCGCCTGTGAAAGCGCTTCCAAGGAAGGGTGCTGGCTAGCAACAGCTTTCAGTGCTGGCACTTTTCATCTCTGAGCAATTGCTGGATGTTTGCAATTTCTCACCTGAGCTCTCTTTAGAGTGCGCGAGAGGATGAGCAGAAGATTAGGTGGCTAGAGAAGCCCAGAGCCCCAGTGTTCTTAGGCCTACAAAAGCGCTTCCAAGGAAGGGTGCTGGCTAGCAACAGCTTTCAGTGCTGGCACTTTTCATCTCTGAGCAATTGCTCGACGTTTGCAATTTCTCAGCTCGTGTCTACGAGACGGAAAGAGAATGACCGTGACGTTTGGTGGCTAGAGAAGCGCAAAGCCCCAGTGTTGCTGCGCCTGTGAAAGCACTTCCAAGGAAGGGTGCTGGCTAGCAACAGCTTTCAGTGCTGGCACTTTTCATCTCTGAGCAATTGCTGGATGTTTGCAATTTCTCACCTGAGCTCTCTTTAGAGTGCGCGAGAGGATGAGCAGAAGATTAGGTGGCTAAAGAAGCCCAGAGCCCCAGTGTGCTTAGGCCTACAAAAGCGCTTCCAAGGAAGGGGGCTGGCTAGCAACAGCTTTCAGTGCTGGCACTTTTCATCTCTGAGCAATTGCTCGACGTTTGCAATTTCTCAGCTCGTGTCTACGAGACGGAAAGAGAAGGACCGTGACGTTTGGTGGCTAGAGAAGCGCAAAGCCCCAGTGTTGCTGCGCCTGTGAAAGCGCTTCCAAGGAAGGGTGCTGGCTAGCAAGAGCTTTGAGTGCTGGCACTTTTCTTCTCTGAGCAATTGCTGGACATTTGCAATTTCTCCCCTGAGCTCTCTTTAGAGTGCGTGAGAGGATGAGCAGAAGATTAGGTGTCTAAAGAAGCCCAGAGCCCCAGTGTTCTTAGGCCTACAAAAGCGCTTCCAAGGAAGGGTGCTGGCTAGCAACAGCTTTCAGTGCTGGCACTTTTCATCTCTGAGCAATTGCTCGACGTTTGCAATTTCTCACCTGATCTCTCTTTAGAGTGCGCGAGAGGATGAGCAGAAGATTCGGTGGCTAGAGAAGCCCAGAGCCCCAGTGTTCTTAGGCCTACAAAAGCGCTTCCAAGGAAGGGTGCTGGCTAGCAACAGCTTTCAGTGCTGGCACTTTTCATCTCTCAGCAATTGCTCGACGTTTGCAATTTCTCAGCTCGTGTCCACGAGACGGAAAGAGAAGGACCGTGACGTTTGGTGGCTAGAGAAGCGCAAAGCCCCAGTGTTGCTGCGCCTGTGAAAGCGCTTCCAAGGAAGGGTGCTGGCTAGCAACAGCTTTCAGTGCTGGCACTTTTCCTCTCTGAGCAATTGCTCGACGTTTGCAATTTCTCAGCTCGTGTCTTCGAGACGGAGAGATAGTGACCGTGACGTTTGGTGGCTAGAGAAGCGCAAAGCCCCAGTGTTACTGCGCCTGTGAAAGCGCTTCCAAGGAAGGGTGCTGGCTAGCAACAGCTTTCAGTGCTGGCACTTTTCATCTCTGAGCAATTGCTCGACGTTTGCAATTTCTCAGCTCGTGTCTACGAGACGGAAAGAGAATGACAGTGACGTTTGGTGGCTAGAGAAGCGCAAAGCCCCAGTGTTGCTGCGCCTGTGAAAGCGCTTCCAAGGAAGGGTGCTGGCTAGCAACAGCTTTCAGTGCTGGCACTTTTCATCTCTGAGCAATTGCTCGACGTTTGCAATTTCTCCCCTGAGCTCTCTTTAGAGTGCGCGAGAGGATGAGCAGAAGATTAGGTGGCTAGAGAAGCCCAGAGCCCCAGTGTTCTTAGGCCTACAAAAGCGCTTCCAAGGAAGGGTGCTGGCTAGCAACAGCTTTCAGTGCTGGCACTTTTCATCTCTGAGCAATTGCTCGACGTTTGCAATTTCTCAGCTCGTGTCTACGAGACGGAAAGAGAAGGACCGTGACGTTTGGTGGCTAGAGAAGCGCAAAGCCCCAGTGTTACTGCGCCTGTGAAAGCGCTTCCAAGGAAGGGTGCTGGCTAGCAACAGCTTTCAGTGCTGGCACTTTTCATCTCTGAGCAATTGCTCGACGTTTGCAATTTCTCCCCTGAGCTCTCTTTAGAGTGCGCGAGAGGATGAGCAGAAGATTAGGTGGCTAGAGAAGCCCAGAGCCCCAGTGTTCTTAGGCCTACAAAAGCGCTTCCAAGGAAGGGTGCTGGCTAGCAACAGCTTTCAGTGCTGGCACTTTTCATCTCTCAGCAATTGCTCGACGTTTGCAATTTCTCAGCTCGTGTCTACGAGACGGAAAGAGAAGGACCGTGACGTTTGGTGGCTAGAGAAGCGCAAAGCCCCAGTGTTACTGCGCCTGTGAAAGCGCTTCCAAGGAAGGGTGCTGGCTAGCAAGAGCTTTCAGTGCTGGCACTTTTCATCTCTGAGCAATTGCTGGATGTTTGCAATTTCTCACCTGAGCTCTCTTTAGAGTGCGCGAGAGGATGAGCAGAAGATTAGGTGGCTAAAGAAGCCCAGAGCCCCAGTGTTCTTAGGCCTACAAAAGCGCTTCCAAGGAAGGGGGCTGGCTAGCAACAGCTTTCAGTGCTGGCACTTTTCATCTCTCAGCAATTGCTCGACGTTTGCAATTTCTCAGCTCGTGTCTACGAGACGGAAAGAGAATGACAGTGACGTTTGGTGGCTAGAGAAGCGCAAAGCCCCAGTGTTGCTGCGCCTGTGAAAGCGCTTCCAAGGAAGGGTGCTGGCTAGCAACAGCTTTCAGTGCTGGCACTTTTCATCTCTGAGCAATTGCTCGACGTTTGCAATTTCTCAGCTCGTGTCTACGAGACGGAAAGAGAAGGACCGTGACGTTTGGTGGCTAGAGAAGCGCAAAGCCCCAGTGTTGCTGCGCCTGTGAAAGCGCTTCCAAGGAAGGGTGCTGGCTAGCAAGAGCTTTCAGTGCTGGCACTTTTCATCTCTGAGCAATTGCTCGACGTTTGCAATTTCTCAGCTCGTGTCTACGAGACGGAGAGATAGTGACCGTGATGTTTGGTGGCTAGAGAAGCGCAAAGCCCCAGTGTTGCTGCGCCTGTGAAAGCGCTTCCAAGGAAGGGTGCTGGCTAGCAACAGCTTTCAGTGCTGGCACTTTTCATCTCTGAGCAATTGCTCGACGTTTGCAATTTCTCCCCTGAGCTCTCTTTAGAGTGCGCGAGAGGATGAGCAGAAGATTAGGTGGCTAGAGAAGCCCAGAGCCCCAGTGTTCTTAGGCCTACAAAAGCGCTTCCAAGGAAGGGTGCTGGCTAGCAACAGCTTTCAGTGCTGGCACTTTTCATCTCTCAGCAATTGCTCGACGTTTGCAATTTCTCAGCTCGTGTCTACGAGACGGAAAGAGAAGGACCGTGACGTTTGGTGGCTAGAGAAGCGCAAAGCCCCAGTGTTACTGCGCCTGTGAAAGCGCTTCCAAGGAAGGGTGCTGGCTAGCAACAGCTTTCAGTGCTGGCACTTTTCATCTCTGAGCAATTGCTCGACGTTTGCAATTTATCAGCTCGTGTCTACGAGACGGAAAGAGAAGGACCGTGACGTTTGGTGGGTAGAGAAGTGCAAAGCCCCAGTGTTGCTGCGCCTGTGAAAGCGCTTCCAAGGAAGGGTGCTGGCTAGCAACAGCTTTCAGTGCTGGCACTTTTCATCTCTGAGCAATTGCTCGACGTTTGCAATTTCTCCCCTGAGCTCTCTTTAGAGTGCGCGAGAGGATGAGCAGAAGATTAGGTGGCTAGAGAAGCCCAGAGCCCCAGTGTTCTTAGGCCTACAAAAGCGCTTCCAAGGAAGGGTGCTGGCTAGCAACAGCTTTCAGTGCTGGCACTTTTCATCTCTGAGCAATTGCTTGACATTTGCAATTTCTCAGCTCGTGTCTATGAGACGGAAAGAGAAGGACCGTGACGTTTGGTGGCTAGAGAAGCGCAAAGCCCCAGTGTTGCTGCGCCTGTGAAAGCGCTTCCAAGGAAGGGTGCTGGCTAGCAACAGCTTTCAGTGCTGGCACTTTTCCTCTCTGAGCAATTGCTCGACGTTTGCAATTTCTCAGCTCGTGTCTACGAGACGGAAAGAGAATGACAGTGACGTTTGGTGGCTAGAGAAGCGCAAAGCCCCAGTGTTACTGCGCCTGTGAAGGCGCTTCCAAGGAAGGGTGCTGGCTAGCAACAGCTTTCAGTGCTGGCACTTTTCTTCTCTGAGCAATTGCTGGACATTTGCAATTTCTCACCTGAGCTCTCTTTAGAGTGCGCGAGATCATGAGCAGAAGATGAGGTGGCTAGAGAAGCCCAGAGCCCCAGTGTTCTTAGGCCTACAAAAGCGCTTCCAAGGAAGGGTGCTGGCTAGCAACAGCTTTCAGTGCTGGCACTTTTCATCTCTGAGCAATTGCTCGACGTTTGCAATTTCTCACCTCGTGTCTACGAGACGGAAAGAGAAGGACCGTGACGTTTGGTGGCTAGAGAAGCGCAAAGCCCCACTGTTGCTGCGCCTGTGAAAGCGCTTCCAAGGAAGGGTGCTGGCTAGCAACAGCTTTCAGTGCTGGCACTTTTCATCTCTGAGCAATTGCTCGACGTTTGCAATTTCTCAGCTCGTGTCTACGAGACGGAAAGAGAAGGACCGTGACGTTTGGTGGCTAGAGAAGCGCAAAGCCCCAGTGTTGCTGCGCCTGTGAAAGCGCTTCCAAGGAAGGGTGCTGGCTAGCAAGAGCTTTGAGTGCTGGCACTTTTCTTCTCTGAGCAATTGCTGGACATTTGCAATTTCTCCCCTGAGCTCTCTTTAGAGTGCGTGAGAGGATGAGCAGAAGATTAGGTGTCTAAAGAAGCCCAGAGCCCCAGTGTTCTTAGGCCTACAAAAGCGCTTCCAAGGAAGGGTGCTGGCTAGCAACAGCTTTCAGTGCTGGCACTTTTCATCTCTGAGCAATTGCTCGACGTTTGCAATTTCTCACCTGATCTCTCTTTAGAGTGCGCGAGAGGATGAGCAGAAGATTCGGTGGCTAGAGAAGCCCAGAGCCCCAGTGTTCTTAGGCCTACAAAAGCGCTTCCAAGGAAGGGTGCTGGCTAGCAACAGCTTTCAGTGCTGGCACTTTTCATCTCTCAGCAATTGCTCGACGTTTGCAATTTCTCAGCTCGTGTCCACGAGACGGAAAGAGAAGGACCGTGACGTTTGGTGGCTAGAGAAGCGCAAAGCCCCAGTGTTGCTGCGCCTGTGAAAGCGCTTCCAAGGAAGGGTGCTGGCTAGCAACAGCTTTCAGTGCTGGCACTTTTCCTCTCTGAGCAATTGCTCGACGTTTGCAATTTCTCAGCTCGTGTCTTCGAGACGGAGAGATAGTGACCGTGATGTTTGGTGGCTAGAGAAGCGCAAAGCCCCAGTGTTACTGCGCCTGTGAAAGCGCTTCCAAGGAAGGGTGCTGGCTAGCAACAGCTTTCAGTGCTGGCACTTTTCATCTCTGAGCAATTGCTCGACGTTTGCAATTTCTCAGCTCGTGTCTACGAGACGGAAAGAGAATGACAGTGACGTTTGGTGGCTAGAGAAGCGCAAAGCCCCAGTGTTGCTGCGCCTGTGAAAGCGCTTCCAAGGAAGGGTGCTGGCTAGCAACAGCTTTCAGTGCTGGCACTTTTCATCTCTGAGCAATTGCTCGACGTTTGCAATTTCTCCCCTGAGCTCTCTTTAGAGTGCGCGAGAGGATGAGCAGAAGATTAGGTGGCTAGAGAAGCCCAGAGCCCCAGTGTTCTTAGGCCTACAAAAGCGCTTCCAAGGAAGGGTGCTGGCTAGCAAGAGCTTTCAGTGCTGGCACTTTTCATCTCTGAGCAATTGCTCGACGTTTGCAATTTCTCAGCTCGTGTCTAGGAGACGGAAAGAGAATGACCGTGACGTTTGGTGGCTAGAGAAGCGCAAAGCCCCAGTGTTACTGCGCCTGTGAAAGCGCTTCCAAGGAAGGGTGCTGGCTAGCAACAGCTTTCAGTGCTGGCACTTTTCATCTCTGAGCAATTGCTCGACGTTTGCAATTTCTCACCTGAGCTCTCTTTAGAGTGCGCGAGAGGATGAGCAGAAGATTAGGTGGCTAGAGAAGCCCAGAGCCCCAGTGTTCTTAGGCCTACAAAAGCGCTTCCAAGGAAGGGTGCTGGCTAGCAACAGCTTTCAGTGCTGGCACTTTTCCTCTCTGAGCAATTGCTCGACGTTTGCAATTTCTCAGCTCGTGTCTATGAGACGGAAAGAGAAGGACCGTGACGTTTGGTGGCTAGAGAAGCGCAAAGCCCCAGTGTTGCTGCGCCTGTGAAAGCGCTTCCAAGGAAGGGTGCTGGCTAGCAACAGCTTTCAGTGCTGGCACTTTTCCTCTCTGAGCAATTGCTCAACGTTTGCAATTTCTCAGCTCGTGTCTACGAGACGGAAAGAGAAGGACCGTGACGTTTGGTGGGTAGAGAAGCGCAAAGCCCCAGTGTTGCTGCGCCTGTGAAAGCGCTTCCAAGGAAGGGTGCTGGCTAGCAACAGCTTTCAGTGCTGGCACTTTTCATCTCTGAGCAATTGCTCGACGTTTGCAATTTCTCCCCTGAGCTCTCTTTAGAGTGCGCGAGAGGATGAGCAGAAGATTAGGTGTCTAAAGAAGCCCAGAGCCCCAGTGTTCTTAGGCCTACAAAAGCGCTTCCAAGGAAGGGTGCTGGCTAGCAACAGCTTTCAGTGCTGGCACTTTTCATCTCTGAGCAATTGCTCGACGTTTGCAATTTCTCAGCTCGTGTCTACGAGACGGAAAGAGAATGACCGTGACGTTTGGTGGCTAGAGAAGCGCAAAGCCCCAGTGTTGCTGCGCCTGTGAAAGCGCTTCCAAGGAAGGGTGCTGGCTAGCAACAGCTTTCAGTGCTGGCACTTTTCTTCTCTGAGCAATTGCTGGACATTTGCAATTTCTCACCTGAGCTCTCTTTAGAGTGCGCGAGATCATGAGCAGAAGATTAGGTGGCTAGAGAAGCCCAGAGCCCCAGTGTTCTTAGGCCTACAAAAGCGCTTCCAAGGAAGGGTGCTGGCTAGCAACAGCTTTCAGTGCTGGCACTTTTCATCTCTGATCAATTGCTCGACGTTTGCAATTTCTCAGCTCGTGTCTACGAGACGGAAAGAGAAGGACCGTGACGTTTGGTGGCTAGAGAAGCGCAAAGCCCCAGTGTTGCTGCGCCTGTGAAAGCGCTTCCAAGGAAGGGTGCTGGCTAGCAAGAGCTTTCAGTGCTGGCACTTTTCATCTCTGAGCAATTGCTCGACGTTTGCAATTTCTCAGCTCGTGTCTACGAGACGGAGAGATAGTGACCGTGATGTTTGGTGGCTAGAGAAGCGCAAAGCCCCAGTGTTGCTGCGCCTGTGAAAGCGCTTCCAAGGAAGGCTGCTGGCTAGCAACAGCTTTCAGTGCTGGCACTTTTCATCTCTGAGCAATTGCTCGACGTTTGCAATTTCTCCCCTGAGCTCTCTTTAGAGTGCGCGAGAGGATGAGCAGAAGATTAGGTGGCTAGAGAAGCCCAGAGCCCCAGTGTTCTTAGGCCTACAAAAGCGCTTCCAAGGAAGGGTGCTGGCTAGCAACAGCTTTCAGTGCTGGCACTTTTCATCTCTGAGCAATTGCTCGACGTTTGCAATTTCTCAGCTCGTGTCTACGAGACGGAAAGAGAAGGACCGTGACGTTTGGTGGCTAGAGAAGCGCAAAGCCCCAGTGTTACTGCGCCTGTGAAAGCGCTTCCAAGGAAGGGTGCTGGCTAGCAACAGCTTTCAGTGCTGGCACTTTTCATCTCTGAGCAATTGCTCGACGTTTGCAATTTCTCACCTGAGCTCTCTTTAGAGTGCGCGAGAGGATGAGCAGAAGATTCGGTGGCTAGAGAAGCCCAGAGCCCCAGTGTTCTTAGGCCTACAAAAGCGCTTCCAAGGAAGGGTGCTGGCTAGCAACAGCTTTCAGTGCTGGCACTTTTCATCTCTGATCAATTGCTCGACGTTTGCAATTTCTCAGCTCGTGTCTACGAGACGGAAAGAGAAGGACCGTGACGTTTGGTGGCTAGAGAAGCGCAAAGCCCCAGTGTTGCTGCGC
Source organism: Sarcoramphus papa (assembly GCA_037962945.1). Taxonomy (NCBI): domain Eukaryota; kingdom Metazoa; phylum Chordata; class Aves; order Accipitriformes; family Cathartidae; genus Sarcoramphus; species Sarcoramphus papa. The sequence continues at coordinate 13,887,286 of CM075595.1, read as the reverse complement.
CTGTGAAAGCGCTTCCAAGGAAGGGTGCTGGCTAGCAACAGCTTTCAGTGCTGGCACTTTTCCTCTCTGAGCAATTGCTCAACGTTTGCAATTTCTCAGCTCATGTCTACGAGACGGAAAGAGAATGACCGTGACGTTTGGTGGGTAGAGAAGCGCAAAGCCCCAGTGTTGCTGCGCCTGTGAAAGCGCTTCCAAGGAAGGGTGCTGGCTAGCAACAGCTTTCAGTGCTGGCACTTTTCATCTCTGAGCAATTGCTCGACGTTTGCAATTTCTCCCCTGAGCTCTCTTTAGAGTGCGCGAGAGGATGAGCAGAAGATTAGGTGTCTAAAGAAGCCCAGAGCCCCAGTGTTCTTAGGCCTACAAAAGCGCTTCCAAGGAAGGGTGCTGGCTAGCAACAGCTTTCAGTGCTGGCACTTTTCATCTCTGAGCAATTGCTCGACGTTTGCAATTTCTCAGCTCGTGTCTGCGAGACGGAAAGAGAAGGACCGTGACGTTTGGTGGCTAGAGAAGCGCAAAGCCCCAGTGTTGCTGCGCCTGTGAAAGCGCTTCCAAGGAAGGGTGCTGGCTAGCAACAGCTTTCAGTGCTGGCACTTTTCATCTCTGAGCAATTGCTCGACGTTTGCAATTTCTCAGCTCGTGTCTAGGAGACGGAAAGAGAATGACCGTGACGTTTGGTGGCTAGAGAAGCGCAAAGCCCCAGTGTTGCTGTGCCTGTGAAAGCGCTTCCAAGGAAGGGTGCTGGCTAGCAACAGCTTTCAGTGCTGGCACTTTTCTTCTCTGAGCAATTGCTGGACATTTGCAATTTCTCACCTGAGCTCTCTTTAGAGTGCGCGAGATCATGAGCAGAAGATTAGGTGTCTAAAGAAGCCCAGAGCCCCAGTGTTCTTAGGCCTACAAAAGCGCTTCCAAGGAAGGGGGCTGGCTAGCAACAGCTTTCAGTGCTGGCACTTTTCATCTCTGAGCAATTGCTCGACGTTTGCAATTTCTCAGCTCGTGTCTACGAGACGGAAAGAGAATGACCATGACGTTTGGTGGGTAGAGAAGCGCAAAGCCCCAGTGTTGCTGCGCCTGTGAAAGCGCTTCCAAGGAAGGGTGCTGGCTAGCAACAGCTTTCAGTGCTGGCACTTTTCATCTCTGAGCAATTGCTCGACGTTTGCAATTTCTCACCTGAGCTCTCTTTAGAGTGCGCGAGAGGATGAGCAGAAGATTAGGTGGCTAGAGAAGCCCAGAGCCCCAGTGTTCTTAGGCCTACAAAAGCGCTTCCAAGGAAGGGTGCTGGCTAGCAACAGCTTTCAGTGCTGGCACTTTTCCTCTCTGAGCAATTGCTCGACATTTGCAATTTCTCAGCTCGTGTCTACGAGACGGAAAGAGAAGGACCGTGACGTTTGGTGGCTAGAGAAGCGCAAAGCCCCAGTGTTGCTGCGCCTGTGAAAGCGCTTCCAAGGAAGGGTGCTGGCTAGCAAGAGCTTTCAGTGCTGGCACTTTTCCTCTCTGAGCAATTGCTCAACGTTTGCAATTTCTCAGCTCGTGTCTACGAGACGGAAAGAGAATGACCGTGACGTTTGGTGGGTAGAGAAGCGCAAAGCCCCAGTGTTGCTGCGCCTGTGAAAGCGCTTCCAAGGAAGGGTGCTGGCTAGCAACAGCTTTCAGTGCTGGCACTTTTCTTCTCTGAGCAATTGCTGGACATTTGCAATTTCTCACCTGAGCTCTCTTTAGAGTGCGCGAGAGGATGAGCAGAAGATTAGGTGGCTAGAGAAGCCCAGAGCGCCAGTGTTCTTAGGCCTACAAAAGCGCTTCCAAGGAAGGGTGCTGGCTAGCAACAGCTTTCAGTGCTGGCACTTTTCCTCTCTGAGCAATTGCTCGACGTTTGCAATTTCTCCCCTGAGCTCTCTTTAGAGTGCGCGAGAGGATGAGCAGAAGATTAGGTGTCTAAAGAAGCCCAGAGCCCCAGTGTTCTTAGGGCTACAAAAGCGCTTCCAAGGAAGGGTGCTGGCTAGCAACAGCTTTCAGTGCTGGCACTTTTCATCTCTGAGCAATTGCTCCACGTTTGCAATTTCTCAGCTCGTGTCTACGAGACGGAAAGAGAAGGACCGTGACGTTTGGTGGCTAGAGAAGCGCAAAGCCCCAGTGTTGCTGCGCCTGTGAAAGCGCTTCCAAGGAAGGGTGCTGGCTAGCAAGAGCTTTCAGTGCTGGCACTTTTCATCTCTGAGCAATTGCTCGACGTTTGCAATTTCTCAGCTCGTGTCTAGGAGACGGAAAGAGAAGGACCGTGACGTTTGGTGGCTAGAGAAGCGCAAAGCCCCAGTGTTACTGCGCCTGTGAAAGCGCTTCCAAGGAAGGGTGCTGGCTAGCAACAGCTTTCAGTGCTGGCACTTTTCATCTCTGAGCAATTGCTCGACGTTTGCAATTTCTCAGCTCGTGTCTACGAGACGGAAAGAGAATGACCGTGACGTTTGGTGGCTAGAGAAGCGCAAAGCCCCAGTGTTGCTGCGCCTGTGAAAGCGCTTCCAAGGAAGGGTGCTGGCTAGCAACAGCTTTCAGTGCTGGCACTTTTCATCTCTGAGCAATTGCTCGACGTTTGCAATTTCTCCCCTGAGCTCTCTTTAGAGTGCGCGAGAGGATGAGCAGAAGATTAGGTGGCTAGAGAAGCCCAGAGCCCCAGTGTTCTTAGGCCTACAAAAGCGCTTCCAAGGAAGGGTGCTGGCTAGCAACAGCTTTCAGTGCTGGCACTTTTCATCTCTGAGTAATTGCTCGACGTTTGCAATTTCTCAGCTCGTGTCTAGGAGACGGAAAGAGAAGGACCGTGACGTTTGGTGGCTAGAGAAGCGCAAAGCCCCAGTGTTACTGCGCCTGTGAAAGCGCTTCCAAGGAAGGGTGCTGGCTAGCAACAGCTTTCAGTGCTGGCACTTTTCATCTCTGAGCAATTGCTCGACGTTTGCAATTTCTCAGCTCGTGTCTTCGAGACGGAGAGATAGTGACCGTGACGTTTGGTGGCTAGAGAAGCGCAAAGCCCCAGTGTTACTGCGCCTGTGAAAGCGCTTCCAAGGAAGGGTGCTGGCTAGCAACAGCTTTCAGTGCTGGCACTTTTCATCTCTGAGCAATTGCTCGACGTTTGCAATTTCTCACCTGAGCTCTCTTTAGAGTGCGCGAGAGGATGAGCAGAAGATTAGGTGGCTAAAGAAGCCCAGAGCCCCAGTGTTCTTAGGCCTACAAAAGCGCTTCCAAGGAAGGGTGCTGGCTAGCAACAGCTTTCAGTGCTGGCACTTTTCATCTCTGAGCAATTGCTCGACGTTTGCAATTTCTCAGCTCGTGTCTACGAGACTGAAAGAGAATGACCGTGACGTTTGGTGGGTAGAGAAGTGCAAAGCCCCAGTGTTGCTGCGCCTGTGAAAGCGCTTCCAAGGAAGGGTGCTGGCTAGCAACAGCTTTCAGTGCTGGCACTTTTCATCTCTGAGCAATTGCTCGACGTTTGCAATTTCTCACCTGAGCTCTCTTTAGAGTGCGCGAGAGGATGAGCAGAAGATTAGGTGGCTAGAGAAGCCCAGAGCCCCAGTGTTCTTAGGCCTACAAAAGCGCTTCCAAGGAAGGGTGCTGGCTAGCAACAGCTTTCAGTGCTGGCACTTTTCCTCTCTGAGCAATTGCTTGACATTTGCAATTTCTCAGCTCGTGTCTACGAGACGGAAAGAGAAGGACCGTGACGTTTGGTGGGTAGAGAAGCGCAAAGCCCCAGTGTTGCTGCGCCTGTGAAAGCGCTTCCAAGGAAGGGTGCTGGCTAGCAACAGCTTTCAGTGCTGGCACTTTTCATCTCTGAGCAATTGCTCAACGTTTGCAATTTCTCAGCTCGTGTCTACGAGACGGAAAGAGAATGACCGTGACGTTTGGTGGGTAGAGAAGCGCAAAGCCCCAGTGTTGCTGCGCCTGTGAAAGCGCTTCCAAGGAAGGGTGCTGGCTAGCAACAGCTTTCAGTGCTGGCACTTTTCATCTCTGAGCAATTGCTCAACGTTTGCAATTTCTCCCCTGAGCTCTCTTTAGAGTGCGCGAGAGGATGAGCAGAAGATTCGGTGGCTAGAGAAGCCCAGAGCCCCAGTGTTCTTAGGCCTACAAAAGCGCTTCCAAGGAAGGGTGCTGGCTAGCAACAGCTTTCAGTGCTGGCACTTTTCATCTCTCAGCAATTGCTCGACGTTTGCAATTTCTCAGCTCGTGTCCACGAGACGGAAAGAGAAGGACCGTGACGTTTGGTGGCTAGAGAAGCGCAAAGCCCCAGTGTTGCTGCGCCTGTGAAAGCGCTTCCAAGGAAGGGTGCTGGCTAGCAACAGCTTTCAGTGCTGGCACTTTTCATCTCTGAGCAATTGCTCGACGTTTGCAATTTCTCAGCTCGTGTCTTCGAGACGGAGAGATAGTGACCGTGACGTTTGGTGGCTAGAGAAGCGCAAAGCCCCAGTGTTACTGCGCCTGTGAAAGCGCTTCCAAGGAAGGGTGCTGGCTAGCAACAGCTTTCAGTGCTGGCACTTTTCATCTCTGAGCAATTGCTCGACGTTTGCAATTTCTCAGCTCGTGTCTACGAGACGGAAAGAGAATGACCGTGACGTTTGGTGGCTAGAGAAGCGCAAAGCCCCAGTGTTGCTGCGCCTGTGAAAGCGCTTCCAAGGAAGGGTGCTGGCTAGCAACAGCTTTCAGTGCTGGCACTTTTCATCTCTGAGCAATTGCTCGACGTTTGCAATTTCTCCCCTGAGCTCTCTTTAGAGTGCGCGAGAGGATGAGCAGAAGATTAGGTGGCTAGAGAAGCCCAGAGCCCCAGTGTTCTTAGGCCTACAAAAGCGCTTCCAAGGAAGGGTGCTGGCTAGCAACAGCTTTCAGTGCTGGCACTTTTCATCTCTGAGCAATTGCTCGACGTTTGCAATTTCTCAGCTCGTGTCTTCGAGACGGAGAGATAGTGACCGTGACGTTTGGTGGCTAGAGAAGCGCAAAGCCCCAGTGTTACTGCGCCTGTGAAAGCGCTTCCAAGGAAGGGTGCTGGCTAGCAACAGCTTTCAGTGCTGGCACTTTTCATCTCTGAGCAATTGCTCGACGTTTGCAATTTCTCACCTGAGCTCTCTTTAGAGTGCGCGAGAGGATGAGCAGAAGATTCGGTGGCTAGAGAAGCCCAGAGCCCCAGTGTTCTTAGGCCTACAAAAGCGCTTCCAAGGAAGGGTGCTGGCTAGCAACAGCTTTCAGTGCTGGCACTTTTCATCTCTGATCAATTGCTCGACGTTTGCAATTTCTCAGCTCGTGTCTGCGAGACGGAAAGAGAAGGACCGTGACGTTTGGTGGCTAGAGAAGCGCAAAGCCCCAGTGTTGCTGCGCCTGTGAAAGCGCTTCCAAGGAAGGGTGCTGGCTAGCAACAGCTTTCAGTGCTGGCACTTTTCATCTCTGAGCAATTGCTCGACGTTTGCAATTTCTCAGCTCGTGTCTAGGAGACGGAAAGAGAATGACCGTGACGTTTGGTGGCTAGAGAAGCGCAAAGCCCCAGTGTTGCTGTGCCTGTGAAAGCGCTTCCAAGGAAGGGTGCTGGCTAGCAACAGCTTTCAGTGCTGGCACTTTTCTTCTCTGAGCAATTGCTGGACATTTGCAATTTCTCACCTGAGCTCTCTTTAGAGTGCGCGAGATCATGAGCAGAAGATTAGGTGTCTAAAGAAGCCCAGAGCCCCAGTGTTCTTAGGCCTACAAAAGCGCTTCCAAGGAAGGGGGCTGGCTAGCAACAGCTTTCAGTGCTGGCACTTTTCATCTCTGAGCAATTGCTCGACGTTTGCAATTTCTCAGCTCGTGTCTACGAGACGGAAAGAGAATGACCATGACGTTTGGTGGGTAGAGAAGCGCAAAGCCCCAGTGTTGCTGCGCCTGTGAAAGCGCTTCCAAGGAAGGGTGCTGGCTAGCAACAGCTTTCAGTGCTGGCACTTTTCATCTCTGAGCAATTGCTCGACGTTTGCAATTTCTCACCTGAGCTCTCTTTAGAGTGCGCGAGAGGATGAGCAGAAGATTAGGTGGCTAGAGAAGCCCAGAGCCCCAGTGTTCTTAGGCCTACAAAAGCGCTTCCAAGGAAGGGTGCTGGCTAGCAACAGCTTTCAGTGCTGGCACTTTTCCTCTCTGAGCAATTGCTCGACATTTGCAATTTCTCAGCTCGTGTCTACGAGACGGAAAGAGAAGGACCGTGACGTTTGGTGGCTAGAGAAGCGCAAAGCCCCAGTGTTGCTGCGCCTGTGAAAGCGCTTCCAAGGAAGGGTGCTGGCTAGCAAGAGCTTTCAGTGCTGGCACTTTTCCTCTCTGAGCAATTGCTCAACGTTTGCAATTTCTCAGCTCGTGTCTACGAGACGGAAAGAGAATGACCGTGACGTTTGGTGGGTAGAGAAGCGCAAAGCCCCAGTGTTGCTGCGCCTGTGAAAGCGCTTCCAAGGAAGGGTGCTGGCTAGCAACAGCTTTCAGTGCTGGCACTTTTCATCTCTGAGCAATTGCTCAACGTTTGCAATTTCTCAGCTCGTGTCTACGAGACGGAAAGAGAATGACCGTGACGTTTGGTGGGTAGAGAAGCGCAAAGCCCCAGTGTTGCTGCGCCTGTGAAAGCGCTTCCAAGGAAGGGTGCTGGCTAGCAACAGCTTTCAGTGCTGGCACTTTTCATCTCTGAGCAATTGCTCAACGTTTGCAATTTCTCCCCTGAGCTCTCTTTAGAGTGCGCGAGAGGATGAGCAGAAGATTCGGTGGCTAGAGAAGCCCAGAGCCCCAGTGTTCTTAGGCCTACAAAAGCGCTTCCAAGGAAGGGTGCTGGCTAGCAACAGCTTTCAGTGCTGGCACTTTTCATCTCTCAGCAATTGCTCGACGTTTGCAATTTCTCAGCTCGTGTCCACGAGACGGAAAGAGAAGGACCGTGACGTTTGGTGGCTAGAGAAGCGCAAAGCCCCAGTGTTGCTGCGCCTGTGAAAGCGCTTCCAAGGAAGGGTGCTGGCTAGCAACAGCTTTCAGTGCTGGCACTTTTCATCTCTGAGCAATTGCTCGACGTTTGCAATTTCTCAGCTCGTGTCTTCGAGACGGAGAGATAGTGACCGTGACGTTTGGTGGCTAGAGAAGCGCAAAGCCCCAGTGTTACTGCGCCTGTGAAAGCGCTTCCAAGGAAGGGTGCTGGCTAGCAACAGCTTTCAGTGCTGGCACTTTTCATCTCTGAGCAATTGCTCGACGTTTGCAATTTCTCAGCTCGTGTCTACGAGACGGAAAGAGAATGACCGTGACGTTTGGTGGCTAGAGAAGCGCAAAGCCCCAGTGTTGCTGCGCCTGTGAAAGCGCTTCCAAGGAAGGGTGCTGGCTAGCAACAGCTTTCAGTGCTGGCACTTTTCATCTCTGAGCAATTGCTCGACGTTTGCAATTTCTCCCCTGAGCTCTCTTTAGAGTGCGCGAGAGGATGAGCAGAAGATTAGGTGGCTAGAGAAGCCCAGAGCCCCAGTGTTCTTAGGCCTACAAAAGCGCTTCCAAGGAAGGGTGCTGGCTAGCAACAGCTTTCAGTGCTGGCACTTTTCATCTCTGAGCAATTGCTCGACGTTTGCAATTTCTCAGCTCGTGTCTTCGAGACGGAGAGATAGTGACCGTGACGTTTGGTGGCTAGAGAAGCGCAAAGCCCCAGTGTTACTGCGCCTGTGAAAGCGCTTCCAAGGAAGGGTGCTGGCTAGCAACAGCTTTCAGTGCTGGCACTTTTCATCTCTGAGCAATTGCTCGACGTTTGCAATTTCTCACCTGAGCTCTCTTTAGAGTGCGCGAGAGGATGAGCAGAAGATTCGGTGGCTAGAGAAGCCCAGAGCCCCAGTGTTCTTAGGCCTACAAAAGCGCTTCCAAGGAAGGGTGCTGGCTAGCAACAGCTTTCAGTGCTGGCACTTTTCATCTCTGATCAATTGCTCGACGTTTGCAATTTCTCAGCTCGTGTCTGCGAGACGGAAAGAGAAGGACCGTGACGTTTGGTGGCTAGAGAAGCGCAAAGCCCCAGTGTTGCTGCGCCTGTGAAAGCGCTTCCAAGGAAGGGTGCTGGCTAGCAACAGCTTTCAGTGCTGGCACTTTTCATCTCTGAGCAATTGCTCGACGTTTGCAATTTCTCAGCTCGTGTCTAGGAGACGGAAAGAGAATGACCGTGACGTTTGGTGGCTAGAGAAGCGCAAAGCCCCAGTGTTGCTGTGCCTGTGAAAGCGCTTCCAAGGAAGGGTGCTGGCTAGCAACAGCTTTCAGTGCTGGCACTTTTCTTCTCTGAGCAATTGCTGGACATTTGCAATTTCTCACCTGAGCTCTCTTTAGAGTGCGCGAGATCATGAGCAGAAGATTAGGTGTCTAAAGAAGCCCAGAGCCCCAGTGTTCTTAGGCCTACAAAAGCGCTTCCAAGGAAGGGGGCTGGCTAGCAACAGCTTTCAGTGCTGGCACTTTTCATCTCTGAGCAATTGCTCGACGTTTGCAATTTCTCAGCTCGTGTCTACGAGACGGAAAGAGAATGACCATGACGTTTGGTGGGTAGAGAAGCGCAAAGCCCCAGTGTTGCTGCGCCTGTGAAAGCGCTTCCAAGGAAGGGTGCTGGCTAGCAACAGCTTTCAGTGCTGGCACTTTTCATCTCTGAGCAATTGCTCGACGTTTGCAATTTCTCACCTGAGCTCTCTTTAGAGTGCGCGAGAGGATGAGCAGAAGATTAGGTGGCTAGAGAAGCCCAGAGCCCCAGTGTTCTTAGGCCTACAAAAGCGCTTCCAAGGAAGGGTGCTGGCTAGCAACAGCTTTCAGTGCTGGCACTTTTCCTCTCTGAGCAATTGCTCGACATTTGCAATTTCTCAGCTCGTGTCTACGAGACGGAAAGAGAAGGACCGTGACGTTTGGTGGCTAGAGAAGCGCAAAGCCCCAGTGTTGCTGCGCCTGTGAAAGCGCTTCCAAGGAAGGGTGCTGGCTAGCAAGAGCTTTCAGTGCTGGCACTTTTCCTCTCTGAGCAATTGCTCAACGTTTGCAATTTCTCAGCTCGTGTCTACGAGACGGAAAGAGAATGACCGTGACGTTTGGTGGGTAGAGAAGCGCAAAGCCCCAGTGTTGCTGCGCCTGTGAAAGCGCTTCCAAGGAAGGGTGCTGGCTAGCAACAGCTTTCAGTGCTGGCACTTTTCTTCTCTGAGCAATTGCTGGACATTTGCAATTTCTCACCTGAGCTCTCTTTAGAGTGCGCGAGAGGATGAGCAGAAGATTAGGTGGCTAGAGAAGCCCAGAGCGCCAGTGTTCTTAGGCCTACAAAAGCGCTTCCAAGGAAGGGTGCTGGCTAGCAACAGCTTTCAGTGCTGGCACTTTTCCTCTCTGATCAATTGCTCGACGTTTGCAATTTCTCCCCTGAGCTCTCTTTAGAGTGCGCGAGAGGATGAGCAGAAGATTAGGTGTCTAAAGAAGCCCAGAGCCCCAGTGTTCTTAGGGCTACAAAAGCGCTTCCAAGGAAGGGTGCTGGCTAGCAACAGCTTTCAGTGCTGGCACTTTTCATCTCTGAGCAATTGCTCCACGTTTGCAATTTCTCAGCTCGTGTCTACGAGACGGAAAGAGAAGGACCGTGACGTTTGGTGGCTAGAGAAGCGCAAAGCCCCAGTGTTGCTGCGCCTGTGAAAGCGCTTCCAAGGAAGGGTGCTGGCTAGCAAGAGCTTTCAGTGCTGGCACTTTTCATCTCTGAGCAATTGCTCGACGTTTGCAATTTCTCAGCTCGTGTCTAGGAGACGGAAAGAGAAGGACCGTGACGTTTGGTGGCTAGAGAAGCGCAAAGCCCCAGTGTTACTGCGCCTGTGAAAGCGCTTCCAAGGAAGGGTGCTGGCTAGCAACAGCTTTCAGTGCTGGCACTTTTCATCTCTGAGCAATTGCTCGACGTTTGCAATTTCTCAGCTCGTGTCTAGGAGACGGAAAGAGAATGACCGTGACGTTTGGTGGCTAGAGAAGCGCAAAGCCCCAGTGTTGCTGCGCCTGTGAAAGCGCTTCCAAGGAAGGGTGCTGGCTAGCAACAGCTTTCAGTGCTGGCACTTTTCATCTCTGAGCAATTGCTCGACGTTTGCAATTTCTCCCCTGAGCTCTCTTTAGAGTGCGCGAGAGGATGAGCAGAAGATTAGGTGGCTAGAGAAGCCCAGAGCCCCAGTGTTCTTAGGCCTACAAAAGCGCTTCCAAGGAAGGGTGCTGGCTAGCAACAGCTTTCAGTGCTGGCACTTTTCATCTCTGAGTAATTGCTCGACGTTTGCAATTTCTCAGCTCGTGTCTAGGAGACGGAAAGAGAAGGACCGTGACGTTTGGTGGCTAGAGAAGCGCAAAGCCCCAGTGTTACTGCGCCTGTGAAAGCGCTTCCAAGGAAGGGTGCTGGCTAGCAACAGCTTTCAGTGCTGGCACTTTTCATCTCTGAGCAATTGCTCGACGTTTGCAATTTCTCAGCTCGTGTCTTCGAGACGGAGAGATAGTGACCGTGACGTTTGGTGGCTAGAGAAGCGCAAAGCCCCAGTGTTACTGCGCCTGTGAAAGCGCTTCCAAGGAAGGGTGCTGGCTAGCAACAGCTTCCAGTGCTGGCACTTTTCATCTCTGAGCAATTGCTCGACGTTTGCAATTTCTCACCTGAGCTCTCTTTAGAGTGCGCGAGAGGATGAGCAGAAGATTAGGTGTCTAAAGAAGCCCAGAGCCCCAGTGTTCTTAGGCCTACAAAAGCGCTTCCAAGGAAGGGTGCTGGCTAGCAACAGCTTTCAGTGCTGGCACTTTTCATCTCTGAGCAATTGCTCGACGTTTGCAATTTCTCAGCTCGTGTCTACGAGACGGAAAGAGAATGACCGTGACGTTTGGTGGGTAGAGAAGTGCAAAGCCCCAGTGTTGCTGCGCCTGTGAAAGCGCTTCCAAGGAAGGGTGCTGGCTAGCAACAGCTTTCAGTGCTGGCACTTTTCATCTCTGAGCAATTGCTCGACGTTTGCAATTTCTCACCTGAGCTCTCTTTAGAGTGCGCGAGAGGATGAGCAGAAGATTAGGTGGCTAGAGAAGCCCAGAGCCCCAGTGTTCTTAGGCCTACAAAAGCGCTTCCAAGGAAGGGTGCTGGCTAGCAACAGCTTTCAGTGCTGGCACTTTTCCTCTCTGAGCAATTGCTTGACATTTGCAATTTCTCAGCTCGTGTCTACGAGACGGAAAGAGAAGGACCGTGACGTTTGGTGGGTAGAGAAGCGCAAAGCCCCAGTGTTGCTGCGCCTGTGAAAGCGCTTCCAAGGAAGGGTGCTGGCTAGCAACAGCTTTCAGTGCTGGCACTTTTCATCTCTGAGCAATTGCTCAACGTTTGCAATTTCTCAGCTCGTGTCTACGAGACGGAAAGAGAATGACCGTGACGTTTGGTGGGTAGAGAAGCGCAAAGCCCCAGTGTTGCTGCGCCTGTGAAAGCGCTTCCAAGGAAGGGTGCTGGCTAGCAACAGCTTTCAGTGCTGGCACTTTTCATCTCTGAGCAATTGCTCAACGTTTGCAATTTCTCCCCTGAGCTCTCTTTAGAGTGCGCGAGAGGATGAGCAGAAGATTAGGTGTCTAAAGAAGCCCAGAGCCCCAGTGTTCTTAGGCCTACAAAAGCGCTTCCAAGGAAGGGTGCTGGCTAGCAACAGCTTTCAGTGCTGGCACTTTTCATCTCTGAGCAATTGCTCGACGTTTGCAATTTCTCAGCTCGTGTCTAGGAGACGGAAAGAGAAGGACCGTGACGTTTGGTGGCTAGAGAAGCGCAAAGCCCCAGTGTTGCTGCGCCTGTGAAAGCGCTTCCAAGGAAGGGTGCTGGCTAGCAAGAGCTTTCAGTGCTGGCACTTTTCATCTCTGAGCAATTGCTCGACGTTTGCAATTTCTCAGCTCGTGTCTACGAGACGGAAAGAGAATGACCGTGACGTTTGGTGGCTAGAGAAGCGCAAAGCCCCAGTGTTGCTGTGCCTGTGAAAGCGCTTCCAAGGAAGGGTGCTGGCTAGCAACAGCTTTCAGTGCTGGCACTTTTCTTCTCTGAGCAATTGCTGGACATTTGCAATTTCTCACCTGAGCACTCTTTAGAGTGCGCGAGATCATGAGCAGAAGATTAGGTGGCTAGAGAAGCCCAGAGCCCCAGTGTTCTTAGGCCTACAAAAGCGCTTCCAAGGAAGGGTGCTGGCTAGCAACAGCTTTCAGTGCTGGCACTTTTCCTCTCTGAGCAATTGCTCGACGTTTGCAATTTCTCAGCTCGTGTCTACGAGACGGAAAGAGAATGACAGTGACGTTTGGTGGGTAGAGAAGCGCAAAGCCCCAGTGTTGCTGCGCCTGTGAAAGCGCTTCCAAGGAAGGGTGCTGGCTAGCAAGAGCTTTCAGTGCTGGCACTTTTCATCTCTGAGCAATTGCTCGACGTTTGCAATTTCTCACCTGAGCTCTCTTTAGAGTGCGCGAGAGGATGAGCAGAAGATTAGGTGGCTAGAGAAGTCCAGAGCCCCAGTGTTCTTAGGCCTACAAAAGCGCTTCCAAGGAAGGGTGCTGGCTAGCAAGAGCTTTCAGTGCTGGCACTTTTCCTCTCTGAGCAATTGCTGGACGTTTGCAATTTCTCAGCTCGTGTCTATGAGACGGAAAGAGAAGGACCGTGACGTTTGGTGGCTAGAGAAGCGCAAAGCCCCAGTGTTGCTGCGCCTGTGAAAGCGCTTCCAAGGAAGGGTGCTGGCTAGCAACAGCTTTCAGTGCTGGCACTTTTCCTCTCTGAGCAATTGCTCAACGTTTGCAATTTCTCAGCTCGTGTCTACGAGACGGAAAGAGAAGGACCGTGACGTTTGGTGGCTAGAGAAGCGCAAAGCCCCAGTGTTACTGCGCCTGTGAAAGCGCTTCCAAGGAAGGGTGCTGGCTAGCAACAGCTTTCAGTGCTGGCACTTTTCATCTCTGAGCAATTGCTCGACGTTTGCAATTTCTCACCTGAGCTCTCTTTAGAGTGCGCGAGAGGATGAGCAGAAGATTAGGTGTCTAAAGAAGCCCAGAGCCCCAGTGTTCTTAGGCCTACAAAAGCGCTTCCAAGGAAGGGTGCTGGCTAGCAACAGCTTTCAGTGCTGGCACTTTTCATCTCTGAGCAATTGCTCGACGTTTGCAATTTCTCAGCTCGTGTCTACGAGACGGAAAGAGAAGGACCGTGACGTTTGGTGGCTAGAGAAGCGCAAAGCCCCAGTGTTGCTGCGCCTGTGAAAGCGCTTCCAAGGAAGGGTGCTGGCTAGCAAGAGCTTTCAGTGCTGGCACTTTTCATCTCTGAGCAATTGCTCGACGTTTGCAATTTCTCAGCTCGTTTCTAGGAGACGGAAAGAGAATGACCGTGACGTTTGGTGGCTAGAGAAGCGCAAAGCCCCAGTGTTACTGCGCCTGTGAAAGCGCTTCCAAGGAAGGGTGCTGGCTAGCAACAGCTTTCAGTGCTGGCACTTTTCTTCTCTGAGCAATTGCTGGACATTTGCAATTTCTCACCTGAGCTCTCTTTAGAGTGCGCGAGAGGATGAGCAGAAGATTAGGTGGCTAGAGAAGCCCAGAGCCCCAGTGTTCTTAGGCCTACAAAAGCGCTTCCAAGGAAGGGTGCTGGCTAGCAACAGCTTTCAGTGCTGGCACTTTTCCTCTCTGAGCAATTGCTCGACGTTTGCAATTTCTCACCTGAGCTCTCTTTAGAGTGCGCGAGAGGATGAGCAGAAGATTAGGTGGCTAAAGAAGCCCAGAGCCCCAGTGTTCTTAGGCCTACAAAAGCGCTTCCAAGGAAGGGTGCTGGCTAGCAACAGCTTTCAGTGCTGGCACTTTTCCTCTCTGAGCAATTGCTCGACGTTTGCAATTTCTCAGCTCGTGTCTACGAGACGGAAAGAGAAGGACCGTGACGTTTGGTGGCTAGAGAAGCGCAAAGCCCCAGTGTTGCTGCGCCTGTGAAAGCGCTTCCAAGGAAGGGTGCTGGCTAGCAACAGCTTTCAGTGCTGGCACTTTTCATCTCTGAGCAATTGCTCGACGTTTGCAATTTCTCAGCTCGTGTCTACGAGATGGAAAGAGAAGGACCGTGACGTTTGGTGGCTAGAGAAGCGCAAAGCCCCAGTGTTGCTGCGCCTGTGAAAGCGCTTCCAAGGAAGGGTGCTGGCTAGCAACAGCTTTCAGTGCTGGCACTTTTCATCTCTGAGCAATTGCTCAACGTTTGCAATTTCTCAGCTCGTGTCTACGAGACGGAGAGATAGTGACCGTGACGTTTGGTGGCTAGAGAAGCGCAAAGCCCCAGTGTTGCTGCGCCTGTGAAAGCGCTTCCAAGGAAGGGTGCTGGCTAGCAACAGCTTTCAGTGCTGGCACTTTTCATCTCTGAGCAATTGCTCGACGTTTGCAATTTCTCACCTCAGCTCTCTTTAGAGTGCGCAAGAGGATGAGCAGAAGATTAGGTGGCTAGAGAAGCCCAGAGCCCCAGTGTTCTAAGGGCTACAAAAGCGCTTCCAAGGAAGGGTGCTGGCTAGCAACAGCTTTCAGTGCTGGCACTTTTCCTCTCTGAGCAATTGCTCGACGTTTGCAATTTCTCACCTGAGCTCTCTTTAGAGTGCGCGAGAGGATGAGCAGAAGATTAGTTGGCTAAAGAAGCCCAGAGCCCCAGTGTTCTTAGGCCTACAAAAGCGCTTCCAAGGAAGGGTGCTGGCTAGCAACAGCTTTCAGTGCTGGCACTTTTCCTCTCTGAGCAATTGCTCGACGTTTGCAATTTCTCAGCTCGTGTCTACGAGACGGAAAGAGAAGGACCGTGACGTTTGGTGGCTAGAGAAGCGCAAAGCCCCAGTGTTGCTGCGCCTGTGAAAGCGCTTCCAAGGAAGGGGGCTGGCTAGCAACAGCTTTCAGTGCTGGCACTTTTCATCTCTGAGCAATTGCTCGACGTTTGCAATTTCTCAGCTCGTGTCTACGAGACGGAAAGAGAAGGACCGTGACGTTTGGTGGCTAGAGAAGCGCAAAGCCCCAGTGTTACTGCGCCTGTGAAAGCGCTTCCAAGGAAGGGTGCTGGCTAGCAACAGCTTTCAGTGCTGGCACTTTTCATCTCTGAGCAATTGCTCGACGTTTGCAATTTCTCAGCTCGTGTCTACGAGACGGAGAGATAGTGACCGTGACGTTTGGTGGCTAGAGAAGCGCAAAGCCCCAGTGTTGCTGTGCCTGTGAAAGCGCTTCCAAGGAAGGGTGCTGGCTAGCAACAGCTTTCAGTGCTGGCACTTTTCATCTCTGAGCAATTGCTGGACATTTGCAATTTCTCACCTGAGCTCTCTTTAGAGTGCGCGAGATCATGAGCAGAAGATTAGGTGGCTAGAGAAGCCCAGAGCCCCAGTGTTCTTAGGCCTACAAAAGCGCTTCCAAGGAAGGGTGCTGGCTAGCAACAGCTTTCAGTGCTGGCACTTTTCCTCTCTGAGCAATTGCTGGACGTTTGCAATTTCTCACCTGAGCTCTCTTTAGAGTGCGCGAGAGGATGAGCAGAAGATGAGGTGGCTAGAGAAGCCCAGAGCCCCAGTGTTCTTAGGCCTACAAAAGCGCTTCCAAGGAAGGGTGCTGGCTAGCAACAGCTTTCAGTGCTGGCACTTTTCCTCTCTGAGCAATTGCTCGACGTTTGCAATTTCTCAGCTCGTGTCTACGAGACGGAAAGAGAATGACAGTGACGTTTGGTGGCTAGAGAAGCGCAAAGCCCCAGTGTTGCTGCGCCTGTGAAAGCGCTTCCAAGGAAGGGTGCTGGCTAGCAAGAGCTTTCAGTGCTGGCACTTTTCATCTCTGAGCAATTGCTCGACGTTTGCAATTTCTCAGCTCGTGTCTACGAGACGGAAAGAGAAGGACCGTGACGTTTGGTGGCTAGAGAAGCGCAAAGCCCCAGTGTTGCTGCGCCTGTGAAAGCGCTTCCAAGGAAGGGTGCTGGCTAGCAACAGCTTTCAGTGCTGGCACTTTTCATCTCTGAGCAATTGCTGGATGTTTGCAATTTCTCACCTGAGCTCTCTTTAGAGTGCGCGAGAGGATGAGCAGAAGATTAGGTGGCTAGAGAAGCCCAGAGCCCCAGTGTTCTTAGGCCTACAAAAGCGCTTCCAAGGAAGGGTGCTGGCTAGCAACAGCTTTCAGTGCTGGCACTTTTCATCTCTGAGCAATTGCTCGACGTTTGCAATTTCTCAGCTCGTGTCTACGAGACGGAAAGAGAATGACCGTGACGTTTGGTGGCTAGAGAAGCGCAAAGCCCCAGTGTTGCTGCGCCTGTGAAAGCACTTCCAAGGAAGGGTGCTGGCTAGCAACAGCTTTCAGTGCTGGCACTTTTCATCTCTGAGCAATTGCTGGATGTTTGCAATTTCTCACCTGAGCTCTCTTTAGAGTGCGCGAGAGGATGAGCAGAAGATTAGGTGGCTAAAGAAGCCCAGAGCCCCAGTGTGCTTAGGCCTACAAAAGCGCTTCCAAGGAAGGGGGCTGGCTAGCAACAGCTTTCAGTGCTGGCACTTTTCATCTCTGAGCAATTGCTCGACGTTTGCAATTTCTCAGCTCGTGTCTACGAGACGGAAAGAGAATGACAGTGACGTTTGGTGGCTAGAGAAGCGCAAAGCCCCAGTGTTGCTGCGCCTGTGAAAGCGCTTCCAAGGAAGGGTGCTGGCTAGCAACAGCTTTCAGTGCTGGCACTTTTCATCTCTGAGCAATTGCTCGACGTTTGCAATTTCTCAGCTCGTGTCTACGAGACGGAAAGAGAAGGACCGTGACGTTTGGTGGCTAGAGAAGCGCAAAGCCCCAGTGTTACTGCGCCTGTGAATGCGCTTCCAAGGAAGGGTGCTGGCTAGCAACAGCTTTCAGTGCTGGCACTTTTCATCTCTGAGCAATTGCTCGACGTTTGCAATTTCTCAGCTCGTGTCTACGAGACGGAAAGAGAAGGACCGTGACGTTTGGTGGCTAGAGAAGCGCAAAGCCCCAGTGTTACTGCGCCTGTGAAAGCGCTTCCAAGGAAGGGTGCTGGCTAGCAACAGCTTTCACTGCTGGCACTTTTCATCTCTGAGCAATTGCTGGATGTTTGCAATTTCTCACCTGAGCTCTCTTTAGAGTGCGCGAGAGGATGAGCAGAAGATTAGGTGGCTAAAGAAGCCCAGAGCCCCAGTGTTCTTAGGCCTACAAAAGCGCTTCCAAGGAAGGGTGCTGGCTAGCAACAGCTTTCAGTGCTGGCACTTTTCATCTCTGAGCAATTGCTCGACGTTTGCAATTTCTCAGCTCGTGTCTACGAGACGGAAAGAGAATGACAGTGACGTTTGGTGGCTAGAGAAGCGCAAAGCCCCAGTGTTGCTGCGCCTGTGAAAGCGCTTCCAAGGAAGGGTGCTGGCTAGCAACAGCTTTCAGTGCTGGCACTTTTCATCTCTGAGCAATTGCTCGACAATTGCAATTTCTCAGCTCGTGTCTACGAGACGGAAAGAGAAGGACCGTGACGTTTGGTGGCTAGAGAAGCGCAAAGCCCCAGTGTTGCTGCGCCTGTGAAAGCGCTTCCAAGGAAGGGTGCTGGCTCGCAACAGCTTTCAGTGCTGGCACTTTTCATCTCTGAGCAATTGCTCGACGTTTGCAATTTCTCAGCTCGTGTCTACGAGACGGAGAGATAGTGACCGTGACATTTGGTGGCTAGAGAAGCGCAAAGCCCCAGTGTTACTGCGCCTGTGAAAGCGCTTCCAAGGAAGGGTGCTGGCTAGCAACAGCTTTCAGTGCTGGCACTTTTCATCTCTGAGCAATTGCTCGACGTTTGCAATTTCTCACCTGAGCTCTCTTTAGAGTGCGCGAGAGGATGAGCAGAAGATTAGGTGTCTAAAGAAGCCCAGAGCCCCAGTGTTCTTAGGCCTACAAAAGCGCTTCCAAGGAAGGGTGCTGGCTAGCAACAGCTTTCAGTGGTGGCACTTTTCCTCTCTGAGCAATTGCTCGACGTTTGCAATTTCTCAGCTCGTGTCTACGAGACGGAAAGAGAATGACAGTGACGTTTGGTGGCTAGAGAAGCGCAAAGCCCCAGTGTTACTGCGCCTGTGAAAGCGCTTCCAAGGAAGGGTGCTGGCTAGCAACAGCTTTCAGTGCTGGCACTTTTCATCTCTGAGCAATTGCTCGACGTTTGCAATTTCTCAGCTCGTGTCTACGAGACGGAAAGAGAAGGACCGTGACGTTTGGTGGCTAGAGAAGCGCAAAGCCCCAGTGTTGCTGCGCCTGTGAAAGCGCTTCCAAGGAAGGGTGCTGGCTAGCAACAGCTTTCAGTGCTGGCACTTTTCATCTCTGAGCAATTGCTGGATGTTTGCAATTTCTCACCTGAGCTCTCTTTAGAGTGCGCGAGAGGATGAGCAGAAGATTAGGTGGCTAAAGAAGCCCAGAGCCCCAGTGTGCTTAGGCCTACAAAAGCGCTTCCAAGGAAGGGGGCTGGCTAGCAACAGCTTTCAGTGCTGGCACTTTTCATCTCTGAGCAATTGCTCGACGTTTGCAATTTCTCAGCTCGTGTCTACGAGACGGAAAGAGAATGACAGTGACGTTTGGTGGGTAGAGAAGCGCAAAGCCCCAGTGTTGCTGCGCCTGTGAAAGCGCTTCCAAGGAAGGGTGCTGGCTAGCAACAGCTTTCAGTGCTGGCACTTTTCATCTCTGAGCAATTGCTCGACGTTTGCAATTTCTCCCCTGAGCTCTCTTTAGAGTGCGCGAGAGGATGAGCAGAAGATTAGGTGGCTAGAGAAGCCCAGAGCCCCAGTGTTCTTAGGCCTACAAAAGCGCTTCCAAGGAAGGGTGCTGGCTAGCAACAGCTTTCAGTGGTGGCACTTTTCATCTCTGAGCAATTGCTCGACGTTTGCAATTTCTCAGCTCGTGTCTACGAGACGGAAAGAGAATGACAGTGACGTTTGGTGGCTAGAGAAGCGCAAAGCCCCAGTGTTGCTGCGCCTGTGAAAGCGCTTCCAAGGAAGGGTGCTGGCTAGCAACAGCTTTCAGTGCTGGCACTTTTCATCTCTGAGCAATTGCTCGACAATTGCAATTTCTCAGCTCGTGTCTACGAGACGGAAAGAGAAGGACCGTGACGTTTGGTGGCTAGAGAAGCGCAAAGCCCCAGTGTTGCTGCGCCTGTGAAAGCGCTTCCAAGGAAGGGTGCTGGCTCGCAACAGCTTTCAGTGCTGGCACTTTTCATCTCTGAGCAATTGCTCGACGTTTGCAATTTCTCAGCTCGTGTCTACGAGACGGAGAGATAGTGACCGTGACATTTGGTGGCTAGAGAAGCGCAAAGCCCCAGTGTTACTGCGCCTGTGAAAGCGCTTCCAAGGAAGGGTGCTGGCTAGCAACAGCTTTCAGTGCTGGCACTTTTCATCTCTGAGCAATTGCTCGACGTTTGCAATTTCTCACCTGAGCTCTCTTTAGAGTGCGCGAGAGGATGAGCAGAAGATTAGGTGTCTAAAGAAGCCCAGAGCCCCAGTGTTCTTAGGCCTACAAAAGCGCTTCCAAGGAAGGGTGCTGGCTAGCAACAGCTTTCAGTGGTGGCACTTTTCCTCTCTGAGCAATTGCTCGACGTTTGCAATTTCTCAGCTCGTGTCTACGAGACGGAAAGAGAATGACAGTGACGTTTGGTGGCTAGAGAAGCGCAAAGCCCCAGTGTTACTGCGCCTGTGAAAGCGCTTCCAAGGAAGGGTGCTGGCTAGCAACAGCTTTCAGTGCTGGCACTTTTCATCTCTGAGCAATTGCTCGACGTTTGCAATTTCTCAGCTCGTGTCTACGAGACGGAAAGAGAAGGACCGTGACGTTTGGTGGCTAGAGAAGCGCAAAGCCCCAGTGTTGCTGCGCCTGTGAAAGCGCTTCCAAGGAAGGGTGCTGGGTAGCAACAGCTTTCAGTGCTGGCACTTTTCATCTCTGAGCAATTGCTCGACGTTTGCAATTTCTCAGCTCGTGTCTACGAGACGGAGAGATAATGACCGTGACGTTTGGTGGGTAGAGAAGCGCAAAGCCCCAGTGTTACTGCGCCTGTGAAAGCGCTTCCAAGGAAGGGTGCTGGCTAGCAAGAGCTTTCAGTGCTGGCACTTTTCATCTCGGAGCAATTGCTCGACGTTTGCAATTTCTCACCTGAGCTCTCTTTAGAGTGCGCGAGAGGATGAGCAGAAGATTAGGTGGCTAGAGAAGCCCAGAGCCCCAGTGTTCTTAGGCCTACAAAAGCGCTTCCAAGGAAGGGTGCTGGATAGCAACAGCTTTCAGTGCTGGCACTTTTCATCTCTGAGCAATTGCTCGACGTTTGCAATTTCTCAGCTCGTGTCTACGAGACGGAAAGAGAAGGACCGTGACGTTTGGTGGCTAGAGAAGCGCAAAGCCCCAGTGTTACTGCGCCTGTGAAAGCGCTTCCAAGGAAGGGTGCTGGCTAGCAACAGCTTTCAGTGCTGGCACTTTTCATCTCTGAGCAATTGCTCGACGTTTGCAATTTCTCAGCTCGTGTCTACGAGACGGAAAGAGAATGACCGTGACGTTTGGTGGCTAGAGAAGCGCAAAGCCCCAGTGTTACTGCGCCTGTGAAAGCGCTTCCAAGGAAGGGTGCTGGCTAGCAACAGCTTTCAGTGCTGGCACTTTTCATCTCTGAGCAATTGCTGGATGTTTGCAATTTCTCACCTGAGCTCTCTTTAGAGTGCGCGAGAGGATGAGCAGAAGATTAGGTGGCTAGAGAAGCCCAGAGCCCCAGTGTTCTTAGGCCTACAAAAGCGCTTCCAAGGAAGGGTGCTGGCTAGCAACAGCTTTCAGTGCTGGCACTTTTCCTCTCTGAGCAATTGCTGGACGTTTGCAATTTCTCACCTGAGCTCTCTTTAGAGTGCGCGAGAGGATGAGCAGAAGATTAGGTGGCTAGAGAAGCCCAGAGCCCCAGTGTTCTTAGGCCTACAAAAGCGCTTCCAAGGAAGGGTGCTGGCTAGCAACAGCTTTCAGTGCTGGCACTTTTCCTCTCTGAGCAATTGCTCGACGTTTGCAATTTCTCAGCTCGTGTCTACGAGACGGAAAGAGAATGACAGTGACGTTTGGTGGCTAGAGAAGCGCAAAGCCCCAGTGTTGCTGCGCCTGTGAAAGCGCTTCCAAGGAAGGGTGCTGGCTAGCAACAGCTTTCAGTGCTGGCACTTTTCATCTCTGAGCAATTGCTCGACGTTTGCAATTTCTCAGCTCGTGTCTACGAGACGGAAAGAGAAGGACCGTGACGTTTGGTGGGTAGAGAAGCGCAAAGCCCCAGTGTTGCTGCGCCTGTGAAAGCGCTTCCAAGGAAGGGTGCTGGCTAGCAACAGCTTTCAGTGCTGGCACTTTTCATCTCTGAGCAATTGCTGGATGTTTGCAATTTCTCACCTGAGCTCTCTTTAGAGTGCGCGAGAGGATGAGCAGAAGATTAGGTGGCTAAAGAAGCCCAGAGCCCCAGTGTGCTTAGGCCTACAAAAGCGCTTCCAAGGAAGGGTGCTGGCTAGCAACAGCTTTCAGTGCTGGCACTTTTCCTCTCTGAGCAATTGCTCGACGTTTGCAATTTCTCAGCTCGTGTCTACGAGACGGAAAGAGAATGACAGTGACGTTTGGTGGCTAGAGAAGCGCAAAGCCCCAGTGTTACTGCGCCTGTGAAAGCGCTTCCAAGGAAGGGTGCTGGCTAGCAACAGCTTTCAGTGCTGGCACTTTTCCTCTCTGAGCAATTGCTCGACGTTTGCAATTTCTCACCTGAGCTCTCTTTAGAGTGCGCGAGAGGATGAGCAGAAGATTAGGTGGCTAGAGAAGCCCAGAGCCCCAGTGTTCTTAGGCCTACAAAAGCGCTTCCAAGGAAGGGGGCTGGCTAGCAACAGCTTTCAGTGCTGGCACTTTTCATCTCTCAGCAATTGCTCGACGTTTGCAATTTCTCAGCTCGTGTCTACGAGACGGAAAGAGAAGGACCGTGACGTTTGGTGGCTAGAGAAGTTCAAAGCCCCAGTGTTACTGCGCCTGTGAATGCGCTTCCAAGGAAGGGTGCTGGCTAGCAACAGCTTTCAGTGCTGGCACTTTTCCTCTCTGAGCAATTGCTCGACGTTTGCAATTTCTCAGCTCGTGTCTACGAGACGGAAAGAGAAGGACCGTGACGTTTGGTGGCTAGAGAAGCGCAAAGCCCCAGTGTTACTGCGCCTGTGAAAGCGCTTCCAAGGAAGGGTGCTGGCTAGCAACAGCTTTCAGTGCTGGCACTTTTCATCTCTGAGCAATTGCTGGATGTTTGCAATTTCTCACCTGAGCTCTCTTTAGAGTGCGCGAGAGGATGAGCAGAAGATTAGGTGGCTAAAGAAGCCCAGAGCCCCAGTGTTCTTAGGCCTACAAAAGCGCTTCCAAGGAAGGGGGCTGGCTAGCAACAGCTTTCAGTGGTGGCACTTTTCCTCTCTGAGCAATTGCTCGATGTTTGCAATTTCTCAGCTCGTGTCTACGAGACGGAAAGAGAATGACAGTGACGTTTGGTGGCTAGAGAAGCGCAAAGCCCCAGTGTTACTGCGCCTGTGAAAGCGCTTCCAAGGAAGGGTGCTGGCTAGCAACAGCTTTCAGTGCTGGCACTTTTCATCTCTGAGCAATTGCTGGATGTTTGCAATTTCTCACCTGAGCTCTCTTTAGAGTGCGCGAGAGGATGAGCAGAAGATTAGGTGGCTAAAGAAGCCCAGAGCCCCAGTGTTCTTAGGCCTACAAAAGCGCTTCCAAGGAAGGGGGCTGGCTAGCAACAGCTTTCAGTGGTGGCACTTTTCCTCTCTGAGCAATTGCTCGATGTTTGCAATTTCTCAGCTCGTGTCTACGAGACGGAAAGAGAATGACAGTGACGTTTGGTGGCTAGAGAAGCGCAAAGCCCCAGTGTTACTGCGCCTGTGAAAGCGCTTCCAAGGAAGGGTGCTGGCTAGCAACAGCTTTCAGTGCTGGCACTTTTCATCTCTGAGCAATTGCTCGACGTTTGCAATTTCTCAGCTCGTGTCTACGAGACGGAAAGAGAAGGACCGTGACGTTTGGTGGCTAGAGAAGCGCAAAGCCCCAGTGTTGCTGCGCCTGTGAAAGCGCTTCCAAGGAAGGGTGCTGGCTCGCAACAGCTTTCAGTGCTGGCACTTTTCATCTCTGAGCAATTGCTCGACGTTTGCAATTTCTCAGCTCGTGTCTACGAGACGGAGAGATAGTGACCGTGACGTTTGGTGGCTAGAGAAGCGCAAAGCCCCAGTGTTACTGCGCCTGTGAAAGCGCTTCCAAGGAAGGGTGCTGGCTAGCAACAGCTTTCAGTGCTGGCACTTTTCATCTCTGAGCAATTGCTCGACGTTTGCAATTTCTCACCTGAGCTCTCTTTAGAGTGCGCGAGAGGATGAGCAGAAGATTAGGTGTCTAAAGAAGCCCAGAGCCCCAGTGTTCTTAGGCCTACAAAAGCGCTTCCAAGGAAGGGTGCTGGCTAGCAACAGCTTTCAGTGCTGGCACTTTTCCTCTCTGAGCAATTGCTCGACGTTTGCAATTTCTCAGCTCGTGTCTACGAGACGGAAAGAGAATGACAGTGACGTTTGGTGGCTAGAGAAGCGCAAAGCCCCAGTGTTACTGCGCCTGTGAAAGCGCTTCCAAGGAAGGGTGCTGGCTAGCAACAGCTTTCAGTGCTGGCACTTTTCATCTCTGAGCAATTGCTCGACGTTTGCAATTTCTCAGCTCGTGTCTACGAGACGGAAAGAGAAGGACCGTGACGTTTGGTGGCTAGAGAAGCGCAAAGCCCCAGTGTTGCTGCGCCTGTGAAAGCGCTTCCAAGGAAGGGTGCTGGCTAGCAACAGCTTTCAGTGCTGGCACTTTTCATCTCTGAGCAATTGCTCGACGTTTGCAATTTCTCAGCTCGTGTCTACGAGACGGAGAGATAGTGACCGTGACGTTTGGTGGGTAGAGAAGCGCAAAGCCCCAGTGTTGCTGCGCCTGTGAAAGCGCTTCCAAGGAAGGGTGCTGGCTAGCAACAGCTTTCAGTGCTGGCACTTTTCATCTCTGAGCAATTGCTGGATGTTTGCAATTTCTCCCCTGAGCTCTCTTTAGAGTGCGCGAGAGGATGAGCAGAAGATTAGGTGGCTAAAGAAGCCCAGAGCCCCAGTGTTCTTAGGCCTACAAAAGCGCTTCCAAGGAAGGGGGCTGGCTAGCAACAGCTTTCAGTGCTGGCACTTTTCATCTCTGAGCAATTGCTCCACGTTTGCAATTTCTCCCCTGAGCTCTCTTTAGAGTGCGCGAGAGGATGAGCAGAAGATTCGGTGGCTAGAGAAGCCCAGAGCCCCAGTGTTCTTAGGCCTACAAAAGCGCTTCCAAGGAAGGGTGCTGGCTAGCAACAGCTTTCAGTGCTGGCACTTTTCCTCTCTGAGCAATTGCTCGACGTTTGCAATTTCTCAGCTCGTGTCTACGAGACGGAAAGAGAATGACAGTGACGTTTGGTGGCTAGAGAAGCGCAAAGCCCCAGTGTTACTGCGCCTGTGAAAGCGCTTCCAAGGAAGGGTGCTGGCTAGCAACAGCTTTCAGTGCTGGCACTTTTCATCTCTGAGCAATTGCTCGACGTTTGCAATTTCTCAGCTCGTGTCTACGAGACGGAAAGAGAAGGACCGTGACGTTTGGTGGCTAGAGAAGCGCAAAGCCCCAGTGTTGCTGCGCCTGTGAAAGCGCTTCCAAGGAAGGGTGCTGGCTAGCAACAGCTTTCAGTGCTGGCACTTTTCATCTCTCAGCAATTGCTCGACGTTTGCAATTTCTCAGCTCGTGTCTACGAGACGGAGAGATAGTGACCGTGACGTTTGGTGGCTAGAGAAGCGCAAAGCCCCAGTGTTACTGCGCCTGTGAAAGCGCTTCCAAGGAAGGGTGCTGGCTAGCAACAGCTTTCAGTGCTGGCACTTTTCATCTCTGAGCAATTGCTGGATGTTTGCAATTTCTCCCCTGAGCTCTCTTTAGAGTGCGCGAGAGGATGAGCAGAAGATTAGGTGGCTAAAGAAGCCCAGAGCCCCAGTGTTCTTAGGCCTACAAAAGCGCTTCCAAGGACGGGGGCTGGCTAGCAAGAGCTTTCAGTGCTGGCACTTTTCCTCTCTGAGCAATTGCTCGACGTTTGCAATTTCTCAGCTCGTGTCTAGGAGACGGAAAGAGAATGACCGTGACGTTTGGTGGCTAGAGAAGCGCAAAGCCCCAGTGTTACTGCGCCTGTGAAAGCGCTTCCAAGGAAGGGTGCTGGCTAGCAAGAGCTTTCAGTGCTGGCACTTTTCATCTCTGAGCAATTGCTCGACGTTTGCAATTTCTCAGCTCGTGTCTACGAGACGGAAAGAGAAGGACCGTGACGTTTGGTGGCTAGAGAAGCGCAAAGCCCCAGTGTTGCTGCGCCTGTGAAAGCGCTTCCAAGGAAGGGTGCTGGCTAGCAACAGCTTTCAGTGCTGGCACTTTTCATCTCTGAGCAATTGCTCGACGTTTGCAATTTCTCACCTGAGCTCTCTTTAGAGTGCGCGAGAGGATAAGCAGAAGATTAGGTGGCTAGAGAAGCCCAGAGCCCCAGTGTTCTTAGGCCTACAAAAGCGCTTCCAAGGAAGGGTGCTGGCTAGCAACAGCTTTCAGTGCTGGCACTTTTCATCTCTGAGCAATTGCTCGACAATTGCAATTTCTCAGCTCGTGTCTACGAGACGGAAAGAGAAGGACCGTGACGTTTGGTGGCTAGAGAAGCGCAAAGCCCCAGTGTTGCTGCACCTGTGAAAGCGCTTCCAAGGAAGGGTGCTGGCTAGCAACAGCTTTCAGTGCTGGCACTTTTCATCTCTGAGCAATTGCTCGACGTTTGCAATTTCTCAGCTCGTGTCTACGAGACGGAAAGAGAAGGACCGTGATGTTTGGTGGCTAGAGAAGCGCAAAGCCCCAGTGTTGCTGCGCCTGTGAAAGCGCTTCCAAGGAAGGGTGCTGGCTAGCAACAGCTTTCAGTGCTGGCACTTTTCATCTCTGAGCAATTGCTCGACGTTTGCAATTTCTCAGCTCGTGTCTACGAGACGGAGAGATAGTGACCGTGACGTTTGGTGGCTAGAGAAGCGCAAAGCCCCAGTGTTACTGCGCCTGTGAAAGCGCTTCCAAGGAAGGCTGCTGGCTAGCAACAGCTTTCAGTGCTGGCACTTTTCATCTCTGAGCAATTGCTGGACATTTGCAATTTCTCACCTGAGCTCTCTTTAGAGTGCGCGAGAGGATGAGCAGAAGATTAGGTGGCTAAAGAAGCCGAGAGCCCCAGTGTTCTTAGGCCTACAAAAGCGCTTCCAAGGAAGGGTGCTGGCTAGCAAGAGCTTTCAGTGCTGGCACTTTTCATCTCTGAGCAATTGCTCGACGTTTGCAATTTCTCAGCTCGTGTCTACGAGACGGAAAGAGAATGACAGTGACATTTGGTGGGTAGAGAAGCGCAAAGCCCCAGTGTTACTGCGCCTGTGAAAGCGCTTCCAAGGAAGGGTGCTGGCTAGCAACAGCTTTCAGTGCTGGCACTTTTCATCTCTGAGCAATTGCTCGACAATTGCAATTTCTCAGCTCGTGTCTACGAGACGGAAAGAGAAGGACCGTGACGTTTGGTGGCTAGAGAAGCGCAAAGCCCCAGTGTTGCTGCGCCTGTGAAAGCGCTTCCAAGGAAGGGTGCTGGCTCGCAACAGCTTTCAGTGCTGGCACTTTTCATCTCTGAGCAATTGCTCGACGTTTGCAATTTCTCAGCTCGTGTCTACGAGACGGAGAGATAGTGACCGTGACGTTTGGTGGGTAGAGAAGCGCAAAGCCCCAGTGTTACTGCGCCTGTGAAAGCGCTTCCAAGGAAGGGTGCTGGCTAGCAAGAGCTTTCAGTGCTGGCACTTTTCATCTCTGAGCAATTGCTCGACGTTTGCAATTTCTCACCTGAGCTCTCTTTAGAGTGCGCGAGAGGATGAGCAGAAGATTAGGTGTCTAAAGAAGCCCAGAGCCCCAGTGTTCTTAGGCCTACAAAAGCGCTTTCAAAGGAAGGGTGCTGGCTAGCAACAGCTTTCAGTGCTGGCACTTTTCCTCTCTGAGCAATTGCTCGACGTTTGCAATTTCTCAGCTCGTGTCTACGAGACGGAAAGAGAATGACAGTGACGTTTGGTGGGTAGAGAAGCGCAAAGCCCCAGTGTTACTGCGCCTGTGAAAGCGCTTCCAAGGAAGGGTGCTGGCTAGCAACAGCTTTCAGTGCTGGCACTTTTCATCTCTGAGCAATTGCTCGACGTTTGCAATTTCTCAGCTCGTGTCTACGAGACGGAAAGAGAAGGACCGTGACGTTTGGTGGGTAGAGAAGCGCAAAGCCCCAGTGTTGCTGCGCCTGTGAAAGCGCTTCCAAGGAAGGGTGCTGGCTAGCAACAGCTTTCAGTGCTGGCACTTTTCATCTCTGAGCAATTGCTCGACGTTTGCAATTTCTCAGCTTGTGTCTACGAGACGGAGAGATAGTGACCGTGACGTTTGGTGGGTAGAGAAGCGCAAAGCCCCAGTGTTGCTGCGCCTGTGAAAGCGCTTCCAAGGAAGGGTGCTGGCTAGCAACAGCTTTCAGTGCTGGCACTTTTCATCTCTGAGCAATTGCTGGATGTTTGCAATTTCTCCCCTGAGCTCTCTTTAGAGTGCGCGAGAGGATGAGCAGAAGATTAGGTGGCTAAAGAAGCCCAGAGCCCCAGTGTTCTTAGGCCTACAAAAGCGCTTCCAAGGAAGGGGGCTGGCTAGCAAGAGCTTTCAGTGCTGGCACTTTTCATCTCTGAGCAATTGCTCGACGTTTGCAATTTCTCACCTGAGCTCTCTTTAGAGTGCGCGAGATCATGAGCAGAAGATTAGGTGGCTAGAGAAGCCCAGAGCCCCAGTGTTCTTATCCCTACAAAAGCGCTTCCAAGGAAGGGTGCTGGCTAGCAACAGCTTTCAGTGCTGGCACTTTTCCTCTCTGAGCAATTGCTCGACGTTTGCAATTTCTCAGCTCGTGTCTACGAGACGGAAAGAGAATGACAGTGACGTTTGGTGGCTAGAGAAGCGCAAAGCCCCAGTGTTACTGCGCCTGTGAAAGCGCTTCCAAGGAAGGGTGCTGGCTAGCAACAGCTTTCAGTGCTGGCACTTTTCATCTCTGAGCAATTGCTCGACGTTTGCAATTTCTCAGCTCGTGTCTACGAGACGGAAAGAGAAGGACCGTGACGTTTGGTGGCTAGAGAAGCGCAAAGCCCCAGTGTTGCTGCGCCTGTGAAAGCGCTTCCAAGGAAGGGTGCTGGCTAGCAACAGCTTTCAGTGCTGGCACTTTTCATCTCTCAGCAATTGCTCGACGTTTGCAATTTCTCAGCTCGTGTCTACGAGACGGAGAGATAGTGACCGTGACGTTTGGTGGCTAGAGAAGCGCAAAGCCCCAGTGTTACTGCGCCTGTGAAAGCGCTTCCAAGGAAGGGTGCTGGCTAGCAACAGCTTTCAGTGCTGGCACTTTTCATCTCTGAGCAATTGCTGGATGTTTGCAATTTCTCCCCTGAGCTCTCTTTAGAGTGCGCGAGAGGATGAGCAGAAGATTAGGTGGCTAAAGAAGCCCAGAGCCCCAGTGTTCTTAGGCCTACAAAAGCGCTTCCAAGGACGGGGGCTGGCTAGCAAGAGCTTTCAGTGCTGGCACTTTTCCTCTCTGAGCAATTGCTCGACGTTTGCAATTTCTCAGCTCGTGTCTACGAGACGGAAAGAGAATGACCGTGACGTTTGGTGGCTAGAGAAGCGCAAAGCCCCAGTGTTACTGCGCCTGTGAAAGCGCTTCCAAGGAAGGGTGCTGGCTAGCAAGAGCTTTCAGTGCTGGCACTTTTCATCTCTGAGCAATTGCTCGACGTTTGCAATTTCTCAGCTCGTGTCTACGAGACGGAAAGAGAAGGACCGTGACGTTTGGTGGCTAGAGAAGCGCAAAGCCCCAGTGTTGCTGCGCCTGTGAAAGCGCTTCCAAGGAAGGGGGCTGGCTAGCAACAGCTTTCAGTGCTGGCACTTTTCATCTCTGAGCAATTGCTCCACGTTTGCAATTTCTCACCTGAGCTCTCTTTAGAGTGCGCGAGAGGATGAGCAGAAGATTAGGTGGCTAGAGAAGCCCAGAGCCCCAGTGTGCTTAGGCCTACAAAAGCGCTTCCAAGGAAGGGTGCTGCCTAGCAACAGCTTTCAGTGCTGGCACTTTTCATCTCTGAGCAATTGCTCGACAATTGCAATTTCTCAGCTCGTGTCTACGAGACGGAAAGAGAAGGACCGTGACGTTTGGTGGCTAGAGAAGCGCAAAGCCCCAGTGTTGCTGCACCTGTGAAAGCGCTTCCAAGGAAGGGTGCTGGCTAGCAACAGCTTTCAGTGCTGGCACTTTTCATCTCTGAGCAATTGCTCGACGTTTGCAATTTCTAAGCTCGTGTCTACGAGACGGAAAGAGAAGGACCGTGATGTTTGGTGGCTAGAGAAGCGCAAAGCCCCAGTGTTGCTGCGCCTGTGAAAGCGCTTCCAAGGAAGGGTGCTGGCTAGCAACAGCTTTCAGTGCTGGCACTTTTCATCTCTGAGCAATTGCTCGACGTTTGCAATTTCTCAGCTCGTGTCTACGAGACGGAGAGATAGTGACCGTGACGTTTGGTGGCTAGAGAAGCGCAAAGCCCCAGTGTTACTGCGCCTGTGAAAGCGCTTCCAAGGAAGGCTGCTGGCTAGCAACAGCTTTCAGTGCTGGCACTTTTCATCTCTGAGCAATTGCTGGACATTTGCAATTTCTCACCTGAGCTCTCTTTAGAGTGCGCGAGAGGATGAGCAGAAGATTAGGTGGCTAAAGAAGCCGAGAGCCCCAGTGTTCTTAGGCCTACAAAAGCGCTTCCAAGGAAGGGGGCTGGCTAGCAACAGCTTTCAGTGCTGGCACTTTTCCTCTCTGAGCAATTGCTCGACGTTTGCAATTTCTCACCTGAGCTCTCTTTAGAGTGCGCGAGAGGATGAGCAGAAGATTAGGTGGCTAGAGAAGCCCAGAGCCCCAGTGTTCTTAGGCCTACAAAAGCGCTTCCAAGGAAGGGTGCTGGCTAGCAAGAGCTTTCAGTGCTGGCACTTTTCATCTCTGAGCAATTGCTCGACGTTTGCAATTTCTCAGCTCGTGTCTACGAGACGGAAAGAGAATGACAGTGACGTTTGGTGGCTAGAGAAGCGCAAAGCCCCAGTGTTACTGCGCCTGTGAAAGCGCTTCCAAGGAAGGGTGCTGGCTAGCAACAGCTTTCAGTGCTGGCACTTTTCATCTCTGAGCAATTGCTGGATGTTTGCAATTTCTCCCCTGAGCTCTCTTTAGAGTGCGCGAGAGGCTGAGCAGAAGATTAGGTGGCTAAAGAAGCCCAGAGCCCCAGTGTTCTTAGGCCTACAAAAGCGCTTCCAAGGAAGGGTGCTGGCTAGCAAGAGCTTTCAGTGCTGGCACTTTTCATCTCTGAGCAATTGCTCGACGTTTGCAATTTCTCACCTGAGCTCTCTTTAGAGTGCGCGAGAGGATGAGCAGAAGATTAGGTGTCTAAAGAAGCCCAGACCCCAGTGTTCTTAGGGCTACAAAAGCGCTTCCAAGGAAGGGTGCTGGCTAGCAACAGCTTTCAGTGCTGGCACTTTTCCTCTCTGAGCAATTGCTCGACGTTTGCAATTTCTCAGCTCGTGTCTACGAGACGGAAAGAGAATGACCGTGACGTTTGGTGGCTAGAGAAGCGCAAAGCCCCAGTGTTACTGCGCCTGTGAAAGCGCTTCCAAGGAAGGGTGCTGGCTAGCAACAGCTTTCAGTGCTGGCACTTTTCCTCTATGAGCAATTGCTCGACGTTTGCAATTTCTCAGCTCGTGTCTACGAGACGGAAAGAGAAGGACCGTGACGTTTGGTGGCTAGAGAAGCGCAAAGCCCCAGTGTTGCTGCGCCTGTGAAAGCGCTTCCAAGGAAGGGGGCTGGCTAGCAACAGCTTTCAGTGCTGGCACTTTTCATCTCTGAGCAATTGCTCGACGTTTGCAATTTCTCCCCTGAGCTCTCTTTAGAGTGCGCGAGAGGATGAGCAGAAGATTAGGTGGCTAGAGAAGCCCAGAGCCCCAGTGTTCTTAGGGCTACAAAAGCGCTTCCAAGGAAGGGTGCTGGCTAGCAACAGCTTTCAGTGCTGGCACTTTTCATCTCTGAGCAATTGCTCGACAATTGCAATTTCTCAGCTCGTGTCTACGAGACGGAAAGAGAAGGACCGTGACGTTTGGTGGCTAGAGAAGCGCAAAGCCCCAGTGTTGCTGCACCTGTGAAAGCGCTTCCAAGGAAGGGTGCTGGCTAGCAACAGCTTTCAGTGCTGGCACTTTTCATCTCTGAGCAATTGCTCGACGTTTGCAATTTCTCAGCTCGTGTCTACGAGACGGAAAGAGAAGGACCGTGATGTTTGGTGGCTAGAGAAGCGCAAAGCCCCAGTGTTGCTGCGCCTGTGAAAGCGCTTCCAAGGAAGGGTGCTGGCTAGCAAGAGCTTTCAGTGCTGGCGCTTTTCATCTCTGAGCAATTGCTCGACGTTTGCAATTTCTCAGCTCGTGTCTACGAGACGGAGAGATAGTGACCGTGACGTTTGGTGGGTAGAGAAGCGCAAAGCCCCAGTGTTACTGCGCCTGTGAAAGCGCTTCCAAGGAAGGGTGCTGGCTAGCAAGAGCTTTCAGTGCTGGCACTTTTCATCTCTGAGCAATTGCTGGACATTTGCAATTTCTCACCTGAGCTCTCTTTAGAGTGCGCGAGAGGATGAGCAGAAGATGAGGTGGCTAGAGAAGCCCAGAGCCCCAGTGTTCTTAGGCCTACAAAAGCGCTTCCAAGGAAGGGGGCTGGCTAGCAACAGCTTTCAGTGCTGGCACTTTTCCTCTCTGAGCAATTGCTCGACGTTTGCAATTTCTCACCTGAGCTCTCTTTAGAGTGCGCGAGAGGATGAGCAGAAGATTAGGTGTCTAAAGAAGCCCAGAGCCCCAGTGTTCTTAGGCCTACAAAAGCGCTTCCAAGGAAGGGTGCTGGCTAGCAAGAGCTTTCAGTGCTGGCACTTTTCCTCTCTGAGCAATTGCTCGACGTTTGCAATTTCTCAGCTCGTGTCTACGAGACGGAAAGAGAATGACCGTGACGTTTGGTGGCTAGAGAAGCGCAAAGCCCCAGTGTTACTGCGCCTGTGAAAGCGCTTCCAAGGAAGGGGGCTGGCTAGCAACAGCTTTCAGTGCTGGCACTTTTCATCTCTGAGCAATTGCTCGACGTTTGCAATTTCTCAGCTCGTGTCTACGAGACGGAAAGAGAAGGACCGTGACGTTTGGTGGGTAGAGAAGCGCAAAGCCCCAGTGTTGCTGCGCCTGTGAAAGCGCTTCCAAGGAAGGGGGCTGGCTAGCAACAGCTTTCAGTGCTGGCACTTTTCATCTCTGAGCAATTGCTCGACGTTTGCAATTTCTCACCTGAGCTCTCTTTAGAGTGCGCGAGAGGATGAGCAGAAGATTCGGTGGCTAGAGAAGCCCAGAGCCCCAGTGTTCTTAGGCCTACAAAAGCGCTTCCAAGGAAGGGTGCTGGCTAGCAACAGCTTTCAGTGCTGGCACTTTTCATCTCTGAGCAATTGCTCGACGTTTGCAATTTCTCAGCTCGTGTCTACAAGACGGAAAGAGAATGACCGTGACGTTTGGTGGGTAGAGAAGCGCAAAGCCCCAGTGTTGCTGCACCTGTGAAAGCGCTTCCAAGGAAGGGTGCTGGCTAGCAACAGCTTTCAGTGCTGGCACTTTTCATCTCTGAGCAATTGCTCGACGTTTGCAATTTCTCAGCTCGTGTCTACGAGACGGAAAGAGAAGGACCGTGATGTTTGGTGGTTAGAGAAGCGCAAAGCCCCAGTGTTGCTGCGCCTGTGAAAGCGCTTCCAAGGAAGGGGGCTGGCTAGCAACAGCTTTCAGTGCTGGCACTTTTCATCTCTGAGCAATTGCTCGACAATTGCAATTTCTCAGCTCGTGTCTACGAGACGGAAAGAGAAGGACCGTGACGTTTGGTGGCTAGAGAAGCGCAAAGCCCCAGTGTTGCTGCACCTGTGAAAGCGCTTCCAAGGAAGGGTGCTGGCTAGCAACAGCTTTCAGTGCTGGCACTTTTCATCTCTGAGCAATTGCTCGACGTTTGCAATTTCTCAGCTCGTGTCTACGAGACGGAAAGAGAAGGACCGTGACGTTTGGTGGCTAGAGAAGCGCAAAGCCCCAGGGTTGCTGCGCCTGTGAAAGCGCTTCCAAGGAAGGGTGCTGGCTAGCAACAGCTTTCAGTGCTGGCACTTTTCATCTCTGAGCAATTGCTCGACGTTTGCAATTTCTCAGCTCGTGTCTACGAGACGGAGAGATAGTGACCGTGACGTTTGGTGGGTAGAGAAGCGCAAAGCCCCAGTGTTACTGCGCCTGTGAAAGCGCTTCCAAGGAAGGGTGCTGGCTAGCAACAGCTTTCAGTGCTGGCACTTTTCATCTCTGAGCAATTGCTGGACATTTGCAATTTCTCACCTGAGCTCTCTTTAGAGTGCGCGAGAGGATGAGCAGAAGATTAGGTGGCTAAGGAAGCCCAGAGCCCCAGTGTTCTTAGGCCTACAAAAGCGCTTCCAAGGAAGGGTGCTGGCTAGCAACAGCTTTCAGTGCTGGCACTTTTCCTCTCTGAGCAATTGCTCGACGTTTGCAATTTCTCACCTGAGCTCTCTTTAGAGTGCGCGAGAGGATGAGCAGAAGATGAGGTGGCTAGAGAAGCCCAGAGCCCCAGTGTTCTTAGGCCTACAAAAGCGCTTCCAAGGAAGGGTGCTGGCTAGCAAGAGCTTTCAGTGCTGGCACTTTTCATCTCTGAGCAATTGCTCGACGTTTGCAATTTCTCAGCTCGTGTCTACGAGACGGAAAGAGAATGACAGTGACGTTTGGTGGCTAGAGAAGCGCAAAGCCCCAGTGTTGCTGCGCCTGTGAAAGCGCTTCCAAGGAAGGGTGCTGGCTAGCAACAGCTTTCAGTGCTGGCACTTTTCATCTCTGAGCAATTGCTGGATGTTTGCAATTTCTCACCTGAGCTCTCTTTAGAGTGCGCGAGAGGATGAGCAGAAGATTAGGTGGCTAAAGAAGCCCAGAGCCCCAGTGTTCTTAGGCCTACAAAAGCGCTTCCAAGGAAGGGTGCTGGCTAGCAACAGCTTTCAGTGCTGCCACTTTTCACCTCTGAGCAATTGCTCGACAATTGCAATTTCTCACCTGAGCTCTCTTTAGAGTGCGCGAGAGGATGAGCAGAAGATTAGGTGGCTAAAGAAGCCCAGAGCCCCAGTGTTCTTAGGCCTACAAAAGCGCTTCCAAGGAAGGGTGCTGGCTAGCAACAGCTTTCAGTGCTGGCACTTTTCATCTCTGAGCAATTGCTCGACGTTTGCAATTTCTCAGCTCGTGTCTACAAGACGGAAAGAGAATGACAGTGACGTTTGGTGGCTAGAGAAGCGCAAAGCCCCAGTGTTGCTGCGCCTGTGAAAGCGCTTCCAAGGAAGGGTGCTGGCTAGCAACAGCTTTCAGTGCTGGCACTTTTCCTCTCTGAGCAATTGCTCGACGTTTGCAATTTCTCAGCTCATGTCTACGAGACGGAAAGAGAAGGACCGTGACGTTTGGTGGCTAGAGAAGCGCAAAGCCCCAGTGTTGCTGCGCCTGTGAAAGCGCTTCCAAGGAAGGGTGCTGGCTAGCAACAGCTTTCAGTGCTGGCACTTTTCATCTCTGAGCAATTGCTCGACGTTTGCAATTTCTCAGCTCGTGTCTACGAGACGGAGAGATAGTGACCGTGACGTTTGGTGGGTAGAGAAGCGCAAAGCCCCAGTGTTGCTGCGCCTGTGAAAGCGCTTCCAAGGAAGGGTGCTGGCTAGCAACAGCTTTCAGTGCTGGCACTTTTCCTCTCTGAGCAATTGCTCGACGTTTGCAATTTCTCACCTGAGCTCTCTTTAGAGTGCGCGAGAGGATGAGCAGAAGATTCGGTGGCTAGAGAAGCCCAGAGCCCCAGTGTTCTTAGGCCTACAAAAGCGCTTCCAAGGAAGGGGGCTGGCTAGCAACAGCTTTCAGTGCTGGCACTTTTCATCTCTCAGCAATTGCTCGACGTTTGCAATTTCTCAGCTCGTGTCTACGAGACGGAAAGAGAAGGACAGTGACGTTTGGTGGCTAGAGAAGCGCAAAGCCCCAGTGTTGCTGCGCCTGTGAAAGCGCTTCCAAGGAAGGGTGCTGGCTAGCAACAGCTTTCAGTGCTGGCACTTTTCATCTCTGAGCAATTGCTCCACGTTTGCAATTTCTCAGCTCGTGTCTACGAGACGGAAAGAGAAGGACCGTGACGTTTGGTGGGTAGAGAAGCGCAAAGCCCCAGTGTTGCTGCGCCTGTGAAAGCGCTTCCAAGGAAGGGTGCTGGCTAGCAACAGCTTTCAGTGCTGGCACTTTTCATCTCTGAGCAATTGCTCGACGTTTGCAATTTCTCAGCTTGTGTCTACGAGACGGAGAGATAGTGACCGTGAAGTTTGGTGGCTAGAGAAGCGCAAAGCCCCAGTGTTACTGCGCCTGTGAAAGCGCTTCCAAGGAAGGGTGCTGGCTAGCAACAGCTTTCAGTGCTGGCACTTTTCATCTCTGAGCAATTGCTCGACGTTTGCAATTTCTCACCTGAGCTCTCTTTAGAGTGCGCGAGAGGATGAGCAGAAGATTAGGTGGCTAAAGAAGCCCAGAGCCCCAGTGTTCTTAGGTCTACAAAAGCGCTTCCAAGGAAGGGGGCTGGCTAGCAACAGCTTTCAGTGCTGGCACTTTTCATCTCTGAGCAATTGCTCGACAATTGCAATTTCTCAGCTCTTGTCTACGAGACGGAAAGAGAAGGACCGTGTCGTTTGGTGGCTAGAGAAGCGCAAAGCCCCAGTGTTGCTGCGCCTGTGAAAGCGCTTCCAAGGAAGGGTGCTGGCTAGCAACAGCTTTCAGTGCTGGCACTTTTCATCTCTGAGCAATTGCTCGACGTTTGCAATTTCTCACCTGAGCTCTCTTTAGACTGCGCGAGAGGATGAGCAGAAGATTCGGTGGCTAGAGAAGCCCAGAGCCCCAGTGTTCTTAGGCCTACAAAAGCGCTTCCAAGGAAGGGTGCTGGCTAGCAACAGCTTTCAGTGCTGGCACTTTTCATCTCTGAGCAATTGCTCGACGTTTGCAATTTCTCAGCTCGTGTCTACAAGACGGAAAGAGAATGACAGTGACGTTTGGTGGCTAGAGAAGCGCAAAGCCCCAGTGTTGCTGCACCTGTGAAAGCGCTTCCAAGGAAGGGTGCTGGCTAGCAAGAGCTTTCAGTGCTGGCACTTTTCATCTCTGAGCAATTGCTCGACGTTTGCAATTTCTCAGCTCGTGTCTACGAGACGGAAAGAGAAGGACCGTGACGTTTGGTGGCTAGAGAAGCGCAAAGCCCCAGTGTTGCTGCGCCTGTGAAAGCGCTTCCAAGGAAGGGTGCTGGCTAGCAACAGCTTTCAGTGCTGGCACTTTTCTTCTCTGAGCAATTGCTGGACATTTGCAATTTCTCACCTGAGCTCTCTTCAGAGTGCGCGAGATCATGAGCAGAAGATTCGCTGTCTAAAGAAGCCCAGAGCCCCAGTGTTCTTAGGCCTACAAAAGCGCTTCCAAGGAAGGGTGCTGGCTAGCAAGAGCTTTCAGTGCTGGCACTTTTCCTCTCTGAGCAATTGCTCGACGTTTGCAATTTCTCACCTGAGCTCTCTTTAGAGTGCGCGAGAGGATGAGCAGAAGATTCGGTGGCTAGAGAAGCCCAGAGCCCCAGTGTTCTTAGGCCTACAAAAGCGCTTCCAAGGAAGGGTGCTGGCTAGCAACAGCTTTCAGTGCTGGCACTTTTCCTCTCTGAGCAATTGCTCAACGTTTGCAATTTCTCAGCTCGTGTCTACGAGACGGAAAGAGAATGACAGTGACGTTTGGTGGCTAGAGAAGCGCAAAGCCCCAGTGTTGCTGCGCCTGTGAAAGCGCTTCCAAGGAAGGGTGCTGGCTAGCAACAGCTTTCAGTGCTGGCACTTTTCCTCTCTGAGCAATTGCTCGACGTTTGCAATTTCTCAGCTCATGTCTACGAGACGGAAAGAGAAGGACCGTGACGTTTGGTGGGTAGAGAAGCGCAAAGCCCCAGTGTTGCTGCGCCTGTGAAAGCGCTTCCAAGGAAGGGTGCTGGCTAGCAACAGCTTTCAGTGCTGGCACTTTTCATCTCTGAGCAATTGCTCGACGTTTGCAATTTCTCAGCTCGTGTCTACGAGACGGAGAGATAGTGACCGTGACGTTTGGTGGCTAGAGAAGCGCAAAGCCCCAGTGTTGCTGCGCCTGTGAAAGCGCTTCCAAGGAAGGGTGCTGGCTAGCAACAGCTTTCAGTGCTGGCACTTTTCCTCTCTGAGCAATTGCTCAACGTTTGCAATTTCTCACCTGAGCTCTCTTTAGAGTGCGCGAGAGGATGAGCAGAAGATTCGGTGGCTAGAGAAGCCCAGAGCCCCAGTGTTCTTAGGCCTACAAAAGCGCTTCCAAGGAAGGGGGCTGGCTAGCAACAGCTTTCAGTGCTGGCACTTTTCATCTCTCAGCAATTGCTCGACGTTTGCAATTTCTCAGCTCGTGTCTACGAGACGGAAAGAGAAGGACAGTGACGTTTGGTGGCTAGAGAAGCGCAAAGCCCCAGTGTTGCTGCGCCTGTGAAAGCGCTTCCAAGGAAGGGTGCTGGCTAGCAACAGCTTTCAGTGCTGGCACTTTTCATCTCTGAGCAATTGCTCCACGTTTGCAATTTCTCAGCTCGTGTCTACGAGACGGAAAGAGAAGGACCGTGACGTTTGGTGGGTAGAGAAGCGCAAAGCCCCAGTGTTGCTGCGCCTGTGAAAGCGCTTCCAAGGAAGGGTGCTGGCTAGCAACAGCTTTCAGTGCTGGCACTTTTCATCTCTGAGCAATTGCTCGACGTTTGCAATTTCTCAGCTTGTGTCTACGAGACGGAGAGATAGTGACCGTGACGTTTGGTGGCTAGAGAAGCGCAAAGCCCCAGTGTTACTGCGCCTGTGAAAGCGCTTCCAAGGAAGGGTGCTGGCTAGCAACAGCTTTCAGTGCTGGCACTTTTCATCTCTGAGCAATTGCTCGACGTTTGCAATTTCTCACCTGAGCTCTCTTTAGAGTGCGCGAGAGGATGAGCAGAAGATGAGGTGGCTAGAGAAGCCCAGAGCCCCAGTGTTCTTAGGCCTACAAAAGCGCTTCCAAGGAAGGGTGCTGGCTAGCAAGAGCTTTCAGTGCTGGCACTTTTCCTCTCTGAGCAATTGCTCGTCGTTTGCAATTTCTCAGCTCGTGTCTAGGAGACGGAAAGAGAATGACCATGACGTTTGGTGGCTAGAGAAGCGCAAAGCCCCAGTGTTACTGCGCCTGTGAAAGCGCTTCCAAGGAAGGGTGCTGGCTAGCAACAGCTTTCAGTGCTGGCACTTTTCATCTCTGAGCAATTGCTCGACGTTTGCAATTTCTCAGCTCATGTCTACGAGACGGAAAGAGAAGGACCGTGACGTTTGGTGGCTAGAGAAGCGCAAAGCCCCAGTGTTGCTGCGCCTGTGAAAGCGCTTCCAAGGAAGGGTGCTGGCTAGCAACAGCTTTCAGTGCTGGCACTTTTCATCTCTGAGCAATTGCTCAACGTTTGCAATTTCTCACCTGAGCTCTCTTTAGAGTGCGCAAGAGGATGAGCAGAAGATTAGGTGGCTAGAGAAGCCCAGAGCCCCAGTGTTCTTAGGCCTACAAAAGCGCTTCCAAGGAAGGGTGCTCGCTAGCAACAGGTTCCAGTGCTGGCACTTTTCATCTCTGAGCAATTGCTCGACGTTTGCAATTTCTCAGCTCGTGTATACGAGACTGAGAGATAGTGACCGTGACGTTTGGTGGCTAGAGAAGCGCAAAGCCCCAGTGTTACTGCGCCTGTGAAAGCGCTTCCAAGGAAGGGTGCTGGCTAGCAACAGCTTTCAGTGCTGGCACTTTTCATCTCTGAGCAATTGCTCGACGTTTGCAATTTCTCCCCTGAGCTCTCTTTAGAGTGCGCAAGAGGATGAGCAGAAGATTAGGTGGCTAAAGAAGCCCAGAGCCCCAGTGTTCTTAGGTCTACAAAAGCGCTTCCAAGGAAGGGTGCTGGCTAGCAACAGCTTTCAGTGCTGGCACTTTTCATCTCTGAGCAATTGCTCGACGTTTGCAATTTCTCAGCTCGTGTCTACGAGACGGAAAGAGAAGGACCGTGACGTTTGGTGGGTAGAGAAGCGCAAAGCCCCAGTGTTGCTGCGCCTGTGAAAGCGCTTCCAAGGAAGGGTGCTGGCTAGCAACAGCTTTCAGTGCTGGCACTTTTCATCTCTGAGCAATTGCTCGACGTTTGCAATTTCTCACCTGAGCTCTCTTTAGAGTGCGCGAGAGGATGAGCAGAAGATTCGGTGGCTAGAGAAGCCCAGAGCCCCAGTGTTCTTAGGCCTACAAAAGCGCTTCCAAGGAAGGGGGCTGGCTAGCAACAGCTTTCAGTGCTGGCACTTTTCATCTCTGAGCAATTGCTCGACGTTTGCAATTTCTCAGCTCGTGTCTACGAGACGGAAAGAGAATGACAGTGACGTTTGGTGGCTAGAGAAGCGCAAAGCCCCAGTGTTACTGCGCCTGTGAAAGCGCTTCCAAGGAAGGGTGCTGGCTAGCAACAGCTTTCAGTGCTGGCACTTTTCATCTCTGAGCAATTGCTCGACGTTTGCAATTTCTCAGCTCGTGTCTACGAGACGGAAAGAGAAGGACCGTGATGTTTGGTGGCTAGAGAAGCGCAAAGCCCCAGTGTTGCTGCGCCTGTGAAAGCGCTTCCAAGGAAGGGGGCTGGCTAGCAACAGCTTTCAGTGCTGGCACTTTTCATCTCTGAGCAATTGCTCGACGTTTGCAATTTCTCAGCTCGTGTCTACGAGACGGAGAGATAGTGACCGTGACGTTTGGTGGCTAGAGAAGCGCAAAGCCCCAGTGTTACTGCGCCTGTGAAAGCGCTTCCAAGGAAGGGTGCTGGCTAGCAACAGCTTTCAGTGCTGGCACTTTTCATCTCTGAGCAATTGCTCGACGTTTGCAATTTCTCACCTGAGCTCTCTTTAGAGTGCGCGAGAGGATGAGCAGAAGATTCGGTGTCTGAAGAAGCCCAGAGCCCCAGTGTTCTTAGGCCTACAAAAGCGCTTCCAAGGAAGGGTGCTGGCTAGCAACAGCTTTCAGTGCTGGCACTTTTCATCTCTGAGCAATTGCTCGACGTTTGCAATTTCTCACCTGAGCTCTCTTTAGAGTGCGCGAGAGGATGAGCAGAAGATTAGGTGGCTAAAGAAGCCCAGAGCCCCAGTGTTCTTAGGCCTACAAAAGCGCTTCCAAGGAAGGGGGCTGGCTAGCAACAGCTTTCAGTGCTGGCACTTTTCCTCTCTGAGCAATTGCTCAACGTTTGCAATTTCTCAGCTCGTGTCTACGAGACGGAAAGAGAATGACAGTGACGTTTGGTGGCTAGAGAAGCGCAAAGCCCCAGTGTTGCTGCGCCTGTGAAAGCGCTTCCAAGGAAGGGTGCTGGCTAGCAACAGCTTTCAGTGCTGGCACTTTTCCTCTCTGAGCAATTGCTCGACGTTTG
Source organism: Sarcoramphus papa (assembly GCA_037962945.1). Taxonomy (NCBI): domain Eukaryota; kingdom Metazoa; phylum Chordata; class Aves; order Accipitriformes; family Cathartidae; genus Sarcoramphus; species Sarcoramphus papa. The sequence goes on along the minus strand of CM075595.1, from coordinate 13,846,773 downwards.
CAATTTCTCAGCTTGTGTCTACGAGACGGAAAGAGAAGGACCGTGACGTTTGGTGGCTAGAGAAGTGCAAAGCCCCAGTGTTACTGCGCCTGTGAAAGCGCTTCCAAGGAAGGGTGCTGGCTAGCAACAGCTTTCAGTGCTGGCACTTTTCATCTCTGAGCAATTGCTCGACGTTTGCAATTTCTCAGCTCGTGTCTACGAGACGGAAAGAGAAGGACCGTGACGTTTGGTGGCTAGAGAAGCGCAAAGCCCCAGTGTTATTGCGCCTGTGAAAGCGCTTCCAAGGAAGGGGGCTGGCTAGCAACAGCTTTCAGTGCTGGCACTTTTCATCTCTGAGCAATTGCTCGACATTTGCAATTTCTCCCCTGAGCTCTCTTTAGAGTGCGCGAGAGGATGAGCAGAAGATTAGGTGTCTAAAGAAGCCCAGAGCCCCAGTGTTCTTAGGCCTACAAAAGCGCTTCCAAGGAAGGGTGCTGGCTAGCAAGAGCTTTCAGTGCTGGCACTTTTCATCTCTGAGCAATTGCTCGACGTTTGCAATTTCTCAGCTCGTGTCTAGGAGACGGAAAGAGAAGGACCGTGACGTTTGGTGGCTAGAGAAGCGCAAAGCCCCAGTGTTACTGCGCCTGTGAAAGCGCTTCCAAGGAAGGGGGCTGGCTAGCAACAGCTTTCAGTGCTGGCACTTTTCATCTCTGAGCAATTGCTCGACGTTTGCAATTTCTCAGCTCGTGTCTACGAGACGGAGAGATAGTGACCGTGACGTTTGGTGGGTAGAGAAGCGCAAAGCCCCAGTGTTGCTGCGCCTGTGAAAGCGCTTCCAAGGAAGGGTGCTGGCTAGCAACAGCTTTCAGTGCTGGCACTTTTCATCTCTGAGCAATTGCTCGACGTTTGCAATTTCTCAGCTCGTGTCTACGAGACGGAGAGATAGTGACCGTGACGTTTGGTGGCTAGAGAAGCGCAAAGCCCCAGTGTTACTGCGCCTGTGAAAGCGCTTCCAAGGAAGGGTGCTGGCTAGCAACAGCTTTCAGTGCTGGCACTTTTCATCTCTGAGCAATTGCTCGACGTTTGCAATTTCTCACCTGAGCTCTCTTTAGACTGCGCGAGAGGATGAGCAGAAGATTAGGTGTCTAAAGAAGCCCAGAGCCCCAGTGTTCTTAGGCCTACAAAAGCGCTTCCAAGGAAGGGGGCTGGCTAGCAACAGCTTTCAGTGCTGGCGCTTTTCCTCTCTGAGCAATTGCTCGACGTTTGCAATTTCTCAGCTCGTGTCTAGGAGACGGAAAGAGAATGACCGTGACGTTTGGTGGCTAGAGAAGCGCAAAGCCCCAGTGTTGCTGCGCCTGTGAAAGCGCTTCCAAGGAAGGGTGCTGGCTAGCAACAGCTTTCAGTGCTGGCACTTTTCATCTCTGAGCAATTGCTCGACGTTTGCAATTTCTCACCTGAGCTCTCTTTAGAGTGCGCGAGAGGATGAGCAGAAGATTCGGTGGCTAGAGAAGCCCAGAGCCCCAGTGTTCTTAGGCCTACAAAAGCGCTTCCAAGGAAGGGTGCTGGCTAGCAAGAGCTTTCAGTGCTGGCACTTTTCATCTCTGAGCAATTGCTCGACGTTTGCAATTTCTCAGCTCGTGTCTACGAGACGGAAAGAGAATGACAGTGACGTTTGGTGGCTAGAGAAGCGCAAAGCCCCAGTGTTACTGCGCCTGTGAAAGCGCTTCCAAGGAAGGGTGCTGGCTAGCAACAGCTTTCAGTGCTGGCACTTTTCATCTCTGAGCAATTGCTCGACGTTTGCAATTTCTCAGCTCGTGTCTACGAGACGGAAAGAGAAGGACCGTGACGTTTGGTGGGTAGAGAAGCGCAAAGCCCCAGTGTTGCTGCGCCTGTGAAAGCGCTTCCAAGGAAGGGTGCTGGCTAGCAAGAGCTTTCAGTGCTGGCACTTTTCATCTCTGAGCAATTGCTCGACGTTTGCAATTTCTCAGCTCGTGTCTACGAGACGGAGAGATAGTGACCGTGACGTTTGGTGGCTAGAGAAGCGCAAAGCCCCAGTGTTACTGCGCCTGTGAAAGCGCTTCCAAGGAAGGGTGCTGGCTAGCAACAGCTTTCAGTGCTGGCACTTTTCATCTCTGAGCAATTGCTGGATGTTTGCAATTTCTCACCTGAGCTCTCTTTAGAGTGCGCGAGAGGATGAGCAGAAGATTCGGTGGCTAGAGAAGCCCAGAGCCCCAGTGTTCTTAGGCCTACAAAAGCGCTTCCAAGGAAGGGGGCTGGCTAGCAACAGCTTTCAGTGCTGGCACTTTTCATCTCTGAGCAATTGCTCAACGTTTGCAATTTCTCAGCTCGTGTCTACGAGACGGAAAGAGAATGACCGTGACGTTTGGTGGCTAGAGAAGTGCAAAGCCCCAGTGTTACTGCGCCTGTGAAAGCGCTTCCAAGGAAGGGTGCTGGCTAGCAACAGCTTTCAGTGCTGGCACTTTTCATCTCTGAGCAATTGCTCGACGTTTGCAATTTCTCAGCTCGTGTCTACGAGACGGAGAGATAGTGACCGTGACGTTTGGTGGGTAGAGAAGCGCAAAGCCCCAGTGTTGCTGCGCCTGTGAAAGCGCTTCCAAGGAAGGGTGCTGGCTAGCAACAGCTTTCAGTGCTGGCACTTTTCATCTCTGAGCAATTGCTCGACGTTTGCAATTTCTCCCCTGAGCTCTCTTTAGAGTGCGCGAGAGGATGAGCAGAAGATTAGGTGTCTAAAGAAGCCCAGAGCCCCAGTGTTCTTAGGCCTACAAAAGCGCTTCCAAGGAAGGGTGCTGGCTAGCAAGAGCTTTCAGTGCTGGCACTTTTCCTCTCTGAGCAATTGCTCGACGTTTGCAATTTCTCAGCTCGTGTCTAGGAGACGGAAAGAGAATGACCGTGACGTTTGGTGGCTAGAGAAGCGCAAAGCCCCAGTGTTACTGCGCCTGTGAAAGCGCTTCCAAGGAAGGGTGCTGGCTAGCAACAGCTTTCAGTGCTGGCACTTTTCATCTCTGAGCAATTGCTCGACGTTTGCAATTTCTCAGCTCGTGTCTACGAGACGGAGAGATAGTGACCGTGACGTTTGGTGGCTAGAGAAGCGCAAAGCCCCAGTGTTGCTGCGCCTGTGAAAGCGCTTCCAAGGAAGGGTGCTGGCTAGCAACAGCTTTCAGTGCTGGCACTTTTCATCTCTGAGCAATTGCTCGACGTTTGCAATTTCTCAGCTCGTGTCTACGAGACGGAGAGATAGTGACCGTGACGTTTGGTGGCTAGAGAAGCGCAAAGCCCCAGTGTTACTGCGCCTGTGAAAGCGCTTCCAAGGAAGGGTGCTGGCTAGCAACAGCTTTCAGTGCTGGCACTTTTCATCTCTGAGCAATTGCTCGACGTTTGCAATTTCTCACCTGAGCTCTCTTTAGAGTGCGCGAGAGGATGAGCAGAAGATTAGGTGTCTAAAGAAGCCCAGAGCCCCAGTGTGCTTAGGTCTACAAAAGCGCTTCCAAGGAAGGGTGCTGGCTAGCAACAGCTTTCAGTGCTGGCACTTTTCATCTCTGAGCAATTGCTCGACGTTTGCAATTTCTCAGCTCGTGTCTACGAGATGGAAAGAGAAGGACCGTGTCGTTTGGTGGCTAGAGAAGCGCAAAGCCCCAGTGTTGCTGCGCCTGTGAAAGCGCTTCCAAGGAAGGGTGCTGGCTAGCAACAGCTTTCAGTGCTGGCACTTTTCATCTCTGAGCAATTGCTCGACGTTTGCAATTTCTCACCTGAGCTCTCTTTAGAGTGCGCGAGAGGATGAGCAGAAGATTCGGTGGCTAGAGAAGCCCAGAGCCCCAGTGTTCTTAGGCCTACAAAAGCGCTTCCAAGGAAGGGGGCTGGCTAGCAACAGCTTTCAGTGCTGGCACTTTTCATCTCTGAGCAATTGCTCGACGTTTGCAATTTCTCAGCTCGTGTCTACGAGACGGAAAGAGAATGACAGTGACGTTTGGTGGCTAGAGAAGCGCAAAGCCCCAGTGTTACTGCGCCTGTGAAAGCGCTTCCAAGGAAGGGTGCTGGCTAGCAACAGCTTTCAGTGCTGGCACTTTTCATCTCTGAGCAATTGCTCGACGTTTGCAATTTCTCAGCTCGTGTCTACGAGACGGAGAGATAGTGACCGTGACGTTTGGTGGCTAGAGAAGCGCAAAGCCCCAGTGTTACTGCGCCTGTGAAAGCGCTTCCAAGGAAGGGTGCTGGCTAGCAACAGCTTTCAGTGCTGGCACTTTTCATCTCTGAGCAATTGCTGGATGTTTGCAATTTCTCACCTGAGCTCTCTTTAGAGTGCGCGAGAGGATGAGCAGAAGATTAGGTGTCTAAAGAAGCCCAGAGCCCCAGTGTTCTTAGGCCTACAAAAGCGCTTCCAAGGAAGGGTGCTGGCTAGCAAGAGCTTTCAGTGCTGGCACTTTTCATCTCTGAGCAATTGCTCGACGTTTGCAATTTCTCACCTGAGCTCTCTTTAGACTGCGCGAGAGGATGAGCAGAAGATTAGGTGGCTAGAGAAGCCCAGAGCCCCAGTGTTCTTAGGGCTACAAAAGCGCTTCCAAGGAAGGGGGCTGGCTAGCAACAGCTTTCAGTGCTGGCACTTTTCCTCTCTGAGCAATTGCTCGACGTTTGCAATTTCTCAGCTCGTGTCTAGGAGACGGAAAGAGAATGACCGTGACGTTTGGTGGCTAGAGAAGCGCAAAGCCCCAGTGTTGCTGCGCCTGTGAAAGCGCTTCCAAGGAAGGGTGCTGGCTAGCAACAGCTTTCAGTGCTGGCACTTTTCATCTCTGAGCAATTGCTCGACGTTTGCAATTTCTCACATGAGCTCTCTTTAGAGTGCGCGAGAGGATGAGCAGAAGATTCGGTGGCTAGAGAAGCCCAGAGCCCCAGTGTTCTTAGGCCTACAAAAGCGCTTCCAAGGAAGGGTGCTGGCTAGCAAGAGCTTTCAGTGCTGGCACTTTTCATCTCTGAGCAATTGCTCGACGTTTGCAATTTCTCAGCTCGTGTCTACGAGACGGAAAGAGAATGACAGTGACGTTTGGTGGCTAGAGAAGCGCAAAGCCCCAGTGTTACTGCGCCTGTGAAAGCGCTTCCAAGGAAGGGTGCTGGCTAGCAACAGCTTTCAGTGCTGGCACTTTTCATCTCTCAGCAATTGCTCGACGTTTGCAATTTCTCCCCTGAGCTCTCTTTAGAGTGCGCGAGAGGATGAGCAGAAGATTAGGTGTCTAAAGAAGCCCAGAGCCCCAGTGTTCTTAGGCCTACAAAAGCGCTTCCAAGGAAGGGTGCTGGCTAGCAAGAGCTTTCAGTGCTGGCACTTTTCCTCTCTGAGCAATTGCTCGACGTTTGCAATTTCTCAGCTCGTGTCTAGGAGACGGAAAGAGAATGACCGTGACGTTTGGTGGCTAGAGAAGCGCAAAGCCCCAGTGTTACTGCGCCTGTGAAAGCGCTTCCAAGGAAGGGTGCTGGCTAGCAACAGCTTTCAGTGCTGGCACTTTTCATCTCTCAGCAATTGCTCGACGTTTGCAATTTCTCAGCTCGTGTCTACGAGACGGAGAGATAGTGACCGTGACGTTTGGTGGCTAGAGAAGCGCAAAGCCCCAGTGTTGCTGCGCCTGTGAAAGCGCTTCCAAGGAAGGGTGCTGGCTAGCAACAGCTTTCAGTGCTGGCACTTTTCATCTCTGAGCAATTGCTCGACGTTTGCAATTTCTCACCTGAGCTCTCTTTAGAGTGCGCGAGAGGATGAGCAGAAGATTCGGTGGCTAGAGAAGCCCAGAGCCCCAGTGTTCTTAGGCCTACAAAAGCGCTTCCAAGGAAGGGGGCTGGCTAGCAACAGCTTTCAGTGCTGGCACTTTTCATCTCTGAGCAATTGCTCGACGTTTGCAATTTCTCAGCTCGTGTCTACGAGACGGAAAGAGAATGACAGTGACGTTTGGTGGCTAGAGAAGCGCAAAGCCCCAGTGTTACTGCGCCTGTGAAAGCGCTTCCAAGGAAGGGGGCTGGCTAGCAACAGCTTTCAGTGCTGGCACTTTTCATCTCTGAGCAATTGCTCGACGTTTGCAATTTCTCAGCTCGTGTCTACGAGACGGAGAGATAGTGACCGTGACGTTTGGTGGCTAGAGAAGCGCAAAGCCCCAGTGTTACTGCGCCTGTGAAAGCGCTTCCAAGGAAGGCTGCTGGCTAGCAACAGCTTTCAGTGCTGGCACTTTTCATCTCTGAGCAATTGCTCGACGTTTGCAATTTCTCACCTGAGCTCTCTTTAGACTGCGCGAGAGGATGAGCAGAAGATTAGGTGTCTAAAGAAGCCCAGAGCCCCAGTGTTCTTAGGGCTACAAAAGCGCTTCCAAGGAAGGGGGCTGGCTAGCAACAGCTTTCAGTGCTGGCACTTTTCCTCTCTGAGCAATTGCTCGACGTTTGCAATTTCTCAGCTCGTGTCTAGGAGACGGAAAGAGAATGACCGTGACGTTTGGTGGCTAGAGAAGCGCAAAGCCCCAGTGTTGCTGCGCCTGTGAAAGCGCTTCCAAGGAAGGGTGCTGGCTAGCAACAGCTTTCAGTGCTGGCACTTTTCATCTCTGAGCAATTGCTCGACGTTTGCAATTTCTCACCTGAGCTCTCTTTAGAGTGCGCGAGAGGATGAGCAGAAGATTAGGTGGCTAGAGAAGCCCAGAGCCCCAGTGTTCTTAGGCCTACAAAAGCGCTTCCAAGGAAGGGTGCTGGCTAGCAAGAGCTTTCAGTGCTGGCACTTTTCCTCTCTGAGCAATTGCTCGACGTTTGCAATTTCTCACCTGAGCTCTCTTTAGAGTGCGCGAGAGGATGAGCAGAAGATTAGGTGGCTAGAGAAGCGCAAAGCCCCAGTGTTGCTGCGCCTGTGAAAGCGCTTCCAAGGAAGGGTGCTGGCTAGCAACAGCTTTCAGTGCTGGCACTTTTCATCTCTCAGCAATTGCTCGACGTTTGCAATTTCTCAGCTCGTGTCTACGAGACGGAAGTGAAGGACCGTGACGTTTGGTGGCTAGAGAAGCGCAAAGCCCCAGTGTTGCTGCGCCTGTGAAAGCGCTTCCAAGGAAGGGTGCTGGCTAGCAACAGCTTTCAGTGCTGGCACTTTTCATCTCTGAGCAATTGCTCGACGTTTGCAATTTCTCAGCTCGTGTCTACAAGATGGAGAGATAGTGACCGTGACGTTTGGTGGCTAGAGAAGCGCAAAGCCCCAGTGTTACTGCGCCTGTGAAAGCGCTTCCAAGGAAGGGTGC